>OY755242.1:28384724-29777224 GCA_963576725.1 Azorinus chamasolen
AAACAGTTTCGGCTATCCACGACCTGGCTCGCAGTTGAAAACAGTTTCAGCAATCCACGACCTGGCTCGCAGTTGAAAACAGTTTCGGCAATCCACGACCTGGCTCGCAGTTGAAAACAGTTTCGGCTATCCGTACCTGGCTCGCAGTTGAAAAGTTTCGGCAATCCACGACCTGGCTCGCAGTTAAAAACAGTGTCAATCCGGATGAGATACCGAGTAACTCGATGTCTTAACAGGATCTAAACTGTTTTATACTATGTCAGCAGTTTCTTAAAAGTTTGTGTCATGACACTTGGTCAATAGTTTCTCAAAAGCTCGTGATGACACTTGACCAATAGTTTCTCAAAAGCTTTGATGACACTTGGTCAATAGTTTCTCAAAAGTTTGTGTCATGACACTTTGCAAACGTTTGTGCCAAGACACTTGACCAATAGCTTCTCAAACGTATGTGTCATGACACTAGCTTCTCAAAAGCTAGTTGCGTGAGCAGTGTTGCTAATTTAATAACTGCTCATGAACAGAGTCAGTAAAACAGAGTCAATGCAGCGGAATACAAACACAATGGACGCTATCATTATGGTAACCATTTAACTCCATGAATATTCATGTTAGAAATAATGCCACCATGAATATCTATTAGATTCATAGTTATGATAGCACATGCACACAGGACATTTTGACCATAGTAGAAGCTATATAATCATATCTGTATTATATCATAAGCAAACAAAACAGATCCTGGTCAGACGGCGCATATAGGAACAGGGTGACCTAGGTCTTCTCCGTTTGCAAAGGCATAGAAAGTCGTATATATGAAGGAAAGGGTTAAATATGACAGATGTGAAACTTTGAAGTCAAACAATTGTTGCAACTTTGTTCATTGACCAATATCCTTACAATCTACTCGGTGTTTCATTAGGATCCAAACTGTGCCCAACTCGGTCATTTGTGACTAGAGTACAACGATTGTGCATTCAGGAAAATAAATGTTGTAGCAACCGACAACAAGGATGCCCAGGTGTTTTGTAGCCCTTGATATCTGTGAATAATCTCGGCACACTTCATTCCTGATCACTCGGTCGTATTGGTTCTAATTGAATCTTGCGAGTAACATACATTTGTATACCGTCACCATACATCTACCATGCCATAGTGATTCTTTACAAACCAGACAGACATACAGACAGTCAATAGTTTATTTATGTCTTACTTCCATACATGTTTTACAAATATACAAATATATACACAGTAAAAATACAGCAAATAACATGCACAGAACCACTCATTGTTGAGTTATGAGAGACAAAAAATAAAAATGGGTTTCAATCAATTTAAAATATATCAATCTAAAATCAGAATAAATGAAAGATATTGTAAAACACACCAATCTGCATCATAAAAAGACATTTATGCACATTGTTCAATGAGTGTATCATGACAGGTTTTGGCAGTATATATTACCATTTCAGCATCTGATAAAATGCAAATAAACTTATCTCTATTATTTAGCAAAGGAAAAGTGCTTTTAAAACTTGCTATTTTTTTTTAAAAAAGAGTTTCTCTTTCGCAGTTATACAATGGACACAGCACAAGTACATGCATCTAATCTTCAATTTTTCATTTTCACAGTTAAAACAATTTCTTTCTCGTAATTGCTATTATTTGATGACGTCAAGTTGGTTTTGTTTCGACCGGTATCTGAATTTATAGTTAATTTCCATTTTCCTTTATATTCATTAAATACATTATTAACACAAGAGTCTGCATTCAGTTTTTATTAACATTGGCATAGTCATGACTAAGATATAGAGAACGACTTAGGACATTACAAACTTATGAATAAACCCTCAAAAACCAATTCTTAGTGCCATTATACGGTGGTACTCAGATGTACACATGTACGCCTACTGGTGCCAACATTGTGCACCCTATGGGACATACCGGGATCCATACGGTATTCAGCAAACTACCGTTTTGGCCTGTTAAAGGGAGGTAATGTGCCCTTGGTTCACAAAGTGCACTTGAAATGTACTCAAAACTGTACTAGAGTACCGCGGTACTCAGCTGTACACATGTACGCCTACTGGTGCCAACATTATGCACCCTATGGAAAATACCGGGATCCATACGGTAGTCAGCAAACTACCGTTTTGACCTGTTAAAGGGAGGTAATGTGCCCCTAGTTCACAGAGTGCACTTGAAATATACCCAAAAGTGTACTAGAGTACCGTGGTACTCAGCTGTACACATGTACGCCTACTGGTGCCAACATTGTGCACCCTATGGGACATACCGGGATCCATACGGTATTCAGCAAAGTACCGTTTTGGCCTGTTAAAGGGAGGTAATGTGCCCCTAGTTCACAGAGTGCACTTGAAATATACCCAAACGTGTACTAGAGTACCGTGGTACTCAGCTGTACACATGTACGCCTACTGGTGCCAACATTATGCACCCTATGGGACATACCGGGATCCATACAGTATTCAGCAAACTACCGTTTTGGCCTGTTAAAGGAATGTAATGTGCCCTTGGTTCACAAAGTGCACTTGAAATGTACCCAAAAGTGTACTAGAGTACCGCGGTACTCAGCTGTACACATGTACGCTTACTGGTGCCAACATTGTGCACCCTATGGGACATACCGGGATCCATACGGTATTCAGCAAACTACCGTTTTGGCCTGTTAAAGGGAGGTAATGTGCCCTTGGTTCACAAAGTGCACTTGAAATGTACCCAAAAGTGTACTAGAATACCGTGGTACTCAGCTGTACACATGTACGCCTACTGGTGCCAACATTGTGCACCCTATGGGACATACCGGGACCCATACGGTATTCAGCAAACTACTGTTTTGGCCTGTTAAAGGGAGGTAATGTGCCCTTGGTTCACAGAGGGCACTTGAAATGTACCCAAAAGTGTACTAGAGTACCGTGGCACTCAGCTGTACACATGTACGCATACTGGTGCCAACAATGTGCACCCTATGGGACATACCGGGATCCATACGGTATTCAGCAAACTACCATTTTGACCTGTTAAAGGAAAGTAATGTGCCCTTGGTTCACAAAGTGTACTTGAAATGTACCCAAAAGTGTACTAGAGTACAGTGGTACTCATCTGTACACATGTACGCCTACTGATGCCAACATTGTGCACCCTATGAGACATACCGGGATCCATACGGTATTCAGCAAACTACCGTTTTGGCCTGTTAAAGGGAGGTCATGTGCCCTTGGTTCACAAAGTGCACTTGAAATGTAGCCAACAGTGTACTGGAGTACCGTCATGATACCTTATTGTAGGGGCCCACTTAAAAGTGCTATTCAGTCCTTCTTTAGCTTATTCAGCCATGCCGTTTGTCGAAACCACTATGATAGTACCGCTTTCTACTGCCGGGCCACAACGCAAAGAAGAGGGAGGGGGTCGCCGTTCACCGCTGTGTTTGTCGTATATTGTCATGCAGCACTGATGCAAGCAAACTCTTGATTTCCCCAGATGACCGATCCATGTTCAATTATTGGCCATCGCCATATAGTACTTTCAGTACTCTGATTGTGTTAAAACGTTTGTGATGAGTTTCCTCACTTGGTTGTGTATTGACTTCCGGTTCCTCCCTGAAAAACGTGTTTCTGTTTAAATGACACTAAATTCATTTAATCTATAGTTTGTTAGTCGTTACTTCGTCCCTGTTGGCGTAGCGGCAGCGGTGACGATCTGATGAACATACAGCTCTACACAGGGCGTATTAACGATCCACCCATTATTCGGGAACAGACGGGCGGTCGAGAGGAACCGTCAAGTAGACAACAATGGCGTCCGCACGTGCACCAAAACAAGAGTGTCTGTCTAAAACTGAAACAATAACTTTGCTCCATTTCTCGTTAACAAATTCCAGTGGTTGAAAGCAACAAGGACTAACCTGCTACGTGGGTTGGTTGACGACTCTGCAGACCAGGAGAATCGACGTACAGCTGCTCAAAAGCTGACACATCTTGAGCTTATGCTTGGACAGATTGCAAATTTCTGCCCCGTATTTTCAAGGAACACTATTGTGAAAAACTCTACATCCATAAGCAACATACGGCAGGCAATGCGCTTGCACTTTGGATTTCAGTCAACGGGGTCACATTTCTTGGACTTGCACAACAATAAGTTTTTGTGGAGGGCACTCTCTTGCGTTCTGTTGGCAGTGTTCGCAATCGCGGCACACTCCCTGGAGAAAACGTGGAGATAACAACTTCATTGAAAATTTATAGTACTCACCCGGTTCAGATCCATCAATAGTGACCTCCCCGCTCTTGTAAGATAAAACATCACTCTGAACTGAGGTCTCAGACTATAGCATCACTCAAACCTGAAACATCACAGGCTTTAGATTCACTCCTTGATGAAATCCGTACCAGTGCTGATGCCAGAGTGTAACGTGCTGCTTACAGAAAGTCCAAGGCAACGCGTTAGGGACCTAGCGTTAAGCCTAAAAGGAAACCCTGTGCCTTGTGTAAAGAGGCGGGTCGCCCATATCAACACTTCTGCAGTAACTGCGTATTCTTGCCCAAGGAGGACCGCGAGTTTATGTATCGAACAAGACAACTGTACGCTATCGAGGTAGAGTCGGACAGTGAAAGTGCAGATGATCAATCCTGCTCTCAGCATCCAGTTGTTAACCCTTTCCTCCATAGGATATTTTTAGACCCAATCTCTTTGGATGTATCTACTAAAAAGGAGCATTAACTAGAGAAAAGGAAATTTTTAGAATTTTGTAATTTGAAACCATTGTGATAAATAAAGCATTTGCTCCTATAGGAGCAAATGCTCTATTTATCACAATGGTTTCATAAAGTGAGTTTTACAGAGGCGTAGAAAGGTGTATTTACGGAGGAAAGGGTTAAACATGAGGCGCAGGTTGATTCTTCTACACGTGTGTCGTCACCAAACAGTCACCTACCCTGAGAGCGTTCTACAACCATCGCCCACATGTGTTGACTCTTGACACTGGAGCAGAGATAATCATGATAAAGTCATCAGTTGATAAGGATATTGGTGAAAAAAAAATATCAAAGAGTAATCAATATGCCCTTTCACGCTGATGGCGTGGCCCCCTTCGAGATCTTTGGTGAAACTCACTTACAGTTGTCTCATGACAAGTACAGTCTTCTCTTAGAAGCATTAGTTGTCTCGGATCTTGATATTGACATTCTCGCAGGCACCCCTTAGAATTCCTTAGAAAGAAGTGGCGATGACCCTGGTTTAACCACATCAATGTCGACCTTGCCACTTAATCTATCTACGAGTGTTGTTTTCGGAATTCCGTAGCTCAGTGCTGCTTTGGGTAAATGTAGTTGACAGTTAATTGCTTCTCACAGCATTGTAAGCGAGGATTCTATTGCCATTGCCATACATGTATAGACTCCTGGCTAGGTAATTTTGCTGAAAGTAATGGAATTAGTTATAAAATAAAGCATCTTAATGATAAAGGAATGTAACATTTTGCCTTCATGTTTTATTTTATATTAGTGACATCGAATTTGGTTTGGCATACGTTTTGGCGAACAACATACGCGATGCTTAAACTAGCTGTCCTCAAGGCCCTGGAAAATATACATTATAAAAAAATGCAGACGACCATCGATAAAATGATTTATATGAAAGATTTTTTAGGAATAGTGAAACTTGAGTGAAATTAAGTGTTTTAACTATGAATTCTTTTTTTACCCGTTGTATCTCCATTTTGAGTATTTTGTATTCGGGTGACATTTCTGTCTGTATATATTAAACAAATCGCAAGCGCTAAACGAGAAAAAACGAGATTTAACATGCTATAAATTCCCGGGACCGGTCGAAATGAGGTTCTGGTCGAAAACAGGTTGGATATGAAACAGTTGAGACGCAGAGTAAATCGGTATCTCATCTGGATCCAAACTGTCTGAATGCGTAATCATAAATTCGCGGCTAGAGCTAACCGCCACATGAATAATATGAAAATATCTCTGTGACCTGGACATATATGTACTTCTCATTTTCTTTAAACAGAATCGCATTTCCACCAACTAACACTTCGACTGGACACACTGGTGGTAGTCAGACGGGCGGTTGGATAGTTAGACGGATGGACAGATAATCAGACGGACAAACAAATACATGTAGTCAGACTGCCAGACGAATATTTAGGAGAGATGGAGGGATATTCTAATATGCAGATAGATAGGTAGACGGGCGAAAGTATACTTAGCTGGGAGGACAGCTAGTCATACGGGTAGTGGGTATTTTGACGGGGGTGGATCGTTAAATGGGAGGATGGATAGTCAGATGGACGGGTGGACAGATGAATGGACGGTTGATAATGGGCGGACGGATAGCCAGACGGGCGGACGGATAGTCAGATGGGCAGACAGATGGTTAAGTGACGGGCGGGTAGACAGGCGGGACTGACATATATAGTCAGATGGGCGGACGGATAATCAGAACGGTAAACGGATGGTCAGACGACAGAAGGAAGTGAGACAGACAGACATATAGTCAGATGTGCAGACAAATTGTCAGACGAGGGAACGACTGATCAGACGGGCTGGTGGATAGTTTGACGGATGGACGGATGGTCGAACGAGCAGACAGATGTTGGACAGACGTACAAATGGCCATATTTATTCATTAAGTGGTTGCATTAGGGGAATTCTACGGTTTACATAATAAACTGTAACTGTTGTTAGAGGATTAACCTTGTACATATATCATGAATAAGATATTTGTTCAGTATATTTCTTAACCACTCGGCTACACCCGGATACATTCGTATACTTATATTTCGTGGTAAAAGATGTAGCTGAGGTGTTCCCAATGAGTGTGTTCTCAGTACTGAAAATAAGCATAATGCATAAGCACGCACGCACACACACATGCAGGCAGGCACGCATACAATTTAGTATAAATATCAGTCATGGAGACAGGTGGAAGCTTAATGCAGCTTTCTGCAGTTTTATGAAGTCAAGGGATATAACTCTTCTCTATCGAGCTCCACATTTAACAAACGCTTAACCACCTTTACGTTATATAGTTTGTGAGTTCGTTTGCGTGCGTTCGTGCGTGGTGTGCGCGTGTATTTATCTTAGCGTGGGTTCAAAATGCGACCTCCCTATTCCAAAGCCTACACTCTACATATTGAGTTAGCTTGATCAGTCTGAGAGTTGGCAGCATTTACGTTAAACACAGCTATAATAAGTTATTTAAATAGCGAATCATCGCCACTACTATTGTACTAGTAACGACATATTCCTCGCTGTGCACAGTTCACACCTTTAACTCTTTCGCTGCCAATGTCACATCTGCGATTACATATACAGCAAAATCTCGATTATTCGAATTTTCTGTATAGAAGAAGTTAGACCCTTTTAGGCAGGTGACTGCTTAATGCATGGTGAAAGTCATGCAGAAAGCTCCTGGAGGAGCTTTCTGCATGACTTTCACCATGCATTAAGCTGCCACCTGTCTTAAAGATCGATAATAATACGTATTTTAGTGTTCGGATAATCGAAGTTTTACTGTACAAACATTTTTTATCCAGATGAGACACAGAGTAACTAGATGTCCCATCAGGGTCCAAACTGTTTGTTCCTGTGATTGTTTTTAAAAAAAATGAAGATAGAAAAAAAAGACAATTGTATCAGACGACATATTTTGCAGACGACAAAATATGACAGCGAAAGAGTTAAAGATAATAATTAAATCTTTTCAGGCTAGTGGCGAACCTGTGATCACATTAGTAAACAAGTTTTATCCAAATGAGTAGTATTTGAAAAAAGGAAGAATTTAAACAATTATCACTTAACCCATTCCCTCATATTGACTACTTTTGATGACTCTGTAAAAGTCACTTTGTGAAACCATTGTGATAAATGTTCTATTTATCAGAATGGTTACAAACTACGAAATTCTAAACTTTTCTTTTTCTCTAATTAATGCTCCTTTTTGGTAGATTTATTCAAAGAGATTGTGTCTAAAATAGCCTATGAGGTAATGGGTTAAGCAGACGATAAACTTTTCCGACAACAATTACTAAATAGTGTAGAGAGTTAAGAATCGGCGGACTTCATACACGCACCCAAAACAACTTAGTGATTGCCCTACTTTTCCATCCAATCAACGAGCCGCATTTTTGAATTTTTTCAGACTCTAATCCTCATAAATTTTATAAAATCGACTCTAACTTTCGAAGACAAACCTTCCAGTGCACATGCGCAACAAAACTCCGCCCACTACTAGACAAATCGAACGAGTTGCTGTTATGACGCTATCGACACGTGAACGAGTATACACAAGTACACGTGTGTAAAACGTGGAGAGGAAGACTATGCAATTGCAAACAACTGAGAGGCAGAATTGTAGACAAAATAGTAATTGGGCAAATAAACTGAGAGGCAGAATTATAGACCCAATAGAAAATGGACAAATACATCACGAAACATCCCACCTGTTAAAGCAGGATTATATTGAAAAAGGACTCATGTAAATAAGCAAATAAATTAGGAAATATTGAAACCGTAATCCGTTCAACAAAACATAAACAATCGAACCTGTAATCTTTTGTAATTATTCTTATTTCAATATTCTGATAATAATATAATGAATGTTTAATATTAATAAGCTTTATTTTTTATATATGGGGATTCGGTAGCAGTGAAGATTTAAATCTGTGTAAACCGAGTAGACCCTGATCAGACAGCATAGGAGTTGTCTGATCTGGGTCTTCTCGGCTTACAAATCTTCGTTAAATAAGTCTGCAAGCTCGGTGCCAGAGAGCATTATTATTTTGCCTCCAGAAAATTGCGTCAAACTGTTTTACACATAGACGGGGAATATTTGATTACGTGACAAAGCCAAATATGGCAATGTTTACAAGAAAAAGGCGCGAAATCAGTTTCACTGTGTAGGATTTTCAAAACATAAACACGTGAGAATATTAACAAAGACGACGTTTGTTTGATTGGTGGGTTTTCTGAGTATTTTGCATAAACGGATGTGGATTTTAGATGTACCATAATCACGTGACTATATACAAGTTTGTCATTGCGCAGTGGGCGGTGCTTATAAACTCAGCCTGTTGAAAAGTAGGGCAATCACTAAATCGGTTAGAGCTTATAAACAGCTTCGCTTCGCTCGCGTTATCGGCCGTCTTATTTTCGAAGACTGCAGTTTATAAGCTCTAACCTATACTTAATTAATAAAATAATGTAATATAAAGGGAGATAAACGGTTGCAAAAGAGAAACTCGGTGGAGATGACTTATCTCCCCTGTCTTCATATAACTAGAGAAAATATCCGGTTCCCTCGTATATGTAAAGATTTCATGAAATGCCTCATGGGAAAAAAGGAACATGGACATTAAAACGTGTATGTCAATATCAACTATCTCTTTGGAGGTCATCAAGGGTCAAAGGAAATATCGTACGACTGAAATTATCATAATGTCTAACATGCGACAATCGCAACATCACGTTGTCCAGTCAGATATTTGAGAATGAACTCTGACTTAGAATTTTTATAAGTTCAGACCTAATCAGGATCAACACCATCAGACCGATTAATGCTGAAAGTTGCACTGATACGAAATGTTAGTAGGTTGGAGACTCCATAGGAGGGGTTCGGATAAAGGAATCTATTTTATTCCCTTTTTACTGTTACACGTATTCGGTTGGATTTTAAACCACGCCCAGACATATATTCTGGCACCAGTCCATGGCACAACCGTCATATGCTGAGCGTTAGACGAGAGAACCGCTAGTGCAGGAGATCGAACGCACGGCTTCCCGCTTCGAAACCGAACGCTCTTTCAAATTGAAGACTATTTATCAAAGAGTCTAGAAATGTTTCAATGTTAAATAAAGAACAAAAGAGCTCATGTTCATTATCACTAGTTGACAAACAGTGGAAATTCATTAGCCACCAACTGCTAAAGCGACGTAAAACCCGACCAAAACTAAAACCAAACCAACAGCCACCAACCAAAGTCTCATACGACTCACCATATTATATGGCCCACCTTCTGGAATTAAGCAGTTGGTATTTTTCAAGGGTATCACAAATTTGATCCTTCAGAAGTTGACACATCCATGCGTTTATTTCAATGACGCCTCGTACCTCTGAGGGGAAACTAACGATGACGGAAACAACTCAATCCTTATATAATACTCATTAACCCTTCTCTTGCTGAATTTTAAAATACATGTCTCCTTCTTTATCCATACCCTGTTGTATAATTACATATATTATCGTCACTGTGTACAAGTATTTCGCTGTGCAATCACTGCTGTGGAGTAAACTGGTTGCACAATCAACTTGTAAATAGTGCAGACCCTGGGTCTTCACTATTTACAGGTAGGTATATTAACGTGAATAGTAAGCGAAGGGTTAAATAGAGAACTATAGGTTTTTCAAATTAACGGTTGGCAAGCACAGAATCTGACCAACCAGATGCTTGAGAATGATCTTCAGACTCAAGCAAACGTTTTATGACCTCAGGTATGGAGGACGATCTGAGTGTCCAACAGTTTGGATCCTAATTATTCGACGTCTCATCAGGATCCCAGCTGGTTGCAAAGGCCAACAGACGTGATCTATAGTTTTGAAAGGGTTAATTAATATTTATTATCATTTCTCTACAGTCTTAACCTTTAGCCTGCTGAGCAAATTATTTTTACAGAATGTTTCACCTACTACATTTTCAAGCTATAATCAATGTGTCTTCCAATGTGCAATCAGAATGACAAACAGTTTGGATCCTGATGAGACGCCGAGTTACTCGGCGTCTCATCTGGATCCAAACTGTTTGCAAAGGTACACACCCATCCGCCCATAGCAGGTTAAAGGTTAATAAACACCCGAATTATTTATTCATAGGATCTCTTTCTAGAAAGGAATCCGTTCGCCAATGACTTATCACTTTCAACACTATAGAACAGTTTGATGACCAAACACTTTTCATCCAGATAAGACGCTGGATCTAATGAAATTGGAGAGGCAGAAATGTGTACTTTTGGATCTGAAGCTGACGAAAATCTTTGCAGACGAAACTGACTAAGCCTAGGATGGCTATATGCTGGTCAGTAAAACATTCCTCCGTGGAAAATAGCTGCGTATCGCAGTATACAAGATAACAGACACTGCGAAGCTCTGTTTACAGTGTATAACGAGCTCTCGTATCATGTGAATGATACTATCGTAACGTAGTATGGTGCAGCACGGGATTTGATGAGTACACCAATTTTCACTAGGTAAGACTTAGCGTTAGCAACCAGACTGAATACTTTGCACGCTACATAAGAGTTGTCCGCCAAACTGCCATGATCAGAGTGTGATACAGTTTGAATCCTGGCGAGACCCAGATTTATTCGACTTGTCTCATCTGGATCTGAACTGTTTGAATATGCTATGACATACGGTAGCGTGCATATAGTTCGTATAATCTAAAGATGTTTATAGCTTTCAAATGCTACTGGTATACACTATACTGCCCTTATATAGGCCGCAAACCAGCCAGAGGTCTGGATAAGATGCTTAAATTAACTCATTCTCTCCTAGGCTATGTTTAGACTCAACCCTTTTGAATTAATCTACCGAAAGGGAGCATTAACTATAGAAAAGGAGAGTTTTAGAATTGTGTAATATTGAAACCATTGTGATAAATAAAGCATTTGCTCCTATGGAGCAAATGCTCTATTTATCACAATGGTTTCACAATGTGAAATATACAGAGGCGCAAACATGCGTCACTAGGGGGTAATGTGTTAAAACGTATTCAACAATAACTCTTTTATTTCTCCAACAAACCCTATATTGTGACCAATCTTTAGAATCGTCTCGAAGAGATTATTCTAAAGAGTGGTTACAACATAGGGTTAGGGGGAGAAATGACGATTTTAGTATTTGGGTACGCACCTTTATCTGTTGCTCTGTCAGCCCTTTGAATATAAGGTAACTGTTCAAATGTGCGTGGTTCACTGCATTCCTAGTTTTTAACAGAACTACCAGATGGTCAAACAGTTGGATAAGGTGATATTTTAAAGAAATCAATTCAAATAGATACAGTTCTAAAGTTTATTGCATTAACACATTCCCTCCTAGTGACGCGTTTTGTCGCCTCTGTAAAAGTCTCATTTTGAAACCATTGTGATAAATAGAGCATTTGCGTGACAAACGCTGCATTATTCAATTTCACATTTTTTATTTGATCTTTTTTTATCCAATACATGTATTTTCTTTTTCTCATTTGATGTTCTTGAGCATTTTTCATTCGATTTTTTATCCAATGTTTTCTTTTTTCTCATTCGATGTTTGAACATTTTTCTTTATTCAATGTTACGAACAAATTTCATTTGATATTTCGAAAAAATAGTTCGATAACTTGCCCCATTGGATAGACTACTATACATGGAGTTGTAAGCTAGAAATAGCACAAGGTTCACCAATACATTGGTAAGTGAAAAACGGTTAACTAGAAGCTATTTTATATATTTCTTAAGCACACATGCGTAATTTGATAATTTATTTTATTAATGAATTATGTTCTTTTGTCAATAAGTGTCCGTGTTAAAGATCTAACCATGCCATTTTGAAGCTGAGTGACTTGTTCGTCCAATGAAATGCGAGCTTACAACTCCATCTAGTAGCCTATCCCATGAGGCAAATTATCGAATGAAAAATGGCTTTTTCGCAACATCAAGTGAATGTACGTAACATTGAATGAAGAAAAATGTTCAAACATCGAATGAGAAAAAGAAATTATTGGATAAAAAAATCAAATGAAAACATGATGTGTTTGTGAAACACTATGCCGCCTCATATATTTGACCTCTGACCTTGAAGAATGACCTTGACCTTGACATGTCACCCCTCAAAATGTGCAGCCTCATGAGATACACAAGCATGCCAAATATCAAGTCTCTATCTCTGCTGGTCCAAATGTTATGGCCAATGTTAAAGTCGGCGATTTGACCCATATATTTGACATCTGACCTTGAAGGATGACCTAGACCTTGACACGTCACCCCTAAAAATGTACGGCTTTATGAGATACATATGCATGCCAAATATCAAGTCTCTATCTATACTGGCTCAAAAGTTATGACCAATGTTAAAGTTGCTGACAAACAAACAAATAGACAAACGGACAAACAGACAAACAGACAGGGTAAAAACAATATGCCCCCGACTATCGTCAATGGGGGCATAAATATGAAATTGAATATTGCAACGTTTGTCACGCCATACCAAAGGTGGCCGACGCATGCTTGGACTCACCCATAGACCTCCCCCCCCCCCCCCCCCAAAAAAAAAAAAGTGATCGAAGTATGTTCAACTGTTTTTTTTTTTTTTTTTGGGGGGGGGGGGGGTCTATGGGTGAGTCCAAGCATGCGTCGGACACCTTTGCGCCATACCAGAGAAACTCAATTTTGTGTAGGTATACCATAGTGTATAATACTCACACAGCAGTACGGTTTTAACCACGTGTGCTTTAGTTTATAGCTAATTCTTTCGCTGCCAATGTTGCATCTGTGATTACCTATGCAAATAGTTTACATCCAGATGAGACGCTGACTAACTCGACGTTTCCTCAGAATCCAAACTATTTGTTACTATGGTAATGTATTTGCAAGAAAGTGGGAGAAAATTAAACAAACAGAAATTTTAGCAGACAACAAATGTTGCAGACGACAATTTTTAGCAGCGAACGAAATATTATTTTCTGTTCTCATTATGTTTTATAAATGATGTAAAGCAGCGTTTATAATAATACAGTAAAACCCCTCTCATGCGACCGCTTAATGAATAAACATGGCTGTCTTTAAAAGCAGGTGGTTGCTTAATGCAGGACGAAAGTTATGCAGAAAGCTCCTAGAGGAGCTTTCTGCATAACTTTCGTCCTGCATAAAGCTACCACCTGGCACCCGGAATTATACCCCTTTCTGGTGGTCGCATTAGAGGGGTTTTACTGTACATACAAGATAACATTGACCCAATAACTACAGGGACAACCACTTCAACAACTTGGTCAAACAAGCGCACTATCATGATACTAGAAAGAAAATGCTGTTTCATTAGATAGGTCTTATCTAACGCACATCCTCAGTTAAAACACCAATATTGCACATTGGTTCTCTGGTAGCATTCTGAAGGCAGAACAGAACAGAATATACCTTTATTGAGTCATACATAGCGTTATGTAAAAGCCTATGAACAAAAGTTGTAGTTGTAATATAATGAATTGAAGTATGATGAGCAAATAGTTCGTCTCTAGAAAAGAGTCCTAGGTTATCAGACCTTAGTCCATTCTCAAGCGTCTGACTGGTCATATTATGAGCTTGCTCAAAATCTGACAAATCAGCTGCTTGAGAATGATCTCTGACTTAAGCAAACGTTTTATAACATCGGGACAAGGTTTTCTTATCCATATTACTGTTCTTCATTTATTTGTCCAAATGCATATTCAGAATGTCAATCAATCAATCCTGATCCTGATGAGACGCTGATTTATTTGACGTCTCATCTAGATCCAAACTTCAAAGGTACACATTTTCTTGTAGTGTGCTAATGTTAGTAGGAGGGATAATATTGACAGTATAACTTCTCTATAGCAGTCAGTCAGTGAACATGGTTATCTTTAACAGCAGCTGGCTGCTCATATGCAGGACGAAAGTGAACAGAGAGCTACTATTTAGTTTCTACCGTCTACCATTAAAGATGCATTCTGCTCGTATATTTGAAAAAAGCGAAACACAATTACTTCTGAGTCCGAGTCTATGTGACTTGAAACTCAGTCATGGGCATGGTAATGAAAGAGTTGTGTGCTCCACAAGAATGTATCCTAAGGTACTACGGGAATCTGTCAAATGCTTGTTCTAAGCACAGGGGTCTGGACCGCTTCATGGGAGTCTATATGTATTATATTATAACAAGGGTTCCAACTAGCAGAATGGACAGCCGTGAACCACTGGTACAAATATGAATGTAACTCTTACAAATTCAATGATAATTTTGTAATTCTTTCGGCTATTGAAAGCCAATATATTTTACTATCAAATGCATATAATCTTCTGACGGTAACTTATGTACATTTATCAATTTAACAATGATTTACCAAAAGTTCACTTGTTTTCTGGGTCATTGACAAACGTTCGTTCACCTCGGTTTCACTATATCACAGCCATAACCTGGCGAATTTCAATTCAAAAGATGGCGTGGTTCAATAAAACAACCCAATTATATCACCAATCTCCATTTGTTTTGTCTTCTAAATAAGTAAGGAACTAGCAACAGCGGCCTTTTCGTCTGTCGTTATGTTTCTATTTCGGATGCTGCCATTTTGCAACAAATTTGAATGGAGCCATTTCACTGGATGAGCGAAGGAAAAGTTGGGAAATCCGTGACGTCACGTACAATGGCTCCTTTCTCGACGATTTGAAGCAAACTGACTAAACTCGCTAGTTTTACATAATTCTTTTGATGCTGGGGACTAAAACATTGGAGGTGGGTGATAGAATTGATTCGTTTTATTGAACCACGCCATTTTTTAACTGCAAATTGCGAGGTTATTGCTGTGATCTAGTGAAACCGGGGTGAACGAACTTTTGTCAATGACCCAAAAAACACGTGAAATTTTGAGAAAATCATTGTTGGATTGATACTTGTTCATAAGTTAACGTTATAAGATTATATTTATTTGATAGAAAAATACATTGGCTTTCAATAGCCGAAAGAATTACGAAATCATCATTTAAATTGTAAGAGTTACAGTCATATTTGTACTCGTGGTACACGGATATCCGTTCTGCTAGTTGGAACCCTTGTTATTATATAGTACATATAGACCCTCATGAAGCGGTCCAGACCCCTGTGGTTCTAAGGTTCTCTGTAGTTTTGTCAGGGTATGTCCTGAATTGTTCCTTGACTCTGTCAGAGTGTAGGGTAGGTCCGTGCCTTGGTCGCAATATGTTTAAGGGTGTTCCGTGATTCTATCAGAGTGTGTCCTAATGTTGTCCCATGGCTCTCCGAGAATGTTTCATAGGACTGTTCCATGGCTTCATCAGAATGCAACTTATGCTTGTTCCGTGACTCTGTCAGAATGTGTCCTTTGATTACTCAGTGACTCGGCAGAGTGTGTCCTATGATTACCCCCGGAACTTTCTGCATGACCCTACTGTAGACAACCGCCTGCCCGAAAGACCTAGATTCATCCTTATCAAAATTCCGTTTTAGAGGGGTTTTACTTTACTTCCCGCTTGCATAAAACCGGATACCCGTTTTGATTGCCCTACTTTTCCATCCAATCAACGAGCCGCATTCTTGATATTTTTCAATCTCTAATTCTCAAACATTTTATAAAATCGACTCTAACTTTCGAAGACGAACCTTCCAGTGCGCATGTGCAACAAAGCTCCGCCCACGACTAGAAAAAAGAACGAGTTTCTATGTTATGGCGTTTTTGACACGCGAACGAGTGTTCACAAGTGTTCACGTGTGTAAAACGTAGAGAGGACGACCGTGTAAACAACTGAGAGGCAGAGTTATACATCCGGTAATTGGGCTGTCGTGGACTAAAATGGACAAATAAATCACGAAACATCCCACCTGTTGAAGCAGGCTTATTGAAAAAGGACTAATGTCAATAAGCAAATAAATCAGGAAAAATAAGAACAAACCTGTATTTAAAACTGTAATCCATTCAAAAATGTAAACGATCAAACCTGTAATCTTTTTAAGCCTTTACATGTTTATTTTTATTTAAATATTCTGCCCATAATGAATTTTTAATATTAATAAGCTATATCTATATGGGGTTTCGGTAGAAGTGAATATTTAAGTTTGTGCAAACCGAGTAGACCCTAATCAAACAGCATATGAGCTGTCAGACCAGGGTCTTCTTGGCTTGCCAAGTGGTCAAAAGGCGTCACATACTATAAGCTAATGTGTTATCATTTTAGATATCAATTGCGAGTTTGCCTCCGTCTTTCACAAGAATTATTTTTTTCACAGTTTTGGGGATACGTATAGATTTTGTCGGCCATTATTATTTGGACTACTAAAAATTGTGTAAAAAATGTTCTATACACAGATGGGGAATATTGATTATTTGACACAGCCAAATAAGGCAATATTTACAAGAAAAAAGGCGCGAAACCAATTTCACTGTGTAGGATTTTCAAAACATAAACACGTGAGAATTTTAACAAAGATGTTTGTTTGATTGGTGGATGTTCTGAGTATTTTGCATAAACGAGTGTGGCTTTTAGGTGGACCATAATCACGTGACTATATATAAAAGTACAAAAATGAATCATGCAGGAAACACCACATACAGAACAAACAGCCGCCCGAACAGCCACACAAGGAAACAACAAATATACACAACTATAAAAAAAAAAAACATTAAGAGACGCACAAAGACAAAACAAAGATACAATAAGGGGGAAGATGGAAGTACCGCCTTGGAACGGTCAGTGACAAAAGTCACGGGGGGGGGGGGGGTTTAAACCGGTTTATGGGCGCCCAACCTCACACTCATTCCATCCCCACCCTAGAACACAAACAGTGTAAATAAACGTATCCCCTCTCCGACTAAACTACAACAACCGCGATGGCAAATACAGTGGTAAAGTGCATGTATAACGAAAACATTTAATTAAACAAACTATATCCACCTATCGCTAGTGTACTCAATGATTGGGCTGCAAACAGAGTAACTGTCGAAAAGTAATGAAAAAAGGAAATAGTACAGATATCCGACGTTCTCCTTCCGTTTCTGCATTTAAGAGGTCGCCTTCATAGAGTACTAAACCTTTCTTGTCGGCGTACATGCAAAAAGGCCAGCGTGATTGCCACATGTAAAAGGGTTGACAACCAAACATGCAGTATGTTGTAGTACTATAGGATCATATCCCTTTTTAAATTATTTTTTTAACATATTTGATGAACAAAGTGAGAAAATGGGTATGCCTAATAATTTTACGAAGCTTGTAAATAACATCACCATAAAATTCAGGATGTGAAATACCGTGTCGCAGAAGCACCTTGAGATTACATTGGTACTTGCCAATAAGTGGGAGATTTCGATAATAAAATTTAGAGAAAGTTTTTTTTCTTAGTATCTATATGGTATCTATATCCTTGCTTAAGCAGCTTTTCAGTTAAAATGAGATTTCGACTGTTAAAATCGTCAATATAATAACAACCTCTAGCAAAACGAACAAGTTTAGATATATAAACCCCGTAAGATGGGACACGGGGAACATCTCCGTCAAGATGAGGGAAATTTATAATATTAAAATCAAAATCATCTCTTTTGTCTCGTATATTTTAGAAGAAATCATTCCATTATCAATTTTAAGGTCTAGATCAAGAAACGCTGCATAATTGTCGGACCGGTTAGCTTTATTCAATTTGAGTTCTTTAGGATAAATTGTAGGAATCAGAGCATCAAAGAAAGGGTTATCCAAATTAAAAATATAATCCAGATATCGAGAAGTTTCATTGAAGGCTTTTATAACATTTTCTTGTGATTGTGGATTCAAACGTAACATGAAATAACAGTACAAAAACAAATCTGCGACAAGTGGTAAACAATTCGTACCCATAGGAATACCAATTACCTGACGGTATATAGCATTCCCATAACGTACAAATATGTTATCCAAAAGAACGGTTAGTGATTCGCAAACTTCGGAGCAAGTCCAATTGGTGTAATATTTCATTTGCTCGTCAGTAAAGAAAGCTTTTTCAGCTTTACATGCCAGGAATGATGTTTTTCCCGGGCAAATACTTTCTGGATTAAGTTAGTAAGTTTATCTTTTATTAAAATATGAGGAAGAGTTGTGTACAAAGTAGAAAAATCGTACGTGCTTACAGTGGATGCAAGAAACCTTTTGTTCTTAAGTTTGTTTAAGACTTCTGAAGAGTTCTTAATAGACCAGAAGAGATTTATTCCAGAATTTTCACAAGTCTTATCTCAGTAGAATTTGTTCTTTTACCTTTGTTAAACAAGAAGTCAAAAGTATAGACAATTTAGTAGTTGTACATGAGCTAGAATTTGCAATGAAACGCGCTTTATATGGTTTTGGTTTCAAGTTGTTCACACATTTTGACATGGTCTGAAACGATGGTCTTTTCGTCAGTAATAACTGACATGTAAGACTTGGTATTAATAATTTCCTGCTTCAAGACATCGATATAATGTAATCGTCAAATAATAATCACATTATTCGATGCCTTATCAGCAGGAACAAAAACGTATTTTGAATGGAAATCCTGTTAACCCTTTTTAAGATGTCTAAAAGAAATTCTAGGTTTAGGTGGAAGAAGGTGTTTATTAGAGCTATAAAAAGAAATGCGTTTGTCAATTATATCAAAAATTAGTTTTTTCCAACTAGAAAGAGCATTAGACTCAACATATTCTCTTCGATACCATTTAATACTAAAATTGTGTAAAGCCTCCGCAATCTGAACTCGACAAGAGTTAAAACCTATCAAGGATGGTATTCTATATTTGGGACCTTTATTCAAAAGAGATCGTAGACGTTTATCTTTAATCATCTCAAAATTACCAGTAATCACATGACCAGCCGGAAAATAGCAAAATTTTGAAGTGGCGCAATCTCAATTATTAGGAATATTATCATTAATATTAAGGTCGGCCACAATTTTATTATATTTGAAAATAGTATTTCTGATGGGTTTGTTATATTTATAGCAGATGATAGGTGGTTCTGTGTTTTTAAAGTATATAGGAATAGCGTCAATTACATTTTTTGTCTCTAAAAATACTTTGGAGGTCAATAAAATCAATACCTTTATTAATAAAAGGAATTTTCAAGAAGAATCTTTGGTGTTCAGATAATTTGTCAATATGTGGTCTGAGAACATGTTGTGTAAAGCTTTGTATCAAACTAGCCGTTCCTATGAGAGGATCTGATCTAAAAATAATTTTATCGGTTTGCTCGTCAATTTCTTTTAATGAAGATATAGATAAGGAGGAAAGTCTAGAAAGCATGGCATGTTTACCAGAAGTTAAACGTAAAGTATGTTGATTAACAAGAGTCATTTTCAAACGAGATTTTCGTTTAATATTACCATTTTTGTGAATGCCATGTGATCGAGATTTGCGTTTTCTTATAGAAAAGTTTGAAAAACTGTTCTTTTGAAATATCTCCAGTCTGGTAAATATTAAGTTATTATTATGTAATTGCTCAGTGGGCGGGGCTTATGAACTCATCCTGTTGAAAAGTAGGGTAATCACTAAATCGGTTAGAGCTTATAAACTGCAGTCTTCGAAAATAAGACGGCCTAAAACGCTTCGCTTCGCTCGCTTTATCGGCCATCTTATTTTCGAAGACTGCGGTTTATAAGCTCTAACCTATACGTAGAGACACTATAGAAGGATCTACTGTGTTTACAGTAATTAAAGGTCATGGTCATAATTGCACATGATCCTGTTGTAACATGATGCCAGTTGACATTTTCCCTGTTGAATATACATGTTCGAAACAATGACGTCATGATTATTAATTAGGTTATATTTTAGAATGACATATGAATCCATATGAAATGTTTGACCAAGAAAAAAACTGTAGAATCATATCTATATTACTTTTAAGCAAACACAGCATACCCAGACCAGACGGTTCCTACAGGAGCCGTCTGGTCTGGGTCTGCTCTGTTTGCAAATGCGTGAACATGTGTTTATAATCAGGAAAGGCTAAACTCTTTGCACGCCAAGTAATGTTTCGTCTGCAACAATTATCACCTGCTTCAATTCTTGAACTAAATTTTCACTCATAAAAAAACATGAAAAAAGTTAAACTCTGATCTGTTGCAAACTTTATTTTACTAACATCCAAATTATCTTTCTATTTTAAGAAAATACTGTCACGGTAGGCCTATCAAACAGCCTGGATCCTGATAAGAAACCGAAATACTCGGCGTCCGATCTAGATCTAACCTTTTTGCGCTTAACCCTTTACTCCATAATACGCCTTTGCAAACAGAGTAGACCCAGATCAAACGGCTCCTATAGGAGCCGTCTGATCTGGGTCTACTCTGTTCGGTTATATAATAATATAGATATGATTATACAGTTTCTGCCAGAGCCAAACTTTGTTGTGCCCATGTGCTATTATTACAGTTAATCTAATTAATATTAATGATGTAATTATTTCTTTCATGAATATTCATTGACTAAAGGGTTAACTAAAGGGTTATCCCGTTCAGTGCGAGAAATGATTCACTCATAGTGTCCTTTGCAAATCAAAAAGTGTATACAATACAATACAAGACGAATACTGATGCAAGGCATTGGATCGCCGCGAAATTTGTGTACAAGGAAGGTTTTTAATAAGGAACTGTTTTGTTAAGACAATTGAAATACAACATTTCATTAAAAACTTAACGAAATATGTAGCCTCTTGAGTGTAATGACGTAGTGACCTAGTTCCGAACCCGACATGATCCATATTTGAACTTGACCAAGATTGCATCCAAAAATAACGTATAAGTTGAAAGAAAAAACACTTAATATGGATAATTATCATTAACTATCCCAGTAAAAACCCAAACCGCCATTAAAAAAAATAGAAAGGAAAAAGAGAGAATTTTTTTTTTCGTCAGCGGTGAGAATCGAACCAGGGCTGACTGCACGATAGGCGACCGTGGTAACCACTACGCTATCAGGCCAGACATACTTCAAGGGAAATTGAAGATGTATATAAAGTTATCATGCTACTATATTGACGACTTTTTTAAATAAAAAAAATAAAACGACTTTTTTAAATAAAAATAAATAAAACAATAAAACTTCATTACAACATTTATCACTCTCATGATAATTTAATCAATAAACTCTAACAAGGGCGGTGATGGTCATAGACCTAAATATAGCCTGTTCAGTTCCATTAACGAGTGACTTTAGTCCTATCTAAAAATAGAAACCGAGACGACGGAATTCGATTTTGACCATGTAGAGCCTCCGGTAGAATATTAACCATGTCTGTTTGAATTAACATATCGACTGTCGATTCAAATGATCTTATTTTTCAAATTCGAGCACGTTTTCCCGTCTTGTAATGTATATCTCTGAAGGGCATAATTTAGAACGAGAGCACCGCAAACAGGTGCACGACTACAGTTTTGACCCGGCTTCAATTCTGCGACTTTGACCCGGCTTCATTTATGTTTACAAAACTGTTTTTGGCATTTAATGTCGATACTTCGACGAAAAAAGTGTCATAATTATTGTTATTATTGTACATTTGTTTGATAAATTTCTTTTTAAACATCGTATGAAGGTTTTTACATCACATATTTCACTACATCAATAATGCAGGTAGAAACTATTCTCTGCCACGCTCTCATGAGCCAATTTGTAAAACTTGTCGCTACCCCTCCTACATGGGTAAATACTTTTAAGCATTCCATTAGTGATCGCCGCTCATGCGGCGATCAACAACTCTTTATTGGGAAGGGGTGTCCCTGCATATGACGCGTTTCATGTTTCAGTTTTATTCGGGTTGGGTTTTAGTTTCGTAACTGTTCGCCCTATTCGCGAATCACTTACAAGAAAGCGATTGGAGGGATCGGGTGATCATCGGCAAAATTAAAATTAGGTCGCTGATTGTTTTAACTTACTGCCTGGAGCACTGTGATACTGTAAGTACATTTTATGCTGAATAGTTGCAACGCAGAAACATACTGAATGTACCTGCTATCCTAGATTGTCTTAAGGCATTGTGCTGTGTACTGATCAGGGGCGTAGCTTGCCTTTAACAAATGTGTAGGCACGGCATTTGGTAGGGAGTCTGGGGGCATGCTCCCCTGAAAAAAATGAAAATCTACAATGCTGGAGGGGCATTTTAGGGGGTTCTGGGAAAACATTATGCAAAATATAAATGATATAAAATGCTTCAAATGTGATAGAATTTACAATTTGGGACAGAAAGATGTTGGGTAATTTGTCAGAAAAAAACATAGTTGTAGATTTATAGATTTTCTTTCAGTCAATTAGGTGATTTTTGGAATATATTCGTAGTATTTTACTTATTGACAAACTCGCTTTTTAAAGCTTATAATTTTACTGAACTTTAATTTTCGAAACAAGTTGATCTAGCACCTCGTAATTAAGCTCAGTATGAAAGTTCAGGCTTAATTGTAGATAGTGTGAACCCAGATCAATTGCTTTTTAAAAAAATGTTATATTCCGACAGAGTTTTTCTACTCAAATTTGTAACACAACACTCTTAATCACATTTTGATGTATGTGTTGCACATGACGTGCCAAGCGCGTAGGCAAGTGTTTTTTTTTTATTTTGGCCGAGAAGGATATTAGCAAACTTGTATGGGATGGGTACGGGAGGGGTGTCCCCTCCCTTTGCCGATTTTCTTTTTTAAATTTGTGTTTTCTTAGATGCGATTTCAATGCATTTTAAGACAATTTATGAGGTGTTATAGCTTTTGTTATTTTACCAATAAAACGTCATTCTGATTGTCATTTTCCTGCGCGGCTAAGAAACTAAATCTGGTATAAATGAACTATTGTTGAATCAAACAAACATAAGAAACGACGAGTATACATTTATAAAGTGTAATAACAAAAACTCTGCATTTTTAATACAAAACATCATAATCATTAATGCATGTTATGGCAGTATGCATGTATAAACCCTTCACCTGCTAGACATGAACTGTAAAATGCACACAGTTAAGATCTAGATGAGATGCCGCGAATAACACAATGTCTCATTAGAATCTAAGTGTGTAGGAGCCCATCAGGCGCATGGACATGACCAGTGGCTTGATGGCACTGCTCTATCGACATCTAAATTGATATACATTGTATTCTTTTTTTCCAAAAATACATGTAAAAGCTGAACTCTTTTTTCCGTCCTTATCGCACATTATGCAGTCAAAGTTTTTGATAGACAAATACATTTTTACCTGATTTGAAATGATAAGAAAGGCACAACTTCCGTGTCTCATTAAGGATGCAAAGGTTTGTGTTTTCATCTGTAATGCTGAAGTTGGGATCTCCAATATCAGGATATATACATGTATAGATACGTATTACTATACGCGCCTAAAAAAACATGTCAGAGCCGAGATACAATAGATCTAGGAGGCGACATTGTGTAATTTGCTGATAATTTTCTTTGACCCATTGATTTATTATGAGTCTTTATGACTGAAAACAATTGGTAGGCTATACATCTATTTAACTAAAATAGAAGATACATAAACATTTACAAATCATTCTTCTTATTTGCCCGGAAGTTCAGAACTTGATGGTGTCCTTGGTCCAGTATAAGGGGTTCAATATAAATCCTTACCCCACTTAGTCGTCATTTTTATTACATTTTCGGCATTTTTAGCCTTTTTTATTTTTCGAATTCTGAAAAAAAGTGTAGGCCCGTGCCTTTGTGCCTAATAGGAAGCTACGCCACTGACTGATAAGTTTGGGTTAGTCCATAAATCAAGAATTGAAAAGGGGATAGAAGGGTATTGATCTGACTAGGAACCTCGGAGCATCTACTGAATTTTAACGGTGACTTTTAGTTTTATAAATAGCCTTGCTTGGTTACATGGTAAGCTGGAGAGTATAAATATCCATAATCGTCGACCATTGAGAGTAGTAACTACTGTACCCTGACTAATGCTACTCTTGTTGAGTAACTGCTCTGAGACACACGTTTTATATTACACGTAGACTAAGCCTATAGTTCAATGCTGTAAGGCGTTTCTTATATCTCGTAAGCAATGACACCCAATAGTCAGCTATCCTAAATAATATATCTGTTAACTGAACTGTTGGTATCTTATTTGCTAGATAATATATCTGGTTAAATATATGTTACCAAGTAGTTGGCATCTTGTATGCTGAATAATAGAAGTTGTAACGTCCGTATATCCTTGAAGTACCTGTCCTGTTTAGAGCATTCTGCTGGGTATTAGTCAGAGTAGTCTACCCTTAGGCTTTAAATACTGTATAGAGGAACAAATCCGGAAATTTCTGGATTTTTGACTTTAATGGTAGCGGCTAAGTAATAACGATTTTGTCTAGGTCATAAAATAAGACTACCGCACTCGCTGCTAACAGCATTCCGTTCTAGAAGTCTCGCTCTCGCATAGGTATGAAAGACTCGCTAGTTGTAAAACATGGCAGATCACAGAGAAAGAGGGTGCCAAGAATTACATATACCCCTTCAAGACAACACCCAAAGACCGTGACAAGTGCGGTACCATATCGACTGGACATCGTTAAGGCGATGCAGAAGAAACTTGACGGGGCGAGTGCACTGCAAGGTGAGCCAAATGTAGCTGGCAGATACGGTACTCTTGTAATAGACAATATGACGACTTAAAGCAAGCTTTCATGATTATTACTTGAACTCTGTGGATAAACAGGTCACCATTAGTAAGAAGAAGAGTAATGGGAAAGGTTAGGGGTTAGACCAGGATGTAATAGTTGAAGAGTCCATCTCTATAAGAGGAAGTACAGGAGGTCGCTTACTACCAACAAAATAGACGTAAACGGTCCGAAGTGCAAGATGTGTGTAGAACAGGATCTACCGCATATCACAGAGGTCATCTAGGACACAGATTTTGTGAACATCTTAAATGAAAAGATCAGGAATGCATGTTCTCCAGTTCTAAGGCAATGTGGACGCACTCATACACAAGTCCCATTGGAAGAAAGGAATAGCTCAGAGACACCCGGCAAGAAGCCGCATACAAGGCTTATACAGTTACCCCCAGTCACTGCCGCTAGACACACAGACCCAGTAGTCCCCATAGAGAGCAGGGTAACAGAGGAACAAGAAATTGAGTTAATACAGGAATTCAGTGGAAACTTTGAGGTGTACGGAAAGAGCGTGGATGATGACGACCCGAGATTGGATTACAAATATATAAGAGGCTATGGTGGAGTGTGTACTTTTTGGAGGAAGGAACTCAACTCACATAATTATAAGGTAGCATCGCAAGGGAGTCAACTTATGATCATTCTTGATATACAGACAGAGGAAGTTGCGACATGCCTCATAAATGTGTACATGCCGTCAAGTACAAAAAACTCCGACTCTGAATATAAGGAAATTCTATGTGAACTACTGGAAATTGTTGATAATTACAAGGCAACTCATGAAATAACTAGAGGTTTTTGTCACAAAAACGGATGTCTCCCCTCTAATAAAAACAATATGTAAAGGGAAATCACTAAAAATGTTATGGACTTGATGATTGATACTTCCCCTCATTATGCGCTTTCCACACCACATTTTTCAAGAAGAAAATGATAACAGCTAATAACTCCAAATATATTGACACCAGAGTTATGGCCCTTGTGCACGACACTTACTTTCATCATGCTCTTTCCATAAATGAAATGTCATTCCAATAGCATCAGTCGAACAGGAGTTATTGATCGGACTAAAAATGTAACAAAGGGCAATAACTCCAAAAGTATTGAAGCCAGAGTTATGGCCCTTGTTCATGACGCTTTCTCTCATTATGCTCTTTTCATGTAGGAAGTTTCAATACAATGGCAAGAGCCATGTAGGAGTTATCATCCGAACAAGAAAGCGTTAAACAAATGTACAAGGGGCAATAACTCTCAATTTATTGAAGCCAGAGTTAAGGACCTTATGCATGACACTTTCTCTTATTATGATCTTTCCATGTATGAAGTTTCACTCTAATGGCATGTGCCATATAGGAGTTATCATCATGACAAAAATTTGTGATTTTTTTTACAAAGGGCAATAACTCCAATATTAGTGAAACAAGAGTTATGGACCTTAAGCATGACACTTTCTCTTATCATGATCAATCCATGTATGAAGTTTCATTTCAATGGAATGAGCCTTATAGGAGTTATCATCCTGACAAACAATTGTGATTTTTTTACAAAGGGCAATAACTCCAATATTAGTGAAACAAGAGTTATGGACCTTAAGCATGACACTTTCTCTTATCATGATCTTTCCATGTATGAAGTTTCATTCCAATGGCATGAGCCATATAGGAGTTATTGTCCGGACAAAAAATTGTGATTTTTTTTACAAGGGCAATAGTTCCTATATTAGTGAAGCCAGAGTTATGGACCTTGTGTATGACACTTCCTCTTGTCATGATCTTTCCATATATGAAGTTTCAATCCAATGGCATGAGCCATATAGGAGTTATCGTCCGGACAAAAAAAGTGCTATTTTTTTACAAGGGGCAATAACTCCTATATTAGTGAAGCCAGAGTTATGGACCTTGTGCATGACACTTCCTCTCATTATGCTCTTGCCATATATGAAGTTTCAATCAACTGGCATCAGGCATATTGAACTTATCGTCCGGACAAAAAAGTGTGACGGACAGACGGACAGACGGACAGACAGACAGAGAGACAGACAGACAACTCTCACGAAAACAACATGTCTCCCCCATATAAATATGGGGGGAGACATAATTATATGTGGAGATATGAATGCCTCAATAAAACGTCATACTCCTAGGGACAATCTATTCAAGAACTTTATACAAGATTTTGGAGTGAGCATTGCAAAAGAAGGCGATGGATCCATAAGTTTCTTCCATCACAACGGGAGATTCACCAGAATAGACTACTTTTTATACTGTGGAAAAGGCCAGTTGAAAGGCAGCAAGGTATATGCACATGAAATGCATAGTCAGAACTGTTCGGATCATACAGCTATAACAGCACATCTAGAAACATCAGAAAATCGTGTTTTTTATTTACTCAGAAACGATATAGTTGGCGACAAAGTGCTCGATTTCACTAAAATCCTTATTCGGGAGCGAATCTGACGCTCTTTTTATGTAGATCCTGATGAGAAATGATGAAACATGTTCAAAAAGAATTTCACATACCGGTGACAATGCATTCTACTGCCACATATCCGATTATATCTTTTACAACACTTCAACGCTAACAGACTACACCATTTTGCCCAGCAAGCGTCTATTCGAATTGATTACTTGTCAATAATGTAGACATTAAAATTATGGAACCCTGCTTTCTTCGTGATTGTGCACGGCGAAGTGGGGAACCAGTATGTGTCACACGTTAAAAATGAAAGTAGCCGTTTCTGGTCCTCGGAATTGTCCGAAAAGATTGAATAAGATATGTGGCAATAAAATGCGATGTCACCGGTATGTTAGATTCCCTTTGAAAATATTTCATCATTTCTCATTAGTATCTACCAGAAAGAAGCGTCAGCTTCGCTTCCGACTAGGGATTTTAGTGAAATCGAGCCCTTGTTCGCCAACTATATCCTATAGGAGCCTTCTGAACAGGGTCTGTTCTGTTTGCTTATGATATAATATAGATATGATTCTACAGTTTCTTCCATGGTCAACAATTTCTATATAATTGTGCTTTTATACTACTATAACACTTAATCTAATTAATATACACGATGTCATTATTGCTTAAATGGATATTAATGATACCACACCACACCACACATACGCACACATACGCACACATACACACACGGGCGCGAGGTTTGACTGTATATGTATCTTTCTAGCTTTACGAAATGCTCATTTTGATTTAATCCATTACCTCATAGGCTATTTTTAGATTCAACCCCTTGGAATAAATCTACCGAAAATGAGCATACTAGAGAAAAAGAAAAAAATAGAATTTTGTAGTTTGAAACCATTGTGATAAATATAGCATTTACTCCTATAGGAGTATAGTAAATTTTCACAAATTTACTTTTACAGAGTCGTCAAAAGGCGCCAATATGAGGGAATGGGTTTACATAACAGCTCCCGCTGTATAGCGGTTCTGCTCTATATAAATTGTACAGTTAAAAAATTAACAGTACAATACAATTGTTCTTGTTTTGTAAAGAAACATTGCGACATTGTTTGTAGATGTATGGTAATGATATCTTTTACTCGCAAGGTTCAATAGAACCTATATGACTGAGTGATCAGGAATAAAGTGTGCCGAGATTAATTACAGTAATCAAGGGCTACAAAACACCAGTGCATCCTTGTTGTCGGTTGCTACAACATTTATTTTCCTGTTTGCATAATCGTTGTACATAGTCTATTAACTAATGACCGAGTTGGGCACAGTTTGGATCCTAATGAAACGCTGATTAATTCGAGTCTTGAGGTGATTGTAAGGATATTGGCCAATGAACAAAGTCGAAACGATTATTTGATTTCAAAGTTCACATCGGACCTACTTAACCCTTTCCTTCATAGTTATAGCGCATTTTACCCGCATTTGAAAACAGAGTGGACCCAGATCAGACGGCTTCTATAGGAGCCGTCTGATCAGGGTCTATGCTGTTTGATTTTTACGTGATTAAGAACTGATTCTGGTTTTTGTTAAGGCAAAATATTACCTTGAAAGGTGTACATGTTATTCTGATAAACATGCATGGTGGCATAAATTCTTACATGAATACCGAACAGGGAAAGGGTTAACACAAGAATAGCATCCATTTTGTTCTGTATTCCGCTGCATTGCTGAGTAGCTCGCCGTCCCAACTTAACCCTTATCGTGTCGAAAACAATGTCTGCCAAAACTCTGATATGTTGCATGTTTTTACTTACTTCTGATTTATAAAAGCGTTTGAGGACTGCTGACCGAGTGTCAAACAGTTACTCGGCGTCTCATCCAGATCCGAACTGTTTGCAAATGCGATTCTGGTCGAGGCCGGAGGGATGAGGCAGATCTGTTTTTCGTAAACAAACAGAGCAGATCATGGGTCTACTCTATTTGTAAAGGCGCGAAAATGCGTATCTATGAGGTAAAGCGTTCAGCAATTTATATTGTATACCTCAATGTTATCAGCTAAAAACTTGGAACAGTGTACCTCGTCCGTGTTCATGTCAGACCTTATCGCATTAACCCTATAAACATTTGTAAAAATATGTCTACTCAAATTTGGAGCTGTTGCATTTTTCATTACTTGCTTCAACCAAGCTTTGAGAACCTTTTTGTCATGAGTCATGACACATGCTTTTGAGAAACTACTGACCAAGTGTGTCATGGCACACGCACCTTTGAGAAACTATTGGCCATGTGTCACAAAACAAGGTTTTGAGTCATCCGGATCGAAACTGTTTTCAACTGCGAGTCAGATCGTGGATTGCCGAAACTATTTTTAACTGCGAGCCAGGTCATGGATTGCAGGATAAGAGTTAACTCTTTCACATTCAAAGGCGACTCTATGGTAACCTTGACGAACAGTTTACACCCGTGTGAGAACTTGGTTCCTTATCAAGATGCAATCTGTTTGGCACCTTGGTTTAGTTTTATTGTCCATAAATTAAAGAAAACTTCATTTTGAAACCTGAAGCAAAAATACTTTCGACAGAGGAAAACATTGGTATCAGTGCCAGTCTATAAGACAAGTGTGTACAGTTAGACCTAACTAAGCCGGAAGTTCAGATTAGTATCAATGCCAGTCTGTGAGACAAGTCGCAGCTTAATGCAGGTTGAACATTACGCAGAAAGCTCCCAAAGGAGCTTACACAGAAAGGCCTAAATGGAGATTTCTGCGCGTTCTCCAGAGGCTCAAATCTGACCAATCAAAACCTTGAGAACTCAAATCTGACCAATCAAAACCTTGAGAACAATCTCAGACTCTACTAAAAAGCTTTATAAGCATGGACCCTGATGGATATTTGCAAACTACTGAACTTGGCGTCTTATTAGGATCACAGGACCCGTGTACCAGGATTTCAAACAGGACCCGTGTACCACGAGTACAAATATGAATGTAACTCTTGCAATTTCAATGATAATTTTGTAATTCTTTCGGCTATTGAAAGCCAACATATTTTACTATCAAATAAATATAATCTTCTGACGGTAACCTATGCACAATTATCAATCCAACAATGGTTTTCTCAAAATTTCACGTGTTTTCTGGGTCATTGACAAACGTTCGTTCACCCCGGTCTCACTATATCACAGTCATAACCTGGCGATTTTCAGTTCAAAAGATGGCGTGGTTCAATAAAACAACCCAAATATATCACCAGTCTCCATTTGTTTTGTCCTCTAAATAAGTGAGCAACATGCAACAGCGGCTTTTCCGTCTGTCGTTATGTTTCTATTTCGGATGGTGCCATTTTGCAACAAATTTGAATGGAGCCATTTCATTGGATGAGCGATGGAAAAGTTGGGAAATCCGTGACGTCACGTCCCTAGTTCTACATCATTCTTTTGATGCTGGGGACTAAAAGATTGGAGGTGGGTGATAGAATTGGTTCGTTTTATCGAACCACGCCATTTTTTAAAACTGCAAATTACCAGGTTATTGCTGCGATATAGTGAAACCGGGGTGAACGAACGCTTGTCAATGACCCAAAAAAACACGTGAAATTTTGAGAAAATCATTGTTGGATTGATACTTGTTCATTAGTTACCGTTATAAGATTATAGTTTTTTGATAGAAAACTATATTGACTTTCAATAGCCGAAAGAATTTCGAAATTATCATTTAAATTGTAAGAGTTACAGTCATATTTGTACTCGTGGTACACGGATATCCGTTCTGCAAATTGGAACCCTTGTTATTATATAGTACATATAGACCCTCAGGAAGCGGTCCAGACCCCTGTGATCAGGATTAATACTAGGTGACATATAGTCATTAAGTACTGAAACATTTGAGGGAATTCAAGTATAGAAAAATTAGAGCAGACAGGCAGGGTTTAACCCTTTATTCCATAAATACGCATTTCTACGCCTTTGCAAACAGAGTTGACCCAGACCAGACGGCATCTATAGGAGCCGTCTGATCAAGGTCTGCTCAGTTTTCTTATGATGTAATATAGATATGATTCTGCAGTTTCTGTCATGATAAAATTTTGCTGGTCCATGTGCTGTTACAGCAATTGAATCTTAATTAATATTCGTCATTATTTCTTACATGGTTATTCATGGTTGTTAAGCAGGGTTAGGGTTAAAATCTAGCAACAATGGACATCTGATAGAAACTGATAAACGTCATTGAAGTTAAAGTTGTTTGGTTTAATGAACCATTCAATTACTGTGGAACTGTTTTTATAAATTCAAGCAACTAGGCCTTGCAAACAGTGAAGAAACTATTAGCTGTCTGATCAGATTCTACACTGTTTGTCACATAATTCAGCAACACAGAATAGGTTCTGATGGGTGGTAAAAATGCGCAACCTGATCAGTTGCCGGTCAGGCTGATCTTGTCCAACCTCCTACAGGAGCCGTCTCATCTGGGTCTACTCCGTTGTCAAAACGCGTGAAAAAAGTATTTTTTGTGAATGAAAGTGTTAAGCAAAGAGAAAAACATTAAACATTGATATAAACATGCAGGTTATTTACTATGACAAAGTATAATATTTGCAGTTAAACAAGCGAGAACCTGAATGCGGAACAGTTTTATGAACAGTTTTACTAATAAAAACATACAAAAACATAACCGCCGATAATCTGAGCATTCAAATAATCTCCTCTCGATATATTAAGAAAGATGTAGGGTGGATGTGATGCAGATTGCTCTCACGGGAGCTTTCTCCATTACTTTCACCTTGCATGAAGTAGTCATCGACCTAATCAGTTCTCAATTCTTCTTTACTAAAATACTAAACCTTCAGAAGCGAGGTTTTACTCTATACAAAACATCGTATTACAAAACTTAGATATTGTAAAATGTATGCGTGAAAAATACAGAATCGAGTCAGTGTGTTTGACGAATATAAGTAAATGATTTACAGAGCAAATAATTGTCGATCGTTATAAACATAAAACCATTGCTTGCCATTAACTTAATATTTCCAACAGATTACAATACAAACTGAATTCAACAATCACTAGTCAGCCAATAAACAGCTGGTCAAAACTACAGTAATACCCCTCTAAACCAGACGTTCAAATTAGAATAATTACCAGTCTTGGTCTTGGAGACAGGTGGCAGCTTAGTGTAGGGTGAACGTAAGGGTGAAAGTAACGCAGAAAGCTCATCTAGGAGGAGCTAGAGGAGCTTTCTGCATGACTTTCATCCTGCATTAACCAGTCACCTGCCTAAAAGTATTTATATTCTTCCCTACTAGAGGGGGTTACTGTACATCAAATTGCGACAAACATTTCCAACGGAAATACTAAATATTTGCAAAGATCAAAGAGTCTTCCAAAAAGCAAATAACGAAATGTTAGATGTGTGTGTTGTTTATTCTTATCAAAGTGTGATTGTCTCTTTTTATGTGTTTTAACGATTTACTTATATATATTAGTTTATTTTTATTCTAAATTAAACCAGAGATTCTTTATCTTTGTTGTCAACATTGCTAATCACATGGGCATGCAAATACTTTCTTTTTCTCCATAGGAACAAATGCTCTATTTATCACAGTGGTTTCAACACTACACACATATAAAATATACCTTCCCTCTAATTAATGCTCCTTTTCGGCGGATGTATTCGAAGTGGTGGAATCTAAAAATATAGCCAATGAGGTAATGGGTTAAACATCACGTCGTAAAATTACTCTGAAACTTTCATTTATTTTTGTATTGTGTTGTGGCCTTGTAAATATTCACGTGTTATTAATATGATGTATTATGTAAACTAGACGATACATATTATGCGTAAGTCTTGAATAAAATATCTGTTCTGCTCTGTTAAAAAAGAATACCGTATTTTCCCTGATAAGCGACCACTCTAATAAACACACCCTTACTTATAAATATAAAGTACATGTATTTCATTAATTAATTCACTTCTTTTGGGGAGCTGGGTGACTAACGATCAAGAAAACAACTAAAAACCCTTACTAATAATCATAAAGATATACATGTAGGTTTTTCAAAGTACAGGTCGTAGCTTAATGCAGACGGAAACTTTGAATAATACATTCTCAGAGAATCGATATGGGCATCGCAGATAATGGGCTGTCAACTATTGGTGTGGTGTTTGTACCACGTCCTTACAAAGTCCATGTCATGCCACACTGCTTAAGGGACGTGTGGTATATCTTTACAGTCTCATCATTGCGCAACTGTATACATTAAATGAAATACGTATCACAGATTGATCATTATGTACAGTGTCATTCAAATGTGAATTATAAGAGACTATCCCAGGTATATATTACAATCAACATTACTATGTACAGGGTTAAAAGATGACCTACCACCGATATTATATGGTAAGTAAGACTTGGAAAAGTGGACGAGTGCGTGGATGAACATACTCCGAAATACTTTGAATTCTACAACAGTAAAACCCCGATAATGCGACCACCTAAAAGAGGTACAATTCTGGGCGCTAGATGCAGGTGGTAGCTAGAGGTGCTTTCTACATTACTTTTGCCCTGCTTTAAGCAACCACCTGCTTATAAAGACAACCATGTTTATTAATTAAGTGGTCACATTAGAGGGGTTCAACTGTATATATTAGTGGCGACTGGAAAGCAGGCCTCCGTTTCACGAAACAACTCAACCCTTTACTCCATTAATATTGCTGTAAGAAAAAATGACATCATGAATATTAAGTTTATATTTTATAACGATAGATGAACACAGGAAGTACTGCAGTATCAATATATATTATTTCATAACCAAACAGAACAAACCCTGATCAGACTGCTCCTATAGGGGTGTCCGATCAGGGTCTACTCTGTTTGCATATTGAAAGGCGTGTTTATGGAGAAAGGGTGAATTTTGGTCTTGTAGCGTGTTTATTTCACCATGTTCAATCTTGTAACCTTCCGACAATGTTTAACATGCGTGGCGTTTGAGATATTTACCACATATTTCTGGTCGATATGTGATCATCGATTTTTAAAATAATAACTGTAGATGAGCCAAAAGAAATTTAAGAATGCAGGTGCATGGAACGGCTGTGTGGGACACTACAGATAACCTTAGTGGCATACGTATGTCCCGTTCGAATATTTTGAACATGCCAAAGGATCCTTTTCTTTTAAAAATAACGCTATGTTATTATTGCGTTTAAAATGCAAAATTACTAATACATGTATATATACACCAAATGGCGTTTGCAATCTTATAGATCTATATATATAATGCCGGACTCCACTTGTCGTGTATTATCGGCATGGGGGTCTGTGCGCCGTGCAGATTAAAAGCAAATACCTATCGAAATATTACTGGCATAAATGCACGACATATCCAACAGAAACTTATTTAGTTAGTAACATAGAGTACTGCCATAAATTGAGTATTATTACTGACAGTAGACACTATTGCCTACACAAATTAGTGTCTCAAGACATAGACTGACACGTCAGAATATGTTGATTTCTAGCAACTACACGATTTTATAATACCGTTGAGCTAATACTCATTTTTTCAAAATCAGGGCCTTGCTATTAGAAGTCTACAGATGGAACGATCGCGCGGTATCCTACAGATAACATTATCTATTTATTCCATAAATACGCCTTTCTATGCCTTTGCAAACATAGTAGATCCAGATCAGACGGCTCCTATAGGAGCCGTCTGATCTGGGTCTGCTCTGTTTGCTTGATATAATATTCTACAGTTTCCTCCATGGTCAACAATTCCTGTGTCCATGAGCCATTATAACACTTAATGTAATTAATATGCACAATCTCATTATTTCTAACATGGATATTAACAATACCACACCACATCACACATACGCACACATACCCACGGGCGCAAAGTTTGACTGTATATGTGTCTTACTAGCTTTACGAAATGCGTATTTTATTTTAACCCATTACCTCATAGGCTATTTTTAGAAACAACCTCTTTGAATAAATCTACCGAAAATGAGCATTAACGAGAGAAAAAGAAAATAATAGAATTTTGTAGTTTGAAATCATTGTGATAAATAAAGCATTTGCTCCTATAGGAGCAAATGCTCTATTTATCACAATGGTTTCACAAAGTGACTTTTACAGAGTCGTAAAAAGGCGTCAATATGAGGGAATGGATTAATATAATGGCTTCCGCTGTATAGCGGTTCTGCTGTATATAAATGCTACAGTTACAATTTACAATACAATACAATTGTTCTTGGTTTGTAAAGAAACATTGCGACATTGTGTGTAGCTGTATGGTGACGGTATCTGTTGATCGCAAGATTCAATAAAACCAATACGACTGAGTGATCAGGAATGAAGTGTGCCGAGATTAATCACAGATATCAAGGGCTACAAAACACCTGGACATCCTTGTGGTCGGTTGCTTGCTACAACATTTATTTTCCTGTTTGCATAATCGTTGTACATAGTCTATTAACTAATGACCGAGTTGGGCACAGTTTGGATTCTTATGAAACGCTGATTAATTCGAGTCTTGAGGTGATTGAAAGGATGTTGGTCAATGAACAAAGTCGAAACGATTATTTGATTTCAAAGTTAACATCAGGCCTACTTAACCCTTTCCTTCATAGTTATAGCGCATTTTACCCACATTTGAAAACAGAGTAGACCCAGATCAGACGGCTTCTATAGGAGCCGTCTGATCAGGGTCTATTCTGTTTGATTTTTACGTGATTTAGAACTGATTCTAGTTTTTGTCAAGGCAAACTATTGCCTTGAAAGGTGTACATGATAAAAGTTATTCTAATAAACATGCATGGTGGCATAAATTCTTACATGAATACCGAACAGGGAAAGGGTTAACACAAGAATAGCATCCATTTTGTTTTGTATTCCGCTGCATTGCTGAGTAGCTCGCCGTCCCAACTTAACCCTTATCATGTCGAAAAAAATGTCTGCCAAAACTCTGATCTTTTGCATTTTTTACTTACTTCTGATTTAGATACGCGTTTGAGGACTGTTGACCGAGTGTCAAACAGTTTGGATCCTGATGAGACGCCGAGTTACTGTTAACTATCTTTTAAAACGGATAACACCCCTACCCCTCTAAACCGGAAGTTCAGATTAGTATCAGTACCAGTCTGTAAGACAAGTGTATACAGTTAGACCCCTTTAAACCGGGAGTTCAGATTAGTATCAATGCTAGTCTGTAAGACACGTGTATACAGTTAACCCCCTCTAAACCGGAAGTTCAGATTAGTAACAATGCCAGTCTATAAGACAAGTGTGTACAGTTAGACCTATCTAAACCGGAAGTTCAGATTGGTATCAGTGCCAGTCTATAAGACAAGTGTGTACAGTAAGACCTAACTAAACCGGAAGTTCAGATTAGTACCAATGCTAGTCTTTGAGACAAGTCGCAGCTTAATGCAGGTTGAACATTACGCAGAAAGCTCCCAAAGGAGCTTACACAGAAAGGCCTAAATGGAGATTTCTGCGCGACTTTCATCCTGCAATAAGCAGCATTAAAGCGATGTGACTTCTGACTGGCATTTACAGAAAAGTTCGATCACATGATCTCGGCGTCTTATCAGGATCCAATCTCTTTAACCCTTTCCTCCATAAATACGCCTTTCTATGCATCTGTAAAAATCACCAGTTGAAACCATTGTGATAAATAGAGCATTTGTTCCTATAGGAGCAAATGCTCTATTTATCACAATGGTTTCAAACTACAAAAATCTAAATAAAATCCTTTTCTCTAGTTAATACTTCTTTTGGGTAGATTCATTCAAAGCGGCTGAGTCTTAAAATAGCCTATGGAGGAAAGGGTTAACACATGGACAAAATTTTACCAAAAGCTTAAACGAACCGGAAGTAAGTAAATACATCAAGTCATGTTTTGAGCAGACATACATTTTTCCAGTGCGATAGGTGATACAATCTGCATTGTGATCGTTAGTTAGCTATGGTGTCTTTGTTCTGATAAGTGATAAACCTTTTTATATTGTGCATTACGGTAGTTTGTGGTTAGGTGGCTGTGGGATAACTAGGTGCTCGAAAACAGGTACTGTACTTTATGTATAGCACTTTAACCCTTTCCTTCATATAAACGTGTTTTCACGCATTTGCAAACAGAGTAGATCCAGATCAGACGGCTCCTATAGGAGCCGTCTGATCAGGGTCTGCTTTGTTTGCTAGTGGAATTTTAAAGATATAGTTCTTTACTTTTTAAAATAGCTACATGTTCCACCTTCCATATTTCATTATAACTATTTTGTCCATGAATATTTAGTAGGTACTGAAATTTGGAATAAATATAGAACAGGGAAAGGGTACATTACAATGTCAGATAACAGGTACGTAAAAATGTGTTACAATATGTTGAAATATTATGATGAACGTGGATATAAGAACTGGGTCACTTCATTACGTTTAAATTTGTGTAGCAATGGTTTTGGTTATATATGGTTAAGTCAAGTTGTTGACAATCCTGAATATTTTTTGAATCAGTGTGTAAATAGGTTAAAATACCAGTATAAACAAAAATGGCATGAAATGTGTTGTAATAATAAAAAATTGCTTTTATACAAAGAGTATAAAGTCGAATTTGTGAAAGAGTCATACCTGGATGCCATTGATTTAAAGAAATTTAGAAGCAGTTTTGTAGCATTTAGGTCGTCATCTCATAAGTTGATGATTGAAAAGGGTAGACATATTCATTTGGCTAGAGAAGTACGCTACTGTATACATTGTGTTGGTTCCATAGAAGACGAATTACATTTTTTATTAATTTGTCCATTATATGCTGACCTGAGATCAAAATATATACATAATAAGTATTTGGATTCGCCAAATATTCATACATTCAAAAGCTTGATGTCTTCTGGAGATAAACTAACGGTTCAAAATTTGGCCATGTTCATACATTATGCAATGAAATATCGCGATGAATTTCTAATATGAATACGAATATTTCATATACAGTTGTGTTTAATACTCAAAGGAGGTGGAATACCACAGGAACTATTATGTATTATATATTGTTTTACTCTGGCCACCAGACTATTATAATATTGTTACATTGTAATCACAACTACACCTGATACATGTTTAGTTTTGTTTGTATGTACTTATATGTACTTTATTTCGCATCATAGGCTACCGGCCCATACACATATAAGTACATACAAACAAAACTAATCATGTATCAGGTGTAGTTGTGAACACAGTGTTACAATATAACAAGACCTCGATCTGCGCCTGCGATGAGAGCGGGACGAGTGCCAATTCCCATTAGAATAATAAGAAGGGGTTTTACGCCTCCTACGGGATGGGGTTGGATGGAGGCTGGGGAGTCCGAAGTGAATTCAGAAGACGAAGAGTAATTGCAGGGTCTAGACGACCGAGAACGTCTAGACTTAGCCAGAGCAGATTCATTTTGACTTTCACAACTGTAATGCGGTGTAGAGACAAAATGCCCAGTAGAAAAGATTGGACCGGTAGATTTACCGGTCCACTTCGGTATCCCGGTCCTTAGGACCGGACCGGGCCACAGGAGGACCGTTGGAGAGCAAACTTGGGACACCGGGCCAAAGAATACCCAGTGACATCATTGGACCGGGGCTTGGTAGATCGGTCTGCCGGTGACGTCATGAAACGGAAGCACGAACACCAAGACACCGGGGACCGGGACGGATAACTGGACCTAGATTAACCGGGACCAGGAAAAACAAGCGGACCGGGAGACCTGGCAACAAGAGTACCTGGGACCAAAACAAAAGGACACCATTCAAGACGGGGAACCCGCGCCCGGACCAGCAGTTGGGTGCCGAGCTGCAACTAACAACTGGGGAATCGACTGCGCCACCGGGGCTGTTGCCGACAGAGATTTAAAGAAGAAGCAGGCTTCTTCTGAGCTTTAGAGGACAGTGATTGGTCTGTAGCGAGGAAGTCGCTGACCAAAGAGAAGAATACTTCTTCCGTCGGGCAGCAAGCTCCCACGTCTCACCTGTCCAGAGGGATGAAACTGGATAGGGAGCTGAAGCGGAACATCCGCAGCAGGCCAGACACACTTTATGAGTTGTCCAGTCTGCCGCGAAATGCTCGCAAGAAGCATTGCGTTGCTCTGGCATGCTGTGGTAAATAATCAAACAAATACATAAGACATCGCGAGTAATATTTCAAGGTCACTCAAGGCTGATATGGATAAACATGAGATGAAGATTGCAGCCGAGATGCTATATATTTTCTATTGTATTGCTAAACACTCATAAAACACTCATTTATCATAAAAACATGCATGAGGCTCAAATCCTCCGCTGTATTTTCTTACAATAAATGTGTTGTTCGTATACATGTATATTGCAATATAATAGAAAAACTACAACAGTTACATTCTGTTTAATATTCATGATTTTGAAAATAATATTCATTATTTACATAAGTATATACATGAACATCACTATCTCTGTTTCAGTCAGTATCAAGTTATGTACTATTAACTAAAATAATATCAGATAAAAAGAACAGCTCATTCAAGTGTGTTTATTTTTACATCTCATTAATATTCATAAATATGCATAAAATATGCATTAATATTCATGAACCCAAAGTAATGATCCCCTGTCCTTGTCATTTTTTGTTCAATATCTGGTAGTATACGTAAAATGATAAATAGAAAAGAAAGTACACTCGAAACAATGCTAAATAAAGTGCGCATGTAAAATTTGCTTATTCATTTACGCACGTTACATGCAAATTAGCTTAAATATACATGTTTTATATAAATATTACATGAACCAAAGATGGTTTATTTTCTTTGTATGATCATATCAAAACATTTAAACCTGAATTCAATAACTCTTGTTTATTAATAGGCCTTAAAAACTAAACTCATTTTTTTCTATAAAACGGATATTTTTACTTCCTCATTAATATTCATAGGAATACATTTATGAATATTAGTTTAATTACATATCATATTCAAGTTTTATGGCTTTGCTTTACTTTGGTTCTTGTTTTGTCTTTCTATTGCCTCTAAAAGCAAAGTAAGTTATGACGCATTTTCTTAACCATGGATGTTATTTTATCTAGGGATGTTATTTTGGCGGAATGCTCAAAATGTGTTCTGAGGACCCCAACGAACAATTTAAACCTAAATGCAATACTTTTTGTGCATTAATAGGCCTCTAAGACTACAAAACACACTCCTTTTTCTAAAATAAGCGGAGTTTTTATACTTCCTCATTAATATTCATAAGTAATCATAAATGAATATTATTAAAATTTATATCATAATCAAGCTATATGTCTCTGCTTTACTTTGGTTTTTGTTTTGTCCTTCTATTGCCTCTAAAAGCAAAGTTATGACACATTTTCTGAACCAAGGATGTTTCGAAATTTACCCCGGGTTATCATGGAAACCGTTTAACAAAACATAGATGGGACTAAATTATTTGGGGGAATGCTCAAAATGTGTTCTCAGGACCCCAACAAACAATTTAAACCTGAATTCAATATTTTTTGTGCATTAATAAGCCTCTCAGACTAAACAACAAACTCCTTCTTTTCTAAAAAAACGCATTTTTTTACTTCCTCATTAATATTCATAATAATGCATTATGAATATTAATGAAATATATATCATATTCAAGCTATATGTCTCTGCTTTACTTTGATACTTGTTTTGTCATTCTAGTGCCTCTAAAAGCAAAGTTATGACGCATTTTCTGAACCAAGGTAGTTTCGAAAATTACCTCGGGTTACCATGGAACCCGTTAAATAAAACATAGCTGGGACAAACTTGTTTTGGGGGGATGCTCAAAATGTGTTCTGAGGACCCCAAGGAACAATTTGATACCCATGAAAAAAGTCTAGGGGGAGATGCTACGGTAACCATGACTAGGACCCAGACTGTATGGGTATGACTAAAATACGCAAAGGAATTTATTTTCGCAAACTGCGCAAAGAAGATTTCAAAATTGGAATGGATCACAACTATTTGTATAACTGGATTATAATTGAATCTTATATAAAGAGATGAATGATTACTAAGCAGTTGAACAAATTGAAAATCGGATGAACCTGAATCAATAAGTATCCAACATAATTTATATAAGAATATTATAAGTATGCTTCTAAATCTACAAAGTAGGGCAAACGGTAAGTCTTGATACACAAAGGAGATTTCAAAATATATTGGATCCAAAGTAATCGCTAACCTGGATATTTTATCGTATCATTTATCTAATCATTCACATGTACTAATTTCAAGCCTGGTACATACAGGGTGCCCGAGAATAAAGGTAACACGTTTTACATTTTGAATGGTACGACGGATATGTACTAAAGCTCGTTCGCAAAGAAGAAAGGTTGAGGTTTTGATGGTCACCATTTAAGTTAAATTGATTTTATTCACAATTGGTAGATGTGTTTCCTGCTGACACTGATATTCTTAAAGTGGGACTCAAACTCCACTAAACATCTGTAACGCATTTAGTTTCGTAGTAATGTGTGACGATAAATATACGTTGAATCCAACGACAATCGCATCTTGTTTAAAATAACAACGTTTTGGATCAAGTAGATAAAACTTTGAGAATAACGTTTGATTTCATACAACTATCATCCACATATTCTTAGATTTGGCGAACTAGTGACAATGTGTTACATTTCTTTCCGGACACCCTGTATACACTGATTTGCTGTACAAAGCATGTCGTTAGTACACTGGATTACAAGACAAGGGACGGACATTACAGTATCGTTTATATAACAGTCTAGTATTGCTATTATTGTCGTTGATAAGTCACCATTATATCTCACTGTAGTGACATCCTGCTGTGTTGTTTTTGTGTACTGATATCCAAATTGAAAAAGCGAGGACTTGTTTGTTTATTGAACACCTACTGCAAATAAGAGGTTGAAAGGGGCTAAGACATGAAATGAAATATTGGATACATGTACCAACATCACATATATATCACAATTTTGAAAAAAAGGGCTTTAGCTTTAATTATAGTTCAGCAAAAATAAATATGAATGTAAACCAGCTTGGATACTGGTCAGAAGCTGTAAATAGATATTGGCGCGAACAAAATATTGTATTTTAATCGTCTGTGCTGTTAATGATATTAAATCTCCCATCTGGATCCATAAAATAAAAAATATATCAATGTACCCGGGTATATCATGAAGCCTGATTGTAAGGTAGTAAGTCTCTGAATCACCAGTTATAGTAACAAGAAAAGTTCCGAGTGGCCAAACATTCAAATGAGAATGTTTCCGCAATACCATTAAATATCGATTCAGAAAAACCCCGGATATCAGACAGAATAATCATATTTAAGATAAGATAAATATCTGGTATAAGATAAGATCAATATTTGAAAGTGTTTGATGTTCCTCACAAGATATGTTGGTCAACATCCGCCGTTATTCGCCATTTACTTCATAAATATGACTTTTTAACGCCTTTGCAAACAGGGCAGACTCAGATAAAACGAACCAACATCCTATAGAAGCCGTCTGATCAGGATCTACTCTGTCTACTTGTGACATGGTATAACACTGAATACAGTAAAATCTCTCTATAACGACCACTAAATTGTGTTAATTAGTTGGTATTTTGGGCAGGTGGTTGCTTAAAGCAAGGTGAAAGTAAAACAAAACGCTCCTATAGGTGCTTTAAGCACACACCTGCCTTTAACACAAAATACTTGATGTAATTTAGTGGTCGTTATAGAGAGGTTTTACTGAATACAGCTTTTGTCAAAAGCAAAACCATTCGCTTGAAAAACTTACATTGTACATAAATTTCAACTAATAAATATTAATGATGTCATAGTTTCTTACATAAATATTGAACAGATAAAGGGTTAAGGCGAAACGTTTCGCAGAAACCTACAGGCATATATACCACAACATCAACGTATTTAATTATGCCAATACCAACATCGAAGAAACTGTATTGACAACAAACATGTAACACGTATATCTGTCTTATTTCAGGGACGCTGAATTCACTCATCTTCATCTAAAAAATGTGTGACAAATCCACTAAAATGGGAGACCTTCGACGGCTTAAAATGCCTTTCGGGAGAAAGCTTGTTACTGGGTGTATACTGGTCACGTGTCTTCTCATGTACTGGTACTACATACCTTCGCAGATCATGATATTGGCCCTAGATGTAGAATGGGACAAGTACGAACCGTTTGAGCCAGATATTCTCTCAGATTTTGATATGGAGGAGCCGAAGAATTTCAAAATTCCACGCATCATTCACCAAACTTGGAAAGACGAGATCATTCCACCGAAGTTTGGTGACAAAATCAAAACCTTCGTGACCCATAATGCTAACTGGACGTACTATCTGTGGACGGACGCCAGTGCTGCTCTTTTTATCAAAGATCATTACCCGCAGCTATTGCCTTTATGGAACGGTGCAATGTACTCTAGGGATAAAATAAGACGAGCGGACGCTCTTCGTTATGTAGTTCTCTATCATTTCGGAGGAGTATATGCTGATATGGACGTTATTAATTACAGACCTCTGGACAAGGCGATCACGAAACACCATTGTGTGTTCATTCCGGAGCCCTGTGAGCATTCGGCGTTCCGCACGCAAGCGCCGTATTTGATTAACAATGCTATAATGATGTGCAGAGCTAAACATCCCTTTCTTAAACAATTAGTTGAAAATTTATATACGGCTGAACACATGCAATCTGTCCCGGACTCCACTGGTCCGGGGTACGTCACGTATCAATATAATATTTACAATAACTTGCCCAGGGAGACGGGACACTTTGTTTTGTATAATAGAACATATAACAAATTCTACGAAAATTCTTCGCCGTATTTCTTCCAAGGCAATTTGCTTCTGAGTGATGAACGGTCTGTGTATATTGCAAACACCCAATACTTCTTAATAAGCCTGGATGAGGACGGATTCCGGACATTTTATTGGAATTGTTTGTGGTTTCGATATTTGACACATTTGCAACAAAGAGCATGTGTGAATATGGTGCGCAGAGGACTGTCACGTGATCCTGATATATACACCATCACTGACCATAAATGGTTCAGAACATACGGGTGGTATAACTTCTATACGTACATGTCAACTTATAACTCATTAGTTTCAACTCATATAAAAGAAATTGTGCCGCATTATACAATTTATGCAAACAACCAGAGCTTTGTCCAGTCTATCAAGGATAAACCAAAGTGATAAAGACTTGTGTGAAAGAAAATACTCACTCTTTAATTTACAGGAAACTCTTTTATTTGGTACAATATATTTCCTTTGATAATTAAAAAGTGTATTCTTGTATTCAAAACATGACAAGAAGAAACGGAATGAACAGTAAAAATAAGGTAAATATTGTGTCCAGTCTAGAGAAATCCAATAAAAACTTAATAAGAAAAGCTTATCGAGAGAAGCTGTCGAACTTATCTTGTCCTTGTGGAGAGAGGGGACAAAAAAGCAACATGGAGGTTATTTGGGAAAGTGGATGCTCTTTTGTAGTGCAATGCAAATAGATCCCTCTATCACTTCAGTAGTGGCCTTTTTGACTATTCTATACAATATGGGATTAAAGTACCATGGATTAAACACCGCAAAATCATCCATTTCTAGTGTGGTAATTGCTGTACATTATATTCAAATTGGACAAAATATTGTAATCAAACAATTTATGAAAGGTGTTTTCAATAAAAAGCCAGGGTCCATTCTTATAAAGCTTGTAGTTGAGTCTGAGTTCCGAACTCAGACTCAACTAAAAGTTTTATAAGCATGGACCCAGTTTTACATCGATACAATTGCACTGTTTTGGAATTTATTTCTCATGAAGTCAATGTTACTGATTCAAAAGTTAATCTAAAACATGTTACTTTAACATTACACGTACTTGTGTTACAAGCATTGACTACAGGACAGACTGCAAACTCTTCATTAAATCAATATTGATAACATTTGTTATTAACATTTGTAAGGAGTATGCAAAAATCAGGATAGGAGATCTGCTAAAATCAAGTAGGCATGGAACACGCATTTTTGAAGTGTTTCTTCAAAAGTTTAGTCAAAATCAGAAATTGTGTGTTGTTAAAATGTTACAAGACTATTTACATTTAACGGAAAATTTGGAAGTTAAAGTTCCACTTGTATAATAAATACTATAAAAAACCAACTGAGCTTGAATATGGGCATTTATTTCAAAATGCCATTAAAAGGTTTCCCAAATGAGTTGAATGTCATATAAATTGTTAATAAGAATTACTTGAAACAATAAACTGTTTTACATATCTAGATCTAGGTGATGATAAACCGCCCGCGTGATGTATAATCACTCAATAATTTAAGAAAAATTCTATGTAAAAATTATGGTTTAAAATATAATTGTATGTGAGAAATTATGGTTGAAAAATAAAATTGTATGGATGGACAGAGTCTAGCAAAATACCGCTATCTATTCAAAGTGCACGTGAAGCACTATAAGCGGGGGGGGGGGTAGTTTTGTCTCTGCATAGGAGTAGCAGCGTCTTACTGATTTAGAGGACAAATGATGGAGGTTGGTGATAGTATTGGGTTGTTTTATTGAACCACGCCATCTTTTGAACTGCAAATCGCCAGGTTATTGCTGTGATATAGTGCGACCGGTGTGAACAAAATCATTGTTAGGTTGATAGTTGTGCACAAGTTACCGTCAGAAGATCATATTCATTTGATAGTGAAATATATTGGCTTTCAATAGCCGAACGAGTTACGACAGTATCATTGAAATTGTAAGAGTTACATTGATATGTGTACTTGTGGTACATGGATGTCCGTTCTGCTAGTTGGAACCCTTGTTATTATATAGTACACATAGACCCCCATGAAGCGGTACAAACCCCTATGCTCCAAACAATGTTTTCTATACCTGAGGTCAGCAGTCAATGTCAAGGTAACAGAGACCTGAAAACTATATGACACTCCGCCATCCCAACATATGCTCATAACCATTTTTTGCATTCCTATCTCAAGTAGTATATAAGATATGTTCCGGACAAGGTTTTTCTATACTTGAGGTCTGCGGTCAAGGTCACTGAGACATTGATGCTCTACCATTCCAAGATATGATCACACTCCTATCTCAAATAATACAGGGGATATACTTCGGACAAGGTGTACAAAAGGGCTTTCTATATCTCAGGTCAGTGGTCAATGTCAAGGTCAAGGTCACAGAGAAAATGGTCTGCGACACTCGCAATCCTAAGATGTAGTCACATACCAAATTTGGCATTCTTAACTCATGACAAGTAATATAGGAGATATGCTATGGACAAAGTTTTTCTATACCTGAGGTCAGCGGTCAAGGTCGCAAAGACCTGAATATAGCATGCGACACTCCGCCATCCCAAGATGTTCTCACACCAAATTTGACATTCCTACCTCATGTTATGTAGGAGATACGCTCCAGACAAGGTTTTTCTGTAACTGAGGTCAGAGGTAAAGGTCCAAGTCATGGAGACTTGAAAATGGTAAACGACACTCTGCCGTCCCAAGATGTACTGAGACAACAAATTTGGCATTCCTGTCTCAGGTAAGATAGATAATATGCTCCGAATAAGCTGTACACGGACACACAGATACACAGTCAATGTCAAGGTCACAGAGACCTGAAAATGTTACGCGACATGTCATTCCAAGATGTACTCACAAACACCTAACTTTAATAATATAGGAGATATGATCCGGACAAGATTTTACTATATCTGAAGTCAGAGGTCAAGGTCACAGAGATTTGAAAAATGGTACGCGACACTCGGCCATCTCAAGATGTTTGGTTTGGTTTTTAACAGGTTTTACGTCGTTTTAAATAGTAGTTAAGTCATATCACGACGTCTAGCTAATTACATATGGAGAAAAAATCCCAGAGGCTCTTCTGTGCACGGAACAAATTGCATTAAAAGTGAGTGAGTTGGGTTTCACGGCACTGCGACACTGAGTAGGTCATATAGCGGGAATGATGAGATGACATAATGATGAGAGCTGATTTAAGGAAGATGAATTGGGTTAATCTCATTCGCTGCAAAGCAGCTCATGGGATCAAAACCACCGACTTGACATCCTTTTAGTTCTTGACATAGGGGATAATCACCGTCAAATAAACAAACACATCCCATGTGACAATTAAGCCCCAGAACAACGGCAAGGTAGGAAGAACATCCAAGTAGAACCACCGACCTACATTTAGCCAGCTGGAAGGCTTCCTTACATGAAAACCCCAAATGCCAAGACCGGGATTCGAACAAAAAGCGGCGAAGTGTTAAGCGATTGTCAATCGAAGACCATAACCACTCGGCCACGGAAGTCCCTCCAAAGATGTACCCACGCACCGAATTTGACATTCCTACCTCAAGTAATATAGTAGATGTGCTCCGGACAAGATGTACACGGATACACAGACACAGACACCACACACACGCACGCACGCACACACACACACGGACGGTTACTATATGCCACCAAATAAAACGAACTCTTTTTGTGGGAAGCAGTATTTTAATATATATAACAAAGGTACATGTACTACAGAAAGCTCCCAAATGTGCTTTCTGTGTCAGTAAATGTAGTGTATGAGTTACTGGGTTACAGCCTCTGTGATAGGCTGGCAGCATACGCTGCAGGTCAGGGAGTTAGTAGTGGTCCACTGTAATTATCAAGACGTGTAAATAAATACAGTATAGAACTGACAGTGTCTCCTCTCTATATCGATATACACCACCCACAGTAAACATGGGAAAAGGAAGTCTTATTCTGTGTTCCTAATGTAGTAGATTACTTAATGCAGGTCAACGGTTTAGTCCATTGGGAACTCGCCAATAATGTCCCTTTCAATAATATATAATGAGAGGGTGCTCATATCGTTTTAACATTTCATGGCGTTTTCGGATTTTACTTTGTAAATGGTGTAGAAAAAGACTGACGGCTGTTGAACAGGTACGTTCAGAGTTAACACTGTATGTAGATAGGACATATTTATACTTGATTATCACGCCGTTTTATACCTTCTCAAAACAGTAGAACAACAAGATCGGGGAGCTCCTGGTAAACGTTTGTATGTGTGTGTGTGTGTGTGTGTGTGTGTGTGTGGAGGGGGGGGGGGGGGTAGGATGGACGGATAGACAGACGTAGAGATGGAGACTATTCCTATACCCCCATCCACTATCACTGATGGGGATAAAAAATGGCCACTAGTCGGCTATCTTGAATCGAATGGGTGACTATGTCACGCAATGTGCCTCAACATATAAATCACGTTTTAAAAGTGAGTTAGGACGTCGGATCTCGTTGTTGTCGTACCCTTTATTCCTTTTCTACAGTAAATCTACAGTCATTTTTTCTTAGAGCTCAATCATTGAGTACACTACCGATAGGTGGATACAGTTTGTTCCACTTCGTTTTACATGCGATTTACCACTGTATTTACCATCGCGGTTGTTGTAGATTGGTCGGAGAGGGGATACGTTTATTTACACAATTTGTTTTTAAGGGTGGGTGGAATAAGTGTGAGGTTGGGCGCCCCATAACCGGTTTAAATCCCCAGTGACTATTGTCAATTTGTCACTGGCGTTCCAAGGCGGTTCTTCCATATTTCCCCTTTTGTTTATTTTGTTTGTCTTTGTTCGTCTCTCTCAGTTTTGATAATTATGTACATTTGCTGTGTTTTCTTGTGGTGCTGTTCGGGTGGCTGTTTGTCGTGTATGTGGTGTTTCCTGCATGACTCATAGTTGTACTTTCAGGGAAATACAGCGAACAAGACTTGCGTTATAAAATTCAAAATGTCCACCAGTAGGCTATCTTGAATCCGATTGGGGAATTTATGTTTATTATGAAGTTTCATGAAAATGTAGCAAAACACCTGTACAATGTAGACGTAATTCATTCCACAGTTTACACATACTAACGATAACGACGCTATATCCTATACATGCATACCCATTTCAAAATGGGTCTTTCAGGATATAATTTTATGTGCATTTATTTCCTTCTTGTCCAAAATCACAAATAAGCACATGCCAACTGGAACTGTAAATATATTCTGAAAGTGAGAGAAAGTTGCAGACTCGGTTTTATTGAGTCTGTTCATGAGAAGTAATTAAAAATGCAACACTACTCACGACCCTAGCCCCGGGTTAATCAGTATTCATTTTTCAAAACTAATAACACCAAAACTAATGATCCCGAAGGATCAGAAAATGTACCCACCCACCCATTTTACCATTGCGAGAAATTGCAATTTGGCATATTTGTAATGTCATTAGTTTGTCTCACATAACGGCTTTGTATGTTCAAGAACTACAGATAAATGATAGTTGCACATATGGCTGGTGGAAATTCGTATTTCCATTATTTAATGTATGCTTTAAAATTACCCCCCCCCCCACTTTCCAATAACACCGCACCGCATGCCTAGATAATGTGCTCATCCAAAATACCAAACTCCTAATTCGTCTTGCAGAACTGGATTTCTGGGCCTAACCTTTCATTGTGGCCTGTTATATTTCTTTGCACATATTGATAGTGTGAAAAGTACTGTATTGGACATCTCTGATGAGTACAGTACATCAACCACAAGACAATGTATCGTAGCATCTTTATTCTATATTTCGGATTTTTGATGTCAATATTGCCAACTATATTCTTTTCTTTTAATTTTTCGACAATTTAAAGTCCAAACATTTAACAGTTTCTTCATCATATTTATTACAAAAAGAGCTATATATATATATATCCGTCTGATTAAAAATGTAATTGATTGTTGTCTCGCCTTATTGAATATCACAAAATGCCCAAGGTAACAAAGTGGCATAATGTCTAGTGTTAATTCAATATTACCCCCCCCCCCTTAACAGTAATTAGGCAGGAATAAACCTATATACCATTATGCAAGGTACAACATATTCTCTGACAACACTAAACATTATTCATCAGATAAAAAGTGCAGTTGGTGCATGTTTACGCCATATTGAATATCACAAAATGTCCAAGGGTAACAAGGTGGCACTTGGTCTAGTGTCAGTCCATATGACCCCCTATACAATACTTTGGCAGGAGAAAACCTATAGATCACTATGCAAGGTCTAACTTATTCTCCGACTACACTAAACATTATCAATCAGATAAAAAGTGCAATTTAAGCACGTTTAAGATGTATTGGCCGCCATCTTGAATATCACAATATGCCCAAGGGTAACAATGTGGCACCCGGTCTAGTATCAATCCATATGACCCCCTTAACAATAATCAGGCAAGAAAAAAATATAGACCACTATGAAAGGTCCACCTTATTCTCTGCTGAACTATTATCCCTGAAAATAAATGTAACTTTGAGGAGTTTCGTATCGAACTCGGCTGTGATGAAATGATGAACAATGTCTCAGTCTCGTTTTTTTCTCACAGTTTATTTTACAATGCATCTATGCAACTGCCCAGCTCTGAAATAAATATATAATAAATATACAAACATGATTTCGTATAACACAATAGAATGTATATACATGTATATAAAAAAATCATGATACAGGTATATCAATGCAATATCTGTACAGCTAATGGACAAGTCATACAGCAGACGACGCTTACATACAGCTAACTTGGCCAAATTAAGCTGGCTTGTGGTATGTCGGTGGTTCTATCCTGGAAAAATCCCAGGGTCTTCCTCAACCTATAATTAGCTGGACACCGCATTATGGGTGATATACTGTAGAGTGACGTAATTCAACGCTGATATTAGCGAACAATTCTATGGGAAAAGTGCTGTTGTTAATATTATGCAGGTCATTTGCTATCCAGCATAATGTACTCCAAATACTTTCTGCACTCTCAGCAATTAATGTCTTTATATAGTGTCTGCTGAAAAGATTTTTCTTCCATATCTTTTCAAAAACAAATGTCAGAGTGAAAAACATTTTGGACCCTGATGAGGTGTCAAGTTACTCGGCGACTCACCTGGATCCAGACTGTTGGCAAAGGTTATTATAAATATTAACAACCAAAGCAAAAGCAGCCGGAACAAAACTCATACCTGTTTAAAGGACCAGTTGCTTATTTCCATAAGTCATTTGACCGTCCTTGGTCAGAACTTTGTATGTCCTTGCATAACATTTCTTAACAAGAAAAATCTTTTAAAAAAGATATTCAGCGGCATTCAAATATTGACATAATGTACAAAACAATGATATTAAATCTCTGTCATATTAATTTCAATGTTTGGAGATTCTGTTAGTACAGGGAACTAGATATATGAAGGGTTGCTTGTTATTATACTAGCAGAGAGGCGTGCAATGGAAATGACCTGGATTAGAAGAAGCAATTATTGAAAAATGTCAAGTTACTTTTATAGGAAATCACTATTAAAACGACAATGTCAAAGTAATTTGTTAAAACTATCTGGAGTTAGTTCTTCATTTTACCTGTTATAAAATGTACATGAAAGCGTGTATATTTATATTGATATGAAGATAACAAATTGAATACACTTTAAAGCATATAGAATTTAGTTTTTGTTTGTGCAGAGTCTGTAATTACTTAAAGAACAGTATTTATCTAGCCAAGATCAACGCATTAATCGACTTGTGTGCATCATCATTAGTGACAACACAACTAAATCTACATGTATTTTTAAAACAATATAAGGTTAACAACATCAACCTACTTCCACGATCCAAAGCCCCAGGTGATAGAGTCGTAGCAATAGCCTTCAGTTAGTAGCTTTATATCACAGAGAGGGAACAACCAGAGGCTTGGTGCTGTGGTCGGGGATAGTAATTAATACTATTAATGCCACTAACAACCTTTCTTTATTTCCTATGGCATTGCCTATGAATTATGTTGGTTTCGGCAAACTACCTGTTCGTCAAAGTGATCAAATGTGGTATCAAATTGATAGCAAAATGATAATAAAAGTTTGAAAGTTTAATAGTGGTTTTGGCAAACTTGTAATAATGCTCAGCAATCATAATCATGAGGTGATAAGTACGATAATGGGTTAGGAACTGATATAAAGTATGGCACCAGTGAGTTGGTATTTTAAAAATTATTATTTATTTATTAATAATAATTATAGCCTTTTTTATTTGTGAGAATTTATTATACTTATATTTTAATGGCTTCTGTATTCTTTGCGTAAGCAAATTTAATTAATACAAAGTTATAGATGTATTCTCGCGTCGGAAACATGCTACTCTCACCGACCTGACAACCACCATTCCGCATGGCAGTCTAGTACAAGTTATTGATGTGCAAGCGATTAGGTAATCACACCTATAACTTCGAAAGCAAATCCGAGTGGTCAGTTTGATAAGCATAGCGGGAAACGCCAGAAATGTCAGCTGCAACTGAATCACTCACTAGAGAGAGACAGAGAGTGTCAGATCTAAACATTTCCCTTCTAGAACCGCTATTTTATGCCAAATATCAGAAATTTGATTTTCAAAACATTGTTCCCATGTAAAGAATACTGCTGTCTGTAACACTTTCATTTATACTATTATTAAAGAGATTTTATTTATACCTTTTTTATTCTCAATTCAGTATATGACTTAGTAGTGATTTCAAATTCATGTTTACATTTATAATAAACAAACAGTTTACTACATTCAGACAAATAAGTTTATTTTGAAGATAATTAACACTGATCTTGTTGTTTATATTTTGTCTACATATTGTTTCTTACTACATTATACTCATATATTTCATACTGTTGAAGTTTATTGCCTCTAGTTATATTATTATCAGTTATTTTTAATAACAATTGTTAATTTTTCACTACCATAACACTTTTGTTTGTCTATATTCTTTAAATCCCAATTTAATACAATGTTCGCTTTGTAATCATTATCAGTACATCAGTACTTTGATTTTATGGGAATTCCAGTACATCTATTTAAAGAACAGAACTTTCGCCAGTCGACATTCTTCCATGCATTATATGGCGTTTTGACTGAACTCTGAGAAGTTTATAGAAAATGTCTGTATAACAGAATGTCTTAAATTTGGTTAATGTGGATCGATTGCATCGATTTCAATTTGCGAGGCCTAAGCAGCTAATCATCATAAATCACGGTGTTTTGAAATAACTACTATGGCGTTAGAATGACCCAGGAATATCAACGCGTTAGCAGACTGTGTATCTGGATTGTACATAGTTTAGCCATGTGTAAAGGCATTATAAAAAGGCTGTTTGCCAGTCAAGGTATTAACTAATGAAAATACAGTTTACTACAAAATTAAATACTAGTAGGTCATATGCAAATAACAATGCAACATAGTTTCTGATTGGTGGAAAACTAGAACAAAAGTGAAAATAGACAGCTAGCCGCTGAAAAAAGGCATATCAACAGGGATTTTTTTTATCAGAAATAAGAAAAGATCCTTTATTCGCAGCTATTCACTTTAAAAGACGTTTCAAAGCCTGCTTAAATTATGCCTTTCAAATTGACTGTCAAAAGGTCTTACCAGTGCCTGAAACATCACATGAGAACTATGTATTTCTGGGTTTCCAAATGATCCTGCGGACAAGGTTTTTTAGATGAAGGTCACTGTGACCTTGACCTTTGACTGACTGACCTCTAAATCAATAGATGTCATCAACTAGCCATGACCAACCGTCCTACTAAGTATGAAGACAGCACACTTAATACTTACTTATCAAGTTATTGAGCAAAAAAGATGTTTTAGTTGAATGTCATCATGATCTTGACCTTTGACCTCAAAATCAGTAGGGGTCATCTACTAGTCATGACCAATATTCCTCCTAAGTATGAAAACGGCACACCAAATATTTATTAAGTTATTGAGTGGACAAGATTTTTTAGTTGAAGGTCATCATGACCTTGACCTTTGACCAACTGACCTCAAAATCATTAATGGTCATCTACTAGCCATGACCAATCTTCCTACTAGGTATGAAGACAGCACACCTAACACTTGTCAAGTTATTGAACGGACAAGACTTTTGAGTTGAATGTCACTGTGACCTTGACCTTTGACTGACTGACCTCAAAATCAATAGGAATCTACTAGCCATGACCAACCTTCCTACTATGTATAAAGATAGTACACCCAATAGTTGTCAAGTTATTGAGTGGACAAAGATTTGGCTAACGGACAGACAGACAGACGGGCAAGAGCCATACCATCATACAACCGAAGTTACCTTCGGGCGTATATAAAAACCAATAAATATTCTGTTATTTCATGTTCTCATTATTTCTTACATGAATATTCAACAGGGAAAGGTTACTACTCAATAGGTAAAGGGTTAAGTTACATGTTAAATTAGAGCCCTAAATATACTTCATAAGTGCTTTCATTGTTAACGCTGAACATGCTATTAATCATTTTGTCATTTGCTCATTTGTCATTTGCTCATTTGTCGTCTGCAATATTTTCAAAACTCTTATTTTTCTTCTTTCAGAAGTTTATTTTGGGTGACAAACAGTTTGGATCTCAAATTAGGCCATACAAAATGTGTGTCCTAATTTTAGATCCAAACTGTTCCAAAATGTGGGGCCTGATCCAACTTTGCATAGGTAATAAATGGCGGAAGACTCTTGGACATTGCTAGCATACAGAGAGTTAAAGGGCTTTAATTTCGCTTGTTAACTTAAATAATCATAAAGCTAAAGAATTTGGAGCTCCCTGGTATGCAGAATTACTTGGATTTGGATCCCAAACTTCCCATGATAAAGAGCTATGAGACAAATGATACTGAATTCCACCAACATACTATAGACCTATGGTGCAGGCAAAGTTCCAAGTGTACAACCTTGTATGGATGAACACATAATGAACAATCACTACTGTTACAATGTCAGCTAGTCCAGCCTTATGAAACCTTGACAACGATCATGTATGTACTTTTTCAATTTTCTCCAGGAGTGTTTTCAGTGATTTACTATGGGAGTCAACTTTCAATCCTTCCATCACTGCCCTTTTACATTCCTCCAGTTTCTCCATTTCATAATAAGCTTCTGCTTTTCTGTACAAGCATTTAATATTTCTAGGGTCTATAGTCAAGGCTTTATTGCAATTTTCTACAGCAAAGTCATAACGCCCACACTTTAACTGGCAAAGGGCCATATTAGAATAACATTGTACCTGCAGTTCCTTCAGGTGGGTTACTAGCGATGCTTCTAACTCTTTGCCTGGTAACAAAAGTATTAAGTACTTCAAAGCTTTGCTAAACCTTCTAAAGGAAAAATCTACAAGATTGTTCTTAAACAGTTCCACACCTTTTGCCTTGTGACTTTTCGCAATTTCGAATTTCTGATTGGCAGTCAACTTACACACTGGTGGTCTGTTCTGAAAGCTTTTTAATACCAGTTTCAATTCATATTCTTCTGCAATACTATTTCCATTCACTCTGACTTGGCAGCCTTCCCCAGCCATGAGTTTGACAAGATTGTCTTCTATCACATCACCAAACACTGAATCGCTTTCACCAATGGTAAAGATGAATTCTTCTCCAGTTGGAAAATTGAGGTGTTGAATATCCAATTCTGTCTCCAGCATAATGGTACAGGTGGCACCATCTACTGGCCTGATGTTGAAAGTAGATGGAGCTGTTGATTCTATTGCTGTTGGCATCATTCCTCACACTTACAATCTTCAGTGTTGTAACCTGAAATTACAGGGAAATACCATAATTATTCTAAATATTCAGATACCTAATCTCCCATTTCCAGTGGTTTTCAAAGCTGAGTAAGTCTATTCAGCATCGTTTTGATAAGTAGTTGTAATTTGGATTGAGGATCCATATATCATACGGACAAATTTCAAAATCTTTACCAAAACTGAAGTCAAAGTTAACCCTTCTCTTGCTGAATTTTAAAATACATTTCTCCTTCTTTACCCATGCCCTGTTGTATAATTACATATATCTTCACTGTTTACAAGTATTTCACTGTGCAATCACTACTGTGGAGTGCACTGGTTGCACAATCAACTTGTAAATAGTGCAGACCCAGATTAGACAGCTCCTGCAGGAGCTGTCTCATCTGGGTCTTCACTATTTACAGGTAGGTATATTGACGTGAATAGCAAGCGAAGGGTTAAGGTCACTGAGACACCAAAGTAGTATGTAACACTGCCTTTCTATGATGCACCAACACATGGAATTTGGAAACCTTAATCCAAGTTATTGAGGAGATATTGTCCGTACAAAAATCTGGACAGAAGGATCAACAGATGGAGGATGTACAGACTGAGTGCAAACCTATAGTCCGCCTCTTGTGGCTGGTAGGGGACTAATAAATATGAAACAGGGGAAAGGTTAATGATGGACCAATATAAACTACTAAACTGTTGAAATGAATTGTCTGAATTATTGTCATTAACCCGGTACTTGATAGAGATGAATATTTATACATTTGAAAACAGATTAGATCCAGAACAGATAGCACTCGTATGAGCCTTCTGGTCAGAGTCTGCTTTGATTACTAACAGAGTATTAATATAGATCTGCACCTACAGTAAATAAATACGTCTTTCTACGCCTCTGCAAAAGTCTTTTATGAAACCATTGTGATAAATAGAGCATTTGCTCCTATAGGAGCAAATGCTCTATTTATCACAATGGTTTCAACTACAAAATTCAAAATTTTTACTTTTCTCTAGTAAATGCTCCTTTCGGGTAGATTCATTCAAAGAGGTTCCCTTAGGAAAAAGGAAGGCAGTTAACTTGCAGTGTTTTAGCAGTGTTTTTCAGAACCAGTAAAACGCAGTTTTTTAGCAGTTTGTTCTAAACCAGTTTTTAGCAGTGAAAGTGCAGTGAAATCGGCCGAAATATTTAAATGAGCTAGCAGTCATATGAGGTCATAAAAAACTGCAAAATAACTGGCTTACCAGTTATGAACCAGTTAAATGACATCATGAAACTGGAAGAAAAACTGTCCACATTTTTTCAGCAGTTAAATTACATCATAAAATACTGGAAGAAAAACTGCAAAATAACTGGCCATTATTTTTAAGCAGTAAAATGACATCATAAAACTGCCAGTATTTTTTGCTGGGGTGGGGGCGGGGAACAAATAAATTTCCATCAAAAGTTTTTTTTTAACATTTTATATAAAAACATAACATATGGCTAAATGAAAATTATCATTTATGCTGCAGTTTTCAAAAGGTTCACTCTTATTTTCTAAGAATAAGTTAATTGCACCATTACTGGGCATTTTACAAAACACTAACAGATGGCATACAGAGTAGATCCTGTTAAGACAGCTCTCTTACAAGCCCTCTAAACTTGATCTATACTATTTGTACAGAACACATGACATTGTACTCCTTTTCAACACAGATGTTATACTACAATAACTGTACAAAATACATGCTCTCTTGTAAGTTGTTGTCTTGTTTTTATCCATATGAATTGATATTTACACCTAGCAAAATTACTTTAACAAATCAAAAGATCCAGAGTGCTGTCTAGCTTCTTGAAGAGTTGCTCCATCCTAAACTGTCCCCACAATCTTATGCAAGTCTATAGTCTTTTCAAAAGATGGTGACAAGTTTTTTCACGTTCATTTTTCTGTATGACAACTACCCTTTTTCTTCTCTTTGTGTGTCAGGCTTGTTGATCTGGACTATAGGCACAGCTGTATCCCCAGTCCTGCAATAACAAATGTTACTAATAACATAAACATTATCAAAATAATATTAAACCTAATTCTTTCTCCCTGTTTATGTTTTAAACACTTCAATTCAACAACCTATAATGAAAGATTTATCATGTTTTGACTGACCTATTTACATGTACATGTCAAATTTATTGACAAAATTTCATAAATCTGGATATTTAACTTTTTGCATCATACATTTCTATGGCTTTGCAAATGGAGTAGACCAAGATCACTCCTGTATGAGATAACTAATCCCAATCTTCTCTATTTGCTTTTGGAATAATACATTTTCTGCCTAAGCCAGAATTTGTGTTCATAATTTCATGCCATAATGAAATATAATCTAGTAATAATGTCCCCATTCATGGTGTAAAGGGTTACATCTCAACAAATCTTATAGGTCTGTTCCCAATTAAAACAGGTAAAAATATTATTTTACTTGCTATACTTTCATTTTCAATGCAAACATGACTGCTGGGAAAAAGTAAACACATTCAATTTTCTTTTTTAATAAATATGGTTATTGGTTGTATTTTCATGTCTCTCCCCATGAGATGTATGGGTACAGGGACACTGATGTGGCATGGTTGATCATTGTCACGTTAAACAGAAATAGAGAGTAGAGGGGTGAAGAGCTAGCTAGAATATTACCCCACCCACCCACTTACATGAAAATCGAAGATAAACAATATTGAATAATAAAAATCTAATTAGTCTTAATTTATTAGAATTGATAATTAACTCACCATGGCAATTATGGAATTTTAAAAGCCTAATTCAGCTGTGTTCTATCAACTGTCATGCTATGTAATCGACAACTCGACACATTTTTAAAACTAGAAACATTGACAGTTTGTAGCCACCATATTGGTTTCTTCCCAGTATTGTATCATGGGTAATTTACAGGGTGCTGGTGAATTCGCCTAATGACCAACTCGCCTACAATTAGATATATAGTAACCCAAATGGTGAATTCGCCTATAAAGTAATTATATAGCGATTGTATTTCGCACCTTATATATACAGGTATATCACCTTTAAATAGGCACGTGTTTGACGAACAACGTAAGAACGGTTCTCTTTAAAGCTAATTGATGCACTTAATTAAGGCATCTTAACAGCCAATTTAATATGATTGAACTGACCAGTGTTCTGGTTTATTCCAATTTTCAATATCTACTGAATATTCATGGACAAAATAGTTAAAATAAAATACAGAAGGAAGATGGAATATTGTAGCCAGATTAGAAAGTAAAGAAACAGTTCTGTCAAAGTCAATAAGCAAACAGAGTAGATCCTTATCAGACGGCTCTCATTTTAGAAGCCGTCTGATCTGGATATACCAAAGACCTATGATAAAAATAGGTCTTTGGATATACTCTATTTGCAGATGCATGAAAACAAGTTTACAGGAAGGAAATTGTTAATATTAGGGGTTATTTACTTCATATTTGGTTAAGATTGAATACAGCATAGATCGATCTGCGTCTGTCATATCATTTCCAAACGCAATAGTTCCATATACGAAACAGTCTGTTTTTTTAGAATTATTCATAGCCATATATGTATTTATAATATATAAATTTTGGGGGGTCAGTCATTTTTCCGGTTTACTTGTAAACTTTTAATTATTACTACAAACTGCTTAGCATACCTAATGTCAAAAATGTGTAGATAATACACAGATCATCTGACAAAAATCAATAATATTTTCAACAATTCATCCCAATAAATTTAAGATTTGCACAAATAACTATTTATGCCCCTTCCCTTACACGCAAAAACTCTTCCATAATGTGCTTTCAAACGCATATGATCAGGGGCTACACTCAAAGTTCAATCTTGATAATCTCTACCTGGAAACAAGTTTGATACCCCATAATAGGTGCGAAATACAATCGCTATATAATTGCTTTCTAGGCGAATTCACCATTCGAGTTACTATATATCTAATTGTAGGCGAGTTGGTCATTAGGCGAATTCACCATAAACCAATTTACATAGTTGCCAAGACTCAACAAGTTGCCAAGACTCAGCAACTGATCTTAGGCATTTACACTATTAAGGCTATTTAGAATTTTATTTTACACTACATGTACCTTGCAGCCGATCCCTTGGGCTGGAAAAAGTTCTAAGGGTGAAACGGTATCTTTCGGTACACATGTACCGCGGTTTTTTCACTTACGGTTCGGTTTTCGGTATTTATTTCCACTTCACGGTACGTACCGAAAATTTCGTAATGTCTAGGGACGAATCTGCCGTAATAATATAAAAGCCGTTTTCTGATTGGTTCTTTCTATAAATAACATCCAATTAGATTACGCGTGAAGTCCATTACTCGTAGTTTACATACATGGCTTCTCGGAGCGAAACGAAAGCGCATATTTCAATTTGGGAACAGTTTGAAACTGTTCCCAAACTGAAAGATGCACAAACAAGCTACTTTGGAAGTTTGGAAGTCTTTTGGCTTTCGGGAAGGCCAGTCTGAGAGCAGAATGGCAACATGTCATGTAAGCGTTGTTTCGCGGACGTGTATATAGCACGTTGGTCGCAAACGTAGTAGAAATTACTGATGATAGAAAAGTGAGTTATTGTTATTAATCCTTACTGTGCTGGATATTATTATATAATAGAATTAAACTCTGCTCTGAGATTTTCAATCATAGTCCATTGAAAACTGTGTGGACCAAGATAAGCTGTCTTGTTAAAATGTGACATTTGAATGTGACAGCTGCTCAGGGCTTATACTGTTTGCAATGCACTTTGGTTGGAAATCTATAGTGAGGCTCAATTTCAATTATCATCCTACATGTCACACTGTTTAAACTTGTATTTATTGACAAACAATGCAGTCCAAGATAAGAAAACTTCTAATAATATCTACATTGTTTGCAATGGTTTGTTTACTTGTTTCCAGCACATTGTTGGTATTTTAAAGTTCCAGTTGAAGAGATTATTAGATAGTGATATTTTCCATAGAAGGAGATTTGTATTTTAAATCAATAGTCTATGACATGGTGTTCAGTATTACATAATTTTTAAGTGTTTTTCCCTTAAATACTTGACTGTTTATGATTCTAAGAGATTAATCATTATCACTGCTAGCTGTGGCAGTTACTGATTCTAGTCAAAACAAATTAATTCAAAAGGTTTTTTTGTAGGTCAGCTTCAAAATAATGTTAACAAGATAAAAATTCGTGTACCGAAAATGTACCGAACCGTGGCTCATATACCGTGTACCGAACCGAACCGTGGGGGTAGTGTACCGTTTCACCCCTAGGAAAAACCAGCTAGGACAGTATCAAGTTGTTCTTCGCTGCATAGACATTCTCTTCCAAGCGGGCTATTTTACATGAAGGCATATGTGTAACGGTTCTGCCATGGAGTTGATAGAAAGTTTATAAGAAACTGCCAACTGTATACTGGTCATTAATACATTCACGTCAAACTGAAAATAAACATGAAAACAGCGTGAATATATGTCTAATGTGGATCCTAGTGATTTCAATTATTCGAACACAAATGCATACTGTGCATAATAATACAACGCAATGATACAATAACATTTCGTCCGAAACATGGATGTCCGAAACCATGCATTTGAACAGAGACCGATTTGAATTTGAAAATCGTCGCAAATAAACACAGTGTTACAAACTGTAATCGTATAGAATATACCTGACAATGACACGATTTTAATATTGCATAAAATATACACAAAGGTTGAGCTATATTTACCTCTTTGGAGCCCTTTCGGCAATGCAAAACGAAATTATCCACTAACTTCTTCAACCGCCAGAATTTCAGCAGATTTCATACGCTAGGAACCAAACACGCGAAAGGGAACCAGAACGGTTCGGGCCAGCGAGCTTCGTACCTACGATACTCGCACTGGGCCGCATTTACAGTTTCGGCGAATTAATAGCGTATTTATCGTGTTAATCAGCTAGGGTTTGATTTCAGGAATTTAACAAAGCTAAGTTGGAATACTTTAATTAATTTAATTGGTTTACGGAAGCAATTGGTGTTTTTTAGTGTGATTGACAATTTGGTAATTCTTACGCAACATAGTCTAATAAGAGATATATTTACGTCTCTGGCCAAATTGTGAACCCCCCCCCCCCCACAAATCAGATCGGAGAGTGGTGGTTTTTTTTGTGTTTTTTTGGTGGAGGGGGGGGGGTTGTCACCAACTTTAACGTTGGTCGTTACTTTTGAGCCATTACAGATAGAGACTTGATTCTTGGCATGCATAAGTATCTCATAAAGCAGCACAATTTGAGGGGTGACATGTCAAGGTCATCCTTAAGGGTCAAATGTCAAATGTTTGTTTGTTTGTCAGCAACTTCAAACTTGGGCATAACTTATGAATCAGTAGAGATAGAGACTTGATATTTGGCATTCATGTATATCTCTTGAAGCTGTATATTTTCAGAGGTGACATGTTAGGGACAAGGTCATCCTTCAAGGTCAAAGGCCAGATATACATGTAGGTCAACTAACTTACTTTCGATCCAATATATACAGATTACAGACTTCATATTTGGCATTTACATATGTATCTCATGAAGCCTAGCTCACAGTGGTGACATGACAATGTCAAGGCCATCCTCCAAGGTCAAAGTACAAATGTTTAGGTATTACATTTGCTATGCTGTGGGGGCATATAGTGTATATATAGTGTTTCACAAACACATCTTGTAACCTTAGATGGAGTTGTTTGTTATCTATATTTCATTGGTTAATAATATAAATTAATTGACCAACGCAATAGGGGCGATGCTACATGGGGAAGGGGGAATATATACTGGACCAGTGGATGGAGATAATTGATCTCACGCTGAGCCAGAATGATCAGTGTCTGCACTTTTCCACATTCAAAGAGGCAACTTAATTGGTGCCATGCCAGACAACAGGGCGCTAGCAAATAAGGAACGGGTGATGAGCCAGCTATTTCTTACTAGCTGGATCACTGATCGTCAGCTTGATATGGAATCTACATTGTCATTATACTATTAGTAATAAAATATGCTAGCTCCAATTTGTTTTCCATTTCTATAGTAGCTAGGATCCTATACCCATAACATAAGGTTTACAGTTTTTATCATGCAGTAAAATGAAAACTGCTATAAACTGGCTCTTCTGTTCAAATAAAAGCAACCAGAAAACTGCTCCAAGAAAAGTACTGCTATTTACTGCAAATTAAACCATTTTTTCAGGTAGCAGTTATGTTTTACTGTTAAAAACTGTCACAAATGAATGGAACTATACATCCAGTTTTCAGCATTCATTTGAAAACTGCAGTAAACTGCTCACCAGCAACTTATGGCCATGATAAAATACTGCTAAAGAAGGCAGTATTTTCAAAAAACTGCTATTTCACTGCTAAAAAACTGCAGTTTTTAGCAGTTCTTTTTCCTAAGGGTTGGGTCTAAAAATAGCCTATGGAGGAAAGGGTTAATACGGTGAAGGGTTAACCCATTACCTGATAGAGGTAACTTTTGACACGCCGATAAAATATCCGATGGCTCAAGTTGGAGCTATCTGTTTTAAGGGTCAGTTCTGTTTGATTATGCAAGTCATATACATTATTTGTGCCATGGCAAAACTAACCCTTGTTCATATCCCATTTATTATGCCCATCTGACCACAGTCAGGGGGCATTATGTTTTAGGACACAGTTATTGGCCCTCTAAGGATGATTTTGACCTTTGAGAGAGGGACCTGTATGGAACGCCGTAGCTGTCTCCTGTTGTCGAATTTCTTCTTGTCTTGTTCAAATTCAGTGTTATCATATCTAAACGTCATGTTATTATGTCGAAGTACTGTGTAAACTTGTCTATTTCAATGCTGCCATCTCGAAACGCCGTATCATTATGTCAAAGCGCTGTGTTAACTTGCCCGTGAATTGTGTTGTTATGGACGACGGCTATGTTGTTATGTTACAAAGTAGGTTCATCTTGTTAAAGAACAATGTGCACTTGTCTATATGATATGTTATCATGGTAAATGCATGTGTTGTTTTGTCAATATGTGGTGTTGACTTGTCCAAACAACGCCTTGTTATGTTAAAATATATTGTTATTATGTTAAAAAGTGAAGTTATCTTGTCTAGAGCATGTTTGTCAAAATAGTGTGTTGTCTTGTCCATACGGCTTCCTATTATGCTGAAAAAATGTGCTATTATGTCGCACTTTTGTGTTATTTTGTCTACCTGTCGTGTTAACTTGTTTAATCAGTGGCTTACTATGTCTGTGGCCTATGCTATTATGTTACAAATCAGTTTCATCCTGTCAAGGAGCAATGTGAGCTTGTCTATACGACATGTTATCATGTTAAGTGCACATGCTGTTTTGTCAATATATAGTGCTGACTTGTCCAAACTGTGTCTTATCATGTTAAACGGCTATGTTATTATGTTAAAAAGTAGTGTCATCTTGTTAAGCGGCTATGTTATTATGTTAAAAAGTAGTGTCATCTTGTTAAAGAGCAATGTGATCTTGTCTATACGATATGTTATCATGTTAAACGCCCATGTTGTCTTGTCAATATGTAGTGTTGACTTGTCCAATGTATGTTTTATTATGTTAAACTGCTATGTTATTATGTCAAAAAGTAGTTTCATCTTGTTAAAGAGCAATGTGATCTTGTCTATACGATATGTTATCATGTTAAACGCCCATGTTGTCTTGTCAATATGTAGTGTTGACTTGTCGAATGTATGTCTAATTATGTTAAACTGCTATGTTATTATGTCAAAACGTAGTTTCATCTTGTTAAAGAGGCATGTTAACTTGTCTATATAATATGTTATCATGTTAAACCCACGTGTTGTCTTGTCAATATGTAATGTTGACTTGTCCGTTTTAGGTCTTATTATGTTAAACTGCTATGTTATTATGTTACAAAGTAGTTTCGTCTTGTTAGAGAACAATGTGAACTTGTCTACATAATCTGTTATCATGTTAAAAGCATGTGTTGTCTTGTTAATATATAGTGTTGACTTGTCCAACTTAGGTCTTATTATGTTAAAATGCTATGTTATTATGTAACAAAGTAGTTTCATCTTGTGAAAGAGCAATGTGAACTTGTCTATATAATATGTTATCATGTTCAACGCACGTGTTGTTTTGTCAATATGTAGTGTTGACATGTCCAATTTTTGTAACATAATAACATAGCCTTTTAACATAATAAGACATAAATTGGACAAGTCAACACTACATATGGACAAGACAACACGTACATTCAACATGATCACATATTATATCGACAAGTTCACATTGCTACTTAACATGATAACATATTATACAGACAAGTTCACAATGCTCTTTAACAAGACGAGACTTCTTTGCTACATAATAACATAGGTGTTGCACATAATAAGACATTCTGTAAACAAGTTCACAGAGTGTTTCGACATAATGACACAGTTTTTAGACATGACAGGCATGAATTTGAACAAGATAAGAAGGAATGTGACAACAGGAGACAGCTACGGCGTTCCATAGACCTGGGTCTTGAGGATGAAACATTGTCTTGATGTGATGAACATTTTTGCCAGTTTATTCTAAAATCTATCTGAGCATGTCAGAATTCTAGAGTGGACAGGAAAAGTGGGACAGACATATGGTTCAATTACTATATGCCATCATTATTCAAAGGGGGCATAAAAATATGTCCACAAATATCCATTTTGAGACAAGCAGAACAGGGTTTTCATTAACGCAGGATCCTGCATCCCTGATACAATAATGAAGCCCTGGGACTGCTGGGACAATCATATTATGGACAGCTGCATCCCTGCATAAGTACATGCTGATTTCGAATAAGTCAATTTCGTTATACTTTGTATTTTGACAGAGCAGACCCTGATCAGATAGCTCAAATAGGAATCATCTGATCTAGCTTTACTCTGTTTGCAAAGGAGTATCCTGAGGTAACTGCTTAACCCTTTCTCTCTTTAACCCATTCGGTCATAGGCTATTTTTAGGTCCAATTAACCTCTTTGAATAAATCTATACCGAAAAGGAGCATTTACTAGAAAAAAAGGAAAATTTAGCATTGTGTACTTTTGAAACTATTGTGATAAATAGAGTACGTATTTGCTCCTCTGGAGCAAATGCTCTATTTATCACAATGATTTCAAAAAGTGACAAAATGGGTTAATATTTATGTAAGTATATAATATGACATCATCTGATTTTTTTATGATGGCATAATTATGTACACAAGATGTTCTGGCTTAGGCAGAAACTGTAGAATCAGATCTATATTATACCATAAGGAAACAGAGCAGACCCATATCAGACGGCTCCTATAGGAGCCATCTGATATGGGTCTACTCTGTTTGCAAATGTGTGAAAAGGTGTTACTTGATGAAAAGGATTAAAGAATTCTACAGATCTTATTCTACAGTTTAATTTTCTGCTATGTCCTAAAATGTCCTGTTCGTGTCCTAAAATGTCCTGTACGTGTCCTAAAGTCTCTTCGAGACGATTCTACAAAATGGTCATATCATAGTGTTTGGTGCAGAAATAAAGGAGTTATTTTCGAGAATGTTTTCATTTACACCTCTTATCTGGACCTCTGAGAATACCCTATGTATTCTAGCTAGCGCTGATTGGATCCAGATGAGTGTGTCCAGTTTGGTCATTTACACATCTTATCTGGACCTCTGAGAATACCCTATGTATTCTAGCTAGCGCTGATTGGATCCAGATGAGTGTGTCCAGTTTGGTCATTTACACATCTTATCTGGACCTCTGAGAATACCCTATGTATTCTAGCTAGCGCTGATTGGATCCAGATGAGTGTGTCCAGTTTGGTCATTTACACATCTTATCTGGACCTCTGAGAATACCCTATGTATTCTAGCTAGCGCTGATTGGATCCAGATCAGTGTGTCCAGTTTGGTCATTTACACATCTTATCTGGACCTTTGAGAATACCCTATGTATTCTAGCTAGCGCTGATTGGATCCAGATGAGTGTGTCCAGTTTGGTCATTTACACATCTTATCTGGACCTCTGAGAATACCCTATGTATTCTAGCTAGCGCTGATTGGATCCAGATCAGTGTGTCCAGTTTGGTCATTTACACATCTTATCTGGACCTTTGAGAATACCCTATGTATTCTAGCTAGCGCTGATTGGATCCAGATGAGTGTGTCCAGTTTGGTCATTTACACATCTTATCTGGACCTCTGAGAATACCCTATGTATTCTAGCTAGCGCTGATTGGATCCAGATCAGTGTGTCCAGTTTGGTCATTTACACATCTTATCTGGACCTCTGAGAATACCCTATGTATCCTAGCTAGCGCTGATTGGATCCAGATGAGTGTGTCCAGTTTGGTCATTTACACATCTTATCTGGACCTTTGAGAATACCCTATGTATCCTAGCTAGCGCTGATTGGATCCAGATCAGTGTGTCCAGTTTGGTCATTTACACATCTTATCTGGACCTTTGAGAATACCCTATGTATCCTAGCTAGCGCTGATTGGATCCAGATGAGTGTGTCCAGTTTGGTCATTTACACATCTTATCTGGACCTTTGAGAATACCCTATGTATTCTAGCTAGCGCTGATTGGATCCAGATCAGTGTGTCCAGTTTGGTCATTTACACATCTTATCTGGACCTTTGAGAATACCCTATGTATCCTAGCTTAGCGCTGATTGGATACAGATGAGTGTGTCCAGTTTGGTCATTTACACATCTTATCTGGACCTTTGAGAATACCCTATGTATTCTAGCTAGCGCTGATTGGATCCAGATCAGTGTGTCCAGTTTGGTCATTTACACATCTTATCTGGACCTTTGAGAATACCCTATGTATTCTAGCTAGCACAGATTGGATCCAGATCAGTGTGTCCAGTTTGGTCATTTACACATCTTATCTGGACCTTTGAGAATACCCTATGTATTCTAGCTAGCGCTGATTGGATCCAGATCAGTGTGTCCAGTTTGGTCATTTACACATCTTATCTGGACCTCTGAGAATACCCTATGTATTCTAGCTAGCGCTGATTGGATCCAGATCAGTGTGTCCAGTTTGACTCATCAGCATTAAACTCTTTGATACTCTGGTAGCAATTCTGATGACGAAAAATATATCGGGAAAATGTAATTCAATAAATAAAAGTCAACATTATGCTTAAATAATTTGCATCTTTACAGTGCATGTAGAATGTATACATGTATGTAGCAGACTTCTAGTATTTTAAGGGTTTATCAAGTGACAAATATTAAATCCCTCACTAGACAGCTTAAATGTTTGAACAGCTCAAGGGGTCTTTAGATGTTGTTATCTCCATGAAGATTCAAAAGGTACCAGGTGTAAACTGGTATTTATCCCTTTGAAATGACATTCAGATTACAATTGGATGATAAACTAGGACTTGCTTTTTATTAAAACATATGTCCCTGACCCTTCTACTTCCAAAACCACAAGAGCACATCCTTAAATTAACCTTTTCCTCCATAGGCTATTTTAAGACCCAACCTCTTTGAATGAATATACCCAAAAGGAACATTTAATTACTAGAGAAAAGAAAAATTATAGAATTTTGTACTTGAAACCATTATGATAAATAGAGCATTTGCTCCTATAGGAGCAAATGCTCTATTTATCACAATGGTTTCAAGAAGTGGTAACTACAAAGGAGTAGAAATGCGTATTTATGGAGGAAAGGGTTAATATACCTCGATTACAATAACACTTAAATTTATGGTGATCATGGCTGTGTGCCTCAGAATTATGAGAAATTGGATTTAATCTGATATTTTTATTATTCAAGGCAGGGCCATGCCGGGGGACAGAACTCTGCAAAAAATAATCAAACCAAATCATCCTGGGAATATACACAATTACACTTCATGGTGATCAAGACTGAGATTGTTTTCCTACAACTGACCAGCCATTTATGAGGAAATTGGGATTTAATGCGCGCGCATTTTTTATCATTTAACTCTTTCCTCGTTTTATATTCATTCCAAATTTCAATACCTACTGAATACTCATAGACATAATGTAGTTCTATTGAAATATGGAAGGTGAAACAATGTAACTATTTTAGAAACTAAAGCAACAGATCTATCAAAATCAATTAGCAAACAGAGCAGGCCCAGATCAGACAGCTCCTACAGTTTGTATTCTTTAAACCAATACTCAATTTATATTCATACATTTGTTGTTGCAAAGATGTTTTGGACATCAAATTTTCCACAATAACTCTTTGAAACAATAGACATAACAGAGGTGTGCAGTAAAGAACCAATGAAAAATGGTCATCATGTTTCCGATAGTTTCGCATTTATCCATGCAGACTTCTTTTTATTATAGTTTCGATCCGGTTTACATTTTTTTTGCCTATAGCGGATAATTATAGTCATAAAATTTGTAAGTTAACCTGTTTAAAGTATATATGGTAAAACTATTGTCAAAAGAAAGCAGAAATTGTGATCAGACACCAGTATTAATAATATTACCTTAACTACAAGTTGAACTTGAATCTGCTTCAATCAGACACCAGTATCATATAACTTACATTGTACCTTCAAGTTAAACTTGAATCTGCTTCAGACAGAGTAATTGGATTAAAGAAAAGTGTTGTGTTTTGCATATTTTGCTGGGCTGTCGGACGTTTTGCTACCCTGACCTTTTCGCTACAGTCATTTCACTACCCATCGGGAAGTCATTTCTCTACCCTGGCCATTTTGCTACCTGTACGTTTTGCTACCTGTCAAATTTAATGGGAAAAACAAATATTGTTGCGGCGTGGTTAGTGATTTGAGAGTTGAATTTATTAACATAAAATAAATATTTATAATCAGATACCAAAAAAGAGTTATATTGGGAAAATAAAGTGTTATGTCAGAGAATGAATGATGGGTCTTTTAGATGTACAGACCCTGTATTTATAAAATGTAATATAAAACATGACTTAAAATGAATTTAATTATTATCTATACGATCTAACAACTATTGGCAACTGCAGCATATAGAACATGCAACACTGGTAAGGAAAGTTTTAATACTGTAAAAACTGTAAAAGCACTTAAAACTAAAAAACAACTTTTTATTAAAAATAATATGCATATCATTATTGGCGTCCCTTTGAGTTTGATATAATGCTGATTCATTTAAGGCACCCACTGCTTACGTATTTCCACATGTCAATATTGTCCACTCCGAGATCAAAGGTACTGCCGATAAGCCGATCAGATTGGTGTATCGGCATGTGACGCTGATTGAATTAACATGGACACGCACCACATGCATCTTTGCTAAATGAATTTTGGCTCTTTTCCCATTGATATACGATATGACACTTGCATAATGATCAAATGAAAAGACTATACTTACAATTTACTTTTATTTTAACCCTTTCCCTCATATAAACGTGTTTTCACTCATTTGCTAACAGAGAAGACCCAGATCAGACCTCCGGCTCCTATAGGAGCTGTCTGATCAGCGTCTGCTCTGTTTGCTAATAGAATTTGAAAAATCTGATTCTTTACTTTCTAAAATGGCTACAATGTTCCACCTTCTATATGTAAACGTCTCATTCAGATCCAAACTGTTTGCCTATGATGCTACGCTCGGTAGTTAAAATTGGTAAACGTATCTTTTTTCATCTGTTAAACTACTATCGTCCAAACCAATGAAAACTGTGAATAATTATATTTAATTGGGTGGCAGGGTTAGTGCAGGGTAGTGCAGGGTAGCAAAATGACTTTCCGTAGGGGTGCGAAATGACCGGTATGACTAAAATACGAAATGGAATCAAAGTACGAAATGGAACGAAATGGAATCTAAACATACGAAATGGAAACACAGATTTTTAACTATATGTTTTTTTTGGGAAAGTGAATTGATATACGTATACCTAATATAAATACAGACTCTTGTACAAAATTTCAGCAAGAAAATGTGAAAAATAAAGATTTTACAACGATTTATATATTCACGCATTAACAGCCTGTCCTGAAATGGAATATGAACATACGAAATGGAACCACATCTTCAAAGAGATGCATTTAATCAACAATACCCATATATAAATATATGCATGCTAAACATTATTATTAATATATGCATTAAATTTGGGATAAATTGATCATAAAATAAACATTTTATAGCGATTTACATATCCTCATATGTGGATCAGGCTAAGGGAACCTCATGAAATGGAATCCGAACATACGAAATGGAAACACAGTTTTTTACTAGACTTTTTTTTTGCATAAATGAAATCATGTATGTGTACCTAATATAAATACAGACTTGTGTACAAAATTTCAGCCAGAAATTGTCAAAAATAAAGATTTTACAACTATTAATATAGTTCATGCATGAACAGCCAGAATTGAAATTGAACCTGAACATACGAAATGGAACCATATTTTCAAAGAGGGGCGATATATCAACACTATTCATTCACAAGTGCATGCTTAACTTTATTTTAGACATTTGCATTACGTTTGGGATAGTTTGAATGAAAAATAAAGTGTTTTTATAGCGATTTACATACTCCCATATGGGGATCAGGCTAAAGGAATCTCATGAAATGGAATCCAAGCATACGGCATGGAAATACAGTCGTTCGAACGTGTATGTGCAAAACTGGATTCATGTAAGTATACCTAATATAAATACAGACATGTATAAAAATGAGATCGGAAATAGGAGAATAAAGATTTGACAGCGATTTTATATATACCACGAATTAAGAGCCAGGCCTAAAATGGAATCTGAACATACGAAATGGAACCATATTTTCAAATAGAGGCATTATGTCGACAATCGTCATTTATGTATGGATGCTAAACGTGTTTTTAGACATATTTATTAAATGTGGCATATATTGATTAATAAATAACTGTGTTGTTAATGATTATAACATTATAAACAATTAGTTCTAATTCTATTCTTATGCGCACCGCATATGGTAATCAAAGGACTTAACAGATACACAGCTGCTTAGCATATCACACCTGGGTTCCATTTCGAATGTTACTATTTGTACAGCGGGGGCCTTTAGCATGCTGTCCATACAGGGATATTTAAATCGCTATTAAATCATTATTTCTTCAATCTATAATCTCAAAAGTTATGTAGATGTCCAAAAAATGTTGAACATGCATACATAAATGAACATTGTAGATATAATGACTCTCTCCGAAGATATGTTTCCATTTCGTATGTTGAGATTCCATTTCAGGCTTGGCTATTAATTCATGGAATATATAAATCGTTGTAAAATCTTTATTTTTCACCTTTTATGGTTCATATTTTGTATACAATTATGTATTTATATTATGCATACGTAAATGAATCCAGTTTTGCAAATATACGTTTACTTAAAAATCTGTGGTTCCATTTCGTATGTTTAGATAATATTTCAGGAGGATCCTTTAGCCTGATGCCCATATAGGGATATGTAAATCGCTATAAAATCATTATTTTTTAATTTATATATCCCAAAAGTTATGCAGGTGACCAAAATAATGTTAAGCATGCAAATATAAATTAATATTGTTGATTAAATGCCTCTCTTTGAAGATATGGTTCCATTTCGTATGTTCAGATTCCACTTCAGTTCAAGCTGTTATAATGCGTGGAATATATAAATCGCTGTAAAATCTTTATTTTTCACATTTTCTTGCTGAAATTTTGTACAAGAGTCTGTATTTATATTAGGTATACGTACATCAATTCACTTTCCCCAAAAAACATCCAGTTAAAAATCTGTGTTTCCATTTCGTATGTTTAGATTATATTTCAGGAGGATCCTTTAGCCTGATGCCCATATAGGGATATGTAAATCGCTATAAAATCATTATTTTTTAATTTATATATCCCAAAAGTTATGCAGGTGACCAAAATAATGTTATACATGCATATATAAATTAATACTGTTGATTAAAATACCTCTCTTTGAAGATATGGTTCTATTTCGTATGTTCAGATTCCATTTCAGTTCAGGCTGTTATAATACGTGGAATATATAAATCGCTGTAAAATCTCTATTTTTTACATTTTCTTGCTGAAATTTTGTACAAGAGTCTGTATTTATGTTAGGTATACGTACATCAATTCACTTTTCCCCCATAACATCCAGTTAAAAATCTGTGTTTCCATTTCGTATGTTTAGATTATATTTCAGGAGGATCCTTTAGCCTGATACCCATATAGGGATATGTAAATTGCTATAAAATCAATATTTTTTAATTTATATATCCCAAAAGTTATGCAGGTGACCAAAATAACATTAAGCATGTATATATAAATAAATATTGTTGATTAAATGCCTCTCTTTGAAGATATGGTTCCATTTCGTATGTTCAGATTCCATTTCATTTCAGGCTGTTAATGCGTGGAGTATATAAATCGCTGTAAAATCTCTATTTTTCACATTTTCTTGCTGAAATTTTGTACAAGAGTCTGTATTTATATTAGGTATACGTACATCAATTCACTTTCCCAAAACAACATCTAGTTAAAAATCTGTGTTTCCATTTCGTATGTTCAGATTCCATTTCGTTCCATTTCGTACTTTGATTCCATTTCGTATTTTAGTCATACCCCGAAATGACTGTAGCGAAATGGTCAGGGTAGCGAAATGGTCAGCGAAATGGTCAGGGTAGCAAAACGCTGTATAGCAAAACGTCCGTAAATCTTTTGCTGCATTAATGGTTTGACACAAGTCCTGTCCGTCCATCCAAACTATCTTTAAAAGTTACCTTAGAATACCTTAGACGTCATTCTGGTTAAGGCCTTCAGCGGCCTCTATCACCATCTCTTAATTTTTGTTTGGTCCAGTTGCAATAATTGCTTCATAATTGAACTTTATTCTCTGATTGGCCCAGTGCCTATCCAATCTTGCCCCTAAAGCCTTCACTGTGTTCGCATTCACAACACTGTTTGGTAGGGAGGTCCATGTCAACTATCCTGTGGCTGAAGTAATACTTCCTGATGTTGAGCCGTTGTCTTTGCTTGAATATAGTTTCAAACTGTTTCCCCTGGTGCTTTAGTCTTGTCTCATTGTTAGCAGCTGGTCAGTGTCAAAATAATAGTAATTATGTAATAGCTTGTATGTTTCTATCATGTCTCCTCTGTTTCTTCTATAACTCAGTGTTGGTAGATTTAAAGCTTTAAGTCTTTCTTAATATGGTAGATCTGAACTTGCTTGTCCATATATTCGTCTTTGTGTATCATTCTGATTGCCTATGTTCATAGTCTTACACTTATCAGGATGGAACTTGAGGAGCTAGTCCTCTGACCACTGGCACATACTGAAAATGTCTTCCTGCAGTAGATCTCTGTCTGCATCTGTTGAAATCCTTCTATATATCTTCCTATTGTCAGTGTAATGGGGAAAGGGAGTAATTCCAAATGTTTGATTTCATTGCTGTTTGAATATTGAATATTGTATGATGTTCCAAAAATTGAATAGGTAGCTTACATTATTCATCAATGCATATTAGTAATTTAACCCTTACAACGCTGGATTTTCAAATGGAATATACCAAAATTCAAATAGGTCAAGCTTATGGTGAATATTTAGGGATGTTTTCTAAAGAAAAGTGTAACATGACAAACAGTGTAGATCCTGATGAGAGGGCTCCCCTAGGAGCCCTCTCATCTGGGTCTACACTGTTTGCAAAGGACATTAATTAGTGACTCGGGTCCCGCACTGTAAGGGATATGTTTTATTTATAAATTTATAATAATCAGATTTGTAACCCATTTCAATGTACAACATTCTGTATATAAGCGAGTTGTTGCTCATTCAAATGGGGCTGGCAAATTGAATCCTTAAGCAAAGGAAATATCTAGTATCTTGTTTGCTAGAGTTACGTATGTACCTGCCTAAGGTGAAGGAAATAGTTTAGCCAGTCATATTGCCTTATTTGTATTTGTAATTGAGCATACAATGTAGACACAGAATTACTGTTTATTAAAGACATTTGTAGATGATGAGTACTGTGTCTGTCCTGTTTTGTTAACATCAGAGTTCCCTTTTCTCAAACAAAGATCTCGGGATGGTGACGGGTAAAGCCTCCCCTAGGACTTTGCCTGCTACAGTCAGCATACAGGCAAATTTGGCTGTTATTCTGAATGTTCTCTGGCAGATCATTCATGAATAAAACGAACAACATCAGACCTAACAGGCTAACATGAACCCTTGGTTACTGGCTGCCAATCTTACTCACTGCTGTTCACTGACTGTAACTCTGTTTTCTCTTGTAAAGGAAGTCACTGATCCAGTTTATATATTTGTCTCCAAACTGGTATATTTTCAGTTTATGGATCAAATGCCTATGGGACATTTTTATCAAAGGCCTTCATGTAATCACAGTATGCCACATCTGTGCTTCCCCCTTTATCTATGATTTCAGTCCACTCGTCTAACACTGCTAACAATTATTGATGTTAGAAGTTAAAGGTCAGAAAAAATCATGGAAAATAATACAGAGATTCGTAATATGTCACCATAAGTAATACATTCTAAAATCATATTCCTTAACTACCGGGAATGAAAACTGACAGACTTAAACCTCTCCTTAGACACTCTCGAAACACCCATCCACTAGCTTATCAAATTGAATTCGAATTCCATCTTGCAGAACTCAAATAAGGCAACAATACATACATAGCTAATGTTTACATGTTGTAATTATCAAACCGACTCTAAATAAAATTTGAATGTTGAATGTTGAATCTTGAAAACAATCTTTAACATCCCCCCCCCCCCCCAAACAATGAAAGAATCCCTTGACTCCTTCAAAACAGCTATCAAATCAAATAGTCCCTAAGCAAATGTTTCATTGTAAATAGTTTTAAATTAGGAGTATGATAAGATTACAGGGCACAATCATTTTAAGCATATCTTTTTGTTGTGTATACATGCACACCGCAAGTGACAGAGACTTCAACTTGTTGAAGGTGGTCACTATGTATTAGAAGAATTAGAAGGAGAATCTGACAGATTTAGTGGTCTCTGGCCACATTGGCAACTGACGCGAAAATTAATGTCAAAAGTTACTCTACAAATCGCATATGCATTGAAACGAAGAAAACCCTCATAAGATTTCAAGAATAAGTGTCAGTTTGTTAAAGTAAAACTGCTTACCAAAACTATATTCGCATGGACGCTAAAAATCGATAAATAATCAACACCATGCAACGATTTCGCTGATTTTGACAGTTCCACGGAAATGACGTCAGCAGACTGGACAGCATTATGTTTCACTGGAGAAACACGACACTGTTAGGGGTAAAAAGATGTCAACCCAACTATTGTTATATTTCCTGTCAGTCGATGAGGTTGTTGTGCTGGCAAATCATAAAAGCATTATTTACAAAATTGCCATGAAGACTATTTGATACGAACTTTAAGGTTATTTTGGTGTTAAAGGTAAACAATAGAACCATCAAGTCAATATCTTATTGCCTGCTAAAGGTACACGCTATCACCATATTGTTAGTCAACAAGGAAATGGTACACAGTAATTTATATTTATAAAGACGGGAGTAAAGTGCAGACTGCGCGGGACTCGAACCCGAGACCCCTCGCTTACAGGGCAAGTTCTCTACCAGCTGAGCTTCCCGGGCTGCTATAGAGCTTTAAACACCAGAACCACTACGCTCCTCCCTGTTCACTTTTTTCAGAGATGTCCTAGCTCTCTGAATGTTGAATGCCCACAGCATGGGCAATCATGAACATCACCATTAAAGTAACAGGGGGGATAGTGCAGTTTGTGTGGGATTCGAACTCAGGACCCTCGCTTAAACAGAGCAAGTGCTCTACCAACTGAGCTACTCAAGCTGCTATCCTGTACAAGTTTCACACACTAGAACACAGTTTTCTCAATAACTTTATTAGTATATGAGCAGGATTTCCACTGTCATTCGCCACTTTCTCAAATGGTGGAAACAAATTCCAAGTGTTGAAAAAAATTCAAATCATGCAAACAGACATTTTTTTGTGGCCCATAGTTAGATAAATATTATATGACCCTGGTGAATCACAAAATCAGTTGTGTGTGTTTATTATCCTTATTGCCTAAGGAGTGATTCACGTGTCAGTCTGGTCAGCTGTTTATCAATTATACACAGCATTACGCTGGTAGCCACACAAAGCAGTATATATGCACTTCAATATATAACTTGACATAGTAACGGACAAATAATTCTGAACATTTCCATATGATTAAAAAGTATGATTCGTCCCAAGACCGACTGTTCTGAATAAATTGAGGTTTGTTAACTTTTTTTCAGAACATTTAAATTATTGCTTGACAATTGGGCATGTGATTAAGGACAGCAAGAAGCAGAGAAATTAGGCTGAGAGTGTGTGCTGGAAGTTTGGGAGGCAGGTGGTTGTAAATTTGGAGGAGGGGTTGTGGATGTAGGTGATAGTAAAGTTGTGAGAGCATGACTGTTGTAGTTTGACCCAGCTGTTTTTGTGAGCGAAAATGAGCTTTTACAGTTAGAGGAGAGTGGGCATTTTGAGGTAGAAGATTATTAGAGAATTTCGTCTGCATGCAATTTTTTTTTTATAAGATATGTATGAAAAGATTGTCTGATTCCCTATCATTAAATTAACTTTGATACTGATAATAGTTTATAATAAACTTTATAAATGTATTGTGATTTTATAATGAAGTAAATACAAGTCTGTATTTACTTCTTGGATTTTACAATTGTTCTATTAATTAATCTTTATTAAAATTATGTAAATTTAGAAAATAAAATTAAGAGAAAATGGTAAATATTCTATTTTTTCAAGCAAAATAACAGAATTTTACACAATATTTATGCCCAAGGTATTATACTTTAAATTGTGTCTTTGAAAGCACACAATTGAAAAAAAATCAACAGCCGGGAGGGGAACTTGCACTGCACTGACATACTCCAATATCTAATATGTTTATTTTTAATATATTTTTTTTCTCAAAGTAGAAATTCCTCCCTTGCCATGATGAATAGGGCTTAATTATCAATAGGGATGATCTTTTGTCTTGAAATCTCCTCCCTGACAGGAAGTGAAATGAAGGCCAGGAAAGTGGTTCTAATCCCTTTCCTTCCTTTCTTTGTGGCATATGAGATAAACTGAAATCATCCTCATGCACAATCATTATTCATCATCATATATCATTAGTAGTGTATAACCTATTTAGTGTCACAGCGCCATAAATCAAACTCGTTGATTCTCGCATGCAGTATTTTTCTTTATATTTAGAAACAATTACGGATGAATTTGTTTTTTAGAAACCATTACAGATGAATTGAAAGCAGGATGTTTGCTAAGCTGAAGGAGAGGATTCAGAAGGAGGGTGGTTCAGTAAGTGATGGGGAGAGATCTCTACCGGCCCTACCGGGACATGCTAGTCCCAGACGGTTAAGTAACACAGGTAAATAAGGCCAGTCTTCTGAAAACATTCAATATTACATTGGTACTTAACTCTTTGCATGCTAAATAATTTTTCATCTGCAACAATTGTCGTCTGCTTCATTTCTTAAAATAAACTTTCTCTCATTTTTTTGCAAAAATATGGTCAGGATGACAAACAGTTTGGATCCTGATGTGATGCCGCATTATGCGGCTTCTCATCTGGATCCAAACTGTTTGCATAGGTAATCACAGTTGTGCCGCTAGTTTGCAAAGAGTTAAATTTTTCCTTTTGTCCGCATTTCACAAATTTTCTCATAGTAATGTGTATTTACATGGCTTGAGACTTAACCCTTTACCTGTTCAATATTCATGTAGGAAATAGTGACATCATGAATATTTATTAGCTGAAGTTTTATAATTTTAAATTTTTAAGGGAATGTTTTGTTTTGCTTTGACAAACCTGTAAAATCAGATCTATATCATGTCATACATGTAAGAAAACAGAGCTGACACTGAACAGACGGCTCCCGACAGGATATGTCTGATCTGGATTTACAGTGTTTGCAAAGCCATCTAAAACAAGTCTACTCTGTTTGCAAATGGGTCAAAGGTGTCTATAATGAAAAGGGTTGTTGACTAGAACAGTCTGTCATTTTTCAAAATGCTTAAATTGTTTAGGTATTTTTAAAATGCCCAAATTCAGAAAATAGTTGTAACATAAATTATACAAGCTGGAAGGTACATGTATGTATCCATTTGTGTTTTTTTTTTCAGGGAGTCCTGTAGCCACAGACAGGTCATATGAGGACCTTGGTGCAATATCCTCAGATGACAATGTAAGTTACTGAAGGCATTATCCCATTCCCTCATATTGACGCCTTTTGATGCCTCTGTAAAAATCACTTTTCCAAACAAATAAAACAGGTTATATTCGCGTCATGATGATTTCGCGTAAATGTGATTTTGTATTAATTTGCGTCATGATGATTTTGCTACAGTGCCATCATGCTAAATTAACACAATGGAAATAGAATCGTATAAAACGCTGCCGAATGCTGTAAAAAGGGCAAAGAATAAATTTCTGCCGCACATGTAACTGCCGTCGGCAATTTGGGGGTTATCAATTGATAATTGTGAACAAAGTCTAGGGCTTTTATAGCACATTTGTGTTGAACAAAGAAAACACATAGACGATGTGATCAAACTGACCATATTCCGGGTATACCAATTTCGGACATTAATCCATTTTATACTTGTTACTGATTTATTAGCGAGAATATTGAATTTGCGAGGCAACGCATTCGCGAAATTAGTGCGAAATATACGGTATATTGTCGCTAATAAAACCTGTTTTACAGTATTTGACATGCATGTGTATCTCACGAAGCTGCGCATTTTGAGGGATGACATGTTGAGGTTAAGATGCAACTTATTTACCTTGGTGCTTTCCCTGTTGAATATTCATGTCAGAAATAATGACATCATGAATATTTATTAGCTGAATTTATACACTTGCGTTTTTGGCATTGGTAGAAACTGTATAGTCAGATCTATTATAATTTCATAAGCAAACAGAGCAGACCCTGATCAGACTGTTCCTACAGGAGCATCTGATCTGGGTCTACACTGATTGAAAATCATTTATGAGGGAAAGAATTAAACAGAAGAAATAAAAAAAAATCAAATTTTAATTTAACCCTTTCCTTTATATAAATAAATTTTCACTCATTTTCAAACAGAGTAGACCCAGATCAGATGGCTCCTATAGGAATTTGAAAGTTCTGTTTTTTTTACTTTCCAAAATGGCTACAATGTTCCACCTCTTATATTTCATTGTAACTATTTTGTTCATGAATATTCAGGTAGGTATTAAAAGTTGGAATAAACATAGAATAGGGAAAGGGTTAAAAGAGATATACTCTGCAAGTTATGTCCAAAGATAATTATTTCAGCTAGTGTAAGGTCAACTCTTTGTACACTAGCGGTGAATTTGTGATTTTATAAGCTAACAGTTTGGATTAGGATGAGACTTTGTCTCTACAGTAAAAGTATATATTCAACAAAATAATAAAACATGGTGTTCAGTTATTCTTATGAAGATTGTCAATTTGAACTTTTATCGGAAAATGCCCTTGTGATATAAAAGTTTGAGGGCGGTATATTTGAATCACCCTGGTAGCTGGTCGGTCAGACAGGCAGGCAGTGGGTCAGTCCGTTCGCATTTAAAAATGGGTAGTTGGTGTCATGAATTCTTCCTTCAATTTGAAAGGTATTGAATTTATATTTGGTATACATAATAGCCATGAATAGTAGATTTGCAAAACACAGTTTTCATTTGTTTAGCACCAGGCTTTGCAGAATTATACATTTGTATTTAGGCATTTTTAAATGCATCACAAGTAGAGACCATCATTTTAATCCTTTATCAGTCCACCTTTCTATGCTTTGTAAACAGAGTAGACACAGATCAGACAGTTCCTGTAGGTGCAGTATCTGTGACATTATTCAAGATTTCATGACATTATGAATAATCATTGACAAAACTTTATAATGAAACATGGATAGATTTTAATGGCCAAAGAAGGAACTATAGAAACATAACCATCAAATACAACTAGCAAACAGAGCAGACCCTGATCAGACAGCTCCTACAGGAGGTCTGGGTCTACTCTGTTTGCAAAGGTGTCAGAAAGTGTCTGTAGGTGGGAATGGGTTAATTAATGACAAAGGAATAGCATGAGTCTGCACCTGATGGACCTCTTCTTTGGTATCACCTCATAATTAACCCTTTTCATGATGAATATTCATGTAAAAACTTATGACATCATGAATATTTTATTATGGAATATGTGCATGGGATATTTTGGTATAGGTATAAATGTAATGTTGAATCTTTTATAATTTCATAAGTAGACCAAGCAGACCCTGATCAGATTGTTCCTACAGGATCTGTCTGAACTGGTTATACCCTGTTTGCAAAGACACGAAAACAGTTTGTATGAGGGAAAGAGTTAGTCGTCAGTACTCTGCTGGTGAATTTCTGATAACCTTGTGAAACAGTTTGGATCCAGATGAGACTTCCTCTGTATCTCATCAGGATCCAAAATGTTTGACACTCTGACACTAATTTTTAAAAGGAATGGAAGACAATATATCTTTTCAAATTGAAGCAGGCTTCATGCAGGATTTGCATTTAACAATATTGCTTAGTGTGCAGGAGGTCTAACTTAATGTTGTTTTTTGTATTCTTTTGTCTTTAGTTGAAAGGTGATCCGTCAAGAGAAGAGCTTCATGCCATGCTACAAAAACGGACAGAACAGTGTAAGAAACTAGAGACCAAGGTTAATGGTAAGTCAGCTGAATTTTTAGGCTGCAAAGTCATCAAGAAGAAAACAAAAATTTTTTGTGACATCCTTTTGCAGCTGTAACAGGTCATTACCATATTTTTGGGGTGTATAATGCCCATCTGTGTATTGTACACATCTGACTTCAGAGGGCAAATTATGTTCATTTTAACCCCTTACTTGATGAATATTCATGTAAGAAATTATGACATCATAAAAACTGATTAGCTGATCACAATGTTTTTACAATGGCAGAAACTGTACAATTACAGAAACTAACTCTGTAAGCAAACAACAGACCCTGATTAGACAGCTCCTGCAGGAGCTGTCTGATCTGGGTCTTCTCTGTTTGCAAAGTTGTCTAAAGTCCTTTGCTATATCCGGAAAAGGATTAACAATAGCTAAAAGCACATATCTGAGCCTGTACTCAACTTTATGGTGGTTTATTGTAATCATTTCAGTTGTAAGATCAGTATCTAAATAAATTTCATAAAAACTCCTGCTGGTTTTGATCAAGCAGCCTATAACCCTTTCCCTTATATAAACATGTTTTCACGCATTTGCAAACAGAGTAGACCCAGATCAGACGGCTCCTAGAGGAGCCGTCTGATAAGGGTCTGCTCTGTTTGCTAATAGAATTTGATAAATCTGTTTCTTTACTTTCTAAAATGTCTACAATGCTCCATCTTCCAGATTTCTTTATACCTATTTTGTTGATGAATATTCAGTAGGTGCTGAAATTTGGCCTCAATACAGAACAGGGAAAGGGTTAAACCTTTCCTTCATGAATACACCTTTCACATGTTTGCAAAAATAGTAAACCCAGATGAGATCAGATGGTTCCTGTTGGAGCTATATGATCAAGGTATGCTCTGTTTGCTTACTGTGACATGATAGATCAGGGTCCATGCTTATAAAACTTTTAGTTGAGCCTGAGTTCGTTCTCAAGTTTTTGATTGGTCAGATTTGAGCCAAAGGCTCAAATCTGACCAATCAAAAGCTTGAGAACTCAAATCTGACCAATCAAAAGCTCAAGAACGAACTCAGATTCTACTAAAAAGTTTTATAAGCATGGATACTGATTCTACAGGTTTTGTCAAAGCAAAAGATACCCTTAAATTTTACGTTAAAAGGTTTCAGCAAATAAATATTTTCATGATGTCATTATTTCTTACATGAATATTGAACAGGTAAAAGGTTGATATGTTTGAAACAGTCCCTGTGGTCCATAAGGATGATCTTTCTCTTGGAAAATCAGAGATAAAATGATAAAAAAGGAGATCACTTAGCCATATGATATGCATGGTCAATATATACAGCTGCTAGAACTTGTGATAACCTTAGCAAATTGTTTCTGTTTAAATGGAGAAGAGGAGAAGACTCATAAGCAAAGTAATTACTATATTTTAAAATTAAAGGTCTGTTGTTTATTAAGTATATTTATTTAAAGCATCTGCAAATGCTGTTAGCTGGTTTGTCAATACAGCAGCAGCATAACTGACAATGAAAATTCTGTGGAAAAGTAAATTTATTGGCAGATTTAGTATTTAAGTCTCAACCTTTCCCTCTTCTTTCTACATAAATATAAGTTATTTAAGATGTTATTAGCTCATCTGAGCATATGCTTAAGGTGAGCTATTGTGATAGCGCATTAAGCGGCATCACCCCAGGAACTACTGACAGGAAGTTGATTGAGCTTTACAGATAGTCTCCTTTCAAAGAATTCCATTCTGTGTATAACTGGTTGCCAAACACTTTAAAAATTCAGTCAGTCCTTTTTGACAGCACACTTGACTATTCAATAATTTTGTCTTCTATTTTCATTGTCTTTCAGACTATGCAGCTTTCAGTAAAGACAACACAAAAAAGATTGAGAAGCTGGAGAGTTTCATAGAGAAGCAGCAAGATGGTAAGTTTTGAGATAGAGTCTGACCGTATCAGTTAGAAATAGAATGAAAGTTTAGCCTATACACAGTTGAGCTTTGCAGCTGTGGTTTGTGTTCTTAAGAGAAGTTTGAATAGAACATGCTGTGCAGTAATTAAGTGCTTTTTATTAAATCCACTGGATTTGGATTATAGGATTGTGCGTCATCTGTCTTTGTCTGGAATTTTGTCTGGACGATAGTCACCTAAAGCACTTGGGTTATGGTTTCCAATTTGTTTTTTGTGTGGGTGTGTCTAGGAAAGGTGGAGTGTGACATACTGCTTTGATGTCTCTGTGACCTTGACCGTTGTTTTTTATTGTAAACATTTGTCTGGAAATTTGTTCTGATGATATATCTTCAACCCCTTAGGACAGGATTTCCAAATTTCTGTTGTGGGTGCATCTTAGGAAGGCAGAGTGTCACATACTACTTTAGTGTCTATGTGTCCTTAACCTTGACATCAGGTTTAGTAGTCTAGGTGATATATCCTCAATTCCTTGGATTTCAGTTTCCAAATTAATTTTCTTATGTGGATGCTTCTTTGGAAAGCAGAGTGGCATACTGCTTTGATGTCTCTGTGACCTTGGCATTGACATTGATCTCAATGTTAGTAATAGGTTTTCTTGAAATTTGTCTTGAGGATATCTGATCAACCCATTCATTTAGGGTTTCCAAATTTTTTGTGTGAATGCATCTTCGGAAGGCAGAGTGTCACATACTGCTTTACTGCTTTGGTGTCTGTGTGATCTTTACCCTGACCTGCACCTCCATTTAAGTAAAAGTCTGTTTGCAAATATTGTCTTGGATGATATCTCCTCAGCCACTTTGGTTAGGGTTTCCAAATTTCTTGTATGGATGCAGAGTGTCAGATACTACATTGATGTCTCATGATTTTGATTCACACACCCAATATGGAAGTAAGATGGTACCACATGTACTCAAATGTGGATATTGCAGACCATCACCTCCTTGTAGTGGAAGCAGATTCCTAGGTAAACTAGAATCTAATTCTCTAATATTTTAATAAATTTGACAGGTCCTTGTATGTGCAATTTTGCATCTCCTAGTTTCCCGCAATATGAGAATGTATTTACATGGCTTCTTGGAAATGTATCAGATTGCTTTAAATACTTTAAAATGTTGAAACATATTCACTCAGATCAACAGCCACCTTGAAAATGAATACCCGGTATATGGACCATGAATACAAAAAAAGTTATGAGCATCACTCATACTTAATTGTGATATCATTAAATATTCCCTATTAGTCCACATACAAACTCAGTGTGATGACTGTAGAAGTAATAAGAGCAGTCTCCAGTGGGGGACAGTGGATTATTAGACAATACTGGCTTGGGTTTTTTTTTCAACTCAAAAATTAAAATTGATAATTAAGCAATATAACATAGTACAAGGAAGGAATATTTCCGACTGTTTGCAGCTGTGGCCAAAAGAACACAAGAGCTGAATGAACAGTTCCAGACAACGAGAGTGAAGATGTCCGATAAGTTCAAAGACGAACTGGAGCAGAAAGAAAAGGTACTTCCTACTGTATGTCAGTGTTAAAGTTTGAAGAAAGTTTTTGCAGGCAGTAACATATTACAGATGAAAATGGGATGACACATTAAATGTCTTCACTAATTTTGAAAGCTTGTCATGGCTTTACAACATTAATATGAATTCAAGGAATTAAAAATAAGTATCAGATCTCATTTTATATAAGATTATACAACTAAATTATCCTTAACTCATTAGTTTGGAAAAATTACTCTAATTACATAGTCTAAATTATCAGATATTCTTGTAGCTACAGTTGAACCATTCCCTCATATTGACACCTTTTGGCGCCTCTGTAAAAGTCACCTTTCGGAAACCATTGTGTTGAGTAGAGCATTTACTCCATAGTAGCAACTGCTGTATTTATCGCAATTGTTTCAAGACTGCATAGTTCTAAAAAATCCATTTTTCTAGTAAATATTCCAAGTCAGTATATTTATTCCAAGAGATTGAGTCTAAATGTAGCCCATAAGGGAATGGGTTGCTGAAAAGAAATGAATGTTTGGAAACATTTAAACTGAGAACACCTATGTTGATATTGTGAAGAGACAAGGCACTTTGCAACAACTTGTAATTTACAATTGTATAGGCAATATGAGTTTTTGTCCAGAACTAAAACAAATTTTGTTTTCCCACCAATTGTTGAATGTACTGAAACCAAATGTCTGCATTAAAATCCTGTCTGGTGTAGTCTGTCACTACAAAAGTGTACAAGATAGGGATACTGACAAAGATGGATACTGAGAATTCTGCTTTAACCCTTTCCTTCATATAAACACCTTTTAAAGCATTTGCAAACAGAGTAGACCCAGTTCAGATGGCTCCTATAGGAGCCATCTGATCAGGATCTGCTCTGTTTGCTATTGGAATTTGATAGATCTGTTTCTTTAGTTTCTAAAATGGCTACAATATTCCACCTTCTATATTTCATTGTCCATGAATATTCAGCAGCTATTGAAATTAGGAATAAAAATAGAACAGGGAAAGGGTTAAATATAATGACTAAATTTGGTTTATATTGGCTTTTGACTGACAGTCACTCTTGTGGTTAGAATCATGGCCTAAACATTTGGATTTTGCATATGAGGAAGCCTTCCAGCTGGTTTGCGGTAGATCTGTATTTCTACTTTGGTGTTCTGTGCATAAAATAATGCAATTTGTTCCATGCACAGAAAAAGCCCTGCACCTGTAACTGGATGTCACAATTTGACTGAAATACTGTTAAAGCAATAAAAACTGATACAAACAAGTAAAAGTATGTCCGTATTGATTAAGGGATGTTATTCAGGGCCCTTAAGGCTGACTTAGTACAATAGAATTTATAGTTAGATCGTTCACAAGACAGTGCTCAGCATGTCAGACAGTTAGATTCTAATACTACAGTCGGCTGTACACATCATTTTTTGATGATAACAAATGGTAATTATTTCTCCTTCATATCTACGGGATTTGTGAAAAGTTTAGCAAACAGTTGGACGACTGTGACAATGTCTTTGATTTGATTGATTGTTGTGTATGTAGGAGAAACATGAGTTGATTAACAAGTTGAAGGCTCTCGAGATGAAGCACAAGGAGTTTTACAAGAAGGAGGAGGAGAAGGAGGAGATACAGGGATTTGCCACGCAGGAGCTTGGAAAACTTAAACACATGGTATGAACTCATGAATGCTGTATTTTCAAAGGGGAATATTTCATCATTTTATTTATCTGAAGAGTCCTTTTATTATGACCACCTACAAAGAAGGTGGATATATTGTTTTGTCCATGTAAGTCAGTCGGTTGACCAACTGTTTCCGCTCAATAAATAGAGAACTCTTTGACCCAAGATACCTCTTAGAGATGTTGGACATGTTCAGTAGAAGACCTCTTTTGTTTTGGTGCATTGTGGTTGAAGGTCAAGGTCATGGGGGGGAAAATTGCAGCATTACACACACCTTGTTACATGATTTGCCCTACCTGACCCTGAACCTGATATAAATGCCTTTTCACACCTTTGTGAACAGAATAGACCAAGATCAGACAGCTCCTAACTTAAGAACAAATTACACCTTAGATAGACTACACTGAAACTAAAATGTAATTAGAATAGGATATTTTCAGTGAATTATGTCTCCCCCCATATTTATATGGGGGAGACATATTGTTTTCGTGAGAGTTGTCTGTCTGTCCGTCTGTCCGTCCGTCTGTCTGTCCGTCCGCACTCACCAAAGGGTAGTTGTGTGACTTTTTCTAACTAGTCCCACAAGTAAAATCATTAACCTGGCCATCTCTTGTGACATTAACCTGGCCATTTCTTGTGACATTAACCTGGCCAGTTGTGGGACATAGGGTTAGGGTTAGGGTTAGCTTCCAGATCATTCTTTTCCAAAGTTAGAGCCAAAAATAGCATGTCCGTCTGTCTGTCACACTTTTTGTCCGGACGATAACTTCAATATGCCTGATGCCAGTTGATTGAAACTTCATATATGGAAAGAGCATAATGAGAGGAAGTGTCATGCACAAGGTCCATAACTCTGGCTTCACTAATATTGGAGTTATTGCCCTTTGTAAAAAAAATCACACTTTTTTGTCCGGACGATAACTCCTATATGGCTCATGCCATTGGATTGAAACTTCATATATGGAAAGATCATGACGAGAGGAAGTGTCATGCACAAGGTCCATAACTCTGGCTTCACTAATATTGGAGTTATTGCCCTTTGTAAAAAATATCATAATTTTTTGTCCGGACGATAACTTCAATATGCCTGATGCCAGTTGATTGAAACTTCATATATGGAAAGAGCATAATGAGAGGAAGTGTCATGCACAAGGTCCATAACTCTGGCTTCACTAATATTGGAGTAATTGCCCTTTGTAAAAAAAAATCACACTTTTTTGTCCGGACGATAACTCCTATATGGCTCATGCCATTGGATTGAAACTTCATATATGGAAAGATCATGACGAGAGGAAGTGTCATGCACAAGATCCATAACTCTGGCTTCACTAATATTGGAGTTATTGCCCTTTGTAAAAAAAATCACAATTTTTTGTCCGGATGATTACTCCTATGTGACACATGCCATTGAAGTGAAACTTCATACATGTAACGATCATGATAAGAGAAAGTGTCATGCATAAGATCCTTAACTCGAGCTTCAATAAATTTTAGAGTTATTGCCCCTTGTACATTTGTTTAATTCTTTCTTGTCCGGACGATAACTCCTACATGGCTCTTGCCATCGTATTGAAACTTCATACATGGAAAGAGCATGATGAGAGAAAGTGTCATGAACAAGGGCCATAATTCTGGCTTCAATAATTTTGGAGTTATTGCCCTTTGTTACATTTTTTGGCCGATCAATAACTCCTGTTCGACTGATGCTATTGGAATGACATTTTATTTTTGGAAAGAGCATGATGAAAGTAAGTGTCATGCACAAGGGCCATAAATCTGGTATCAGTATTTTTGGAGTTATTAGCTGTTATCATTTTCTTCTTGAAAAATGTAGTGTGGAAAACGCATAATGAGGGGAAGTATCATTCATCAAGACCATAACATTTTTAGTGATTTGCCTTTACATATTGTTTTTATTAGAGGGGAGACATCCGTTTTTTTTGACAAAAACCTCTAGTTATGTCTCCCCCCATATTTATATGGGGGAGACATATTGTTTTCGTGAGAGTTGTCTGTCTGTCCGTCCGTTTGTCCGTCTGTCCGTCTGTCTGTCACACTTTTTGTCCGGACGATAACTTCAATATGCCTGATGCCAGTTGATTGAAACTTCATATATGGAAAGAACACAATGAGAGGAAGTGTCATGCACAAGGTCCATAACTCTGGCTTCACTAATATTGGAGTTATTGCCCTTTGTAAAAAAAAATCACACTTTTTTGTCCGGACGATAACTCCTATATGGCTCATGCCATTGGATTGAAACTTCATATATGGAAAGATCATGACGAGAGGAAGTGTCATGCACAAGGTCCATAACTCTGGCTTCACTAATATTGGAGTTATTGCCCTTTGTAAAAAATATCATAAATTTTTGTCCGGACAATAACTTCAATATGCGTGATGCCAGTTGATTGAAACTTCATATATGGAAAGAGCATAATGAGAGGAAGTGTCATGCACAAGGTCCATAACTCTGGCTTCACTAATATTGGAGTTATTGCCCTTTGTAAAAAATATCATAATTTTTTGTCCGGACAATAACTTCAATATGCCTGATGCCATTGGATTGAAACTTCATATATGGAAAGATCATAACGAGAGGAAGTGTCATGCAGAAGGTACATAACTCTGGCTTCACTAATATTGGAGTTATTGCCCTTTGTAAAAAAATCACAATTTTTTGTCCGGACGATAACCTCTATATGGCTCATGCCATTGGATTGAAACTTCATATATGGAAAGATCATAACTAGAGGAAGTGTCATGCACAAGGTCCATAACTCTGGCTTCACTAATATTGGAGTTATTGCCCTTTGTAAAAACAATCACAATTTTTTGTCCAGATGATTACTCCTATGTGACACATGCCATTGGAGTGAAACTTCATACATGGAACGATCATAATAAGAGAAAGTGTCATGCATAAGATCCTTAACTCGAGCTTCAATACATTTAGAGTTATTGCCCCTTGTACATTTGTTTAATTCTTTCTTGTCCGAACGATAACTCCTACATGGCTCTTGCCATTGTATTGAAACTTCATACATGGAAAGAGCATGATGAGAGAAAGTGTCATGAACAAGGGCCATAATTCTGGCTTCAATACTTTTGGAGTTATTGCCCTTTGTTACATTTTTTGGCCGATCAATAACTCCTGTTCGACTGATGCTATTGGAATGACATTTTATTTTTGGAAAGAGCATGATGAAAGTAAGTGTCATGCACAAGGGCCATAAATCTGGTATCAGTATTTTTGGAGTTATTAGCTGTTATCATTTTCTTCTTGAAAAATGTAGTGTGGAAAACGCATAATGAGGGGAAGTATCATTCATCAAGACCATAACATTTTTAGTGATTTCCCTTTACATATTGTTTTTATTAGAGGGGAGACATCCGTTTTTTTGACAAAAACCTCTAGTTGGTACATGTTTTCATTCTACATAAATTATTGAAATTGCCATGCGTTTTGCGGCTTTCCTGTCAATTGACTTTAGTTGAAAAGAAAAGAGAGATTTTTTTATACCCATGTGTAGTACGCACCTCCCATTCTTCATTATCCAAATTAAATTGGAAAAAGGGTACATTGTACTCTGACAGCCAAAGACAGTACATCTTTAACCCTTTACTCCATAAATACACCTTTTTACGTTTTGGCAAACAGAGCAGAACCAGATCAGACGGCTCTTGAAGGAAGATGTTTAGATAGATAGATTTATTTCTGTAAAAAGTGTACATAACATAGCAAAACATAGTTAAGGCAACAAATAAAAGCCATGTAGTGCACACTGGACACTAAGGATAACACAAAAAAAGGAGTCCTTTTGACGAGACTATAAACCGAGGTCTGATATATCAGTGCTTTACACTGGGCATCTAAAAGAACCAGCAGCTCTGTCGATAATAAGAGTAGGGCATCGCACCCAGGTTTCTCTGTATCCTCTCCCCTCTCTTTGAGACGTCAAATTAGCCCATAGTGACTAGAAACAAACGTTAATCTACACAAAAAAACAAACACAAAGAAGGAAAATATTTTCCTTATTTCCATTGTGGTCAATGATGTAATTAGATAGAGAAACAGTTTGGATGTTGATGATTTGCTGTGTCTCATCTGGATTCAAATTGCTTGCAAAGATAATTGTGGATCTGCCCATAGTGTACAAGAAGTTAACATCATCTTCTAGCTGTTTTTTATCAGAGCTCTAGATAAGAGGAATATTTAGGAAATGTTGGATTTGAAAATATTTTCTTATATCCTTCGAAAGCAAAAGTAGAAATGCAAAAAGAGAAAATTGCAGTCAGTTTTATTAAGTGCAACACCACTCATGCCCCCTAGCACCAGCTTCAAAACTAATAACATCAAAACTAATGATCCCGAAGGACCAGAAAATATAACAACACTGAGAATGAAGTACGGGGCGACTTTTTACGGCCGCCACACAAGCACTTTTATTTTATTTTTATTTTATTGGTACTCAATAGAATCATCACATTACGGCTATTCTTATAAGTTCATTCATCAACAAAATAGGGTTTGACGGAGAATTACAAGTTTGGTATAGATAGGTACACCTCTTATCCACAGTACTTTCCATCATGTTGCAATCCTGTATAATGATTTTTATGCCCCCGTTGACGATAGTCAGGGGGCATTATGTTTTGCACCTGTCCGCCCGTCTGTCCGTCCGTCTGTCTTTCCATCCGTGCGTCACGCTTTTACGTGCAGTTGCTACGTGCAGTTGGTTGTCACAGTTTTTTCATTGTCTTATATCTCACTAATCACTGTAGCTATTGGCATGGAATTGCATATATACATAAACCACCATCCATATTTTAATTGCGCATCCAGCCCATGTTGCCCGCAAGCCCAAGGTCAAGGTCAAATGACTTTACATGCAGCTAGGCAAGCACCACCATGGGGGCATCGCTGTGTCTTACAGACACAATTTTCTAGTTGTATTTGTAGGTAATCTTGAAAGAGGAAGAGTTGGCCAAGTGTCAGACTGAGCTGTCAGAGAAGATGCAGGAGTGGGAAAACATGCAACTGAGGAATGCAGTACTCTCGACTGAGGTCTCTAGTCTGCATGACAAACTCAAGACCTCAGAAACTACTAGGTATAGGCAGGTTTTTAAGTGTTGTCGCGCTGGATGATTATTTTATCATATTTGTTCATGTGTATTAGATAATTTAAACTGTTATATAGGAATTTTTAGCTAAATTGCTATTGTGCTGTGTTTGTTGTGTGTCGTCAACATTTTTAGCTCAGCAGAGCACTTTTGTGCTCAGGGTGAGCTTTTGTGATCGCCTGATGTCCGTCGTCTGTCGGCGTGCGTCGTCCGTCATCCGGCGTCAACAATTTGAACCTTTAAATATCTTTTCCTCTGAATCAACAGGGCTCTCAGCTTTCATCTTTGGTACATAGCATCATCTGTAAGTCCTCTACAAAAGATATATAAATTATGCCCCTTGGGTCAAAATTGGCCTCGCCCCAGGGGTGCCTTGTTTTCGATAGAAACATATAGTAAAACTTTGAATATCTTCTTCTTTGAAACTGGAAGGTTCTCAGCTTTGATATTTGGCACATATCATTATGTTCAGGTCCTCTATAAAAGTTATGTAAATTATGCCCCTGGGGTTAAAATTGGCCCCACCCCAGGGGTAGCCAGTTTTCAATAGAAACTTATAGAGAAAACTTTGAAAATCTTCTCCTGAATCTACAGGGTTCTCAGCTTTCATCTTTGGCACATAGCATCATGTTTAGGTCCTCTACAAAAGCTATATAATTTCTGCCCCTGGGGTCAAAATTGGCCCTACCCCAGGGGTGGTCAGTTTTCAGTAGAAACATATAGTGAAAACTTTGAAAATCTTCTCCCCTAAAACTGGAAAGTTCTCATCTTTCATATTTGGCACATAGCATCATGTTCTGGTCTTCTACATGAGTTATATAAATTATGCCCCTGGGGTCAAAATTGGCCCACCCCAGGAGTGGTCAGTTTTCAATAGAAACATATAGTGAATTTTTTTGAAAATCTTCCCTTCTGAAACTGGAAGGTTCTCAGCTTTCATATTTGGCACATAACATCATGTTCAGGTCCTCTACAAAAGTTATGTATTATGCCCCTGGAATCAAAATTGGTCCCGCCCCAGGGGTAGCAAGTTTTCAATAGAAACATTTAGTGAAAACTTGAAAATCTTCTTCTCTGAAACTGGAAGGTTCTCAGCTCTCATATTTGGCACATAGCATCATGTTTAGGTCCTCTACAAAAGTTACATAAATTATGCCCCAGGGGTCAAAATTGGCCCGCCCAAGGGTCCACTAGTTTTCAATAGAAACATATATTGAAAATTTTGAAAATCTTCTCCTCTGATTGTCTGGTGAGCGATATCAGGGCCATTCTGGCCCTCTTGTCTACTTAAACAGCATGTAGTCCTTGTAAGCTTGTATTTTTAGAAGAATTCACGAGCTATGGTCGTAACTCCGGCGTCTGCGTCGTCGTAGTTGTCATCTGAAATCTTAACATTGACCATAACTTCTTCAATTTTTCATTTACAACCTTCATTTTTGGTATGCATGTTCATCTTGACAATGATGACAGACATGCTTTGGCACCCGCTTGCCATGCTCTTGTTTCAACATGTATTTTATTCCATATAAACATCCCTGAATTGGGTAAAAAGGGCAGATTTTAAGTTACATATACCAAATATTACAGCTAAATGCTTTATAGCAAAAGAACTGAATTAAAATGGAGCAATTTATCCATTTAAGGTTGAGACTAGATGAGGAGAGCATTGAGCATGGTAAAATAGTTAGTGCCCTGACGAAGGAGAGGATGACCCTAGACCAATCACTGTCTGAGGCCAAGGCACACCTTAATGAGGTAAGAGTCTCCTTGTGGCTAATTTATAGTGCACTGATTACTCTAGCTATAAGTTGTATTTTTGTATATAAGTCGCCAACTGAATGAAGAATGTTGACTTTTTTCATGATAATGCACCAGCACATACTGCTGCCAGAACAAAGGACTTATTGATGACATACACATAAAAAACTACAGTAAAACTTCTCTATAGCTGCCACTAAATTACATTAAGTATTTTGTGTTAAAGGCAAGGTGAAAGTAAAACAGAACATTCTGTTTTATTTTGACCTTGCTTTAAGCAGCCACCTTCATAAACAACAACTAATTAACACAATTTAGTGGCCATTATAGAGAGGTTTTACTGTATTCAACATCCTCCCCATAGTCCTGACTTTGCCCCCAGTGACTTTTTTGTTTGCAGAATTGCAGAAAATGCTTTCTTGAAACAAATATTCAAATAGGGGAGCATTGAGTTGGGCTTTTAATCAGTACTTTAGATATAAGCCCGGATCTTTGTTCACTGGTGGCATCATGAAGCTCCAGCAATGTTGGGACAAGTGTATTATGAAAGGAGATTGTTTTAAGAGATAAAAAAAATAATTTTTTTTTAAATGATGCCCTGGACCAAGACTTTGAACAAAAGTCCACATAGATATTGACTGCTCCTGTATTCTCAGGCTTGAGTCTAAAGAATATTCTCAGACATGTTTGGGAATGATTTTGAGAATAGTATTGAAATAGATTTCTATGAATTTCATGGTATATAGTATACATTTTGTATTTGAGAACTAGACTCTTTTTTCTACTTTTGAGTATATAGAGAGGGAATGTGAGCATTTGGTTTGAATTCAATGACACACTCTCAGACTACAAACGCAGGAATATTCTGACAATATTTACTTGATTTCCATCTTCTACTATTGTGGTAGCAGCTAGGGACGAGGCATATGGGAGAATATTACTTAGTCTTTAGTCTGAGAATTCATTTTTGAATTCAAACCTTATTGCATGATATTTTCAAAAAATATGTCAAGATGTAAGCAGAACAAAGTCATTTACCTTCTGTCACTTTCTCATTTTCGCTTTTCCATGCCTGTGCCATTATAGATCTGATTCTACAGTATTTGTCGCTTTGAAAATATTAAATTAGTTAACATAAGTGACCAAGTTACACATAAATGTTCATATGGCAAAGGGTTAAGACAGCAATGTAGTTTTAAAATTTCAGACTAAAATACCTTTGCCTCAAAACTAACAGATATTCTTAGGAAATGTAGGATAAATGTTTGTGTTATGTAATAATGTTTCACTGTAAAACGGTACCTTGTTGATATTCGTTAGAATCAACTCTTGTCTGACTATTCTGATGAGTACCAGCAAGATGGGGTTTGTCTTAGAAATAAGAGCTTTGGATCAAACAGTATACCTCTTACCTATCTTACCCATATTTGTTTTAACCCATTCCCGCATATAGACGCCTTTTGACGCTTCTGTAAAAGTCACTATGTGAAACCATTGTGATAAATAGAGCATTTGCTCCATAGGAGCAAATGCTCTATTTATCACAATGGTTTCAACACTTCATAATTCTAAAAGTTTGAAACCATTGTGATAAATGCTCTATTTATCACAATGGTTTCATAAAGTGAGTTTTACAGAGGCGTAGAAAGGCGTATTTATGGAGGAAAGGGCTAAACATGATGCGCAGGTTGATTCTTCTACACGGTGTGTCGTCACCAAACAGTCACCTACCCTGAGAGCGTTCTACAACCATCACCCACATGTGTTGACTCTTGACACTGGAGCAGAGATAATCATGATAAAGTCATCAGTTGATAAGGATATTGGTGAAAAAAATTTATCAAAGAGTAATCAATATGCCCTTTCACGCTGATGGCGTGGCCCCCTTCGAGATCTTTGGTGAAACTCACTTACAGTTGTCTCATGACAAGTACAGTCTTCTCTTAGAAGCATTAGTTGTCTCGGATCTTGATATTGACATTCTCGCAGGCACCCCTTAGAATTCCTTAGAAAGAAGTGGCGATGACCCTGGTTTAACCACACCAATGTCGACCTTGCCACTTAATCTATCTACGAGTGTTGTTTTCGGAAATCCGTAGCTCAGTGCTGCTTTGGGTAAATGTAGTTGACAGTTAATTGCTTCTCGCAGCATTGTAAGCCAGGATTCTATTGCCATTGCCATACATGTATAGACTCCTGGCTAGGTAATTTTGCTGAAAGTAATGGAATTAGTTATAAAATAAAGCATCTTAATGATAAAGGAATGTAACATTTTGCCTTCATGTTTTATTTTATATTAGTGACATCGAATTTTGTTTGGCATACGTTTTGGCGAACAACATACGCGATGCTTAAACTAGCTGTCCTCAAGGCCCTGGAAAATATACATTATAAAAAAATGCAGACGGCGTTTTAAGAAATACTTTTTACCATCGATAAAATGATTTATATGAAAGGATTTTTTAGGAATAGTGAAACTTGAGTGAAATAAAGTTTTTTAACTATGAATTCTTTTTTTACCCGTTGTATCTCCATTTTGAGTATTTTGTATTCGGGTGACATTTCTGTCTGTATATAGTAAACAAATCGCACGCGCTAAACGAGAAAAAAACGAGATTTAACATGCTATAAATTCCCGGGACCGGTCGAAATGAGGTTCAGGTCGAAAACAGGTTGGACATGAAACAGTTGAGACGCAGAATAAATCGGTGTCTCATCTGGATCCAAACTGTCTGAATGCGTAATCATAAATTCGCGGCTAGAGCTAACCGCCACATGAATAATATGAAAATATCTCTGTGACCTGGACATATATGTACTTCTCATTTTCTTTAAACAGAATCGCATTTCCAGCAACTAACACTTCGACTGGACACACTGGTGGTAGTTAGACGGGCGGTTGGATAGTTAGACGGGTGGACAGATAATCAGGCGGACAAACAAATAGTCAGACTGCCAGACGAATATTTAGGAGAGATGGAGGGATATTCTAATATGCAGATAGATAGGTAGACGGGCGAAAGTATACTTAGCTGGGAGGACAGCTAGTCATACGGGTAGTGGGTATTTTGACGGGGGATGGATCGTTAAATGGGAGGATGGATAGTCAGATGGACGGGTGGACAGATGAATGGACGGTTGATAATGGGCGGACGGATAGTCAGACGGGCGGACGGATAGTCAGATGGGCAGACGGTTAGTCACACGGGTTGACAGGCGGGACTGACAGATATAGTCAGATGGGCGGACGGATAATCAGAACGGTAAACGGATGGTCAGACGACAGAAGGAAGTGAGACAGACAGACATATAGCCAGATGTGCAGACAAATTGTCAGACGAGGGAACGACTGATCAGACGGGCTGGTGGATAGTTTGACGGATGGACGGATGGTCGAACGAGCAGACAGATGTTGGACAGACGTACAGATGGCCATATTTATTCATTAAATGGTTGCATTAGAGGAATTCTACGGTTTACATAATAAACTGTAACTGTTGTTAGAGGATTAACCTTGTACATATATCATGAATAAGATATTTGTTCAGTATATTTCTTAACCACTCGGCTACACCCGGATACATTCGTATACTTATATTTCGTGGTAAAGGATGTAGCTGAGGTGTTCCGAATGAGTGTGTTTTCAGTACTGAAAATAAGCATAATGCATAAGCACGCACGCACACACATACATGCATACACTTTAGTATAAATATCAGTCATGGAGACAAGTGGAAGCTTAATGCAGCTTTCTGCAGTTTTATGAAGTCAAGGGATATAACTCTTCTCTATCGAGCTCCTCATTTAACAAACGCTTAACCACCTTTACGTTATATAGTTTGTGAGTTCGTTTGTGTGCGTTCGTGCGTGGTGTGCGTGTGTATGTATCTTAGCGTGGGTTCAAAATGCGACCTCCCTATTCCAAAGCCTACACTCTACATATTGAGTTAGCTTGATCAGTCTGAGAGTTGGCAGCATTTACGTTAAACACAGCTATAATAAGTTATTTAAATAGCGAATCATCGCCACTACTTGTACTAGTAACGACATATTCCTCGCTGTGCACAGTGTACATCTTTAACTCTTTCGCTGCCAATGTCACATCTGCGATTACATATACAGCAAAATCTCGATTATTCGAATTTTCTGTATAGAAGAATTTAGACCCTTTTAGGCAAGTGGCTGCTTAATGCATGGTGAACGTCATGCAGAAAGCTCCTGGAGGAGCTTTCTGCATGACTTTCACCATGCATTAAGCTGCCACCTGTCTTAAAGATCGATAATAATACGTATTTTAGTGTTCGGATAATCGAAGTTTTACTGTACAAACATTTTTTTATCCAGATGAGACACCGAGTAACTAGATGTCGCATCAGGGTCCAAACTATTTGTTCCTGTGATTGTTTTTAAAAAAAATGAACATAGAAAAAAAGGCAATTGTATCAGACGACATATTTTGCAGACGACAAAATATGACAGCGAAAGAGTTAAAGATAATAATTAAATCTTTTCAGGCTAGTGGCGAACCTGTGATCACATTAGTAAACAAGTTTTATCCAAATGAGTAGTATTTGAAAAAAGGAAGAATTTAAACAATTATCACTTAACCCATTCCCTCATATTGACTACTTTTGATGACTCTGTAAAAGTCACTTTGTGAAACCATTGTGATAAATGTTCAATTTATCAGAATGGTTACAAACTACGAAATTCTAAACTTTTCCTTTTCTCTCTAATTAATGCTCCTTTTTGGTAGATTTATTCAAAGAGATTGTGTCTAAAATAGCCTATGAGGTAATGGGTTAAGCAGACGATAAACTTTTCCGACAACAATTACTAAATAGTGTAGAGAGTTAAGAATCGGCGGACTTCATACACGCACCTAAAACAACTTAATTAATAAAATAATGTAATATAAAGGGAGATAAACGGTTGCAAAATGAGAAACTCAGTGGAGATGACTTATCTCCCCTGTCTTCATAACTAGAGAAAATATCCGGTTCCCTCGTATATGTGAAGATTTCATGAAATGTCTCATGGGAAAAAAAGGAACATGGACATTAAAACGTGTATGTCAATATCAACTATCTCTTTGGAGGTCATCAAGGGTCAAAGGAAATATCGTACGACTGAAATTATCGTAATGTCTAACATGCGACAATCGCAACATCACGTTGTCCAGTCAGATATTTGAGAATGAACTCTGACTTAGAATTTTTATAAGTTCAGACCTAATCAGGATCAACACCATCAGACCGATTAATGCTGAAAGTTGCACTGATGCGAAATGTTAGTAGGTTGGAGACTCCATAGGAGGGGTTCGGATAAAGGAATCTATTTTATTCCCTTTTTACTGTTACACGTATTCGGTTGGATTTTAAACCACGCCCAGACATATATTCTGGCACCAGTCCATGGCACAACTGTCATATGCTGAGCGTTAGGCGAGAGAACCGCTAGTGCAGGAGATCGAACGCACGACTTCCCGCTTCGAAAACAAACGCTCTTTCAAATTGAAGACTATTTATCAAAGAGTCTAGAAATGTTTCAATGTTAAATAAAGAAGAAAAAGAGCTCATGTTTATTATCACTAGATGACAAACAGTGGAAATTCAATAGCCACCAACTGCTAAAGCGACGTAAACCCCGACCAAAACCAAACCAAAGCCACCAACCAAAGTCCCATACGACTCCCCATATATGGCCCATCTTCAGGAATTAAGCAGTTCAAGGGACAAGGCTATCAGAAATTTGACCCTTCAGAAGCTAACATATTCATGCGTTTATTTCAATGACGCCTCGTACCTCTGAGGGGAAACTAACGATTACGGAAACAACTCAATCCTTATGTATTAGTTAGTGTCTATTAAGTGTGGATTTAATGATTTTAAATGCCGAAGCGCAGCGAGCGTTAGCGAGCGAGCAAGGCATTTAAAGTCATTAAATTCGCACTTAATAGACACTAACTGATATAGTGTTTAGCCTAGTTTTTGGACAGGATTAAAAGTGGACGGAGTGAAGCTGGACTTGTTCGCATGCGTTGCTAGGGGCAACAGCCGAGACCGTGTGTTGAACAAATGTGTCAGTCGTTCAGAAAGGATGGCAGAAATGAAGCCGACGTTCGACCTTCTTGAGGACCATGACGTTAAATTTTACGGACGATGCATTTCATGTTGCTGTCTAACACAATTGTTAAATGTGCAGACACAAAAGTTGTTAAAACCCGAATTAGGTAAGATATTTCATTGAGTCGATGTTTCAAGCGCTGTGATCTAAAAAAGACAGCAAATGCAACAAAATGCTTTAAAAATAAAATTCAGTTTTAAAGACAAACGTAGACTACACATGCTATGTAACCCTTTACGCAATAGGTACTTATTTTAACGCCTTTAATTATTCTTCCACTCTAGAAATTAGTTTCACTTTATACCGTCATGGGTAGGCATCGTAAGAAATATTTCCCACATCCTAGCTGACGGTTGCTTAAAGCAGGCTGAAATTAAAGCAGAATACCCCTAAAGTCTGCTTTAATACTGAAACAAACTATGGGGAAAGGGTTAGATCTAACTGACAGCTGGTAATTTTATCATATTTTATAATTTCAGGGCCTGAACAAGAGACCAGTTACATAAAAGACAGGAATTACCATATATAATGTTTAACAGTAAACCGTTGTACAATAGCCATTCAACGGCAAAACAATGAAGTCTCTATAGACAGGTCGTTGCTTAATACAGACAAAGGTTGTTCAGAACGCCTCGAGGGAGCATTCTACATTACATTTGTCCTGCATTTAGCATTCACTTGTCTAATAACTAAATAGATCTAGGGTCTTCTTTTTTGGTGTTTGTAATGCTTTGGTTTTTTCTTTTTTATTTCGAATCTCAGTACATGTAGATCTAGATCTACCAATAAAATGTTTGAGTTGCATCAATTTACCTCATTTCTCAGTCTCAGCTTGGTATTCTACACAGAACATGTATACATACACATGTGTATTTGACGCTCGCGCTGTTACATGGTGGGACGAGCTAAACCTCTACGTCACAGGATGTACTCGCGCATGCGCTGGGGGACAGCCGACTTAGTCGCTAAGTCAGCGTTTAGTGCCTGACTAAATGAAATTAATCGTGGAGAAATTCAAAATTTCCAGCATTGTGATTGGCCCAAAAAGTAGGTTAAACACTATATAATACTCATTAACCCTTCTCTTGCTGAATTTTAAAATACTTAGTGATTGCCCTACTTTTCCATCCAATCAACGAGCCGCATTTTTGAAAATTTTCAGACTCTAATTCTCATAAATTTTATAAAATCGACTCTAACTTTCGAAGACAAACCTTCCAGTGCGCATGCGCAACAAAACTCCGCCCACTACGAGTTGTTGTTATGACGCTATCGACACGTGAACGAGTATACACAAGTACACGTGTATAAAACGTGGAGAGGAAGACTATGTAATGCAAACAACTGAGAGGCAGAATTATAGACCCAATAGTAATTTGGCAAATAAACTGAGAGGCAGAATTATAGACCCAATAGAAAATGGACAAATAAATCACGAAACATCCCACCTGTTGAAGCAGGATTATATTGAAAAAGGACTAATGTAAATAAGCAAATAAATCAGGAAATAAGCGCAAACCTGTACTCGAAACCGTACTCCGTTCAACAAAACATAAACAATCAAACCTGTAATATTTTGTAATTATTCTTATTTCAATATTCTGATAATAATATAATGAATGTTTTGGTTTCGATACCAGTGAAGATTTAAATCTGTGTAAACCGAGTAGACCCTGGTTAGACAGCATAGGAGTTGTCTGATCTGGGTCTTCTCGGCTTACAAATCTTCGTTAGATAAGTCTGCTAGCTCGGTGCCAGAGAGCAGGTCAACGACAGATTGTTGTCATTATTGTTGTTATTATTTTGCCTCCAGAAAATTGTGTCAAACTGTTTTACACATAGACGGGGAATATTTGATTACGTGACAAAGCCAAATATGGCAATGTTTACAAGAAAAAGGCGCGAAATCAGTTTCATTGTGTAGGATTTTCAAAACATAAACACGTGAGAATATTAACAAAGACGACGTTTGTTTGATTGGTGGGTTTTCTGGGTATTTTGCATAAACGGATGATGTTTTAGATGTACCATAATCACGTGACTATATACAAGTTTGTCATTGCTCAGTGGGCGGGGTTTATAAACTGAGCCTGTTGAAAAATAGGGCAATCACTAAATCGGTTAGAGCTTATAAACTGCAGTCTTCGAAAATAAGACGGCCTAAAACGCTTCGCTTCGCTCGCGTTATCGGCCGTCTTATTTTCGAAGACTACAGTTTATAAGCTCTAACCTATACATGTCTCCTTCTTTATCCATACCCTGTTGTATAATTACATATATCTTCACTGTGTACAAGTATTTCGCTGTGCAATCACTGCTATGGAGTGCACTTGTTGCACAATCAATTTGTAATTAGTGATTGCCCTACTTTTCCATCCAATCAACGAGCCGCATTTTTGAAAATTTTCAGACTCTAATTCTCATAAATTTTATAAAATCGACTCTAACTTTCGAAGACAAACCTTCCAGTGCGCATGCGCAACAAAACTCCGCCCACTACGAGTTGCTGTTATGACGCTATCGACACGTGAACGAGTATACACAAGTACACGTGTATAAAACGTGGAGAGGAAGACTATGTAATGCAAACAACTGAGAGGCAGAATTATAGACCCAATAGTAATTTGGCAAATAAACTGAGAGGCAGAATTATAGACCCAATAGAAAATGGACAAATAAATCACGAAACATCCCACCTGTTGAAGCAGGATTATATTGAAAAAGGACTAATGTAAATAAGCAAATAAATCAGGAAATAAGCGCAAACCTGTACTCGAAACCGTACTCCGTTCAACAAAACATAAACAATCAAACCTGTAATATTTTGTAATTATTCTTATTTCAATATTCTGATAATAATATAATGAATGTTTTGGTTTCGATACCAGTGAAGATTTAAATCTGTGTAAACCGAGTAGACCCTGGTTAGACAGCATAGGAGTTGTCTGATCTGGGTCTTCTCGGCTTACAAATCTTCGTTAGATAAGTCTGCTAGCTCGGTGCCAGAGAGCAGGTCAACGACAGATTGTTGTCATTATTGTTGTTATTATTTTGCCTCCAGAAAATTGTGTCAAACTGTTTTACACATAGACGGGGAATATTTGATTACGTGACAAAGCCAAATATGGCAATGTTTACAAGAAAAAGGCGCGAAATTAGTTTCACTGTGTAGGATTTTCAAAACATAAACACGTGAGAATATTAACAATGACGACGTTTGTTTGATTGGTGGGTTTTCTGGGTATTTTGCATAAACGGATGATGTTTTAGATGTACCATAATCACGTGACTATATACAAGTTTGTCATTGCTCAGTGGGCGGGGCTTATAAACTGAGCCTGTTGAAAAGTAGGGCAATCACTAAATCGGTTAGAGCTTATAAACTGCAGTCTTCGAAAATAAGACGGCCTAAAACGCTTCGCTTCGCTCGCGTTATCGGCCGTCTTATTTCCGAAGACTGCAGTTTATAAGCTCTAACCTATACATAGTGCAGACCCTGATGAGACAGCTCCTGCAGGAGCTGTCTCATCTGGGTCTTCACTATTTACAGGTAGGTATATTAACGTGAATAGCAAGCGAAGGGTTAAATAGAGAACTATAGGTTTTTCAAATTAACGGTTGGCAAGCACAGAATCTGACCAACCAGATGCTTGAGAATGATCTTCAGACTCAAGCAAACGTTTTATGACCTCAGGGCCAGGTCACGCTTAGTACGATAAGGTTTTACAGTATAGCATGTCTGCAGAAATTGCCGTCTACCGCCCTTCTGAACGAAATTGTTCTCCTAATCAATGTCTGAGTGTCCAACAGTTTGGATCCTAATTATTCGACGTCTCATCAGGATCCCAGCTGGTTGCAAAAGCCAACATACGTGGTCTATAGTTTTGAAAGGGTTAATTAATATTTATTATCATTTCTCTACAGTCTTAACCTTTACCCTGCTGAGCAAATTATTTTTGCAGAATGTTTCACCTACTACATTTTCAAGCTATAATCAATGTGTCTTCGAATGTGCAATCAGAATGACAAACAGTTTGGATCCTGATGAGACGCCGAGTTACTCGGCGTCTCATCTGGATCCAAACTGTTTGCAAAGGTACACACCCATCCGCCCATTGCAGGTTAAAGGTTAATAAACACCCGAATTATTTATTCATAGGATTTCTTTCTAGAAAGGAATCCGTTCGCCAATGACTTATCACTTTCAACACTATAGAACAGTATGATGACCAAACACTTTTCATCCAGATAAGACGCTGGATCTAATGAAATTGGAGAGACAGAAATGTGTAGTTTTGGATCTGAAGCTGACGAAAGGATGGCTATATGCTGGTCAGTAAAACATTCCTCCGTGGAAAATAGCTGCGTATCACAGTATACAAGATAACAGACACTGCGAAGCTCTGTTTACATTGTATAACGAGCTCTCGTATCATGGGAATGATACTATCGTAACGTAGTATAGTGCAGCACGGGATTTGATGAGTACACCAATTTTCACTAGGTAAGACTTAGCGTTAGCAACCAGACTGAACAATTTGCACGCTACATAAGAGTTGTCCGCCAAACTGCCATGATCAGAGTGTGATACAGTTTGAATCCTGGCGAGACCCAGATTTATTCGACTTGTCTCATCTGGATCTGAACTGTTTGAATATGCTATCACATACGGTAGCGTGCAAATAGTTCGTATACTCTAAAGATGTTTATAGCTTTCAAATGCTACTGGTATACTGCCCGTATATAGGCCGCATACCAGCCAGAGGTCCGAATAAGATGCTTAAATTAACTCATTCTCTCCTGGGCTATTTTTAGACCCAACCTTTTTGAATTAATCTACCGAAAAGGAGCATTAACTATAGAAAAGGAGAGTTTTAGAATTGTGTAATATTGAAACCATTGTGATAAATGAGCATTTGCTCCTATGGAGCAAATGCTCTATTTATCACAATGGTTTCACAATGTGAAATTTATAGAGGCGCAAACATGCGTCACTAGGGGGTAATGTGTTAAAACATGTTCAACAATAACGCTTTTATTTCTCCACCAAACCCTATATTGTGACCACTCTTTTGTGGTTACAACATAGGGTTAGGGGGAGAAATGACGATTTTAGTATTTGGGTACTCACCTTTATCTGTTGCTCTGCCAGCCCTTTGAATATTAGGTAACTGTTCAAATGTGCGTGGTTCACTCCATTCCTGGTTTTAACAGAATTACCAGAGGGTCAAACAATTGGATACAGATGATATTTTAAAGAAATCAATTCAAATAAATTCAGTTGTGTAGTTTATTGCATTAACACATTCCCTCCTAGTGACGCGTTTTGTCGCCACTGTAAAAGTCACATTTTGAAACCATTGTGATTAATAGAGCATTTACTCCAATAGAGCAAATGCTCTATTTATCAGAATGGTTTCAAAAGCTACGCAATTCTAAAAGTCTCCTTTTCTATCGTTAATGCTCCTATTTGGTAGATTTATTCAAAGGTGTTGGGTCTAAAAATAGTCTAGGAAGGAATGAGTAAATGTATACAATATGCTTATGGCAAGCAGGAATTGACACTGGTACATGAGTAATAAATACATCATATAAATTTGCAGAGAAAAGTAATATCCATACTGACATAAAATGGTAAACCATATTAAAGATGTTTGACTCACATCGATACTTAACATTCTACAATGAATATGTCTATGAATATTCATATACATGTAAAAATAATCACCATGATTATCAATTTCCCGATGATTTTGATACTGGCATTATGATCAAGGGACTTTATACCACGACAGAATCTTTAGAACCAGGTCAACAAACGTAAGACCCTGATCAGACCGCTCCATATGGTTTCTGTCTACTGTAGAACCCCTCTAAACCGGCATTCTAGAAGGGAAGAATTTAGATACTTTTAGACAGGTGGCTGCTCAATAATACAGGGTGAAAGTCATGCAGAAAGCTCCTAGAGGAGACTTTAATGTCTGCAAGACGGGTATTTATACTATATTGAACGTCCAGTTTAGAGGAGTTTTACTGTACTCGGTTTGAAAAGGTGCCAAAGGGCGTTTCTATGATGTATATTGTAAAGGCGACACATGTACATCATTGAGCAGGCTTAATTAATTTTACAAACCAAAGGCAAACACTGTAGACCAAGATCAGAGGGGCTCAAGAAGGAGCACTGTGACTGTGTATTGGTTGCTTCTCAAATCGTTTTCCTATGGTCACAGGCAAGGAAAGCTTGCATAAACTGATTATAGGCCGACGTCAGGCAGAATGATGTTCGGCCATTTGTTTCTTAACCCTTCGCTTGCTGAATTTTAAAATACATTCTCCTTCTTTATCCATGCCCTGTTGTATAATTACATATATCTTCACTGTGTACAAGTATTGCGATGTGCAATCACTGCTGTGGAGTGCACTGGTTGCACAATCAACTTGTAAATAGTGCAGACCCTGATGAGACAGCCCCTTCAGGAGCTGTCTCATCTGGGTCTTCACTATTTACAGGTATGTATATTGACGTGAATAGCAAGCGAAGGGTTAAAATATTGAACGTAAAATGATTTATAGAATAAGTTTTTGTTATGCAGAGTATGGCGTGACAAACGTGGCATCATTCAATTTCACATTTTTCATTTGATATTTTTTTTATCCAATACATGTATTTTCTTTTTCTCATTTGATGTTTTTGAACATTTTTCATTTGGGTTTTTTATCCAATGTTTTCTTTTTCTCATTCGATGTTTGAACATTTTTCTTTATTCAATGTTACGAACAAATTTCATTTGATGTTGCGAATAAAAATTCATTCGATAATTTGCCCCATGGGATAGGCTACTATAGATGGAGTTGTAAGCTAGAAATAGCACAAGGTTCACCAATACATTGGCAAGTGAAAAACGGTTAACTAGAAGCTGTTTTATGTATTTCTTGAGCACACATGTGTAATTGATAATTTATTTTATTAATGAATTATGTTCTTTTGTCAATAAGTGTCCGTGTTAAAGATCTAACCATGCCATTTTGAAGCTGAGTGATTTGTTCGTCCAACGAAATGCGAGCTTACAACTCCATCTAGTAGCCTATCCCATGAGGCAAATTATCGAACGAAAAATGGCTTTTTCGCAACATCAAATGAAAGTTCGTAACATTGAATGAAGAAAAATGTTCAAACATTGAATGAGAAAAAGAAATTATTGGAAAATCAAATGAAAAATATGAAATTGAATATTGCAACGTTTGTCACGCCATATCAGAGAAACTTAATTTTGTGTACGTATACCATAGCGTATACTACTCACACAGGAGTACGGTTTTAACCACGTGTGCTTTAGTTTATAGCTAATTATTTCGCTGCCAATGTTGCATCTGTGATTACCTATGCAAATAGTTTGGATCCTGATGAGACACTCGGTAACTCGTCGTCTCCTCAGGATCAAAACTATTTGTTACTATGGTAATGTATTTGCAAGAAAGTGGGAGAAAATTAAACAAAGAGAAATTGTAGCAGACAACAAATGTTGCAGACGACAATATTTAGCAGCGAACAAAATATTTTTTTCCGTTCTGATTATGTTTGATAAATGATGTAAAGCAGCGTTCATAATAATACAGTAAAACCCCTCTCATGCGACCGCTTAATGAATAAACATGGTTGTCTTTATAAGCAGGTGGTTGCTTAATGCAGGACGAAAGTTATGCAGAAAGCTCCTAGAGGAGCTTTCTGCATAACTTTCGTCCTGCATAAAGCTACCACCTGGCACCCGGAATTATACCCTTGTTTGGTGGTCGCATTAGAGGGTTTTTTCTGTACATACAAGATAACATTGACCCAATAACTACAGGCACAACCACTTCAACAACTTGGTCAAACAAACGCACTATCATGATACTACATGAAACTGCTGCTTCAGTAGATAGGTCTTATCTAACGCATATCCTCAGTTAAAACACCAATATTGCACATTGGTTCTCTGGTAGCATTCTGAAGGCAGAACAGAACAGAATATACCTTTATTGAGTCATACATAGCGTTATGTAAAAGCCGATGAACAAAAATTGTAGTTGTAATATAATGAATTGAAGTATGATGAGCAAATAGTTCGTCTCTAGAAAAGAGTCCTAGGTTATCAGACCTTAGTCCATTCTCAAGCGCCTGATTGGTCATATTATGAGCTTGCTCAAAATCTGACCAATCAGCTGCTTGAGAATGATCTCTGACTTAAGCAAACGTTTTATAACATCGGGACAAGGTTTTCTTATTCATATTACTGTTCTTCATTTATTTGTTCAAATGCATATTCAGAATGTCAATCAAACAATCCTGATCCTGATGAGACGTTGATTTATTTGACGTCTCATCTAGATCCAAACTTCAAAGGTACAGCTTTTCTTGTAGTGTGCTAATGTTAGTAGGAGGGTAATACCGACAGTATAATAGAATCAAGCATGGGTTATGTTAAAGACGGGGGTTTCTATACCCGAAGTTGGTCTGTTCTAGTCGGAAACGAGCTTTAGCGAGTTTCCGATAGGAACAGACCAACCGAGGGTATAGAACCCCCCGGCTTTAACAAAACCCATGCTTGATTATTTTTCTCGCTGATATACGCTCTAAAACCACGTGAATTAACGAATTTTGTGAAGTACTACTTTACATTGCGTAATACGACTTCCATATCTAATAGCAACAGACTGCAGCATAACTTTAGGCGTGACACCAAAATGACGTCATTTGTTATGACAACCACAAACGTTACGTTTTGGCGTAAAATATAAATGACTGAGTGACTACAAAACAACGTATTCGGTTAATTAAATAGGCTTTTAAAGTGTTTATATGATTAATAGAATTTCATATTCGTGGTAATTACTTATATTAATTTCAATTCATAAGGATGTTGCCTATAGAAATGTTGGTATAATACTGTAAGAATTCCTTCCCTTGTATTGATTTTACCCAGTCGCGCGTATGAATACACTAGTCACGGGGTGTTCCAGATAAGGATTTCTAGTACGGCTATTTTTAGTAACTCAGCTTATCTAGCACGGCTGAGAAGCGAGAATAACTTTTCTCGCTTCTCAGTCGTGCTAGATAAGCTGAGTTACTAAAAATAGCCGTACTAGAAATCCTTATCTGGAACACCCCGTGACTAGTGTATTCATACGCGCGATTAGGTAAAATCAATACAAGGGAAGGACTTCTTACAGAATTATACCAACATTTCTATAGGCAACAACCTTATGAATTGAAATTAATATAAGTAATTAGCACGAATATGAAATTATATTTATCATATAAACACTTTAAAAGCCTATTTAATTAACCGAAGACGTTGTTTTGTAGTCACTCAGTCATTTATATTTACGCCAAAACGTAACGTTTGTGGTTGTCATAACAAATGACGTCATTAGAGGGTTAATACACGTTTTTTCGGGCAATAACATCTGCAGTGTCCCGAGGGACTGTTGTTGGCCCGAGCCCGAAGGGCGAGGGCAACAACATTCCCGAGGGACACTGCAGATGTTATTGCCCGAAAACAAACGTGTATTAACGCTATTCTTGCATAAAACCAATTTTCCGCTCTCCTGCATCAATTTAATTCTTCAAAATACAAGCAAAACAACGGCAGCAAAACTATACACTTCTTTGACACTTCGTCGATTTATGCTGTTTCCGGGCCACAGTTTTCTTTTCGACGTCAATTCATGATTGTATCAAATACCGTTTACACGGAATTTCATTCAATATGTCTATCACTAAAAACAGTTCATTGTCGGTGCTCCTGGAAATACTCACACCCCGGCGTTCACCACGCTGTAGCATTCGCGTCCATTGGTTACCTTAGGCCCGTAATAGGTATAATTAAAACCGGTCAACAACAGCGCGTGAGCACGAGAATCGCCTTGTTAATACATGGTCTAGCGGGACTACAACAGCACGTTTTATGCAAGAATTTGGTGTCACGCCTAAAGTCATGCTGCGGTCTGTTGCTATTAGATATGGAAGTCGTATTACGCAATGTAAAGTAGTACTTCACAAAATTCGTTAATTTTCTTGGTTTTAGGGCGTATTTCAGCGAGAAAAATAATCAAGCATGGGATTTGTTAAAGTCGGGGGGTTCTATACCCTCGGTTGGTCTGTTCCTATCGGAAACTCGCTAAAGCTCGTTTCCGACTGGAACAGACCAACCTCGGGTATAGAAACCCCCGTCTTTAACAAAACCCATGCTTGATTCTATTACTCTATAGCAGTCAGTCAATGAACATGGTTATCTTTAACAGCAGGTGGCTGCTCATATGCAGGACGAAAGTAAGCAGAGAGCTACTATTTAGTTTCTACCGTCTAGCATTAAAGATGCATTCTGCTCGTATATTTGAAAAAAAAGCGAAACAAAATTACTTCTGAGTCCGAGTCTATGTGACTTGAAACTCAGTCATGGGCATGGTAATGAAAGAGTTGTGTGCTCCACAAGAATGTATCCTAAGGTACTACGGGAATCTGTCAAATGCTTGTTCTAAGCACAGGGGTCTGGACCGTTTCATGGGAGTCTATATGTACTATATAATAACAAGGGTTCCAACTAGCAGAATGGACAGCCGTGAACCACAAGTACAAATATGAATGTAACTCTTGCAATTTCAATGATAATTTTGTAATTCTTTCGGCTATTGAAATCCAATATATTTTACTATCAAATGCATATAATCTTCTGACGGTAACCTATGTACATTTATCAATTTAACAATGATTTTCCCAAAAGTGCACGTGTTTTCTGGGTCATTGACAAACGTTCGTTCACCCCGGTTTCACTATATCACAGCCATAACCTGGCGAATTTCAATTCAAAAGATGGCGTGGTTCAATAAAACAACCCAATTATATCACCAATCTCCATTTGTTTTTTCCTCTAAATAAGTAAGGAACTAGCAACAGCGGCCTTTTCGTCTGTCGTTATGTTTCTATTTCGGATGCTGCCATTTTGCAACAAATTTACATGGAGCCATTTCACTGGATGAGCGAAGGAAAAGTTGGGAAATCCGTGACGTCACGTACAATGGCTCCTTTCTCGACGATTTGAAGCAAACTGACAAAACTCGCTAGTTTTCCATAATTCTTTTGATGCTGGGGACTAAAAAATTGGAGGTGGGTGATAGAATTGATTCGTTTTATTGAACCACGCCATTTTTTAACTGCAAATTGCCAGGTTATTGCTGTGATCTAGTGAAACCGGGGTGAACGAACGTTTGTCAATGACCCAAAAAACACGTGAAATTTTGAGAAAATCATTGTTGGATTGATACTTGTTCATAAGTTACCGTTATAAGATTATATTTATTTGATAGAAAAATATATTGGCTTTCAATAGCCGAAAGAATTACGAAATCATCATTTAAATTGTAAGAGTTACAGTCATATTTGTACTCGTGGTACACGGATATCCGTTCTTCTAGTTGGAACCCTTGTTATTATATAGTACATATAGACCCTCATGAAGCGGTCCAGACCCCTGTGGTTCTAAGGTTCTCTGTGGTTTTGTCAGTGTATGTCCTGAATTGGTCCTTGACTCTGTCAGAGTGTAGGGTAGGTCCGTGCCTTGGTCGCAATATGTTTAAGGGTGTTCCGTGACTCTATCAGTGTGTGTCCTAATGTTGTCCCATGGCTCTCCGAGAATGTTTCATAGGATAGTTCCATGGCTTCATTAGAATGCAACTTATGCTTGTTCCGTGACTCTGTCAGAATGTGTCCTTTGATTACTCAGTGACTCGGCAGAGTGTGTCCTATGATTACCCCCGGAACTTTCTGCATGACCCTACTGTAGACAACCGCCTGCCCGAAAGACCTAAATTCATCCTTATCAAAATTCCGTTTTAGAGGGTTTTTACTTTACTTCCCGCTTGCATAAAACCGGATACCTGTTTTGATTGCCCTACTTTTCCATCCAATCAAAGAGCCGCATTCTTGATATTTTTTAATCTCTAATTCTCATACATTTTATAAAATCGACTCTAACTTTCGAAGACGAACCTTCCAGTGCGCATGTGCAACAAAGCTCCGCCCACGACTTGAAAAAAGAACGAGTTTCTATGTTATGACGTTTTCGACACGCGAACGAGTGTTCACGTGTGTAAAACGTAGAGAGGAAGACTGTGTAAACAACTGAGAGGCAGGGTTATAGATCCGGTAATTGGGCTGTCGTGGACTAAAATGGACAAATAAATCACGAAACACCCCACCTGTTGAAGCAGGCTTATTGAAAAAGGACTAATGTCAATAAGCAAATAAATCAGGAAAAATAAGAACAAACCTGTATTTAAAACCGTAATCCGTTCAAAAAACGTAAACGATCAAACCTGTAATCTTTTTAAGCCTTTACATGTTTATTTTTATTTTAATGTTATGCCCATAATGAATGTTTAATATTAATAAGCTGTATTTTTATATATCTAAATGAGGTTTCGGTAGCAGTGAATATTTAAGTTTGTGCAAACCGAGTAGACCCTAATCAAACAGCATATGAGCTGTCTGACCAGGGTCTTCTTGGCTTGCCAAGTGGTCAAAAGGCGTCACATACTATAAGCTAATGTGTTATCATTTTAGATATCAATTGCGAGTTTTTGCGTCCGTTTTTCACAAGAATTATTTTTTTCACAGTTTTGGGGATACGTATAGATTTTGTCGGCCATTATTATTTGGACTACTAAAATTGTGTAAAAAATGTTCTACACACAGATGGGGAATATTTGATTATTTAACACAGCCAAATAAGGCAATATTTACAAGAAAAAAGGCGCGAAACCAGTTTCACTGTGTAGGATTTTCAAAACATAAACACGTGAGAATTTTAACAAAGACGACGTTTGTTTGATTGGTGGATGTTCTGAGTATTTTCCATAAACGAGTGTGGCTTTTAGGTGGACCATAATCACGTGACTATATATAAAAGTACAAAAATGAGTCATGCAGGAAACACCACATACAGAACAAACAGTCGCCCGAACAGCAACACAAGGAAACAGCAAATATACACAACTATAACAAGAAATATCTTTTAAAAAGATATTCAGCGGCATTCAAATATTGACATAATGTACAAAACAATAATGATATTAAATCTCTGCCAACTTAATTTCAATTTCGAGATTTTGTTAGTACAGGGGACTCGATCTATGAAGGGTTGCTTGTAATTATACTAGCAGAGAGGCATGCAATGGAAATGACTTGGAGTAGAATAAGCAATTGTGGAAAAAATCAAGTTACTTTATAGGAAATCACTATTAAAATGTACAATGTCAAAGTATTTTTTTTTAAAACTATCTGAAGTTAGTTCTTCATTTTACCTATTATAAAAATTTACTTGAAAGCATGTATATTTATATTGATATGAAGATAACTAATTGAATACACTTTAAATAAAGCGTACATAATTTAGTTTTTGTTTGTGCAGAGGCTGTAATTACTTAAAGAAAGGTATTTATCTATAGCCTGGGTCAACGCATTAATTGACGTGTGTGCATCATCATTAGTGACACCATTAACTGAATATACATGTATTTTTAAAACAATATAAAGTTAGCTATCTCAACCTACTACTCGATCCAAAGGGCCAGGTGATAGAGCCGTAACAATAGCCTTCAGTAAGTAGCTTTATATCACAGAGAGCGAATAACCAGAGCCTTAATTGGTGCTGTGGTCGGGGATAGTAATTAATACTATTAATGCCACTACTCTAATATACTAAACAACATTTCTTCTTTATTTCCTATAGCAATGCCTGTGAATTATGGTGGTTTCGGCAAACTACCTGTTCGTCAAAGTGGATGTGATAAAATGTGGTATTAAATTGATAGCAAAATGATAATAAATGTTTAAAAGTTAGTTTAATAGTAGTTTTGGCAAACTGGCAATAATGCTCAGCAATCATTACCATGAGGTGATAAGTACGATAATGGGTTAGGAACTGATATAAAGTATGACACACCGAAAATTGAATAGTCAAAATTGATCCACACCTTTTGAGGATAATAGATCTATATAGTTTTATTCAGTAATATTGTTTATGTATTATATACTCTAGTTTTGATAATGACCAAAGCAATAAATAATTCATATTGTTTTACCGGTCATGGTAATAAACAACTATGTGACTACAATATTGTACATGTATTTGAATCCACCAAAAGTTGAACTAAACAACATTTTGACTGAAAACAAAAAGCATAAAGTGAGTGGCAAACAGTTTGGACCAAGACTAAAATCAAAACTGAATGGGATAGTAAATCATTAGTAATGTGTTATGTGGTCTGGGGCTGTTTTAATGACTAAACAATGTGACTATAGTATTTGAAAGCACCTCTTTATCACTCATTGTACCCAAGGTTGAGTAAGTGTGAATATGTCACCTGCTTAGCTAATATCCTGATCTGTATGAACCAAAAAATGGACCACATATCAATATTTAACATATAGATAGTTATTTAATGATTTTGATTATTCAATTTTTGCTTTTTAATACAAATTTTCAATTTTTGCCGAAACGTCCTAGGCCGAATAAATAGATGGCCAAAACGTCCTGGGTCGAAACATCCGGGGCGAAACTTCCTATGCCGAAACGTCCTACATTCAGTTTGGCCATGTGTAGAGGCATTATACAACAACTGTATGCCAGTCAATGGATTAACTAATGAAAATACGGTTTACTAGGAAATTCTAGTAGGTCATATGCAAATTACAATGTAACATAGTTTCTGATTGGTGGAAAACTAGAACAAAAGTGAAAATAGACAGCTAACCGCTGAAAAAAACATTAAGAGACGCAACAAGAGATGTCACAGTCACGTGACAAATGCCCCCCAAAATTGTACCCTGTGACCTTGACCTTTGACCCATGGACCCACATCGTCTTTGTGTGGTGAACATTTGTGCCTGGTTCCTTTGAAATCCATTCACAGATAAACAAGTAATTATACCCTGTGACATTGACCTTTGACATATGTACCAGGGAGCTGAACGCGACACATCGTCTTTGTCTGGTGAACGTCTGTGCCAAGTTATATTGAAATCCATTGATAGATAAAGATGTTACAGACCGGACACGAAATTTGTGACAAAGTAATTGTATTCTGTGACCTTGACCTTTGACCCATGGACTATGGAGTTGAAAGCGACACATTATCTTTGTCTGGTGAACATTTGTGCCAAATCATATTGAAATCCATTGGTATATAAAGAAGTTACAGACCGGACACGAAATTTGTGACAAAGTAATTGTACCCTGTGACCTTGACCTTTGACATATTGACATGGGAGTTGAAAGCGACATATCGTCTTTGTGGTGAACATTTGTGCCAAATTATATTGAAATCCATTGATAGATAAAGAAGTTACTGACCGGACACGAAATTTGTTACAAAGTTATTTTACCCTGTGACCTTGACCTTTGACCCATGGACCTGTGAGTTGAACGCGACACATTGTCTTTGTGTGGTGAACATTTGTGCCAAGTTATATTGAAATACATTGATAGATAAAGAAGTTACAGGCCGGACACGATATTTGTTACAAAGTAATTGTACCCTGTGACCTTGACCTTTGACCTGGGAGTTGAACGCGACACATCTTCTTTGTGTGGTGAACATTTGTGCCAAGTTATTTTGAAATCCATCCACAGATAAAGAAGTTATAAAAGGGACACGAATTTGGGACGGACGGATGGAAGGACAGGCGGACGGACGGACGGACAGACAGACGGAAGGACGGACAATGCGATTACTATATGACCGCCTTTGGGGGCATAAAAAGACAAAACAAACATACAATAGGGGGAAGATGGAAGTACCGCCTTGGAACGGTCAGTGACAAAAGTCACTGGGGGTTAAACCGGTTTATGGGCACCCAACCTCACACTTATTCCATCCCCACCCTAAAAGACAAACAGTGTAAATAAACGTATCCCCTCTCCGACTAAGCTACAACAACCGCGATGGCAAATACAGTGGTAAAGTGCATGTATAACGAAAACATTTAAGTGAACAAACTGTATCGACCTATCGCTAGTGTACTCAATGATTTGGCTGCAAACAGAGTAACTGTAGAAAAGTAATAAGTAACGAAATAGTACAGATATCCGACGTTCTCCTTCCGTTTCTGGATTTAAGAGGTCGCCTTCATAGAGTACTAAACCTTTCTGGTCGGCGTACATGCAAAGAGGCCAGCGTGATTGCCAACTGTAAAAGGGTTGACAACCAAACATGCAGTATGTCGTAGTACTATAGGATCATATCCCTTTTTAAATGAATGTTTTAACATATTTGATGAACAAAGTGAGAAAATGGGTATGTCCAATAATTTTACGAAGCTTGTAAATCACATCACCATAAAATTCAGGATGTGAAATACCGTGTCGCAGAAGCGCCTTGAGATTACATTGGTACTTGCCAATAAGTGGGAGATTTCGATAATAAAATTTAGAGTAAGTTTTTTTCTTAGTGTATGGTATCTATATCCTCGCTTAAGCAGCTTTTCAGTTAAAATGAGATTTCGACTGTTAAAATCGTCAATAGATGAACAAGCTCTAGCAAAACGAATAAGTTGAGATATAAAACCCCGTAAGATTGGGCACGGGGAACATCTCCGTCAAGATGAGGGAAATTTACAATATTAAAATCAAAATCATCTCTTTTGTCATATATTTTAGAAGAAATCATTCCATTATCAATTTTAAGGTCTAGATCAAGAAACGCTGCATAATTGTCGGACTGGTTAGCTTTATTTAATTTGAGTTCTTTAGGATAAATTGTAGGAATCAGAGCATCAAAGAAAGGGTTATCCAAGTTAAAAATATAATCCAAATATCGAGAAGTTTCATTGAAGGCTTTTATAACATCTTCTTGTGATTTTGGATTCAAACGTAACATGAAATCTCTCTCATAACAGTACAAAAACAAATCTGCGACAAGTGGTGCACAATTCGTACCCATAGGAATACCAATTACCTGACGGTATATAGCATTCCCATAACGTACAAATATGTTATCCAAAAGAAAGGTTTGTGATTCGCAAACTTCTGAGCAAGTCCAATTGATGTAATATTTCATTTGCTCATCAGTAAAGAAAGTTTTTCAGCATTACATGCCAGGAATGGTGTTTTTCCCGGGCAAATACTTTCTGGATTAAGTTAGTAAGTTTATCTTTTATTAAAATATGAAAATATGAGGAAGAGTTGTGTGCAAAGTAGAAAAATCGTACGTGCTTACAGTGGATGCAAGATACCTTTTGTTCTTAAGTTTGTTTAAGACTTCTGAAGAGTTCTTAATAGACCAGAAGAGATTTATTCCAGAATTTTCATATGTCTTATCACAGTAGAACTTGTTCTTTTACCTTCGTTAAACAAGAAGTCAAACGTATAGACAATTTAGTAGTTGTACATGAGCTAAAATTTGCAATGAAACGCGCTTTATATGGGTTTTTTTTTATCTAGTTTTGGTAACCAATACATTGCAGGAAGTTTATGTTGTGTAATTTTAATATCGGTTTCGAGTTGTTCACACTTTTGACATGGTCTGAAACGATGGTCTTTTCGTCAGTAGTAACTGGGATGTAAGACTTGGTATTAATATTTTCCTGCTTCAAGACATTGATATAATGTAATCGTCAAATAATAATCACATTATTCGATGCCTTATCAGCAGGAACAAAAACGTATTTCGAATGGAAATTCTGTAAACCCTTTTTAAGATGTCTAAAAGAAATTCTAGGTTTAGGTGGAAGAAGGTGTTTATTAGAGCTATAAAAAGAAATGACTTCGTCAATTATATCAAAAATTAGTTTTTTTTTCAACTAGATAGAGCATTAGACTCAACATGTTCTCTTCGACACCATTTAATTTAACTAAAATTTTGTAAAGCCTCCGGAATCTGAACTCGACAAGAGTTAAAATCTATCAAGGATGGTATTCTATATTTGAGACCTTTATTCAAAAGAGATCGTAGACGTTTATCTTTAATTATCTCAAAATTACCAGTGATCACATGACCAGCCGGAAAATAGCAAAATTTTGAAGTGGCGCAATCTCAATTATCAGGAATATTATCATTAATATTAAGGTCGGCCACAATTTTATTATAGTTGAAATTAGTATTACTGATGGGTTTGTTATATTTGTAGCAGATGATAGGTGGTTCTGTGTTTTTAAAGTATTTAGGACTAGTGTCAATTACATTTTTGTCTCTAAAAATACTTTGGAGGTCAATAAAATCAATACCTTAATTAATAAAAGGAATTTTCAAGAATAATCTTTGGTGTTCAGATAATTTGTCAATATGCGGTCTGAGAACATGTTGTGTAAAGCTTTGTATCAAACTAGCCGTTCCTATGAGAGGATCTGATCTAAAAATATTTTTATCGGCTTTCTCGTCAATTTCTTTTAATGAAGATATAGATAAGGAGGAAAGTCTAGAAAGCATGGCATGTTTACCAGAAGTTAGTCGTAAAGTATGTAGATCAAGAATAGTCATTGTCAAACGAGATTTTCGTTTAATATTACCATTTTTGCGAATGCCATGTGATCGAGATTTGAGTTTTCTTATAGAAAAAAATGAAAAAAATATCTATATCAGGTTCTTTTGAAATATTTCCAGTCTGGTAAATATTAAGTTTGTCATTGCTCAGTGGGCGGGGCTTATGAACTCATCCTGTTGAAAAGTTTGGCAATCACTAAATCGGTTAGAGCTTAAAACTGCAGTCTTCGAAAATAAGACGGCCTAAAACGCTTCGCACTCTCGCGTTATCGGCCATCTTATTTTCGAAGACTGCAGTTTATAAGCTCTAACCTATGCGTAGAGACACTATAGAAGGATCTACTGTGTTTACAGTAATTAAAGGTCATGGTCATAATTGCACGTGATCCTGTTGTAACATGATGCCAGATGACATTTTCCCTGTTGAGTATACATTTTCGAAACAATGACGTCATGAATATTAATTAGGTTATATTTTAGAATGACATATGCACCCATATGAAATGTTTGACCAAGAAAGAAACTGTAGAATCATATCTATATTACTTTTAACTCTTCTCTTGCTGAATTTTAAAATACATTTCTCCTTCTTTACCCATGCCCTGTGGTATAATTACATATATCTTCACTGTGTACAAGTATTTCGCTGTGCAATCACTGCTGTGGAGTGCACTGGTTGCACAATTAATTTGTAAATAGTGCAGAACCTGATGAGACAGCTCCTGTCTCATCTGGGTCTTCACTATTTACAGATAGGTATATTGACGCGAATAGCAAGCGAAGGGTTAAGCAAACACAGCAAACCCAGACCAGACGGTTCCTTCAGGAGCCGTCTGGTCTGGGTCTGCTCTGTTTGCAAATGCATGAACAGGTGTTTATAATAAGGAAAGGCTAAACTCTTTGCACGCCAAGTAATGTTTCGTCTGCAACAATTATCATCTGCTTCAATTCTTAAACTAAATTTTCACTCATAAAAAAACATGAAAAAGGTTAAACTGTGGTCTGTTACAAACTCTACTTTACTAACATCCAAATTATCATTCTATTTCAAGAAAACACTGCCACGGTAGGCCTATCAAACAACCTGGATCCTGATAAGAAACCAAAATACTCTGCGTCCGATCTAGATCTGACCTGTTTGCGCTTAACCCTTTACTCCATAATACGCCTTTGCAAACAGAATAGACCCAGATCAGATGGCTCCTATAGGAGCCGTCTGATCAGGGTCTGCTCTGTTTGCTTATATAATAATATAGATATGATTATACAGTTTCTGCCAGGGCCAAACTTTGTTGTGCCCCATGTGCTATTATTACAATTAATCTAATCAATATTAATGATGTCATTATTTCTTTCATGAATATTCATTGACTAAAGGGTTAACGAGATACTGGCTAACACGTTCAGTGCTAGAAATGATTCACTGACAGTGTCCTTTGCAAAACAAAAAGTGTATACAATACAATACAATACAACTCTTTATTGGCATTAAGTATAAACATACACTTCTAGCCATACCTAGATGGGAAGAACTCGCAGAGGAACCCTCTCATCAGGGTCTGCACTGTTTGCCATCTTAAACTTTTCTTTAAAACTAATCCCTATTCACTTTGACTTGCTTGAATTTTGGAATAGTCCATTTGAACATTCAGTGTCGAAAGGGTTAACCCAGTGCCATGAAGATGGGGTCATAACATCATATGCAACCAGTTTGGATCCAGATCAGACGCTAAATAACCCGGCGTCTTATCAGGATGTAAACTGTTTGAAAGACTGTTTATTATGTTTTTTATAAAGAAACTTGGCGTTTCTCAATCTAAAAATTGAAGCAGACGAAATGACAATGCTGGCACGGAAAGAGTCGATAATGTTCGAACGTTTCATATACGTACATGTATTTATAAACGCACCATTGTTTTTATACAAAAACTTGTTTATGGTAAACCGTGATATGTTATAAACCACGTCTAGATCCTCCTCGTTTGTGTGGAACAAAGGACGATCTTGAATTTCATCCGACGCTAAATACCGCTACATTTATGGGCTCGTTTCTGATTTATCGAAGTCTAGTCTATACAAGTTCTTGTTTAAATGGTCATTATACTTGTATATAGCGCAATGTTTAGAACACAGCCGCGATGTTTTGATTGATATTCTAAAGATGCAGAACATTTATCGAAATACAATCCTTGCATATCTAGTTCTATATCACATACAGTCGAATCTCTATGTTATGGCCGTTTAACCCTTACAGTGCGGCACACGAGTCACTGATGTCCTTTGCAAACAGTGTAGACCCAGATGAGAGGGCTCCTAGAGGAGCCCTCTCATCAGGGTCTGCACTGTTTGTCGTGTTACATTTTTCTTTAGAAAAATCCCTAAATATCAACCATAAGCTTGACCTGTTTGAATTTTGGAATGGTCCATTTGAAAAGTCAGGGTTTAATGAATGGACATTGTTGACTTACTACAGTAAACCCCCTCTAAAGTGGAATTCTAGTAAAGAAGAACTTAGATAATTTTAGGCAGGTGACTGCTTAATGAAGGATGAAAGTCATGCAGACTGCTCCTAGGGGAGCTCCTAGGGGAGCGTTATGCATGACTTTCGCCCTGCATTATGCTGCTATCTGTCTCTAAGACATATTATACAGAATTTAACGTCCGAGAGGGTTTACTGTATTTCGCTGCCAATATCGTATCTGTGAATACTACAGTACAACCTCTATATAACGGCCACTAAAGTGTGCTAATTAGTTGGTATTTAGGACAGGCGGTTGCTTAAAGCAAGGTGAAAGTAAAACAGAACGCTCCTATAGGAGCGTTTTGTTTTTCTTTCACCTTGCTTTAAGCAGCCACCTGCCTTTAACACAAAATACTTGATGAAATTTAATGGCCGTTATAGAGAGGTTTTACTGTATTGAAACAGTATGGATGCAGATAAGAAGTCAAGTAACTGGGGTATGCTTTCTCTAAAGAGAAAGAGGAATTAATCAAACGAAAATTGAAGTCGATGACACATTTTGAAGATATGTATTTGGCAGCGAAAGAGTTCAAAGCAGGTGACAGATTAATGTAGAACAAAAGGCTAACTGCAAATATTTCGTCATGCATTAACTCTTCCGCTGCCAACTATTTTCGTCCATGTTTTTGTGGTGTGTTTGGTATAGATGTGTTGTTAATTGTTTGAGGATGTTTGAGTGCCGAGCCCTTTTGGGTTTGGGGCGCTGTAATCTGTATAGGATTGTTTTCCCTACGTTCGTCGTCTGCTAGATCTACCAGTCTCGTTTTTCTTTGTTTTTAATTTTCTTCCCTTTTCTTTCCAACATATTACCACAGTAAGTATATTAAACGCTTTAGATCCTGATGAGACGCTAAATTACTCGGCTTCTCATCTGGATCCAAACTCTTCACAGGTGCGGCATTGGCAGTGAAAGAGTTCAGATACAGTAAAACCTCTCTATAAGCTTAACCCTTCGCTTGCTGAATTTTAAAGCACATTTCTCCTTCTTTACCCATGCCCTGTTGAATAATTACATATATCTTCACTGTGTACAAGTGTATCGCTGTGCAATCACTGCTGTGGAGTGCACTGGTTGCACAATCAACTTGTAAATAGTGCAGACCCTGATGAGACAGCTCCTGCAGGAGCTGTCTCATCTGGGTCTTCACTATTTACAGGTAGGTATATTGACGTGAATTTATTGACAAACAGTGCAGATCCTGATCCGAGAATTCCTCTAGTAGCCTTCTGATCTGGGTCTGCGCTGTCTGCAACTGGCAGTGCAGCTGGCAGTGCATGCTTGTCCCGCGTGCAAAGGATTTAATAAATATATACCATGCATATGTTAAAATAAAGTTCATCCATGATATTTAATTGTAATTGTATGTATCTCTATAGTGTCTTGTTAATAACTTATATTTGTACGCATTTGTAAACACCAGAAACTGTAAAGTTTACGTGTAATAAAATTATGTTATGTTATGTTATATTATGTTATCTATAACGGCCACTTAATTGTGTTAATTAGTTGGTATTTATAAAGGAATGATGGCTGCTTAAAGCAAGGTGAAAGTAAAACAGAACGCTCCTATAGGAGCGTTCTGTTTTACTTTCACCTTGCTTTAAACAGCCACCTGCATTAAGCACAAATTATTTGATACAATTTAGTGGCCGTTATAGAGAGGTTTTAATGTATCTGGTCAACTGTATTAACCCGTTACTCCATAAATAGGCATTTCTACGCCTTTGCAGAGTAGACCCAGATCAGAAGACTCATATGGGAGCTGTCTTATCTGAGTCTGCCCTGTTTGCTTATATAAATGATATAATAAAGATATTATTCTACAGTTTTTGCCATTGCCAAAAATGTCAGTGTCCATGTCGTGTGCTATTATAGCAATTAATCAATTTAATAATTTATATTCATGATGTTGTTATTTCTATAATGAATATTCATGGAGTAAAGAGTTAAAACATACTTAAAGTTCTTTTGGGGGCCGTTGTAGAATATGTGTTACCGCTCATGTGATCGCCTTTACAAAGAATAACTACTAAATCAAGCCCGGCCCGTCAAGGATTGGCGTCATCCACACGTTGTTTGTAGTGGTCTGACAAGACAATGGCAAATATTTAACCTTTAACATTCTACCAGCGTCGTGCTGACGTTCTTATCAAATATTTTAGATTTTGATGATAGGCCGAGTAAATCAGTGTCACGAACCAAACTGATTCATGCTCTTGTTTGAAAATAATTTGAGTAAACTCATAATTTTAGAATTTGATGAAGAAGACATATTTTGCAGGTAAGATTTGTCTGAACAAATTAAAGGTTAGAAGGATGTGGAGATTACATGAGGTGTTTGACTAGAGAAAAACTCGTTTGCTCAACACTTAATGACTGTTTTGTAAGTAAACTAAGTATCTCTCTCTCTTATGTGAGGTACTAATTATGAGTACTTTATTTGAGTGTTAAAGTTTTAACTAACTATAACACATTTATGAGTGAATTGGTTACTTCATAAGTAATTCATTAATTTGCTGTTTATAATGTAAATGTATCATTTTTGACAAAAACTACAGGATGAGTATCCATGCTTATAAAACTTTTTACATAAATACTTAAACTGCCCTTAGTGGTCGAAATATTAGATCAGAGCAGTTTAAGTATTTATGTATTATATTAATTCCCTATTTTGGAATATTTACTTCATTGTAAAACTTTTTAGTTGAGTCAGAATTGGTTCTCAAGTTTTTGATTGGTCAGATTTGAGCCTTTGGCTCAAATCTGACCAATCAAAAGCTTGAGAACAAACTCAGACTCAACTAAAAAGCTTTATAAGCATATAACCGGATCTATTTAATTCCATGAGCAAACAGAGAATACCTGATTAGACGACTCATACGTTATCCATCTGATCTGGGTCTACCCTGTTTGCAAGGACATGAAAGGGCATTTATATGGGGGTACATTAAAATCCCTATAATTGGAATTCTATTAGAGAAGATAGTATATACTTCTAGGCAGATGGCTGCTTAATGCAAGCAAATGCTCTATTTATCACAATGGTTTCAAACTATAAAATTCTAAAATTTCACTTTTCTCTTGTAAATGCTCCTTTTGGGTAGATTCATTCAAAGATGTTCATCTAAAATGGCCTATGGAGGAAAGGGATAATGGTTTCACACAGCGTCGGGTCATAAAATTAGAATAAATATTTGCTAAGGACAGACTTATAAGATTAACGATTTTCTGCTGATTTTGACTCGAAGGAAGTAGACACTTGTATCAAAGTTTATATAAGCCCATCAACCTTACATCCGTTTCTGTGTCTTTGTTGCGATAAAATGTGTTAAAATCACAGACTGCGTTTAAAGGCAGTTTGAATGCCTTTTGGTGACTACAGATGACGGCCTGGTTGTATGGTTATGCATTATATTATCTGTTCAGCAATAGCTAGAAACGAAATTCAACGCATATTTCATTAACTAAACATAATTGGATTGTTACATTTGTTGGGCCCGGTCGACTTTTGCGGCTTTGAATGTTGGAACCAAGCAGTTTACAAGCGCCACATAACACATGTTATCATCACACTCAAACATGAATTGTCAATTAGAATATCTCTTTTGTCGTCACTGGCAAATCCATCATTTAAAAATAGTTTGGATCCAGATGAAACACCGAGGAATTCGGTGTTTCACCAGGACACTATGGTTACATTTTTATAAAGAAATTGAAGAAACCCCCAAATCGAAACATGGAATAGACGAAAACTTAGTAGACTAAATTTAACTGGCGGTGAAATAGATATACTAGAAAGAAGAGTTTCACTATAAATTGTTACAAGAAAGATGTTTGCACATACTCTCCTTATCAGACTGCTCTTCAATCAGTTGAACGTTTGTTTAGCTTATGTAAACATAAAGCATCACCGATTTAAGGTTTGTATGGTGTCCTATTTATGTCATATCGAGTTGCCCGAAAAGTTGACATTATTATGTATTTTAACTGAAAACACGACAAACTTAACGGCAACTGTGTATGTCGTCCTGTTATCCCGTTATCTATCATGAAAAAATGCAATTTGTTTCGTGCACAGAAGAACTTCTGGGGTCTTCCTCCACCTATAATTAGCTGGACGTCGTATTATGACTGGAATACTGTTAAAGCGACGTAAAACCCGATAAAAACCAAACCAACCCTAGTATCATTGCTTATATAAGCCGGTGTAATGAGGAAAAGTGACCCCGTAGTAGATCGACCGGGGTCGATTTATTATATAGAACTATGAGTGGTAGTGGTAGTACTATGACCCCCTTACATATAAGTGTGTGAGTCATAGTGCAATGCCCCCCCCCCCACACACACACACACACTTACGTATAAGAGTGCATAAAAGTGAAGTGAATTCCTACTTAGTTATCATTATAAATGTGTCCACCAAATGTATATGGGGCCCTGACAGAAAACCCAAGAGAGCCGAAGTCGGCGGTGCTTGGCCTCACAGGCGCCTTCTACCCAAAACCGCAGCACCACGCAATACATACCACATTTTCCTCGGGGAACGCAAACAACCAACAACAACATTTGGAACCAAACTTGTTTCATGGGATAAGTGTTGATACAGCAGAAAACATTGTGTTCTTGAGTATGGTTTGTAGATGAGATCCTTTAAGTGTAATGTTCAAAATGGGAGTGATATAGTTCAGTGGGCACGAGAAGTTGTTTTAACGTTGATATAGCGTTGATAAAAGTTGAATCAACGTCGCATACGTTGAAACAACGTTGAATCAATGTCTAGTGCCCACCGGAGGGGTCTGGTTATATGAAATGACGAACAAAATAAGCATTATGTTCTATTTTTTAAAAAATGTTTTTGCCAAGAGAAAATCGATGGGGTCCGGACCACCCACCCATCCCCTCCCCACTGGATCCGCGCTTAGAGACTTTATAATACGAGAAAACGAGTGGCAAGGGAGCCACTATATTTTATAGTATAATGGCCTGGGGTCATATTACTTTATAATATACATATCGACCCCCCCCCCCCTGGTGGGCGTATTTTATCAAGGGAGACACTATATTTGATAGTAAAATTGCCTGGGGGTCAAAGTACTATATGATATATCGGCCCTCATGGTGGGTGTATTTTTGGAAAGGGAGTCCCTATATTTTATAGTAAAATGGCATTGGGTCATAGTGCTATATAATATATCGACCCCCTTGTGGATGTATTTTGGCAAGGGAGTCACTATATTTTATAGTAAAATGACCGGGGTCATGGTACTATATAACATATAGACCCCTCGGTCGACATACTACGATAAAAAGAGTGGGTCACAATATTATAAGGGGATCATTATATCATGGCAAGGGTGTCACGATATTTTAGATTCTAACACACCTCGCGCACACATCTACATCAACAAAGAAGGGACGTATCTATGTTTGAATTCTCCATAAAACACCACACGCGCTGTAACGGCTTAACATGACGTAATATGGATGTGCGTTTGGGTGTGTGGTTGTGTGTGTGTGTGTGTCATGCTGTCTATCGGTGTTTTGGTGGTGGTTGCGTCTTGCATGTGGCTTTGCCTGCTTGACTTTACTACTTTTCCATTCGAAAATTAGTACGTCAAGAAACGTAGTGACGTTATGGCGGTGCAAATTATAGTTAAATTGAAATGTTAGAATCGAAATAATAAATTTATACAAGTGTTTTATCGTGCAATCGAACACGGGAAATCGATGAGATGCTTATAATTAAATCACTCGGCCTATCGGCCTCATGATTTAATTACTACGCATCTCAACCCTTACCAGTGTTCGATTGCACGATAAAACACTGGTATGAAATTATTATTTCTTAAGTAAAATGGCATGGGGTCATAGTACTATATAATATATAGACCCCCATTGTGGTTGTATTGTGGCAAGTGAGTCACTATATTTTGTAGTAAAATGGTCCGGGGGTCATAGTACTTTATAATATATAATTTATATATCGACCCCTCTGGTGGATGTATTTGATCAAGGGAGTCACTATATATTATAAAAAATGGCCTTAGGGGTAAAAGGATTACATTGTACATATATGATATATCGACCCCCATGGTGGATGTATTTTGACATGGGAGTCACTATATTTTATAGTAAAATGGTATGGGGTCATAGACCTTTTCTTCAATGAATAAAATATTGTTGAAATGATGAAATCATAGTACTATATAATATATCGAACCCCTCCCCCGGTGGATGTATTTTGGCAAGGGAGTCACTATATTTTATAGTAAAATGACCGTGGGTCATAGTACTATAAAATGTATAGACCTCTCGGTCGACCTACTACGATAAAAAGAGTGGGTCACAAACTTATAAGGGGGTCATTGTATTATAGCAAGGGAGTCACTATAGTTTATAGTAAAATGACAGGGGTCATAGTTCTATATAATATATCGACCCACCTGGTCGATCTACTACGGGGTCATTTTTTCTCATTACACCGACGTCTTGTTTTCGAGCAACTAATCCCGCTATATCGACATTTTGCATTTCGACATTTCGTCGCAAATCCAAAGTCAGAAATGGCAGAAAATAGCCACCATACATTTGTGAAAACTTTATTATCTTATTTGCATGTATAACTAGCTAATACATGACAACAGAAAAGGTATCACTCGTTGCTTTTAGTGATGGATACAGGAACGCATTAAGGTGTTGAAATTGTAACGCACACTCTGCAGCTTGTTTATTGAATGTAAGTTAATGTTTTGTATTTCTATTAAGATATATAGTTTAACCCTTTCCCTCATATTGACGACTTTTGACCACTCTGTAAAAGTCACTTTGTGAAACCATTGTGATAAATAGAGCATTTGCTCCTATTCGGTAGATTTATTCAAAGAGGTTGTATCTAAAATAGCCTATGAGGTAATGGGTTAAGAAAGGGTAGTTTATTCATTTACAATGTATATTGTCGTGAATCGTGAACATTCAAAACATTTCAAACGAATAACAACTTTGTCAACTGCATTTGATTACAGTTTCCATCTTGTTACCTGCATCTTGTTATTTGCATATTGTTACTCTTGTTACCTGCACATTGTTACCTGCACATTGTTAACTGCACATTGTTACCTGCGAGGGGTTACATATAACATATCATATCCGTATTATGTAACTGTTTGCACACTCGATTATAAGGTACTTATTCAATGCAATTTCTTTTTAAAATACTGTCTCGGTGTCAGCAAGTTTCGATCATAAAAAGCCTCATCAGATTTTATAAGGAATGGGACATTCTACATTGAATAGTGAAGTAGACGATAAGTTTACATTCTCTTACACGGAATATGGAACGAGGAATGAAAAGGATGCTGTAAGATTCCGATCTGAGCCTGTTCAACTGTCGTATACTATATTTATATTTTATATATTTATTCTTTATCAGAGTCTCTTCATAGTAACAATAATACAAAGTCATCACTACAATGTATATCTATAAAGACACCATGCCATTCATATTTGAATTACAAAAGACTATACATATATCACATCATTTTATACTTATTGCATAGATCTATACAAGAATTAAAACGTACATATGTATATAGACTCTGATAATCTAACAGACACGACATCTGCATAATTATAAGTGCATATGCCTGCTTGTACAAAAACTATTTAGTTAGAAAGCACATAAAATTTGAGTACACATAAAGGGCCAAACAAACCATGTTATAAAATATTCTTAAAAAACGACTATTACCTCAAATCAGATTTGAGGTAAACTGATTAACAAAGTCTTTATACATTAAATAAACAGCAAATATTTAAACATTTGTTACAAAGGGCATCATCAGTGATTTTTTTACAAATTTTCTTGCACGAGTCCTGGGACTCGATAAACTGCAAATCTGCGAGTCCCCCAATGAAAGAGCGAGTCCAAATATTCTATGAAAATACATTATTAAAGCACCCAGTCAAAAGTATTTGTAAAACTGGCTTTTTCATACTAATGGCTGATGAAAAACTGGGTATTGATTATATAATTAAGATACAAAATGCATTAATAAAACTTAAAAATTAAATTCTGTTAGAAATTTTAATGCATTATTGGGACTCGCATAATTTGAAACTTTGCATCCCCAGAGATTTTTGCGAGTACAGGACTCGGGACTCGCAGGTAAAAAAATCACTGGCATCATTTACAATAAAAAATATATCTCTCAAACAATAATAATTTCGTTTGGTCACCAAACGTGTTTAATGTGTCCTGGGTCCATGCTTATAAAACGTTTAGTTGAGTCTGAGTTCGTTCTCAAGTTTTTGATTGGTCAGATTTGAGCCTCTGGCTCAAATCTGACCAATCAAAAGCTTGAGAACTCAAATCTGACCAATCAAAACCTTGAGAACAATCTCAGACTCAACTAAAAAGCTTTATAAGCATGGACCCTGGTGGATATTTGCAAACTACTGAACTTGGCATCTTATTAGTATCACAGGACCCGTGTACCATGAGTACAAATATGAATGCAACTCTTGCAATTTCAATGATAATTTTGTAATTCTTCGGCTATTGAAAGCCAACATATTTTACTATCAAATAAATATAATCTTCTGACGGTAACTTATGTACAATTATCAATCCAACAATGATTTTCTCAAAATTTCACGTGTTTTCTGGGTCATTGACAAACGTTCGTTCACCCCGGTCTCACTATATCACAGTCATAACCTGGCGATTTTCAGTTCAAAAGATGGCGTGGTTCAATAAAACAACCCAATTATATCACCAGTCTCCATTTGTTTTGTCCTCTAAATAAGTAAGCAACAGGCAACAGCGGCTTTTCCGTCTGTCGTTATGTTTCTATTTCGGATGGTGCCATTTTGCAACAAATTTGAATGGAGCCATTTCATTTGATGAGCGAATGAAAAGTTGGGAAATCCGTGACGTCACGTACAATGGCTCCTTCCTGGACGATTTGAAGCTAACTGACAAAACTCCCTAGTTCTACATCATTCTTTGATGCTGGGGACTAAACAATTGGAGGTGGGTGATAGAATTGATTCGTTTTATTGAACCACGCCATTTTTTTAAACTGCAAATTGCCAGGTTATTGCTGCGATATTGTGAAACCGGGGTGAACGAACGTTTGTCAATGACCCCAAAAACACGTGAAATTTTGAGAAAATCATTGTTGGATTGATACTTGTTCATTAGTTCCCGTTATAAGATTATATTTTTTTTTTATAAAAAACTATATTGACTTTCAATAGCCGAAAGAGTTACAGTCATATTTGTACTTGTGGTACACGGATATCCGTTCTGCTAGTTGGAACCCTTGTTATTATATAGTACATATAGACTCCCATGAAGCGGTCCAGACCCCTGTGATCAGGATCAACACTAGGTGACATATAGTCATTAAGTACTCAAACATTTGAGGGAATTCAAGTAAAGAAAAATTAGAACAGACAGGCAGGGTTTAACCCTTTATTCCATAAATATGCATTTCTACGCCTTTGCAAACAGAGTGGACTCAGATCAGACGGCATCTATAGGAGACGTCTGATCAACGTCTGCTCAGTTTTCTTATGATATAATATAGATATGATTCTACAGTTTCTGTCATGGTGTTACAGCAAATGAATCTTAATTAATATTCGTCATTATTTCTTACATGGTTATTCATGGTTGTTAAGTAGGGTAAGGGTTAAAATCTAGCAACAATGGACATCTGATAGAAACTGATAAACGTCATTGAAGTTAAAGTTGTTTGATTTAATGAACCATTCAATTACTGTGGAACTGTTTTTTATAAATTCAAACAACTAGGCCTTGCAAACAGTGAAGAAACTGTTAGATGTCTGATCAGATTCTACACTGTTTGTCACATAATTCAGCAACACAGAATAGGCTCTGATGGGTGGTAAAAATGCGCAACCTGATCTGGTTCAACCTCCTACAGGAGCCGTCTCATCTGGGTCTACTTCGTTTTCAAACGCGTGAAAAAAGTGTTTCTGTGAATGAAAGTGTTAACCCTTTCCCTTATATAAACGTGTTTTCACGCATTTGCAAACAGAGTAGACCCAGATCAGACGGCTCCTAGAGGAGCCGTCTGATCAGGGTCTACTCTGTTTGCTTATAGAATTTCAAAGATATGTGTCTTTACTTTCTAAAAGGGTTACAATACTCCACCCTCCATATTTCATTATAGCCTTTGTGTCCATTAATATTTAGTAGGTATTGAAAATTGTAATAAACATAGAGCAAGGAAAGGGTTAAGCAAAGAGAAAAAATTAAACATTGGTATAATCATGCAGGTTATTTACTATGACAAAGTAAAACAAGCGAGAACCTGAAAGCGGATCAGTTTGCCGAAGTTTTATGAACAGTTTTACTGATAAAATATACAATAACATAACCACTGATAATCTGAGCATTCAAATAATCTCATCTCGATATATTAAGGAAGATGGTAGTTTAATGTAGGGTGGATGTGATGCAGATGGCTCTCACGGGAGCTTTCTCCATTACTGTCACCTTGCATGAAGTACAGTGCTCCCTCCCTACAACGGCCCTCTCAATAACGATTCCCTCCTTACAACAACGCATGTCACTGTTTCCGAAACAAGACTCCAGAAACAACCTTTGTCCATCGTCTTTTCTTTATGCCTCAATCAAACCCTATGTTGTGACCACTCTTTAGAATCGTCACAAAGTTACGATTCTAAAGAGTGGTCACAACATAGGGTTTGATTGAGGCATAACGGTTTTAGTTCTCGAAATACACCTTATCTGGGGATCTGCAAGCAAGCTAATTATGTTTGATTTTCCCTCCCTATAACAACTCCCTCTGAACAACACATACAATATTCGTATCCCAAAGGGTGTCGTTGTAGAGAGGGAGCACTGTAGTCATCGACCTAATCAGTTCTCAATTCTTCTTTACTAAAATACTAATATTCAGAAGCGAGGTTTTACTCTATACAAAACATCGTATTACAAAACTTAGATATTGTAAAATGTATGCGTGAAAAATACAGAATCGAACCAGTATGTTTGACGAATATAAGTAAATACTTTACAGAGCAAATAATTGTCGATCGTTATAAACATAAAACCATTGCTTGCCATTAACTTAATATTTCCAACAGATTACAATACAAACTGTATGCAACAATCACTAGTCAGCCAATAAACAGCTGGTCAAAACTACAGTAAAACCCCTCTAAACCAGACGTTCAAATTAGAATAAATACCAGTCTTGGTCTTGGAGACAGGTGGCAGCTTAGTGTAGGGTGAAAGTAAGGGTGAAAGTAACGCAGAAAGCTCATCTAGGAGGAGCTAGAGGAGCTTTCTGCATGACTTTCACCCTGCATTAACCAGTCACCTGCCTAAAAGTATTTATATTCTTCCCTACTAGAGGGGGTTACTGTATATCAAATTGCGACAAACATTTCCAACGGAAATACTAAATACAGTAAAACCTCTTTATCACGACCACTTTATTACATCCAGTAGTTTGTGTTTAAGGCAGGTGGTTGCTTAAAGCAAGGTGAAAGTAAAACAGAACGCTCCTATAGGAGCGTTCTGTTTTACTTTCACCTTGCTTTAAGCAACCACCTGCCCAAATTACCAACTAATTAACACACTTTAGTGGTCGTTATAGAGAGGTTTTACTGTATTTGCCAAGATCAAAGAGCCTTCCAAAAAGCAAATAACGAAATGTTAGATGTGTGTTTTGTTTATTCTTATCAAAGTGTGATTGTCTCTTTTTATGTGTTTTAACGATTTATTTATATATATATTAGTTTATTTTTACTCTAAATTAAACCAGAGATTCTTTCTCTTTGTTGTCAACATTGCTAATTACATGGGCATACAAATACTTTCTTTTTCTCCATAGGAACAAATGCTCTATTTATCACAGTGGTTTCAACACTAAACAAATATAAAATATTACTTCCCTCTAACTAATGCTCCTTTTTCGGTGGATGTATTCAAAGAGGTAGGATCTAAATTTAGCCTATAAGGTAATAGGTATAACATCACGTCGTAAAATTACTCTGAAACTTTAATTTATTTTTGTATTGTGTTGTTACCTTGTAAATATTCACGTGTTATTAATACTGTGTAAACTAGACGATATACATTTGATCCAGTCACCATGCTTCTCTAGTGACATAATAAAGGGGGTGCAGATAAACTTAGGTTTATTAGGTTACTTCCGGTAGTAGAGGGTTTATTAGGTTAGTAGATAAACACACCCTTACTTATAAAAATAAAGTACATGTATTTCATTAATTAATTCACTTCTTTTGGGGAGCTGGGTGACTAACGATCAAGAAAACAACTAAAAACTCTTACTAATAACCATAAAGATATATACAGTAAAACCTCGATTATTCGAATTTTCTGTATAGAAGAATTTAGACCCTTTTAGGCAGGTGGCTGCTTAATGCATGATGAAAGTCACGCAGAAAGCTCCTAGAGGAGCTTTCTGTGTGACTTTCACCATGCATTAAGCTGCCACCTGCCTTAAAGATCGATAATAATAATACGTATTTTAGTGTTCGAATAATCGAAGTTTTACTGTATAGGTTTTTCAAAGTACAGGTCGTAGCTTAATGCAAACTGAAACTTTGAATAATACATTCTAAAGGGAATCGATATGGGCATCGCAGACAAGGGGCTGTCAACTATTGGTGTGGTGTCCTTACAAAGTCCATGTCATGCCACGCTGCTTCAGGGACGTGTGGTATATCTTTACAGTCTCATCATTGCGCAGCAGTATACACTAAATGAAATACGTATCACAGATTGATCATTATGTACAGTGCCATTCAAATGTGAATTATAAGAGACCACCCCAGGTATATATCACGATGTAACTATTTCTATATATCGTTATGTAAGCAATGTTCAAATTAGTGGCATTTTCTTTCTCTACTGGCACTTGTACATATTTATATGTTGTTTGTGAAATAAAAGATGAACATACTCCGAAATACTTTGAATTCTACTACAGTAAAACCCCGATAATGCGACCACCTAAAAGAGGTACAATTCTGGGGGCTAGATGCAGGTGGTAGCTAGAGGAGCTTTCTACATTACTTTTGTCCTGCATTAAGCAACCACCTGCTTATAAAGACAACCATGTTTATTAATTAAGTGGTCGCATTAGAGGGGTTCTACTGTATATATTAGTGGCGATTGGGAAGCAGGCCTCAAGCCTTTACTCCATAAACATTGATGTACAGTAAAACCTCTCTATAACGGTCACTAAATTACATCAAGTATTTTGTGTAAATTTCAGGTGGCTGCTTAAAGCAAGGTGAAAGTAAAACAGAACGCTCCTGTAAGCAGCCACCTGTCCTAAATACCAACTAAATAACACAATTTAGTGGCCGTTATAGAGAGGTTTTACTGTAAGAAAAAATGACATCATAAATATTAAGTTTATTTTTTATAACGATAGATGAACACATGAAGTACTGCAGTATCAATATATATTATTTCATAACCAAACAGAACAAACCCTGATCAGACTGATCCTATGACGGTGTCCGATCAGGGTCTACTCTGTTTGCATATTGAAAGGCGTATTTATGGAGAAAGGGTGAATTTTGGTCTTGTAGCGTGTTTATTTCACCATGTTCAATCTTGTAACCTTCCGACAATGTTTAACATGCGTGGCGTTTGAGATATTTACCACATATTTCAGGTTGATATGTGATCATTGATTTTTAAAATAATAACTGTAGATGAGCAATTAGAAATTTAAGAATGCAGGTGCAAGAAACGGCCGTGCGGGACACTACAGATAACCTTAGTGGCATACGTATGTCCCGTTCGAATATTTTGAACATGCTAAAGGATCCTTTTCTTTTAAAAATAACGCTATGTTATTATTGCGTTTAAAATGCAAAATGACTAATACATGTATATATACACCAAATCTTATAGATCTATATATATATATATAATGCCGGGCATCACTTGTCGTATATTATCGGCATGGGTGGGTGGGGGGGGGGGGGTCTGTGCGCCGTGCAGATTAAAAGCAAATAAATATCGAAATATTACTGGCATAAATGCACGACATATCCAACAGAAACTTATTTAGTTAGTAACATAGATTACTGCCTTAAATTGAGTATTATTACTGACAGTAGACACTATTGCCTACACAAATTAGTGTCTCAAGACATAGACTGACAAGTCAGAATGTGTTGATTTCTAGCAACTACACGATTTTATAATATCGTTGAGCTAATACTCATTTTTCAAAACCAGGGCCTCGCTATTAGAAGTTTACAGATGGAACGATCGCGCGGTATCCTACAGATAACTTTATCTATTTATTCCATAAATACGCCTTTCTAGGCCTTTGCAAACATAGTAGATCCAGATCAGATGGCTCCTATAGGAGCCGTCTGATCTGGGTCCGCTATGTTTGCTTGATATAATATAGATATGATTCTACAGTTTCCTCCATGGTCAACAATTCCTGTGTCCATGAGCCATTATAACACTTAATGTAATTAATATGCACAATGTCATTATTTCTAACATGGATATTAACAATACCACACCACATCACACATACGCACACATACCCACACACGCACGGGCGCAAGGTTTGACTGTATATGTGTCTTACTAGCTTTACGAAATGCGTATTTTAGTTTAACTCATTACCTCATGGGCTATTTTAGATACAACCTCTTTGAATAAATCTACCGAAAATGAGCATTAACGAGAGAAAAATAAAAAAAATTAGAATTTTGTAGTTTGAAACCATTGTGATAAATAAAGCATTTGCTCCTATAGGAGCAAATGCTCTATTTATCACAATGTTTTCACAAAGTGACTTTTACAGAGTCGTAAAAAGGCGTCAATATGAGGGAATGGATTAATATAATGGCTTCCGCTGTATAGCGGTTCTGCTACAGTTACAATTTACAATACAATACAATTGTTCTTGGTTTGTAAAGAAACATTGCGACATTGTGTGTAGATGTATGGTGGTGGTATCTGTTGATCGCAAGATTCAATAAAACCAATACGACTGAGTGATCAGGAATGAAGTGTGCCGAGATTAATCACAGATATCAATGGCTACAAAACACCTGGGCATCCTTGTTGTCGGGTGCTACAACATTTATTTTCCTGTTTGCATAATCGTTATACATAGTCTATTAACTAATGACCGAGTTGGGCACAGTTTGGATCCTTATGAAACGCTGATTAATTCGAGTCTTGAGGTGATTGTAAGGATATTGGTCAATGAACAAAGTCGAAACGATTATTTGATTTCAAAGTTCACATCAGACCTACTTAACCCTTTCCTTCATAGTTATAGCGCATTTTACCCACATTTGAAAACAGAGTAGACCCCGATCAGACGGCTCCTATAAGAGCCGTCTGATCAGGGTCTATTCTGTTTGATTTTTACGTGATTTAGAACTGATTCTAGTTTTTGTCAAGGCAAATTATTGCCTTGAAAGGCGTACATGATAAAAGTTATTCTAATAAACATGCATGGTGGCATAAATTCTTACATGAATACCGAACAGGGAAAGGGTTAACACAAGAATAGCATCCATTTTGCTTTGTATTCCGCTGCATTGCTGAGTAGCTCGCCGTCCCAACTTAACCCTTATCGTGTCGAAAAAAATGTCTGCCAAAACTCTGATCTTTTGCATTTTTTACTTACTTCTGATTTATATACGCGTTTGAGGACTGTTGACCGAGTGTCAAACAGTTTGGATCCTGATGAGACGCCGAGTTACTGTTTGCAAATGCGAGTCTGGTCTAGGCCGGAGGGATAAGGCAGACCTGCTTTTTCTTAAAGAAACAGGGCAGATCATGGGTGTACTCTATTTGTAAAGGCGCGAAAATGCGTATCTATGAGGTAAAGCGTTCAGCAATTTACATTGTATACCTCAATGACATCAGTTAAAAACTTGGAACAGTATACCTCGTCCGTGTTCATGTCAGCCCTTATCGCATTAACCCTTAAACATTTCGAGGGCTTGGTGCAAAACTGTTCTAACTCCTTCACAAAGTGAAGGAGTTAGAATAGTTTTGCACCAAGCCCTCGATTTGTAATGTGTCGTGTCCACTCAAATTTGGAGCTGTTGCATTTTTAATACTTGCTTCAATCAAGCTTTTGAGAACCTTTTTGCCATCTGTCATGACACATGCTTTTGAGAAACTACTGACCAAGTGTGTCATGGCACACGCTTTTGAGAAACTACTGACCAAGTGTCATGACACAAACTTTTGAGAAGCTATTGGGTCAAGTGTCTTGACACGCACTTTTGAGAAACTATTGGCCATGTGTCACGAAACAAGCTTTTGAGTCATCCGGATCGGAACTGTTTTCAACTGCGAGCCAGGTCGTGGATTGCCGAAACTGTTTTCAACTGCGAGCCAGGTCGTGGATTGCCGAAACTGTTTTTAACTGCGAGCCAGGTCGTGGATTGCCGAAACTGTTTTCAACTGTGAGCCAGGTCGTGGATTGCCGAAACTGTTTTCAACTGTGAGCCAGGTCGTGTATTGCAGGATAAGAGTTAACTCTTCCACAGTCAAATGCGACTCTATGGTAACCTTGACGAACAGTTTACACCCGTATGAGAACTTGACGAACAGTTTAGATCTGTAAGAGAACGCGGCGACTTATCAAGATGCAATCTGTCTGGCACATTGGTTTAGTTTTATTGTCCATAAATTAAAGAAAACTTCATTTTGAAACCTGAAGCAAAAATACTTTCAACAGAGGAAAATGTCTTTGGTTGTAAAAGAGTTAAATACGATTTGAGCAGCATTTACTAAATAACTCGATCTAGATCAGACACTGAGTTACCTAACGCGACTTGAACGACATTTACAAAATAGTTCGGATCTAGACCAGGCAAAGTCACTTGGCGCCTTGTGAATCCAGATCAGACACAGAGTCACTTGTTTATATAAATGCGAATTTCATAATAAAGAAAGGGTATAATTAGCGTGTACAGTACCCCCCCCCCCCTCTCTCTCTCTCTCTCTCTCCCTCTCTCTCTCTCTCTCTCTCTCTCTATCTTTTAAAACGGATAACACCCCTACCCCTCTAAACCGGAAGTTCAGATTAGTATCAGTACCAGTCTGTAAGACAAGTGTATACAGTTAGACCCCTTTAAACCGGGAGTTCAGATTAGTATCAATGCTAGTCTGTAAGACACGTGTATACAGTTAACCCCCTCTAAACCGGAAGTTCAGATTAGTATCAATGCCAGTCTATAAGACAAGTGTGTACAGTTAGACCTATCTAAACCGGAAGTTCAGATTGGTATTAGTGCCAGTCTATAAGACAAGTGTGTACAGTAAGACCTAACTAAACCGGAAGTTCAGATTAGTACCAATGCTAGTCTGTGAGACAAGTCGCAGCTTAATGCAGGTTGAACATTACGCAGAAAGCTCCCAAAGGAGCTTACACAGAAAGGCCTAAATGGAGATTTCTGCGCGACTTTCATCCTGCAATAAGCAGCATTAAAGCGATGTGACTTCTGACTGGCATTTACAGAAAAGTTCGATCACATGATCTCGGCGTCTTATCAGGATCCAATCTCTTTAACCCTTTCCTCCATAAATACGCCTTTCTATGCCTCTGTAAAAATCACCAGTTGAAACCATTGTGATAAATAGAGCATTTGTTCCTATAGGAGCAAATGCTCTATTTATCACAATGGTTTCAAACTACAAAAATCTAAATAAAATCCTTTTCTCTAGTTAATACTTCTTTTGGGTAGATTCATTCAAAGCGGTTGAGTCTTAAAATAGCCTATGGAGGAACGGGTTAACACACGGACAACATTTTACCAAAAGCTTAAACGAACCGGAAGTAAGTAAATGTTTTTAGCAGACATACATTTTTCCAGTGCGATAGGTGATACAATCTGCATTGTGATCGTTAGTTAGCTATGGTGTCTTTGTTCTGATAAGTGATAAACCTTTTTATATTGTGCATTACGGTAGTTGGTGGTTAGGTGGCTGTGGGATAACTAGGTGCTCGAGAACAGGTACTGTACTTTATGTATAGCACTTTAACCCTTCCCCTCACATAAACGTGTTTTCACGCATTTGCAAACAGAGTAGATCCAGATCAGACGGCTCCTATAGGAGCCGTCTGATCAGGGTCTGCTTTGTTTGCTAGTGGAATTTTAAAGATATAGTTCTTTACTTTTTAAAATAGCTACATGTTCCACCTTCCATATTTCATTATAACTATTGTGTCCATGAATATTTAGTAGGTACTGAAATTTGGAATAAATATAGAACAGGGAAAGGGTACATTACAATGTCAGATAACAGGTACGTAAAAATGTGTTACAATATGTTGAAATATTATGATGAACGTGGATATAAGACCTGGGTCACTTCATTACGTTTAAATTTGTGTAGCAATGGTTTGGGTTATATATGGTTAAGTCAAGTTGTTGACAATCCTGAATATTTTTTGAATCAGTATGTAAATAGGTTAAAAGACCAGTATAAACAAAAATGGCATGAAATGTGTTGTAATAATAACAAATTGCTTTTATACAAAGAGTATAAAGTCGAATTTGTGAAAGAGTTATACCTGGATGCCATTGATTTAAAGAAATTTAGAAGCAGTTTTGTAGCATTTAGGTCGTCATCTCATAAGTTGATGATTGAAAAGGGTAGACATATTCATTTGGCTAGAGAAGTACGCTACTGCATACATGGTGTTGGTTCCATAGAAGACGAATTACATTTTTTATTAATTTGTCCATTATATGCTGACCTGAGATCAAAATATATACATAATAAGTATTGGGGTTCGCCAAATATTCATAAATTCAAAAGCTTGATGTCTTCTGGAGATAAACTAACGGTTCAAAATTTGGCCATGTTCATACATTATGCAATGAAATATCGCGATGAATTTCTAATATGAATACGAATATTTCATATACAATTGTGTTTAATACTCAAAGGAGGTGGAATACCACAGGAACTATTATGTATTATATATTGTATTACTCTGGCCACCAGACTATTATAATATTGTAACATTGTGTTCACAACTACACCTGATACATGATTAGTTTTGTTTGTATGTACTTATATGTGTATGGGCCGGTGGCCTATGATGCGAAATAAACTGAAACGGGTAAACGGTCTCGGGCACAGTAAATGGGACATTTTTTAAAATACAAAGCTTTTTTTAAATAGGTCCCGATAAGGTGCGTAAATCTAAATATTTTCAAGAATAACTCCTTTTTTCCACCAAACCCAATACTGTGACCACTCATTAGAATCGTCTCGAAGAGACGATTCTAAAGAGTGGTCACAGTATAGGGTTTAGTGGATACATGACGATTTTAGTATTTGGGTACGCAAATTAAGTTGTAGCTCTATTTAAACATTCAATTAATAAGGGAAAAGCAAAGTTGTTATTTCTATATATCAGCAATTCTGAAGGTGTGCTGTAAATTTCAAGCACAACTTAATGACGTTAAGCAATCTATTAAGTGCAGAGTTTGACTGTAATGAATTAGCATCACATTTTTACCCATTTTCATATCACTATTACTGGAATTTGAAATTCAGTTTATGAAGTAATTTGGTTATTTAATTTGGCATATGATACAAGTATCTTGCTTTCATGAATATGAAGTTATGGGCAAAAGAACAGAAATGATGTCGATGTAACGGTTACAAAATGAGACGAATCCCATCATCCTATTTTCATCAAAAACGTGTCTAATTAGATAAATTGATATACTACTGATCATAAACTTGTACAATCATCCAAATGCATGTAATGCAAATATACCAAGGGTATAAAATATACCATATTATAGTTCGGTCAGTATCTGCATGTCATTTGAGATTTGCGCTATAAAGCTTGTAAACCCCTCCTTCTGTTTATTTCAGAAAGCCAGATCTATGTAGTGTCAACCCATTTTAAGATAACTCTAGTAGATGCTTTTCATCAATTCAACTTTCCTTCTGGCTGTGTATTATTTATTATTTGGTTAAATTTGTCTATGTCCGCTACTTATGTAGATTCCCTCAGGTGTCATTTGGAATTTTAGTTTTGATTGGACATTGATTGTATGTACTGTATTGGTTACCTATAGTCGAGTTTACATACCTGTATATAGAGAATATTTGGTTCCTAGCTTTGAATGAGAAATGTTATCTGGCAAGGCGGATGAATATATCAGGTGAGCCGAAGGCGAACCTGATATATTCAGAAGCCGAGCCAGATAACATTTCTCTTTCAAAGCTAGGAACCAAATATTCTATTTATCCTTGTCCAGACAGCAAAATGTAATTATTTTGTACCGAATGTACCACAAAATGCACCGCAAAGTATACCCGACTATACTGGCTCTAGACTGTTGATGACGTCACTATAAAGGCGTTATTACGTCACTGGAATTCCAAAAAGTCGCATTGCTTTAAAAAAAAAAATACTCAAAACAAAACCGTTGGTTATGTGAGAAAAAGAACCTGTCACTTGACGATGTTTGAGACAAGCTGATCTAAGCCTCGTCTAGAATAGAAAAGTTAGTAAGCTCGCCAAGGCTCGCTTAATAACATTTCAGTTCTAGACGCCGATAGAATAAAAATAGAACTGATTATAGAATACACGATAGACGATTTATGATTCTTGATGTGGATTTATCTAAACACAGTAGATCTAATTTCGCGACAAACAACTAGATCTAGTCTAGATCTAGATCTACTAGGCCTAAGACTATAAGTTTGGGATAATGAAGTGAAAGAATTATTCAGTAATCGGTAGACGTAAATGTGTGTATTCACGAAATAAGGGTCTCGGTAAAAATAAATTGTTTCGGCTACAGGTCATATGACCAACTGAAATAATAACATCGGTGATGTGACCAACTGACATAATAACAAAAAGTTTATCAGGCACCTTGTTATCCGTCAGGAAAATAGGCACGTGACAGGATAAATATGCATATGTATCGCTCGTAATATGTTGTTATCTGATTAGTACAGGAACCCTTGTTTAACCATTGGTTGGATTTGCCACCTTATGATGATTCCGGCGGATGGTCAAACATGGATTTCTTTTGAGAGACAGACTTTAAATAGCGTTAGGTATACGCATTTTAAAGAGTGTTTGAATATACCTTGTTGTGGGCATTCAAGACACTTCTCTGAAACTACGTGTGCATGTAAAAGATGTAGTCACTGTGTACATCATTAAGTGCAACCAAAATTATACGACTTAATATACAATGGTTTTGTAAAGAATAACAGAGATTTGAATGTTTCTTGATTTATTTGCATGTGTGAGTATTGCTTTGTCCGTCATATCATTATGTGAATGTTGCCAAATGGGTCTGTGACCTTCTGGTTTGATATGAATAAAATCTTGAATCTTGAATCTATTAAAGTATTAAAGGATGTTATTTTAGGAAAGTGTAATAGTTTTCTGTAATGACCGTCCGTTGTAATGACACACCCCCCCACCACCACCACCACACACACACACCTCATTATGTTTCATTTGCAGACTTATTAGCCATACTAGATACTAAATAGTTAATCTTAAAATTGTTTTGCAATAAATAAATCTACTTTTTGTAAAACTGTAGTATGCATTTTTTTGCTTTTTAATTTGCATTCTTTCAAAATAGTACCTTGTTAAATGCTAATTAAATATCAGCTTTACCCTGGACCTAACAAACATACATTGCTGTATACTCAAGTATAGCAAGACAAGGATCTCTTCTTGACGGTTTGGCCTTAGTAAACAATGTTTTGATAGTCTAACCGTTCTCCCTGCCAAACAATTGTTATGGGGATAACCAGGACTTCAGGATCCGTGTTTGAACTCCCACTTATGACACCATGGTCCAAGGTTATAAAACTTCTGAGTCTGAGAGTGAGCTCAGAATCTGACCAATCAGATGCTTGATAATGATCTCAGACTCAAGCAAAATGTTTTATAACCCCAGGGACATGTTATGGTTATATATGTTATGTTCCGTGGTTATATATAGGTGCATTGATAACGAAGTCTTCTTGGATAGTAGATCTTTATTATAGTACGTTGTATGCTTTAATACGAAATGAGGTATTATTTGAGAAGGCAATCAATATACATGTACAGTAAAACCTCTCTATAACGGCCACAAACTTGTGTTAATTAGTTGGTATATCAGGGCAAGTGGCTGCTTAAAGCAAGGTGAAAGTAAAATAGAATGCTCCTATAGGAGCGTTCTGTTTTACTTCCACCTTGCTTTAAGCAACCACCTGCCTTTAACACAAAATACTTGATGTAATTTAGTGGCCGTTATAGAGAGGGTTTACTGTATTCGTATTATGTAAAGTGGTCAATGACAGTAATCCAATGTAACTATGTACATCGTATTAGGTCTGTAATTGTCAATAGAACTGTCTACCTTAATACAGTTATGAACAGTAATCACATCAATCTCCGTACAAAGTTATCGTTCGTTTCTCTCACATACACCTCTGCGATGGGCTCAATAACAAGAATCTTGGCAAAACCAATGGTTTGTGTTTTACGATTATCTGTGTCGATAGTTTAAATTCAAATAGCATGTGCCAAGAACAAATAGTTTTTATTTTATCATAAAACTGGTAATACGGTTTAATTTCAGAGAATAGTTGATGGTTTATATAAGTTCATGCCGCTTTACGCTTCGATTATTGCACACATTTAAACAAACAAAATGGACTGATGTCTGCTCAATTTTTCGAAAACTGTTTCTACAAACTGTAGATTCCGAACTGCTTATAAGGACACTTAACTTCTGCTATAACCCAAAAGAACACATAACTTATTTAGGAAAGTCCCCGCCTTTTGATTTTCTTCCGTTGAACTGTCAACGAAACACACATTAGACTACTAGTACTTAGATCTACTTTATTGCTCAAACACGTTTTCCTTTTTTAAAAACAAATCATTATCTTATCAAAAAGTAATTGGGTCGCCGTGAAAAGCAAAGCTTTATTTTTATTTGGTTTTTGAAAAGTATGGGGGAGGGAAAACCATTGGTTGAATACAAATACCATGTAATAGATTTCTGAAATAGTTTTATGGTTGAAGTTACTTAACAATCTTTTTTTTTTCACTATAACTTGTTTTTCTATATGTGCAACAAACATTTATGGTTTACAAAACAAACATATACAAAAATAATCAAAATAATCGGGCATATAAAATATGCTAGTCCCTCTCAAGGAGTTATTGGATTATACTGGCTGCAGTTACATTATTTCAGTTCCCGGAAACAGATGATACAGCTGAACTTCGATAACTCGAACTTGAAGGGACCATACAACTTAGTTCGAGTTAACAGAAGTTCGAGTCATTCGATATTTAATCTGAACAATTTCTCAAGGCCACAGCTTAATACAGGTCTAAAGTAATGCTGAAAGCTCCTGTAGGAACTTTAAGCATTACTTTAGACCTGTATTAAGCTGTCACATGTGTTTCTAGATATCTGTAGCGATACATTTTAGAGCAATTGTGTATTGTAAGTTTTGGAAGGACTGAACGTTTAGTTCGAGTTATCCAGAGGTTCGAGTTATCCGAATTCGAGATATCGAAGTTCTACTGTACTTGCAAGTTGGCAAGACTTAGGGATTAAAATTATGTATTATGTGTTTACTTAGAAATAGTGTGATCATTACAAATTGTTTTTACGAAACGAGTTTACTATAATGATATGACATGATATTTAGCGAGTGTCATATTCATTATAGTAAACGAGTTTCATTGTAAGTTTCTTTTTATCACATAACTCTTAAAAAGTGCCATTGAAAGTGAAACAGACTGTAGCTGACGGCTGTTTCGACCATTCTTCACAAACAGCGTATTAATGATTGGATGAGTCGGTCAAGCAGCGCTAACGATTAAATGCGTCATGCATTGGTTCAGTCTTTTCTCTTAAAGATTCATTATCAACCCGGAATCAATTTACTAATTTGATTTAAAAATGCACAAGTGCATTTCCGCGGTTTACGGAACTCTGTTTCGGTAGGTTTTGTGATAACTGTATTGAAAAGGTAGCATTTACAGATATGTTACGATGAAAATCTGTCACTATGCAGTATTTCAGTTCGAACGTCCGAATGTTGGGTGTGTTATGGGTATGACTAAAATACGCAAAGGAATTTTTTTCGCAAACTGCGCAAAGAAGATTTCAAAACTGGAATGGATCAAAACTCTTTGTATAACTGGATTATAATTGAATCTTATATAAAGAGATGAATGATTACTAAGCAGTTGAACAAAGAAAAAATGAAAATCGGATGAACCTGAATCAATAAGTATCCAACATAATTTATATAAGAATATAATAATTATGCTTCTAAATCTACAAAGTAGGGCAAACGGTAAATCTTGATACCCAAAGGAGATTTCAAAATATATTGGATCCAAAGTAATCGCTAACCTGGATATTGTATCGTATTATTTATCTAATCATTCACATGTACTAATGTCAAGCCTGGTACATACAGGGTGCCCGAGAATAAAGGTAACACGTTTTACATTTTGAATGGTACGACGGATATGTACTAAAGCTCGTTCGCAAAGAAGAAAGGTTGAGGTTTCGTTGGTCACCATTTAAGTTAAATTGAATTTATTCACAATTGGTAGATGTATTTCCTGCTCACACTGATATTCTTAAAGTGAGACTCAAACTCCACTAAACATCTGTAACGCATTTAGTTTCGTAGTAATGTGTGACGATAAATATACGTTGAATCCAACGACAATCGCATCTTGTTTAAAATAACAACGTTTTGGATCAAGTAGATAAAACTTTGAGAATAACGTTTGATTTCATACAACTATCATCCAAATATTCTTAGATTTGGCGGAATAGTGACAAAGTGTTACATTTCTTTCCGGACACCCTGTATACACAGATTTGCTGTACAAAGCATGTCGTTAGTACACTGGATTACAAGACAAGGGACGGACATTACAGTGTCGTTTATATAACAGTCTAGTAGTGTTATTATTGTCATAGATAAGTCACCATTATATCTCACTGTAGGGACATCCTGCTGTGTTGTTTTTGTGTACTGATCTCCAAATTGAAATAACAAGGACTTGTTGGTTTATTGAACACCTACTGCAAACAAGAGGTTGAAAGGGGCTAAGACATGAAATGAAATATTGGATACATGTACCAACATCGCATATATCACAATTTTGAAAAAAGGGCTTTAGCTTTAATTATAGTTCAGCAAAAATAAATATGAATGTAAACCAGCTTGGATACTGGTCAGAAGCTGTAAATAGATATTGGCGCGAACAAAATATTGTATTTTAATCGTCTGTGCTGTTAATGATATTAAATCTCCCATCTGGATCCATAAAATAAAAAATATATCAATGTACCCGGGTATATCATGAAGCCTGATTGTAAGGTAGTAAGTCTCTGAATCACCAGTTATGGTAACAAGAAAAGTTCCGAGTGGCCAAACATTCAAATGAGAATGTTTCCGCAATACCATTAAATATCGATTCAGAAAAAACCCGGATATCAGACAGAATAATCATATTTAAGATAAGATAAATATCTGGTATAAGATAAGATCAATATTTGAAAGTGTTTGATGTTCCTCACAAGATATGTTGGTCAACATCCGCCGTTATTCGCCATTTACTTCATAAATATGACTTTTTAACGCCTTTGCAAACAGGGCAGACTCAGATAAAACGAACCAACATCATATAGAAGCCGTCTGATCAGGATCTACTCTGTCTACTTGTGACATGGTATAACACTGAATACAGTAAAAATCTCTCTATAACGACCACTAAATTGTGTTAATTAGTTGGTATTTTGGGCAGGTGGTTGCTTAAAGCAAGGTAAACGTAAAACAAAACGCTCATACAGGTGCTTTAAGCACCCACCTGCCTTTAACACAAAATACTTGGTGTAATTTAGTGGTCGTTATAGAGAGGTTTTACTGAATACAGCTTTTGTCAAAAGCAAAACCATTCGCTTGAAAAACTTACATTGTACATAAATTTCAACTAATAAATATTAATGATGTCATAGTTTCTTACATGAATATTGAACAGATAAAGGGTTAAGGCGAAACGTTTCGCAGAAACCTACAGGCATATATACCACACCATCAACGTATTTAATTATGCCAATACCAACATCGAAGAAACTGTATTGACAACAAACATGTAACACGTATATCTGTCTTATTTCAGGGACGCTGAATTCACTCATCTTCATCTAAAAAATGTGTGACAAATCCACTAAAATGGGAGACCTTCGACGGCTTAAAATGCCTTTCGGGAGAAAGCTTGTTACTGCGTGTATACTGGTCACGTGTCTTCTCATGTACTGGTACTACATACCTTCGCAGATCATGATATTGGCCCTAGATGTAGAATGGGACAAGTACGAACCGTTTGAGCCAGATATTCTCTCAGATTTTGATATGGAGGAGCCGAAGAATTTCAAAATTCCACGCATCATTCACCAAACTTGGAAAGACGAGATCATTCCACCGAAGTTTGGTGACAAAATCAAAACCTTCGTGACCCATAATGCTAACTGGACGTACTATCTGTGGACGGACGCCAGTGCTGCTCTTTTTATCAAAGATCATTACCCGCAGCTATTGCCTTTATGGAACGGTGCAATGTACTCTAGGGATAAAATAAGACGAGCGGACGCTCTTCGTTATGTAGTTCTCTATCATTTCGGAGGAGTATATGCTGATATGGACGTTATTAATTACAGACCTCTGGACAAGGCGATCACGAAACACCATTGTGTGTTCATTCCGGAGCCCTATGAGCATTCGGCGTTCCGCACGCAAGCGCCGTATTTGATTAACAATGCTATAATGATGTGCAGAGCTAAACATCCCTTTCTTAAACAATTAGTTGAAAATTTATATACGGCTGAACACATGCAATCTGTCCCGGACTCCACTGGTCCGGGGTACGTCACGTATCAATATAAAATTTACAATAACTTGCCCAGGGAGACGGGACACTTTGTTTTGTATAATAGAACATATAACAAATTCTACGAAAATTCTTCGCCGTATTTCTTCCAAGGCAATTTGCTTCTGAGTGATGAACGGTCTGTGTATATTGCAAACACCCAATACTTCTTAATAAGCCTGGATGAGGACGGATTCCGGACATTTTATTGGAATTGTTTGTGGTTTCGATATTTGACACATTTGCAACAAAGAGCATGTGTGAATATGGTGCGCAGAGGACTGTCACGTGATCCTGATATATACACCATCACTGACCATAAATGGTTCAGAACATACGGGTGGTATAACTTCTATACGTACATGTCAACTTATAACTCATTAGTTTCAACTCATATAAAAGAAATTGTGCCGCATTATACAATTTATGCAAACAACCAGAGCTTTGTCCAGTCTATCAAGGATAAACCAAAGTGATAAAGACTTGTGTGAAAGAAAATACTCACTCTTTAATTTACAGGAAACTCTTTTTATTTGGTACAATATATTTCCTTTGATAATTAAAAAGTGTATTCTTGTATTCAAAACATGACAAGAAGAAACGGAATGAACAGTAAAAATAAGGTAAATATTGTGTCCAGTCTAGAGAAATCCAATAAAAACTTAATAAGAAAAGCTTATCGAGAGAAGCTGTCGAACTTATCTTGTCCTTGTGGAGAGAGGGGACAAAAAAGCAACATGGAGGTTATTTGGGAAAGTGGATGCTCTTTTGTAGTGCAATGCAAATAGATCCCTCTATCACTTCAGTAGTGGCCTTTTTGACTATTCTATACAATATGGGATTAAAGTACCATGGATTAAACACCGCAAAATCAGCCATTTCTAGTGTGGTAATTGCTGTACATTATATTCAAATTGGACAAAATATTGTAATCAAACAATTTATGAAAGGTGTTTTCAATAAAAAGCCAGGGTCCATTCTTATAAAGCTTTTAGTTGAGTCTGAGTTCCGAACTCAGACTCAACTAAAAGTTTTATAAGCATGGACCCAGTTTTACATCGATACAATTGCACTGTTTTGGAATTTATTTCTCATGAAGTCAATGTTACTGATTCAAAAGTTAATCTAAAACATGTTACTTTAACATTACACGTACTTGTGTTACAAGCATTGACTACAGGACAGACTGCAAACTCTTCATTAAATCAATATTGATAACATTTGTTATTAACATTTGTAAGGAGTATGCAAAAATCAGGATAGGAGATCTGCTAAAATTAAGTAGGCATGGAACACGCATTTTTGAAGTGTTTCTTCAAAAGTTTAGTCAAAATCAGAAATTGTGTGTTGTTAAAATGTTACAAGACTATTTACATTTAACGGAAAATTTGGAAGTTAAAGTTCCACTTGTATAATAAATACTATAAAAAACCAACTGAGCTTGAATATGGGCATTTATTTCAAAATGCCATAAAAAGGTTTCCCAAATGAGTTGAATGTCATATAAATTGTTAATAAGAATTACTTGAAACAATAAACTGTTTTACATATCTAGATCTAGGTGATGATAAACCGCCCGCGTGATGTATAATCACTCAATAATTTAAGAAAAATTCTATGTAAAAATTATGGTTTAAAATATAATTGTATGTGAGAAATTATGGTTGAAAAATAAAATTGTATGGATGGACAGAGTCTAGCAAAATACCGCTATCTATTCAAAGTGCACGTGAAGCACTATAAGCGGGGGGGGTTAGTTTTGTCTCTGCATAGGAGTAGCAGCGTCTTACTGATTTAGAGGACAAATGATGGAGGTTGGTGATAGTATTGGGTTGTTTTATTGAACCACGCCATCTTTTGAACTGCAAATCGCCAGGTTATTGCTGTGATATAGTGCGACCGGTGTGAACAAAATCATTGTTAGGTTGATAGTTGTGCACAAGTTACCGTCAGAAGATCATATTCATTTGATAGTGAAATATATTGGCTTTCAATAGCCGAACGAGTTACGACAGTATCATTGAAATTGTAAGAGTTACATTGATATGTGTACTTGTGGTACATGGATGTCCGTTCTGCTAGTTGGAACCCTTGTTATTATATAGTACACATAGACCCCCATGAAGCGGTACAAACCCCTATGCTCCAAACAATGTTTTCTATACCTGAGGTCAGCAGTCAATGTCAAGGTAACAGAGACCTGAAAACTATATGACACTCCGCCATCCCAACATATGCTCATAACCATTTTTTGCATTCCTATCTCAAGTAGTATATAAGATATGTTCCGGACAAGGTTTTTCTATACTTGAGGTCTGCGGTCAAGGTCACTGAGAGGTTGATGCTCTACCATTCCAAGATATGATCACACTCCTATCTCAAATAATACAGGGGATATACTTCGGACAAGGTGTACAAAATGGCTTTCTATAGCTCAGGTCAGTGGTCAATGTCAAGGTCAAGGTCACAGAGAAAATGGTCTGCGACACTCGCAATCCTAAGATGTAGTCACATACCAAATTTGGCATTCTTAACTCATGACAAGTAATATAGGAGATATGCTATGGACAAAGTTTTTCTATACCTGAGGTCAGCGGTCAAGGTCGCAAAGACCTGAATATGGCATGCGACACTCCGCCATCCCAAGATGTTCTCACACCAAATTTGACATTCCTACCTCATGTTATGTAGGAGATACGCTCCAGACAAGGTTTTTCTGTAACTGAGGTCAGAGGTAAAGGTCCAAGTCATGGAGACTTGAAAATGGTAAACGACACTCTGCCGTCCCAAGATGTACTGAGACAACAAATTTGGCATTCCTGCCTCAGGTAAGATAGATAATATGCTCCGAATAAGCTGTACACGGACACACAGATACACAGTCAATGTCAAGGTCACAGAGACCTGAAAATGTTACGCGACATGTCATTCCAAGATGTACTCACAAACACCTAACTTTAATAATATAGGAGATATGCTCCGGACAAGATTTTACTATATCTGAAGTCAGAGGTCAAGGTCACAGAGATTTGAAAAATGGTACGCGAGACTCGGCCATCTCAAGATGTTTGGTTTGGTTTTTAACAGGTTTTACGTCGTTTTAAATAGTAGTTAAGTCATATCACGACGTCTAGCTAATTACATATGGAGAAAAAATCCCAGAGGCTCTTCTGTGCACGGAACAAATTGCATTAAAAGTGAGTGAGTTGGGTTTCACGGCACTGCGACACTGAGTAGGTCATATAGCGGGAATGATGAGATGACATAATGATGAGAGCTGATTTAAGGAAGATGAATTGGGTTAATCTCATTCGCTGCAAAGCAGCTCATGGGATCAAAACCACCGACTTGACATCCTTTTAGTTCTTGACATAGGGGATAATCACCGTCAAATAAACAAACACATCCCATGTGACAATTAAGCCCCAGAACAACGGCAAGGTAGGAAGAACATCCAAGTAGAACCACCGACCTACATTTAGCCAGCTGGAAGGCTTCCTTACAGAAATGCCAAGACCGGGATTCGAACAAAAAGCGGCGAAGTGTTAAGCGATTGTCAATCGAAGACCATAACCACTCGGCCACGGAAGTCCCTCCAAAGATGTACCCACGCACCGAATTTGACATTCCTACCTCAAGTAATATAGTAGATGTGCTCCGGACAAGATGTACACGGATACACAGACACAGACACCACACACACGCACACACGCACACACACACACGGACGGTTACTATATGCCACCAAATAAAACGAACTCTTTTTGTGGGAAGCAGTATTTTAATATATATAACAAAGGTACATGTACTACAGAAAGCTCCCAAATGTGCTTTCTGTGTCAGTAAATGTAGTGTATGAGTTACTGGGTTACAGCCTCTGTGATAGGCTGGCAGCATATGCTGCAGGTCAGGGAGTTAGTAGTGGTCCACTGTAATTATCAAGACGTGTAAATAAATACAGTATAGAACTGACAGTGTCTCCTCTCTATATCGATATACACCACCCACAGTAAACATGGGAAAAGGAAGTCTTATTCTGTGTTCCTAATGTAGTAGATTACTTAATGCAGGTCAACGGTTTAGTCCATTGGGAACTCGCCAATAATGTCCCTTTCAATAATATATAATGAGAGGGTGCTCATATCGTTTTAACATTTCATGGCGTTTTCGGATTTTACTTTGTAAATGGTGTAGAAAAAGACTGACGGCTGTTGAACAGGTACGTTCAGAGTTAACACTGTATGTAGATAGGACATATTTATACTTGATTATCACGCCGTTTTATACCTTCTCAAAACAGTAGAACAACAAGATCGGGGAGCTCCTGGTAAACGTTTGTATGTGTGTGTGTGTGTGTGTGTGTGGAGGGGGGGGGTAGGATGGACGGATAGACAGACGTAGAGATGGAGACTATTCCTATACCCCCATCCACTATCACTGATGGGGATAAAAAATGGCCACTAGTCGGCTATCTTGAATCGAATGGGTGACTATGTCACGCAATGTGCCTCAACATGTAAATCACGTTTTAAAAGTGAGTTAGGACGTCGGATCTCGTTGTTGTCGTACCCTTTATTCCTTTTCTACAGTAAATCTACAGTCATTTTTTCTTAGAGCTCAATCATTGAGTACACTACCGATAGGTGGATACAGTTTGTTTCACTTCGTTTTACATGCGATTTACCACTGTATTTACCATCGCGGTTGTTGTAGATTGGTCGGAGAGGGGATACGTTTATTTACACAATTTGTTTTTAAGGGTGGGTGGAATAAGTGTGAGGTTGGGCGCCCCATAACCGGTTTAAATCCCCAGTGACTATTGCCACTAGCGTTCCAAGGCGGTTCTTCCACATTTCCCCTATTGTTTGTTTTGTTTTGTCTTTGTGCGTCTCTCTCAGTTTTGATAGTTATGTACATTTGCTGTGTTTTCTTGTGGTGCTGTTCGGACGGCTGTTTGTCGTGTATGTGGTGTTTCCTGCATGACTCATAGTTGTACTTCCAGGGAAATACAGGGAACAAGACTTGCGTAATAAAATTCAAAATGGCCACCAGTAGGCTATCTTGAATCCGATTGGGGAATTTATGTTTATTATGAAGTTTCATGAAAATGTAGCAAAACACCTGTACAATGTAGACGTAATTCATTCCACAGTTTACACATACTAACGATAACGGCGCTATATCCTATACATGCATACCCATTTCAAAATGGGTCTTTCAGGATATAATTTCATGTGCATTTATTTTCTTCTTGTCCAATATCACAAATAAGCACATGCCAACTGGAACTGTAAATATATTCTGAAAGTGAGAGAAAGTTGCAGACTCGGTTTTATTGAGTCTGTTCATGAGAAGTAATTAAAAATGCAACACTACTCACGGCCCTAGCCCCGGGTTAATCAGTATTCAATTTTCAAAACTAATAACACCAAAACTAATGATCCCGAAGGATCAGAAAATGTAAGAACACTGAGAATGAAGTGCGGGGCGACTTTTTACGGCCGCCACACAAGCACTTAACACCTGCTGTTGTGAAGTACATATATTCTGAAAGTGGGAGATCTTTCCTTCTAAGCCAAATTCGGCAGGCGAGGCATTCTCTTTTTTAATGGATACTTGCTGAAGAATGTCCATAACGACAGTAATTATTGCTGAGTCCAGTTTGTTCACCATCTAAAAAATTTAATGGTTAGGCAAGGCCTTAATGAATATCTGCCTCCTGTTATCTTGACCTTTATAGTCCGGCAGAGAAACTGGATTTTTGGGTCTAACCTTGCATTGTGGTCTATAGTTTTTTTCTTTTCATATACATATTGTACATGTATTGATAGTGTGGAGTGTTCTGAAGATAATACGACCGGTGCCACTCTGAAACCCTTGGGCAATTTGAGTTATTGAGCATTTTCCCCACCCACCCATTTTACCATTGCGAGAAATTGCAATTTGGCATATTTGTAATGTCATTAGTTTGTCTCACATAACGGCTTTGTATGTTCAAGAACTACAGTTAAATGATAGTTGCACATATGGCGGGTGGAAATTCGTATTTCCATTATTTAATTTATGCTTTAAAATTAACCCCCCCCCCCTCCAATAACACCGCACCGCATGCCTAGATAATGTGCTCATCCAAAATACCAAACTCCTAATTCGTCTTGCAGAACTGGATTTCTGGGCCTAACCTTTCATTGTGGCCTGTTTTTATTTCTTTGCACATATTAATAGTGTGAAAAGTTCTGTATTGGACATCTCTGATGAGTACAGTACATCAACCACAAGACAATGTATCGTAGCATCTTTATTCTATATTTCGGATTTTTGATGTCAATATTGCCAACTATATTCTTTTCTTTTAATTTTCGACAATTTAAAGTCCAAACATTTAACAGTTTCTTCATCATATTTATTATAAAAAGAGCTATATATATTATCCGTCTGATTAAAAATGTAATTGATTGTTGTCTCGCCTTATTGGCCGCCATCTTGAATATCACAAAATGCCCAAGGTAACAAAGTGGCATAATGTCTAGTGTTAATCAATATTACCCCCCCCCCCTTCCTTAACAGTAATTAGGCAGGAATAAACCTATATACCATTATGCAAGGTACAACATATTCTCTGACAACACTAAACATTATTCATCAGATAAAAAGTGCAGTTGGTGCATGTTTACGCCATATTGAATATCACAAAATGTCCAAGGGTAACAAGGTGGCACTTGGTCTAGTGTCAGTCCATATGACCCCCTATACAATACTTTGGGAGGAGAAAACCTATAGACCACTATGCAAGGTCTAACTTATTCTCTGACTACACTAAACATTACCCATCAGATAAAAAGGGCAATTTAAGCATGTTTAAGATGTATTGGCCGCCATCTTGAATATCACAAATGCACAAGCCCTGGTAACAAAGTGGCACCCGGCCTAGTATTAGTCCATGTGACCCCCTTAACAATAATCAGGCAAGAAAAAAATATAGACCACTATGCAAGGCCCACCTTATTCTCTGCTGAACTATTACCCCTGAAAATAAATGTAACTTTGATGAGTTTCGTATCGAGCTCGGCTGTGATGAAATGATGAACAATGTCTCAGTCTCGTTTTTTTCTCACAGTTTATTTTACAATGCAGCTATGCAACTGCCCAGCTCTGAAATAAATATATAATAAATATACAAACATGATTTCGTATAACACAATAGAATATATATACATCTATATCAAAACTCATGATACAGGTATATCAACGCAATATCTGTACAGCTAATAGACAAGTCATACAGCTGACGACGCTTCCATACAGCTAACTTGGCCAAATTAAGCTGGCTTGTGGTATGTCGGTGGTTCTATTCTGGAAAAATCCCAGGGTCTTCCTCAACCTATAATTAGCTGGACACAGCATTATGGGTGATATACTGTAGAGTGACGTAATTCAACGCTGATATTAGCGAACAATTCTATGGGAAAAGTGCTGTTGTTAACATTATGCAGGTCATTTGCTGTCCAGCATAATGTACTCCAAATACTTTCTGCACTCTCAGCAATTAATGTCTTTATAGTGTCTGCTGAAAAGATTTTTCTTCCATATCTTTTCAAAAACAAATGTCAGAGTGAAAAATAGTTTGGACCCTGATGAGGTGCCAAGTTACTCGGCGACTCACCTGGATCCAGACTGTTGGCAAAGGTTATTATAAATATTAACAACCAAAGCAAATGCAGCTGGAACAAAACTCATACCTGTTTAGAAGACCAGTTGCTTATTTCATAAGTAATTTGACCGTCTTTGGTCAGAACTTTGTATGTCCTTGCATAACATTTCTTAACAAGAAAAATCTTTTCAAAAAGATATTCAGCGGCATTCAAATATTGACATAATGTACAAAACAATAATGATATTAAATCTCTGCCATATTAATTTCAATGTTTGGAGATTCTGTTAGTACAGGGAACTAGATATATGAAGGGTTGCTTGTTATTATAATAGCAGAGAGGCATGCAATGGAAATGACCTGGATTAGAAGAAGCAATTATTGAAAAATTTCAAGTTACTTTTATAGGAAATCACTATAAAAATGACAATGTCAAAGTAATTTGTTAAAACTATCTGGAGTTAGTTCTTCATTTTACCTGTTATAAAATGTACATGAAAGCGCGTATATTTATATTGATATGAAGATAACAAATTGAATACACTTTAAAGCATTTAGAGTTTAGTTTTTGTTTGTGCAGAGTCTGTAATTACTTAAGGAACAGTATTTATCTAGCCAAGATCAACACATTAATCGACTTGTGTGCATCATCATTAGTGACAACACAACTAAATCTACATGTATTTTTAAAACAATATAAGGTTAACAACATCAACCTACTTCCACGATCCAAAGCCCCAGGTGATAGAGTCGTAGCAATAGCCTTCAGTTAGTAGCTTTATATCACAGAGAGGGAACAACCAGAGGTTTGGTGCTGTGGTCGGGGATAGTAATTAATACTATTAATGCCACTACTCTAATATACTAAACAACCTTTCTTCTTTATTTCCTATGGCATTGCCTGTGAATTATGTTGGTTTCGGCAAACTACCTGTTCGTCAAAGTGATCAAATGTGGTATTAAACTGATAATAAAAGTTTGAAAGTTTAATAGTGGTTAGGGCAAACTGGTAATAATGCTCAGCAATCATAATCATGAGATGACAAGTACGATAATGGGTTAGGAACTGATATAAAGTATGGCACCAGTGAGTTGGTATTTTAAAAATTATTATTTATTTATTAATAATAATTATAGCCTTTTTTATTTGTGAGAATTTATTATACTTATATTTTAATGGCTTCTGTATTCTTTGCGTAAGCAAATTTAATTAATACAAAGTTATAGATGTATTCTCGCGTCGGAAACATGCTACTCTCACCGTCCTGACAACCACCATTCCGCATGGCAGTCTAGTACAAGTTATTGACGTTCAAGCGATTAGGTAATCACACCTATAACTTCAAAAGCAACTCCGAGTGGTCAGTTTGATAAGCATGGCGGGAAACGCCCGAAATGTCAGCTGCAACTGAATCACTCACTAGTGAGAGACAGAGAGTGTCAGATCTAAACAATTCCCTTCTAGAACTGCTATTTTATGACAAATATCAGAAATTTGATTTTCAAAACATTGTTCCCATGTAAAGAATACTGCCGTGTCTGTAACACTTTCATTTATACTATTATTAAAGAGATTTTATTTATACCTTTTTTATTCTCAATTCAGTATATGATTTAGTAGTGATTTCAAATTCATGGATATGTTTACATTTACAATAAACAAATAATTTACTACATTCAGACAAATAAGTTTATAAAACTGTATTTTGAAGATAATTAACACTGATCTTGTTGTTTATATTTTGTCTACATATTGTTTCTTACTACATTATACTCATATATTTCATACTGTTGAAGTTTATTGCCTCTAGTTATATTATTATCAGTTATTTTTAACAACAATTGTTAATTTTTCACAACCATAACAATTTTGTTTGTCTATATTCTTTAAATCCCAATTTAATACAATGTTCGCTTTGTAATCATCATCAGTACATCAGTACTTTGATTTTATGGGAATTCCAGTACATCTATTTTAAGAACAGAACTGTCGTCAGTCGACATTCTTCCATGCTAAATATCTGCGTAAATAGTCACTTTCTGTATTATATGGCGTTTTGACTGAACTCTGAGAAGTTTATAGAAAATGTCTGTATAACAGAATGTCTTAAATTTAGTTAATATGGATCGATTGCATCGATTTCAATTTGCGAGGCCTTAGCAGCTAATCATCATAAATCACGGTGTTTTGAAATAACTACTATGGCATTAGAATGACCCAGGAATATCAACGCGTTAGCAGACTGTGTATCTGGATTTTACATAGTTTAGCCATGTGTAGAGGCATTATAACAAGAGGGCCAGAATGGCCCTGAAGTGCTCACCAGACAATCAGAGGAGAAGATTTTCAAAGTTTTCACTATATGTTTCTATAGAAAACTAGCCTGCCCTGGGGTGTGGCTAATTTTGACCCAAGCGGCACAATTTATATAACTTTCGTAGAGGACCTGAACATGATGCTATGTGCCAAATATGAAAGCTGAGAACCTTCCAGTTTCAGACAAGAAGATTTTCAAAGTTTTCACTATGTGTTTCTATTGAAAACTGGCTACACGTGAGGCGGGGCCAATTTTGACCCCAGGGGCATAATTTATATAACTTTTGTAGAGGACCTGAACATGATGCTATGTGTCAAATATGAAAGCTGAGATACTTCCAGTTTCAGAGAAGAAGATATTCAAAGATTTCACTATTTGTTTCTATTGAAAACTGCCCACCCCTGGGGCGGGCCCAATTTTGACCCCGGGGCCATAATTTATAAGAAATTTGTAGAGGACCTGAATATGATGCTATGCGCCAAATATGAAAGCTAAGAACCTTCAAGTTTCAGAGGAGAAAGTTTTCAAAGTTTTTACTATTTGTTTCTATTGAAAACTGCCCCCCTCTGGGGCAGGGCCAATTTTGACCCAAGGGTCATAATTTATATAACTTTTGTAGAGGACCTAAACATGATGCTCTGTGCCAAATATGAAAGCTGAGAGCCTTCCAGTTTCAGTGAGCAAGATTTTCAAATATTTCACTATTTGTTTCTATTGAAATCTGCCAACCCCTGGGGTGGGGCCAATTTTGACCCCAGGGCCATAATTTATATAACTTCTGTAGAGGACCTGAACATGATGCTCTGTGCCAAATATGAAAGCTGAGGGCCTCCCAGTTTCAGAGAAGAAGATATTCAAAGATTTCACTATTTGTTTCTATTTAAAATGGCCCACCCCTGGGGCGGGGCTTATTTTGACCCCAGGGCCATTATTTGTATAACTTATGTAGAGGACCTGAACATGATTCTATGTGCCAAATATGAAAGCTGAGAACCTTTTGGTTTCAGAGGAGAAGATTTTCAAAGTTTTACTATATGTTTCTATTAAAAACTGCCCACCCCTGGGGCGGGACCAATTTTGACCCCAGGGCCATAACTTATATAACTTTTGTAGAGGACCTGAACATGATGCACTGTGCCAAATATGAAAGCTGAGAGACTTCCAGTTTCAGAGAAGAAGATTTTCAAAGATTTCACTATTTGTTTCTATTGAAAACTGCCCACACCTGGGGCGGGGCCAATTTTGACCCCAGGGCCATAATTTATATAACTTTTGTAGAGGACCTGTACATGATGCTATGTGCCAAATATGAAAGCTTAGAGACTTCCAGTTTCAGAGTAGAAGATTTTCAAATATTTCACTATTTGTTTCTTTTGAAAACTGCCCTTCCCTGGGGCGGGCCAATTTTGACCCCAGGGCTATAATTTACATAATTGTTGTAGAGGACCTGAACATGATGCTCTGTGCCAAATATGAAAGCTGAGAACCTTCTGGTTTCAGAGAAGAAGATATTCAAAGATTTCACTATTTGTTTCTATTGAAAACTGCCCACACCTGGGGTGGGGCCAATTTTGACCCCAGGGCCATAATTTATATAACTTTTGTAGAGGACCTGAAGATGATGTTATGTGCCAAATATGAAAGCTGAGAACCTTCCAGTTTCAGAGAAGAAGATTTTCAAAGATTTCACTATTTGTTTCTTTTGAAAACTGCCCACCCCTGGGGCGGGGCCAATTTTGACCCCAGGGACATAATTTATATAACTTTTGTAGAGGACCTGAACATGATGCTCTGTGCCAAATATGAAAGCTGAGAACCTTCTGGTTTCAGAGAAGAAGATTTTCAAAGTTTTACTATATGTTTCTATTGAAAACAAGGCACCCCTTGGGCGGGGCCAATTTTGACCCCAGGGCCATAATTTATATAACTTTTGTAGAGGACCTAAAGATGATACTATGTGCCAAAGATGAAAGCTGAGAACCCTGTAGATTCAGAGGAGAAAATTTTTAAAGGTTCAAATTGTTGACGACTGACGATGGACGCCGACGGACGACGGACATCAGGCAATCACAAAAGCTCACCCAATAGTTGTCAAGTTATTGAGTGGACAAAGATTTGGTTAACGGACAGACAGACAGACGGACAAGAGCAATACCATCATACGACCGAAGTTACCTTCGGGCGTATATAAAAACCAATAAATATTGTTATTTCATGTTCTCATTATTTCTTACATGAATATTCAACAGGGAAAGGTTACTACCCAATAGGTAAAGGGTTAAGTTACATGTTAAATTAGAGCCCTAAATATACTGAAATTGTTTTTTAAGTGCTTTCATTGTCAACGCTGAACATGCTATTATTATTTATTAATCATTTTTTCATTTGCTCATTTGTCGTCTGCAATATTTTCAAAACTCTTATTTTTCTTTTTTTTTCTTTCAAAAGTTTACTTTGGGTGACAAACAGTTTGGATCTCAAAATAGACCCCACAAAATGTGTGGCCTAATTTTAGATCCAAACTGTTCCAAAATGTGGGGCCTGATCTGGATCAAACTTTGCATAGGTAATAAATGGTGGAAGACTCTTGGACATTGCTAGCATACAGAGAGTTAAAGGGCTTTAATTTCGCTTGTTAACTTAAATAATCATAAAGCTAAAGAATTTGGAGCTCACTGGTATGCAGAATTACTTGGATTTGGATCCCAAACTTCACATGATTAAGAGCTATGAGACAAATGATACTGAATTCCACCAACATACTACAGACCTATCATCTATGGTGCAGACAAAGTTCCAAGTGTACAGCCTTGTATGGATGAACATATAATGAACAATCACTACTGTTACAATGTCAATCCAGCCTTATGAAATCTTGACAACGATCATGTATGTACTTTTTCAATTTTCTCCAGGAGTGTTTTCAGTGATTTACTATGGGAGTCAACTTTCAATCCTTCCATCACAGCCCTTTTACATTCCTCCAGTTTCTCCATTTCATAATATGCTTCAGCTTTTCTGTACAAGCATTTAATATTTCTAGGGTCTATAGTCAAGGCTTTATTGCAATTTTCTACAGCAAAGTCATAACGCCCACACTTTAACTGGCAAAGGGCCATATTAGAATAACATTGTACCTGCAGCTCCTTCAGGTGGGTTACTAGCGATGCTTCTAACTCTTTGCCTGGTAACAAAAGTATTAAGTACTTCAAAGCTTTGCTAAACCTTCTAAAGGAAAAATCTACAAGATTGTTCTTAAACAGTTCCACACCTTTTGCCTTGTGACTTTTCGCAATTTCGAATTTCTGATTTGCAGTCAACTTAAACACTGGTGGTCTGTTCTGAAAGCTTTTTAATATCAGTTTCAATTCATATTCTTCTGCAATACTATTTCCATTCACTCTGACTTGGCAGCCTTCCCCAGCCATGAGTTTGACAAGATTGTCTTCTATCACATCACCAAACACTGAATCGCTTTCACCAATGGTAAAGATGAATTCTTCTCCAGTTGGAAAATTGAGGTGTTGAATATCCAATTCCGTCTCCAGCATAATGGTACAGGTGGCACCATCTACTGGCCTGATGTTGAAAGCAGATGGAGCTGTTGATTCTATTGCTGTTGGCATCATTCCTCACACTTACAATCTTCAGTGTTATAACCTGAAATTTCAGGGAAATACCATAATTATTCTAAATATTCAGATACCTAATCTCCCATTTCCAGTGGTTTTCAAAGCTGAGTAAGTCTATTCAGCATCGTTTTGATAATTAGTTGTAATTTGGATTGAGGATCCATATATCATACAGATAAATTTCAAAATCTTTACCAAAACTGAAGTCAAAGTTAACCCTTCTCTTGCCGAATTTTAAAATACATTTCTCCTTCTTTACCCATGCCCTGTTGTATAATTACATATATCTTCACTGTGTACAAGTATTTCACTGTGCAATTACTGCTGTGGAGTGCACTGGTTGCACAATCAACTTGTAAATAGTGCAGACCCAGATGAGACAGCTCCTGCAGGAGCTGTATCATCTGGGTCTTCACTATTTACAGGTAGGTATATTGATGTGAATAGCAAGCGAAGGGTTAAGGTCACTGAGACACCAAAGTAGTATGTGACACGTACTTCCTTTCCATGATGCACCAACACAAGGAATTTGGAAACCTTAACCCAAGTAAGTGAGGAGATATTGTCCGTACAAAAATCCGGACACAAGGATCAACAGATGGAAGGATGTACAGACTGAGTGCAAACCTGTAGTCCGCCTCTGGTGGCTGGTAGGGGACTAATAAATATGAAACAGGGGAAAGGTTAATGATGGACCAATATAAACTACTAAAATTTTGAAATTAATTGTCTGAATTACTGTCATTAACCCGGTACTTGATAGAGATGAATATTTATACATTTGAAAACAGATTAGATCCAGAACAGATAGCACTCGTATGAGCCTTCTGGTCAGAGTCTGCTTTGATTACTAACATAGTATTAATATAGATCTGCACCTACAGTAAATAAATACGTCTTTCTACCCCTCTGCAAAAGTCTTTTATGAAACCATTGTGATAAATACAGCATTTGCTCCTATAGGAGCAAATGCTCTATTTATCACAATGGTTTCAAACTACAAAATTCAAAAATTTTACTTTTCTCTAGTAAATGCTCCTTTCGGGTAGATTCATTCAAAGAGGTTGGGTCTAAAAATAGCCTATGGAGGAAAGGGTTAATACGGTGAAGGGTTAACCCATTACCTGATAGAGGTGACTTTTGACACCTTTGCAAACAGAGTATACCGATAAAATATCCGATGGCTCATGATGGAACTATTTGTTCAGGGTCAGTTCTGTTTGATTAGGCAAGTATATAGACATTATTTTGCCATGGCAAAACTAACCCTTGTTCATATCCCATTTATTATGCCCACCTGACCACAGTCAGGGGGCATTATGTTTTACGACACAGTTTTTGGCTCAGAAACGCGTCAACATTTGTTTCACCTGCATATAACCCATATAACACATGTGGGATGAGCTTGGGCGTTGGGTACACAATTATCACCAAATCAACAATGTCAATGACCTGAGATATGCCTTCCTTGTTGAATGGCAGAACATACCCAATGAAGACATTTGCCATCTATTAAATTCCTTGAGGAGGAGAATAGCAACCTGAATTAGGGCCAACGGCGGTCACACACATCATGAACACAACTTAATAATACACATTGGCATTCAGACTGATACTAAACAAGAGGGCCATGAGGCCCTGAAGCGCTCACCTGAGATACCCCAGGGGCGGGGCCATCATTTGTACAAACTTGGTAGAGAACCACAAGGCAAAGCAGTATTCCATTAATTAAAGGTCTAAGCCTTATGGCTTCAGAGAAAAATAATATATTTTTCCCATGAAAAACTGATAAGCCAGGGCCAAGTTTCGCCCAGAGGTCATGGTCGTAAGCTGAACAATCTTTGTAGAGGACCATTAGATCATGCTACATGCCAAATACAAAGGTCTAGGCCTTACAGTTTCAGAGAAGAAGATTTTTAAAGATTTTCCTATGAAAAACTGATGAGCCCTTGGGCGGGGCCATTTTTGGCCCGTGGGTAATAATTTGAACTTTTTAGAGGACCATTAGATCATGCTACATGCCAAATATCAAAGGTCTAGGCCTTACAGTTTCAGAGAAGAAGAATATTAAAGGTTTTCCTATGAAAAACTGATAAGCCCTTGGGCGGGGCCATTTTTGGCCTGGGGTCATAATTTGAACAATCTTTGTAGAGGACCATTAGATCATGCTACATGCCAAATATCTAAGGTCTAGGCCTTACAGTTTCAGAGAAGAAGATTTTTAAAGATTTTCCTATGAAAAACTGATAAGCCCTTGGGCGGGGCCATTTTTGGCCCCGGGGTCATAATTTGAACAAAATTTGTAGAGGACCATTAGATCATGCTACATGCCAAATATCAAAGGTCTAGGCCTTACAGTTTCAGAGAAGAAGAATGTTAAAGATTTTCCTATGAAAAACTGATAAGCCCTTGGGCGGGGCCATTTTTGGCCTGGGGTCATAATTTGAACAATTTTTGTAGAGGACCATTAGATCATGCTACATGTCAAATATCAAAGGTCTAGGCCTTACAGTTTCAGAGAAGAAGAATGTTAAAGATTTTCCTATGAAAAACTGATAAGCCCTTGGGCGGGCCATTTTTGGCCCGGGGGTCATAATTTGAACAATCTTTGTAGTGGACCATTAGATCATGCTACATGCCAAATATCAAAGATCTAGGCCTTACAGTTTCGGAGAAGAAGAATGTTAAAGATTTTCCTATGAAAAACTGATAAGCCCTTGGGCGGGGCCATTTTTGGCCCGGGGGTCATAATTTGAACAATTTTTGTAGAGGACCATTAGATCATGCTACATGTCAAATATCAAAGGTCTAGGCCTTACAGTTTCAGAGAAGAAGATTTTTAAAGATTTTCCTATGAAAAACTGATAAGCCCTGGGGCGGGGCCATTTTTGGCCCGGGGGTCATAATGTGAACAACGTTTCGTTCCCCCTAGCCACTGATGCTTCTGACAAAATTTGGTTAAAATCGGGCCAGCAGTTTCAGAGGAGATGTCGTTTGAAAATGTGGCCGGACGCCGGACGCCGGACGCCGGACACCGGACGCCGGACGCCGGACGCCGGACATATAGCGGTCACAATAGCTCATCCTGAGCCTTTGGCTCAGGTGAGCTAAAAAGCCACTAATACATTTCTACACATTTTTGTGATTTTTGAAATCGACTCCTATGTCTTTTGACCTCAAATCTGACCTTCAGTTTGAAGAAACCCGTTACCGACGTTACAAAGTCACATATATTGCTTTCAAGTTTCATATAACATTTACATATGAACATTAGTTGTATATTGTTCCAGAGTGACGGTATAACCATCAGCACCCAATGTAAAGTTTCTTTTTTTGCAGAGTATATTTGACCTGGTGACCTAGTTTTTGACCCCACATAACCCACTTACAAACTTGTCATGAAGATTGGGCTGAAAATGTGACCTCTAAATTGTTCACAAGGTTTTCCTACTATATGACTCGGTGACTTAGTTTTTGACAATAATTCTGACCAAGTTCCAAGAAGACTAGACTAAAATTGTGACCACTAGAATGTTCCCAAGCAAATTGTTGACGCAGGACGCCGGACATTCAAGTCTCCCAAAAGCTCACCACCTCAGGTGAGCTAAAAAACCATCCATGCATGTCAGAGTTACAGAGCAGACATGAAAGGGGGTGTAACCTTTGGCCCCCTAAGGATGATTTTGACCTTTGAGAGAGAGAGGGACCTGGGTCTTGAGGATGAAACATTGTCTTGAAGTGGTGATCATTTCCGCCAGTTTATTCTAAAATCTATCTGAGCATGTCAAAATTCTAGAGTGGACAGGAAAAGTGGGACGGACATATGGTTCAATTACTATATGCCATCATTATTCAAAGGGGGCATAAAAATATGTCCACAAATATCCATTTTGAGACAAGCAGAACAGGGTTTTCATTAACGCAGGATCCTACATCCCTGATACAATAATGAAGCCCTGGCACTGCTCTGGGACCATCATAGTATGGACAGCTGCATCCCTGCATATATAAGTACATGCTGCTGGTTTTGAATAAGTCAATTTCGTTAGTTTGTATTTTGACAGAGCAGACCCTGATCAGATAGCTCAAATAGGAATCATCTGATCTAGCTTTACTCTGTTTGCATAGGAGTATGCTGAGGTAACTGCTTAACCCTTTCTCTCTTTAACCCATTCGGTCATAGGCTATTTTTAGGTCCAATTAACCTCTTTGAATAAATCTATACCGAAAAGGAGCATTTACTAGAAAAAAAAGGAAAATTTAGCATTGTGTACTTTTGAAACTATTGCGATAAATAGAGTACGTATTTGCTCCTCTGGAGCAAATGATCTATTTATCACAATGATTTCAAAAAGTGACAAAATATGGGTGAATATTTATGTAAGTATATAATATGACATCATCTGATTTTTTTATGATGGCATAATTATGTACACAGGATGTTCTGGCTTAGGCAGAAACTGTAGAATCAGATCTATATTATACTATACGGAAACAGAGCAGACCCTGATCAGACGGTTCCTATAGGAGCCATCTGATATGGGTCTACTCTGTTTGCAAATGTGTGAAAAGGTGTTACTTGATGAAAAGGATTAAAGAATTTTACAGATCTTATTCTACAGTTTAATTTTCTGCTATGTCCTAAAATGTCCTGTTCGTGTCCTAAAATGTCCTGTACGTGTCCTAAAGTCTCTTCGAGACGATTCTACAAAATGGTCATATCATAGTGTTTGGTGCAGAAATAAAGGAGTTATTCTTGAGAATGTTTTCATTTACACATCTTATCTGGACCTCTGAGAATACCCTATGTATTCTAGCTAGCGCTGATTGGATCCAGATCAGTGTGTCCAGTTTGACTCATTTACACATCTTATCTGGACCTTTGAGAATACCCTGTGTATTCTAGCTAGCGCTGATTGGATCCAGATGAGTGTGTCCAGTTTGGCTCATCAGCATATAAACTCTGATACTCTGGTAGCAATTCTGATTACAAAAAATATATCGGGAAAATGTAATTCATTAAATAAAAGTCAACAATATGCTTTGCATCTTTACAGTACATGTAGAATGTATACATGTATGTAGCAGACTTCTAGTATTTTAAGGGTTATCAAGTGACAAATAATAAATCCCTCACTTGACAGCTTAAATGTTTGAACAGCTCAAGGGGTCTTTAAGATGTTGTTATCTCCATGAAGATTCAAAAGGTATCAGGTGTAAACTGGTATTTATCCCTTTGAAATGACATTCGGATTAAATTGGATGATAAACTAGAACTTGCTTTTTATTAAAACATATGTCCCACACCCTTCTACCTCCAAAACCACAATAGCACATCCTTAACCTTTTCCTCCATAGGCTATTTTAAGACCCAACCTCTTTGAATGAATATACCCAAAAGGAGCATACCCAAAAGAAAAATTATAGAATTTTGTACTTGAAACCATTGTGATAAATAGAGCATTTGCTTCTAAACAGATCTATCAAAGTCCATTTGCAAACAGAGCAGACCTTGATTAGACGGCTCCTATAGGTGCGTGAAAACGCGTTTACGTGAGGGAAAGGGTTAAACCAATACTCAATTTATATTCATACATTTGTTGTTGCAAAGATGTTTTGGACATCAATTTTTAAATTTTCCACAATAACTCTTTGAAACAATAGACATAACAGAGGTGTGCAGTAAAGAACCGATGAAAAATGGTTGTCATGTTTCCGATAGTTTCGCATTTATCTATGCAGACTTCTTTTTATTATAGTTTCGATCCACTTTACCTTTTTTTTGCCTATAGTGGATAATTATAGTCATAAAATTTGTAAGTTAACCTGTATAAAGGATATATGGTAAAACTTTTGTCAAAAGAAAGCAGAAATTGTGATCAGACACCAGTATTAATAATATTACCTTAACTACAAGTTGAATTTGAATCTGCTTAAATCAGACACCAGTATCATATAACTTACATTGTACCTACAAGTTAAACTTGAATCTGCTTCAATCAGACACCAGTATCATATAACTTACATTGTACCTACAAGGTAAACTTGAATCTGCTTCAATCAGACACCAGTATCATATAACTTACATTGTACCTACAAGGTAAACTTGAATCTGCTTCAATCAGACACCAGTATCATATAACTTACATTGTACCTACAAGGTAAACTTGAATCTGCTTAAATCAGACACCAGTATCATATAACTTACATTGTACCTACAAGTTAAACTTGGATCTGCTTAAATCAGACACCAGTATCATATAACTTACATTGTACCTACAAGGTAAACTTGAATCTGCTTCAATCAGACACCAGTATCATATAACTTACATTGTACCTACAAGTTAAACTTGAATCTGCTTCAGACAGAGTAATTGGATTAAAGAAAAGTGTTGTGTTTTGCATATTTTGCTGGGCTGTCGGACGTTTCGCTACCCTGACCTTTTCGCTACAGTCATTTCACTACCCATCGGGAAGTCATTTCTCTACCCTGGCCATTTCGCTACCTGTACGTTTTGCTACCTGTCAAATTTAATGGGAAAAACAAATATTGTTGCGGCGGTGGTTAGTGATTTGAGAGTTGAATTTATTAATTAACATAAAATAAATATTTATAATCAGATACCAAAAAAGAATTATATTGGGAAAATAAAGTGTTATGTCAGAGAATGAATGATGTACAGACCCTGTATTTATAAAATGTAATATAAAACATGACTTAAAATGAATTTAATTATTATCTATACGCTCTAACAACTATTGGCAACTGCAGCATATAGAACATGCAACACTGGTAAGGAAAGTTTTAATACTGTAAAAACTGTAAAAGCACTTAAAACTAAAAAACAACGTTTTATTAAAAATAATATGCATATCATTATTGGCGTCCCTTTGAGTTTGATATAATGCTGATTTATTTAAGGCACCCACTGCTTACGTATTTCCACATGTCAATATTGTCCACTCCGAGATCAAAGGTACTGCCGATAAGCCGATCAGATTGGTGTATCGGCATGTGACGCTGATTGAATTAACATGGACACGCACCACATGCATCTTTGCTAAATGAATTTTGGCTCTTTTCCCATTGATATAAGATATGACACTTGCATAATGATCAAATGAAAAGACTATACTTACAATTTACTTTTATTTTAACCCTTTCCCTCATATAAACGTGTTTTCACTCATTTGCTAACAGAGAAGACCCAGATCAGACCCCCGGCTCCTATAGGAGCTGTCTGATCAGCGTCTGCTCTGTTTGCTAATAGAATTTGAAAAATCTGATTCTTTACTTTCTAAAATGGCTACAATGTTCCACCTTCTATATGTAAACGTCTCATTCAGATCCAAACTGTTTGCCTATGATGCTACGCTCGGTAGTTAAAATTGGTAAACGTATCTTTTTTCATCTGTTAAACTACTATCGTCCAAACCAATGAAAAATGTGAATAATTATATTTAATTGGGTGGCAGGGTTAGTGCAGGGTAGTGCAGGGTAGCAAAATGACTTTCCGTAGGGGTGCGAAATGGTCAGGGTAGCGAAATGGTCAGCGAAATGGTCAGGGTAGCAAACCGCTGTATAGCAAAACGTCCGTAAATCTTTTGCTGCATTAATGGTTTGACACAAGTCCTGTCCGTCCATCCAAACTATCTTTAAAAGTTACCTTAGAATACCTTAGACGTCATTCTGGTTCAAGGCCTTCAGCGGCCTCTATCACCATCTCTTAATTTTTGTTTGGTCCAGTTGCAATAATTGCTTCATAATTGAACTTTATTCTCTGATTGGCCCAGTGCCTATCCAATCTTGCCCCTAAAGCCTTCACTGTGTTCGCATTCACAACACTGTTTGGTAGGGAGGTCCATGTCAACTATCCTGTGGCTGAAGTAATACTTCCTGATGTTGAGCCATTGTCTTTGCTTGAATATAGTTTCAAACTGTTTCCCCTGGTGCTATAGTCTTGTCTCATTGTTAGCAGCTGGTCAGTGTCAAAATAATAGTAATTATGTAATTTCTATCATGTCTCCTCTGTTTCTTCTATAACTCAGTGTTGGTAGATTTAAAGCTTTAAGTCTTTCTTAATATGGTAGATCTGAACTTGCTTGTCCATATATTCGTCTTTGTGTATCATTCTGATTGCCTATGTTCATAGCCTTACACTTATCAGGATGGAACTTGAGGAGCTAGTCCTCTGACCACTGGCACATACTGAAAATGTCTTCCTGCAGTAGATCTCTGTCTGCATCTGTTGAAATCCTTCTATATATCTTCCTATTGTCAGTGTAATGGGGAAAGGGAGTAATTCCAAATGTTTGATTTCATTGCTGTTTGAATATTGAATATTGTATGATGTTCCAAAAATTGAATAGGTAGCTTACATTATTCATCAATGCATATTAGTAATTTAACCCTTACAACGCTGAATTTTCAAATGGAATATACCAAAATTCAAATAGGTCAAGCTTATGGTGAATATTTAGGGATGTTTTCTAAAGAAAAGTGTAACATGACAAACAGTGTAGATCCTGATGAGAGGGCTCCCCTAGGAGCCCTCTCATCTGGGTCTACACTGTTTGCAAAGGACATTAGTGACTCGGGTCCCGCACTGTAAGGGATATGTTTTATTTATAAATTTACAATAATCAGATTTGTAACCCATTTCAATGTACAACATTCTGTATATAAGCGAGTTGTTGCTCATTCAAATAGGGCTGGCAAATTGAATCCTTAAGCAAAGGAAATATCTAGTATCTTGTTTGCTATAGAGTTACGTATGTACCTGCCTAAGGTGAAGGAAATAGTTTAGCCAGTCATATTGCCTTATTTGTATTTGTAATTGAGCATACAATGTAGACACAGAATTACTGTTTATTAAAGAGATTGGTAGATGATGAGTACTGTGTCTGTCCTGTTTTGTTAACATCAGAGTTCCCTTTTCTCAAACAAAGATCTCGGGATGGTGACGGGTAAAGCCTCCCCTAGGGCTTTGCCTGCTACAGTCAGCATACAGGCAAATTTGGCTGTTATTCTGAATGTTCTCTGGCAGATCATTCATGAATAAAACGAACAACATCAGACCTAACAGGCTAACATGAACCCTTGGTGACTGGCTGCCAATCTTACTCACTGCTGTTCACTGACTGTAACTCTGTTTTCTCTTGTAAAGGAAGTCACTGATCCAGTTTATATATTTGTCTCCAAACTGGTATATTTTCAGTTTATGGATCAAATGCCTATGGGACATTTTTATCAAAGGCCTTCATGTAATCACAGTATGCCACATCTGTGCTTCCCCCTTTATCTATGATTTCAGTCCACTCGTCTAACACTGCTAACAATTATTGATGTCAGAAGTTAAAGGTCAGAAAAAATCATGGAAAATAATACAGAGATTCGTAATATGTCACCATAAGTCATACATTCTAAAATCATATTCCTTAACTACCGGTAATGAAAACTGACAGACTTAAACCTCTCCTTAGACACTCTCGAAACACCCATCCACTAGCTTATCAAATTGAATTCGAATTCCATCTTGCAGAACTCAAATAAGGCAACAATACATACATAGCTAATGTTTACATGCTGTAATTATCAAACCGACTCTAAACAAAATTTGAATCTTGAATCTTGAAAACAATCTTTAACCCCCCCCCCCCCCCCCCCCAACAATGAAAGAATCCCTTGACTCCTTCAAAACAGCCATCAAATCAAATAGTCCCTAAGCAAATGTTTCATTGTAAATAGTTTTAAATTAGGAGTATGATAAGATTACAGGGCACAATCATTTTAAGCATATCTTTTTGTTGTGTATACATGCACACCGCAAGTGACAGAGACTTCAACTTGTTGAAGGTGGTCACTATGTATTAGAAGAATTAGAAGGAGAATCTGACAGATTTAGTGGTCTCTGGCCACATTGGCAACTGACGCGAAAATTAATGTCAAAAGTTACTCTACAAATCGCATATGCATTGAAACGAAGAAAACCCTCATAAGATTTCAAGAATAAGTGTCAGTTTGTTAAAGTAAAACTGCTTACCAAAACTATATTCGCATGGACGCTAAAAATCGATAAATAATCAACACCATGCAACGATTTCGCTGATTTTGACAGTTCCACGGAAATGACGTCAGCAGACTGGACAGCATTATGTTTCAGTGGAGAAACACGACACTGTTAGGGGTAAAAAGATGTCAACCCAACTATTGTTATATTTCCTGTCAGTCGATGAGGTTGTTGTGCTGGCAAATCATAAAAGCATTATTTACAAAATTGCCATGAAGACTATTTGATACGAACTTTAAGGTTATTTTGGTGTTAAAGGTAAACAATAGAACCATCAAGTCAATATCTTATTGCCTGCTAAAGGTACACGCTATCACCATATTGTTAGTCAACAATGATATGGTACACAGTAATTTATATTTATAAAGACGGGAGTAAAGTGCAGACAGCGCGGGACTCGAACCCGAGACCCCTCGCTTACAGGGCAAGTTCTCTACCAGCTGAGCTTCCCGGGCTGCTATAGAGCTTTAAACACCAGAACCACTACGCTCCTCCCTGTTCACTTTTTTCAGAGATGTCCTAGCTCTCTGAATGTTGAATGCCCACAGCATGGGCAATCATGAACATCACCATTAAAGTAACAGGGGGGATAGTGCAGCTTGTGTGGGATTCGAACTCAGGACCCTCGCTTAAACAGAGCAAGTGCTCTACCAACTGAGCTACTCAGGCTGCTATACTGTACAAGTTTCACACACTAGAACACAGTTTTCTCAATAACTTTATTAGTATATGAGCAGGATTTCCACTGTCATTCGCCACTTTCTCAAATGGTGGAAACAAATCCCAAGTGTTGAAAAAAATTCAAATCATGCAAACAGACATTTTTTTGTGGCCCATAGTTAGATAAATATTATATGACCCTGGTGAATCACAAAATCAGTTGTGTGTGTTTATTATCCTTATTGCCTAAGGAGTGATTCACGTGTCAGTCTGGTCAGCTGTTTATCAATTATACACAGCATTACGCTGGTAGCCACACAAAGCAGTATATATGCACTTCAATATATAACTTGGCATAGTAACGGACAAATAATTCTGAACATTTCCATATGATTAAAAAGTATGATTCGTCCCAAGACCGACTGTTCTGAATAAATTGAGGTTTGTTAACTTTTTTTCAGAACATTTAAATTATTGCTTGACAATTGGGCATGTGATTAAGGACAGCAAGAAGCAGAGAAATTAGGCTGAGAGTGTGTGCTGGAAGTTTGGGAGGCAGGTGGTTGTAAATTTGGAGGAGAGGGTTGTGGATGTAGGTGATAGTAAAGTTGTGAGAGCATGACTGTTGTAGTTTGACCCAGCTGTTTTTGTGAGCGAAAATGAGCTTTTACAGTTAGAGGAGAGTGGGCAGTGTGTAAGTGGTCATTTTGAGGTAGAAGATTATTAGAGAATTTCGTCTGCATGCAATTTTTTTTTTATAAGATATGTATGAAAAGATTGTCTGATTCCCTATCATTAAATTAACTTTGATACTGATAATAGTTTATAATAAACTTTATAAATGTATTGTGATTTTACAATGAAGTAAATACAAGTCTGTATTTACTTCTTGGATTTTACAATTTATTGTTCTATTAATTAATCTTTATTAAAATTATGTAAATTTAGAAAATAAAATTAAGAGAAAATGGTAAATATTCTATTTTTTCAAGCAAAATAACATAGAATTTTACACAATATTTATGCCCAAGGTATTATACTTTAAATTGTGTCTTTGAAAGCACACAATTGAAAAAAAATCAACAGCCGGGAGGGGAACTTGCACTGCATTGACATACTCCAATATCTAATATGTTTATTTTTAATATATTTTTTTTCTCAAAGTAGAAATTCCTCCCTTGCCATGATGAATAGGGCTTAATTATCAATAGGGATGATCTTTTGTCTTGAAATCTCCTCCCTGACAGGAAGTGAAATGAAGGCCAGGAAAGTGGTTCTAATCCCTTTCCTTCCTTTCTTTGTGGCATATGAGATAAACTGAAATCATCCTCATGCACAATCATTATTCATCATCATATATCATTAGTAGTGTATAACCTATTTAGTGTCACAGCGCCATAAATCAAACTCGTTGATTCTCGCATGCAGTATTTTTCTTTATATTTAGAAACAATTACGGATGAATTTGTTTTTTAGAAACCATTACAGATGAATTGAAAGCAGGATGTTTGCTAAGCTGAAGGAGAGGATTCAGAAGGAGGGTGGTTCAGTAAGTGATGGGGAGAGATCTCTACCGGCCCTACCGGGACATGCTAGTCCCAGACGGTTAAGTAACACAGGTAAACAAGGCCAGTCTTCTGAAAACATTCAATATTACATTGGTACTTAACTCTTTGCATGCTAAATAATTTTTCATCTGCAACAATTGTCGTCTGCTTCATTTCTTAAAATAAACTTTCTCTCATTTTTTTGCAAAAATATGGTCAGGATGACAAACAGTTTGGATCCTGATGTGATGCCGCATTATGCGGCTTCTCATCTGGATCCAAACTGTTTGCATAGGTAATCACAGTTTTGCCGCTAGTTTGCAAAGAGTTAAATTTTTCCTTTTGTCCGCATTTCACAAATTTTCTCATAGTAATGTGTATTTACATGGCTTGAGACTTAGCCCTTTACCTGTTCAATATTCATGTAGGAAATAGTGACGTCATGAATATTTATTAGCTGAAGTTTTATAATTTTAAATTTTGAAGGGAATGTTTTGTTTTGCTTTGACAAACCTGTAAAATCAGATCTATATCATGTCATACATGTAAGAAAACAGAGCTGACACTGAACAGACGGCTCCGACAGGATATGTCTGATCTGGATTTACAGTGTTTGCAAAGCCATCTAAAACAAGTCTACTCTGTTTGCAAATGGGTCAAAGGTGTCTATAATGAAAAGGGTTGTTGACTAGAACAGTCTGTCATTTTTCAAAATGCTTAAATTGTTTAGGTATTTTTAAAATGCCCAAATTCAGAAAATAGTTGTAACATAAATAATACAAGCTGGAAGGTACATGTATGTATCCATTTGTGTTTTGTTTTTTTCAGGGAGTCCTGTAGCCACAGACAGGTCCTATGAGGACCTTGGTGCAATATCCTCAGATGACAATGTAAGTTACTAAAGGCATTATCCCATTCCCTCATATTGACGCCTTTTGATTCCTCTGTAAAAATCACTTTTCCAAACGAATAAAACAGGTTATATTCGCGTCATGATTATTTCGTGTAAATGTGATTTTGTATTAATTCGCATCATGATGATTTCACTACAGCGTCCATCTCGCTAAATTAACACAATGGAAATAGGATCGTATAAAATGCTGCCGAATGCTGTAAAAAGATCAAAGAATAAATTTCTGCCGCATATAAACTTCTGCCGTCGTGGGTGAATTAGTTGCAGTGTCCATGACAAAGAAATAGCATGAGTCTGCACCTTTTACAAATCACCTGATGGACCTCTTCTTTGGTATCACCTTATAATTAACCCTTTCCCTGTTGAATATTCATGTAAAACCTAATGACATCATGAATATTTATTAGCTGAATTTTTATTATGGAATATGTGCATGGGATATTTTTGTATAAGTGGAAAATGTAGAGTTGAATCTTATATAATTTCATAAGTAGACCGAGCAGACCCAGATCAGATGGCTCCTACAGGATCTCTCTGAACTGGGTCTACTCTGCAAAGACAGACATGAAAAGAGTTGTATGAGGGAAAGGGTTAGCCGTCAGTACTCTGCTGGTGAATTTCTGATAACCTTGGGTCTATTCTGTTTGCAAAGACATGAAAAGAGTTTGTATGAGGGAAAGGGTTAGCCGTCAGTACTCTGCTGGTGAATTTCTGATAACTTGGCAAACAGTTTGATCCAGATGAGACTTTCTCTGTATCTCACCAGGATCCAAAATGTTTGACACTATTTTTTAAAAGGAATGGAAGACAATATCACTTTTCAAACTGAAGCAGGCTGCATGCAGGATTTGCATATAACAATATTGCTTAGTGTGCAGGAGGTTTAACCCTTTCCTCAATAAACACGCCTTTCTACGCCTCTGTAAAAATCACCTGTTGAAATCATTGTGATAAATAGAGCATTTGCTCCTATAGAAGCAAATGCTCTATTTATCACAATGGTTAAAAACTACAAAATTCTAAAATTTTCCTTTTCTCTAGTCATTGCTCCTTTTCGGTAGATTTATTGAAAGAGTTTGGATCTAAAAATAGCCTATGAAGGAATGGGTTAACTTAATCTTGTTTCTAGTATTCTTTTGTCTTTAGTTGAAAGGTGATCCGTCAAGAGAAGAGCTTCATGCCATGCTACAAAAACGGACAGAACAGTGTAAGAAACTAGAGACCAAGGTTAATGGTAAGTCAGCTGAGTTTTTAGGCTGCAAAGTCATCAAGAAGAAAACAAAAATTTTTTGTGACATCCTTTTGCAGCTGTAACAGGTCATTATCGTATTTTTGGGGTGTATAATGCCCATCTGTGTATTGTACACATCTGACTTCAGAGGGAAAATTATGTCAAGGTCAGGTTCATTTTAACCCTTTACTTGATGAATATTCATATAAGAAATTATGACATTATAAAAACTGATTAGCTGATCACAATGTTTTTACAATGACAGAAACTGTACAATTACAGAAACTAACTCTGTAAACAAACAACAGACCCTGATTAGACAGCTCCTGCAGGAGCTGTCTGATCTGGGTCTTCTCTGTTTGCAAAGTTGTCAAAAGTCCTTTGCTATATTCGGAAAAGGATTAACAATAGCTAAAATCACATATCTGAGCCTGTACTCAACTTTATGGTGGTTTATTGTAATCATTTCAGTTGTAAGATCAGTATCTAAATAAATTTCATAAAAACTCCTGCTGGTTTTGATCATGCAGCCTATTAACCCTTTCCCTCATATAAACGTGTTTTTATGCATTTGCAAACAGAGTAGACCCAGATCAGACGGCTCCTAGAGGAGCCGTCTGATCAGGGTCTGCTCTGTTTGCTAATAGAATTTGATAAATCTGTTTCTTTACTTTCTAAAATGTCTACAATGCTCCATCTTCCAGATTTCTTTATACCTATTTTGTTAATGAATATTCAGTAGGTGCTGAAATTTGGCCTCAATACAGAACAGGGAAAGGGTTAAACCTTTCCTTCATGAATACACCTTTCACATGTTTGCAAAAATAGTAAACCCAGATGAGATCAGATGGTTCCTGTTGGAGCTATATGATCAAGGTATGCTCTGTTTGCTTACTGTGACATGATAGATCAGGGTCCATGCTTATAAAACTTTTAGTTGAGCCTGAGTTCGTTCTCAAGTTTTTGATTGGTCAGATTTGAGAACTCAAATCTGACCAATCAAAAGCTCAAGAACGAACTCAGATTCTACTAAAAAGTTTTATAAGCATGGATACTGATTCTACAGGTTTTGTCAAAGCAAAAGATACCCTTAAATTTTACGTTAAAAGATTTCAGCAAATAAATATTTTCATGATGTCATTATTTCTTACATGAATATTGAACAGGTAAAAGGTTGATATGTTTGAAACAGTCCCTGTGGTCCATAAGGATGATCTTTCTCTTGGAAAATCAGAGATAAAATGATAAAAAAAGGAGATCACTTAGCCATATGATATGCATGGTCAATATATACAGCTGCTAGAACTTGTGATAACCTTAGCAAATTGTTTCTGTTTAAATGGAGAAGAGGAGAAGACTCATAAGCAAAGTAATTACTATATTTTAAAATTAAAGGTCTGTTGTTTATTAAGTATATTTATTTAAAGCATCTGCAAATGCTGTTAGCTGGTTTGTCAGTACAGCAGCAGCATAACTGACAATGAAAATTCTGTGGAAAAGTAAATTTATTGGCAGATTTAGTATTTAAGTCTCAACCTTTCCCTCTTCTTTCTACATAAATATAAGTTATTTAAGATGTTATTAGCTCATCTGAGCATATGCTTAAGGTGAGCTATTGTGATAGCACATTAAGCGGCATCTCCCCAGGAACTACTGACAGGAAGTTGATTGAGCTTTACAGATAGTCTCCTTTCAAAGAATTCCATTCTGTGTATAACTGGTTGTCAAACACTTTAAAAATTCAGTCAGTCCTTTTTGACAACACACTTGACTATTCAATAATTTTGTCTTCTATTTTCATTGTCTTTCAGACTATGCAGCTTTCAGTAAAGACAACACAAAAAAGATTGAGAAGCTGGAGAGCTTCATAGAGAAGCAGCAAGATGGTAAGTTTTGAGATAGAGTCTGACCGTATCAGTTAGAAATAGAATGAAAGTTTAGCCTATACACAGTTGAGCTTTGCAGCTGTGGTTTGTGTTCTTAAGAGAAGTTTGAATAGAACATGCTGTGCAGTAATTAAGTGCTTTTTATTAAATCCACTGGATTTGGATTATAGGATTGTGCATCATCTGTCTTTGTCTGGAATTTTGTCTGGACGATAGTCACCTAAAGCACTTGGGTTATGGTTTCCAATTTGTTTTTTGTGTGGGTGTGTCTAGGAAAGGTGGATTGTGACATACTGCTTTGGTGTCTCTGTGACCTTGACCGTTGTTTTTTATTGTAAACATTTGTCTGGAAATTTGTTCTGATGATATATCTTCAACCCCTTAGGACAGGATTTCCGAATTTCTGTTGTGGGTGCATCTTAGGAAGGCAGAGTGTCACATACTACTTTAGTGTCTATGTGTCCTTAACCTTGACATCAGGTTTAGTAGTCTAGGTGATATATCCTCAATTCCTTGGATTTCAGTTTCCAAATTAATTTTCTTATGTTGATGCTTCTTTGAAAAACAGAGTGTGGCATACTGCTTTGCTTTCTCTGTGACCTTGACCTTGAAAGTAATCTCAATGTTAGTAATAAGCTTTCTTGAATTTGTCTTGAGGATATCTGATCAACCCATTCATTTAGGGTTTTTAAATTTTTTGCGTGAATGCATCTATGGAAGGCAGAGTATCACATACTGCTTTGGTGTCTGTGTGATCTTTACCCTGACCTGCACCTCAGTTTAAGTAAAAGTCTGTTTGCAAATATTGTCTTGGATGATATCTCCTCAGCCCCTTTGGTTAGGGTTTCCAAATTTCTCGTATGGAAACAGAGTGTCAGATACTACATTGATGATTCTTGATTTTGATTCACACACCCAATATGGAAGTAAGATGGTACCACATGTGTACTCAAATATGGATATTGCAGATCATCACCTCCTTGTAGTGGAAGCAGATTCCTAGGTAAACTAGAATCTAATTATCTAATATTTTGATAAATATGACTGGTCCTTGTATGTGCAAGTTTGCATCTCCTAGTTTCCTGCAATATGAGACTGTATTTACAAGGCATCTTGGAAATGTATCAGATAGCTTAACTTTAAAATGTTGAAACATGTTCACTCAGATCAACAGCCACCTTGAAAATGAATACCCGGTATACGGACCATGAATACAAAAAAAGTTATGCAGTATCACTCATATTTACTTGTGATATCTTTAAATACTCCCCTTAAGTCCACATCCAAACTCAGTGTGATGACTCTAGAAGTAATAAGAGCAGTCTACAGTGGGGGCCAATGGATTATTAGACAATACTGGCTTGTTGGGTTTTTTCAACTCAAAATTAAAATTGATAATTAAGCAATATAACATAGTACAAGGAAGGAATATTTCTGACTGTTTGTAGCTGTGGACAAAAGAACACAAGAGCTGAATGAACAGTTCCAGACAACGAGAGTGAAGATGTCCGATAAGTTCAAAGACGAACTGGAGCAGAAAGAAAAGGTACTTCCTACTGTATGTCAGTGTTAAAGTTTGAAGAAAGTTTTTGCAGGCAGTAACATATTACAGATGAAAATGGGATGACACATAAAATGTCTTCACTAATTTTGAAAACTTGTCATGGCTTTGCAACATTAATATGAATTCAAGGAATTAAAAATAAGTATCAGATCTCATTTTATATAAGATTATACAACTAAATTATCCTGAACTCATTAGTTGGAAAAATTCCTCTAATTACATAGTCGAAATTAACAGGTATTGTTGTAGCTACAGATGAACCATTCCCTCATATTGACATCTTTTGACGCCTCTGTAAAAGTCACCTTTCTGAAACCATTGTGTTGAGTAGAGCATTTACTCCATAGGAGCAAATGCTGTATTTATCACAATTGTTTCAAGACTACACAATTCTAAAAAAAATCCATTTTTCTAGTAAATATTCCTTGTCAGTATATTTATTCCAAGAGATTGAGTCTAAATGTAGCCCATAAGGGAATTGGTTGCTGAAAAGAATTGAATGTTTGGAAACATTTAAACTGAGAACACCTATGTTGATATTGTGAAGAGACAAGGCACTTTGCAACAACTTGTAATTTACAGTTGTATAGGCAATATGAGTTTTTGTCCAGAACTAAAACAAATTTTGTTTTCCCACCAATTGTTGAATGTACTGAAACCAGGGTCCATGCTTATAAAGCTTTTAGTTGAGTCTGAGTTTCGTTCTCAAGCTTTTGATTGGTCAGATTTGAGTTCTCAAGCTTTTGATTGATCAGATTTGAGCCAAAGGCTCAAATCTGACCAATCAAAAGCTTGAGAACGTTCTCAGACTCAACTAAAAGTTTTATAAGCATGGACCCAAGTGTCTGCATTAAAATCCTGTCTAGTGTAGTGTGTCACTACAAAAGTGTACAAGATAGGGATACTGACAAAGATGGATACTGAGAATTCTGCTTTAACCCTTTCCTTCATATAAACACCTTTTAAAGCATTTGCAAACAGAGTAGACCCAGTTCAGATCTGATCAGGATCTGCTCTGTTTGCTATTGGAATTTGATAGATCTGTTTCTTTAGTTTCTAAAATGGCTACAATATTTCACCTTCCATATTTCATTGTCCATGAATATTCAGCAGCTATTGAAATTAGGAATAAACATAGAACGGAGAAAGGGTTAAATATAATGACTAAATTTGGTTATAGTCTTTGACTGACAGGCACTCTGGTGGTTAGAATCATGGCCTAAACATTTGGATTTTGCATATGAGGAAGCCTTCCAGCTGGTTTGCGGTAGATCTGTATTTCTACTTTGGTGTTCTGTGCATAAAATAATGCAATTTGTTCCATGCACAGAAAAAGCCCTGCACCTGTAACTGGATGTCACAATTTGACTGAAATACTGTTAAAGCAATAAAAACTGATACAAACAAGTAAAAGTATGTCCGTATTGATTAAGGGATGTTATTCAGGGCCCTTAAGGCTGACTTAGTACAATAGAATTTATAGTTAGATCTTTCACAAGACAGTGCTCAGCATGTCAGACAGTTAGATTCTAATACTACAGTCGGCTGTACACATCATTTTTTGATGATAACAAATGGTAATTATTTCTCCTTCATATCTACGGGATTTGTGAAAAGTTTAGCAAACAGTTGGACGACTGTGACAATGTCTTTGATTTGATTGATTGTTGTGTATGTAGGAGAAACATGAGTTGATTAACAAGTTGAAGGCTCTCGAGATGAAGCACAAGGAGTTTTACAAGAAGGAGGAGGAGAAGGAGGAGATACAGGGATTTGCCACGCAGGAGCTTGGAAAACTTAAACACATGGTATGAACTCATGAATGCTGTATTTTCAAAGGGGAATATTTCATCATTTTATTTATCTGAAGAGTCCTTTTATTATGACCACCTACAAAGAAGGTGGATATATTGTTTTGTCCATGTAAGTCAGTCGGTTGACCAACTGTTTCCGCTCAATAAATAGAGAACTCTTTGACCCAAGATACCTCTTAGAGATGTTGGACATGTTCAGTAGAAGACCTCTTTTGTTTTGGTGCATTGTGGTTGAAGGTCAAGGTCATGGGGGGGAAAATTGCAGCATTACACACACCTTGTTACATGATTTGCCCTACCTGACCCTGAACCTGATATAAATGCCTTTTCACACCTTTGTGAACAGAATAGACCAAGATCAGACAGCTCCTAACTTAAGAACAAATTACACCTTAGATAGACTACACTGAAACTAAAATGTAATTAGAATAGGATATTTTCAGTGAATTATGTCTCCCCCCATATTTATATGGGGGAGACATATTGTTTTCGTGAGAGTTGTCTGTCTGTCCGTCTGTCCGTCCGTCTGTCTGTCCGTCCGCACTCACCAAAGGGTAGTTGTGTGACTTTTTCTAACTAGTCCCACAAGTAAAATCATTAACCTGGCCATCTCTTGTGACATTAACCTGGCCATTTCTTGTGACATTAACCTGGCCAGTTGTGGGACATAGGGTTAGGGTTAGGGTTAGCTTCCAGATCATTCTTTTCCAAAGTTAGAGCCAAAAATAGCATGTCCGTCTGTCTGTCACACTTTTTGTCCGGACGATAACTTCAATATGCCTGATGCCAGTTGATTGAAACTTCATATATTGAAAGAGCATAATGAGAGGAAGTGTCATGCACAAGGTCCATAACTCTGGCTTCACTAATATTGGAGTTATTGCCCTTTGTAAAAAAAATCACACTTTTTTGTCCGGACGATAACTCCTATATGGCTCATGCCATTGGATTGAAACTTCATATATGGAAAGATCATGACGAGAGGAAGTGTCATGCACAAGGTCCATAACTCTGGCTTCACTAATATTGGAGTTATTGCCCTTTGTAAAAAATATCATAATTTTTTGTCCGGACGATAACTTCAATATGCCTGATGCCAGTTGATTGAAACTTCATATATGGAAAGAGCATAATGAGAGGAAGTGTCATGCACAAGGTCCATAACTCTGGCTTCACTAATATTGGGGTAATTGCCCTTTGTAAAAAAAAATCACACATTTTTGTCCGGACGATAACTCCTATATGGCTCATGCCATTGGATTGAAACTTCATATATGGAAAGATCATGACGAGAGGAAGTGTCATGCACAAGATCCATAACTCTGGCTTCACTAATATTGGAGTTATTGCCCTTTGTAAAAAAAATCACAATTTTTTGTCCGGATGATTACTCCTATGTGACACATGCCATTGAAGTGAAACTTCATACATGTAACGATCATGATAAGAGAAAGTGTCATGCATAAGATCCTTAACTCGAGCTTCAATAAATTTTAGAGTTATTGCCCCTTGTACATTTGTTTAATTCTTTCTTGTCCGGACGATAACTCCTACATGGCTCTTGCCATCGTATTGAAACTTCATACATGGAAAGAGCATGATGAGAGAAAGTGTCATGAACAAGGGCCATAATTCTGGCTTCAATAATTTTGGAGTTATTGCCCTTTGTTACATTTTTTGGCCGATCAATAACTCCTGTTCGACTGATGCTATTGGAATGACATTTTATTTTTGGAAAGAGCATGATGAAAGTAAGTGTCATGCACAAGGGCCATAAATCTGGTATCAGTATTTTTGGAGTTATTAGCTGTTATCATTTTCTTCTTGAAAAATGTAGTGTGGAAAACGCATAATGAGGGGAAGTATCATTCATCAAGACCATAACATTTTTAGTGATTTGCCTTTACATATTGTTTTTATTAGAGGGGAGACATCCGTTTTTTTTGACAAAAACCTCTAGTTATGTCTCCCCCCATATTTATATGGGGGAGACATATTGTTTTCGTGAGAGTTGTCTGTCTGTCCGTCCGTTTGTCCGTCTGTCCGTCTGTCTGTCACACTTTTTGTCCGGACGATAACTTCAATATGCCTGATGCCAGTTGATTGAAACTTCATATATGGAAAGAACACAATGAGAGGAAGTGTCATGCACAAGGTCCATAACTCTGGCTTCACTAATATTGGAGTTATTGCCCTTTGTAAAAAAAAATCACACTTTTTTGTCCGGACGATAACTCCTATATGGCTCATGCCATTGGATTGAAACTTCATATATGGAAAGATCATGACAAGAGGAAGTGTCATGCACAAGGTCCATAACTCTGGCTTCACTAATATTGGAGTTATTGCCCTTTGTAAAAAATATCATAAATTTTTGTCCGGACAATAACTTCAATATGCGTGATGCCAGTTGATTGAAACTTCATATATGGAAAGAGCATAATGAGAGGAAGTGTCATGCACAAGGTCCATAACTCTGGCTTCACTAATATTGGAGTTATTGCCCTTTGTAAAAAATATCATAATTTTTTGTCCGGACAATAACTTCAATATGCCTGATGCCATTGGATTGAAACTTCATATATGGAAAGATCATAACGAGAGGAAGTGTCATGCAGAAGGTACATAACTCTGGCTTCACTAATATTGGAGTTATTGCCCTTTGTAAAAAAATCACAATTTTTTGTCCGGACGATAACCTCTATATGGCTCATGCCATTGGATTGAAACTTCATATATGGAAAGATCATAACGAGAGGAAGTGTCATGCACAAGGTCCATAACTCTGGCTTCACTAATATTGGAGTTATTGCCCTTTGTAAAAACAATCACAATTTTTTGTCCAGATGATTACTCCTATGTGACACATGCCATTGGAGTGAAACTTCATACATGGAACGATCATAATAAGAGAAAGTGTCATGCATAAGATCCTTAACTCGAGCTTCAATACATTTAGAGTTATTGCCCCTTGTACATTTGTTTAATTCTTTCTTGTCCGGACGATAACTCCTACATGGCTCTTGCCATTGTATTGAAACTTCATACATGGAAAGAGCATGATGAGAGAAAGTGTCATGAACAAGGGCCATAATTCTGGCTTCAATACTTTTGGAGTTATTGCCCTTTGTTACATTTTTTGGCCGATCAATAACTCCTGTTCGACTGATGCTATTGGAATGACATTTTATTTTTGGAAAGAGCATGATGAAAGTAAGTGTCATGCACAAGGGCCATAAATCTGGTATCAGTATTTTTGGAGTTATTAGCTGTTATCATTTTCTTCTTGAAAAATGTAGTGTGGAAAACGCATAATGAGGGGAAGTATCATTCATCAAGACCATAACATTTTTAGTGATTTCCCTTTACATATTGTTTTTATTAGAGGGGAGACATCCGTTTTTTTGACAAAAACCTCTAGTTGGTACATGTTTTCATTCTACATAAATTATTGAAATTGCCATGCGTTTTGCGGCTTTCCTGTCAATTGACTTTAGTTGAAAAGAAAAGAGAGATTTTTTTATACCCATGTGTAGTACGCACCTCCCATTCTTCATTATCCAAATTAAATTGGAAAAAGGGTACATTGTACTCTGACAGCCAAAGACAGTACATCTTTAACCCTTTACTCCATAAATACACCTTTTTACGTTTTGGCAAACAGAGCAGAACCAGATCAGACGGCTCTTGAAGGAAGATGTTTAGATAGATAGATTTATTTCTGTAAAAAGTGTACATAACATAGCAAAACATAGTTAAGGCAACAAATAAAAGCCATGTAGTGCACACTGGACACTAAGGATAACACAAAAAAAGGAGTCCTTTTGACGAGACTATAAACCGAGGTCTGATATATCAGTGCTTTACACTGGGCATCTAAAAGAACCAGCAGCTCTGTCGATAATAAGAGTAGGGCATCGCACCCAGGTTTCTCTGTATCCTCTCCCCTCTCTTTGAGACGTCAAATTAGCCCATAGTGACTAGAAACAAACGTTAATCTACACAAAAAAACAAACACAAAGAAGGAAAATATTTTCCTTATTTCCATTGTGGTCAATGATGTAATTAGATAGAGAAACAGTTTGGATGTTGATGATTTGCTGTGTCTCATCTGGATTCAAATTGCTTGCAAAGATAATTGTGGATCTGCCCATAGTGTACAAGAAGTTAACATCATCTTCTAGCTGTTTTTTATCAGAGCTCTAGATAAGAGGAATATTTAGGAAATGTTGGATTTGAAAATATTTTCTTATATCCTTCGAAAGCAAAAGTAGAAATGCAAAAAGAGAAAATTGCAGTCAGTTTTATTAAGTGCAACACCACTCATGCCCCCTAGCACCAGCTTCAAAACTAATAACATCAAAACTAATGATCCCGAAGGACCAGAAAATATAACAACACTGAGAATGAAGTACGGGGCGACTTTTTACGGCCGCCACACAAGCACTTTTATTTTATTTTTATTTTATTGGTACTCAATAGAATCATCACATTACGGCTATTCTTATAAGTTCATTCATCAACAAAATAGGGTTTGACGGAGAATTACAAGTTTGGTATAGATAGGTACACCTCTTATCCACAGTACTTTCCATCATGTTGCAATCCTGTATAATGATTTTTATGCCCCCGTTGACGATAGTCAGGGGGCATTATGTTTTGCACCTGTCCGCCCGTCTGTCCGTCCGTCTGTCTTTCCATCCGTGCGTCACGCTTTTACGTGCAGTTGCTACGTGCAGTTGGTTGTCACAGTTTTTTCATTGTCTTATATCTCACTAATCACTGTAGCTATTGGCATGGAATTGCATATATACATAAACCACCATCCATATTTTAATTGCGCATCCAGCCCATGTTGCCCGCAAGCCCAAGGTCAAGGTCAAATGACTTTACATGCAGCTAGGCAAGCACCACCATGGGGGCATCGCTGTGTCTTACAGACACAATTTTCTAGTTGTATTTGTAGGTAATCTTGAAAGAGGAAGAGTTGGCCAAGTGTCAGACTGAGCTGTCAGAGAAGATGCAGGAGTGGGAAAACATGCAACTGAGGAATGCAGTACTCTCGACTGAGGTCTCTAGTCTGCATGACAAACTCAAGACCTCAGAAACTACTAGGTATAGGCAGGTTTTTAAGTGTTGTCGCGCTGGATGATTATTTTATCATATTTGTTCATGTGTATTAGATAATTTAAACTGTTATATAGGAATTTTTAGCTAAATTGCTATTGTGCTGTGTTTGTTGTGTGTCGTCAACATTTTTAGCTCAGCAGAGCACTTTTGTGCTCAGGGTGAGCTTTTGTGATCGCCTGATGTCCGTCGTCTGTCGGCGTGCGTCGTCCGTCATCCGGCGTCAACAATTTGAACCTTTAAATATCTTTTCCTCTGAATCAACAGGGCTCTCAGCTTTCATCTTTGGTACATAGCATCATCTGTAAGTCCTCTACAAAAGATATATAAATTATGCCCCTTGGGTCAAAATTGGCCTCGCCCCAGGGGTGCCTTGTTTTCGATAGAAACATATAGTAAAACTTTGAATATCTTCTTCTTTGAAACTGGAAGGTTCTCAGCTTTGATATTTGGCACATATCATTATGTTCAGGTCCTCTATAAAAGTTATGTAAATTATGCCCCTGGGGTTAAAATTGGCCCCACCCCAGGGGTAGCCAGTTTTCAATAGAAACTTATAGAGAAAACTTTGAAAATCTTCTCCTGAATCTACAGGGTTCTCAGCTTTCATCTTTGGCACATAGCATCATGTTTAGGTCCTCTACAAAAGCTATATAATTTCTGCCCCTGGGGTCAAAATTGGCCCTACCCCAGGGGTGGTCAGTTTTCAGTAGAAACATATAGTGAAAACTTTGAAAATCTTCTCCCCTAAAACTGGAAAGTTCTCATCTTTCATATTTGGCACATAGCATCATGTTCTGGTCTTCTACATGAGTTATATAAATTATGCCCCTGGGGTCAAAATTGGCCCACCCCAGGAGTGGTCAGTTTTCAATAGAAACATATAGTGAATTTTTTTGAAAATCTTCCCTTCTGAAACTGGAAGGTTCTCAGCTTTCATATTTGGCACATAACATCATGTTCAGGTCCTCTACAAAAGTTATGTATTATGCCCCTGGAATCAAAATTGGTCCCGCCCCAGGGGTAGCAAGTTTTCAATAGAAACATTTAGTGAAAACTTGAAAATCTTCTTCTCTGAAACTGGAAGGTTCTCAGCTCTCATATTTGGCACATAGCATCATGTTTAGGTCCTCTACAAAAGTTACATAAATTATGCCCCAGGGGTCAAAATTGGCCCGCCCAAGGGTCCACTAGTTTTCAATAGAAACATATATTGAAAATTTTGAAAATCTTCTCCTCTGATTGTCTGGTGAGCGATATCAGGGCCATTCTGGCCCTCTTGTCTACTTAAACAGCATGTAGTCCTTGTAAGCTTGTATTTTTAGAAGAATTCACGAGCTATGGTCGTAACTCCGGCGTCTGCGTCGTCGTAGTTGTCATCTGAAATCTTAACATTGACCATAACTTCTTCAATTTTTCATTTACAACCTTCATTTTTGGTATGCATGTTCATCTTGACAATGATGACAGACATGCTTTGGCACCCGCTTGCCATGCTCTTGTTTCAACATGTATTTTATTCCATATAAACATCCCTGAATTGGGTAAAAAGGGCAGATTTTAAGTTACAAATACCAAATATTACAGCTAAATGCTTTATAGCAAAAGAACTGAATTAAAATGGAGCAATTTATCCATTTAAGGTTGAGACTAGATGAGGAGAGCATTGAGCATGGTAAAATAGTTAGTGCCCTGACGAAGGAGAGGATGACCCTAGACCAATCACTGTCTGAGGCCAAGGCACACCTTAATGAGGTAAGAGTCTCCTTGTGGCTAATTTATAGTGCACTGATTACTCTAGCTATAAGTTGTATTTTTGTATATAAGTCGCCAACTGAATGAAGAATGTTGACTTTTTTCATGATAATGCACCAGCACATACTGCTGCCAGAACAAAGGACTTATTGATGACATACACATAAAAAACTACAGTAAAACTTCTCTATAGCTGCCACTAAATTACATTAAGTATTTTGTGTTAAAGGCAAGGTGAAAGTAAAACAGAACATTCTGTTTTATTTTGACCTTGCTTTAAGCAGCCACTTTCATAAACAACAACTAATTAACACAATTTAGTGGCCATTATAGAGAGGTTTTACTGTATTCAACATCCTCCCCATAGTCCTGACTTTGCCCCCAGTGACTTTTTTGTTTGCAGAATTGCAGAAAATGCTTTCTTGAAACAAATATTCAAATAGGGGAGCATTGAGTTGGGCTTTTAATCAGTACTTTAGATATAAGCCCGGATCTTTGTTCACTGGTGGCATCATGAAGCTCCAGCAATGTTGGGACAAGTGTATTATGAAAGGAGATTGTTTTAAGAGATAAAAAAAATAATTTTTTTTTAAATGATGCCCTGGACCAAGACTTTGAACAAAAGTCCACATAGATATTGACTGCTCCTGTATTCTCAGGCTTGAGTCTAAAGAATATTCTCAGACATGTTTGGGAATGATTTTGAGAATAGTATTGAAATAGATTTCTATGAATTTCATGGTATATAGTATACATTTTGTATTTGAGAACTAGACTCTTTTTTCTACTTTTGAGTATATAGAGAGGGAATGTGAGCATTTGGTTTGAATTCAATGACACACTCTCAGACTACAAACGCAGGAATATTCTGACAATATTTACTTGATTTCCATCTTCTACTATTGTGGTAGCAGCTAGGGACGAGGCATATGGGAGAATATTACTTAGTCTTTAGTCTGAGAATTCATTTTTGAATTCAAACCTTATTGCATGATATTTTCAAAAAATATGTCAAGATGTAAGCAGAACAAAGTCATTTACCTTCTGTCACTTTCTCATTTTCGCTTTTCCATGCCTGTGCCATTATAGATCTGATTCTACAGTATTTGTCGCTTTGAAAATATTAAATTAGTTAACATAAGTGACCAAGTTACACATAAATGTTCATATGGCAAAGGGTTAAGACAGCAATGTAGTTTTAAAATTTCAGACTAAAATACCTTTGCCTCAAAACTAACAGATATTCTTAGGAAATGTAGGATAAATGTTTGTGTTATGTAATAATGTTTCACTGTAAAACGGTACCTTGTTGATATTCGTTAGAATCAACTCTTGTCTGACTATTCTGATGAGTACCAGCAAGATGGGGTTTGTCTTAGAAATAAGAGCTTTGGATCAAACAGTATACCTCTTACCTATCTTACCCATATTTGTTTTAACCCATTCCCGCATATAGACGCCTTTTGACGCTTCTGTAAAAGTCACTATGTGAAACCATTGTGATAAATAGAGCATTTGCTCCATAGGAGCAAATGCTCTATTTATCACAATGGTTTCAACACTTCATAATTCTAAAAGTTTGAAACCATTGTGATAAATGCTCTATTTATCACAATGGTTTCATAAAGTGAGTTTTACAGAGGCGTAGAAAGGCGTATTTATGGAGGAAAGGGCTAAACATGATGCGCAGGTTGATTCTTCTACACGGTGTGTCGTCACCAAACAGTCACCTACCCTGAGAGCGTTCTACAACCATCACCCACATGTGTTGACTCTTGACACTGGAGCAGAGATAATCATGATAAAGTCATCAGTTGATAAGGATATTGGTGAAAAAAAATTATCAAAGAGTAATCAATATGCCCTTTCACGCTGATGGCGTGGCCCCCTTCGAGATCTTTGGTGAAACTCACTTACAGTTGTCTCATGACAAGTACAGTCTTCTCTTAGAAGCATTAGTTGTCTCGGATCTTGATATTGACATTCTCGCAGGCACCCCTTAGAATTCCTTAGAAAGAAGTGGCGATGACCCTGGTTTAACCACACCAATGTCGACCTTGCCACTTAATCTATCTACGAGTGTTGTTTTCGGAAATCCGTAGCTCAGTGCTGCTTTGGGTAAATGTAGTTGACAGTTAATTGCTTCTCGCAGCATTGTAAGCCAGGATTCTATTGCCATTGCCATACATGTATAGACTCCTGGCTAGGTAATTTTGCTGAAAGTAATGGAATTAGTTATAAAATAAAGCATCTTAATGATAAAGGAATGTAACATTTTGCCTTCATGTTTTATTTTATATTAGTGACATCGAATTTTGTTTGGCATACGTTTTGGCGAACAACATACGCGATGCTTAAACTAGCTGTCCTCAAGGCCCTGGAAAATATACATTATAAAAAAATGCAGACGGCGTTTTAAGAAATACTTTTTACCATCGATAAAATGATTTATATGAAAGGATTTTTTAGGAATAGTGAAACTTGAGTGAAATAAAGTTTTTTAACTATGAATTCTTTTTTTACCCGTTGTATCTCCATTTTGAGTATTTTGTATTCGGGTGACATTTCTGTCTGTATATAGTAAACAAATCGCACGCGCTAAACGAGAAAAAAACGAGATTTAACATGCTATAAATTCCCGGGACCGGTCGAAATGAGGTTCAGGTCGAAAACAGGTTGGACATGAAACAGTTGAGACGCAGAATAAATCGGTGTCTCATCTGGATCCAAACTGTCTGAATGCGTAATCATAAATTCGCGGCTAGAGCTAACCGCCACATGAATAATATGAAAATATCTCTGTGACCTGGACATATATGTACTTCTCATTTTCTTTAAACAGAATCGCATTTCCAGCAACTAACACTTCGACTGGACACACTGGTGGTAGTTAGACGGGCGGTTGGATAGTTAGACGGGTGGACAGATAATCAGGCGGACAAACAAATAGTCAGACTGCCAGACGAATATTTAGGAGAGATGGAGGGATATTCTAATATGCAGATAGATAGGTAGACGGGCGAAAGTATACTTAGCTGGGAGGACAGCTAGTCATACGGGTAGTGGGTATTTTGACGGGGGATGGATCGTTAAATGGGAGGATGGATAGTCAGATGGACGGGTGGACAGATGAATGGACGGTTGATAATGGGCGGACGGATAGTCAGACGGGCGGACGGATAGTCAGATGGGCAGACGGTTAGTCACACGGGTTGACAGGCGGGACTGACAGATATAGTCAGATGGGCGGACGGATAATCAGAACGGTAAACGGATGGTCAGACGACAGAAGGAAGTGAGACAGACAGACATATAGCCAGATGTGCAGACAAATTGTCAGACGAGGGAACGACTGATCAGACGGGCTGGTGGATAGTTTGACGGATGGACGGATGGTCGAACGAGCAGACAGATGTTGGACAGACGTACAGATGGCCATATTTATTCATTAAATGGTTGCATTAGAGGAATTCTACGGTTTACATAATAAACTGTAACTGTTGTTAGAGGATTAACCTTGTACATATATCATGAATAAGATATTTGTTCAGTATATTTCTTAACCACTCGGCTACACCCGGATACATTCGTATACTTATATTTCGTGGTAAAGGATGTAGCTGAGGTGTTCCGAATGAGTGTGTTTTCAGTACTGAAAATAAGCATAATGCATAAGCACGCACGCACACACATACATGCATACACTTTAGTATAAATATCAGTCATTGAGACAAGTGGAAGCTTAATGCAGCTTTCTGCAGTTTTATGAAGTCAAGGGATATAACTCTTCTCTATCGAGCTCCTCATTTAACAAACGCTTAACCACCTTTACGTTATATAGTTTGTGAGTTCGTTTGTGTGCGTTCGTGCGTGGTGTGCGTGTGTATGTATCTTAGCGTGGGTTCAAAATGCGACCTCCCTATTCCAAAGCCTACACTCTACATATTGAGTTAGCTTGATCAGTCTGAGAGTTGGCAGCATTTACGTTAAACACAGCTATAATAAGTTATTTAAATAGCGAATCATCGCCACTACTTGTACTAGTAACGACATATTCCTCGCTGTGCACAGTGTACATCTTTAACTCTTTCGCTGCCAATGTCACATCTGCGATTACATATACAGCAAAATCTCGATTATTCGAATTTTCTGTATAGAAGAATTTAGACCCTTTTAGGCAAGTGGCTGCTTAATGCATGGTGAACGTCATGCAGAAAGCTCCTGGAGGAGCTTTCTGCATGACTTTCACCATGCATTAAGCTGCCACCTGTCTTAAAGATCGATAATAATACGTATTTTAGTGTTCGGATAATCGAAGTTTTACTGTACAAACATTTTTTTATCCAGATGAGACACCGAGTAACTAGATGTCGCATCAGGGTCCAAACTATTTGTTCCTGTGATTGTTTTTAAAAAAAATGAACATAGAAAAAAAGGCAATTGTATCAGACGACATATTTTGCAGACGACAAAATATGACAGCGAAAGAGTTAAAGATAATAATTAAATCTTTTCAGGCTAGTGGCGAACCTGTGATCACATTAGTAAACAAGTTTTATCCAAATGAGTAGTATTTGAAAAAAGGAAGAATTTAAACAATTATCACTTAACCCATTCCCTCATATTGACTACTTTTGATGACTCTGTAAAAGTCACTTTGTGAAACCATTGTGATAAATGTTCTATTTATCAGAATGGTTACAAACTACGAAATTCTAAACTTTTCTTTTTCTCTAATTAATGCTCCTTTTTGGTAGATTTATTCAAAGAGATTGTGTCTAAAATAGCCTATGAGGTAATGGGTTAAGCAGACGATAAACTTTTCCGACAACAATTACTAAATAGTGTAGAGAGTTAAGAATCGGCGGACTTCATACACGCACCCAAAACAACTTAGTGATTGCCCTACTTTTCCATCCAATCAACGAGCCGCATTTTTGAATTTTTTCAGACTCTAATCCTCATAAATTTTATAAAATCGACTCTAACTTTCGAAGACAAACCTTCCAGTGCACATGCGCAACAAAACTCCGCCCACTACTAGACAAATCGAACGAGTTGCTGTTATGACGCTATCGACACGTGAACGAGTATACACAAGTACACGTGTGTAAAACGTGGAGAGGAAGACTATGCAATTGCAAACAACTGAGAGGCAGAATTGTAGACAAAATAGTAATTGGGCAAATAAACTGAGAGGCAGAATTATAGACCCAATAGAAAATGGACAAATACATCACGAAACATCCCACCTGTTAAAGCAGGATTATATTGAAAAAGGACTCATGTAAATAAGCAAATAAATTAGGAAATATTGAAACCGTAATCCGTTCAACAAAACATAAACAATCGAACCTGTAATCTTTTGTAATTATTCTTATTTCAATATTCTGATAATAATATAATGAATGTTTAATATTAATAAGCTTTATTTTTTATATATGGGGATTCGGTAGCAGTGAAGATTTAAATCTGTGTAAACCGAGTAGACCCTGATCAGACAGCATAGGAGTTGTCTGATCTGGGTCTTCTCGGCTTACAAATCTTCGTTAAATAAGTCTGCAAGCTCGGTGCCAGAGAGCATTATTATTTTGCCTCCAGAAAATTGCGTCAAACTGTTTTACACATAGACGGGGAATATTTGATTACGTGACAAAGCCAAATATGGCAATGTTTACAAGAAAAAGGCGCGAAATCAGTTTCACTGTGTAGGATTTTCAAAACATAAACACGTGAGAATATTAACAAAGACGACGTTTGTTTGATTGGTGGGTTTTCTGAGTATTTTGCATAAACGGATGTGGATTTTAGATGTACCATAATCACGTGACTATATACAAGTTTGTCATTGCGCAGTGGGTGGTGCTTATAAACTCAGCCTGTTGAAAAGTAGGGCAATCACTAAATCGGTTAGAGCTTATAAACAGCAGTCTTCGAAAATAAGACGGCCTAAAACGCTTCGCTTCGCTCGCGTTATCGGCCGTCTTATTTTCGAAGACTGCAGTTTATAAGCTCTAACCTATACTTAATTAATAAAATAATGTAATATAAAGGGAGATAAACGGTTGCAAAAGAGAAACTCGGTGGAGATGACTTATCTCCCCTGTCTTCATATAACTAGAGAAAATATCCGGTTCCCTCGTATATGTAAAGATTTCATGAAATGCCTCATGGGAAAAAAGGAACATGGACATTAAAACGTGTATGTCAATATCAACTATCTCTTTGGAGGTCATCAAGGGTCAAAGGAAATATCGTACGACTGAAATTATCATAATGTCTAACATGCGACAATCGCAACATCACGTTGTCCAGTCAGATATTTGAGAATGAACTCTGACTTAGAATTTTTATAAGTTCAGACCTAATCAGGATCAACACCATCAGACCGATTAATGCTGAAAGTTGCACTGATACGAAATGTTAGTAGGTTGGAGACTCCATAGGAGGGGTTCGGATAAAGGAATCTATTTTATTCCCTTTTTACTGTTACACGTATTCGGTTGGATTTTAAACCACGCCCAGACATATATTCTGGCACCAGTCCATGGCACAACCGTCATATGCTGAGCGTTAGACGAGAGAACCGCTAGTGCAGGAGATCGAACGCACGGCTTCCCGCTTCGAAACCGAACGCTCTTTCAAATTGAAGACTATTTATCAAAGAGTCTAGAAATGTTTCAATGTTAAATAAAGAACAAAAGAGCTCATGTTCATTATCACTAGTTGACAAACAGTGGAAATTCATTAGCCACCAACTGCTAAAGCGACGTAAAACCCGACCAAAACTAAAACCAAACCAACAGCCACCAACCAAAGTCTCATACGACTCACCATATTATATGGCCCACCTTCTGGAATTAAGCAGTTGGTATTTTTCAAGGGTATCACAAATTTGATCCTTCAGAAGTTGACACATCCATGCGTTTATTTCAATGACGCCTCGTACCTCTGAGGGGAAACTAACGATGACGGAAACAACTCAATCCTTATATAATACTCATTAACCCTTCTCTTGCTGAATTTTAAAATACATGTCTCCTTCTTTATCCATACCCTGTTGTATAATTACATATATTATCGTCACTGTGTACAAGTATTTCGCTGTGCAATCACTGCTGTGGAGTAAACTGGTTGCACAATCAACTTGTAAATAGTGCAGACCCTGGGTCTTCACTATTTACAGGTAGGTATATTAACGTGAATAGTAAGCGAAGGGTTAAATAGAGAACTATAGGTTTTTCAAATTAACGGTTGGCAAGCACAGAATCTGACCAACCAGATGCTTGAGAATGATCTTCAGACTCAAGCAAACGTTTTATGACCTCAGGTATGGAGGACGATCAACGCCAAAATTGCATCATGCTTTGTGGCATTTCAATTTGCTTCATGTTAAATGCATTATGCTAAATGATTATTGCATGTCACGATGTGCTTTCTTCTTTCTTTGAAGTTTCTTCCTCGATCCGACATTTGACCTTCTGTAAACTTGTTTATTGATTATAATAACGTCAAATAATGTGTTACATTGTTTAAACTTCTTTGGAGCATATTCTTTGTGCTATTTGCTTAGCGCTTGGTGCTTGGTGCTTGATGCTTGATGCGTGGTTCGTTGTTCCATCTTCGCCCCGGTCTTTGTCGTACTCTAGTCAGCTCGGACTAAAATGCTGAAGTGATTTGCCGAATACATAGGTAAAGAAGGAAAACGCTATGAAGACATAGAAATAGAAAGATTTCAAAAAACACACAAAAAATAGAAGGGTTACTGATCCATTACATTAGAGAGAGAGAGAGAGAGAGAGTGTGTGTGTGTGTGTGTGTGTGTGTGTGTGTGTGGGGGGGGGGGGTATTTACTGCTGGGAGAAGAATAATAATAACATTAGGGTGTGAAAGGCCCTGACATCGCTCACCAGACAATCAGAGGATAGGATTTTCAAAGTTTTCACTATGTGTTTCTATAGAAAACTAGCCGGTCCTGGGGTGAACCAATTTTGACACAAGGGGCATAATTTATGTAACTTTTGTAGAGGACCTCAAGTGAAGAAAATTTAAGAATATGTAAATGAAATTTAAACATATAACAATTTAAATCTAAATAAGGTCATGCACAAAAGTATGTATACCCTCTCCCTGGGCAAATTGGTTGAATTTCAGAAAGAATATATTAATCTATATCGTTAATAACTCAAAGTCTCATCAGGTTCAATTAGTTTACTCTCTATTTGCATTTTTAAAAATTTGAAGCAGAGATCATTTTAGATTAACTAGTATTGAGCAAAAATATTTTCTCGTATTTATAATAACTACAGCGTGAGTAAATGACGTCACAAATATGTGATTTTAATAGCGCGTGCATTCATCCACCTGAATCGGGGTCAGATGTCATTATGCATTTCATGTTTTTATGTGCAATACTTTATATATTATAGCTTTATATTAACTATTTGGATGCTAGTGGCAAATCAAATCTATGATAACAGATTGGATCCAGATTAGACGCCATTTTACTCGGAGTTTTATCAGGATCCAAATGCGTGTCCATAAAGAATAAATCTACAAATTGAAGCAGACAACAATTATTAATTATCCAGACGCAACATTACTGAACTTCTGAACATTTATTTCTTGTGTATATAGATCTGTGTTTTACTGTTTTGTATTTTGTATGAAATGCTTGTTTTGAGGGCCTCAAGGTAGATTAGTCATAATGTTATGACTAATATAGCTACCCTCGTTAAATAAAGTATTCAATGTTCAAAATTTCAGATATTTTCATTACACCTTCATGAGTTATTATTATTCATATCTTAATTTATTTTCAACCCTTCCCCTGTTCTATGTTTATTCAAAATTTAAATACCTACTGAATATTCATGGACAAAATAGTTATAATGAAATATGGAAGGTGGGACAGTGTAGCCATTTTGGAAAGTAAAGAAACATCTTTCAAATTCTATTGACGAACGGAGCGGACCTGATCAGACAGCTGCTATAGGAGCCATCTGATCTGGGTCCGCTGTGTTTGCAAATGTGTGAAAAGATGTTAACATGAGAGAAAGGGTTAGTAAACATATTATAAGTATATTGTACACAAAATGAAAATTATGTAATGTAATGCATTTCTCAAACCCAATATAATTCTAATAAAAATATTCTATTTTATGATATATTAGACATGTTTATATTTATACATGTAATCTTAGCCCTTTCCCTGTTCTATATTTAGTCCCGATTCCAATACCTATACAGAATATTTATGGACCAAAAATTATAATATGGAAGGTGGAACATTGAAGTCATTCAGAAATTCTAAATAAACAGATGAATGAAATTCCATTAGCAATCAGAGCAGATCCTGATCAGACGGTCCGTACATGATCCACGCGTGGTCTATCACACATCGTCGATCAGGGTACTACACAGTTGACCCTTTACTCAATGAATATTCATGTGAACAATAATGACAATGAAATAGCATATGGACACGTGAATTTTATCAGGGCAAACTATGTAGAATGATATCTTTGACAGACCATCAGAAAACAAGACAGACCCTGATCAGACGGACATAAAAAAGCAACAAATAAAATTGCACCAAAGGCAACATCTTTTTTAAATAATTAATCCGCCCCCCATACACACACGTCCGAATAATGTTCTTTTTTTTTTCGCTCAAAACAACATTTAAAAACCAAACCAAACATTTAATTCGATCTACGTTGAATCCATCCTCAGTACTTTCAGTAGTTTGATTATCTGGTTTTACATGCAGCGCCACCTATATGGCGAGTTCGGCTGAAGTGCATTATGCCTTCGGCGTTCGTCGTTCGGCTTTATGCTTGTTGCTATGGGCTTACCGCATTGGGTCATGTGTCATTGAAGAAACTTCAATGAAAGAAGGACTCCCATCTTGACATGCAATAATCGTTTAGCAAACTGTTCAACACCACAATGCAGGATGCATTTATCATGAAGCAAACTGAAATGCCACAATGCATGATGCAATTACAATGAAGCAAACTGAAATGCCACAAAGCATGATGCAATTTTGGCGTTGATCGTCCTCCATACTCAGGGCCAGGTCACGCTTAGTACGATAAGGTTTTACAGTAAAGCATGTCTGCAGAAATTGCCGTCTACCGCCCTTCTAAACGAAATTGTTCTCCTAATCAATGTCTGAGTGTCCAACAGTTTGGATCCTAATTATTCGACGTCTCATCAGGATCCCAGCTGGTTGCAAAGGCCAACAGACGTGATCTATAGTTTTGAAAGGGTTAATTAATATTTATTATCATTTCTCTACAGTCTTAACCTTTAGCCTGCTGAGCAAATTATTTTTACAGAATGTTTCACCTACTACATTTTCAAGCTATAATCAATGTGTCTTCCAATGTGCAATCAGAATGACAAACAGTTTGGATCCTGATGAGACGCCGAGTTACTCGGCGTCTCATCTGGATCCAAACTGTTTGCAAAGGTACACACCCATCCGCCCATAGCAGGTTAAAGGTTAATAAACACCCGAATTATTTATTCATAGGATCTCTTTCTAGAAAGGAATCCGTTCGCCAATGACTTATCACTTTCAACACTATAGAACAGTTTGATGACCAAACACTTTTCATCCAGATAAGACGCTGGATCTAATGAAATTGGAGAGGCAGAAATGTGTACTTTTGGATCTGAAGCTGACGAAAATCTTTGCAGACGAAACTTACTAAGCCTAGGATGGCTATATGCTGGTCAGTAAAACATTCCTCCGTGGAAAATAGCTGCGTATCGCAGTATACAAGATAACAGACACTGCGAAGCTCTGTTTACAGTGTATAACGAGCTCTCGTATCATGTGAATGATACTATCGTAACGTAGTATGGTGCAGCACGGGATTTGATGAGTACACCAATTTTCACTAGGTAAGACTTAGCGTTAGCAACCAGACTGAATACTTTGCACGCTACATAAGAGTTGTCCGCCAAACTGCCATGATCAGAGTGTGATACAGTTTGAATCCTGGCGAGACCCAGATTTATTCGACTTGTCTCATCTGGATCTGAACTGTTTGAATATGCTATGACATACGGTAGCGTGCATATAGTTCGTATAATCTAAAGATGTTTATAGCTTTCAAATGCTACTGGTATACACTATACTGCCCTTATATAGGCCGCAAACCAGCCAGAGGTCTGGATAAGATGCTTAAATTAACTCATTCTCTCCTAGGCTATGTTTAGACTCAACCCTTTTGAATTAATCTACCGAAAGGGAGCATTAACTATAGAAAAGGAGAGTTTTAGAATTGTGTAATATTGAAACCATTGTGATAAATAAAGCATTTGCTCCTATGGAGCAAATGCTCTATTTATCACAATGGTTTCACAATGTGAAATATACAGAGGCGCAAACATGCGTCACTAGGGGGTAATGTGTTAAAACGTATTCAACAATAACTCTTTTATTTCTCCAACAAACCCTATATTGTGACCAATCTTTAGAATCGTCTCGAAGAGATTATTCTAAAGAGTGGTTACAACATAGGGTTAGGGGGAGAAATGACGATTTTAGTATTTGGGTACGCACCTTTATCTGTTGCTCTGTCAGCCCTTTGAATATAAGGTAACTGTTCAAATGTGCGTGGTTCACTGCATTCCTAGTTTTTAACAGAACTACCAGATGGTCAAACAGTTGGATAAGGTGATATTTTAAAGAAATCAATTCAAATAGATACAGTTCTAAAGTTTATTGCATTAACACATTCCCTCCTAGTGACGCGTTTTGTCGCCTCTGTAAAAGTCTCATTTTGAAACCATTGTGATAAATAGAGCATTTGCGTGACAAACGCTGCATTATTCAATTTCACATTTTTTATTTGATCTTTTTTTATCCAATACATGTATTTTCTTTTTCTCATTTGATGTTCTTGAGCATTTTTCATTCGATTTTTTATCCAATGTTTTCTTTTTTCTCATTCGATGTTTGAACATTTTTCTTTATTCAATGTTACGAACAAATTTCATTTGATATTTCGAAAAAATAGTTCGATAACTTGCCCCATTGGATAGACTACTATACATGGAGTTGTAAGCTAGAAATAGCACAAGGTTCACCAATACATTGGTAAGTGAAAAACGGTTAACTAGAAGCTATTTTATATATTTCTTAAGCACACATGCGTAATTTGATAATTTATTTTATTAATGAATTATGTTCTTTTGTCAATAAGTGTCCGTGTTAAAGATCTAACCATGCCATTTTGAAGCTGAGTGACTTGTTCGTCCAATGAAATGCGAGCTTACAACTCCATCTAGTAGCCTATCCCATGAGGCAAATTATCGAATGAAAAATGGCTTTTTCGCAACATCAAGTGAATGTACGTAACATTGAATGAAGAAAAATGTTCAAACATCGAATGAGAAAAAGAAATTATTGGATAAAAAAATCAAATGAAAACATGATGTGTTTGTGAAACACTATGCCGCCTCATATATTTGACCTCTGACCTTGAAGAATGACCTTGACCTTGACATGTCACCCCTCAAAATGTGCAGCCTCATGAGATACACAAGCATGCCAAATATCAAGTCTCTATCTCTGCTGGTCCAAATGTTATGGCCAATGTTAAAGTCGGCGATTTGACCCATATATTTGACATCTGACCTTGAAGGATGACCTAGACCTTGACACGTCACCCCTAAAAATGTACGGCTTTATGAGATACATATGCATGCCAAATATCAAGTCTCTATCTATACTGGCTCAAAAGTTATGACCAATGTTAAAGTTGCTGACAAACAAACAAATAGACAAACGGACAAACAGACAAACAGACAGGGTAAAAACAATATGCCCCCGACTATCGTCAATGGGGGCATAAATATGAAATTGAATATTGCAACGTTTGTCACGCCATACCAAAGGTGGCCGACGCATGCTTGGACTCACCCATAGACCCCCCCCCCCCCAAAAAAAAAAAAAAAAAAAAAAAAAGTGATCGAAGTATGTTCAACTAGCCTAAAACTATCTATTTGAACCCTTAACCACTCCGAAAAACAAGAAAAACACGACCCGGAAAAAAATTTCCTTTCGGGTCTATATATGTATTGAAAGGTATCCAACTACGCCAGATCAACCGCGGAAAATTCAACAGTCATGTTTTTCAAAGTGTTACAGCAAAGCCAATTCAACACCGATTTCAATAATTTTGGTCTTGATCCGTTCCAAATTCCATATATTAAGCGGCACAGTTAGTGCTTTCCTTAAATATTGCTCCGTCTTGTCGCTGCAAGACGGCGAATTTGAAAAAACGCTAGAGCGAAACGATGTGACTCCCACAAGGATGCATAAAAGTATATAGGGGGATCTGTATTCGTTTAACTTTTCAACAAAAACGCGAATTATACTGAACCACATTCGAAAAACATTCAACTCACCGCAGTTAAAACGATGTTGGCTAGTTCCAGTCTGATATGAGACGCCAGTTTTCTTTCTCCTACTTTCGTTTTGAACGGAGATGGCCATTTCGCTGTGGCCCGGAAGTAGTAGTCAATTTGCATATCTAATAGTTTATGAGCCGGGTCACAGCAAAATGGTCGCATCCGTTCAAAAAGAAAGTTGGGGAAAGAAAACTGGCTCCTCGTAGCAGACTGGAAATAGTAAGCGCCGTTTTAATTGCGGTGAGTTTAATGTTTTTCGATAGTGTTTCACCATAATTCCTGTTTTTGTTGAAAAGATTAACTAATACAGATCCCCCCTATATACGTCTATGCATCCAGGCGGGAGTCACATCGTTTCGCTCTAGCGTTTTTTCAAATTCGCCGTCTTGCAGCGACAAGACGGGGCAATATTTAAGGAAAGCACTAAGTGTGCCGCTTAATATATGGAATTTGGAACGGATCAACACCAAAATGATTGAAATCGGTGTTGAATTGGCTTTGCTGTAAGACTTTTAAAAACATGACTGTTGAATTTTCCGCCGTTGATCTGGCGTAGTTAGATACCTTTCAATACATATATAGACCCGAAAGGAAATTTTTTTCCGGATCGTGTTTTTCGTGTTATTCGTAGTGGTTTAGGGTTCAAATAGATAGTTTTAGGCTAGTTGAACATACTTCGATCAATTTTTTTTTTTTTTTTTTTTTTTTTTTTTTTTTGGGGGGGGGGGGGTCTATGGGTGAGTCCAAGCATGCGTCGGACACCTTTGCGCCATACCAGAGAAACTCAATTTTGTGTAGGTATACCATAGTGTATAATACTCACACAGCAGTACGGTTTTAACCACGTGTGCTTTAGTTTATAGCTAATTCTTTCGCTGCCAATGTTGCATCTGTGATTACCTATGCAAATAGTTTACATCCAGATGAGACGCTGACTAACTCGACGTTTCCTCAGAATCCAAACTATTTGTTACTATGGTAATGTATTTGCAAGAAAGTGGGAGAAAATTAAACAAACAGAAATTTTAGCAGACAACAAATGTTGCAGACGACAATTTTTAGCAGCGAACGAAATATTATTTTCTGTTCTCATTATGTTTTATAAATGATGTAAAGCAGCGTTTATAATAATACAGTAAAACCCCTCTCATGCGACCGCTTAATGAATAAACATGGCTGTCTTTAAAAGCAGGTGGTTGCTTAATGCAGGACGAAAGTTATGCAGAAAGCTCCTAGAGGAGCTTTCTGCATAACTTTCGTCCTGCATAAAGCTACCACCTGGCACCCGGAATTATACCCCTTTCTGGTGGTCGCATTAGAGGGGTTTTACTGTACATACAAGATAACATTGACCCAATAACTACAGGGACAACCACTTCAACAACTTGGTCAAACAAGCGCACTATCATGATACTAGAAAGAAAATGCTGTTTCATTAGATAGGTCTTATCTAACGCACATCCTCAGTTAAAACACCAATATTGCACATTGGTTCTCTGGTAGCATTCTGAAGGCAGAACAGAACAGAATATACCTTTATTGAGTCATACATAGCGTTATGTAAAAGCCTATGAACAAAAGTTGTAGTTGTAATATAATGAATTGAAGTATGATGAGCAAATAGTTCGTCTCTAGAAAAGAGTCCTAGGTTATCAGACCTTAGTCCATTCTCAAGCGTCTGACTGGTCATATTATGAGCTTGCTCAAAATCTGACAAATCAGCTGCTTGAGAATGATCTCTGACTTAAGCAAACGTTTTATAACATCGGGACAAGGTTTTCTTATCCATATTACTGTTCTTCATTTATTTGTCCAAATGCATATTCAGAATGTCAATCAATCAATCCTGATCCTGATGAGACGCTGATTTATTTGACGTCTCATCTAGATCCAAACTTCAAAGGTACACATTTTCTTGTAGTGTGCTAATGTTAGTAGGAGGGATAATATTGGCAGTATAACTTCTCTATAGCAGTCAGTCAGTGAACATGGTTATCTTTAACAGCAGCTGGCTGCTCATATGCAGGACGAAAGTGAACAGAGAGCTACTATTTAGTTTCTACCGTCTACCATTAAAGATGCATTCTGCTCGTATATTTGAAAAAAGCGAAACACAATTACTTCTGAGTCCGAGTCTATGTGACTTGAAACTCAGTCATGGGCATGGTAATGAAAGAGTTGTGTGCTCCACAAGAATGTATCCTAAGGTACTACGGGAATCTGTCAAATGCTTGTTCTAAGCACAGGGGTCTGGACCGCTTCATGGGAGTCTATATGTATTATATTATAACAAGGGTTCCAACTAGCAGAATGGACAGCCGTGAACCACTGGTACAAATATGAATGTAACTCTTACAAATTCAATGATAATTTTGTAATTCTTTCGGCTATTGAAAGCCAATATATTTTACTATCAAATGCATATAATCTTCTGACGGTAACTTATGTACATTTATCAATTTAACAATGATTTACCAAAAGTTCACTTGTTTTCTGGGTCATTGACAAACGTTCGTTCACCTCGGTTTCACTATATCACAGCCATAACCTGGCGAATTTCAATTCAAAAGATGGCGTGGTTCAATAAAACAACCCAATTATATCACCAATCTCCATTTGTTTTGTCTTCTAAATAAGTAAGGAACTAGCAACAGCGGCCTTTTCGTCTGTCGTTATGTTTCTATTTCGGATGCTGCCATTTTGCAACAAATTTGAATGGAGCCATTTCACTGGATGAGCGAAGGAAAAGTTGGGAAATCCGTGACGTCACGTACAATGGCTCCTTTCTCGACGATTTGAAGCAAACTGACTAAACTCGCTAGTTTTACATAATTCTTTTGATGCTGGGGACTAAAACATTGGAGGTGGGTGATAGAATTGATTCGTTTTATTGAACCACGCCATTTTTTAACTGCAAATTGCGAGGTTATTGCTGTGATCTAGTGAAACCGGGGTGAACGAACTTTTGTCAATGACCCAAAAAACACGTGAAATTTTGAGAAAATCATTGTTGGATTGATACTTGTTCATAAGTTAACGTTATAAGATTATATTTATTTGATAGAAAAATACATTGGCTTTCAATAGCCGAAAGAATTACGAAATCATCATTTAAATTGTAAGAGTTACAGTCATATTTGTACTCGTGGTACACGGATATCCGTTCTGCTAGTTGGAACCCTTGTTATTATATAGTACATATAGACCCTCATGAAGCGGTCCAGACCCCTGTGGTTCTAAGGTTCTCTGTAGTTTTGTCAGGGTATGTCCTGAATTGTTCCTTGACTCTGTCAGAGTGTAGGGTAGGTCCGTGCCTTGGTCGCAATATGTTTAAGGGTGTTCCGTGATTCTATCAGAGTGTGTCCTAATGTTGTCCCATGGCTCTCCGAGAATGTTTCATAGGACTGTTCCATGGCTTCATCAGAATGCAACTTATGCTTGTTCCGTGACTCTGTCAGAATGTGTCCTTTGATTACTCAGTGACTCGGCAGAGTGTGTCCTATGATTACCCCCGGAACTTTCTGCATGACCCTACTGTAGACAACCGCCTGCCCGAAAGACCTAGATTCATCCTTATCAAAATTCCGTTTTAGAGGGGTTTTACTTTACTTCCCGCTTGCATAAAACCGGATACCCGTTTTGATTGCCCTACTTTTCCATCCAATCAACGAGCCGCATTCTTGATATTTTTCAATCTCTAATTCTCAAACATTTTATAAAATCGACTCTAACTTTCGAAGACGAACCTTCCAGTGCGCATGTGCAACAAAGCTCCGCCCACGACTAGAAAAAAGAACGAGTTTCTATGTTATGGCGTTTTTGACACGCGAACGAGTGTTCACAAGTGTTCACGTGTGTAAAACGTAGAGAGGACGACCGTGTAAACAACTGAGAGGCAGAGTTATACATCCGGTAATTGGGCTGTCGTGGACTAAAATGGACAAATAAATCACGAAACATCCCACCTGTTGAAGCAGGCTTATTGAAAAAGGACTAATGTCAATAAGCAAATAAATCAGGAAAAATAAGAACAAACCTGTATTTAAAACTGTAATCCATTCAAAAATGTAAACGATCAAACCTGTAATCTTTTTAAGCCTTTACATGTTTATTTTTATTTAAATATTCTGCCCATAATGAATTTTTAATATTAATAAGCTATATCTATATGGGGTTTCGGTAGAAGTGAATATTTAAGTTTGTGCAAACCGAGTAGACCCTAATCAAACAGCATATGAGCTGTCAGACCAGGGTCTTCTTGGCTTGCCAAGTGGTCAAAAGGCGTCACATACTATAAGCTAATGTGTTATCATTTTAGATATCAATTGCGAGTTTGCCTCCGTCTTTCACAAGAATTATTTTTTTCACAGTTTTGGGGATACGTATAGATTTTGTCGGCCATTATTATTTGGACTACTAAAAATTGTGTAAAAAATGTTCTATACACAGATGGGGAATATTGATTATTTGACACAGCCAAATAAGGCAATATTTACAAGAAAAAAGGCGCGAAACCAATTTCACTGTGTAGGATTTTCAAAACATAAACACGTGAGAATTTTAACAAAGATGTTTGTTTGATTGGTGGATGTTCTGAGTATTTTGCATAAACGAGTGTGGCTTTTAGGTGGACCATAATCACGTGACTATATATAAAAGTACAAAAATGAATCATGCAGGAAACACCACATACAGAACAAACAGCCGCCCGAACAGCCACACAAGGAAACAACAAATATACACAACTATAAAAAAAAAAAAACATTAAGAGACGCACAAAGACAAAACAAAGATACAATAAGGGGGAAGATGGAAGTACCGCCTTGGAACGGTCAGTGACAAAAGTCACGGGGGGGTTTAAACCGGTTTATGGGCGCCCAACCTCACACTCATTCCATCCCCACCCTAGAACACAAACAGTGTAAATAAACGTATCCCCTCTCCGACTAAACTACAACAACCGCGATGGCAAATACAGTGGTAAAGTGCATGTATAACGAAAACATTTAATTAAACAAACTATATCCACCTATCGCTAGTGTACTCAATGATTGGGCTGCAAACAGAGTAACTGTCGAAAAGTAATGAAAAAAGGAAATAGTACAGATATCCGACGTTCTCCTTCCGTTTCTGCATTTAAGAGGTCGCCTTCATAGAGTACTAAACCTTTCTTGTCGGCGTACATGCAAAAAGGCCAGCGTGATTGCCACATGTAAAAGGGTTGACAACCAAACATGCAGTATGTTGTAGTACTATAGGATCATATCCCTTTTTAAATTATTTTTTTAACATATTTGATGAACAAAGTGAGAAAATGGGTATGCCTAATAATTTTACGAAGCTTGTAAATAACATCACCATAAAATTCAGGATGTGAAATACCGTGTCGCAGAAGCACCTTGAGATTACATTGGTACTTGCCAATAAGTGGGAGATTTCGATAATAAAATTTAGAGAAAGTTTTTTTTCTTAGTATCTATATGGTATCTATATCCTTGCTTAAGCAGCTTTTCAGTTAAAATGAGATTTCGACTGTTAAAATCGTCAATATAATAACAACCTCTAGCAAAACGAACAAGTTTAGATATATAAACCCCGTAAGATGGGACACGGGGAACATCTCCGTCAAGATGAGGGAAATTTATAATATTAAAATCAAAATCATCTCTTTTGTCTCGTATATTTTAGAAGAAATCATTCCATTATCAATTTTAAGGTCTAGATCAAGAAACGCTGCATAATTGTCGGACCGGTTAGCTTTATTCAATTTGAGTTCTTTAGGATAAATTGTAGGAATCAGAGCATCAAAGAAAGGGTTATCCAAATTAAAAATATAATCCAGATATCGAGAAGTTTCATTGAAGGCTTTTATAACATTTTCTTGTGATTGTGGATTCAAACGTAACATGAAATAACAGTACAAAAACAAATCTGCGACAAGTGGTAAACAATTCGTACCCATAGGAATACCAATTACCTGACGGTATATAGCATTCCCATAACGTACAAATATGTTATCCAAAAGAACGGTTAGTGATTCGCAAACTTCGGAGCAAGTCCAATTGGTGTAATATTTCATTTGCTCGTCAGTAAAGAAAGCTTTTTCAGCTTTACATGCCAGGAATGATGTTTTTCCCGGGCAAATACTTTCTGGATTAAGTTAGTAAGTTTATCTTTTATTAAAATATGAGGAAGAGTTGTGTACAAAGTAGAAAAATCGTACGTGCTTACAGTGGATGCAAGAAACCTTTTGTTCTTAAGTTTGTTTAAGACTTCTGAAGAGTTCTTAATAGACCAGAAGAGATTTATTCCAGAATTTTCACAAGTCTTATCTCAGTAGAATTTGTTCTTTTACCTTTGTTAAACAAGAAGTCAAAAGTATAGACAATTTAGTAGTTGTACATGAGCTAGAATTTGCAATGAAACGCGCTTTATATGGTTTTGGTTTCAAGTTGTTCACACATTTTGACATGGTCTGAAACGATGGTCTTTTCGTCAGTAATAACTGACATGTAAGACTTGGTATTAATAATTTCCTGCTTCAAGACATCGATATAATGTAATCGTCAAATAATAATCACATTATTCGATGCCTTATCAGCAGGAACAAAAACGTATTTTGAATGGAAATCCTGTTAACCCTTTTTAAGATGTCTAAAAGAAATTCTAGGTTTAGGTGGAAGAAGGTGTTTATTAGAGCTATAAAAAGAAATGCGTTTGTCAATTATATCAAAAATTAGTTTTTTCCAACTAGAAAGAGCATTAGACTCAACATATTCTCTTCGATACCATTTAATACTAAAATTGTGTAAAGCCTCCGCAATCTGAACTCGACAAGAGTTAAAACCTATCAAGGATGGTATTCTATATTTGGGACCTTTATTCAAAAGAGATCGTAGACGTTTATCTTTAATCATCTCAAAATTACCAGTAATCACATGACCAGCCGGAAAATAGCAAAATTTTGAAGTGGCGCAATCTCAATTATTAGGAATATTATCATTAATATTAAGGTCGGCCACAATTTTATTATATTTGAAAATAGTATTTCTGATGGGTTTGTTATATTTATAGCAGATGATAGGTGGTTCTGTGTTTTTAAAGTATATAGGAATAGCGTCAATTACATTTTTTGTCTCTAAAAATACTTTGGAGGTCAATAAAATCAATACCTTTATTAATAAAAGGAATTTTCAAGAAGAATCTTTGGTGTTCAGATAATTTGTCAATATGTGGTCTGAGAACATGTTGTGTAAAGCTTTGTATCAAACTAGCCGTTCCTATGAGAGGATCTGATCTAAAAATAATTTTATCGGTTTGCTCGTCAATTTCTTTTAATGAAGATATAGATAAGGAGGAAAGTCTAGAAAGCATGGCATGTTTACCAGAAGTTAAACGTAAAGTATGTTGATTAACAAGAGTCATTTTCAAACGAGATTTTCGTTTAATATTACCATTTTTGTGAATGCCATGTGATCGAGATTTGCGTTTTCTTATAGAAAAGTTTGAAAAACTGTTCTTTTGAAATATCTCCAGTCTGGTAAATATTAAGTTATTATTATGTAATTGCTCAGTGGGCGGGGCTTATGAACTCATCCTGTTGAAAAGTAGGGTAATCACTAAATCGGTTAGAGCTTATAAACTGCAGTCTTCGAAAATAAGACGGCCTAAAACGCTTCGCTTCGCTCGCTTTATCGGCCATCTTATTTTCGAAGACTGCGGTTTATAAGCTCTAACCTATACGTAGAGACACTATAGAAGGATCTACTGTGTTTACAGTAATTAAAGGTCATGGTCATAATTGCACATGATCCTGTTGTAACATGATGCCAGTTGACATTTTCCCTGTTGAATATACATGTTCGAAACAATGACGTCATGATTATTAATTAGGTTATATTTTAGAATGACATATGAATCCATATGAAATGTTTGACCAAGAAAAAAACTGTAGAATCATATCTATATTACTTTTAAGCAAACACAGCATACCCAGACCAGACGGTTCCTACAGGAGCCGTCTGGTCTGGGTCTGCTCTGTTTGCAAATGCGTGAACATGTGTTTATAATCAGGAAAGGCTAAACTCTTTGCACGCCAAGTAATGTTTCGTCTGCAACAATTATCACCTGCTTCAATTCTTGAACTAAATTTTCACTCATAAAAAAACATGAAAAAAGTTAAACTCTGATCTGTTGCAAACTTTATTTTACTAACATCCAAATTATCTTTCTATTTTAAGAAAATACTGTCACGGTAGGCCTATCAAACAGCCTGGATCCTGATAAGAAACCGAAATACTCGGCGTCCGATCTAGATCTAACCTTTTTGCGCTTAACCCTTTACTCCATAATACGCCTTTGCAAACAGAGTAGACCCAGATCAAACGGCTCCTATAGGAGCCGTCTGATCTGGGTCTACTCTGTTCGGTTATATAATAATATAGATATGATTATACAGTTTCTGCCAGAGCCAAACTTTGTTGTGCCCATGTGCTATTATTACAGTTAATCTAATTAATATTAATGATGTAATTATTTCTTTCATGAATATTCATTGACTAAAGGGTTAACTAAAGGGTTATCCCGTTCAGTGCGAGAAATGATTCACTCATAGTGTCCTTTGCAAATCAAAAAGTGTATACAATACAATACAAGACGAATACTGATGCAAGGCATTGGATCGCCGCGAAATTTGTGTACAAGGAAGGTTTTTAATAAGGAACTGTTTTGTTAAGACAATTGAAATACAACATTTCATTAAAAACTTAACGAAATATGTAGCCTCTTGAGTGTAATGACGTAGTGACCTAGTTCCGAACCCGACATGATCCATATTTGAACTTGACCAAGATTGCATCCAAAAATAACGTATAAGTTGAAAGAAAAAACACTTAATATGGATAATTATCATTAACTATCCCAGTAAAAACCCAAACCGCCATTAAAAAAAATAGAAAGGAAACAGAGAGAAAAATTTTTTTCGTCAGCGGTGAGAATCGAACCAGGGCTGACTGCACGATAGGCGACCGTGGTAACCACTACGCTATCAGGCCAGACATACTTCAAGGGAAATTGAAGATGTATATAAAGTTATCATGCTACTATATTGACGACTTTTTTAAATAAAAAAAATAAAACGACTTTTTTAAATAAAAATAAATAAAACAATAAAACTTCATTACAACATTTATCACTCTCATGATAATTTAATCAATAAACTCTAACAAGGGCGGTGATGGTCATAGACCTAAATATAGCCTGTTCAGTTCCATTAACGAGTGACTTTAGTCCTATCTAAAAATAGAAACCGAGACGACGGAATTCGATTTTGACCATGTAGAGCCTCCGGTAGAATAATAACCATGTCTGTTTGAATTAACATATCGACTGTCGATTCAAATGATCTTATTTTTCAAATTCGAGCACGTTTTCCCGTCTTGTAATGTATATCTCTGAAGGGCATAATTTAGAACGAGAGCACCGCAAACAGGTGCACGACTACAGTTTTGACCCGGCTTCAATTCTGCGACTTTGACCCGGCTTCATTTATGTTTACAAAACTGTTTTTGGCATTTAATGTCGATACTTCGACGGAAAAAAGTGTCATAATTATTGTTATTATTGTACATTTGTTTGATAAATTTCTTTTTAAACATCGTATGAAGGTTTTTACATCACATATTTCACTACATCAATAATGCAGGTAGAAACTATTCTCTGCCACGCTCTCATGAGCCAATTTGTAAAACTTGTCGCTACCCCTCCTACATGGGTAAATACTTTTAAGCATTCCATTAGTGATCGCCGCTCATGCGGCGATCAACAACTCTTTATTGGGAAGGGGTGTCCCTGCATATGACGCGTTTCATGTTTCAGTTTTATTCGGGTTGGGTTTTAGTTTCGTAACTGTTCGCCCTATTCGCGAATCACTTACAAGAAAGCGATTGGAGGGATCGGGTGATCATCGGCAAAATTAAAATTAGGTCGCTGATTGTTTTAACTTACTGCCTGGAGCACTGTGATACTGTAAGTACATTTTATGCTGAATAGTTGCAACGCAGAAACATACTGAATGTACCTGCTATCCTAGATTGTCTTAAGGCATTGTGCTGTGTACTGATCAGGGGCGTAGCTTGCCTTTAACAAATGTGTAGGCACGGCATTTGGTAGGGAGTCTGGGGGCATGCTCCCCTGAAAAAATGAAAATCTACAATGCTGGAGGGGCATTTTAGGGGGTTCTGGGAAAACATTATGCAAAATATAAATGATATAAAATGCTTCAAATGTGATAGAATTTACAATTTGGGACAGAAAGATGTTGGGTAATTTGTCAGAAAAAAACATAGTTGTAGATTTATAGATTTTCTTTCAGTCAATTAGGTGATTTTTGGAATATATTCGTAGTATTTTACTTATTGACAAACTCGCTTTTTAAAGCTTATAATTTTACTGAACTTTAATTTTCGAAACAAGTTGATCTAGCACCTCGTAATTAAGCTCAGTATGAAAGTTCAGGCTTAATTGTAGATAGTGTGAACCCAGATCAATTGCTTTTTAAAAAAATGTTATATTCCGACAGAGTTTTTCTACTCAAATTTGTAACACAACACTCTTAATCACATTTTGATGTATGTGTTGCACATGACGTGCCAAGCGCGTAGGCAAGTGTTTTTTTTTTATTTTGGCCGAGAAGGATATTAGCAAACTTGTATGGGATGGGTACGGGAGGGGTGTCCCCTCCCTTTGCCGATTTTCTTTTTTAAATTTGTGTTTTCTTAGATGCGATTTCAATGCATTTTAAGACAATTTATGAGGTGTTATAGCTTTTGTTATTTTACCAATAAAACGTCATTCTGATTGTCATTTTCCTGCGCGGCTAAGAAACTAAATCTGGTATAAATGAACTATTGTTGAATCAAACAAACATAAGAAACGACGAGTATACATTTATAAAGTGTAATAACAAAAACTCTGCATTTTTAATACAAAACATCATAATCATTAATGCATGTTATGGCAGTATGCATGTATAAACCCTTCACCTGCTAGACATGAACTGTAAAATGCACACAGTTAAGATCTAGATGAGATGCCGCGAATAACACAATGTCTCATTAGAATCTAAGTGTGTAGGAGCCCATCAGGCGCATGGACATGACCAGTGGCTTGATGGCACTGCTCTATCGACATCTAAATTGATATACATTGTATTCTTTTTTTCCAAAAATACATGTAAAAGCTGAACTCTTTTTTCCGTCCTTATCGCACATTATGCAGTCAAAGTTTTTGATAGACAAATACATTTTTACCTGATTTGAAATGATAAGAAAGGCACAACTTCCGTGTCTCATTAAGGATGCAAAGGTTTGTGTTTTCATCTGTAATGCTGAAGTTGGGATCTCCAATATCAGGATATATACATGTATAGATACGTATTACTATACGCGCCTAAAAAAACATGTCAGAGCCGAGATACAATAGATCTAGGAGGCGACATTGTGTAATTTGCTGATAATTTTCTTTGACCCATTGATTTATTATGAGTCTTTATGACTGAAAACAATTGGTAGGCTATACATCTATTTAACTAAAATAGAAGATCCATAAACATTTACAAATCATTCTTCTTATTTGCCCGGAAGTTCAGAACTTGATGGTGTCCTTGGTCCAGTATAAGGGGTTCAATATAAATCCTTACCCCACTTAGTCGTCATTTTTATTACATTTTCGGCATTTTTAGCCTTTTTTATTTTTCGAATTCTGAAAAAAAGTGTAGGCCCGTGCCTTTGTGCCTAATAGGAAGCTACGCCACTGACTGATAAGTTTGGGTTAGTCCATAAATCAAGAATTGAAAAGGGGATAGAAGGGTATTGATCTGACTAGGAACCTCGGAGCATCTACTGAATTTTAACGGTGACTTTTAGTTTTATAAATAGCCTTGCTTGGTTACATGGTAAGCTGGAGAGTATAAATATCCATAATCGTCGACCATTGAGAGTAGTAACTACTGTACCCTGACTAATGCTACTCTTGTTGAGTAACTGCTCTGAGACACACGTTTTATATTACACGTAGACTAAGCCTATAGTTCAATGCTGTAAGGCGTTTCTTATATCTCGTAAGCAATGACACCCAATAGTCAGCTATCCTAAATAATATATCTGTTAACTGAACTGTTGGTATCTTATTTGCTAGATAATATATCTGGTTAAATATATGTTACCAAGTAGTTGGCATCTTGTATGCTGAATAATAGAAGTTGTAACGTCCGTATATCCTTGAAGTACCTGTCCTGTTTAGAGCATTCTGCTGGGTATTAGTCAGAGTAGTCTACCCTTAGGCTTTAAATACTGTATAGAGGAACAAATCCGGAAATTTCTGGATTTTTGACTTTAATGGTAGCGGCTAAGTAATAACGATTTTGTCTAGGTCATAAAATAAGACTACCGCACTCGCTGCTAACAGCATTCCGTTCTAGAAGTCTCGCTCTCGCATAGGTATGAAAGACTCGCTAGTTGTAAAACATGGCAGATCACAGAGAAAGAGGGTGCCAAGAATTACATATACCCCTTCAAGACAACACCCAAAGACCGTGACAAGTGCGGTACCATATCGACTGGACATCGTTAAGGCGATGCAGAAGAAACTTGACGGGGCGAGTGCACTGCAAGGTGAGCCAAATGTAGCTGGCAGATACGGTACTCTTGTAATAGACAATATGACGACTTAAAGCAAGCTTTCATGATTATTACTTGAACTCTGTGGATAAACAGGTCACCATTAGTAAGAAGAAGAGTAATGGGAAAGGTTAGGGGTTAGACCAGGATGTAATAGTTGAAGAGTCCATCTCTATAAGAGGAAGTACAGGAGGTCGCTTACTACCAACAAAATAGACGTAAACGGTCCGAAGTGCAAGATGTGTGTAGAACAGGATCTACCGCATATCACAGAGGTCATCTAGGACACATATTTTGTGAACATCTTAAATGAAAAGATCAGGAATGCATGTTCTCCAGTTCTAAGGCAATGTGGACGCACTCATACACAAGTCCCATTGGAAGAAAGGAATAGCTCAGAGACACCCGGCAAGAAGCCGCATACAAGGCTTATACAGTTACCCCCAGTCACTGCCGCTAGACACACAGACCCAGTAGTCCCCATAGAGAGCAGGGTAACAGAGGAACAAGAAATTGAGTTAATACAGGAATTCAGTGGAAACTTTGAGGTGTACGGAAAGAGCGTGGATGATGACGACCCGAGATTGGATTACAAATATATAAGAGGCTATGGTGGAGTGTGTACTTTTTGGAGGAAGGAACTCAACTCACATAATTATAAGGTAGCATCGCAAGGGAGTCAACTTATGATCATTCTTGATATACAGACAGAGGAAGTTGCGACATGCCTCATAAATGTGTACATGCCGTCAAGTACAAAAAACTCCGACTCTGAATATAAGGAAATTCTATGTGAACTACTGGAAATTGTTGATAATTACAAGGCAACTCATGAAATAACTAGAGGTTTTTGTCACAAAAACGGATGTCTCCCCTCTAATAAAAACAATATGTAAAGGGAAATCACTAAAAATGTTATGGACTTGATGATTGATACTTCCCCTCATTATGCGCTTTCCACACCACATTTTTCAAGAAGAAAATGATAACAGCTAATAACTCCAAATATATTGACACCAGAGTTATGGCCCTTGTGCACGACACTTACTTTCATCATGCTCTTTCCATAAATGAAATGTCATTCCAATAGCATCAGTCGAACAGGAGTTATTGATCGGACTAAAAATGTAACAAAGGGCAATAACTCCAAAAGTATTGAAGCCAGAGTTATGGCCCTTGTTCATGACGCTTTCTCTCATTATGCTCTTTTCATGTAGGAAGTTTCAATACAATGGCAAGAGCCATGTAGGAGTTATCATCCGAACAAGAAAGCGTTAAACAAATGTACAAGGGGCAATAACTCTCAATTTATTGAAGCCAGAGTTAAGGACCTTATGCATGACACTTTCTCTTATTATGATCTTTCCATGTATGAAGTTTCACTCTAATGGCATGTGCCATATAGGAGTTATCATCATGACAAAAATTTGTGATTTTTTTTACAAAGGGCAATAACTCCAATATTAGTGAAACAAGAGTTATGGACCTTAAGCATGACACTTTCTCTTATCATGATCAATCCATGTATGAAGTTTCATTTCAATGGAATGAGCCTTATAGGAGTTATCATCCTGACAAACAATTGTGATTTTTTTACAAAGGGCAATAACTCCAATATTAGTGAAACAAGAGTTATGGACCTTAAGCATGACACTTTCTCTTATCATGATCTTTCCATGTATGAAGTTTCATTCCAATGGCATGAGCCATATAGGAGTTATTGTCCGGACAAAAAATTGTGATTTTTTTTTACAAGGGCAATAGTTCCTATATTAGTGAAGCCAGAGTTATGGACCTTGTGTATGACACTTCCTCTTGTCATGATCTTTCCATATATGAAGTTTCAATCCAATGGCATGAGCCATATAGGAGTTATCGTCCGGACAAAAAAAGTGCTATTTTTTTACAAGGGGCAATAACTCCTATATTAGTGAAGCCAGAGTTATGGACCTTGTGCATGACACTTCCTCTCATTATGCTCTTGCCATATATGAAGTTTCAATCAACTGGCATCAGGCATATTGAACTTATCGTCCGGACAAAAAAGTGTGACGGACAGACGGACAGACGGACAGACAGACAGAGAGACAGACAGACAACTCTCACGAAAACAACATGTCTCCCCCATATAAATATGGGGGGAGACATAATTATATGTGGAGATATGAATGCCTCAATAAAACGTCATACTCCTAGGGACAATCTATTCAAGAACTTTATACAAGATTTTGGAGTGAGCATTGCAAAAGAAGGCGATGGATCCATAAGTTTCTTCCATCACAACGGGAGATTCACCAGAATAGACTACTTTTTATACTGTGGAAAAGGCCAGTTGAAAGGCAGCAAGGTATATGCACATGAAATGCATAGTCAGAACTGTTCGGATCATACAGCTATAACAGCACATCTAGAAACATCAGAAAATCGTGTTTTTTATTTACTCAGAAACGATATAGTTGGCGACAAAGTGCTCGATTTCACTAAAATCCTTATTCGGGAGCGAATCTGACGCTCTTTTTATGTAGATCCTGATGAGAAATGATGAAACATGTTCAAAAAGAATTTCACATACCGGTGACAATGCATTCTACTGCCACATATCCGATTATATCTTTTACAACACTTCAACGCTAACAGACTACACCATTTTGCCCAGCAAGCGTCTATTCGAATTGATTACTTGTCAATAATGTAGACATTAAAATTATGGAACCCTGCTTTCTTCGTGATTGTGCACGGCGAAGTGGGGAACCAGTATGTGTCACACGTTAAAAATGAAAGTAGCCGTTTCTGGTCCTCGGAATTGTCCGAAAAGATTGAATAAGATATGTGGCAATAAAATGCGATGTCACCGGTATGTTAGATTCCCTTTGAAAATATTTCATCATTTCTCATTAGTATCTACCAGAAAGAAGCGTCAGCTTCGCTTCCGACTAGGGATTTTAGTGAAATCGAGCCCTTGTTCGCCAACTATATCCTATAGGAGCCTTCTGAACAGGGTCTGTTCTGTTTGCTTATGATATAATATAGATATGATTCTACAGTTTCTTCCATGGTCAACAATTTCTATATAATTGTGCTTTTATACTACTATAACACTTAATCTAATTAATATACACGATGTCATTATTGCTTAAATGGATATTAATGATACCACACCACACCACACATACGCACACATACGCACACATACACACACGGGCGCGAGGTTTGACTGTATATGTATCTTTCTAGCTTTACGAAATGCTCATTTTGATTTAATCCATTACCTCATAGGCTATTTTTAGATTCAACCCCTTGGAATAAATCTACCGAAAATGAGCATACTAGAGAAAAAGAAAAAAATAGAATTTTGTAGTTTGAAACCATTGTGATAAATATAGCATTTACTCCTATAGGAGTATAGTAAATTTTCACAAATTTACTTTTACAGAGTCGTCAAAAGGCGCCAATATGAGGGAATGGGTTTACATAACAGCTCCCGCTGTATAGCGGTTCTGCTCTATATAAATTGTACAGTTAAAAAATTAACAGTACAATACAATTGTTCTTGTTTTGTAAAGAAACATTGCGACATTGTTTGTAGATGTATGGTAATGATATCTTTTACTCGCAAGGTTCAATAGAACCTATATGACTGAGTGATCAGGAATAAAGTGTGCCGAGATTAATTACAGTAATCAAGGGCTACAAAACACCAGTGCATCCTTGTTGTCGGTTGCTACAACATTTATTTTCCTGTTTGCATAATCGTTGTACATAGTCTATTAACTAATGACCGAGTTGGGCACAGTTTGGATCCTAATGAAACGCTGATTAATTCGAGTCTTGAGGTGATTGTAAGGATATTGGCCAATGAACAAAGTCGAAACGATTATTTGATTTCAAAGTTCACATCGGACCTACTTAACCCTTTCCTTCATAGTTATAGCGCATTTTACCCGCATTTGAAAACAGAGTGGACCCAGATCAGACGGCTTCTATAGGAGCCGTCTGATCAGGGTCTATGCTGTTTGATTTTTACGTGATTAAGAACTGATTCTGGTTTTTGTTAAGGCAAAATATTACCTTGAAAGGTGTACATGTTATTCTGATAAACATGCATGGTGGCATAAATTCTTACATGAATACCGAACAGGGAAAGGGTTAACACAAGAATAGCATCCATTTTGTTCTGTATTCCGCTGCATTGCTGAGTAGCTCGCCGTCCCAACTTAACCCTTATCGTGTCGAAAACAATGTCTGCCAAAACTCTGATATGTTGCATGTTTTTACTTACTTCTGATTTATAAAAGCGTTTGAGGACTGCTGACCGAGTGTCAAACAGTTACTCGGCGTCTCATCCAGATCCGAACTGTTTGCAAATGCGATTCTGGTCGAGGCCGGAGGGATGAGGCAGATCTGTTTTTCGTAAACAAACAGAGCAGATCATGGGTCTACTCTATTTGTAAAGGCGCGAAAATGCGTATCTATGAGGTAAAGCGTTCAGCAATTTATATTGTATACCTCAATGTTATCAGCTAAAAACTTGGAACAGTGTACCTCGTCCGTGTTCATGTCAGACCTTATCGCATTAACCCTATAAACATTTGTAAAAATATGTCTACTCAAATTTGGAGCTGTTGCATTTTTCATTACTTGCTTCAACCAAGCTTTGAGAACCTTTTTGTCATGAGTCATGACACATGCTTTTGAGAAACTACTGACCAAGTGTGTCATGGCACACGCACCTTTGAGAAACTATTGGCCATGTGTCACAAAACAAGGTTTTGAGTCATCCGGATCGAAACTGTTTTCAACTGCGAGTCAGATCGTGGATTGCCGAAACTATTTTTAACTGCGAGCCAGGTCATGGATTGCAGGATAAGAGTTAACTCTTTCACATTCAAAGGCGACTCTATGGTAACCTTGACGAACAGTTTACACCCGTGTGAGAACTTGGTTCCTTATCAAGATGCAATCTGTTTGGCACCTTGGTTTAGTTTTATTGTCCATAAATTAAAGAAAACTTCATTTTGAAACCTGAAGCAAAAATACTTTCGACAGAGGAAAACATTGGTATCAGTGCCAGTCTATAAGACAAGTGTGTACAGTTAGACCTAACTAAGCCGGAAGTTCAGATTAGTATCAATGCCAGTCTGTGAGACAAGTCGCAGCTTAATGCAGGTTGAACATTACGCAGAAAGCTCCCAAAGGAGCTTACACAGAAAGGCCTAAATGGAGATTTCTGCGCGTTCTCCAGAGGCTCAAATCTGACCAATCAAAACCTTGAGAACTCAAATCTGACCAATCAAAACCTTGAGAACAATCTCAGACTCTACTAAAAAGCTTTATAAGCATGGACCCTGATGGATATTTGCAAACTACTGAACTTGGCGTCATATTAGGATCACAGGACCCGTGTACCAGGATTTCAAACAGGACCCGTGTACCACGAGTACAAATATGAATGTAACTCTTGCAATTTCAATGATAATTTTGTAATTCTTTCGGCTATTGAAAGCCAACATATTTTACTATCAAATAAATATAATCTTCTGACGGTAACCTATGCACAATTATCAATCCAACAATGGTTTTCTCAAAATTTCACGTGTTTTCTGGGTCATTGACAAACGTTCGTTCACCCCGGTCTCACTATATCACAGTCATAACCTGGCGATTTTCAGTTCAAAAGATGGCGTGGTTCAATAAAACAACCCAAATATATCACCAGTCTCCATTTGTTTTGTCCTCTAAATAAGTGAGCAACATGCAACAGCGGCTTTTCCGTCTGTCGTTATGTTTCTATTTCGGATGGTGCCATTTTGCAACAAATTTGAATGGAGCCATTTCATTGGATGAGCGATGGAAAAGTTGGGAAATCCGTGACGTCACGTCCCTAGTTCTACATCATTCTTTTGATGCTGGGGACTAAAAGATTGGAGGTGGGTGATAGAATTGGTTCGTTTTATCGAACCACGCCATTTTTTAAAACTGCAAATTACCAGGTTATTGCTGCGATATAGTGAAACCGGGGTGAACGAACGCTTGTCAATGACCCAAAAAAACACGTGAAATTTTGAGAAAATCATTGTTGGATTGATACTTGTTCATTAGTTACCGTTATAAGATTATAGTTTTTTGATAGAAAACTATATTGACTTTCAATAGCCGAAAGAATTTCGAAATTATCATTTAAATTGTAAGAGTTACAGTCATATTTGTACTCGTGGTACACGGATATCCGTTCTGCAAATTGGAACCCTTGTTATTATATAGTACATATAGACCCTCAGGAAGCGGTCCAGACCCCTGTGATCAGGATTAATACTAGGTGACATATAGTCATTAAGTACTGAAACATTTGAGGGAATTCAAGTATAGAAAAATTAGAGCAGACAGGCAGGGTTTAACCCTTTATTCCATAAATACGCATTTCTACGCCTTTGCAAACAGAGTTGACCCAGACCAGACGGCATCTATAGGAGCCGTCTGATCAAGGTCTGCTCAGTTTTCTTATGATGTAATATAGATATGATTCTGCAGTTTCTGTCATGATAAAATTTTGCTGGTCCATGTGCTGTTACAGCAATTGAATCTTAATTAATATTCGTCATTATTTCTTACATGGTTATTCATGGTTGTTAAGCAGGGTTAGGGTTAAAATCTAGCAACAATGGACATCTGATAGAAACTGATAAACGTCATTGAAGTTAAAGTTGTTTGGTTTAATGAACCATTCAATTACTGTGGAACTGTTTTTATAAATTCAAGCAACTAGGCCTTGCAAACAGTGAAGAAACTATTAGCTGTCTGATCAGATTCTACACTGTTTGTCACATAATTCAGCAACACAGAATAGGTTCTGATGGGTGGTAAAAATGCGCAACCTGATCAGTTGCCGGTCAGGCTGATCTTGTCCAACCTCCTACAGGAGCCGTCTCATCTGGGTCTACTCCGTTGTCAAAACGCGTGAAAAAAGTATTTTTTGTGAATGAAAGTGTTAAGCAAAGAGAAAAACATTAAACATTGATATAAACATGCAGGTTATTTACTATGACAAAGTATAATATTTGCAGTTAAACAAGCGAGAACCTGAATGCGGAACAGTTTTATGAACAGTTTTACTAATAAAAACATACAAAAACATAACCGCCGATAATCTGAGCATTCAAATAATCTCCTCTCGATATATTAAGAAAGATGTAGGGTGGATGTGATGCAGATTGCTCTCACGGGAGCTTTCTCCATTACTTTCACCTTGCATGAAGTAGTCATCGACCTAATCAGTTCTCAATTCTTCTTTACTAAAATACTAAACCTTCAGAAGCGAGGTTTTACTCTATACAAAACATCGTATTACAAAACTTAGATATTGTAAAATGTATGCGTGAAAAATACAGAATCGAGTCAGTGTGTTTGACGAATATAAGTAAATGATTTACAGAGCAAATAATTGTCGATCGTTATAAACATAAAACCATTGCTTGCCATTAACTTAATATTTCCAACAGATTACAATACAAACTGAATTCAACAATCACTAGTCAGCCAATAAACAGCTGGTCAAAACTACAGTAATACCCCTCTAAACCAGACGTTCAAATTAGAATAATTACCAGTCTTGGTCTTGGAGACAGGTGGCAGCTTAGTGTAGGGTGAACGTAAGGGTGAAAGTAACGCAGAAAGCTCATCTAGGAGGAGCTAGAGGAGCTTTCTGCATGACTTTCATCCTGCATTAACCAGTCACCTGCCTAAAAGTATTTATATTCTTCCCTACTAGAGGGGGTTACTGTACATCAAATTGCGACAAACATTTCCAACGGAAATACTAAATATTTGCAAAGATCAAAGAGTCTTCCAAAAAGCAAATAACGAAATGTTAGATGTGTGTGTTGTTTATTCTTATCAAAGTGTGATTGTCTCTTTTTATGTGTTTTAACGATTTACTTATATATATTAGTTTATTTTTATTCTAAATTAAACCAGAGATTCTTTATCTTTGTTGTCAACATTGCTAATCACATGGGCATGCAAATACTTTCTTTTTCTCCATAGGAACAAATGCTCTATTTATCACAGTGGTTTCAACACTACACACATATAAAATATACCTTCCCTCTAATTAATGCTCCTTTTCGGCGGATGTATTCGAAGTGGTGGAATCTAAAAATATAGCCAATGAGGTAATGGGTTAAACATCACGTCGTAAAATTACTCTGAAACTTTCATTTATTTTTGTATTGTGTTGTGGCCTTGTAAATATTCACGTGTTATTAATATGATGTATTATGTAAACTAGACGATACATATTATGCGTAAGTCTTGAATAAAATATCTGTTCTGCTCTGTTAAAAAAGAATACCGTATTTTCCCTGATAAGCGACCACTCTAATAAACACACCCTTACTTATAAATATAAAGTACATGTATTTCATTAATTAATTCACTTCTTTTGGGGAGCTGGGTGACTAACGATCAAGAAAACAACTAAAAACCCTTACTAATAATCATAAAGATATACATGTAGGTTTTTCAAAGTACAGGTCGTAGCTTAATGCAGACGGAAACTTTGAATAATACATTCTCAGAGAATCGATATGGGCATCGCAGATAATGGGCTGTCAACTATTGGTGTGGTGTTTGTACCACGTCCTTACAAAGTCCATGTCATGCCACACTGCTTAAGGGACGTGTGGTATATCTTTACAGTCTCATCATTGCGCAACTGTATACATTAAATGAAATACGTATCACAGATTGATCATTATGTACAGTGTCATTCAAATGTGAATTATAAGAGACTATCCCAGGTATATATTACAATCAACATTACTATGTACAGGGTTAAAAGATGACCTACCACCGATATTATATGGTAAGTAAGACTTGGAAAAGTGGACGAGTGCGTGGATGAACATACTCCGAAATACTTTGAATTCTACAACAGTAAAACCCCGATAATGCGACCACCTAAAAGAGGTACAATTCTGGGCGCTAGATGCAGGTGGTAGCTAGAGGTGCTTTCTACATTACTTTTGCCCTGCTTTAAGCAACCACCTGCTTATAAAGACAACCATGTTTATTAATTAAGTGGTCACATTAGAGGGGTTCAACTGTATATATTAGTGGCGACTGGAAAGCAGGCCTCCGTTTCACGAAACAACTCAACCCTTTACTCCATTAATATTGCTGTAAGAAAAAATGACATCATGAATATTAAGTTTATATTTTATAACGATAGATGAACACAGGAAGTACTGCAGTATCAATATATATTATTTCATAACCAAACAGAACAAACCCTGATCAGACTGCTCCTATAGGGGTGTCCGATCAGGGTCTACTCTGTTTGCATATTGAAAGGCGTATTTATGGAGAAAGGGTGAATTTTGGTCTTGTAGCGTGTTTATTTCACCATGTTCAATCTTGTAACCTTCCGACAATGTTTAACATGCGTGGCGTTTGAGATATTTACCACATATTTCTGGTCGATATGTGATCATCGATTTTTAAAATAATAACTGTAGATGAGCCAAAAGAAATTTAAGAATGCAGGTGCATGGAACGGCTGTGTGGGACACTACAGATAACCTTAGTGGCATACGTATGTCCCGTTCGAATATTTTGAACATGCCAAAGGATCCTTTTCTTTTAAAAATAACGCTATGTTATTATTGCGTTTAAAATGCAAAATTACTAATACATGTATATATACACCAAATGGCGTTTGCAATCTTATAGATCTATATATATAATGCCGGACTCCACTTGTCGTGTATTATCGGCATGGGGGTCTGTGCGCCGTGCAGATTAAAAGCAAATACCTATCGAAATATTACTGGCATAAATGCACGACATATCCAACAGAAACTTATTTAGTTAGTAACATAGAGTACTGCCATAAATTGAGTATTATTACTGACAGTAGACACTATTGCCTACACAAATTAGTGTCTCAAGACATAGACTGACACGTCAGAATATGTTGATTTCTAGCAACTACACGATTTTATAATACCGTTGAGCTAATACTCATTTTTTCAAAATCAGGGCCTTGCTATTAGAAGTCTACAGATGGAACGATCGCGCGGTATCCTACAGATAACATTATCTATTTATTCCATAAATACGCCTTTCTATGCCTTTGCAAACATAGTAGATCCAGATCAGACGGCTCCTATAGGAGCCGTCTGATCTGGGTCTGCTCTGTTTGCTTGATATAATATTCTACAGTTTCCTCCATGGTCAACAATTCCTGTGTCCATGAGCCATTATAACACTTAATGTAATTAATATGCACAATCTCATTATTTCTAACATGGATATTAACAATACCACACCACATCACACATACGCACACATACCCACGGGCGCAAAGTTTGACTGTATATGTGTCTTACTAGCTTTACGAAATGCGTATTTTATTTTAACCCATTACCTCATAGGCTATTTTTAGAAACAACCTCTTTGAATAAATCTACCGAAAATGAGCATTAACGAGAGAAAAAGAAAATAATAGAATTTTGTAGTTTGAAATCATTGTGATAAATAAAGCATTTGCTCCTATAGGAGCAAATGCTCTATTTATCACAATGGTTTCACAAAGTGACTTTTACAGAGTCGTAAAAAGGCGTCAATATGAGGGAATGGATTAATATAATGGCTTCCGCTGTATAGCGGTTCTGCTGTATATAAATGCTACAGTTACAATTTACAATACAATACAATTGTTCTTGGTTTGTAAAGAAACATTGCGACATTGTGTGTAGCTGTATGGTGACGGTATCTGTTGATCGCAAGATTCAATAAAACCAATACGACTGAGTGATCAGGAATGAAGTGTGCCGAGATTAATCACAGATATCAAGGGCTACAAAACACCTGGACATCCTTGTGGTCGGTTGCTTGCTACAACATTTATTTTCCTGTTTGCATAATCGTTGTACATAGTCTATTAACTAATGACCGAGTTGGGCACAGTTTGGATTCTTATGAAACGCTGATTAATTCGAGTCTTGAGGTGATTGAAAGGATGTTGGTCAATGAACAAAGTCGAAACGATTATTTGATTTCAAAGTTAACATCAGGCCTACTTAACCCTTTCCTTCATAGTTATAGCGCATTTTACCCACATTTGAAAACAGAGTAGACCCAGATCAGACGGCTTCTATAGGAGCCGTCTGATCAGGGTCTATTCTGTTTGATTTTTACGTGATTTAGAACTGATTCTAGTTTTTGTCAAGGCAAACTATTGCCTTGAAAGGTGTACATGATAAAAGTTATTCTAATAAACATGCATGGTGGCATAAATTCTTACATGAATACCGAACAGGGAAAGGGTTAACACAAGAATAGCATCCATTTTGTTTTGTATTCCGCTGCATTGCTGAGTAGCTCGCCGTCCCAACTTAACCCTTATCATGTCGAAAACAATGTCTGCCAAAACTCTGATCTTTTGCATTTTTTACTTACTTCTGATTTAGATACGCGTTTGAGGACTGTTGACCGAGTGTCAAACAGTTTGGATCCTGATGAGACGCCGAGTTACTGTTTGCAAATGCGAGTCTGGTCGAGGCCGGAGGGATGAGGCAGATCTGCTTTTTCTTAAACAAACAAGGCAGATCATGGGTGTACTCTTTTTGTAAAGGCGCGAAAATGCGTATCTATGAGGTAAAGCGTTCAGCAATTTACATTGTATACCTCAATGACATCAGTTAAAAACTTGGAACAGTATACCTCGTCCGTGTTCATGTCAGCCCTTATCGCATTAACCCTTAAACATTTCGAGGGCTTGGTGCAAACTGTTCTAACTCCTTCACAAAGTGAAGGAGTTAGAATAGTTTTGCACCAAGCCCTCGATTTGTAATGTGTCGTGTCCACTCAAATTTGGAGCTGTTGCACTTTTTAATTCTTGCTTCAATCAAGCTTTTGAGAACCTTTTTGCCATGTGTCATGACAAATGCTTTTGAGAAACTACTGACCAAGTGTGTCATGGCACACGCTTTTGAGAAACTGCTGACCAAGTGTCATGACACAAACTTTTGAGAAGCTATTGGGTCAAGTGTCTTGACACGCACTTTTGAGGAACTATTGGCCATGTGTCACGAAACAAGCTTTTGAGTCATCCGGATCGAAACTGTTTTCAACTGCGAGCCAGGTCGTGGATTGCCGAAACTGTTTTAACTGCGAGCCAGGTCGTGGATTGCCGAAACTGTTTTCAATTGCTAGCCAGGTCGTGGATTGCCGAAACTGTTTTCAACTGTGAGCCAGGTCGTGGATTGCCGAAACTGTTTTCAACTGTGAGCCAGGTCGTGTATTGCAGGATAAGAGTTAACTCTTCCACAGTCAAATGCGACTCTATGGTAACCTTGACGAACAGTTTACACCCGTATGAGAACTTGACGAACAGTTTAGATCCGTAAGAGAACGCGGCGACTTATCAAGATGCAATCTGTCTGGCACATTGGTTTAGTTTTATTGTCCATAAATTAAAGAAAACTTCATTTTGAAACCTGAAGCAAAAATACTTTCAACAGAGGAAAATGTCTTTGGTTGTAAAAGAGTTAAATACGATTTGAGCAGCATTTACTAAATAACTCGATCTAGATCAGACACTGAGTTACCTAACGCGACTTGAACGACATTTACAAAATAGTTCGGATCTAGACCAGGCAAAGTCACTTGGCGCCTTGTGAATCCAGATCAGACACAGAGTCACTTGTTTATATAAATGCGAATTTCATAATAAAGAAAGGGTATTATTAGCGTGTACAGTACCCCCCCCCCTTCTCTCTCTCTCTCCCTCTCTCTCTCTCTCTCTATCTTTTAAAACGGATAACACCCCTACCCCTCTAAACCGGAAGTTCAGATTAGTATCAGTACCAGTCTGTAAGACAAGTGTATACAGTTAGACCCCTTTAAACCGGGAGTTCAGATTAGTATCAATGCTAGTCTGTAAGACACGTGTATACAGTTAACCCCCTCTAAACCGGAAGTTCAGATTAGTAACAATGCCAGTCTATAAGACAAGTGTGTACAGTTAGACCTATCTAAACCGGAAGTTCAGATTGGTATCAGTGCCAGTCTATAAGACAAGTGTGTACAGTAAGACCTAACTAAACCGGAAGTTCAGATTAGTACCAATGCTAGTCTTTGAGACAAGTCGCAGCTTAATGCAGGTTGAACATTACGCAGAAAGCTCCCAAAGGAGCTTACACAGAAAGGCCTAAATGGAGATTTCTGCGCGACTTTCATCCTGCAATAAGCAGCATTAAAGCGATGTGACTTCTGACTGGCATTTACAGAAAAGTTCGATCACATGATCTCGGCGTCTTATCAGGATCCAATCTCTTTAACCCTTTCCTCCATAAATACGCCTTTCTATGCATCTGTAAAAATCACCAGTTGAAACCATTGTGATAAATAGAGCATTTGTTCCTATAGGAGCAAATGCTCTATTTATCACAATGGTTTCAAACTACAAAAATCTAAATAAAATCCTTTTCTCTAGTTAATACTTCTTTTGGGTAGATTCATTCAAAGCGGCTGAGTCTTAAAATAGCCTATGGAGGAAAGGGTTAACACATGGACAAAATTTTACCAAAAGCTTAAACGAACCGGAAGTAAGTAAATACATCAAGTCATGTTTTGAGCAGACATACATTTTTCCAGTGCGATAGGTGATACAATCTGCATTGTGATCGTTAGTTAGCTATGGTGTCTTTGTTCTGATAAGTGATAAACCTTTTTATATTGTGCATTACGGTAGTTTGTGGTTAGGTGGCTGTGGGATAACTAGGTGCTCGAAAACAGGTACTGTACTTTATGTATAGCACTTTAACCCTTTCCTTCATATAAACGTGTTTTCACGCATTTGCAAACAGAGTAGATCCAGATCAGACGGCTCCTATAGGAGCCGTCTGATCAGGGTCTGCTTTGTTTGCTAGTGGAATTTTAAAGATATAGTTCTTTACTTTTTAAAATAGCTACATGTTCCACCTTCCATATTTCATTATAACTATTTTGTCCATGAATATTTAGTAGGTACTGAAATTTGGAATAAATATAGAACAGGGAAAGGGTACATTACAATGTCAGATAACAGGTACGTAAAAATGTGTTACAATATGTTGAAATATTATGATGAACGTGGATATAAGAACTGGGTCACTTCATTACGTTTAAATTTGTGTAGCAATGGTTTTGGTTATATATGGTTAAGTCAAGTTGTTGACAATCCTGAATATTTTTTGAATCAGTGTGTAAATAGGTTAAAATACCAGTATAAACAAAAATGGCATGAAATGTGTTGTAATAATAAAAAATTGCTTTTATACAAAGAGTATAAAGTCGAATTTGTGAAAGAGTCATACCTGGATGCCATTGATTTAAAGAAATTTAGAAGCAGTTTTGTAGCATTTAGGTCGTCATCTCATAAGTTGATGATTGAAAAGGGTAGACATATTCATTTGGCTAGAGAAGTACGCTACTGTATACATTGTGTTGGTTCCATAGAAGACGAATTACATTTTTTATTAATTTGTCCATTATATGCTGACCTGAGATCAAAATATATACATAATAAGTATTTGGATTCGCCAAATATTCATACATTCAAAAGCTTGATGTCTTCTGGAGATAAACTAACGGTTCAAAATTTGGCCATGTTCATACATTATGCAATGAAATATCGCGATGAATTTCTAATATGAATACGAATATTTCATATACAGTTGTGTTTAATACTCAAAGGAGGTGGAATACCACAGGAACTATTATGTATTATATATTGTTTTACTCTGGCCACCAGACTATTATAATATTGTTACATTGTAATCACAACTACACCTGATACATGTTTAGTTTTGTTTGTATGTACTTATATGTACTTTATTTCGCATCATAGGCTACCGGCCCATACACATATAAGTACATACAAACAAAACTAATCATGTATCAGGTGTAGTTGTGAACACAGTGTTACAATATAACAAGACCTCGATCTGCGCCTGCGATGAGAGCGGGACGAGTGCCAATTCCCATTAGAATAATAAGAAGGGGTTTTACGCCTCCTACGGGATGGGGTTGGATGGAGGCTGGGGAGTCCGAAGTGAATTCAGAAGACGAAGAGTAATTGCAGGGTCTAGACGACCGAGAACGTCTAGACTTAGCCAGAGCAGATTCATTTTGACTTTCACAACTGTAATGCGGTGTAGAGACAAAATGCCCAGTAGAAAAGATTGGACCGGTAGATTTACCGGTCCACTTCGGTATCCCGGTCCTTAGGACCGGACCGGGCCACAGGAGGACCGTTGGAGAGCAAACTTGGGACACCGGGCCAAAGAATACCCAGTGACATCATTGGACCGGGGCTTGGTAGATCGGTCTGCCGGTGACGTCATGAAACGGAAGCACGAACACCAAGACACCGGGGACCGGGACGGATAACTGGACCTAGATTAACCGGGACCAGGAAAAACAAGCGGACCGGGAGACCTGGCAACAAGAGTACCTGGGACCAAAACAAAAGGACAACATTCAAGACGGGGAACCCGCGCCCGGACCAGCAGTTGGGTGCCGAGCTGCAACTAACAACTGGGGAATCGACTGCGCCACCGGGGCTGTTGCCGACAGAGATTTAAAGAAGAAGCAGGCTTCTTCTGAGCTTTAGAGGACAGTGATTGGTCTGTAGCGAGGAAGTCGCTGACCAAAGAGAAGAATACTTCTTCCGTCGGGCAGCAAGCTCCCACGTCTCACCTGTCCAGAGGGATGAAACTGGATAGGGAGCTGAAGCGGAACATCCGCAGCAGGCCAGACACACTTTATGAGTTGTCCAGTCTGCCGCGAAATGCTCGCAAGAAGCATTGCGTTGCTCTGGCATGCTGTGGTAAATAATCAAACAAATACATAAGACATCGCGAGTAATATTTCAAGGTCACTCAAGGCTGATATGGATAAACATGAGATGAAGATTGCAGCCGAGATGCTATATATTTTCTATTGTATTGCTAAACACTCATAAAACACTCATTTATCATAAAAACATGCATGAGGCTCAAATCCTCCGCTGTATTTTCTTACAATAAATGTGTTGTTCGTATACATGTATATTGCAATATAATAGAAAAACTACAACAGTTACATTCTGTTTAATATTCATGATTTTGAAAATAATATTCATTATTTACATAAGTATATACATGAACATCACTATCTCTGTTTCAGTCAGTATCAAGTTATGTACTATTAACTAAAATAATATCAGATAAAAAGAACAGCTCATTCAAGTGTGTTTATTTTTACATCTCATTAATATTCATAAATATGCATAAAATATGCATTAATATTCATGAACCCAAAGTAATGATCCCCTGTCCTTGTCATTTTTTGTTCAATATCTGGTAGTATACGTAAAATGATAAATAGAAAAGAAAGTACACTCGAAACAATGCTAAATAAAGTGCGCATGTAAAATTTGCTTATTCATTTACGCACGTTACATGCAAATTAGCTTAAATATACATGTTTTATATAAATATTACATGAACCAAAGATGGTTTATTTTCTTTGTATGATCATATCAAAACATTTAAACCTGAATTCAATAACTCTTGTTTATTAATAGGCCTTAAAAACTAAACTCATTTTTTTCTATAAAACGGATATTTTTACTTCCTCATTAATATTCATAGGAATACATTTATGAATATTAGTTTAATTACATATCATATTCAAGTTTTATGGCTTTGCTTTACTTTGGTTCTTGTTTTGTCTTTCTATTGCCTCTAAAAGCAAAGTAAGTTATGACGCATTTTCTTAACCATGGATGTTATTTTATCTAGGGATGTTATTTTGGCGGAATGCTCAAAATGTGTTCTGAGGACCCCAACGAACAATTTAAACCTAAATGCAATACTTTTTGTGCATTAATAGGCCTCTAAGACTACAAAACACACTCCTTTTTCTAAAATAAGCGGAGTTTTTATACTTCCTCATTAATATTCATAAGTAATCATAAATGAATATTATTAAAATTTATATCATAATCAAGCTATATGTCTCTGCTTTACTTTGGTTTTTGTTTTGTCCTTCTATTGCCTCTAAAAGCAAAGTTATGACACATTTTCTGAACCAAGGATGTTTCGAAATTTACCCCGGGTTATCATGGAAACCGTTTAACAAAACATAGATGGGACTAAATTATTTGGGGGAATGCTCAAAATGTGTTCTCAGGACCCCAACAAACAATTTAAACCTGAATTCAATATTTTTTGTGCATTAATAAGCCTCTCAGACTAAACAACAAACTCCTTCTTTTCTAAAAAAACCGCATTTTTTTACTTCCTCATTAATATTCATAATAATGCATTATGAATATTAATGAAATATATATCATATTCAAGCTATATGTCTCTGCTTTACTTTGATACTTGTTTTGTCATTCTAGTGCCTCTAAAAGCAAAGTTATGACGCATTTTCTGAACCAAGGTAGTTTCGAAAATTACCTCGGGTTACCATGGAACCCGTTAAATAAAACATAGCTGGGACAAACTTGTTTTGGGGGGATGCTCAAAATGTGTTCTGAGGACCCCAAGGAACAATTTGATACCCATGAAAAAAGTCTAGGGGGAGATGCTACGGTAACCATGACTAGGACCCAGACTGTATGGGTATGACTAAAATACGCAAAGGAATTTATTTTCGCAAACTGCGCAAAGAAGATTTCAAAATTGGAATGGATCACAACTATTTGTATAACTGGATTATAATTGAATCTTATATAAAGAGATGAATGATTACTAAGCAGTTGAACAAATTGAAAATCGGATGAACCTGAATCAATAAGTATCCAACATAATTTATATAAGAATATTATAAGTATGCTTCTAAATCTACAAAGTAGGGCAAACGGTAAGTCTTGATACACAAAGGAGATTTCAAAATATATTGGATCCAAAGTAATCGCTAACCTGGATATTGTATCGTATTATTTATCTAATCATTCACATGTACTAATTTCAAGCCTGGTACATACAGGGTGCCCGAGAATAAAGGTAACACGTTTTACATTTTGAATGGTACGACGGATATGTACTAAAGCTCGTTCGCAAAGAAGAAAGGTTGAGGTTTTGATGGTCACCATTTAAGTTAAATTGATTTTATTCACAATTGGTAGATGTGTTTCCTGCTGACACTGATATTCTTAAAGTGGGACTCAAACTCCACTAAACATCTGTAACGCATTTAGTTTCGTAGTAATGTGTGACGATAAATATACGTTGAATCCAACGACAATCGCATCTTGTTTAAAATAACAACGTTTTGGATCAAGTAGATAAAACTTTGAGAATAACGTTTGATTTCATACAACTATCATCCACATATTCTTAGATTTGGCGAACTAGTGACAATGTGTTACATTTCTTTCCGGACACCCTGTATACACTGATTTGCTGTACAAAGCATGTCGTTAGTACACTGGATTACAAGACAAGGGACGGACATTACAGTATCGTTTATATAACAGTCTAGTATTGCTATTATTGTCGTTGATAAGTCACCATTATATCTCACTGTAGTGACATCCTGCTGTGTTGTTTTTGTGTACTGATATCCAAATTGAAAAAGCGAGGACTTGTTTGTTTATTGAACACCTACTGCAAATAAGAGGTTGAAAGGGGCTAAGACATGAAATGAAATATTGGATACATGTACCAACATCACATATATATCACAATTTTGAAAAAAAGGGCTTTAGCTTTAATTATAGTTCAGCAAAAATAAATATGAATGTAAACCAGCTTGGATACTGGTCAGAAGCTGTAAATAGATATTGGCGCGAACAAAATATTGTATTTTAATCGTCTGTGCTGTTAATGATATTAAATCTCCCATCTGGATCCATAAAATAAAAAATATATCAATGTACCCGGGTATATCATGAAGCCTGATTGTAAGGTAGTAAGTCTCTGAATCACCAGTTATAGTAACAAGAAAAGTTCCGAGTGGCCAAACATTCAAATGAGAATGTTTCCGCAATACCATTAAATATCGATTCAGAAAAACCCCGGATATCAGACAGAATAATCATATTTAAGATAAGATAAATATCTGGTATAAGATAAGATCAATATTTGAAAGTGTTTGATGTTCCTCACAAGATATGTTGGTCAACATCCGCCGTTATTCGCCATTTACTTCATAAATATGACTTTTTAACGCCTTTGCAAACAGGGCAGACTCAGATAAAACGAACCAACATCCTATAGAAGCCGTCTGATCAGGATCTACTCTGTCTACTTGTGACATGGTATAACACTGAATACAGTAAAATCTCTCTATAACGACCACTAAATTGTGTTAATTAGTTGGTATTTTGGGCAGGTGGTTGCTTAAAGCAAGGTGAAAGTAAAACAAAACGCTCCTATAGGTGCTTTAAGCACACACCTGCCTTTAACACAAAATACTTGATGTAATTTAGTGGTCGTTATAGAGAGGTTTTACTGAATACAGCTTTTGTCAAAAGCAAAACCATTCGCTTGAAAAACTTACATTGTACATAAATTTCAACTAATAAATATTAATGATGTCATAGTTTCTTACATAAATATTGAACAGATAAAGGGTTAAGGCGAAACGTTTCGCAGAAACCTACAGGCATATATACCACAACATCAACGTATTTAATTATGCCAATACCAACATCGAAGAAACTGTATTGACAACAAACATGTAACACGTATATCTGTCTTATTTCAGGGACGCTGAATTCACTCATCTTCATCTAAAAAATGTGTGACAAATCCACTAAAATGGGAGACCTTCGACGGCTTAAAATGCCTTTCGGGAGAAAGCTTGTTACTGGGTGTATACTGGTCACGTGTCTTCTCATGTACTGGTACTACATACCTTCGCAGATCATGATATTGGCCCTAGATGTAGAATGGGACAAGTACGAACCGTTTGAGCCAGATATTCTCTCAGATTTTGATATGGAGGAGCCGAAGAATTTCAAAATTCCACGCATCATTCACCAAACTTGGAAAGACGAGATCATTCCACCGAAGTTTGGTGACAAAATCAAAACCTTCGTGACCCATAATGCTAACTGGACGTACTATCTGTGGACGGACGCCAGTGCTGCTCTTTTTATCAAAGATCATTACCCGCAGCTATTGCCTTTATGGAACGGTGCAATGTACTCTAGGGATAAAATAAGACGAGCGGACGCTCTTCGTTATGTAGTTCTCTATCATTTCGGAGGAGTATATGCTGATATGGACGTTATTAATTACAGACCTCTGGACAAGGCGATCACGAAACACCATTGTGTGTTCATTCCGGAGCCCTGTGAGCATTCGGCGTTCCGCACGCAAGCGCCGTATTTGATTAACAATGCTATAATGATGTGCAGAGCTAAACATCCCTTTCTTAAACAATTAGTTGAAAATTTATATACGGCTGAACACATGCAATCTGTCCCGGACTCCACTGGTCCGGGGTACGTCACGTATCAATATAATATTTACAATAACTTGCCCAGGGAGACGGGACACTTTGTTTTGTATAATAGAACATATAACAAATTCTACGAAAATTCTTCGCCGTATTTCTTCCAAGGCAATTTGCTTCTGAGTGATGAACGGTCTGTGTATATTGCAAACACCCAATACTTCTTAATAAGCCTGGATGAGGACGGATTCCGGACATTTTATTGGAATTGTTTGTGGTTTCGATATTTGACACATTTGCAACAAAGAGCATGTGTGAATATGGTGCGCAGAGGACTGTCACGTGATCCTGATATATACACCATCACTGACCATAAATGGTTCAGAACATACGGGTGGTATAACTTCTATACGTACATGTCAACTTATAACTCATTAGTTTCAACTCATATAAAAGAAATTGTGCCGCATTATACAATTTATGCAAACAACCAGAGCTTTGTCCAGTCTATCAAGGATAAACCAAAGTGATAAAGACTTGTGTGAAAGAAAATACTCACTCTTTAATTTACAGGAAACTCTTTTATTTGGTACAATATATTTCCTTTGATAATTAAAAAGTGTATTCTTGTATTCAAACATGACAAGAAGAAACGGAATGAACAGTAAAAATAAGGTAAATATTGTGTCCAGTCTAGAGAAATCCAATAAAAACTTAATAAGAAAAGCTTATCGAGAGAAGCTGTCGAACTTATCTTGTCCTTGTGGAGAGAGGGGACAAAAAAGCAACATGGAGGTTATTTGGGAAAGTGGATGCTCTTTTGTAGTGCAATGCAAATAGATCCCTCTATCACTTCAGTAGTGGCCTTTTTGACTATTCTATACAATATGGGATTAAAGTACCATGGATTAAACACCGCAAAATCATCCATTTCTAGTGTGGTAATTGCTGTACATTATATTCAAATTGGACAAAATATTGTAATCAAACAATTTATGAAAGGTGTTTTCAATAAAAAGCCAGGGTCCATTCTTATAAAGCTTGTAGTTGAGTCTGAGTTCCGAACTCAGACTCAACTAAAAGTTTTATAAGCATGGACCCAGTTTTACATCGATACAATTGCACTGTTTTGGAATTTATTTCTCATGAAGTCAATGTTACTGATTCAAAAGTTAATCTAAAACATGTTACTTTAACATTACACGTACTTGTGTTACAAGCATTGACTACAGGACAGACTGCAAACTCTTCATTAAATCAATATTGATAACATTTGTTATTAACATTTGTAAGGAGTATGCAAAAATCAGGATAGGAGATCTGCTAAAATCAAGTAGGCATGGAACACGCATTTTTGAAGTGTTTCTTCAAAAGTTTAGTCAAAATCAGAAATTGTGTGTTGTTAAAATGTTACAAGACTATTTACATTTAACGGAAAATTTGGAAGTTAAAGTTCCACTTGTATAATAAATACTATAAAAAACCAACTGAGCTTGAATATGGGCATTTATTTCAAAATGCCATTAAAAGGTTTCCCAAATGAGTTGAATGTCATATAAATTGTTAATAAGAATTACTTGAAACAATAAACTGTTTTACATATCTAGATCTAGGTGATGATAAACCGCCCGCGTGATGTATAATCACTCAATAATTTAAGAAAAATTCTATGTAAAAATTATGGTTTAAAATATAATTGTATGTGAGAAATTATGGTTGAAAAATAAAATTGTATGGATGGACAGAGTCTAGCAAAATACCGCTATCTATTCAAAGTGCACGTGAAGCACTATAAGCGGGGGGGGGGGGTAGTTTTGTCTCTGCATAGGAGTAGCAGCGTCTTACTGATTTAGAGGACAAATGATGGAGGTTGGTGATAGTATTGGGTTGTTTTATTGAACCACGCCATCTTTTGAACTGCAAATCGCCAGGTTATTGCTGTGATATAGTGCGACCGGTGTGAACAAAATCATTGTTAGGTTGATAGTTGTGCACAAGTTACCGTCAGAAGATCATATTCATTTGATAGTGAAATATATTGGCTTTCAATAGCCGAACGAGTTACGACAGTATCATTGAAATTGTAAGAGTTACATTGATATGTGTACTTGTGGTACATGGATGTCCGTTCTGCTAGTTGGAACCCTTGTTATTATATAGTACACATAGACCCCCATGAAGCGGTACAAACCCCTATGCTCCAAACAATGTTTTCTATACCTGAGGTCAGCAGTCAATGTCAAGGTAACAGAGACCTGAAAACTATATGACACTCCGCCATCCCAACATATGCTCATAACCATTTTTTGCATTCCTATCTCAAGTAGTATATAAGATATGTTCCGGACAAGGTTTTTCTATACTTGAGGTCTGCGGTCAAGGTCACTGAGACATTGATGCTCTACCATTCCAAGATATGATCACACTCCTATCTCAAATAATACAGGGGATATACTTCGGACAAGGTGTACAAAAGGGCTTTCTATATCTCAGGTCAGTGGTCAATGTCAAGGTCAAGGTCACAGAGAAAATGGTCTGCGACACTCGCAATCCTAAGATGTAGTCACATACCAAATTTGGCATTCTTAACTCATGACAAGTAATATAGGAGATATGCTATGGACAAAGTTTTTCTATACCTGAGGTCAGCGGTCAAGGTCGCAAAGACCTGAATATAGCATGCGACACTCCGCCATCCCAAGATGTTCTCACACCAAATTTGACATTCCTACCTCATGTTATGTAGGAGATACGCTCCAGACAAGGTTTTTCTGTAACTGAGGTCAGAGGTAAAGGTCCAAGTCATGGAGACTTGAAAATGGTAAACGACACTCTGCCGTCCCAAGATGTACTGAGACAACAAATTTGGCATTCCTGTCTCAGGTAAGATAGATAATATGCTCCGAATAAGCTGTACACGGACACACAGATACACAGTCAATGTCAAGGTCACAGAGACCTGAAAATGTTACGCGACATGTCATTCCAAGATGTACTCACAAACACCTAACTTTAATAATATAGGAGATATGATCCGGACAAGATTTTACTATATCTGAAGTCAGAGGTCAAGGTCACAGAGATTTGAAAAATGGTACGCGACACTCGGCCATCTCAAGATGTTTGGTTTGGTTTTTAACAGGTTTTACGTCGTTTTAAATAGTAGTTAAGTCATATCACGACGTCTAGCTAATTACATATGGAGAAAAAATCCCAGAGGCTCTTCTGTGCACGGAACAAATTGCATTAAAAGTGAGTGAGTTGGGTTTCACGGCACTGCGACACTGAGTAGGTCATATAGCGGGAATGATGAGATGACATAATGATGAGAGCTGATTTAAGGAAGATGCATTGGGTTAATCTCATTCGCTGCAAAGCAGCTCATGGGATCAAAACCACCGACTTGACATCCTTTTAGTTCTTGACATAGGGGATAATCACCGTCAAATAAACACATCCCATGTGACAATTAAGCCCCAGAACAACGGCAAGGTAGGAAGAACATCCAAGTAGAACCACCGACCTACATTTAGCCAGCTGGAAGGCTTCCTTACATGAAAACCCCAAATGCCAAGACCGGGATTCGAACAAAAAGCGGCGAAGTGTTAAGCGATTGTCAATCGAAGACCATAACCACTCGGCCACGGAAGTCCCTCCAAAGATGTACCCACGCACCGAATTTGACATTCCTACCTCAAGTAATATAGTAGATGTGCTCCGGACAAGATGTACACGGATACACAGACACAGACACCACACACACGCACGCACGCACACACACACACGGACGGTTACTATATGCCACCAAATAAAACGAACTCTTTTTGTGGGAAGCAGTATTTTAATATATATAACAAAGGTACATGTACTACAGAAAGCTCCCAAATGTGCTTTCTGTGTCAGTAAATGTAGTGTATGAGTTACTGGGTTACAGCCTCTGTGATAGGCTGGCAGCATATGCTGCAGGTCAGGGAGTTAGTAGTGGTCCACTGTAATTATCAAGACGTGTAAATAAATACAGTATAGAACTGACAGTGTCTCCTCTCTATATCGATATACACCACCCACAGTAAACATGGGAAAAGGAAGTCTTATTCTGTGTTCCTAATGTAGTAGATTACTTAATGCAGGTCAACGGTTTAGTCCATTGGGAACTCGCCAATAATGTCCCTTTCAATAATATATAATGAGAGGGTGCTCATATCGTTTTAACATTTCATGGCGTTTTCGGATTTTACTTTGTAAATGGTGTAGAAAAAGACTGACGGCTGTTGAACAGGTACGTTCAGAGTTAACACTGTATGTAGATAGGACATATTTATACTTGATTATCACGCCGTTTTATACCTTCTCAAAACAGTAGAACAACAAGATCGGGGAGCTCCTGGTAAACGTTTGTATGTGTGTGTGTGTGTGTGTGTGTGTGTGTGTGTGTGTGTGGAGGGGGGGGGGTAGGATGGACGGATAGACAGACGTAGAGATGGAGACTATTCCTATACCCCCATCCACTATCACTGATGGGGATAAAAAATGGCCACTAGTCGGCTATCTTGAATCGAATGGGTGACTATAAATTCTGAAGGGAGGTGATCCCCCGAAAGCAAAAATTGCAACACAAAAAGAGAAAATTGCAGACTCGGTTTTATTGAGTCTGTTCATGAGCAGTAATTGAGAGTGCAACACTGCTCACGCCCCCTAGCACCGGCTTAAGCGGTATTCAATTTTCAGAACAAGTAGTACTGAAATTCATGATCTGTCACGCAATGTGCCTCAACATATAAATCACGTTTTAAAAGTGAGTTAGGACGTCGGATCTCGTTGTTGTCGTACCCTTTATTCCTTTTCTACAGTAAATCTACAGTCATTTTTTCTTAGAGCTCAATCATTGAGTACACTACCGATAGGTGGATACAGTTTGTTCCACTTCGTTTTACATGCGATTTACCACTGTATTTACCATCGCGGTTGTTGTAGATTGGTCGGAGAGGGGATACGTTTATTTACACAATTTGTTTTTAAGGGTGGGTGGAATAAGTGTGAGGTTGGGCGCCCCATAACCGGTTTAAATCCCCAGTGACTATTGTCAATTTGTCACTGGCGTTCCAAGGCGGTTCTTCCATATTTCCCCTTTTGTTTATTTTGTTTGTCTTTGTTCGTCTCTCTCAGTTTTGATAATTATGTACATTTGCTGTGTTTTCTTGTGGTGCTGTTCGGGTGGCTGTTTGTCGTGTATGTGGTGTTTCCTGCATGACTCATAGTTGTACTTTCAGGGAAATACAGCGAACAAGACTTGCGTTATAAAATTCAAAATGTCCACCAGTAGGCTATCTTGAATCCGATTGGGGAATTTATGTTTATTATGAAGTTTCATGAAAATGTAGCAAAACACCTGTACAATGTAGACGTAATTCATTCCACAGTTTACACATACTAACGATAACGACGCTATATCCTATACATGCATACCCATTTCAAAATGGGTCTTTCAGGATATAATTTTATGTGCATTTATTTCCTTCTTGTCCAAAATCACAAATAAGCACATGCCAACTGGAACTGTAAATATATTCTGAAAGTGAGAGAAAGTTGCAGACTCGGTTTTATTGAGTCTGTTCATGAGAAGTAATTAAAAATGCAACACTACTCACGACCCTAGCCCCGGGTTAATCAGTATTCATTTTTCAAAACTAATAACACCAAAACTAATGATCCCGAAGGATCAGAAAATGTACCCACCCACCCATTTTACCATTGCGAGAAATTGCAATTTGGCATATTTGTAATGTCATTAGTTTGTCTCACATAACGGCTTTGTATGTTCAAGAACTACAGATAAATGATAGTTGCACATATGGCTGGTGGAAATTCGTATTTCCATTATTTAATGTATGCTTTAAAATTACCCCCCCCCCCCACTTTCCAATAACACCGCACCGCATGCCTAGATAATGTGCTCATCCAAAATACCAAACTCCTAATTCGTCTTGCAGAACTGGATTTCTGGGCCTAACCTTTCATTGTGGCCTGTTATATTTCTTTGCACATATTGATAGTGTGAAAAGTACTGTATTGGACATCTCTGATGAGTACAGTACATCAACCACAAGACAATGTATCGTAGCATCTTTATTCTATATTTCGGATTTTTGATGTCAATATTGCCAACTATATTCTTTTCTTTTAATTTTTCGACAATTTAAAGTCCAAACATTTAACAGTTTCTTCATCATATTTATTACAAAAAGAGCTATATATATATATATCCGTCTGATTAAAAATGTAATTGATTGTTGTCTCGCCTTATTGAATATCACAAAATGCCCAAGGTAACAAAGTGGCATAATGTCTAGTGTTAATTCAATATTACCCCCCCCCCTTAACAGTAATTAGGCAGGAATAAACCTATATACCATTATGCAAGGTACAACATATTCTCTGACAACACTAAACATTATTCATCAGATAAAAAGTGCAGTTGGTGCATGTTTACGCCATATTGAATATCACAAAATGTCCAAGGGTAACAAGGTGGCACTTGGTCTAGTGTCAGTCCATATGACCCCCTATACAATACTTTGGCAGGAGAAAACCTATAGATCACTATGCAAGGTCTAACTTATTCTCTGACTACACTAAACATTATCAATCAGATAAAAAGTGCAATTTAAGCACGTTTAAGATGTATTGGCCGCCATCTTGAATATCACAATATGCCCAAGGGTAACAATGTGGCACCCGGTCTAGTATCAATCCATATGACCCCCTTAACAATAATCAGGCAAGAAAAAAATATAGACCACTATGAAAGGTCCACCTTATTCTCTGCTGAACTATTATCCCTGAAAATAAATGTAACTTTGAGGAGTTTCGTATCGAACTCGGCTGTGATGAAATGATGAACAATGTCTCAGTCTCGTTTTTTTCTCACAGTTTATTTTACAATGCATCTATGCAACTGCCCAGCTCTGAAATAAATATATAATAAATATACAAACATGATTTCGTATAACACAATAGAATGTATATACATGTATATAAAAAAATCATGATACAGGTATATCAATGCAATATCTGTACAGCTAATGGACAAGTCATACAGCAGACGACGCTTACATACAGCTAACTTGGCCAAATTAAGCTGGCTTGTGGTATGTCGGTGGTTCTATCCTGGAAAAATCCCAGGGTCTTCCTCAACCTATAATTAGCTGGACACCGCATTATGGGTGATATACTGTAGAGTGACGTAATTCAACGCTGATATTAGCGAACAATTCTATGGGAAAAGTGCTGTTGTTAATATTATGCAGGTCATTTGCTATCCAGCATAATGTACTCCAAATACTTTCTGCACTCTCAGCAATTAATGTCTTTATATAGTGTCTGCTGAAAAGATTTTTCTTCCATATCTTTTCAAAAACAAATGTCAGAGTGAAAAACATTTTGGACCCTGATGAGGTGTCAAGTTACTCGGCGACTCACCTGGATCCAGACTGTTGGCAAAGGTTATTATAAATATTAACAACCAAAGCAAAAGCAGCCGGAACAAAACTCATACCTGTTTAAAGGACCAGTTGCTTATTTCCATAAGTCATTTGACCGTCCTTGGTCAGAACTTTGTATGTCCTTGCATAACATTTCTTAACAAGAAAAATCTTTTAAAAAAGATATTCAGCGGCATTCAAATATTGACATAATGTACAAAACAATGATATTAAATCTCTGTCATATTAATTTCAATGTTTGGAGATTCTGTTAGTACAGGGAAACTAGATATATGAAGGGTTGCTTGTTATTATACTAGCAGAGAGGCGTGCAATGGAAATGACCTGGATTAGAAGAAGCAATTATTGAAAAATGTCAAGTTACTTTTATAGGAAATCACTATTAAAACGACAATGTCAAAGTAATTTGTTAAAACTATCTGGAGTTAGTTCTTCATTTTACCTGTTATAAAATGTACATGAAAGCGTGTATATTTATATTGATATGAAGATAACAAATTGAATACACTTTAAAGCATATAGAATTTAGTTTTTGTTTGTGCAGAGTCTGTAATTACTTAAAGAACAGTATTTATCTAGCCAAGATCAACGCATTAATCGACTTGTGTGCATCATCATTAGTGACAACACAACTAAATCCACATGTATTTTTAAAACAATATAAGGTTAACAACATCAACCTACTTCCACGATCCAAAGCCCCAGGTGATAGAGTCGTAGCAATAGCCTTCAGTTAGTAGCTTTATATCACAGAGAGGGAACAACCAGAGGCTTGGTGCTGTGGTCGGGGATAGTAATTAATACTATTAATGCCACTAACAACCTTTCTTTATTTCCTATGGCATTGCCTATGAATTATGTTGGTTTCGGCAAACTACCTGTTCGTCAAAGTGATCAAATGTGGTATCAAATTGATAGCAAAATGATAATAAAAGTTTGAAAGTTTAATAGTGGTTTTGGCAAACTTGTAATAATGCTCAGCAATCATAATCATGAGGTGATAAGTACGATAATGGGTTAGGAACTGATATAAAGTATGGCACCAGTGAGTTGGTATTTTAAAAATTATTATTTATTTATTAATAATAATTATAGCCTTTTTTATTTGTGAGAATTTATTATACTTATATTTTAATGGCTTCTGTATTCTTTGCGTAAGCAAATTTAATTAATACAAAGTTATAGATGTATTCTCGCGTCGGAAACATGCTACTCTCACCGACCTGACAACCACCATTCCGCATGGCAGTCTAGTACAAGTTATTGATGTGCAAGCGATTAGGTAATCACACCTATAACTTCGAAAGCAAATCCGAGTGGTCAGTTTGATAAGCATAGCGGGAAACGCCAGAAATGTCAGCTGCAACTGAATCACTCACTAGAGAGAGACAGAGAGTGTCAGATCTAAACATTTCCCTTCTAGAACCGCTATTTTATGCCAAATATCAGAAATTTGATTTTCAAAACATTGTTCCCATGTAAAGAATACTGCTGTCTGTAACACTTTCATTTATACTATTATTAAAGAGATTTTATTTATACCTTTTTTATTCTCAATTCAGTATATGACTTAGTAGTGATTTCAAATTCATGTTTACATTTATAATAAACAAACAGTTTACTACATTCAGACAAATAAGTTTATTTTGAAGATAATTAACACTGATCTTGTTGTTTATATTTTGTCTACATATTGTTTCTTACTACATTATACTCATATATTTCATACTGTTGAAGTTTATTGCCTCTAGTTATATTATTATCAGTTATTTTTAATAACAATTGTTAATTTTTCACTACCATAACACTTTTGTTTGTCTATATTCTTTAAATCCCAATTTAATACAATGTTCGCTTTGTAATCATTATCAGTACATCAGTACTTTGATTTTATGGGAATTCCAGTACATCTATTTAAAGAACAGAACTTTCGCCAGTCGACATTCTTCCATGCATTATATGGCGTTTTGACTGAACTCTGAGAAGTTTATAGAAAATGTCTGTATAACAGAATGTCTTAAATTTGGTTAATGTGGATCGATTGCATCGATTTCAATTTGCGAGGCCTAAGCAGCTAATCATCATAAATCACGGTGTTTTGAAATAACTACTATGGCGTTAGAATGACCCAGGAATATCAACGCGTTAGCAGACTGTGTATCTGGATTGTACATAGTTTAGCCATGTGTAAAGGCATTATAAAAAGGCTGTTTGCCAGTCAAGGTATTAACTAATGAAAATACAGTTTACTACAAAATTAAATACTAGTAGGTCATATGCAAATAACAATAGTTTCTGATTGGTGGAAAACTAGAACAAAAGTGAAAATAGACAGCTAGCCGCTGAAAAAAGGCATATCAACAGGGATTTTTTTTATCAGAAATAAGAAAAGATCCTTTATTCGCAGCTATTCACTTTAAAAGACGTTTCAAAGCCTGCTTAAATTATGCCTTTCAAATTGACTGTCAAAAGGTCTTACCAGTGCCTGAAACATCACATGAGAACTATGTATTTCTGGGTTTCCAAATGATCCTGCGGACAAGGTTTTTTAGATGAAGGTCACTGTGACCTTGACCTTTGACTGACTGACCTCTAAATCAATAGATGTCATCAACTAGCCATGACCAACCGTCCTACTAAGTATGAAGACAGCACACTTAATACTTACTTATCAAGTTATTGAGCAAAAAAGATGTTTTAGTTGAATGTCATCATGATCTTGACCTTTGACCTCAAAATCAGTAGGGGTCATCTACTAGTCATGACCAATATTCCTCCTAAGTATGAAAACGGCACACCAAATATTTATTAAGTTATTGAGTGGACAAGATTTTTTAGTTGAAGGTCATCATGACCTTGACCTTTGACCAACTGACCTCAAAATCATTAATGGTCATCTACTAGCCATGACCAATCTTCCTACTAGGTATGAAGACAGCACACCTAACACTTGTCAAGTTATTGAACGGACAAGACTTTTGAGTTGAATGTCACTGTGACCTTGACCTTTGACTGACTGACCTCAAAATCAATAGGAATCTACTAGCCATGATCAACCTTCCTACTATGTATAAAGATAGTACACCCAATAGTTGTCAAGTTATTGAGTGGACAAAGATTTGGCTAACGGACAGACAGACAGACGGGCAAGAGCCATACCATCATACAACCGAAGTTACCTTCGGGCGTATATAAAAACCAATAAATATTCTGTTATTTCATGTTCTCATTATTTCTTACATGAATATTCAACAGGGAAAGGTTACTACTCAATAGGTAAAGGGTTAAGTTACATGTTAAATTAGAGCCCTAAATATACTTCATAAGTGCTTTCATTGTTAACGCTGAACATGCTATTAATCATTTTGTCATTTGCTCATTTGTCATTTGCTCATTTGTCGTCTGCAATATTTTCAAAACTCTTATTTTTCTTCTTTCAGAAGTTTATTTTGGGTGACAAACAGTTTGGATCTCAAATTAGGCCATACAAAATGTGTGTCCTAATTTTAGATCCAAACTGTTCCAAAATGTGGGGCCTGATCCAACTTTGCATAGGTAATAAATGGCGGAAGACTCTTGGACATTGCTAGCATACAGAGAGTTAAAGGGCTTTAATTTCGCTTGTTAACTTAAATAATCATAAAGCTAAAGAATTTGGAGCTCCCTGGTATGCAGAATTACTTGGATTTGGATCCCAAACTTTCCATGATAAAGAGCTATGAGACAAATGATACTGAATTCCACCAACATACTATAGACCTATGGTGCAGGCAAAGTTCCAAGTGTACAACCTTGTATGGATGAACACATAATGAACAATCACTACTGTTACAATGTCAGCTAGTCCAGCCTTATGAAACCTTGACAACGATCATGTATGTACTTTTTCAATTTTCTCCAGGAGTGTTTTCAGTGATTTACTATGGGAGTCAACTTTCAATCCTTCCATCACTGCCCTTTTACATTCCTCCAGTTTCTCCATTTCATAATAAGCTTCTGCTTTTCTGTACAAGCATTTAATATTTCTAGGGTCTATAGTCAAGGCTTTATTGCAATTTTCTACAGCAAAGTCATAACGCCCACACTTTAACTGGCAAAGGGCCATATTAGAATAACATTGTACCTGCAGTTCCTTCAGGTGGGTTACTAGCGATGCTTCTAACTCTTTGCCTGGTAACAAAAGTATTAAGTACTTCAAAGCTTTGCTAAACCTTCTAAAGGAAAAATCTACAAGATTGTTCTTAAACAGTTCCACACCTTTTGCCTTGTGACTTTTCGCAATTTCGAATTTCTGATTGGCAGTCAACTTACACACTGGTGGTCTGTTCTGAAAGCTTTTTAATACCAGTTTCAATTCATATTCTTCTGCAATACTATTTCCATTCACTCTGACTTGGCAGCCTTCCCCAGCCATGAGTTTGACAAGATTGTCTTCTATCACATCACCAAACACTGAATCGCTTTCACCAATGGTAAAGATGAATTCTTCTCCAGTTGGAAAATTGAGGTGTTGAATATCCAATTCTGTCTCCAGCATAATGGTACAGGTGGCACCATCTACTGGCCTGATGTTGAAAGTAGATGGAGCTGTTGATTCTATTGCTGTTGGCATCATTCCTCACACTTACAATCTTCAGTGTTGTAACCTGAAATTACAGGGAAATACCATAATTATTCTAAATATTCAGATACCTAATCTCCCATTTCCAGTGGTTTTCAAAGCTGAGTAAGTCTATTCAGCATCGTTTTGATAAGTAGTTGTAATTTGGATTGAGGATCCATATATCATACGGACAAATTTCAAAATCTTTACCAAAACTGAAGTCAAAGTTAACCCTTCTCTTGCTGAATTTTAAAATACATTTCTCCTTCTTTACCCATGCCCTGTTGTATAATTACATATATCTTCACTGTTTACAAGTATTTCACTGTGCAATCACTACTGTGGAGTGCACTGGTTGCACAATCAACTTGTAAATAGTGCAGACCCAGATTAGACAGCTCCTGCAGGAGCTGTCTCATCTGGGTCTTCACTATTTACAGGTAGGTATATTGACGTGAATAGCAAGCGAAGGGTTAAGGTCACTGAGACACCAAAGTAGTATGTAACACTGCCTTTCTATGATGCACCAACACATGGAATTTGGAAACCTTAATCCAAGTTATTGAGGAGATATTGTCCGTACAAAAATCTGGACAGAAGGATCAACAGATGGAGGATGTACAGACTGAGTGCAAACCTATAGTCCGCCTCTTGTGGCTGGTAGGGGACTAATAAATATGAAACAGGGGAAAGGTTAATGATGGACCAATATAAACTACTAAACTGTTGAAATGAATTGTCTGAATTATTGTCATTAACCCGGTACTTGATAGAGATGAATATTTATACATTTGAAAACAGATTAGATCCAGAACAGATAGCACTCGTATGAGCCTTCTGGTCAGAGTCTGCTTTGATTACTAACAGAGTATTAATATAGATCTGCACCTACAGTAAATAAATACGTCTTTCTACGCCTCTGCAAAAGTCTTTTATGAAACCATTGTGATAAATAGAGCATTTGCTCCTATAGGAGCAAATGCTCTATTTATCACAATGGTTTCAACTACAAAATTCAAAATTTTTACTTTTCTCTAGTAAATGCTCCTTTCGGGTAGATTCATTCAAAGAGGTTCCCTTAGGAAAAAGGAAGGCAGTTAACTTGCAGTGTTTTAGCAGTGTTTTTCAGAACCAGTAAAACGCAGTTTTTTAGCAGTTTGTTCTAAACCAGTTTTTAGCAGTGAAAGTGCAGTGAAATCGGCCGAAATATTTAAATGAGCTAGCAGTCATATGAGGTCATAAAAAACTGCAAAATAACTGGCTTACCAGTTATGAACCAGTTAAATGACATCATGAAACTGGAAGAAAAACTGTCCACATTTTTTCAGCAGTTAAATTACATCATAAAATACTGGAAGAAAAACTGCAAAATAACTGGCCATTATTTTTAAGCAGTAAAATGACATCATAAAACTGCCAGTATTTTTTGCTGGGGTGGGGGCGGGGAACAAATAAATTTCCATCAAAAGTTTTTTTTTAACATTTTATATAAAAACATAACATATGGCTAAATGAAAATTATCATTTATGCTGCAGTTTTCAAAAGGTTCACTCTTATTTTCTAAGAATAAGTTAATTGCACCATTACTGGGCATTTTACAAAACACTAACAGATGGCATACAGAGTAGATCCTGTTAAGACAGCTCTCTTACAAGCCCTCTAAACTTGATCTATACTATTTGTACAGAACACATGACATTGTACTCCTTTTCAACACAGATGTTATACTACAATAACTGTACAAAATACATGCTCTCTTGTAAGTTGTTGTCTTGTTTTTATCCATATGAATTGATATTTACACCTAGCAAAATTACTTTAACAAATCAAAAGATCCAGAGTGCTGTCTAGCTTCTTGAAGAGTTGCTCCATCCTAAACTGTCCCCACAATCTTATGCAAGTCTATAGTCTTTTCAAAAGATGGTGACAAGTTTTTTCACGTTCATTTTTCTGTATGACAACTACCCTTTTTCTTCTCTTTGTGTGTCAGGCTTGTTGATCTGGACTATAGGCACAGCTGTATCCCCAGTCCTGCAATAACAAATGTTACTAATAACATAAACATTATCAAAATAATATTAAACCTAATTCTTTCTCCCTGTTTATGTTTTAAACACTTCAATTCAACAACCTATAATGAAAGATTTATCATGTTTTGACTGACCTATTTACATGTACATGTCAAATTTATTGACAAAATTTCATAAATCTGGATATTTAACTTTTTGCATCATACATTTCTATGGCTTTGCAAATGGAGTAGACCAAGATCACTCCTGTATGAGATAACTAATCCCAATCTTCTCTATTTGCTTTTGGAATAATACATTTTCTGCCTAAGCCAGAATTTGTGTTCATAATTTCATGCCATAATGAAATATAATCTAGTAATAATGTCCCCATTCATGGTGTAAAGGGTTACATCTCAACAAATCTTATAGGTCTGTTCCCAATTAAAACAGGTAAAAATATTATTTTACTTGCTATACTTTCATTTTCAATGCAAACATGACTGCTGGGAAAAAGTAAACACATTCAATTTTCTTTTTTAATAAATATGGTTATTGGTTGTATTTTCATGTCTCTCCCCATGAGATGTATGGGTACAGGGACACTGATGTGGCATGGTTGATCATTGTCACGTTAAACAGAAATAGAGAGTAGAGGGGTGAAGAGCTAGCTAGAATATTACCCCACCCACCCACTTACATGAAAATCGAAGATAAACAATATTGAATAATAAAAATCTAATTAGTCTTAATTTATTAGAATTGATAATTAACTCACCATGGCAATTATGGAATTTTAAAAGCCTAATTCAGCTGTGTTCTATCAACTGTCATGCTATGTAATCGACAACTCGACACATTTTTAAAACTAGAAACATTGACAGTTTGTAGCCACCATATTGGTTTCTTCCCAGTATTGTATCATGGGTAATTTACAGGGTGCTGGTGAATTCGCCTAATGACCAACTCGCCTACAATTAGATATATAGTAACCCAAATGGTGAATTCGCCTATAAAGTAATTATATAGCGATTGTATTTCGCACCTTATATATACAGGTATATCACCTTTAAATAGGCACGTGTTTGACGAACAACGTAAGAACGGTTCTCTTTAAAGCTAATTGATGCACTTAATTAAGGCATCTTAACAGCCAATTTAATATGATTGAACTGACCAGTGTTCTGGTTTATTCCAATTTTCAATATCTACTGAATATTCATGGACAAAATAGTTAAAATAAAATACAGAAGGAAGATGGAATATTGTAGCCAGATTAGAAAGTAAAGAAACAGTTCTGTCAAAGTCAATAAGCAAACAGAGTAGATCCTTATCAGACGGCTCTCATTTTAGAAGCCGTCTGATCTGGATATACCAAAGACCTATGATAAAAATAGGTCTTTGGATATACTCTATTTGCAGATGCATGAAAACAAGTTTACAGGAAGGAAATTGTTAATATTAGGGGTTATTTACTTCATATTTGGTTAAGATTGAATACAGCATAGATCGATCTGCGTCTGTCATATCATTTCCAAACGCAATAGTTCCATATACGAAACAGTCTGTTTTTTTAGAATTATTCATAGCCATATATGTATTTATAATATATAAATTTTGGGGGGTCAGTCATTTTTCCGGTTTACTTGTAAACTTTTAATTATTACTACAAACTGCTTAGCATACCTAATGTCAAAAATGTGTAGATAATACACAGATCATCTGACAAAAATCAATAATATTTTCAACAATTCATCCCAATAAATTTAAGATTTGCACAAATAACTATTTATGCCCCTTCCCTTACACGCAAAAACTCTTCCATAATGTGCTTTCAAACGCATATGATCAGGGGCTACACTCAAAGTTCAATCTTGATAATCTCTACCTGGAAACAAGTTTGATACCCCATAATAGGTGCGAAATACAATCGCTATATAATTGCTTTCTAGGCGAATTCACCATTCGAGTTACTATATATCTAATTGTAGGCGAGTTGGTCATTAGGCGAATTCACCATAAACCAATTTACATAGTTGCCAAGACTCAACAAGTTGCCAAGACTCAGCAACTGATCTTAGGCATTTACACTATTAAGGCTATTTAGAATTTTATTTTACACTACATGTACCTTGCAGCCGATCCCTTGGGCTGGAAAAACTAAGGGTGAAACGGTATCTTTCGGTACACATGTACCGCGGTTTTTTCACTTACGGTTCGGTTTTCGGTATTTATTTCCACTTCACGGTACGTACCGAAAATTTCGTAATGTCTAGGGACGAATCTGCCGTAATAATATAAAAGCCGTTTTCTGATTGGTTCTTTCTATAAATAACATCCAATTAGATTACGCGTGAAGTCCATTACTCGTAGTTTACATACATGGCTTCTCGGAGCGAAACGAAAGCGCATATTTCAATTTGGGAACAGTTTGAAACTGTTCCCAAACTGAAAGATGCACAAACAAGCTACTTTGGAAGTTTGGAAGTCTTTTGGCTTTCGGGAAGGCCAGTCTGAGAGCAGAATGGCAACATGTCATGTAAGCGTTGTTTCGCGGACGTGTATATAGCACGTTGGTCGCAAACGTAGTAGAAATTACTGATGATAGAAAAGTGAGTTATTGTTATTAATCCTTACTGTGCTGGATATTATTATATAATAGAATTAAACTCTGCTCTGAGATTTTCAATCATAGTCCATTGAAAACTGTGTGGACCAAGATAAGCTGTCTTGTTAAAATGTGACATTTGAATGTGACAGCTGCTCAGGGCTTATACTGTTTGCAATGCACTTTGGTTGGAAATCTATAGTGAGGCTCATTTTCAATTATCATCCTACATGTCACACTGTTTAAACTTGTATTTATTGACAAACAATGCAGTCCAAGATAAGAAAACTTCTAATAATATCTACATTGTTTGCAATGGTTTGTTTACTTGTTTCCAGCACATTGTTGGTATTTTAAAGTTCCAGTTGAAGAGATTATTAGATAGTGATATTTTCCATAGAAGGAGATTTGTATTTTAAATCAATAGTCTATGACATGGTGTTCAGTATTACATAATTTTTAAGTGTTTTTCCCTTAAATACTTGACTGTTTATGATTCTAAGAGATTAATCATTATCACTGCTAGCTGTGGCAGTTACTGATTCTAGTCAAAACAAATTAATTCAAAAGGTTTTTTTGTAGGTCAGCTTCAAAATAATGTTAACAAGATAAAAATTCGTGTACCGAAAATGTACCGAACCGTGGCTCATATACCGTGTACCGAACCGAACCGTGGGGGTAGTGTACCGTTTCACCCCTAGGAAAAACCAGCTAGGACAGTATCAAGTTGTTCTTCGCTGCATAGACATTCTCTTCCAAGCGGGCTATTTTACATGAAGGCATATGTGTAACGGTTCTGCCATGGAGTTGATAGAAAGTTTATAAGAAACTGCCAACTGTATACTGGTCATTAATACATTCACGTCAAACTGAAAATAAACATGAAAACAGCGTGAATATATGTCTAATGTGGATCCTAGTGATTTCAATTATTCGAACACAAATGCATACTGTGCATAATAATACAACGCAATGATACAATAACATTTCGTCCGAAACATGGATGTCCGAAACCATGCATTTGAACAGAGACCGATTTGAATTTGAAAATCGTCGCAAATAAACACAGTGTTACAAACTGTAATCGTATAGAATATACCTGACAATGACACGATTTTAATATTGCATAAAATATACACAAAGGTTGAGCTATATTTACCTCTTTGGAGCCCTTTCGGCAATGCAAAACGAAATTATCCACTAACTTCTTCAACCGCCAGAATTTCAGCAGATTTCATACGCTAGGAACCAAACACGCGAAAGGGAACCAGAACGGTTCGGGCCAGCGAGCTTCGTACCTACGATACTCGCACTGGGCCGCATTTACAGTTTCGGCGAATTAATAGCGTATTTATCGTGTTAATCAGCTAGGGTTTGATTTCAGGAATTTAACAAAGCTAAGTTGGAATACTTTAATTAATTTAATTGGTTTACGGAAGCAATTGGTGTTTTTTAGTGTGATTGACAATTTGGTAATTCTTACGCAACATAGTCTAATAAGAGATATATTTACGTCTCTGGCCAAATTGTGAACCCCCCCCCCACAAATCAGATCGGAGAGTGGTGGTTTTTTTTGTGTTTTTTTGGTGGAGGGGGGGGGTTGTCACCAACTTTAACGTTGGTCGTTACTTTTGAGCCATTACAGATAGAGACTTGATTCTTGGCATGCATAAGTATCTCATAAAGCAGCACAATTTGAGGGGTGACATGTCAAGGTCATCCTTAAGGGTCAAATGTCAAATGTTTGTTTGTTTGTCAGCAACTTCAAACTTGGGCATAACTTATGAATCAGTAGAGATAGAGACTTGATATTTGGCATTCATGTATATCTCTTGAAGCTGTATATTTTCAGAGGTGACATGTTAGGGACAAGGTCATCCTTCAAGGTCAAAGGCCAGATATACATGTAGGTCAACTAACTTACTTTCGATCCAATATATACAGATTACAGACTTCATATTTGGCATTTACATATGTATCTCATGAAGCCTAGCTCACAGTGGTGACATGACAATGTCAAGGCCATCCTCCAAGGTCAAAGTACAAATGTTTAGGTATTACATTTGCTATGCTGTGGGGGCATATAGTGTATATATAGTGTTTCACAAACACATCTTGTAACCTTAGATGGAGTTGTTTGTTATCTATATTTCATTGGTTAATAATATAAATTAATTGACCAACGCAATAGGGGCGATGCTACATGGGGAAGGGGGAATATATACTGGACCAGTGGATGGAGATAATTGATCTCACGCTGAGCCAGAATGATCAGTGTCTGCACTTTTCCACATTCAAAGAGGCAACTTAATTGGTGCCATGCCAGACAACAGGGCGCTAGCAAATAAGGAACGGGTGATGAGCCAGCTATTTCTTACTAGCTGGATCACTGATCGTCAGCTTGATATGGAATCTACATTGTCATTATACTATTAGTAATAAAATATGCTAGCTCCAATTTGTTTTCCATTTCTATAGTAGCTAGGATCCTATACCCATAACATAAGGTTTACAGTTTTTATCATGCAGTAAAATGAAAACTGCTATAAACTGGCTCTTCTGTTCAAATAAAAGCAACCAGAAAACTGCTCCAAGAAAAGTACTGCTATTTACTGCAAATTAAACCATTTTTTCAGGTAGCAGTTATGTTTTACTGTTAAAAACTGTCACAAATGAATGGAACTATACATCCAGTTTTCAGCATTCATTTGAAAACTGCAGTAAACTGCTCACCAGCAACTTATGGCCATGATAAAATACTGCTAAAGAAGGCAGTATTTTCAAAAAACTGCTATTTCACTGCTAAAAAACTGCAGTTTTTAGCAGTTCTTTTTCCTAAGGGTTGGGTCTAAAAATAGCCTATGGAGGAAAGGGTTAATACGGTGAAGGGTTAACCCATTACCTGATAGAGGTAACTTTTGACACGCCGATAAAATATCCGATGGCTCAAGTTGGAGCTATCTGTTTTAAGGGTCAGTTCTGTTTGATTATGCAAGTCATATACATTATTTGTGCCATGGCAAAACTAACCCTTGTTCATATCCCATTTATTATGCCCATCTGACCACAGTCAGGGGGCATTATGTTTTAGGACACAGTTATTGGCCCTCTAAGGATGATTTTGACCTTTGAGAGAGGGACCTGTATGGAACGCCGTAGCTGTCTCCTGTTGTCGAATTTCTTCTTGTCTTGTTCAAATTCAGTGTTATCATATCTAAACGTCATGTTATTATGTCGAAGTACTGTGTAAACTTGTCTATTTCAATGCTGCCATCTCGAAACGCCGTATCATTATGTCAAAGCGCTGTGTTAACTTGCCCGTGAATTGTGTTGTTATGGACGACGGCTATGTTGTTATGTTACAAAGTAGTTTCATCTTGTTAAAGAACAATGTGCACTTGTCTATATGATATGTTATCATGGTAAATGCATGTGTTGTTTTGTCAATATGTGGTGTTGACTTGTCCAAACAACGCCTTGTTATGTTAAAATATATTGTTATTATGTTAAAAAGTGAAGTTATCTTGTCTAGAGCATGTTTGTCAAAATAGTGTGTTGTCTTGTCCATACGGCTTCCTATTATGCTGAAAAAATGTGCTATTATGTCGCATTTTTGTGTTATTTTGTCTACCTGTCGTGTTAACTTGTTTAATCAGTGGCTTACTATGTCTGTGGCCTATGCTATTATGTTACAAATCAGTTTCATCCTGTCAAGGAGCAATGTGAGCTTGTCTATACGACATGTTATCATGTTAAGTGCACATGCTGTTTTGTCAATATATAGTGCTGACTTGTCCAAACTGTGTCTTATCATGTTAAACGGCTATGTTATTATGTTAAAAAGTAGTGTCATCTTGTTAAGCGGCTATGTTATTATGTTAAAAAGTAGTGTCATCTTGTTAAAGAGCAATGTGATCTTGTCTATACGATATGTTATCATGTTAAACGCCCATGTTGTCTTGTCAATATGTAGTGTTGACTTGTCCAATGTATGTTTTATTATGTTAAACTGCTATGTTATTATGTCAAAAAGTAGTTTCATCTTGTTAAAGAGCAATGTGATCTTGTCTATACGATGTGTTATCATGTTAAACGCCCATGTTGTCTTGTCAATATGTAGTGTTGACTTGTCGAATGTATGTCTAATTATGTTAAACTGCTATGTTATTATGTCAAAACGTAGTTTCATCTTGTTAAAGAGGCATGTTAACTTGTCTATATAATATGTTATCATGTTAAACCCACGTGTTGTCTTGTCAATATGTAATGTTGACTTGTCCGTTTTAGGTCTTATTATGTTAAACTGCTATGTTATTATGTTACAAAGTAGTTTCGTCTTGTTAGAGAACAATGTGAACTTGTCTACATAATCTGTTATCATGTTAAAAGCATGTGTTGTCTTGTTAATATATAGTGTTGACTTGTCCAACTTAGGTCTTATTATGTTAAAATGCTATGTTATTATGTAACAAAGTAGTTTCATCTTGTGAAAGAGCAATGTGAACTTGTCTATATAATATGTTATCATGTTCAACGCACGTGTTGTTTTGTCAATATGTAGTGTTGACATGTCCAATTTTTGTAACATAATAACATAGCCTTTTAACATAATAAGACATAAATTGGACAAGTCAACACTACATATGGACAAGACAACACGTACATTCAACATGATCACATATTATATCGACAAGTTCACATTGCTACTTAACATGATAACATATTATACAGACAAGTTCACAATGCTCTTTAACAAGACGAGACTTCTTTGCTACATAATAACATAGGTGTTGCACATAATAAGACATTCTGTAAACAAGTTCACAGAGTGTTTCGACATAATGACACAGTTTTTAGACATGACAGGCATGAATTTGAACAAGATAAGAAGGAATGTGACAACAGGAGACAGCTACGGCGTTCCATAGACCTGGGTCTTGAGGATGAAACATTGTCTTGATGTGATGAACATTTTTGCCAGTTTATTCTAAAATCTATCTGAGCATGTCAGAATTCTAGAGTGGACAGGAAAAGTGGGACAGACATATGGTTCAATTACTATATGCCATCATTATTCAAAGGGGGCATAAAAATATGTCCACAAATATCCATTTTGAGACAAGCAGAACAGGGTTTTCATTAACGCAGGATCCTGCATCCCTGATACAATAATGAAGCCCTGGGACTGCTGGGACAATCATATTATGGACAGCTGCATCCCTGCATAAGTACATGCTGATTTCGAATAAGTCAATTTCGTTATACTTTGTATTTTGACAGAGCAGACCCTGATCAGATAGCTCAAATAGGAATCATCTGATCTAGCTTTACTCTGTTTGCAAAGGAGTATCCTGAGGTAACTGCTTAACCCTTTCTCTCTTTAACCCATTCGGCCATAGGCTATTTTTAGGTCCAATTAACCTCTTTGAATAAATCTATACCGAAAAGGAGCATTTACTAGAAAAAAAGGAAAATTTAGCATTGTGTACTTTTGAAACTATTGTGATAAATAGAGTACGTATTTGCTCCTCTGGAGCAAATGCTCTATTTATCACAATGATTTCAAAAAGTGACAAAATGGGTTAATATTTATGTAAGTATATAATATGACATCATCTGATTTTTTTATGATGGCATAATTATGTACACAAGATGTTCTGGCTTAGGCAGAAACTGTAGAATCAGATCTATATTATACCATAAGGAAACAGAGCAGACCCATATCAGACGGCTCCTATAGGAGCCATCTGATATGGGTCTACTCTGTTTGCAAATGTGTGAAAAGGTGTTACTTGATGAAAAGGATTAAAGAATTCTACAGATCTTATTCTACAGTTTAATTTTCTGCTATGTCCTAAAATGTCCTGTTCGTGTCCTAAAATGTCCTGTACGTGTCCTAAAGTCTCTTCGAGACGATTCTACAAAATGGTCATATCATAGTGTTTGGTGCAGAAATAAAGGAGTTATTTTCGAGAATGTTTTCATTTACACCTCTTATCTGGACCTCTGAGAATACCCTATGTATTCTAGCTAGCGCTGATTGGATCCAGATGAGTGTGTCCAGTTTGGTCATTTACACATCTTATCTGGACCTCTGAGAATACCCTATGTATTCTAGCTAGCGCTGATTGGATCCAGATGAGTGTGTCCAGTTTGGTCATTTACACATCTTATCTGGACCTCTGAGAATATCCTATGTATTCTAGCTAGCGCTGATTGGATCCAGATGAGTGTGTCCAGTTTGGTCATTTACACATCTTATCTGGACCTCTGAGAATACCCTATGTATTCTAGCTAGCGCTGATTGGATCCAGATCAGTGTGTCCAGTTTGGTCATTTACACATCTTATCTGGACCTTTGAGAATACCCTATGTATTCTAGCTAGCGCTGATTGGATCCAGATGAGTGTGTCCAGTTTGGTCATTTACACATCTTATCTGGACCTCTGAGAATACCCTATGTATTCTAGCTAGCGCTGATTGGATCCAGATCAGTGTGTCCAGTTTGGTCATTTACACATCTTATCTGGACCTTTGAGAATACCCTATGTATTCTAGCTAGCGCTGATTGGATCCAGATGAGTGTGTCCAGTTTGGTCATTTACACATCTTATCTGGACCTCTGAGAATACCCTATGTATTCTAGCTAGCGCTGATTGGATCCAGATCAGTGTGTCCAGTTTGGTCATTTACACATCTTATCTGGACCTCTGAGAATACCCTATGTATCCTAGCTAGCGCTGATTGGATCCAGATGAGTGTGTCCAGTTTGGTCATTTACACATCTTATCTGGACCTTTGAGAATACCCTATGTATCCTAGCTAGCGCTGATTGGATCCAGATCAGTGTGTCCAGTTTGGTCATTTACACATCTTATCTGGACCTTTGAGAATACCCTATGTATCCTAGCTAGCGCTGATTGGATCCAGATGAGTGTGTCCAGTTTGGTCATTTACACATCTTATCTGGACCTTTGAGAATACCCTATGTATTCTAGCTAGCGCTGATTGGATCCAGATCAGTGTGTCCAGTTTGGTCATTTACACATCTTATCTGGACCTTTGAGAATACCCTATGTATCCTAGCTTAGCGCTGATTGGATACAGATGAGTGTGTCCAGTTTGGTCATTTACACATCTTATCTGGACCTTTGAGAATACCCTATGTATTCTAGCTAGCGCTGATTGGATCCAGATCAGTGTGTCCAGTTTGGTCATTTACACATCTTATCTGGACCTTTGAGAATACCCTATGTATTCTAGCTAGCACAGATTGGATCCAGATCAGTGTGTCAAGTTTGGTCATTTACACATCTTATCTGGACCTTTGAGAATACCCTATGTATTCTAGCTAGCGCTGATTGGATCCAGATCAGTGTGTCCAGTTTGACTCATCAGCATTAAACTCTTTGATACTCTGGTAGCAATTCTGATGACGAAAAATATATCGGGAAAATGTAATTCAATAAATAAAAGTCAACATTATGCTTAAATAATTTGCATCTTTACAGTGCATGTAGAATGTATACATGTATGTAGCAGACTTCTAGTATTTTAAGGGTTTATCAAGTGACAAATATTAAATCCCTCACTAGACAGCTTAAATGTTTGAACAGCTCAAGGGGTCTTTAGATGTTGTTATCTCCATGAAGATTCAAAAGGTACCAGGTGTAAACTGGTATTTATCCCTTTGAAATGACATTCAGATTACAATTGGATGATAAACTAGGACTTGCTTTTTATTAAAACATATGTCCCTGACCCTTCTACTTCCAAAACCACAAGAGCACATCCTTAAATTAACCTTTTCCTCCATAGGCTATTTTAAGACCCAACCTCTTTGAATGAATATACCCAAAAGGAACATTTAATTACTAGAGAAAAGAAAAATTATAGAATTTTGTACTTGAAACCATTATGATAAATAGAGCATTTGCTCCTATAGGAGCAAATGCTCTATTTATCACAATGGTTTCAAGAAGTGGTAACTACAAAGGAGTAGAAATGCGTATTTATGGAGGAAAGGGTTAATATACCTCGATTACAATAACACTTAAATTTATGGTGATCATGGCTGTGTGCCTCAGAATTATGAGAAATTGGATTTAATCTGATATTTTTATTATTCAAGGCAGGGCCATGCCGGGGGACAGAACTCTGCAAAAAATAATCAAACCAAATCATCCTGGGAATATACACAATTACACTTCATGGTGATCAAGACTGAGATTGTTTTCCTACAACTGACCAGCCATTTATGAGGAAATTGGGATTTAATGCGCGCGCATTTTTTATCATTTAACTCTTTCCTCGTTTTATATTCATTCCAAATTTCAATACCTACTGAATACTCATAGACATAATGTAGTTCTATTGAAATATGGAAGGTGAAACAATGTAACTATTTTAGAAACTAAAGCAACAGATCTATCAAAATCAATTAGCAAACAGAGCAGGCCCAGATCAGACAGCTCCTACAGTTTGTATTCTTTAAACCAATACTCAATTTATATTCATACATTTGTTGTTGCAAAGATGTTTTGGACATCAAATTTTCCACAATAACTCTTTGAAACAATAGACATAACAGAGGTGTGCAGTAAAGAACCAATGAAAAATGGTCATCATGTTTCCGATAGTTTCGCATTTATCCATGCAGACTTCTTTTTATTATAGTTTCGATCCGGTTTACATTTTTTTTGCCTATAGCGGATAATTATAGTCATAAAATTTGTAAGTTAACCTGTTTAAAGTATATATGGTAAAACTATTGTCAAAAGAAAGCAGAAATTGTGATCAGACACCAGTATTAATAATATTACCTTAACTACAAGTTGAACTTGAATCTGCTTCAATCAGACACCTCATATAACTTACATTGTACCTTCAAGTTAAACTTGAATCTGCTTCAGACAGAGTAATTGGATTAAAGAAAAGTGTTGTGTTTTGCATATTTTGCTGGGCTGTCGGACGTTTTGCTACCCTGACCTTTTCGCTACAGTCATTTCACTACCCATCGGGAAGTCATTTCTCTACCCTGGCCATTTTGCTACCTGTACGTTTTGCTACCTGTCAAATTTAATGGGAAAAACAAATATTGTTGCGGCGTGGTTAGTGATTTGAGAGTTGAATTTATTAACATAAAATAAATATTTATAATCAGATACCAAAAAAAGAGTTATATTGGGAAAATAAAGTGTTATGTCAGAGAATGAATGATGGGTCTTTTAGATGTACAGACCCTGTATTTATAAAATGTAATATAAAACATGACTTAAAATGAATTTAATTATTATCTATACGATCTAACAACTATTGGCAACTGCAGCATATAGAACATGCAACACTGGTAAGGAAAGTTTTAATACTGTAAAAACTGTAAAAGCACTTAAAACTAAAAAACAACTTTTTATTAAAAATAATATGCATATCATTATTGGCGTCCCTTTGAGTTTGATATAATGCTGATTCATTTAAGGCACCCACTGCTTACGTATTTCCACATGTCAATATTGTCCACTCCGAGATCAAAGGTACTGCCGATAAGCCGATCAGATTGGTGTATCGGCATGTGACGCTGATTGAATTAACATGGACACGCACCACATGCATCTTTGCTAAATGAATTTTGGCTCTTTTCCCATTGATATACGATATGACACTTGCATAATGATCAAATGAAAAGACTATACTTACAATTTACTTTTATTTTAACCCTTTCCCTCATATAAACGTGTTTTCACTCATTTGCTAACAGAGAAGACCCAGATCAGACCTCCGGCTCCTATAGGAGCTGTCTGATCAGCGTCTGCTCTGTTTGCTAATAGAATTTGAAAAATCTGATTCTTTACTTTCTAAAATGGCTACAATGTTCCACCTTCTATATGTAAACGTCTCATTCAGATCCAAACTGTTTGCCTATGATGCTACGCTCGGTAGTTAAAATTGGTAAACGTATCTTTTTTCATCTGTTAAACTACTATCGTCCAAACCAATGAAAACTGTGAATAATTATATTTAATTGGGTGGCAGGGTTAGTGCAGGGTAGTGCAGGGTAGCAAAATGACTTTCCGTAGGGGTGCGAAATGACTGTAGCGAAATGGTCAGGGTAGCGAAATGGTCAGCGAAATGGTCAGGGTAGCAAAACGCTGTATAGCAAAACGTCCGTAAATCTTTTGCTGCATTAATGGTTTGACACAAGTCCTGTCCGTCCATCCAAACTATCTTTAAAAGTTACCTTAGAATACCTTAGACGTCATTCTGGTTAAGGCCTTCAGCGGCCTCTATCACCATCTCTTAATTTTTGTTTGGTCCAGTTGCAATAATTGCTTCATAATTGAACTTTATTCTCTGATTGGCCCAGTGCCTATCCAATCTTGCCCCTAAAGCCTTCACTGTGTTCGCATTCACAACACTGTTTGGTAGGGAGGTCCATGTCAACTATCCTGTGGCTGAAGTAATACTTCCTGATGTTGAGCCGTTGTCTTTGCTTGAATATAGTTTCAAACTGTTTCCCCTGGTGCTTTAGTCTTGTCTCATTGTTAGCAGCTGGTCAGTGTCAAAATAATAGTAATTATGTAATAGCTTGTATGTTTCTATCATGTCTCCTCTGTTTCTTCTATAACTCAGTGTTGGTAGATTTAAAGCTTTAAGTCTTTCTTAATATGGTAGATCTGAACTTGCTTGTCCATATATTCGTCTTTGTGTATCATTCTGATTGCCTATGTTCATAGTCTTACACTTATCAGGATGGAACTTGAGGAGCTAGTCCTCTGACCACTGGCACATACTGAAAATGTCTTCCTGCAGTAGATCTCTGTCTGCATCTGTTGAAATCCTTCTATATATCTTCCTATTGTCAGTGTAATGGGGAAAGGGAGTAATTCCAAATGTTTGATTTCATTGCTGTTTGAATATTGAATATTGTATGATGTTCCAAAAATTGAATAGGTAGCTTACATTATTCATCAATGCATATTAGTAATTTAACCCTTACAACGCTGGATTTTCAAATGGAATATACCAAAATTCAAATAGGTCAAGCTTATGGTGAATATTTAGGGATGTTTTCTAAAGAAAAGTGTAACATGACAAACAGTGTAGATCCTGATGAGAGGGCTCCCCTAGGAGCCCTCTCATCTGGGTCTACACTGTTTGCAAAGGACATTAATTAGTGACTCGGGTCCCGCACTGTAAGGGATATGTTTTATTTATAAATTTATAATAATCAGATTTGTAACCCATTTCAATGTACAACATTCTGTATATAAGCGAGTTGTTGCTCATTCAAATGGGGCTGGCAAATTGAATCCTTAAGCAAAGGAAATATCTAGTATCTTGTTTGCTAGAGTTACGTATGTACCTGCCTAAGGTGAAGGAAATAGTTTAGCCAGTCATATTGCCTTATTTGTATTTGTAATTGAGCATACAATGTAGACACAGAATTACTGTTTATTAAAGACATTTGTAGATGATGAGTACTGTGTCTGTCCTGTTTTGTTAACATCAGAGTTCCCTTTTCTCAAACAAAGATCTCGGGATGGTGACGGGTAAAGCCTCCCCTAGGACTTTGCCTGCTACAGTCAGCATACAGGCAAATTTGGCTGTTATTCTGAATGTTCTCTGGCAGATCATTCATGAATAAAACGAACAACATCAGACCTAACAGGCTAACATGAACCCTTGGTTACTGGCTGCCAATCTTACTCACTGCTGTTCACTGACTGTAACTCTGTTTTCTCTTGTAAAGGAAGTCACTGATCCAGTTTATATATTTGTCTCCAAACTGGTATATTTTCAGTTTATGGATCAAATGCCTATGGGACATTTTTATCAAAGGCCTTCATGTAATCACAGTATGCCACATCTGTGCTTCCCCCTTTATCTATGATTTCAGTCCACTCGTCTAACACTGCTAACAATTATTGATGTTAGAAGTTAAAGGTCAGAAAAAATCATGGAAAATAATACAGAGATTCGTAATATGTCACCATAAGTAATACATTCTAAAATCATATTCCTTAACTACCGGGAATGAAAACTGACAGACTTAAACCTCTCCTTAGACACTCTCGAAACACCCATCCACTAGCTTATCAAATTGAATTCGAATTCCATCTTGCAGAACTCAAATAAGGCAACAATACATACATAGCTAATGTTTACATGTTGTAATTATCAAACCGACTCTAAATAAAATTTGAATGTTGAATGTTGAATCTTGAAAACAATCTTTAACATCCCCCCCCCCCCCAAACAATGAAAGAATCCCTTGACTCCTTCAAAACAGCTATCAAATCAAATAGTCCCTAAGCAAATGTTTCATTGTAAATAGTTTTAAATTAGGAGTATGATAAGATTACAGGGCACAATCATTTTAAGCATATCTTTTTGTTGTGTATACATGCACACCGCAAGTGACAGAGACTTCAACTTGTTGAAGGTGGTCACTATGTATTAGAAGAATTAGAAGGAGAATCTGACAGATTTAGTGGTCTCTGGCCACATTGGCAACTGACGCGAAAATTAATGTCAAAAGTTACTCTACAAATCGCATATGCATTGAAACGAAGAAAACCCTCATAAGATTTCAAGAATAAGTGTCAGTTTGTTAAAGTAAAACTGCTTACCAAAACTATATTCGCATGGACGCTAAAAATCGATAAATAATCAACACCATGCAACGATTTCGCTGATTTTGACAGTTCCACGGAAATGACGTCAGCAGACTGGACAGCATTATGTTTCACTGGAGAAACACGACACTGTTAGGGGTAAAAAGATGTCAACCCAACTATTGTTATATTTCCTGTCAGTCGATGAGGTTGTTGTGCTGGCAAATCATAAAAGCATTATTTACAAAATTGCCATGAAGACTATTTGATACGAACTTTAAGGTTATTTTGGTGTTAAAGGTAAACAATAGAACCATCAAGTCAATATCTTATTGCCTGCTAAAGGTACACGCTATCACCATATTGTTAGTCAACAAGGAAATGGTACACAGTAATTTATATTTATAAAGACGGGAGTAAAGTGCAGACTGCGCGGGACTCGAACCCGAGACCCCTCGCTTACAGGGCAAGTTCTCTACCAGCTGAGCTTCCCGGGCTGCTATAGAGCTTTAAACACCAGAACCACTACGCTCCTCCCTGTTCACTTTTTTCAGAGATGTCCTAGCTCTCTGAATGTTGAATGCCCACAGCATGGGCAATCATGAACATCACCATTAAAGTAACAGGGGGGATAGTGCAGTTTGTGTGGGATTCGAACTCAGGACCCTCGCTTAAACAGAGCAAGTGCTCTACCAACTGAGCTACTCAAGCTGCTATCCTGTACAAGTTTCACACACTAGAACACAGTTTTCTCAATAACTTTATTAGTATATGAGCAGGATTTCCACTGTCATTCGCCACTTTCTCAAATGGTGGAAACAAATTCCAAGTGTTGAAAAAAATTCAAATCATGCAAACAGACATTTTTTTGTGGCCCATAGTTAGATAAATATTATATGACCCTGGTGAATCACAAAATCAGTTGTGTGTGTTTATTATCCTTATTGCCTAAGGAGTGATTCACGTGTCAGTCTGGTCAGCTGTTTATCAATTATACACAGCATTACGCTGGTAGCCACACAAAGCAGTATATATGCACTTCAATATATAACTTGACATAGTAACGGACAAATAATTCTGAACATTTCCATATGATTAAAAAGTATGATTCGTCCCAAGACCGACTGTTCTGAATAAATTGAGGTTTGTTAACTTTTTTTCAGAACATTTAAATTATTGCTTGACAATTGGGCATGTGATTAAGGACAGCAAGAAGCAGAGAAATTAGGCTGAGAGTGTGTGCTGGAAGTTTGGGAGGCAGGTGGTTGTAAATTTGGAGGAGAGGGTTGTGGATGTAGGTGATAGTAAAGTTGTGAGAGCATGACTGTTGTAGTTTGACCCAGCTGTTTTTGTGAGCGAAAATGAGCTTTTACAGTTAGAGGAGAGTGGGCATTTTGAGGTAGAAGATTATTAGAGAATTTCGTCTGCATGCAATTTTTTTTTTATAAGATATGTATGAAAAGATTGTCTGATTCCCTATCATTAAATTAACTTTGATACTGATAATAGTTTATAATAAACTTTATAAATGTATTGTGATTTTATAATGAAGTAAATACAAGTCTGTATTTACTTCTTGGATTTTACAATTGTTCTATTAATTAATCTTTATTAAAATTATGTAAATTTAGAAAATAAAATTAAGAGAAAATGGTAAATATTCTATTTTTTCAAGCAAAATAACAGAATTTTACACAATATTTATGCCCAAGGTATTATACTTTAAATTGTGTCTTTGAAAGCACACAATTGAAAAAAAATCAACAGCCGGGAGGGGAACTTGCACTGCACTGACATACTCCAATATCTAATATGTTTATTTTTAATATATTTTTTTTCTCAAAGTAGAAATTCCTCCCTTGCCATGATGAATAGGGCTTAATTATCAATAGGGATGATCTTTTGTCTTGAAATCTCCTCCCTGACAGGAAGTGAAATGAAGGCCAGGAAAGTGGTTCTAATCCCTTTCCTTCCTTTCTTTGTGGCATATGAGATAAACTGAAATCATCCTCATGCACAATCATTATTCATCATCATATATCATTAGTAGTGTATAACCTATTTAGTGTCACAGCGCCATAAATCAAACTCGTTGATTCTCGCATGCAGTATTTTTCTTTATATTTAGAAACAATTACGGATGAATTTGTTTTTTAGAAACCATTACAGATGAATTGAAAGCAGGATGTTTGCTAAGCTGAAGGAGAGGATTCAGAAGGAGGGTGGTTCAGTAAGTGATGGGGAGAGATCTCTACCGGCCCTACCGGGACATGCTAGTCCCAGACGGTTAAGTAACACAGGTAAATAAGGCCAGTCTTCTGAAAACATTCAATATTACATTGGTACTTAACTCTTTGCATGCTAAATAATTTTTCATCTGCAACAATTGTCGTCTGCTTCATTTCTTAAAATAAACTTTCTCTCATTTTTTTGCAAAAATATGGTCAGGATGACAAACAGTTTGGATCCTGATGTGATGCCGCATTATGCGGCTTCTCATCTGGATCCAAACTGTTTGCATAGGTAATCACAGTTGTGCCGCTAGTTTGCAAAGAGTTAAATTTTTCCTTTTGTCCGCATTTCACAAATTTTCTCATAGTAATGTGTATTTACATGGCTTGAGACTTAACCCTTTACCTGTTCAATATTCATGTAGGAAATAGTGACATCATGAATATTTATTAGCTGAAGTTTTATAATTTTAAATTTTTAAGGGAATGTTTTGTTTTGCTTTGACAAACCTGTAAAATCAGATCTATATCATGTCATACATGTAAGAAAACAGAGCTGACACTGAACAGACGGCTCCCGACAGGATATGTCTGATCTGGATTTACAGTGTTTGCAAAGCCATCTAAAACAAGTCTACTCTGTTTGCAAATGGGTCAAAGGTGTCTATAATGAAAAGGGTTGTTGACTAGAACAGTCTGTCATTTTTCAAAATGCTTAAATTGTTTAGGTATTTTTAAAATGCCCAAATTCAGAAAATAGTTGTAACATAAATTATACAAGCTGGAAGGTACATGTATGTATCCATTTGTGTTTTTTTTTTCAGGGAGTCCTGTAGCCACAGACAGGTCATATGAGGACCTTGGTGCAATATCCTCAGATGACAATGTAAGTTACTGAAGGCATTATCCCATTCCCTCATATTGACGCCTTTTGATGCCTCTGTAAAAATCACTTTTCCAAACAAATAAAACAGGTTATATTCGCGTCATGATGATTTCGCGTAAATGTGATTTTGTATTAATTTGCGTCATGATGATTTTGCTACAGTGCCATCATGCTAAATTAACACAATGGAAATAGAATCGTATAAAACGCTGCCGAATGCTGTAAAAAGGGCAAAGAATAAATTTCTGCCGCACATGTAACTGCCGTCGGCAATTTGGGGGTTATCAATTGATAATTGTGAACAAAGTCTAGGGCTTTTATAGCACATTTGTGTTGAACAAAGAAAACACATAGACGATGTGATCAAACTGACCATATTCCGGGTATACCAATTTCGGACATTAATCCATTTTATACTTGTTACTGATTTATTAGCGAGAATATTGAATTTGCGAGGCAACGCATTCGCGAAATTAGTGCGAAATATACGGTATATTGTCGCTAATAAAACCTGTTTTACAGTATTTGACATGCATGTGTATCTCACGAAGCTGCGCATTTTGAGGGATGACATGTTGAGGTTAAGATGCAACTTATTTACCTTGGTGCTTTCCCTGTTGAATATTCATGTCAGAAATAATGACATCATGAATATTTATTAGCTGAATTTATACACTTGCGTTTTTGGCATTGGTAGAAACTGTATAGTCAGATCTATTATAATTTCATAAGCAAACAGAGCAGACCCTGATCAGACTGTTCCTACAGGAGCATCTGATCTGGGTCTACACTGATTGAAAATCATTTATGAGGGAAAGAATTAAACAGAAGAAATAAAAAAAAATCAAATTTTAATTTAACCCTTTCCTTTATATAAATTAATTTTCACTCATTTTCAAACAGAGTAGACCCAGATCAGATGGCTCCTATAGGAATTTGAAAGTTCTGTTTTTTTTACTTTCCAAAATGGCTACAATGTTCCACCTCTTATATTTCATTGTAACTATTTTGTTCATGAATATTCAGGTAGGTATTAAAAGTTGGAATAAACATAGAATAGGGAAAGGGTTAAAAGAGATATACTCTGCAAGTTATGTCCAAAGATAATTATTTCAGCTAGTGTAAGGTCAACTCTTTGTACACTAGCGGTGAATTTGTGATTTTATAAGCTAACAGTTTGGATTAGGATGAGACTTTGTCTCTACAGTAAAAGTATATATTCAACAAAATAATAAAACATGGTGTTCAGTTATTCTTATGAAGATTGTCAATTTGAACTTTTATCGGAAAATGCCCTTGTGATATAAAAGTTTGAGGGCGGTATATTTGAATCACCCTGGTAGCTGGTCGGTCAGACAGGCAGGCAGTGGGTCAGTCCGTTCGCATTTAAAAATGGGTAGTTGGTGTCATGAATTCTTCCTTCAATTTGAAAGGTATTGAATTTATTTTTTGGTATACATAATAGCCATGAATAGTAGATTTGCAAAACACAGTTTTCATTTGTTTAGCACCAGGCTTTGCAGAATTATACATTTGTATTTAGGCATTTTTAAATGCATCACAAGTAGAGACCATCATTTTAATCCTTTATCAGTCCACCTTTCTATGCTTTGTAAACAGAGTAGACACAGATCAGACAGTTCCTGTAGGTGCAGTATCTGTGACATTATTCAAGATTTCATGACATTATGAATAATCATTGACAAAACTTTATAATGAAACATGGATAGATTTTAATGGCCAAAGAAGGAACTATAGAAACATAACCATCAAATACAACTAGCAAACAGAGCAGACCCTGATCAGACAGCTCCTACAGGAGGTCTGGGTCTACTCTGTTTGCAAAGGTGTCAGAAAGTGTCTGTAGGTGGGAATGGGTTAATTAATGACAAAGGAATAGCATGAGTCTGCACCTGATGGACCTCTTCTTTGGTATCACCTCATAATTAACCCTTTTCATGATGAATATTCATGTAAAAACTTATGACATCATGAATATTTTATTATGGAATATGTGCATGGGATATTTTGGTATAGGTATAAATGTAATGTTGAATCTTTTATAATTTCATAAGTAGACCAAGCAGACCCTGATCAGATTGTTCCTACAGGATCTGTCTGAACTGGTTATACCCTGTTTGCAAAGACACGAAAACAGTTTGTATGAGGGAAAGAGTTAGTCGTCAGTACTCTGCTGGTGAATTTCTGATAACCTTGTGAAACAGTTTGGATCCAGATGAGACTTCCTCTGTATCTCATCAGGATCCAAAATGTTTGACACTCTGACACTAATTTTTAAAAGGAATGGAAGACAATATATCTTTTCAAATTGAAGCAGGCTTCATGCAGGATTTGCATTTAACAATATTGCTTAGTGTGCAGGAGGTCTAACTTAATGTTGTTTTTTGTATTCTTTTGTCTTTAGTTGAAAGGTGATCCGTCAAGAGAAGAGCTTCATGCCATGCTACAAAAACGGACAGAACAGTGTAAGAAACTAGAGACCAAGGTTAATGGTAAGTCAGCTGAATTTTTAGGCTGCAAAGTCATCAAGAAGAAAACAAAAAAATTTTGTGACATCCTTTTGCAGCTGTAACAGGTCATTACCATATTTTTGGGGTGTATAATGCCCATCTGTGTATTGTACACATCTGACTTCAGAGGGCAAATTATGTTCATTTTAACCCCTTACTTGATGAATATTCATGTAAGAAATTATGACATCATAAAAACTGATTAGCTGATCACAATGTTTTTACAATGGCAGAAACTGTACAATTACAGAAACTAACTCTGTAAGCAAACAACAGACCCTGATTAGACAGCTCCTGCAGGAGCTGTCTGATCTGGGTCTTCTCTGTTTGCAAAGTTGTCTAAAGTCCTTTGCTATATCCGGAAAAGGATTAACAATAGCTAAAAGCACATATCTGAGCCTGTACTCAACTTTATGGTGGTTTATTGTAATCATTTCAGTTGTAAGATCAGTATCTAAATAAATTTCATAAAAACTCCTGCTGGTTTTGATCAAGCAGCCTATAACCCTTTCCCTTATATAAACATGTTTTCACGCATTTGCAAACAGAGTAGACCCAGATCAGACGGCTCCTAGAGGAGCCGTCTGATAAGGGTCTGCTCTGTTTGCTAATAGAATTTGATAAATCTGTTTCTTTACTTTCTAAAATGTCTACAATGCTCCATCTTCCAGATTTCTTTATACCTATTTTGTTGATGAATATTCAGTAGGTGCTGAAATTTGGCCTCAATACAGAACAGGGAAAGGGTTAAACCTTTCCTTCATGAATACACCTTTCACATGTTTGCAAAAATAGTAAACCCAGATGAGATCAGATGGTTCCTGTTGGAGCTATATGATCAAGGTATGCTCTGTTTGCTTACTGTGACATGATAGATCAGGGTCCATGCTTATAAAACTTTTAGTTGAGCCTGAGTTCGTTCTCAAGTTTTTGATTGGTCAGATTTGAGCCAAAGGCTCAAATCTGACCAATCAAAAGCTTGAGAACTCAAATCTGACCAATCAAAAGCTCAAGAACGAACTCAGATTCTACTAAAAAGTTTTATAAGCATGGATACTGATTCTACAGGTTTTGTCAAAGCAAAAGATACCCTTAAATTTTACGTTAAAAGGTTTCAGCAAATAAATATTTTCATGATGTCATTATTTCTTACATGAATATTGAACAGGTAAAAGGTTGATATGTTTGAAACAGTCCCTGTGGTCCATAAGGATGATCTTTCTCTTGGAAAATCAGAGATAAAATGATAAAAAAGGAGATCACTTAGCCATATGATATGCATGGTCAATATATACAGCTGCTAGAACTTGTGATAACCTTAGCAAATTGTTTCTGTTTAAATGGAGAAGAGGAGAAGACTCATAAGCAAAGTAATTACTATATTTTAAAATTAAAGGTCTGTTGTTTATTAAGTATATTTATTTAAAGCATCTGCAAATGCTGTTAGCTGGTTTGTCAATACAGCAGCAGCATAACTGACAATGAAAATTCTGTGGAAAAGTAAATTTATTGGCAGATTTAGTATTTAAGTCTCAACCTTTCCCTCTTCTTTCTACATAAATATAAGTTATTTAAGATGTTATTAGCTCATCTGAGCATATGCTTAAGGTGAGCTATTGTGATAGCGCATTAAGCGGCATCACCCCAGGAACTACTGACAGGAAGTTGATTGAGCTTTACAGATAGTCTCCTTTCAAAGAATTCCATTCTGTGTATAACTGGTTGCCAAACACTTTAAAAATTCAGTCAGTCCTTTTTGACAGCACACTTGACTATTCAATAATTTTGTCTTCTATTTTCATTGTCTTTCAGACTATGCAGCTTTCAGTAAAGACAACACAAAAAAGATTGAGAAGCTGGAGAGTTTCATAGAGAAGCAGCAAGATGGTAAGTTTTGAGATAGAGTCTGACCGTATCAGTTAGAAATAGAATGAAAGTTTAGCCTATACACAGTTGAGCTTTGCAGCTGTGGTTTGTGTTCTTAAGAGAAGTTTGAATAGAACATGCTGTGCAGTAATTAAGTGCTTTTTATTAAATCCACTGGATTTGGATTATAGGATTGTGCGTCATCTGTCTTTGTCTGGAATTTTGTCTGGACGATAGTCACCTAAAGCACTTGGGTTATGGTTTCCAATTTGTTTTTTGTGTGGGTGTGTCTAGGAAAGGTGGAGTGTGACATACTGCTTTGATGTCTCTGTGACCTTGACCGTTGTTTTTTATTGTAAACATTTGTCTGGAAATTTGTTCTGATGATATATCTTCAACCCCTTAGGACAGGATTTCCAAATTTCTGTTGTGGGTGCATCTTAGGAAGGCAGAGTGTCACATACTACTTTAGTGTCTATGTGTCCTTAACCTTGACATCAGGTTTAGTAGTCTAGGTGATATATCCTCAATTCCTTGGATTTCAGTTTCCAAATTAATTTTCTTATGTGGATGCTTCTTTGGAAAGCAGAGTGGCATACTGCTTTGATGTCTCTGTGACCTTGGCCTTGACATTGATCTCAATGTTAGTAATAGGTTTTCTTGAAATTTGTCTTGAGGATATCTGATCAACCCATTCATTTAGGGTTTCCAAATTTTTTGTGTGAATGCATCTTTGGAAGGCAGAGTGTCACATACTGCTTTACTGCTTTGGTGTCTGTGTGATCTTTACCCTGACCTGCACCTCCATTTAAGTAAAAGTCTGTTTGCAAATATTGTCTTGGATGATATCTCCTCAGCCACTTTGGTTAGGGTTTCCAAATTTCTTGTATGGATGAAGAGTGTCAGATACTACATTGATGTCTCATGATTTTGATTCACACACCCAATATGGAAGTAAGATGGTACCACATGTACTCAAATGTGGATATTGCAGACCATCACCTCCTTGTAGTGGAAGCAGATTCCTAGGTAAACTAGAATCTAATTCTCTAATATTTTAATAAATTTGACAGGTCCTTGTATGTGCAATTTTGCATCTCCTAGTTTCCCGCAATATGAGAATGTATTTACATGGCTTCTTGGAAATGTATCAGATTGCTTTAAATACTTTAAAATGTTGAAACATATTCACTCAGATCAACAGCCACCTTGAAAATGAATACCCGGTATATGGACCATGAATACAAAAAAAGTTATGAGCATCACTCATACTTAATTGTGATATCATTAAATATTCCCTATTAGTCCACATACAAACTCAGTGTGATGACTGTAGAAGTAATAAGAGCAGTCTCCAGTGGGGGACAGTGGATTATTAGACAATACTGGCTTGGGTTTTTTTTTCAACTCAAAAATTAAAATTGATAATTAAGCAATATAACATAGTACAAGGAAGGAATATTTCCGACTGTTTGCAGCTGTGGCCAAAAGAACACAAGAGCTGAATGAACAGTTCCAGACAACGAGAGTGAAGATGTCCGATAAGTTCAAAGACGAACTGGAGCAGAAAGAAAAGGTACTTCCTACTGTATGTCAGTGTTAAAGTTTGAAGAAAGTTTTTGCAGGCAGTAACATATTACAGATGAAAATGGGATGACACATTAAATGTCTTCACTAATTTTGAAAGCTTGTCATGGCTTTACAACATTAATATGAATTCAAGGAATTAAAAATAAGTATCAGATCTCATTTTATATAAGATTATACAACTAAATTATCCTTAACTCATTAGTTTGGAAAAATTACTCTAATTACATAGTCTAAATTATCAGATATTCTTGTAGCTACAGTTGAACCATTCCCTCATATTGACACCTTTTGGCGCCTCTGTAAAAGTCACCTTTCGGAAACCATTGTGTTGAGTAGAGCATTTACTCCATAGTAGCAACTGCTGTATTTATCGCAATTGTTTCAAGACTGCATAGTTCTAAAAAATCCATTTTTCTAGTAAATATTCCAAGTCAGTATATTTATTCCAAGAGATTGAGTCTAAATGTAGCCCATAAGGGAATGGGTTGCTGAAAAGAAATGAATGTTTGGAAACATTTAAACTGAGAACACCTATGTTGATATTGTGAAGAGACAAGGCACTTTGCAACAACTTGTAATTTACAATTGTATAGGCAATATGAGTTTTTGTCCAGAACTAAAACAAATTTTGTTTTCCCACCAATTGTTGAATGTACTGAAACCAAATGTCTGCATTAAAATCCTGTCTGGTGTAGTCTGTCACTACAAAAGTGTACAAGATAGGGATACTGACAAAGATGGATACTGAGAATTCTGCTTTAACCCTTTCCTTCATATAAACACCTTTTAAAGCATTTGCAAACAGAGTAGACCCAGTTCAGATGGCTCCTATAGGAGCCATCTGATCAGGATCTGCTCTGTTTGCTATTGGAATTTGATAGATCTGTTTCTTTAGTTTCTAAAATGGCTACAATATTCCACCTTCTATATTTCATTGTCCATGAATATTCAGCAGCTATTGAAATTAGGAATAAAAATAGAACAGGGAAAGGGTTAAATATAATGACTAAATTTGGTTTATATTGGCTTTTGACTGACAGTCACTCTTGTGGTTAGAATCATGGCCTAAACATTTGGATTTTGCATATGAGGAAGCCTTCCAGCTGGTTTGCGGTAGATCTGTATTTCTACTTTGGTGTTCTGTGCATAAAATAATGCAATTTGTTCCATGCACAGAAAAAGCCCTGCACCTGTAACTGGATGTCACAATTTGACTGAAATACTGTTAAAGCAATAAAAACTGATACAAACAAGTAAAAGTATGTCCGTATTGATTAAGGGATGTTATTCAGGGCCCTTAAGGCTGACTTAGTACAATAGAATTTATAGTTAGATCTTTCACAAGACAGTGCTCAGCATGTCAGACAGTTAGATTCTAATACTACAGTCGGCTGTACACATCATTTTTTGATGATAACAAATGGTAATTATTTCTCCTTCATATCTACGGGATTTGTGAAAAGTTTAGCAAACAGTTGGACGACTGTGACAATGTCTTTGATTTGATTGATTGTTGTGTATGTAGGAGAAACATGAGTTGATTAACAAGTTGAAGGCTCTCGAGATGAAGCACAAGGAGTTTTACAAGAAGGAGGAGGAGAAGGAGGAGATACAGGGATTTGCCACGCAGGAGCTTGGAAAACTTAAACACATGGTATGAACTCATGAATGCTGTATTTTCAAAGGGGAATATTTCATCATTTTATTTATCTGAAGAGTCCTTTTATTATGACCACCTACAAAGAAGGTGGATATATTGTTTTGTCCATGTAAGTCAGTCGGTTGACCAACTGTTTCCGCTCAATAAATAGAGAACTCTTTGACCCAAGATACCTCTTAGAGATGTTGGACATGTTCAGTAGAAGACCTCTTTTGTTTTGGTGCATTGTGGTTGAAGGTCAAGGTCATGGGGGGGAAAATTGCAGCATTACACACACCTTGTTACATGATTTGCCCTACCTGACCCTGAACCTGATATAAATGCCTTTTCACACCTTTGTGAACAGAATAGACCAAGATCAGACAGCTCCTAACTTAAGAACAAATTACACCTTAGATAGACTACACTGAAACTAAAATGTAATTAGAATAGGATATTTTCAGTGAATTATGTCTCCCCCCATATTTATATGGGGGAGACATATTGTTTTCGTGAGAGTTGTCTGTCTGTCCGTCTGTCCGTCCGTCTGTCTGTCCGTCCGCACTCACCAAAGGGTAGTTGTGTGACTTTTTCTAACTAGTCCCACAAGTAAAATCATTAACCTGGCCATCTCTTGTGACATTAACCTGGCCATTTCTTGTGACATTAACCTGGCCAGTTGTGGGACATAGGGTTAGGGTTAGGGTTAGCTTCCAGATCATTCTTTTCCAAAGTTAGAGCCAAAAATAGCATGTCCGTCTGTCTGTCACACTTTTTGTCCGGACGATAACTTCAATATGCCTGATGCCAGTTGATTGAAACTTCATATATGGAAAGAGCATAATGAGAGGAAGTGTCATGCACAAGGTCCATAACTCTGGCTTCACTAATATTGGAGTTATTGCCCTTTGTAAAAAAAATCACACTTTTTTGTCCGGACGATAACTCCTATATGGCTCATGCCATTGGATTGAAACTTCATATATGGAAAGATCATGACGAGAGGAAGTGTCATGCACAAGGTCCATAACTCTGGCTTCACTAATATTGGAGTTATTGCCCTTTGTAAAAAATATCATAATTTTTTGTCCGGACGATAACTTCAATATGCCTGATGCCAGTTGATTGAAACTTCATATATGGAAAGAGCATAATGAGAGGAAGTGTCATGCACAAGGTCCATAACTCTGGCTTCACTAATATTGGAGTAATTGCCCTTTGTAAAAAAAAATCACACTTTTTTGTCCGGACGATAACTCCTATATGGCTCATGCCATTGGATTGAAACTTCATATATGGAAAGATCATGACGAGAGGAAGTGTCATGCACAAGATCCATAACTCTGGCTTCACTAATATTGGAGTTATTGCCCTTTGTAAAAAAAATCACAATTTTTTGTCCGGATGATTACTCCTATGTGACACATGCCATTGAAGTGAAACTTCATACATGTAACGATCATGATAAGAGAAAGTGTCATGCATAAGATCCTTAACTCGAGCTTCAATAAATTTTAGAGTTATTGCCCCTTGTACATTTGTTTAATTCTTTCTTGTCCGGACGATAACTCCTACATGGCTCTTGCCATCGTATTGAAACTTCATACATGGAAAGAGCATGATGAGAGAAAGTGTCATGAACAAGGGCCATAATTCTGGCTTCAATAATTTTGGAGTTATTGCCCTTTGTTACATTTTTTGGCCGATCAATAACTCCTGTTCGACTGATGCTATTGGAATGACATTTTATTTTTGGAAAGAGCATGATGAAAGTAAGTGTCATGCACAAGGGCCATAAATCTGGTATCAGTATTTTTGGAGTTATTAGCTGTTATCATTTTCTTCTTGAAAAATGTAGTGTGGAAAACGCATAATGAGGGGAAGTATCATTCATCAAGACCATAACATTTTTAGTGATTTGCCTTTACATATTGTTTTTATTAGAGGGGAGACATCCGTTTTTTTTGACAAAAACCTCTAGTTATGTCTCCCCCCATATTTATATGGGGGAGACATATTGTTTTCGTGAGAGTTGTCTGTCTGTCCGTCCGTTTGTCCGTCTGTCCGTCTGTCTGTCACACTTTTTGTCCGGACGATAACTTCAATATGCCTGATGCCAGTTGATTGAAACTTCATATATGGAAAGAACACAATGAGAGGAAGTGTCATGCACAAGGTCCATAACTCTGGCTTCACTAATATTGGAGTTATTGCCCTTTGTAAAAAAAATCACACTTTTTTGTCCGGACGATAACTCCTATATGGCTCATGCCATTGGATTGAAACTTCATATATGGAAAGATCATGACGAGAGGAAGTGTCATGCACAAGGTCCATAACTCTGGCTTCACTAATATTGGAGTTATTGCCCTTTGTAAAAAATATCATAAATTTTTGTCCGGACAATAACTTCAATATGCGTGATGCCAGTTGATTGAAACTTCATATATGGAAAGAGCATAATGAGAGGAAGTGTCATGCACAAGGTCCATAACTCTGGCTTCACTAATATTGGAGTTATTGCCCTTTGTAAAAAATATCATAATTTTTTGTCCGGACAATAACTTCAATATGCCTGATGCCATTGGATTGAAACTTCATATATGGAAAGATCATAACGAGAGGAAGTGTCATGCAGAAGGTACATAACTCTGGCTTCACTAATATTGGAGTTATTGCCCTTTGTAAAAAAATCACAATTTTTTGTCCGGACGATAACCTCTATATGGCTCATGCCATTGGATTGAAACTTCATATATGGAAAGATCATAACTAGAGGAAGTGTCATGCACAAGGTCCATAACTCTGGCTTCACTAATATTGGAGTTATTGCCCTTTGTAAAAACAATCACAATTTTTTGTCCAGATGATTACTCCTATGTGACACATGCCATTGGAGTGAAACTTCATACATGGAACGATCATAATAAGAGAAAGTGTCATGCATAAGATCCTTAACTCGAGCTTCAATACATTTAGAGTTATTGCCCCTTGTACATTTGTTTAATTCTTTCTTGTCCGGACGATAACTCCTACATGGCTCTTGCCATTGTATTGAAACTTCATACATGGAAAGAGCATGATGAGAGAAAGTGTCATGAACAAGGGCCATAATTCTGGCTTCAATACTTTTGGAGTTATTGCCCTTTGTTACATTTTTTGGCCGATCAATAACTCCTGTTCGACTGATGCTATTGGAATGACATTTTATTTTTGGAAAGAGCATGATGAAAGTAAGTGTCATGCACAAGGGCCATAAATCTGGTATCAGTATTTTTGGAGTTATTAGCTGTTATCATTTTCTTCTTGAAAAATGTAGTGTGGAAAACGCATAATGAGGGGAAGTATCATTCATCAAGACCATAACATTTTTAGTGATTTCCCTTTACATATTGTTTTTATTAGAGGGGAGACATCCGTTTTTTTGACAAAAACCTCTAGTTGGTACATGTTTTCATTCTACATAAATTATTGAAATTGCCATGCGTTTTGCGGCTTTCCTGTCAATTGACTTTAGTTGAAAAGAAAAGAGAGATTTTTTTATACCCATGTGTAGTACGCACCTCCCATTCTTCATTATCCAAATTAAATTGGAAAAAGGGTACATTGTACTCTGACAGCCAAAGACAGTACATCTTTAACCCTTTACTCCATAAATACACCTTTTTACGTTTTGGCAAACAGAGCAGAACCAGATCAGACGGCTCTTGAAGGAAGATGTTTAGATAGATAGATTTATTTCTGTAAAAAGTGTACATAACATAGCAAAACATAGTTAAGGCAACAAATAAAAGCCATGTAGTGCACACTGGACACTAAGGATAACACAAAAAAAGGAGTCCTTTTGACGAGACTATAAACCGAGGTCTGATATATCAGTGCTTTACACTGGGCATCTAAAAGAACCAGCAGCTCTGTCGATAATAAGAGTAGGGCATCGCACCCAGGTTTCTCTGTATCCTCTCCCCTCTCTTTGAGACGTCAAATTAGCCCATAGTGACTAGAAACAAACGTTAATCTACACAAAAAAACAAACACAAAGAAGGAAAATATTTTCCTTATTTCCATTGTGGTCAATGATGTAATTAGATAGAGAAACAGTTTGGATGTTGATGATTTGCTGTGTCTCATCTGGATTCAAATTGCTTGCAAAGATAATTGTGGATCTGCCCATAGTGTACAAGAAGTTAACATCATCTTCTAGCTGTTTTTTATCAGAGCTCTAGATAAGAGGAATATTTAGGAAATGTTGGATTTGAAAATATTTTCTTATATCCTTCGAAAGCAAAAGTAGAAATGCAAAAAGAGAAAATTGCAGTCAGTTTTATTAAGTGCAACACCACTCATGCCCCCTAGCACCAGCTTCAAAACTAATAACATCAAAACTAATGATCCCGAAGGACCAGAAAATATAACAACACTGAGAATGAAGTACGGGGCGACTTTTTACGGCCGCCACACAAGCACTTTTATTTTATTTTTATTTTATTGGTACTCAATAGAATCATCACATTACGGCTATTCTTATAAGTTCATTCATCAACAAAATAGGGTTTGACGGAGAATTACAAGTTTGGTATAGATAGGTACACCTCTTATCCACAGTACTTTCCATCATGTTGCAATCCTGTATAATGATTTTTATGCCCCCGTTGACGATAGTCAGGGGGCATTATGTTTTGCACCTGTCCGCCCGTCTGTCCGTCCGTCTGTCTTTCCATCCGTGCGTCACGCTTTTACGTGCAGTTGCTACGTGCAGTTGGTTGTCACAGTTTTTTCATTGTCTTATATCTCACTAATCACTGTAGCTATTGGCATGGAATTGCATATATACATAAACCACCATCCATATTTTAATTGCGCATCCAGCCCATGTTGCCCGCAAGCCCAAGGTCAAGGTCAAATGACTTTACATGCAGCTAGGCAAGCACCACCATGGGGGCATCGCTGTGTCTTACAGACACAATTTTCTAGTTGTATTTGTAGGTAATCTTGAAAGAGGAAGAGTTGGCCAAGTGTCAGACTGAGCTGTCAGAGAAGATGCAGGAGTGGGAAAACATGCAACTGAGGAATGCAGTACTCTCGACTGAGGTCTCTAGTCTGCATGACAAACTCAAGACCTCAGAAACTACTAGGTATAGGCAGGTTTTTAAGTGTTGTCGCGCTGGATGATTATTTTATCATATTTGTTCATGTGTATTAGATAATTTAAACTGTTATATAGGAATTTTTAGCTAAATTGCTATTGTGCTGTGTTTGTTGTGTGTCGTCAACATTTTTAGCTCAGCAGAGCACTTTTGTGCTCAGGGTGAGCTTTTGTGATCGCCTGATGTCCGTCGTCTGTCGGCGTGCGTCGTCCGTCATCCGGCGTCAACAATTTGAACCTTTAAATATCTTTTCCTCTGAATCAACAGGGCTCTCAGCTTTCATCTTTGGTACATAGCATCATCTGTAAGTCCTCTACAAAAGATATATAAATTATGCCCCTTGGGTCAAAATTGGCCTCGCCCCAGGGGTGCCTTGTTTTCGATAGAAACATATAGTAAAACTTTGAATATCTTCTTCTTTGAAACTGGAAGGTTCTCAGCTTTGATATTTGGCACATATCATTATGTTCAGGTCCTCTATAAAAGTTATGTAAATTATGCCCCTGGGGTTAAAATTGGCCCCACCCCAGGGGTAGCCAGTTTTCAATAGAAACTTATAGAGAAAACTTTGAAAATCTTCTCCTGAATCTACAGGGTTCTCAGCTTTCATCTTTGGCACATAGCATCATGTTTAGGTCCTCTACAAAAGCTATATAATTTCTGCCCCTGGGGTCAAAATTGGCCCTACCCCAGGGGTGGTCAGTTTTCAGTAGAAACATATAGTGAAAACTTTGAAAATCTTCTCCCCTAAAACTGGAAAGTTCTCATCTTTCATATTTGGCACATAGCATCATGTTCTGGTCTTCTACATGAGTTATATAAATTATGCCCCTGGGGTCAAAATTGGCCCACCCCAGGAGTGGTCAGTTTTCAATAGAAACATATAGTGAATTTTTTTGAAAATCTTCCCTTCTGAAACTGGAAGGTTCTCAGCTTTCATATTTGGCACATAACATCATGTTCAGGTCCTCTACAAAAGTTATGTATTATGCCCCTGGAATCAAAATTGGTCCCGCCCCAGGGGTAGCAAGTTTTCAATAGAAACATTTAGTGAAAACTTGAAAATCTTCTTCTCTGAAACTGGAAGGTTCTCAGCTCTCATATTTGGCACATAGCATCATGTTTAGGTCCTCTACAAAAGTTACATAAATTATGCCCCAGGGGTCAAAATTGGCCCGCCCAAGGGTCCACTAGTTTTCAATAGAAACATATATTGAAAATTTTGAAAATCTTCTCCTCTGATTGTCTGGTGAGCGATATCAGGGCCATTCTGGCCCTCTTGTCTACTTAAACAGCATGTAGTCCTTGTAAGCTTGTATTTTTAGAAGAATTCACGAGCTATGGTCGTAACTCCGGCGTCTGCGTCGTCGTAGTTGTCATCTGAAATCTTAACATTGACCATAACTTCTTCAATTTTTCATTTACAACCTTCATTTTTGGTATGCATGTTCATCTTGACAATGATGACAGACATGCTTTGGCACCCGCTTGCCATGCTCTTGTTTCAACATGTATTTTATTCCATATAAACATCCCTGAATTGGGTAAAAAGGGCAGATTTTAAGTTACATATACCAAATATTACAGCTAAATGCTTTATAGCAAAAGAACTGAATTAAAATGGAGCAATTTATCCATTTAAGGTTGAGACTAGATGAGGAGAGCATTGAGCATGGTAAAATAGTTAGTGCCCTGACGAAGGAGAGGATGACCCTAGACCAATCACTGTCTGAGGCCAAGGCACACCTTAATGAGGTAAGAGTCTCCTTGTGGCTAATTTATAGTGCACTGATTACTCTAGCTATAAGTTGTATTTTTGTATATAAGTCGCCAACTGAATGAAGAATGTTGACTTTTTTCATGATAATGCACCAGCACATACTGCTGCCAGAACAAAGGACTTATTGATGACATACACATAAAAAACTACAGTAAAACTTCTCTATAGCTGCCACTAAATTACATTAAGTATTTTGTGTTAAAGGCAAGGTGAAAGTAAAACAGAACATTCTGTTTTATTTTGACCTTGCTTTAAGCAGCCACCTTCATAAACAACAACTAATTAACACAATTTAGTGGCCATTATAGAGAGGTTTTACTGTATTCAACATCCTCCCCATAGTCCTGACTTTGCCCCCAGTGACTTTTTTGTTTGCAGAATTGCAGAAAATGCTTTCTTGAAACAAATATTCAAATAGGGGAGCATTGAGTTGGGCTTTTAATCAGTACTTTAGATATAAGCCCGGATCTTTGTTCACTGGTGGCATCATGAAGCTCCAGCAATGTTGGGACAAGTGTATTATGAAAGGAGATTGTTTTAAGAGATAAAAAAAATAAATTTTTTTTAAATGATGCCCTGGACCAAGACTTTGAACAAAAGTCCACATAGATATTGACTGCTCCTGTATTCTCAGGCTTGAGTCTAAAGAATATTCTCAGACATGTTTGGGAATGATTTTGAGAATAGTATTGAAATAGATTTCTATGAATTTCATGGTATATAGTATACATTTTGTATTTGAGAACTAGACTCTTTTTTCTACTTTTGAGTATATAGAGAGGGAATGTGAGCATTTGGTTTGAATTCAATGACACACTCTCAGACTACAAACGCAGGAATATTCTGACAATATTTACTTGATTTCCATCTTCTACTATTGTGGTAGCAGCTAGGGACGAGGCATATGGGAGAATATTACTTAGTCTTTAGTCTGAGAATTCATTTTTGAATTCAAACCTTATTGCATGATATTTTCAAAAAATATGTCAAGATGTAAGCAGAACAAAGTCATTTACCTTCTGTCACTTTCTCATTTTCGCTTTTCCATGCCTGTGCCATTATAGATCTGATTCTACAGTATTTGTCGCTTTGAAAATATTAAATTAGTTAACATAAGTGACCAAGTTACACATAAATGTTCATATGGCAAAGGGTTAAGACAGCAATGTAGTTTTAAAATTTCAGACTAAAATACCTTTGCCTCAAAACTAACAGATATTCTTAGGAAATGTAGGATAAATGTTTGTGTTATGTAATAATGTTTCACTGTAAAACGGTACCTTGTTGATATTCGTTAGAATCAACTCTTGTCTGACTATTCTGATGAGTACCAGCAAGATGGGGTTTGTCTTAGAAATAAGAGCTTTGGATCAAACAGTATACCTCTTACCTATCTTACCCATATTTGTTTTAACCCATTCCCGCATATAGACGCCTTTTGACGCTTCTGTAAAAGTCACTATGTGAAACCATTGTGATAAATAGAGCATTTGCTCCATAGGAGCAAATGCTCTATTTATCACAATGGTTTCAACACTTCATAATTCTAAAAGTTTGAAACCATTGTGATAAATGCTCTATTTATCACAATGGTTTCATAAAGTGAGTTTTACAGAGGCGTAGAAAGGCGTATTTATGGAGGAAAGGGCTAAACATGATGCGCAGGTTGATTCTTCTACACGGTGTGTCGTCACCAAACAGTCACCTACCCTGAGAGCGTTCTACAACCATCACCCACATGTGTTGACTCTTGACACTGGAGCAGAGATAATCATGATAAAGTCATCAGTTGATAAGGATATTGGTGAAAAAAAATTATCAAAGAGTAATCAATATGCCCTTTCACGCTGATGGCGTGGCCCCCTTCGAGATCTTTGGTGAAACTCACTTACAGTTGTCTCATGACAAGTACAGTCTTCTCTTAGAAGCATTAGTTGTCTCGGATCTTGATATTGACATTCTCGCAGGCACCCCTTAGAATTCCTTAGAAAGAAGTGGCGATGACCCTGGTTTAACCACACCAATGTCGACCTTGCCACTTAATCTATCTACGAGTGTTGTTTTCGGAAATCCGTAGCTCAGTGCTGCTTTGGGTAAATGTAGTTGACAGTTAATTGCTTCTCGCAGCATTGTAAGCCAGGATTCTATTGCCATTGCCATACATGTATAGACTCCTGGCTAGGTAATTTTGCTGAAAGTAATGGAATTAGTTATAAAATAAAGCATCTTAATGATAAAGGAATGTAACATTTTGCCTTCATGTTTTATTTTATATTAGTGACATCGAATTTTGTTTGGCATACGTTTTGGCGAACAACATACGCGATGCTTAAACTAGCTGTCCTCAAGGCCCTGGAAAATATACATTATAAAAAAATGCAGACGGCGTTTTAAGAAATACTTTTTACCATCGATAAAATGATTTATATGAAAGGATTTTTTAGGAATAGTGAAACTTGAGTGAAATAAAGTTTTTTAACTATGAATTCTTTTTTTACCCGTTGTATCTCCATTTTGAGTATTTTGTATTCGGGTGACATTTCTGTCTGTATATAGTAAACAAATCGCACGCGCTAAACGAGAAAAAAACGAGATTTAACATGCTATAAATTCCCGGGACCGGTCGAAATGAGGTTCAGGTCGAAAACAGGTTGGACATGAAACAGTTGAGACGCAGAATAAATCGGTGTCTCATCTGGATCCAAACTGTCTGAATGCGTAATCATAAATTCGCGGCTAGAGCTAACCGCCACATGAATAATATGAAAATATCTCTGTGACCTGGACATATATGTACTTCTCATTTTCTTTAAACAGAATCGCATTTCCAGCAACTAACACTTCGACTGGACACACTGGTGGTAGTTAGACGGGCGGTTGGATAGTTAGACGGGTGGACAGATAATCAGGCGGACAAACAAATAGTCAGACTGCCAGACGAATATTTAGGAGAGATGGAGGGATATTCTAATATGCAGATAGATAGGTAGACGGGCGAAAGTATACTTAGCTGGGAGGACAGCTAGTCATACGAGTAGTGGGTATTTTGACGGGGGATGGATCGTTAAATGGGAGGATGGATAGTCAGATGGACGGGTGGACAGATGAATGGACGGTTGATAATGGGCGGACGGATAGTCAGACGGGCGGACGGATAGTCAGATGGGCAGACGGTTAGTCACACGGGTTGACAGGCGGGACTGACAGATATAGTCAGATGGGCGGACGGATAATCAGAACGGTAAACGGATGGTCAGACGACAGAAGGAAGTGAGACAGACAGACATATAGCCAGATGTGCAGACAAATTGTCAGACGAGGGAACGACTGATCAGACGGGCTGGTGGATAGTTTGACGGATGGACGGATGGTCGAACGAGCAGACAGATGTTGGACAGACGTACAGATGGCCATATTTATTCATTAAATGGTTGCATTAGAGGAATTCTACGGTTTACATAATAAACTGTAACTGTTGTTAGAGGATTAACCTTGTACATATATCATGAATAAGATATTTGTTCAGTATATTTCTTAACCACTCGGCTACACCCGGATACATTCGTATACTTATATTTCGTGGTAAAGGATGTAGCTGAGGTGTTCCGAATGAGTGTGTTTTCAGTACTGAAAATAAGCATAATGCATAAGCACGCACGCACACACATACATGCATACACTTTAGTATAAATATCAGTCATGGAGACAAGTGGAAGCTTAATGCAGCTTTCTGCAGTTTTATGAAGTCAAGGGATATAACTCTTCTCTATCGAGCTCCTCATTTAACAAACGCTTAACCACCTTTACGTTATATAGTTTGTGAGTTCGTTTGTGTGCGTTCGTGCGTGGTGTGCGTGTGTATGTATCTTAGCGTGGGTTCAAAATGCGACCTCCCTATTCCAAAGCCTACACTCTACATATTGAGTTAGCTTGATCAGTCTGAGAGTTGGCAGCATTTACGTTAAACACAGCTATAATAAGTTATTTAAATAGCGAATCATCGCCACTACTTGTACTAGTAACGACATATTCCTCGCTGTGCACAGTGTACATCTTTAACTCTTTCGCTGCCAATGTCACATCTGCGATTACATATACAGCAAAATCTCGATTATTCGAATTTTCTGTATAGAAGAATTTAGACCCTTTTAGGCAAGTGGCTGCTTAATGCATGGTGAACGTCATGCAGAAAGCTCCTGGAGGAGCTTTCTGCATGACTTTCACCATGCATTAAGCTGCCACCTGTCTTAAAGATCGATAATAATACGTATTTTAGTGTTCGGATAATCGAAGTTTTACTGTACAAACATTTTTTTATCCAGATGAGACACCGAGTAACTAGATGTCGCATCAGGGTCCAAACTATTTGTTCCTGTGATTGTTTTTAAAAAAAATGAACATAGAAAAAAAGGCAATTGTATCAGACGACATATTTTGCAGACGACAAAATATGACAGCGAAAGAGTTAAAGATAATAATTAAATCTTTTCAGGCTAGTGGCGAACCTGTGATCACATTAGTAAACAAGTTTTATCCAAATGAGTAGTATTTGAAAAAAGGAAGAATTTAAACAATTATCACTTAACCCATTCCCTCATATTGACTACTTTTGATGACTCTGTAAAAGTCACTTTGTGAAACCATTGTGATAAATGTTCAATTTATCAGAATGGTTACAAACTACGAAATTCTAAACTTTTCCTTTTCTCTCTAATTAATGCTCCTTTTTGGTAGATTTATTCAAAGAGATTGTGTCTAAAATAGCCTATGAGGTAATGGGTTAAGCAGACGATAAACTTTTCCGACAACAATTACTAAATAGTGTAGAGAGTTAAGAATCGGCGGACTTCATACACGCACCTAAAACAACTTAATTAATAAAATAATGTAATATAAAGGGAGATAAACGGTTGCAAAATGAGAAACTCAGTGGAGATGACTTATCTCCCCTGTCTTCATAACTAGAGAAAATATCCGGTTCCCTCGTATATGTGAAGATTTCATGAAATGTCTCATGGGAAAAAAAGGAACATGGACATTAAAACGTGTATGTCAATATCAACTATCTCTTTGGAGGTCATCAAGGGTCAAAGGAAATATCGTACGACTGAAATTATCGTAATGTCTAACATGCGACAATCGCAACATCACGTTGTCCAGTCAGATATTTGAGAATGAACTCTGACTTAGAATTTTTATAAGTTCAGACCTAATCAGGATCAACACCATCAGACCGATTAATGCTGAAAGTTGCACTGATGCGAAATGTTAGTAGGTTGGAGACTCCATAGGAGGGGTTCGGATAAAGGAATCTATTTTATTCCCTTTTTACTGTTACACGTATTCGGTTGGATTTTAAACCACGCCCAGACATATATTCTGGCACCAGTCCATGGCACAACTGTCATATGCTGAGCGTTAGGCGAGAGAACCGCTAGTGCAGGAGATCGAACGCACGACTTCCCGCTTCGAAAACAAACGCTCTTTCAAATTGAAGACTATTTATCAAAGAGTCTAGAAATGTTTCAATGTTAAATAAAGAAGAAAAAGAGCTCATGTTTATTATCACTAGATGACAAACAGTGGAAATTCAATAGCCACCAACTGCTAAAGCGACGTAAACCCCGACCAAAACCAAACCAAAGCCACCAACCAAAGTCCCATACGACTCCCCATATATGGCCCATCTTCAGGAATTAAGCAGTTCAAGGGACAAGGCTATCAGAAATTTGACCCTTCAGAAGCTAACATATTCATGCGTTTATTTCAATGACGCCTCGTACCTCTGAGGGGAAACTAACGATTACGGAAACAACTCAATCCTTATGTATTAGTTAGTGTCTATTAAGTGTGGATTTAATGAGTTTAAATGCCGAAGCGCAGCGAGCGTTAGCGAGCGAGCAAGGCGTTTAAAGTCATTAAATTCGCACTTAATAGACACTAACTGATATAGTGTTTAGCCTAGTTTTTGGACAGGATTAAAAGTGGACGGAGTGAAGCTGGACTTGTTCGCATGCGTTGCTAGGGGCAACAGCCGAGACCGTGTGTTGAACAAATGTGTCAGTCGTTCAGAAAGGATGGCAGAAATGAAGCCGACGTTCGACCTTCTTGAGGACCATGACGTTAAATTTTACGGACGATGCATTTCATGTTGCTGTCTAACACAATTGTTAAATGTGCAGACACAAAAGTTGTTAAAACCCGAATTAGGTAAGATATTTCATTGAGTCGATGTTTCAAGCGCTGTGATCTAAAAAAGACAGCAAATGCAACAAAATGCTTTAAAAATAAAATTCAGTTTTAAAGACAAACGTAGACTACACATGCTATGTAACCCTTTACGCAATAGGTACTTATTTTAACGCCTTTAATTATTCTTCCACTCTAGAAATTAGTTTCACTTTATACCGTCATGGGTAGGCATCGTAAGAAATATTTCCCACATCCTAGCTGACGGTTGCTTAAAGCAGGCTGAAATTAAAGCAGAATACCCCTAAAGTCTGCTTTAATACTGAAACAAACTATGGGGAAAGGGTTAGATCTAACTGACAGCTGGTAATTTTATCATATTTTATAATTTCAGGGCCTGAACAAGAGACCAGTTACATAAAAGACAGGAATTACCATATATAATGTTTAACAGTAAACCGTTGTACAATAGCCATTCAACGGCAAAACAATGAAGTCTCTATAGACAGGTCGTTGCTTAATACAGACAAAGGTTGTTCAGAACGCCTCGAGGGAGCATTCTACATTACATTTGTCCTGCATTTAGCATTCACTTGTCTAATAACTAAATAGATCTAGGGTCTTCTTTTTTGGTGTTTGTAATGCTTTGGTTTTTTCTTTTTTATTTCGAATCTCAGTACATGTAGATCTAGATCTACCAATAAAATGTTTGAGTTGCATCAATTTACCTCATTTCTCAGTCTCAGCTTGGTATTCTACACAGAACATGTATACATACACATGTGTATTTGACGCTCGCGCTGTTACATGGTGGGACGAGCTAAACCTCTACGTCACAGGATGTACTCGCGCATGCGCTGGGGGACAGCCGACTTAGTCGCTAAGTCAGCGTTTAGTGCCTGACTAAATGAAATTAATCGTGGAGAAATTCAAAATTTCCAGCATTGTGATTGGCCCAAAAAGTAGGTTAAACACTATATAATACTCATTAACCCTTCTCTTGCTGAATTTTAAAATACTTAGTGATTGCCCTACTTTTCCATCCAATCAACGAGCCGCATTTTTGAAAATTTTCAGACTCTAATTCTCATAAATTTTATAAAATCGACTCTAACTTTCGAAGACAAACCTTCCAGTGCGCATGCGCAACAAAACTCCGCCCACTACGAGTTGTTGTTATGACGCTATCGACACGTGAACGAGTATACACAAGTACACGTGTATAAAACGTGGAGAGGAAGACTATGTAATGCAAACAACTGAGAGGCAGAATTATAGACCCAATAGTAATTTGGCAAATAAACTGAGAGGCAGAATTATAGACCCAATAGAAAATGGACAAATAAATCACGAAACATCCCACCTGTTGAAGCAGGATTATATTGAAAAAGGACTAATGTAAATAAGCAAATAAATCAGGAAATAAGCGCAAACCTGTACTCGAAACCGTACTCCGTTCAACAAAACATAAACAATCAAACCTGTAATATTTTGTAATTATTCTTATTTCAATATTCTGATAATAATATAATGAATGTTTTGGTTTCGATACCAGTGAAGATTTAAATCTGTGTAAACCGAGTAGACCCTGGTTAGACAGCATAGGAGTTGTCTGATCTGGGTCTTCTCGGCTTACAAATCTTCGTTAGATAAGTCTGCTAGCTCGGTGCCAGAGAGCAGGTCAACGACAGATTGTTGTCATTATTGTTGTTATTATTTTGCCTCCAGAAAATTGTGTCAAACTGTTTTACACATAGACGGGGAATATTTGATTACGTGACAAAGCCAAATATGGCAATGTTTACAAGAAAAAGGCGCGAAATCAGTTTCATTGTGTAGGATTTTCAAAACATAAACACGTGAGAATATTAACAAAGACGACGTTTGTTTGATTGGTGGGTTTTCTGGGTATTTTGCATAAACGGATGATGTTTTAGATGTACCATAATCACGTGACTATATACAAGTTTGTCATTGCTCAGTGGGCGGGGTTTATAAACTGAGCCTGTTGAAAAATAGGGCAATCACTAAATCGGTTAGAGCTTATAAACTGCAGTCTTCGAAAATAAGACGGCCTAAAACGCTTCGCTTCGCTCGCGTTATCGGCCGTCTTATTTTCGAAGACTACAGTTTATAAGCTCTAACCTATACATGTCTCCTTCTTTATCCATACCCTGTTGTATAATTACATATATCTTCACTGTGTACAAGTATTTCGCTGTGCAATCACTGCTATGGAGTGCACTTGTTGCACAATCAATTTGTAAATAGTGCAGACCCTGATGAGACAGCTCCTGCAGGAGCTGTCTCATCTGGGTCTTCACTATTTACAGGTAGGTATATTAACGTGAATAGCAAGCGAAGGGTTAAATAGAGAACTATAGGTTTTTCAAATTAACGGTTGGCAAGCACAGAATCTGACCAACCAGATGCTTGAGAATGATCTTCAGACTCAAGCAAACGTTTTATGACCTCAGGGCCAGGTCACGCTTAGTACGATAAGGTTTTACAGTATAGCATGTCTGCAGAAATTGCCGTCTACCGCCCTTCTGAACGAAATTGTTCTCCTAATCAATGTCTGAGTGTCCAACAGTTTGGATCCTAATTATTCGACGTCTCATCAGGATCCCAGCTGGTTGCAAAAGCCAACATACGTGGTCTATAGTTTTGAAAGGGTTAATTAATATTTATTATCATTTCTCTACAGTCTTAACCTTTACCCTGCTGAGCAAATTATTTTTGCAGAATGTTTCACCTACTACATTTTCAAGCTATAATCAATGTGTCTTCGAATGTGCAATCAGAATGACAAACAGTTTGGATCCTGATGAGACGCCGAGTTACTCGGCGTCTCATCTGGATCCAAACTGTTTGCAAAGGTACACACCCATCCGCCCATTGCAGGTTAAAGGTTAATAAACACCCGAATTATTTATTCATAGGATTTCTTTCTAGAAAGGAATCCGTTCGCCAATGACTTATCACTTTCAACACTATAGAACAGTATGATGACCAAACACTTTTCATCCAGATAAGACGCTGGATCTAATGAAATTGGAGAGACAGAAATGTGTAGTTTTGGATCTGAAGCTGACGAAAGGATGGCTATATGCTGGTCAGTAAAACATTCCTCCGTGGAAAATAGCTGCGTATCACAGTATACAAGATAACAGACACTGCGAAGCTCTGTTTACATTGTATAACGAGCTCTCGTATCATGGGAATGATACTATCGTAACGTAGTATAGTGCAGCACGGGATTTGATGAGTACACCAATTTTCACTAGGTAAGACTTAGCGTTAGCAACCAGACTGAACAATTTGCACGCTACATAAGAGTTGTCCGCCAAACTGCCATGATCAGAGTGTGATACAGTTTGAATCCTGGCGAGACCCAGATTTATTCGACTTGTCTCATCTGGATCTGAACTGTTTGAATATGCTATCACATACGGTAGCGTGCAAATAGTTCGTATACTCTAAAGATGTTTATAGCTTTCAAATGCTACTGGTATACTGCCCGTATATAGGCCGCATACCAGCCAGAGGTCCGAATAAGATGCTTAAATTAACTCATTCTCTCCTGGGCTATTTTTAGACCCAACCTTTTTGAATTAATCTACCGAAAAGGAGCATTAACTATAGAAAAGGAGAGTTTTAGAATTGTGTAATATTGAAACCATTGTGATAAATGAGCATTTGCTCCTATGGAGCAAATGCTCTATTTATCACAATGGTTTCACAATGTGAAATTTATAGAGGCGCAAACATGCGTCACTAGGGGGTAATGTGTTAAAACATGTTCAACAATAACGCTTTTATTTCTCCACCAAACCCTATATTGTGACCACTCTTTTGTGGTTACAACATAGGGTTAGGGGGAGAAATGACGATTTTAGTATTTGGGTACTCACCTTTATCTGTTGCTCTGCCAGCCCTTTGAATATTAGGTAACTGTTCAAATGTGCGTGGTTCACTCCATTCCTGGTTTTAACAGAATTACCAGAGGGTCAAACAATTGGATACAGATGATATTTTAAAGAAATCAATTCAAATAAATTCAGTTGTGTAGTTTATTGCATTAACACATTCCCTCCTAGTGACGCGTTTTGTCGCCACTGTAAAAGTCACATTTTGAAACCATTGTGATTAATAGAGCATTTACTCCAATAGAGCAAATGCTCTATTTATCAGAATGGTTTCAAAAGCTACGCAATTCTAAAAGTCTCCTTTTCTATCGTTAATGCTCCTATTTGGTAGATTTATTCAAAGGTGTTGGGTCTAAAAATAGTCTAGGAAGGAATGAGTAAATGTATACAATATGCTTATGGCAAGCAGGAATTGACACTGGTACATGAGTAATAAATACATCATATAAATTTGCAGAGAAAAGTAATATCCATACTGACATAAAATGGTATATATTAAAGACGTTTGACTCACATCGATACTTAACATTCTACAATGAATATGTCTATGAATATTCATATACATGTAAAAATAATCACCATGATTATCAATTTCCCGATGATTTTGATACTGGCATTATGATCAAGGGACTTTATACCACGACAGAATCTTTAGAACCAGGTCAACAAACGTAAGACCCTGATCAGACCGCTCCATATGGTTTCTGTCTACTGTAGAACCCCTCTAAACCGGCATTCTAGAAGGGAAGAATTTAGATACTTTTAGACAGGTGGCTGCTCAATAATACAGGGTGAAAGTCATGCAGAAAGCTCCTAGAGGAGACTTTAATGTCTGCAAGACGGGTATTTATACTATATTGAACGTCCAGTTTAGAGGAGTTTTACTGTACTCGGTTTGAAAAGGTGCCAAAGGGCGTTTCTATGATGTATATTGTAAAGGCGACACATGTACATCATTGAGCAGGCTTAATTAATTTTACAAACCAAAGGCAAACACTGTAGACCAAGATCAGAGGGGCTCAAGAAGGAGCACTGTGACTGTGTATTGGTTGCTTCTCAAATCGTTTTCCTATGGTCACAGGCAAGGAAAGCTTGCATAAACTGATTATAGGCCGACGTCAGGCAGAATGATGTTCGGCCATTTGTTTCTTAACCCTTCGCTTGCTGAATTTTAAAATACATTCTCCTTCTTTATCCATGCCCTGTTGTATAATTACATATATCTTCACTGTGTACAAGTATTGCGATGTGCAATCACTGCTGTGGAGTGCACTGGTTGCACAATCAACTTGTAAATAGTGCAGACCCTGATGAGACAGCCCCTTCAGGAGCTGTCTCATCTGGGTCTTCACTATTTACAGGTATGTATATTGACGTGAATAGCAAGCGAAGGGTTAAAATATTGAACGTAAAATGATTTATAGAATAAGTTTTTGTTATGCAGAGTATGGCGTGACAAACGTGGCATCATTCAATTTCACATTTTTCATTTGATATTTTTTTTATCCAATACATGTATTTTCTTTTTCTCATTTGATGTTTTTGAACATTTTTCATTTGGGTTTTTTATCCAATGTTTTCTTTTTCTCATTCGATGTTTGAACATTTTTCTTTATTCAATGTTACGAACAAATTTCATTTGATGTTGCGAATAAAAATTCATTCGATAATTTGCCCCATGGGATAGGCTACTATAGATGGAGTTGTAAGCTAGAAATAGCACAAGGTTCACCAATACATTGGCAAGTGAAAAACGGTTAACTAGAAGCTGTTTTATGTATTTCTTGAGCACACATGTGTAATTGATAATTTATTTTATTAATGAATTATGTTCTTTTGTCAATAAGTGTCCGTGTTAAAGATCTAACCATGCCATTTTGAAGCTGAGTGATTTGTTCGTCCAACGAAATGCGAGCTTACAACTCCATCTAGTAGCCTATCCCATGAGGCAAATTATCGAACGAAAAATGGCTTTTTCGCAACATCAAATGAAAGTTCGTAACATTGAATGAAGAAAAATGTTCAAACATTGAATGAGACAAAGAAATTATTGGAAAATCAAATGAAAAATATGAAATTGAATATTGCAACGTTTGTCACGCCATATCAGAGAAACTTAATTTTGTGTACGTATACCATAGCGTATACTACTCACACAGGAGTACGGTTTTAACCACGTGTGCTTTAGTTTATAGCTAATTATTTCGCTGCCAATGTTGCATCTGTGATTACCTATGCAAATAGTTTGGATCCTGATGAGACACTCGGTAACTCGTCGTCTCCTCAGGATCAAAACTATTTGTTACTATGGTAATGTATTTGCAAGAAAGTGGGAGAAAATTAAACAAAGAGAAATTGTAGCAGACAACAAATGTTGCAGACGACAATATTTAGCAGCGAACAAAATATTTTTTTCCGTTCTGATTATGTTTGATAAATGATGTAAAGCAGCGTTCATAATAATACAGTAAAACCCCTCTCATGCGACCGCTTAATGAATAAACATGGCTGTCTTTATAAGCAGGTGGTTGCTTAATGCAGGACGAAAGTTATGCAGAAAGCTCCTAGAGGAGCTTTCTGCATAACTTTCGTCCTGCATAAAGCTACCACCTGGCACCCGGAATTATACCCTTGTTTGGTGGTCGCATTAGAGGGGTTTTTCTGTACATACAAGATAACATTGACCCAATAACTACAGGCACAACCACTTCAACAACTTGGTCAAACAAACGCACTATCATGATACTACATGAAACTGCTGCTTCAGTAGATAGGTCTTATCTAACGCATATCCTCAGTTAAAACACCAATATTGCACATTGGTTCTCTGGTAGCATTCTGAAGGCAGAACAGAACAGAATATACCTTTATTGAGTCATACATAGCGTTATGTAAAAGCCGATGAACAAAAATTGTAGTTGTAATATAATGAATTGAAGTATGATGAGCAAATAGTTCGTCTCTAGAAAAGAGTCCTAGGTTATCAGACCTTAGTCCATTCTCAAGCGCCTGATTGGTCATATTATGAGCTTGCTCAAAATCTGACCAATCAGCTGCTTGAGAATGATCTCTGACTTAAGCAAACGTTTTATAACATCGGGACAAGGTTTTCTTATTCATATTACTGTTCTTCATTTATTTGTTCAAATGCATATTCAGAATGTCAATCAAACAATCCTGATCCTGATGAGACGTTGATTTATTTGACGTCTCATCTAGATCCAAACTTCAAAGGTACAGCTTTTCTTGTAGTGTGCTAATGTTAGTAGGAGGGTAATACCGACAGTATAATAGAATCAAGCATGGGTTATGTTAAAGACGGGGGTTTCTATACCCGAAGTTGGTCTGTTCTAGTCGGAAACGAGCTTTAGCGAGTTTCCGATAGGAACAGACCAACCGAGGGTATAGAACCCCCCGGCTTTAACAAAACCCATGCTTGATTATTTTTCTCGCTGATATACGCTCTAAAACCACGTGAATTAACGAATTTTGTGAAGTACTACTTTACATTGCGTAATACGACTTCCATATCTAATAGCAACAGACTGCAGCATAACTTTAGGCGTGACACCAAAATGACGTCATTTGTTATGACAACCACAAACGTTACGTTTTGGCGTAAAATATAAATGACTGAGTGACTACAAAACAACGTATTCGGTTAATTAAATAGGCTTTTAAAGTGTTTATATGATTAATAGAATTTCATATTCGTGGTAATTACTTATATTAATTTCAATTCATAAGGCTGTTGCCTATAGAAATGTTGGTATAATACTGTAAGAATTCCTTCCCTTGTATTGATTTTACCCAGTCGCGCGTATGAATACACTAGTCACGGGGTGTTCCAGATAAGGATTTCTAGTACGGCTATTTTTAGTAACTCAGCTTATCTAGCACGGCTGAGAAGCGAGAATAACTTCTCTATAGCAGTCAGTCAATGAACATGGTTATCTTTAACAGCAGGTGGCTGCTCATATGCAGGACGAAAGTAAGCAGAGAGCTACTATTTAGTTTCTACCGTCTAGCATTAAAGATGCATTCTGCTCGTATATTTGAAAAAAAAGCGAAACAAAATTACTTCTGAGTCCGAGTCTATGTGACTTGAAACTCAGTCATGGGCATGGTAATGAAAGAGTTGTGTGCTCCACAAGAATGTATCCTAAGGTACTACGGGAATCTGTCAAATGCTTGTTCTAAGCACAGGGGTCTGGACCGTTTCATGGGAGTCTATATGTACTATATAATAACAAGGGTTCCAACTAGCAGAATGGACAGCCGTGAACCACAAGTACAAATATGAATGTAACTCTTGCAATTTCAATGATAATTTTGTAATTCTTTCGGCTATTGAAATCCAATATATTTTACTATCAAATGCATATAATCTTCTGACGGTAACCTATGTACATTTATCAATTTAACAATGATTTTCCCAAAAGTGCACGTGTTTTCTGGGTCATTGACAAACGTTCGTTCACCCCGGTTTCACTATATCACAGCCATAACCTGGCGAATTTCAATTCAAAAGATGGCGTGGTTCAATAAAACAACCCAATTATATCACCAATCTCCATTTGTTTTTTCCTCTAAATAAGTAAGGAACTAGCAACAGCGGCCTTTTCGTCTGTCGTTATGTTTCTATTTCGGATGCTGCCATTTTGCAACAAATTTACATGGAGCCATTTCACTGGATGAGCGAAGGAAAAGTTGGGAAATCCGTGACGTCACGTACAATGGCTCCTTTCTCGACGATTTGAAGCAAACTGACAAAACTCGCTAGTTTTCCATAATTCTTTTGATGCTGGGGACTAAAAAATTGGAGGTGGGTGATAGAATTGATTCGTTTTATTGAACCACGCCATTTTTTAACTGCAAATTGCCAGGTTATTGCTGTGATCTAGTGAAACCGGGGTGAACGAACGTTTGTCAATGACCCAAAAAACACGTGAAATTTTGAGAAAATCATTGTTGGATTGATACTTGTTCATAAGTTACCGTTATAAGATTATATTTATTTGATAGAAAAATATATTGGCTTTCAATAGCCGAAAGAATTACGAAATCATCATTTAAATTGTAAGAGTTACAGTCATATTTGTACTCGTGGTACACGGATATCCGTTCTTCTAGTTGGAACCCTTGTTATTATATAGTACATATAGACCCTCATGAAGCGGTCCAGACCCCTGTGGTTCTAAGGTTCTCTGTGGTTTTGTCAGTGTATGTCCTGAATTGGTCCTTGACTCTGTCAGAGTGTAGGGTAGGTCCGTGCCTTGGTCGCAATATGTTTAAGGGTGTTCCGTGACTCTATCAGTGTGTGTCCTAATGTTGTCCCATGGCTCTCCGAGAATGTTTCATAGGATAGTTCCATGGCTTCATTAGAATGCAACTTATGCTTGTTCCGTGACTCTGTCAGAATGTGTCCTTTGATTACTCAGTGACTCGGCAGAGTGTGTCCTATGATTACCCCCGGAACTTTCTGCATGACCCTACTGTAGACAACCGCCTGCCCGAAAGACCTAAATTCATCCTTATCAAAATTCCGTTTTAGAGGGTTTTTACTTTACTTCCCGCTTGCATAAAACCGGATACCTGTTTTGATTGCCCTACTTTTCCATCCAATCAAAGAGCCGCATTCTTGATATTTTTTAATCTCTAATTCTCATACATTTTATAAAATCGACTCTAACTTTCGAAGACGAACCTTCCAGTGCGCATGTGCAACAAAGCTCCGCCCACGACTTGAAAAAAGAACGAGTTTCTATGTTATGACGTTTTCGACACGCGAACGAGTGTTCACGTGTGTAAAACGTAGAGAGGAAGACTGTGTAAACAACTGAGAGGCAGGGTTATAGATCCGGTAATTGGGCTGTCGTGGACTAAAATGGACAAATAAATCACGAAACACCCCACCTGTTGAAGCAGGCTTATTGAAAAAGGACTAATGTCAATAAGCAAATAAATCAGGAAAAATAAGAACAAACCTGTATTTAAAACCGTAATCCGTTCAAAAAACGTAAACGATCAAACCTGTAATCTTTTTAAGCCTTTACATGTTTATTTTTATTTTAATGTTATGCCCATAATGAATGTTTAATATTAATAAGCTGTATTTTTATATATCTAAATGAGGTTTCGGTAGCAGTGAATATTTAAGTTTGTGCAAACCGAGTAGACCCTAATCAAACAGCATATGAGCTGTCTGACCAGGGTCTTCTTGGCTTGCCAAGTGGTCAAAAGGCGTCACATACTATAAGCTAATGTGTTATCATTTTAGATATCAATTGCGAGTTTTTGCGTCCGTTTTTCACAAGAATTATTTTTTTCACAGTTTTGGGGATACGTATAGATTTTGTCGGCCATTATTATTTGGACTACTAAAATTGTGTAAAAAATGTTCTACACACAGATGGGGAATATTTGATTATTTAACACAGCCAAATAAGGCAATATTTACAAGAAAAAAGGCGCGAAACCAGTTTCACTGTGTAGGATTTTCAAAACATAAACACGTGAGAATTTTAACAAAGACGACGTTTGTTTGATTGGTGGATGTTCTGAGTATTTTCCATAAACGAGTGTGGCTTTTAGGTGGACCATAATCACGTGACTATATATAAAAGTACAAAAATGAGTCATGCAGGAAACACCACATACAGAACAAACAGTCGCCCGAACAGCAACACAAGGAAACAGCAAATATACACAACTATAACAAGAAATATCTTTTAAAAAGATATTCAGCGGCATTCAAATATTGACATAATGTACAAAACAATAATGATATTAAATCTCTGCCAACTTAATTTCAATTTCGAGATTTTGTTAGTACAGGGGACTCGATCTATGAAGGGTTGCTTGTAATTATACTAGCAGAGAGGCATGCAATGGAAATGACTTGGAGTAGAATAAGCAATTGTGGAAAAAATCAAGTTACTTTATAGGAAATCACTATTAAAATGTACAATGTCAAAGTATTTTTTTTTAAAACTATCTGAAGTTAGTTCTTCATTTTACCTATTATAAAAATTTACTTGAAAGCATGTATATTTATATTGATATGAAGATAACTAATTGAATACACTTTAAATAAAGCGTACATAATTTAGTTTTTGTTTGTGCAGAGGCTGTAATTACTTAAAGAAAGGTATTTATCTATAGCCTGGGTCAACGCATTAATTGACGTGTGTGCATCATCATTAGTGACACCATTAACTGAATATACATGTATTTTTAAAACAATATAAAGTTAGCTATCTCAACCTACTACTCGATCCAAAGGGCCAGGTGATAGAGCCGTAACAATAGCCTTCAGTAAGTAGCTTTATATCACAGAGAGCGAATAACCAGAGCCTTAATTGGTGCTGTGGTCGGGGATAGTAATTAATACTATTAATGCCACTACTCTAATATACTAAACAACATTTCTTCTTTATTTCCTATAGCAATGCCTGTGAATTATGGTGGTTTCGGCAAACTACCTGTTCGTCAAAGTGGATGTGATAAAATGTGGTATTAAATTGATAGCAAAATGATAATAAATGTTTAAAAGTTAGTTTAATAGTGGTTTTGGCAAACTGGCAATAATGCTCAGCAATCATTACCATGAGGTGATAAGTACGATAATGGGTTAGGAACTGATATAAAGTATGACACACCGAAAATTGAATAGTCAAAATTGATCCACACCTTTTGAGGATAATAGATCTATATAGTTTTATTCAGTAATATTGTTTATGTATTATATACTCTAGTTTTGATAATGACCAAAGCAATAAATAATTCATATTGTTTTACCGGTCATGGTAATAAACAACTATGTGACTACAATATTGTACATGTATTTGAATCCACCAAAAGTTGAACTAAACAACATTTTGACTGAAAACAAAAAGCATAAAGTGAGTGGCAAACAGTTTGGACCAAGACTAAAATCAAAACTGAATGGGATAGTAAATCATTAGTAATGTGTTATGTGGTCTGGGGCTGTTTTAATGACTAAACAATGTGACTATAGTATTTGAAAGCACCTCTTTATCACTCATTGTACCCAAGGTTGAGTAAGTGTGAATATGTCACCTGCTTAGCTAATATCCTGATCTGTATGAACCAAAAAATGGACCACATATCAATATTTAACATATAGATAGTTATTTAATGATTTTGATTATTCAATTTTTGCTTTTTAATACAAATTTTCAATTTTTGCCGAAACGTCCTAGGCCGAATAAATAGATGGCCAAAACGTCCTGGGTCGAAACATCCGGGGCGAAACTTCCTATGCCGAAACGTCCTACATTCAGTTTGGCCATGTGTAGAGGCATTATACAACAACTGTATGCCAGTCAATGGATTAACTAATGAAAATACGGTTTACTAGGAAATTCTAGTAGGTCATATGCAAATTACAATGTAACATAGTTTCTGATTGGTGGAAAACTAGAACAAAAGTGAAAATAGACAGCTAACCGCTGAAAAAAACATTAAGAGACGCAACAAGAGATGTCACAGTCACGTGACAAATGCCCCCCAAAATTGTACCCTGTGACCTTGACCTTTGACCCATGGACCCACATCGTCTTTGTGTGGTGAACATTTGTGCCTGGTTCCTTTGAAATCCATTCACAGATAAACAAGTAATTATACCCTGTGACATTGACCTTTGACATATGTACCAGGGAGCTGAACGCGACACATCGTCTTTGTCTGGTGAACGTCTGTGCCAAGTTATATTGAAATCCATTGATAGATAAAGATGTTACAGACCGGACACGAAATTTGTGACAAAGTAATTGTATTCTGTGACCTTGACCTTTGACCCATGGACTATGGAGTTGAAAGCGACACATTATCTTTGTCTGGTGAACATTTGTGCCAAATCATATTGAAATCCATTGGTATATAAAGAAGTTACAGACCGGACACGAAATTTGTGACAAAGTAATTGTACCCTGTGACCTTGACCTTTGACATATTGACATGGGAGTTGAAAGCGACATATCGTCTTTGTGGTGAACATTTGTGCCAAATTATATTGAAATCCATTGATAGATAAAGAAGTTACTGACCGGACACGAAATTTGTTACAAAGTTATTTTACCCTGTGACCTTGACCTTTGACCCATGGACCTGTGAGTTGAACGCGACACATTGTCTTTGTGTGGTGAACATTTGTGCCAAGTTATATTGAAATACATTGATAGATAAAGAAGTTACAGGCCGGACACGATATTTGTTACAAAGTAATTGTACCCTGTGACCTTGACCTTTGACCTGGGAGTTGAACGCGACACATCTTCTTTGTGTGGTGAACATTTGTGCCAAGTTATTTTGAAATCCATCCACAGATAAAGAAGTTATAAAAGGGACACGAATTTGGGACGGACGGATGGAAGGACAGGCGGACGGACGGACGGACAGACAGACGGAAGGACGGACAATGCGATTACTATATGACCGCCTTTGGGGGCATAAAAAGACAAAACAAACATACAATAGGGGGAAGATGGAAGTACCGCCTTGGAACGGTCAGTGACAAAAGTCACTGGGGGTTAAACCGGTTTATGGGCACCCAACCTCACACTTATTCCATCCCCACCCTAAAAGACAAACAGTGTAAATAAACGTATCCCCTCTCCGACTAAGCTACAACAACCGCGATGGCAAATACAGTGGTAAAGTGCATGTATAACGAAAACATTTAAGTGAACAAACTGTATCGACCTATCGCTAGTGTACTCAATGATTTGGCTGCAAACAGAGTAACTGTAGAAAAGTAATAAGTAACGAAATAGTACAGATATCCGACGTTCTCCTTCCGTTTCTGGATTTAAGAGGTCGCCTTCATAGAGTACTAAACCTTTCTGGTCGGCGTACATGCAAAGAGGCCAGCGTGATTGCCAACTGTAAAAGGGTTGACAACCAAACATGCAGTATGTCGTAGTACTATAGGATCATATCCCTTTTTAAATGAATGTTTTAACATATTTGATGAACAAAGTGAGAAAATGGGTATGTCCAATAATTTTACGAAGCTTGTAAATCACATCACCATAAAATTCAGGATGTGAAATACCGTGTCGCAGAAGCGCCTTGAGATTACATTGGTACTTGCCAATAAGTGGGAGATTTCGATAATAAAATTTAGAGTAAGTTTTTTTCTTAGTGTATGGTATCTATATCCTCGCTTAAGCAGATTTTCAGTTAAAATGAGATTTCGACTGTTAAAATCGTCAATAGATGAACAAGCTCTAGCAAAACGAATAAGTTGAGATATAAAACCCCGTAAGATGGGGCACGGGGAACATCTCCGTCAAGATGAGGGAAATTTACAATATTAAAATCAAAATCATCTCTTTTGTCATATATTTTAGAAGAAATCATTCCATTATCAATTTTAAGGTCTAGATCAAGAAACGCTGCATAATTGTCGGACTGGTTAGCTTTATTTAATTTGAGTTCTTTAGGATAAATTGTAGGAATCAGAGCATCAAAGAAAGGGTTATCCAAGTTAAAAATATAATCCAAATATCGAGAAGTTTCATTGAAGGCTTTTATAACATCTTCTTGTGATTTTGGATTCAAACGTAACATGAAATCTCTCTCATAACAGTACAAAAACAAATCTGCGACAAGTGGTGCACAATTCGTACCCATAGGAATACCAATTACCTGACGGTATATAGCATTCCCATAACGTACAAATATGTTATCCAAAAGAAAGGTTTGTGATTCGCAAACTTCTGAGCAAGTCCAATTGATGTAATATTTCATTTGCTCATCAGTAAAGAAAGTTTTTCAGCATTACATGCCAGGAATGGTGTTTTTCCCGGGCAAATACTTTCTGGATTAAGTTAGTAAGTTTATCTTTTATTAAAATATGAAAATATGAGGAAGAGTTGTGTGCAAAGTAGAAAAATCGTACGTGCTTACAGTGGATGCAAGATACCTTTTGTTCTTAAGTTTGTTTAAGACTTCTGAAGAGTTCTTAATAGACCAGAAGAGATTTATTCCAGAATTTTCATATGTCTTATCACAGTAGAACTTGTTCTTTTACCTTCGTTAAACAAGAAGTCAAACGTATAGACAATTTAGTAGTTGTACATGAGCTAAAATTTGCAATGAAACGCGCTTTATATGGGTTTTTTTTTATCTAGTTTTGGTAACCAATACATTGCAGGAAGTTTATGTTGTGTAATTTTAATATCGGTTTCGAGTTGTTCACACTTTTGACATGGTCTGAAACGATGGTCTTTTCGTCAGTAGTAACTGGGATGTAAGACTTGGTATTAATATTTTCCTGCTTCAAGACATTGATATAATGTAATCGTCAAATAATAATCACATTATTCGATGCCTTATCAGCAGGAACAAAAACGTATTTCGAATGGAAATTCTGTAAACCCTTTTTAAGATGTCTAAAAGAAATTCTAGGTTTAGGTGGAAGAAGGTGTTTATTAGAGCTATAAAAAGAAATGACTTCGTCAATTATATCAAAAATTAGTTTTTTTTTCAACTAGATAGAGCATTAGACTCAACATGTTCTCTTCGACACCATTTAATTTAACTAAAATTTTGTAAAGCCTCCGGAATCTGAACTCGACAAGAGTTAAAATCTATCAAGGATGGTATTCTATATTTGAGACCTTTATTCAAAAGAGATCGTAGACGTTTATCTTTAATTATCTCAAAATTACCAGTGATCACATGACCAGCCGGAAAATAGCAAAATTTTGAAGTGGCGCAATCTCAATTATCAGGAATATTATCATTAATATTAAGGTCGGCCACAATTTTATTATAGTTGAAATTAGTATTACTGATGGGTTTGTTATATTTGTAGCAGATGATAGGTGGTTCTGTGTTTTTAAAGTATTTAGGACTAGTGTCAATTACATTTTTGTCTCTAAAAATACTTTGGAGGTCAATAAAATCAATACCTTAATTAATAAAAGGAATTTTCAAGAATAATCTTTGGTGTTCAGATAATTTGTCAATATGCGGTCTGAGAACATGTTGTGTAAAGCTTTGTATCAAACTAGCCGTTCCTATGAGAGGATCTGATCTAAAAATATTTTTATCGGCTTTCTCGTCAATTTCTTTTAATGAAGATATAGATAAGGAGGAAAGTCTAGAAAGCATGGCATGTTTACCAGAAGTTAGTCGTAAAGTATGTAGATCAAGAATAGTCATTGTTAAACGAGATTTTCGTTTAATATTACCATTTTTGCGAATGCCATGTGATCGAGATTTGAGTTTTCTTATAGAAAAAAATGAAAAAAATATCTATATCAGGTTCTTTTGAAATATTTCCAGTCTGGTAAATATTAAGTTTGTCATTGCTCAGTGGGCGGGGCTTATGAACTCATCCTGTTGAAAAGTTTGGCAATCACTAAATCGGTTAGAGCTTAAAACTGCAGTCTTCGAAAATAAGACGGCCTAAAACGCTTCGCACTCTCGCGTTATCGGCCATCTTATTTTCGAAGACTGCAGTTTATAAGCTCTAACCTATGCGTAGAGACACTATAGAAGGATCTACTGTGTTTACAGTAATTAAAGGTCATGGTCATAATTGCACGTGATCCTGTTGTAACATGATGCCAGATGACATTTTCCCTGTTGAGTATACATTTTCGAAACAATGACGTCATGAATATTAATTAGGTTATATTTTAGAATGACATATGCACCCATATGAAATGTTTGACCAAGAAAGAAACTGTAGAATCATATCTATATTACTTTTAACTCTTCTCTTGCTGAATTTTAAAATACATTTCTCCTTCTTTACCCATGCCCTGTGGTATAATTACATATATCTTCACTGTGTACAAGTATTTCGCTGTGCAATCACTGCTGTGGAGTGCACTGGTTGCACAATTATTTTGTAAATAGTGCAGAACCTGATGAGACAGCTCCTGTCTCATCTGGGTCTTCACTATTTACAGATAGGTATATTGACGCGAATAGCAAGCGAAGGGTTAAGCAAACACAGCAAACCCAGACCAGACGGTTCCTTCAGGAGCCGTCTGGTCTGGGTCTGCTCTGTTTGCAAATGCATGAACAGGTGTTTATAATAAGGAAAGGCTAAACTCTTTGCACGCCAAGTAATGTTTCGTCTGCAACAATTATCATCTGCTTCAATTCTTAAACTAAATTTTCACTCATAAAAAAACATGAAAAAGGTTAAACTGTGGTCTGTTACAAACTCTACTTTACTAACATCCAAATTATCATTCTATTTCAAGAAAACACTGCCACGGTAGGCCTATCAAACAACCTGGATCCTGATAAGAAACCAAAATACTCTGCGTCCGATCTAGATCTGACCTGTTTGCGCTTAACCCTTTACTCCATAATACGCCTTTGCAAACAGAATAGACCCAGATCAGATGGCTCCTATAGGAGCCGTCTGATCAGGGTCTGCTCTGTTTGCTTATATAATAATATAGATATGATTATACAGTTTCTGCCAGGGCCAAACTTTGTTGTGCCCCATGTGCTATTATTACAATTAATCTAATCAATATTAATGATGTCATTATTTCTTTCATGAATATTCATTGACTAAAGGGTTAACGAGATACTGGCTAACACGTTCAGTGCTAGAAATGATTCACTGACAGTGTCCTTTGCAAAACAAAAAGTGTATACAATACAATACAATACAACTCTTTATTGGCATTAAGTATAAACATACACTTCTAGCCATACCTAGATGGGAAGAACTCGCAGAGGAACCCTCTCATCAGGGTCTGCACTGTTTGCCATCTTAAACTTTTCTTTAAAACTAATCCCTATTCACTTTGACTTGCTTGAATTTTGGAATAGTCCATTTGAACATTCAGTGTCGAAAGGGTTAACCCAGTGCCATGAAGATGGGGTCATAACATCATATGCAACCAGTTTGGATCCAGATCAGACGCTAAATAACCCGGCGTCTTATCAGGATGTAAACTGTTTGAAAGACTGTTTATTATGTTTTTTATAAAGAAACTTGGCGTTTCTCAATCTAAAAATTGAAGCAGACGAAATGACAATGCTGGCACGGAAAGAGTCGATAATGTTCGAACGTTTCATATACGTACATGTATTTATAAACGCACCATTGTTTTTATACAAAAACTTGTTTATGGTAAACCGTGATATGTTATAAACCACGTCTAGATCCTCCTCGTTGGTGTGGAACAAAGGACGATCTTGAATTTCATCCGACGCTAAATACCGCTACATTTATGGGCTCGTTTCTGATTTATCGAAGTCTAGTCTATACAAGTTCTTGTTTAAATGGTCATTATACTTGTATATAGCGCAATGTTTAGAACACAGCCGCGATGTTTTGATTGATATTCTAAAGATGCAGAACATTTATCGAAATACAATCCTTGCATATCTAGTTCTATATCACATACAGTCGAATCTCTATGTTATGGCCGTTTAACCCTTACAGTGCGGCACACGAGTCACTGATGTCCTTTGCAAACAGTGTAGACCCAGATGAGAGGGCTCCTAGAGGAGCCCTCTCATCAGGGTCTGCACTGTTTGTCGTGTTACATTTTTCTTTAGAAAAATCCCTAAATATCAACCATAAGCTTGACCTGTTTGAATTTTGGAATGGTCCATTTGAAAAGTCAGGGTTTAATGAATGGACATTGTTGACTTACTACAGTAAACCCCCTCTAAAGTGGAATTCTAGTAAAGAAGAACTTAGATAATTTTAGGCAGGTGACTGCTTAATGAAGGATGAAAGTCATGCAGACTGCTCCTAGGGGAGCTCCTAGGGGAGCGTTATGCATGACTTTCGCCCTGCATTATGCTGCTATCTGTCTCTAAGACATATTATACAGAATTTAACGTCCGAGAGGGTTTACTGTATTTCGCTGCCAATATCGTATCTGTGAATACTACAGTACAACCTCTATATAACGGCCACTAAAGTGTGCTAATTAGTTGGTATTTAGGACAGGCGGTTGCTTAAAGCAAGGTGAAAGTAAAACAGAACGCTCCTATAGGAGCGTTTTGTTTTTCTTTCACCTTGCTTTAAGCAGCCACCTGCCTTTAACACAAAATACTTGATGAAATTTAATGGCCGTTATAGAGAGGTTTTACTGTATTGAAACAGTATGGATGCAGATAAGAAGTCAAGTAACTGGGGTATGCTTTCTCTAAAGAGAAAGAGGAATTAATCAAACGAAAATTGAAGTCGATGACACATTTTGAAGATATGTATTTGGCAGCGAAAGAGTTCAAAGCAGGTGACAGATTAATGTAGAACAAAAGGCTAACTGCAAATATTTCGTCATGCATTAACTCTTCCGCTGCCAACTATTTTCGTCCATGTTTTTGTGGTGTGTTTGGTATAGATGTGTTGTTAATTGTTTGAGGATGTTTGAGTGCCGAGCCCTTTTGGGTTTGGGGCGCTGTAATCTGTATAGGATTGTTTTCCCTACGTTCGTCGTCTGCTAGATCTACCAGTCTCGTTTTTCTTTGTTTTTAATTTTCTTCCCTTTTCTTTCCAACATATTACCACAGTAAGTATATTAAACGCTTTAGATCCTGATGAGACGCTAAATTACTCGGCTTCTCATCTGGATCCAAACTCTTCACAGGTGCGGCATTGGCAGTGAAAGAGTTCAGATACAGTAAAACCTCTCTATAAGCTTAACCCTTCGCTTGCTGAATTTTAAAGCACATTTCTCCTTCTTTACCCATGCCCTGTTGAATAATTACATATATCTTCACTGTGTACAAGTGTATCGCTGTGCAATCACTGCTGTGGAGTGCACTGGTTGCACAATCAACTTGTAAATAGTGCAGACCCTGATGAGACAGCTCCTGCAGGAGCTGTCTCATCTGGGTCTTCACTATTTACAGGTAGGTATATTGACGTGAATTTATTGACAAACAGTGCAGATCCTGATCCGAGAATTCCTCTAGTAGCCTTCTGATCTGGGTCTGCGCTGTCTGCAACTGGCAGTGCAGCTGGCAGTGCATGCTTGTCCCGCGTGCAAAGGATTTAATAAATATATACCATGCATATGTTAAAATAAAGTTCATCCATGATATTTAATTGTAATTGTATGTATCTCTATAGTGTCTTGTTAATAACTTATATTTGTACGCATTTGTAAACACCAGAAACTGTAAAGTTTACGTGTAATAAAATTATGTTATGTTATGTTATATTATGTTATCTATAACGGCCACTTAATTGTGTTAATTAGTTGGTATTTATAAAGGAATGATGGCTGCTTAAAGCAAGGTGAAAGTAAAACAGAACGCTCCTATAGGAGCGTTCTGTTTTACTTTCACCTTGCTTTAAACAGCCACCTGCATTAAGCACAAATTATTTGATACAATTTAGTGGCCGTTATAGAGAGGTTTTAATGTATCTGGTCAACTGTATTAACCCGTTACTCCATAAATAGGCATTTCTACGCCTTTGCAGAGTAGACCCAGATCAGAAGACTCATATGGGAGCTGTCTTATCTGAGTCTGCCCTGTTTGCTTATATAAATGATATAATAAAGATATTATTCTACAGTTTTTGCCATTGCCAAAAATGTCAGTGTCCATGTCGTGTGCTATTATAGCAATTAATCAATTTAATAATTTATATTCATGATGTTGTTATTTCTATAATGAATATTCATGGAGTAAAGAGTTAAAACATACTTAAAGTTCTTTTGGGGAGCCGTTGTAGAATATGTGTTACCGCTCATGTGATCACCGTTACAAAGAATAACTACTAAATCAAGCCCGGCCCGTCAAGGATTGGCGTCATCCACACGTTGTTTGTAGTGGTCTGACAAGACAATGGCAAATATTTAACCTTTAACATTCTACCAGCGTCGTGCTGGTGTTCTTATCAAATATTTTAGATTTTGATGATAGGCCGGGTAAATCAGTGTCTCGTCACGAACCAAACTGATTCATGCTCTTGTTTGAAAATAATTTTAGTAAACTGATAATTTTAGAATTTGATGAAGAAGACATATTTTGAAGGTAAGATTTGTCTGAACAAATTAAAGGTTAGACGGATGTGGAGATTAGATGAGGTGTTTGACTAGAGAAAAACTCGTTTGCTCAACACTTGATGACTGTTTTGTAAGTAAACTAAGTATCTCTCTCTTATGTGAGGTACTAATTATGAGTACTTTATTTGAGTGTTAAAGGTTTAACTAACTATTACCCTCAACACATTTATGAGTGAATTGGTGACTTCATATGTAGTTCATTAACTTACTGTTTATAATGTAATTGTATCATTTTTGACAAGTACAAGTACAAAAGTTTATTCGGCATAAACAAACATTGTCCATTGCCATAAACAAAAGTATAAACAAAAGTATAATGAGAAATGACAGAAAACTGCAGGATCAGTATTCATGCTTATAAAACTGTTTAGTTAAGTCTGAGTTCGTTCTCAAGTTTTTGATTGGTCAGATATGAGCCAAAGGCTCAAATCAGACCAATCAAAAGCTTGAGAACAAACTCAGACTCAACTAAAAAGCTTTAAAAGCATGTAACCGGATCTATTTAATTCCATGAGCAAAAAAAGAATACCTGATTAGATTACTTATACGTTATCCATCTGATCTGGGTCTACTCGTTTGCAAGGAAATGGAAGGGGTACATTTAAATCCCTATAATCGGAATTCTATTAGAGAAGATAGTATATACTTCTAGGCAGATGGCAGCTTAATGCAATGTGAAAGTCATGTAAAAAAGCTTCTAGAGGAACTTTCTGCATGACTGTAATCCTGCCTTAAGCTGCCACTTGTCACCAATACCGATATGTATACTTAATTTACCCTCCGGTTTAGATAGGTTTTACTGTGATTGTTAGGACATGTTCTATCGATTTACCTTTTAGTCCTTCCCATTATAATCCTTTCCTCGATAAATACGCCTTCCTACACCTCTGTAAAAATCACCTATTAAAACCATTGTGATAAATAGAGCATTTGCTCCTATAGGAGCAAATGCTCTATTTATCACAATGGTTTCAAACTACAAAATTCTAAAATGTCACGTTTCTCTAGTAAATGCTCCTTTTGGGTAGATTCATTCAAAGTTGTTCATCTAAAATAGCCTATGGAGGAAAGGGATAAGGGTTTCACACAGCGTCGGGTCATAAAATTAGAATAAATATTTGCTAAGGACAGACTTATAAGATTAACGATTTTCTGCTGATTTTGACTCGAAGGAAGTAGACACTTGTATCAAAGTTTATATAAGCCCATCAACCTTACATCCTTTCCTGTGTCTTTGTTGTGATAAAATGTGTTAAAATCACAGACTGTGTTTAAAGGCAGTTTGAATGCCTTTTGGTGATTACAGATGACGGTCTGGTTGTATGGTTATGCATTAGATTATCTGTTCAGCAATAGCTAGAAACGAAATTCAACGCATATTTCATTAAACTAAACATAATTGGATTGTTACATTTGTTGGGCCCGGTCGACTTTTGCGGCTTTGAATGTTGGAACCAAGCAGTTTACAAGCGCCACATAACACATGTTATCATCACACTCAAACATGAATTGTCAATTAGAATATCTCTTTTATCGTCACTGGCAAATCCATCATTTTAAATAGTTTGAATCTAGATGAAACACTGAGGAATTCGGTGTTTCACCAGGACACTATGGTTACATTTTTATAAAGAAATTGAAGAAACCCCCATATCGAAACATGGAATAGACGAAAACTTAGTAGACTAAATTTAACTGGCGGTGAAATAGATATACTAGAGAGAAGAGTTTCACTATAAATTGTTACAAGAAAGATGTTTGCACATACTCTCCTTATCAGACTGCTCTTCAATCAGTTGAACGTTTGTTTAGCTTATGTAAACATAAAGCATCACCGATATAAGGTTTGTATGGTGTCATATTTATGTCATATCGAGTTGCCCGAAAAGTTGACATTACTATGTATTTTAACTGAAAACACGACAAACTTAACGGCAACTGTGTATGTCGTCCTGTTATCCCGTTATCTATCATGAAAAATGCAATTTGTTTCGTGCACAGAAGAACTTCTGGGGTCTTCCTCCACCTATAACTAGCTGGACGTCGTATTAAGACTGGAATATTGTTAAAGCGACGTAAAACCCGATAAAAACCAAACCAACCCTAGTATCATTGCTTATATAAGCCGGTGTAATGAGGAAAAGTGACCCCGTAGTAGATCGACCGGGTGAGTCTTAGTACAATTACCCCCCTTACGTATAAGAAACTGACCTCACATACGAGATAACAAACTGGCCCTAAAAAGTGTGCATAAAAGTGAAGTGAAATCCTACTTAGTTATCATTATAAATGTGTCCACCAAATGTATATGGGGCCCTGACAGAAAACCCAAGAGAGCCGAAGTCGGCGGTGCTGTGCCTCACAGGCGCCTCCTACGCAAAACCGCAGCACCACGCAATACATACCACATTCTACTCGAGGAACGCAAACAAACAACAACAACATTTGGAACCAAACTTCTTTAATGGGATAAGTGTTGATACAACAGAAAAGATTGTGTTCTTGGGTATGGTTTGTAGATGAGATCCTTTAAGTGCAATGTTCAAAACGGGAGTGATATAGTTTATAGATTTTAGACACAATGCCTAAATCTAGATTTTTTTACGAAAGAGGGGGTGTCCACGCACCAAATCGCAGCCCAGTGGGCACGAGAAGTTGTTTCAACGTTGATTCAGCGTTGATAAAAGTTGAATCAACGTCACAAACGTTGAAACAACGTTGAATCATTGTCTAGTGCCCACCGGAGGGGCCTGGTTATATAAAATGACGACCAAATTATGCATTATGTTCTATTTTTAAAAAAAAATGTTTTTCCCAAGAGAAAATCGATGGGGTCCGGACCAAAAACCCCATCCCCTCCCCACTGGATCCGCGCTTAGAAACTTTATAATACGAGAAAACGAGTGGCAAGGGAGCCACTATATTTTATAGTATAATGGCCTGGGGTCATAGTAATTTATAATATACATATCGACACCCCCCCCCCCCCCTGGTGGACGTATTTTATCAAGGGAGACACTACATTTGATAGCAAAATTGCCTTGGGGTCAAAGTACTACATGATATATCGACCCTCATGGTGGGTGTATTTTGGAAAGGGAGCCCCTATATTTTATGGTAAAATGGCATTGGGTCATAGTGCTATATAATATATCGACCCCCTTGTGGATGTATTTTGGCAAGGGAGTCACTATATTTTATAATAAAATGACCGGGGCTCATGGTACTATAAAACATATAGACCCCTCGGTCGACATACTACGATAAAAAGAGTGGGTCACAAAATTATAAGGGGCTCATTATATCATGACAAGGGTGTCACGATATTTTAGATTCTAACACACCTCGCGCAATTAACAAAGAAGGTACGTATCTATGTTTGAATTCTCCATAAAACACCGCACGCGCTGTAACGGCTTAACATGACGTAAATTGGCTTCGAAAATTAGTACGTCAAGAAACGTAGTGACGTTGTGGCGGTGCAAATTATAGTTAAATTGAAATGTTATAATCGAAATAATAAATTTATACCAGTGTTTTATCGTGCAATCGAACACGGGTAGTCGTTGAGATGCTTATAATTAAATCACTTGGCCAATAGGCTGAGTGATTTAATTCCTACGCATCTCAACTCTTACCAGTGTTCGATTGTACGATAAAAACACGGTATGAAATCATTATTACTTAAGTAAAATGGCATGGGGTCATAGTACTATATAATATATAGACCCCATTGTGGTTGTATTGTGGCAAGTGAGTCACTATATTTTGTAGTAAAACGGCCCGGGGGTCGTAGTACTTTATAATATGTAATTTATATATCGACCCCTCTGGTGGATGTATTTGATCAAGGGAGTCACTGTATGTTATAAAAAGTGGCCTTAGGGGTCAAAGGACTACATTGTATATGATATATCGACCCCCATGGTGGATGTATTTTTACAAGGAGTCATTTTATTTTAATAGTAAAATGGCATGGGATCATAGAACTTTTCTTCAATGAATAAAATATTGTTGAAATGATGAAATCATAGTACTATATAATATATCGAACCCCTCCCCCGGTGGATGTATTTTGGCAAGGGAGTCACTATGGGTCATAGTATTATAAAATGTATAGACCTCTCGGTCGACCTACTACGATAAAAAGAGTGGGTCACGAACTTATAAGGGGGTCATTGTATTATAGCAAGGGAGTCACTATACTTTATAGTAAAATGACCGGGGTCATAGTTCTATATAATATATCGACCCACCTGGTCGATCTACTACTGGGTCATTTTTCCTCATTACAACGACGTCTTGTTTTCGAGCAACTAATCCCGCTTTATCGACATTTTGCATTTTGACATTTCGTCGCAAATCCAAAGTCAGAAATGACAGAAAATAGCCACCATACATTTGTGAAACTTTATAATCTTATTTGCATGTATAACAATCTAATACATGACAACAGAAAAGGTATCACTCGTTGCCTTTAGTGATAGATACAGGAACGCATTAAGGTGTTGAAATTGTAACGCACACTCTGCAGCTTGTTTATTGAATGTAAGTTAATGTTTCGTATTTCTATTAAGATATATAGTTTAACACTTTCCGTCATATTGACGTCTTTTGACCACTCTGTATAAGTCAATTTGTGAAACCATGGTGGTAAATAGAGCATTTGCTCCTATTCGGTAGATTTATTCAAAGAGGTTGTATCTAAAATAGCCTATGAGGTAATGGGTTAAGAAAGGGTAGTTTATTCATTTACAATGTATATTGTCGTGAATCGTGAACATTCAAAGCATTTCAAACGAATAACAACTTTGTCAACTGCATTTGATTAGTTTCCATCTTGTTACCTGCATCTTGTTATTTGCATATTGTTACTCTTGTTACCTGCCCACTGTTACCTGCACATTGTTACCTGCGAGGTGTTACATATAACATATCATATCCGTATTATGTAACTGTTTGCACACTTGATTATAAGGTACTTATTCAATGCAATTTCTTTTTAAAATTCTGTCTCGGTGTCAGCCAGTTTCGATCATAAAAAAACCTCATCAGGGTCCATGCTTATAAAGCTTTTAGTTGAGTCTGAGTTTTGTTCTCAAGCTTTTGATTGGTCAGATTTGAGTTCTCAAGCTTTTGATCGGTCAGATTTGAGCCTTTGGCTCAAATCTGACCAATCAAAAACTTGAGAACGATCTCAGACTCAACTAAAAGTTTTATAAGCATGGACCCAGATTTTATAAGGAATGGGACATTCTACATTGAATAGTTAAGTAGACGATAAGTTTACATTCTCTTACACGAAATATGGAATGAGGAATGAAAAGGATGCTGTAAGATTCCGATCTGAGCCTGTTTGACTGTCGTATATTATATTTATATTTTATATATTTATTCTTTATCAGAGTCTCTTCATAGTAACAATAATACAAAGTCATTACTACAATGTATATCTATAAAGACGCCATTCCATTCATATTTGAATTACAAAAGACTATACATATATCACATCATTTTATACTTATTGCATAGATCTATACAAAATTAAAACGTACATTATATGTATATAGACTCTGTTAATCTAACAGACACGACATCTGCATAATTATAAGTGCATATGCCTGCTTGTACAAAAACTATTTAGTTAGAAAGCACATAAAATTTGAGTACAAACCATGTTATAAAATATTCTTAATAAACGACTATTACCTCAAATCAGATTTGAGGTAAACTGATTAACAAAGTCTTTATACATTAAATAAACAGCAAATATTTAAACATTTGTTACAAAGGGCATCATTTACAATAAAATATATCTCTAAAACAATAATAATTTCGTTTGGTCACCAAACGTGTTTAACATGTCCTGGTGGATATTTGCAAACTACTGAACTTGGCATTTTATTAGGATCACAGGACCGGTGTACCACGAGTACAAATATGAATGTAACTCTTGCAATTTCAATGATAATTTTGTAATTCTTTCGGCTATTGAAAGCCAACATATTTTACTATCAAATAAATATAATCTTCTGACGGTAACTTATGCACAATTATCAATCCAACAATGATTTTCTCAAAATTTCACGTCTTTTCTGTGTCATTGACAAACGTTCGTTCACCCCGGTCTCACTATATCACAGTCATAACCTGGCGATTTTCAGTTCAAAAGATGGCGTGGTTCAATAAAACAACCCAATTATATCACCAGTATCCATTTGTTTTGTCCTCTAAATAAGTAAGGAACTAGCAACAGCGGCTTTTCCGTCTGTCGTTATGTTTCTATTTCGGATGGTGCCATTTTGCAACAAATTTGAATGGAGCCATTTCATTGGATGAGCGAAGGAAACGTTGGGAAATCCGTGACGTCACGTACAATGGCTCCTTCCTGGACGATTTGAAGCAAACTGACAAAACTCGCTAGTTCTACATCATTCTGTTGATGCTGGGGACTAAAAAATTGGAGGTGGGTGATAGAATTGATTCGTTTTATTGAACCACACCATTTTTTAAACTGCAAAGTGCCAGGTTATTGCTGCGATATAGTGAAACCGGGGTGAACGAACGTTTGTCAATGACCCAAAAAACACGTGAAATTTTGAGAAAATCATTGTTGGATTGATACTTGTTCATAAGTTACCGTTGTAAGATTATATATTTGATAGAAAACTATATTGGCTTTCAATAGCCGAAAGAATTTCGAAATTATCATTTAAATTGTAAGAGTTACAGTCATATTTGTACTCGTGGTACACGGATATCCGTTCTGCTAGTTGGAACCCTTGTTATTATATAGTACATATAGACCCCCAGGAAGCGTTCCAGACCCCTGTGATCAGGATCAACACTAGGTGACATGTAATCATTAAGTACTCAAACATTTGAGATAATTCAAGTAAAGAAAAATTAGAGCAGACAGGCAGGGTTTAACCCTTTATTCCATAAATACGCATTTCTACGCCTTTGCAAACAGAGTGGACCCAGATCTGACGGCATCTATAGGAGACGTCTGATCAACGTCTGCTCAGTTTTCTTATGATATAATATAGATATGATTCTACAGTTTCTGTCATGGTAAAATATTGCTGTTACAGCAAATGAATCTTAATTAATATTCGTCATTATTTCTTACATGGTTATTCATGGTTGTTAAGTAGGGTAAGGGTTAAAATCTAGCAACAATGGACATCTGATAGAAACTGATAAACGTCATTGAAGTTAAAGTTGTTTGATTTAATGAACCATTCAATTACTGTGGAACTGTTTTTATAAATTCAAACAACTAGGCCTTGCAAACAGTGAAGAAACTATTAGCTGTCTGATCAGATTCTACACTGTTTGTCACATAATTCAGCAACACAGAATAGGCTCTGATTGGGTGGTAAAAATGCGCAACCTGGTCTGGTTCAACCTCCTACAGGAGCCGTCTCATCTGGGTCTACTCCGTTTTCAAACGCGTGAAAAAAGTGTTTCTGTGAATGAAAGAGTTAACCCTTTCCCTCATATAAACGTGTTTTCACGCATTTGCAAACAGAGTAGACCCAGATCAGACGGCTCCTAGAGGAGCCGTCTGATCAGGGTCTACTCTGTTTGCTTATAGAATTTCAAAGATATGTGTCTTTACTTTCTAAAATGGTTACAATGCTCCACCGTCCATATTTCATTATAGCCTTTGTGTCCATTAATATTTAGTAGGTATTGTAAATTGTAATAAACATAGAGCAAGGAAAGGGTTAAGCAAAGAGAAAAACATTAAACATTGGTATAAACATGCAGGTTATTTACTATGACAAAGTAAAACAAGCGAGAACCTGAAAGCTGATCAGTTTGCCGAAGTTTTATGAACAGTTTTACTGATAAAATATACAATAACATAACCACTGATAATCTGAGCATTCAAATAATCTCATCTCGATATATTAAAGAAGATGGTAGTTTAATGTAGGGTGGATGTGATGCAGATGGCTCTCACGGGACCTTTCTCTATTACTTTCACCTTGCATGAAGTAGTCATCGACCTAATCAGTTTTCAATTCTTATTTACTAAAATACTAAACATTCAGAAGCGAGGTTTTACTCTATACAAAACATCGTATTACAAAACTTAGATATTGTAAAATGTATGCGTGAAAAATACAGAATCGAGCCAGTGTGTTTGACGAATATAAGTAAATAATTTACAGAGCAAATAATTGTCGATCGTTATAAACATAAAACCATTGCTTGCCATTAACTTAATATTTCCAACAGATTACAATACAAACTGAATTCAACAATCACTTGACAGCCAATAAACAGCTAGTCAAAACTACAGTAAAACCCCTCTAAACCAGACGTTCAAATTAGAATAAAAAATCGGTCTTGGTCTTGGAGACAGGTGGCAGCTAGTGCAGGGTGAAACTCTTAGAGGGTTAAGCAGTCACCTGTCTAAAAGTATGTATAGTCTTCCCTACTAGAGGGGGTTACTGTACATCAAATTGCGACAACCATTTCCAACGGAAATACTAAATACATGTATTTTCAAAGATCAAAGAGTCTTCCAAAAAGCAAATAACGAAATGTTAGATGTGTGTGTTGTTTATTCTTATCAAAGTATGAGTGTCTCTTTTTATGTGTTTTAACGATTTACTTATATATATTAGTTTATTTTTTACTCTAAATTAAACCAGAGATTCTTTCTCTTTGTTGTCAACATTGCTAATTACATAGACATGCAAATACTTTCTTTTATCCACAGGAACACGTGCTCTATTTATCACAGTGGTTTCAACACTAAACAAATATAAAATATTCCTTCCCTCTAACTAATGCTCCTTTTTCGGTGGATGTATTCAAAGAGGTAGGATCTAAATTTAGCCTATAAGGTAATGGGTATAACATTACGTCGTAAAATTACTCTGAAACTTTAATTTATTTTTGTATTGTGTTGTTGCCTTGTAAATATTCACGTGTTATTAATATGATGTGCCATGTAAACTAGACGATATACATTATGTGTAAGTCTTGAATAAAATATCTGTTCTGCTCTGTTAAAAAAGAATACCGTATTTTCCCTGATAAGCGACCACTCTAATAAACACACCCTTACTTATAAATATAAAGTACATGTATTTCATTAATTAATTCACTTCTTTTGGGAAGCTGGGTGACTAACGATAAAAAAACAACTAAAAACCCTTACTAATAATCATAAAGATATACATGTATAGGTTTTTCAAAGTACAGGTCGTAGCTTCATGCAGACTGAAACTTTGAATAATACATTCTCAGGGAATTGATATGGGCATCGCAGACAAGGGGCTGTCAACTATTGGTGTGGTGTTTGTACCACGTCCTTACAAAGTCCATGTCATGCCACACTGCTTCAGGGACGTGTGGTATATCTTTACAGTCTCATCATTGCGCAGCAGTATACATTAAATGAAATACGTATCACAGATTGATCATTATGTACAGTGCCATTCAAATGTGAATTATAAGAGACTATCCCAGGTATATATTACAATCAACATTACTATGTACAGGGTTAAAAGATGACCTACCACCGATATTATGTGGTAAGTAAGATTTGGAAAAGTTGACGAGTGTGTGGATGAACATACTCCGAAATACTTTGAATTCTACAACAGTAAAACCCCGATAATGCGACCACCTAAAAGAGGTACAATTCTGGGCGCTAGATGCAGGTGGTATCTAGAGGAGCTTTCTACATTACTTTTGTCCTGCTTTAAGCAACCACCTGCTTATAAAGACAACTATGTTTATTAATTAAATGGTCGCATTAGAGGGGTTCTATTGTATATATCAGTGGCGACTGGAAAGCAGGCCTCCGTTTCACGAAACAAACTCAACCCTTTACTCCATTAATATTGGGTCCATGCTTATAAAACTTTTCGTTGAGTCTGAGTACGTTCTCAAGCTTTTGATTGGTCAGATTTGAGCCTCTGGCTCAAATCTGACCAATCAAAAGCTTGAGAACTCAAATCTGACCAATCAAAAGCTTGAGAACGAAACTCAGACTCAACTAAAAGCTTTATAAGCATGGACCCTGATGTAAGAAAAAATGACATCATGAATATTAAGTTTATTTTTATAACGATAGATGAACACAGGAAGTACTGCAGGATCAATATATATTATTTCATAGCCAAACAGAACAAACCCTGATCAGACTGCTCCTATAGGGGTGTCCGATCAGGGTCTACTCTGTTTGCATATTGAAAGGCGTATTTATGGAGAAAGGGTGAATTTTGGTCTTGTAGCGTGTTTATTTTACCATGTTCAATCTTGTAACCTTCCGACAATGTTTAACATGCGTGGCGTTTGAGATATTTACCACATATTTCTGGTCGATATGTGATCATCGATTTTTAAAATAATAACTGTAGATGAGCCAATAGAAATTTAAGAATGCAGGTGCATGGAACGGCCGTGTGGGACACTACAGATAACCTTAGTGGCATACGTATGTCCCGTTCGAATATTTTGAACATGCCAAAGGATCCTTTTCTTTTAAAAATAACGCTATGTTATTATTGCGTTTAAAATGCAAAATTACTAATACATGTATATATACACCAAATGGCGTTTGCAATCTTATAGATCTATATATATAATGCCGGACTCCACTTGTCGTGTATTTTCGGCATGGGGGTCTGTGCGCCGTGCAGATTAAAAGCAAATAAATATCGAAATATTACTGGCATAAATGCACGACATATCCAACAGAAACTTATTTAGTTAGTAACATAGAGTACTGCCATGAATTGAGTATTATTACTGACAGTAGACACTATTGCCTACACAAATTAGTGTCTCAAGACATAGACTGACAAGTCAGAATATGTTGATTTCTAGCAACTACACGATTTTATAATACCGTTGAGCTAATACTCATTTTTTCAAAATCAGGGCCTCGCTATTAGAAGTCTACAGATGGAACGATCGCGCGGTATCCTACAGATAACATTATCTATTTATTCCATAAATACGCCTTTCTATGCCTTTGCAAACATAGTAGATCCAGATCAGACGGCTCCTATAGGAGCCGTCTGATCTGGGTCTGCTCTGGTTGCTTGATATAATATTCTACAGTTTCCTCCATGGTCAACAATTCCTGTGTCCATGAGCCAATATAACACTTAATGTAATTAATATGCACAATCTCATTATTTCTAACATGGATATTAACAATACCACACCACATCACACATACGCACACATACCCACACACGCACGGGCGCAAGCTTTGACTGTATATGTGTCTTACTAGCTTTACGAAATGCGTGTTTTAGTTTAACCCATTACCTCATAGGCTATAATAGATACAACCTCTTTGAATAAATCTACAGAAAATGAGCATTAACGAGAGAAAAATAAAAAAAAATAGAATTTTGTAGTTTGAAACCATTGTGATAAATAAAGCATTTGCTCCTATAGGAGCAAATGCTCTTTTTATCACAATGGTTTCACAAAGTGACTTTTACAGAGTCGTAAAAAGGCGTCAATATGAGGGAATGGATTAATATAATGGCTTCCGCTGTATAGCGGTTCTGCTGTATATAAATGCTACAGTTACAATTTACAATACAATACAATTGTTCTTGGTTTGTAAAGAAACATTGCGACATTGTGTGTAGATGTATGGTGGTGGTATCTGTTGATCGCAAGATTCAATAAAACCAATACGACTGAGTGATCAGGAATGAAGTGTGCCGAGATTAATCACAGATATCAAGGGCTACAAAACACCTGGGCATCCTTGTGGTCGGTTGCTTGCTACAACAGTTATTTTCCTGTTTGCATAATCGTTATACATAGTCTATTAACTAATGACCGAGTTGGGCACAGTTTGGATCCTAATGAAACGCCGATTAATTCGAGTCTTGAGGTGATTGTAAGGATATTGGTCAATGGACAAAGTTGAAACGATTATTTGATTTCAAAGTTCACATCAGACCTACTTAACCCTTTCCTTCATAGTTATAGCGCATTTTTACCCACATTTGAAAACAGAGTAGACCCAGATCAGACGGTTTCTATAGGAGCCGTCTGATCAGGGTCTATTCTGTTTGATTTTTACGTGATTTAGAACTGATTCTAGTTTTTGTCAAGGCAAAATATTGCCTTGAAAGGTGTACATGTTAAAAGTTATTCTAATAAACATGCATGGTGGCATAAATTCTTACATGAATACCGAACAGGGAAAGGGTTAACACAAGAAATAGCATCCATTTTGTTTTGTATTCCGCTGCATTGCTGAGTAGCTCGCTGTCCCAACTTAACCCTTATCGTGTCGAAAAAAATGTCTGCCAAAACTCTGATCTTTTGCATTTTTTACTTACTTCTGATTTATATACGCGTTTGAGGACTGTTGACCGAGTGCCAAACAGTTTGGATCCTGATGAGACGCCGAGTTACTGTTTGCAAATGCGAGTCTGGTCTAGGCCGGAGGGATAAGGCAGATCTGCTTTTTCTTAAACAAACAGGGCAGATCATGGGTGTACTCTTTTTGTAAAGGCGCGAAAATGCGTATCTATGAGGTAAAGCGTTCAGCAATTTACATTGTATACCTCAATGACATCAGTTAAAAACTTGGAACAGTATACCTCGTCCGTGTTCATGTCAGCCCTTATCGCATTAACCCTTAAACATTTCGAGGGCTTGGTGCAAAACTGTTCTAACTCCTTCACAAAGTGAAGGAGTTAGAATAGTTTTGCACCAAGCCCTCGATTTGTAATGTGTCGTGTCCACTCAAATTTGGAGCTGTTGCACTTTTTAATACTTGCTTCAATCAAGCTTTTGAGAACCTTTTTGCCATGTGTCATGACAAATGCTTTTGAGAAACTACTGACCAAGTGTGTCATGGCACACGCTTTTGAGAAACTGCTGACCAAGTGTCATGACACAAACTTTTGAGAAGCTATTGGGTCAAGTGTCTTGACACGCACTTTGGAGAAACTATTGGCCATGTGTCACGAAACAAGCTTTTGAGTCATCCGGATCGAAACTGTTTTCAACTGCGAGCCAGGTCGTGGATTGCCGAAACTGTTTTAACTGCGAGCCAGGTCGTGGATTGCCGAAACTGTTTTCAACTGCTAGCCAGGTCGTGGATTGCCGAAACTGTTTTCAACTGTGAGCCAGGTCGTGGATTGCCGAAACTGTTTTCAACTGTGAGCCAGGTCGTGTATTGCAGGATAAGAGTTAACTCTTCCACAGTCAAATGCGACTCTATGGTAACCTTGACGAACAGTTTACACCCGTATGAGAACTTGACGAACAGTTTAGATCCGTAAGAGAACGCGGCGACTTATCAAGATGCAATCTGTCTGGCACATTGGTTTAGTTTTATTGTCCATAAATTAAAGAAAACTTCATTTTGAAACCTGAAGCAAAAATACTTTCAACAGAGGAAAATGTCTTTGGTTGTAAAAGAGTTAAATACGATTTGAGCAGCATTTACTAAATAACTCGATCTAGATCAGACACTGAGTTACCTAACGCGACTTGAACGACATTTACAAAATAGTTCGGATCTAGACCAGGCAAAGTCACTTGGCGCCTTGTGAATCCAGATCAGACACAGAGTCACTTGTTTATATAAATGCGAATTTCATAATAAAGAAAGGGTATTATTAGCGTGTACAGTACCCCCCTCTCTCTCTCTCTCTCTCCCTCTCTCTCTCTCTCTCTCTATCTTTTAAAACGGATAACACCCCTACCCCTTTAAACCGGGAGTTCAGATTAGTATCAATGCTAGTCTGTAAGACACGTGTATAAGACAAGTCGCAGCTTAATGCAGGTTGAACATTACGCAGAAAGCTCCCAAAGGAGCTTACACAGAAAGGCCTAAATGGAGATTTCTGCGCGACTTTCATCCTGCAATAAGCAGCATTAAAGCGATGTGACTTCTGACTGGCATTTACAGAAAAGTTCGATCACATGATCTCGGCGTCTTATCAGGATCCAATCTCTTTAACCCTTTCCTCCATAAATACGCCTTTCTATGCCTCTGTAAAAATCACCAGTTGAAACCATTGTGATAAATAGAGCATTTGTTCCTATAGGAGCAAATGCTCTATTTATCACAATGGTTTCAAACTACAAAAATCTAAATAAAATCCTTTTCTCTAGTTAATACTTCTTTTGGGTAGATTCATTCAAAGCGGTTGAGTCTTAAAATAGCCTATGGAGGAAAGGGTTAACACACGGACAACATTTTACCAAAAGCTTAAACGAACCGGAAGTAAGTAAATGTTTTGAGCAGACATACATTTTTCCAGTGCGATAGGTGATACAATCTGCATTGTGATCGTTAGTTAGCTATGGTGTCTTTGTTCTGATAAGTGATAAACCTTTTTATATTGTGCATTACGGTAGTTGGTGGTTAGGTGGCTGTGGGATAACTAGGTGCTCGAGAACAGGTACTGTACTTTATGTATAGCACTTTAACCCTTCCCCTCACATAAACGTGTTTTCACGCATTTGCAAACAGAGTAGATCCAGATCAGACGGCTCCTATAGGAGCCGTCTGATCAGGGTCTGCTTTGTTTGCTAGTGGAATTTTAAAGATATAGTTCTTTACTTTTTAAAATAGCTACATGTTCCACCTTCCATATTTCATTATAACTATTGTGTCCATGAATATTTAGTAGGTACTGAAATTTGGAATAAATATAGAACAGGGAAAGGGTACATTACAATTAGAATGACGTTAAGCAATCTATTAAGTGCAGAGTTTGACTGTAATGAATTAGCATCACATTTTTACCCATTTTCATATCACTATTACTGGAATTTGAAATTCAGTTTATGAAGTAATTTGGTTATTTAATTTGGCATATGATACAAGTATCTTGCTTTCATGAATATGAAGTTATGGGCAAAAGAACAGAAATGATGTCGATGTAACGGTTACAAAATGAGACGAATCCCATCATCCTATTTTCATCAAAAACGTGTCTAATTAGATAAATTGATATACTACTGATCATAAACTTGTACAATCATCCAAATGCATGTAATGCAAATATACCAAGGGTATAAAATATACCATATTATAGTTCGGTCAGTATCTGCATGTCATTTGAGATTTGCGCTATAAAGCTTGTAAACCCCTCCTTCTGTTTATTTCAGAAAGCCAGATCTATGTAGTGTCAACCCATTTTAAGATAACTCTAGTAGATGCTTTTCATCAATTCAACTTTCCTTCTGGCTGTGTATTATTTATTATTTGGTTAAATTTGTCTATGTCCGCTACTTATGTAGATTCCCTCAGGTGTCATTTGGAATTTTAGTTTTGATTGGACATTGATTGTATGTACTGTATTGGTTACCTATAGTCGAGTTTACATACATGTATATAGAGAATATTTGGTTCCTAGCATTGAATGAGAAATGTTATCTGGCAAGGCGGATGAATATATCAGGTGAGCCGAAGGCGAACCTGATATATTCAGAAGCCGAGCCAGATAACATTTCTCTTTCAAAGCTAGGAACCAAATATTCTATTTATCCTTGTCCAGACAGCAAAATGTAATTATTTTGTACCGAATGTACCACAAAATGCACCGCAAAGTATACCCGACTATACTGGCTCTAGACTGTTGATGACGTCACTATAAAGGCGTTATTACGTCACTGGAATTCCAAAAAGTCGCATTGCTTTAAAAAATATATATACTCAAAACAAAACCGTTGGTTATGTGAGAAAAAGAACCTGTCACTTGACGATGTTTGAGAGAAGCTGATCTAAGCCTCGTCTAGAATAGAAAAGTTAGTAAGCTCGCCAAGGCTCGCTTAATAACATTTCAGTTCTAGACGCCGATAGAATAAAAATAGAACTGATTATAGAATACACGATAGACGATTTATGATTCTTGATGTGGATTTATCTAAACACAGTAGATCTAATTTCGCGACAAACAACTAGATCTAGTCTAGATCTAGATCTACTAGGCCTAAGACTATAAGTTTGGGATAATGAAGTGAAAGAATTATTCAGTAATCGGTAGACGTAAATTTGTGTATTCACGAAATAAGCGTCTCGGTAAAAATAAATTGTTTCGGCTACAGGTCATATGACCAACTGAAATAATAACATCGGTCATGTGACCAACTGACATAATAACAAAAAGTTTATCAGGCACCTTATCCGTCAGGAAAATAGGCACGTGACAGGATAAATATGCATATGTATCGCTCGTAATATGTTGTTATCTGATTAGTACAGGAACCCTTGTTTAACCATTGGTTGGATTTGCCACCTTATGATGATTCCGGCGGATGGTCAAACATGGATTTCTTTTTGAGAGACAGACTTTAAATAGCGTTAGGTATACGCATTTTAAAGAGTGTTTGAATATACCTTGTTGTGGGCATTCAAGACACTTCTCTGAAACTACGTGTGCATGTAAAAGATGTAGTCACTGTGTACATCATTAAGTGCAACCAAAATTATACGACTTAATATACAATGGTTTTGTAAAGAATAACAGAGATTTGAATGTTTCTTGATTTATTTGCATGTGTGAGTATTGCTTTGTCCGTCATATCATTATGTGAATGTTGCCAAATGGGTCTGTGACCTTCTGGTTTGATATGAATAAAATCTTGAATCTTGAATCTATTAAAGTATTAAAGGATGTTATTTTAGGAAAGTGTAATAGTTTTCTGTAATGACCGTCCTTTGTAATGACCCCCCCCCCCACCACCACACACACACACCTCATTATGTTTCATTTGCAGACTTATTAGCCATACTAGATACTAAATAGTTAATCTTAAAATTGTTTTGCAATAAATAAATCTACTTTTTGTAAAACTGTAGTATGCATTTTTTTGCTTTTTAATTTGCATTCTTTCAAAATAGTACCTTGTTAAATGCTAATTAAATATCAGCTTTACCCTGGACCTAACAAACATACATTGCTGTATACTCAAGTATAGCAAGACAAGGATCTCTTCTTGACGGTTTGGCCTTAGTAAACAATGTTTTGATAGTCTAACCGTTCTCCCTGCCAAACAATTGTTATGGGGATAACCAGGACTTCAGGATCCGTGTTTGAACTCCCACTTATGACACCATGGTCCAAGGTTATAAAACTTCTGAGTCTGAGAGTGAGCTCAGAATCTGACCAATCAGATGCTTGATAATGATCTCAGACTCAAGCAAAATGTTTTATAACCCCAGGGACATGTTATGGTTATATGTGTTATGTTCCGTGGTTATATATAGGTGCATTGATAACGAAGTCTTCTTGGATAGTAGATCTTTATTATAGTACGTTGTATGCTTTAATACGAAATGAGGTATTATTTGAGAAGGCAATCAATATACATGTACAGTAAAACCTCTCTATAACGGCCACAAACTTGTGTTAATTAGTTGGTATAGCAGGGCAAGTGGCTGCTTAAAGCAAGGTGAAAGTAAAATAGAATGCTCCTATAGGAGCGTTCTGTTTTACTTCCACCTTGCTTTAAGCAACCACCTGCCTTTAACACAAAATACTTGATGTAATTTAGTGGCCGTAATAGAGAGGGTTTACTGTATTCGTATTATGTAAAGTGGTCAATGACAGTAATCCAATGTAACTATGTACATCGTATTAGGTCTGTAATTGTCAATAGAACTGTCTACCTTAATACAGTTATGAACAGTAATCACATCAATCTCCGTACAAAGTTATCGTTCGTTTCTCTCACATACACCTCTGCGATGGGCTCAATAACAAGAATCTTGGCAAAACCAATGGTTTGTGTTTTACGATTATCTGTGTCGATAGTTTAAATTAAAATAGCATGTGCCAAGAACAAATAGTTTTTATTTTATCATAAAACTGGTAATACGGTTTAATTTCAGAGAATAGTTGATGGTTTATATAAGTTCATGCCGCTTTACGCTTCGATTATTGCACACATTTAAACAAACAAAATGGACTGATGTCTGCTCAATTTTTCGAAAACTGTTTCTACAAACTGTAGATTCCGAACTGCTTATAAGGGCACTAAACTTCTGCTATAACCCAAAAGAACACATAACTTATTTAGGAAAGTCCCCGCCTTTTGATTTTCTTCCGTTGAACTGTCAACGAAACACACATTAGACTACTAGTACTTAGATCTACTTTATTGCTCAAACACGTTTTCCTTTTTTAAAAACAAATCATTATCTTATCAAAAAGTAATTGGGTCGCCGTGAAAAGCAAAGCTTTATTTTTATTTGGTTTTTGAAAAGTATGGGGGAGGGAAAACCATTGGTTGAATACAAATACCATGTAATAGATTTCTGAAATAGTTTTATGGTTGAAGTTACTTAACAATCTTTTTTTTTTCACTATAACTTGTTTTTCTATATGTGCAACAAACATTTATGGTTTACAAAACAAACATATACAAAAATAATCAAAATAATCGGGCATATAAAATATGCTAGTCCCTCTCAAGGAGTTATTGGATTATACTGGCTGCAGTTACATTATTTCAGTTCCCGGAAACAGATGATACAGCTGAACTTCGATAACTCGAACTTGAAGGGACCATACAACTTAGTTCGAGTTAACAAAAGTTCGAGTCATTCGATATTTAATCTGAACAATTTCTCAAGGCCACAGCTTAATACAGGTCTAAAGTAATGCTGAAAGCTCCTGTAGGAACTTTAAGCATTACTTTAGACCTGTATTAAGCTGTCACATGTGTTTCTAGATATCTGTAGCGATACATTTTAGAGCAATTGTGTATTGTAAGTTTTGGAAGGACTGAACGTTTAGTTCGAGTTATCCAGAGGTTCGAGTTATCCGAATTCGAGATATCGAAGTTCTACTGTACATGCAAGTTGGCAAGACTTAGGGATTAAAATTATGTATTATGTGTTTACTTAGAAATAGTGTGATCATTACAAATTGTTTTTACGAAACGAGTTTACTATAATGATATGACATGATATTTAGCGAGTGTCATATTCATTATAGTAAACGAGTTTCATTGTGAGTTTCTTTTTATCACATAACTCTTAAAAAGTACCATTGAAAGTGAAACAGACTGTAGCTGACGGCTGTTTCGACCATTCTTCACAAACAGCGTATTAATGATTGGATGAGTCGGTCAAGCAGCGCTAACGATTAAATGCGTCATGCATTGGTTCAGCCTTTTCTCTTAAAGATTCATTATCAACCCGGAATCAATTTACTAATTTGATTTAAAAATGCACAAGTGCATTTCCGCGGTTTACGGAACTCTGTTTCGGTAGGTTTTGTGATAACTGTATTGAAAAGGTAGCATTTACAGATATGTTACGATGAAAATCTGTCACTATGCAGTATTTCAGTTCGAACGTCCGAATGTTGGGTGTGTTATGGGTATGACTAAAATACGCAAAGGAATTTTTTTCGCAAACTGCGCAAAGAAGATTTCAAAACTGGAATGGATCAAAACTCTTTGTATAACTGGATTATAATTGAATCTTATATAAAGAGATGAATGATTACTAAGCAGTTGAACAAAGAAAAAATGAAAATCGGATGAACCTGAATCAATAAGTATCCAACATAATTTATATAAGAATATAATAATTATGCTTCTAAATCTACAAAGTAGGGCAAACGGTAAATCTTGATACCCAAAGGAGATTTCAAAATATATTGGATCCAAAGTAATCGCTAACCTGGATATTGTATCGTATTATTTATCTAATCATTCACATGTACTAATGTCAAGCCTGGTACATACAGGGTGCCCGAGAATAAAGGTAACACGTTTTACATTTTGAATGGTACGACGGATATGTACTAAAGCTCGTTCGCAAAGAAGAAAGGTTGAGGTTTCGTTGGTCACCATTTAAGTTAAATTGAATTGCCGTAGATGTATTTCCTGCTCACACTGATATTCTTAAAGTGAGACTCAAACTCCACTAAACATCTGTAACGCATTTAGTTTCGTAGTAATGTGTGACGATAAATATACGTTGAATCCAACGACAATCGCATCTTGTTTAAAATAACAACGTTTTGGATCAAGTAGATAAAACTTTGAGAATAACGTTTGATTTCATACAACTATCATCCAAATATTCTTAGATTTGGCGGAATAGTGACAAAGTGTTACATTTCTTTCCGGACACCCTGTATACACAGATTTGCTGTACAAAGCATGTCGTTAGTACACTGGATTACAAGACAAGGGACGGACATTACAGTGTCGTTTATATAACAGTCTAGTAGTGTTATTATTGTCATAGATAAGTCACCATTATATCTCACTGTAGGGACATCCTGCTGTGTTGTTTTTGTGTACTGATCTCCAAATTGAAATAACAAGGACTTGTTGGTTTATTGAACACCTACTGCAAACAAGAGGTTGAAAGGGGCTAAGACATGAAATGAAATATTGGATACATGTACCAACATCGCATATATCACAATTTTGAAAAAAGGGCTTTAGCTTTAATTATAGTTCAGCAAAAATAAATATGAATGTAAACCAGCTTGGATACTGGTCAGAAGCTGTAAATAGATATTGGCGCGAACAAAATATTGTATTTTAATCGTCTGTGCTGTTAATGATATTAAATCTCCCATCTGGATCCATAAAATAAAAAATATATCAATGTACCCGGGTATATCATGAAGCCTGATTGTAAGGTAATAAGTCTCTGAATCACCAGTTATGGTAACAAGAAAAGTTCCGAGTGGCCAAACATTCAAATGAGAATGTTTCCGCAATACCATTAAATATCGATTCAGAAAAAACCCGGATATCAGACAGAATAATCATATTTAAGATAAGATAAATATCTGGTATAAGATAAGATCAATATTTGAAAGTGTTTGATGTTCCTCACAAGATATGTTGGTCAACATCCGCCGTTATTCGCCATTTACTTCATAAATATGACTTTTTAACGCCTTTGCAAACAGGGCAGACTCAGATAAAACGAACCAACATCATATAGAAGCCGTCTGATCAGGATCTACTCTGTCTACTTGTGACATGGTATAACACTGAATACAGTAAAAATATCTCTATAACGACCACTAAATTGTGTTAATTAGTTGGTATTTTGGGCAGGTGGTTGCTTAAAGCAAGGTAAACGTAAAACAAAACGCTCATACAGGTGCTTTAAGCACCCACCTGCCTTTAACACAAAATACTTGGTGTAATTTAGTGGTCGTTATAGAGAGGTTTTACTGAATACAGCTTTTGTCAAAAGCAAAACCATTCGCTTGAAAAACTTACATTGTACATAAATTTCAACTAATAAATATTAATGATGTCATAGTTTCTTACATGAATATTGAACAGATAAAGGGTTAAGGCGAAACGTTTCGCAGAAACCTACAGGCATATATACCACACCATCAACGTATTTAATTATGCCAATACCAATATCGAAGAAACTGTATTGACAACAAACATGTAACACGTATATCTGTCTTATTTCAGGGACGCTGAATTCAGTCATCTTCATCTAAAAAATGTGTGACAAATCCACTAAAATGGGAGACCTTCGACGGCTTAAAATGCCTTTCGGGAGAAAGCTTGTCACCGGGTGTATATTGGTCACGTGTCTTCTCATGTACTGGTACTACATACCTTCGCAGATCATGATATTGGCCCTAGATGTAGAATGGGACAAGTACGAACCGTTTGAGCCAGATATTCTCTCAGATTTTGATATGGAGGAGCCGAAGAATTTCAAAATTCCACGCATCATTCACCAAACTTGGAAAGACGAGATCATTCCACCGAAGTTTGGTGACAAAATCAAAACCTTCGTGACCCATAATGCTAACTGGACGTACTATCTGTGGACAGACGCCAGTGCTGCTCTTTTTATCAAAGATCATTACCCGCAGCTATTGCCTTTATGGAACGGTGCAATGTACTCTAGGGATAAAATAAGACGAGCGGACGCTCTTCGTTATGTAGTTCTTTATCATTTCGGAGGAGTATATGCTGATATGGACGTTATTAATTACAGACCTCTGGACAAGGCGATCACGAAACACCATTGTGTGTTCATTCCGGAGCCCTATGAGCATTCGGCGTTCCGCACGCAAGCGCCGTATTTGATTAACAATGCTATAATGATGTGCAGAGCTAAACATCCTTTTCTTAAACAATTAGTTGAAAATTTATATACGGCTGAACACATGCAATCTGTCCCGGACTCCACTGGTCCGGGGTACGTCACGTATCAATATAAAATTTACAATAACTTGCCCAGGGAGACGGGACACTTTGTTTTGTATAATAGAACATATAACAAATTCTACGAAAATTCTTCGCCGTATTTCTTCCAAGGCAATTTGCTACTGAGTGATGAACGGTCTGTGTATATTGCAAACACCCAATACTTCTTAATAAGCCTGGATGAGGACGGATTCCGGACATTTTATTGGAATTGTTTGTGGTTTCGATATTTGACACATTTGCAACAAAGAGCATGTGTGAATATGGTGCGCAGAGGACTGTCACGTGATCCTGATATATACACCATCACTGACCATAAATGGTTCAGAACATACGGGTGGTATAACTTCTATACGTACATGTCAACTTATAACTCATTAGTTTCAACTCATATAAAAGAAATTGTGCCGCATTATACAATTTATGCAAACAACCAGAGCTTTGTCCAGTCTATCAAGGATAAACCAAAGTGATAAAGACTTGTGTGAAAGAAAATACTCACTCTTTAATTTACAGGAAACTCTTTTATTTGGTACAATATATTTCCTTTGATAATTAAAAAGTGTATTCTTGTATACAAAACATGACAAGAAGAAACGGAATGAACAGTATAAATAAGGTAAATATTGTGTCCAGTCTAGAGAAATCCAATTAAAATTTAATAAGAAAAGCTTATCGAGAGAAGCTGTCGAACTTGTCTTGTCCTTGTGGAGAGAGGGGACAAAAAAGCAACATGGAGGTTATTTGGGAAAGTGGATGCTCTTTTGTAGTGCAATTCAAATAGATCCCTCTATCACTTCAGTAGTGGCCTTTTTGACTATTCTATACAATATGGGATTAAAGTACCATGGATTAAACACCGCAAAATCAGCCATTTCTAGTGTGGTAATTGCTGTACATTATATTCAAATTGGACAAAATATTGTAATCAAACAATTTATGAAAGGTGTTTTCAATAAAAAGCCAGGGTCCATTCTTATAAAGCTTTTAGTTGAGTCTGAGTTCGTTCTCAAACTTTTGATTGGTCAGATTTGAATTCTCAAGCTTTTGATTGGTCAGATTTGAGCCAAAGGCTCAAATCTGACCAATCAAAAACTTGAGAACGAACTCAGACTCAACTAAAAGTTTTATAAGCATGGACCCTGTTTTACATCGATACAATTGCACTGTTTTGGAATTCATTTCTCATGAAGTCAATGTTACTGATTCAAAAGTTAATCTAAAACATGTTACTTTAACATTACACGTACTTGTGTTACAAGCATTGACTACAGGACAGACTGCAAACTCTTCATTAAATCAATATTAATAACATTTGTTATTAACATTTGTAAGGAGTATGCAAAAATCAGCTTAGGAGATCTGCTAAAATCAAGTAGGCATGGAACACGCATTTTTGAAGTGTTTCTTCAAAAGTTTAGTCAAAATCAGAAATTGTGTGTTGTTAAAATGTTACAAGACTATTTACATTTAACGGAAAATTTGGAAGTTAAAGTTCCACTTGTATAATAAATACTATAAAAAACCAACTGAGCTTGAATATGGGCATTTATTTCAAAATGCCATAAAAAGGTTTCCAAAATGATTTAAATGTCATATTAATTGTTAATAAAAAGTACTTGAAACAATAAACTGTTTTACATATCTAGATCTAGGTGATGATAAACCGCCCGCGTGATGTATTTGGATAAAAAAAAAAGCCGCACCGAAATAGGGCAGATAAACACAGAATAACACAAAATGGCTACGTCATTAAAACGGTTTCAGCCGCGATAAATATGGACTATTTTGGGAATTAATTTATACTGATTTAACTTAGAAGACCTATTACAAAGGCACTATTAGTTTTTTTCATACAATTTTAAGATTTGTGATCACCGCTATCAGTTTGATTGCTAAGTGCACCAAAACTGGTCCATCCACGGTATAACCACTCAATTATTTAAGAAAAATTCTATGTAAAAATTATGCTTTAAAATATAATTGTATGTGAGAAATTATGGTTGAAAAATAAAATTCTATGGATGGACAGAGTCTAGCAACATACCGCTATCTATTCAAAGTGCATGTGAAGCACTATAAGCGGGGGGGGGGGGGGGGGTTAGTTTTGTCTCTGCATAGGTGTAGCAGCGTGTTACTTATTTAGAGGACAAATGGAGGTTGGTGATAGTATTGGGTTGTTTTATTGAACCACGCCATCTTTTGAACTGCAAATCGCCAGGTTATTGCTGTGATATAGTGAGACCGGTGTGAACAAAATCATTGGTAGGTTGATAGTTGTGCATAAGTTACCGTCAGAAGATCATATTTATTTGATAGTGAAATATATTGGCTTTCAATAGCCGAACGAGTTACGACAGTATAATTGAAATTGTAAGAGTTACATTGATATGTGTCCTTGTGGTACATGGATGTCCGTTCTGCTAGTTGGAACCCTTGTTATTATATAGTACACATAGACCCCCATGAAGCGGTACAAACCCCTATGCTCCAAACAATGTTTTTCTATACCTGAGGTCAGCAGTCAATGTCAAGGTAACAGAGACCTGAAAACTATATGACACTCCGCCATCCCAACATATGCTCATAACCATTTTTTGCATTCCTATCTCAAGTAGTATATAAGATATGTTCCGGACAAGGTTTTTCTATACTTGAGGTCTGCGGTCAAGGTCACAGAGACATTGATGCTCTACCATTCCAAGATATGATCACACTCCTATCTCAAATAATACAGGGGATATACTTCGGACAAGTTGTACAAAAGGGCTTTCTATAGCTCAGGTCAGTGGTCAAGGTCAATGTCACAGAGAAAATGGTCTGCGACACTTGCAATCCCAAGATGTAGTCACACACCAAATTTGGCATTCTTAAGTCATGACAAGTAATATAGGAGATACGCTATGGACAAAGTTTTTCTATACCTGAGGTCAGCGGTCAAGGTCGCAAAGACCTGAATATGGCATGCGACACTCCGCCATCCCAAGATGTACTCACACCAAATTTGACATTCCTACCTCATGTAATGTAGGAGATACGCTCCAGACAAGGTTTTTCTGTAACTGAGGTCAGAGGTAAAGGTCCAAGTCACGGAGACTTGAAAATGGTAAACGACACTCTGCCATCCCAAGATGTATTGACACAACAAATTTGGCATTCCTGCCTCAGGTAAGATGGTTAATATGCTCCGAATAAGCTGTACACGGACACAGAGATACACAGAGTCAAGGTCAAGTTCACAGAGACCTGAAAATGTTACGTGACACTTCGTCATTCCAAGATGTACTCACAAACACTTTAATAATATAGGAGATATGCTCCGGACAAGCTTTTACTATATCTGAAGTCAGAGGTCAAGGTCAGAGATTTGAAAAATGGTACGCGACACTCGGCCATCTCAAGATGTTTGGTTTGGTTTTTAACAGGTTTTACGTCGTTTTTAATAGTAGTTCAGTCATATGACGACGTCTAGCTAAATACATGTGGAGAAAAAATCCCAGAGGCTCTTCTGTGCACGGAACAAATTGCATTAAAAGTGAGGGAGTGAGTGAGTTGGGTTTCACGGCACTGCGACACTGAGTAGGTCATATAGCGGGAATGATGAGGTGACATAATGATGACATAATGATGAGAGCTGATTTGAGGAAGATGAATTCGGCTAATCTCATTCGCAAAGCAGCTCGTGGGATCAAAACCACCGACTTGACTTCCTTTTAGTTCTTGACAAAGGGGATAATCACCGTCAAATAAACAAAAACATCCCATGTGATAATTAAGCCCCAGAACAGCGGCAAGGTAGGAAGAACATCCAAGTAGAACCACCGACCTACATTAAGCCAGCTGGAAGGCTTCCTTACATGAAAATCCCAAATGCCAAGACCGGGGTTCGAACAAAAAGCGGCGAAGTGTTAAGCGATTGTCAATCGAAGACCATAACCACTCGGCCACGGAAGTCCCTCCAAAGATGTACCCACGCACCGAATTTGACATTCCTACCTCAAGTAATATAGTAGATGTGCTCCGGACAAGATGTACACGGATACACAGACACAGACACCACACACACGCACGCACACACACACAGACGGTTATTATATGTCACCAAATAAAACGAACTCTTTTAGTGGGAAGCGGTATTTTAATATATAACAAAGGTACTACAGAAAGCTCCCAAATGAGCTTTCTGTGTCAGTAAACATGGGAAAAGGAAGACTTATTCTGTGTTCCTAATGTAGTTGATTATTTAATGCAGGTCAACGGTTTAGTCCATTGGGAACTCGCCAATAATGTCCCTTTCAATAATATATAATGAGAGGGTGTTCATATCTTTTTAACATTTCATGGCGTTTTCGGATTTTACTTTGTAAATGGTGTAGAACAAGACTGACGGCTGTTGAACAGGTACGTTCAGAGTTAACACTATAAAAAAAATACCTAGTTAAAGTCTACTTTCAGTCCGAATGACCGCTCAGCCGACTGTACATTTACTCCCCTGGTCATTGAGTCATTGGCCTACAATATTGAGCACTGCTAACATATGGCGCAATCATGCAGCCGCAGTACCGGCGAGTGACCCTCACAGGTACCCATTTTAACCCCTGGGTGGAGAGGATGTGCAGGTGGGAGACGCGGAAAAGCGTCTCTGAAATTTCCGGGTTGGATCGGGATTTGAACCCCGGACCTCCGGACTGATAGGCAAGCGCGTTACCACTAGACCACCGCCACACACTATATAGATAGGACAGATTTATACTTTATCATCACGCCGTTTTATACCTTCTCAAAACAGTAGAACAAGATCGGGGAGCTCCTGGTAAATGTTTGTATGTGTGTGTGTGTGTGTGTGTGTGTGTGTGTGTGTGTGTGTTGGGGGGGGGGGGTAGGATGGACCGATAGACAGACGTAGAGATGGAGACTATTCCTATACCCCATCCACTATCACTGATGGGGATAAAAAAAATGCCACAAGCCGGCTATCTTGAATCGAATGGGGGACTATGTCACGCAATGTGCCTCAACATATAAATCACGTTTTAAAAGTGAGGTAGGACCTCGGATCTCGTTTTTGTCGTACCCTTTTTTCTTTTTCTACAGTAACTCTACAGCTCAATCATTGAGTACACTAGCGATAGGTGGATACAGTTTGTTTCACTTAAAATAAATGTTTTCGTTTTACATGCGACTTGCCATTGTATTTACCATCGTGGTTGTTGTAGAATGGTCGGAGAGGGGGTACGTTTATTTACACAGTTTGTTTTTAAGGGTGGGGATGGAATAAGTGTGAGGTTGGGCGCCCCATAACCGGTTTAAATCCCCAGTGACTATTGTCACTGGCGTTCCAAGGCGGTTCTTCCATATTTCCCCTATTGTTTGTTTTGTTTTGTCTTTGTGCGTCTCTCTCAGTTTTGATAGTTATGTACATTTGCTGTGTTTTCTTGTGGTGCTGTTCGGGTGGCTATTTGTCGTGTATGTGGTGTTTCCTGCATGACTCATAGTTGTACTTTCAGGGAAATACAGCGAAAAAGACTTGCGTAATAAAATTCAAAATGGCCACCAGTAGGCTATCTTGAATCCGATTGGGAATTTATGTTTATTATGAAGTTTCATGAAAATGTAACAAAACATCTGTACAATGTAGACGTAATTCATTCCACAGTTTATACATACTAACGATAACGACGCTATATCCTATACATGCATACCCATTTCAAAATGGGTCTTTCAGGATATAATTTTGTGTGCATTTATTTCCTTCTTGTCCAATATCACAAATAAGCACATGCCAACTGGAACTGTAAATATATTCTGAAAGTGAGAGAAAGTTGCAGACTCGGTTTTATTGAGTCTGTTCATGAGAAGTAATTAAAAATGCAACACTACTCACGGCCCTAGCCCCGGGTTAATCAGTATTCAATTTTCAAAACTAATAACACCAAAACTAATGCTCCCGAAGGATCAGAAAATGTAAGAACACTGAGAATGAAGTGCGGGGCGACTTTTTACGGCCGCCACACAAGCACTTAACACCTGCTGTTGTGAAGTACATATATTGTTGTGAAGTACATATATTCTGAAAGTGGGAGATCTTTCCAAATGCTAAGCCAAATTCGGCAGGCGAGGCATTCTCTTTTTTTAATGGGTACTTGCTGAAGAATGTCCATAACGACAGTAATTATTGCTGAGTCCAGTTTGTTCACCATCTAAAAATTTTAATGGTTAGGCAATGCCTTAATGGATATCTGCCTCCTGTTATCTTGACATTTATAGTCCGGCAGAGAAACTGGATTTTTGGGTCTAACCTTGCATTGTGGTCTATAGTTTTTTTCTTTGCATATACATATTGTACATGTATTGATAGTGTGGAGTGTTCTGAAGATAATACGACCGGTGCCACTCTGAAACCCTTGGGCAATTTGAGTTATTGAGCATTTTCCCCACCCACCCATTTTACCATTGCGAGAAATTGCAATTTGGCATATTTGTAATGTCATTAGTTTGTCTCACATAACGGCTTTGTATGTTCAAGAACTACAGTTAAATGATAGTTGCACATATGACGGGTGGAAATTCGTATTTCCATTATTTAATTTATGCTTTAAAATTAACCCCCCCCCCCCCCCACCCCCTCTAATAACACCGCACCGCATGCCTAGATAATGTGCTCATCCAAAATACCAAACTCCTAATTCGTCTTGCAGAACTGGATTTCTGGGCCTAACCTTTCATTGTGGCCTGTTTTATTTCTTTGCATATATTGATAGTGTGAAAAGTTCTGTATTGGACATCTCTGATGAGTACAGTACATCAACCACAAGACAATGTGTCGTAACATCTTTATTCTATATTTCGGATTTTTGATGTCAATATTGCCAACTATATTCTTTTCTTTTAATTTTTCGACAATTTAAAGTCCAAACATTTAACAGTTTCTTCGTCATATTTATTACAAAAAGAGCTATATATATTATCCGTCTGATTAAAAATGTAATTGATTGTTGTCTCGCCTTATTGGCCGCCATCTTGAATATCACAAAATGCCCAAGGTAACAAAGTGGCATAATGTCTAGTGTTAATCAATATTAACCCCCCCCCTTTAACAGTAATTAGGCAGGAATAAACCTATATACCATTATGCAAGGTACAACATATTCTCTGACAACACTTAACATTATTCATCAGATAAAAAGTGCAGTTGGTGCATGTTTACGCCATATTGAATATCACAAATTATTATAACGCAAAGTAAAATCCTCGATTTTGATTGGTCAGTTAGCCATGTATAAAAGCCGTGTATCCCTCTAAATTCTGATGTATATACGGAGTCATGAGCAACAATGGAATTTCCCCCGCCGAGGGCCTCGCTCCCTTGATATAACAAAATAAAAATGGCCGACCAGCTTCACTTCGTCGATTCGATTCAAACAACCGCTCTCAAACGAAATATAAATAGTTTGGGGCGGAAAAAAGTTATCCATTTAGAATTATTTTTGTTATAGTTGTTGTATAACAATGTAAATGAACCCTATATGTGGCGAAGGTCTTATTCTGCTTTGATGCTGCAAATGTTGTCAAAGTGCTTGTGCACGTACTGATTAGCCCCAAACCCCGCTTTTACAAAGATATTCCACATCAAATTCGATTCAGATTTTATTTATGTACATGCACAGTACACGTACCTGTAAATAGCAGTATAGCCGCTCCTTCCAACGCCCTTTGTTTGAATATTATAAAACCGTCATTTTGACGTCATCCAAATGACGTCGGAACTGCGCCAAAATTCCTTCAATTAAGTTAAATAGTGTCTGCTTAACCGCTGATCTGCTGAAAGTTTTACTAACGTCTGATTCTTTCAATCCTTTGATAAACTAATGCACTTGGAAGATCCCTTTCTATCCATAAATATAATGAACTGGTTATTATACACGATGAACTAGGATTGCAGAGTGATATATAAGCCCTTACCTTACAGTAAGAGGCCCCTGAGGGGAAGCAAAACGACGCCTAAATTAACAACGCTAATTAACTGCTACAAATATTAAACTTTGCAGTATAATAAAATCGTTATACAGATCATTGGCGGGATATCTGACTTTTTATTTCCTGCTGAGGAAAATACATGTAGCCCTCGCCTAACGGCTCGGGCAACATGACTTTCCTCAGCAGGAAACAAAAAGTCAGATACCCCGCCAATGATCTGTATAACTAATAATGTCCAAGGGTAACAAGGTGGCACTTGGTCTAGTGTCAGTCCATATGACCCCCTATACAATACTTTGGCAGGAGAAAACCTATAGACCACTATGCAAGGTCGAACTTATTCTCTGACTACACTAAACATTACCCATCAGATAAAAAGTGCAATTTAAGCATGTTTAAGATGTATTTGCTGCCATCTTGAATATCACAAAATGCACAAGCCCTGGTAACAAAGTGGCACCCGGCCTAGTATTCCATATGATCACCTTAACAATAATCAGGCAAGAAAAAAACAATAGACCACTATGCAAGGTCCAACTTATTCTCTGCTGGACTATTAACCCTGAAAATAAATTTAACTTTGCGGGGTTTCGTATCGAACTCGGCTGTGATGAAATGATGAACAATGTCTCAGTCTCGTTTTTTTCTCACAGTTTATTTTACAATGCAGCTATGCAACTGCCAAGCTCTGAAATAAATATATAATAAATATACAAACGTGATTTCGTATAACACAATAGAATGTATATACATGATCATAGTAACATGTATATAAAAAATCATGATACAGGTATATCAATGCAATATCTGTACAGCTAATAGACAAGTCATACAGCTGACGACGCTTCCATACAGCTAACTTGGCCAAATTAAGCTGGCTTGTGGTATGTCGGTGGTTCTATACTGGAAAAATCCCCGGGTCTTCCTCAACCTATAATTAGCTGGACACCGCATTATGGGTGATATACTGTAGATTGACGTAATTAAACGCTGATATTAGCGAACAATTCTATGGGAAAAGTGCTGTTGTTAACATTATGCAGGTCATTTGCTGTCCAGCATAATGTACTCCAAATACTTTCTGCACTCTCAGCAATTAATGTCTTTATATAGTGTCTGCTGAAAAGATTTTTCTTCCATATCTTTTCAAAAACAAATGTCAGAGTGAAAAAACAGTTTGGACCCTGATGAGGTGCCAAGTTACTCGGCGACTCACCTGGATCCAGACTGTTGGCAAAGGTTATTATAAATATTAACAACCAAAGCAAAAGCAGCTGGAACAAAACTCATACCTGTTTAGAGGACCAGTTGCTTATTTCATAAGTCATTTGACCGTCCTTGGTCAGAACTTTGTATGTCCTTGCATAACATTTCTTAACAAGAAAAATCTTTTAAAAAAGATAGTCAGCGGCATTCAAATATTGACATAATGTACAAAACAATAATGATATTAAATCTCTGCCATATTAATTTCAATGTTTGGAGATTCTGTTAGTACAGGGAACTAAATATATGAAGGGTTGCTTGTTATTATACTAGCAGAGAGGCATGCAATGGAAATGACCTGGATTAGAAGAAGCAATTATTGAAAAATTTCAAGTTACTTTTATAGGAAATCACTATTAAAACGACAATGTCAAAGTAATTTGTTAAAACTATCTGGAGTTAGTTCTTCATTTTACCTGTTATAAAATGTATATGAAAGCGTGTATATTTATATTGATATGAAGATAACAAATTGAATACACTTTAAAGCATATAGAATTTAGTTTTTGTTTGTGCAGAGTCTGTAATTACTTAAAGAACAGTATTTATCTAGCCAAGATCAACGCATTAATCGACTTGTGTGCATCATCATTAGTGACAACACAACTAAATCTACATGTATTTTTAAAACAATATCAGGTTAACAACATCAACCTACTTCCACGATCCAAAGCCCCAGGTGATAGAGTCGTAGCAATAGCCTTCAGTTAGTAGCTTTATATCACAGAGAGGGAACAACCAGAGGCTTGGTGCTGTGGTCGGGGATAGTAATTAATACTATTAATGCCACTAACAACCTTTCTTCTTCATTTCCTATGGCATTGCCTATGAATTATGTTGGTTTCGGCAAACTACCTGTTCGTCAATGTGATCAAATGTGGTATTAAATTGATAGCAAAATGATAATAAAAGTTTGAAAGTTTAATAGTGGTTTTGGCAAACTTGTAATAATGCTCAGCAATCATAATCATGAGGTGATAAGTACGATAATGGGTTAGGAACTGATATAAAGTATGGCACCAGTGAGTTGGTATTTTAAAAATTATTATTTGTGAGAATTTATTATACTTATATTTTAATGGCTTCTGTATTCTTTGCGTAAGCAAATTTAATTAATACAAAGTTATAGATGTATTCTCGCGTCGGAAACATGCTACTCTCACCGACCTGACAACCACCATTCCGCATGGCAGTCTAGTACAAGTTATTGACGTGCAAGCGATTAGGTAATCACACCTATAACTTCGAAAGCAAATCCGAGTGGTCAGTTTGATTAGCATAGCGGGAAATGCCCGAAATGTCAGCTGCAACTGAATCACTCACTAGAGAGAGACAGAGAGTGTCAGATCTAAACATTTCCCTTCTAGAACCGCTATTTTATGCCAAATATCAGAAATTTGATTTTCAAAACATTGTTCCCATGTAAAGAATACTGCCGTGTCTGTAACACTTTCATTTATACTATTATTAAAGAGATTTTATTTATACCTTTTTTATTCTCAATTCAGTATATCATTTAGTAGTGATTTCAAATTCATGGATATGTTTACATTTATAATAAACAAATAGTTTACTACATTCAGACAAATAAGTTTATAAAACTGTATTTTGAAGATAATTAACACTGATCTTGTTGTTAATATTTTGTCTACATATTGTTTCTTACTACATTATACTCATATATTTCATACTGTTGAAGTTTATTGCCTCTAGTTATATTATTATCAGTTATTTTTAACAACAATTGTTAATTTTTCACTACCATAACAATTTTATTTGTCTATATTCTTTAAATCCCAATTAAATACAAGTTTCGCTTTGTAATCATCATCAGTACATCAGTACTTTGATTTTATGGGAATTCCAGTACACCTATTTTAAGAACAGAACTTTCGCCAGTCGACATTCTTCCATGCTAAATATCTGCGTAAATAGTCACTTTCTGTATTATATGGCGTTTTGACTGAACTCTGAGAAGTTTATAGAAAATGTCTGTATAACAGAATGTCTTAAATTTGGTTAATATGGATCGATTGCATCGATTTCAATTTGCGAGGCCTAAGCAGCTAATCATCATAAATCACGGTGTTTTGAAATAACTACTATGGCGTTAGAATGACCCAGGAATATCAAAGCGTTAGCAGACTGTGTATCTGGATTGTACATAGTTTAGCCATGTGTAGAGGCATTATAAAAAGGCTGTTTGCCAGTCAAGGTATTAACTAATGAAAATACAGTTTACTACAAAATTAAATACTAGTAGGTCATATGCAAATAACAATGCAACGTAGTTTCTGATTGGTGGAAAACTAGAACAAAAGTGAAAATAGACAGCTAGCCGCTGAAAAAATGCATATCAACAGGGAATTTTTTTATCAGAAATAAGAAAAGATCCTTTATTCGCAGCTATTCACTTTAAAAGACGTTTCAAAGCCTGCTTAAATTATGCCTTTCAAATTGACTGTCAAAAGGTCTTACCAGTGCCTGAAACATCACATGAGAACTATGTATTTCTGGGTTTCCAAATGATCCTGCGTACAAGGTTTTTTAGTTGAAGGTCACTGTGACCTTGACCTTTGACTGACTGACCTCTAAATCAATAGATGTCATCAACTAGCCATGACCAACCGTCCTACTAAGTATGAAGACAGCACACTTAATACTTACTTATCAAGTTATTGAGCAAAAAAGATGTTTTAGTTGAATGTCATCATGATCTTGACCTCAAAATCAAAAATCTACTAGTCATGACCAACATTCCTCCTAAGTATGAAAACGGCACACCAAATATTTATTAAGTTATTGAGTGGACAAGATTTTTGAGTTGAAGGTCATCATGACCTTGACCTTTGACCAACTGACCTCAAAATCATTAATGGTCATCTACTAGCCATGACCAATCTTCCTACTAGGTATGAAGACAGCACACCTAATACTTGTCAAGTTATTGAACGGACAAGACTTTTGAGTTGAATGTCACTGTGACCTTGACCATTGACTGACTGACCTCAAAATCAATAGGATTCATCTACTAGCCATGACCAACCTTCCTACTATGTATAAAGATAGTACACCCAATAGTTGTCAAGTTATTGAGTGGACAAAGATATGGCTAACGGACAGACAGACAGACGGACAAGAGCCATACCATCATACGACCGAAGTTACCTTCGGGCGTATATAAAAACCAATAAATATTCTGTTATTTCATGTTCTCATTATTTCTTACATGAATATTCAACAGGGAAAGGTTACTACCCAATAGGTAAAGGGTTAAGTTACATGTTAAATTAGAGCCCTAAATATACTGAAATTGTTTTTTAAGTGCTTTCATTGTTAACGCTGAACATGCTATTCATCATTTTGTCATTTGCTCATTTGTCGTCTGCAATATTTTCAAAACTCTTATTTTTCTTCTTTCAGAAGTTTATTTTGGGTGACAAACAGTTTGGATCTCAAATTAGGCCATACAAAATGTGTGGCCTAATTTTAGATCCAAACTGTTCCAAAATGTGGGGCCTGATCCAACTTTGCATAGGTAATAAATGGCGGAAGACTCTTGGACATTGCTAGCATACAGAGAGTTAAAGGGCTTTAATTTCGCTTGTTAACTTAAATAATCATAAAGCTAAAGAATTTGGAGCTCCCTGGTATGCAGAATTACTTGGATTTGGATCCCAAACTTCCCATGATAAAGAGCTATGAGACAAATGATACTGAATTCCACCAACATACTATAGACCTATGGTGCAGGCAAAGTTCCAAGTGTACAACCTTGTATGGATGAACACATAATGAACAATCACTACTGTTACAATGTCAGTCCAGCCTTATGAAACCTTGACAACGATCATGTATGTACTTTTTCAATTTTCTCCAGGAGTGTTTTCAGTGATTTACTATGGGAGTCAACTTTCAATCCTTCCATCACTGCCCTTTTACATTCCTCCAGTTTCTCCATTTCATAATATGCTTCAGCTTTTCTGTACAAGCATTTAATATTTCTAGGGTCTATAGTCAAGGCTTTATTGCAATTTTCTACAGCAAAGTCATAAAGCCCACACTTTAACTGGCAAAGGGCCATATTAGAATAACATTGTACCTGCAGCTCCTTCAGGTGGGTTACTAGCGATGCTTCTAACTCTTTGCCTGGTAACAAAAGTATTAAGTACTTCAAAGCTTTGCTAAACCTTCTAAAGGAAAAATCTACAAGATTGTTCTTAAACAGTTCCACACCTTTTGCCTTGTGACTTTTCGCAATTTCGAATTTCTGATTGGCAGTCAACTTACACACTGGTGGTCTGTTCTGAAAGCTTTTTAATACCAGTTTCAATTCATATTCTTCTGCAATACTATTTCCATTCACTTTGACTTGGCAGCCTTCCCCAGCCATGAGTTTGACAAGATTGTCTTCTATCACATCACCAAACACTGAATCGCTTTCACCAATGGTAAAGATGAATTCTTCTCCAGTTGGAAAATTGAGGTGTTGAATATCCAATTCCGTCTCCAGCATAATGGTACAGGTGGCACCATCTACTGGCCTGATGTTGAAAGCAGATGGAGCTGTTGATTCTATTGCTGTTGGCATCATTCCTCACACTTACAATCTTCAGTGTTGTAACCTGAAATTACAGGGAAATACCATAATTATTCTAAATATTCAGATACCTAATCTCCCATTCCCAGTGGTTTTCAAAGCTGAGTAAGTCTATTCAGCATCGTTTTGATAAGTAGTTGTAATTTGGATTGAGGATCCATATATCATACGGACAAATTTCAAAATCTTTACCAAAACTGAAGTCAAAGTTAACCCTTCTCTTGCTGAATTTTAAAATACATTTCTCCTTCTTTACCCATGCCCTGTTGTATAATTACATATATCTTCACTGTTTACAAGTATTTCACTGTGCAATCACTACTGTGGAGTGCACTGGTTGCACAATCAACTTGTAAATAGTGCAGACCCAGATTAGACAGCTCCTGCAGGAGCTGTCTCATCTGGGTCTTCACTATTTACAGGTAGGTATATTGACGTGAATAGCAAGCGAAGGGTTAAGGTCACTGAGACACCAAAGTAGTATGTAACACTGCCTTTCTATGATGCACCAACACATGGAATTTGGAAACCTTAATCCAAGTTATTGAGGAGATATTGTCCGTACAAAAATCTGGACAGAAGGATCAACAGATGGAGGATGTACAGACTGAGTGCAAACCTATAGTCCGCCTCTTGTGGCTGGTAGGGGACTAATAAATATGAAACAGGGGAAAGGTTAATGATGGACCAATATAAACTACTAAACTGTTGAAATGAATTGTCTGAATTATTGTCATTAACCCGGTACTTGATAGAGATGAATATTTATACATTTGAAAACAGATAAGATCCAGAACAGATAGCACTCGTATGAGCCTTCTGGTCAGAGTCTGCTTTGATTACTAACAGAGTATTAATATAGATCTGCACCTACAGTAAATAAATACGTCTTTCTACGCCTCTGCAAAAGTCTTTTATGAAACCATTGTGATAAATAGAGCATTTGCTCCTATAGGAGCAAATGCTCTATTTATCACAATGGTTTCAAACTACAAAATTCAAATTTTTTACTTTTCTCTAGTAAATGCTCCTTTCGGGTAGATTCATTCAAAGAGGTTGGGTCTAAAAATAGCCTATGGAGGAAAGGGTTAATACGGTGAAGGGTTAGTTAACCCATTACCTGATAGAGGTAACTTTTGACACCTTTGCAAACAGAGTACGCCGATAAAATATCCGATGGCTCATGTTGGAGCTATCTGTTTTAATTTTAAGGGTCAGTTCTGTTTGATTATGCAAGTATATATACATTATTTGTGCCATGGCAAAACTAACCCTTGTTCATATCCCATTTATTATGCCCATCTGACCACAGTCAGGGGGCATTATGTTTTAGGACACAGTTATTGGCCCTCTAAGGATGATTTTGACCTTTGAGAGAGGGACCTGGGTCTTGAAGATGAAACATTGTCTTGATGTGGTGAACATTTTTGCCAGTTTATTCTAAAATCTATCTGAGCATGTCAGAATTCTAGAGTGGACAGGAAAAGTGGGACAGACATATGGTTCATTTACTATATGCCATCATTATTCAAAGGGGGCATAAAAATATCATGTCCACAAATATCCATTTTGAGACAAGCAGAACAGGGTTTTCATTAACGCAGGATCCTGCATCCCTGATACAATAATGAAGCCCTGGCACTGCTGGGACCATCATATTATGGACAGCTGCATCCCTGCATATATAAGTACATGCTGCTGATTTTGAATAAGTCAATTTCGTTAGTTTGTATTTTGACAGAGCATACCCTGATCAGATAGCTCAGATAGGAATCATCTGATCTAGCTTTACTCTGTTTGCAAAGGAGTATCCTGAGGTACGGCACTAACCTATTATTCTCTATCTCTCTTTAACCCATTCAGTCATAGGCTATTTTTAGGTCCAATTAACCTCTTTGAATAAATCTATACCGAAAAGGAGCAAATTATAATTTACTAGAAAAAAGGAAAATTTAGCATTGTGTACTTTTGAAACTATTGTGATAAATAGAGTATGTATTTGCTCCTCTGGAGCAAATGCTCTATTTATCACAATGATTTCAAAAAGTGACAAAATGGGTTAATATTTATGTAAGTATATAATATGACATCATCTGATTTTTTTTATGATGGCATAATTATGTACGCAAGATGTTCTGGCTTAGGCAGAAACTGTAGAATCAGATCTATATTATACTATACGGAAACAGAGCAGACCCTGATCAGACGGTTCCTATAGGAGCCATCTGATATGGGTCTACTCTGTTTGCAAATGTGTGAAAAGGTGTTACTTGATGAAAAGGATTAAAGAATTCTACAGATCTTATTCTACAGTTTAATTTTCTGCTATGTCCTAAAATGTCCTGTACGTGTCCTAAAGTCTCTTCGAGACGATCGATTCTACAAAATGGTCATATCGTAGTGTTTGGTGCAGAAATAAAGGAGTTATTCTTGAGAATGTTTTCATTTACACATCTTATCTGGACCTCTGAGAATACCCTATGTATTCTAGCTAGCGCTGATTGGATCCAGATCAGTGTGTCCAGTTTGGCTCATCAGCATATAAACTCTGATACTCTGGTAGCAATTCTGATTACAAAAAATATATCGGGAAAATGTAATTCATTAAATAAAAGTCAACAATATGCTTTGCATCTTTACAGTACATGTAGAATGTATACATGTATGTAGCAGACTTCTAGTATTTTAAGGGTTATCAAGTGACAAATAATAAATCCCTCACTTGACAGCTTAAATGTTTGAACAGCTCAAGGGGTCTTTAAGATGTTGTTATCTCCATGAAGATTCAAAAGGTACCAGGTGTAAACTGGTATTTATCCCTTTGAAATGACATTCGGATTAAATTGGATGATAAACTAGAACTTGCTTTTTATTAAAACATATGTCCCACACCCTTCTACCTCCAAAACCACAATAGCACATCCTTAACCTTTTCCTCCATAGGCTATTTTAAGACCCAACCTCTTTGAATGAATATACCCAAAAGGAGCATACCCAAAAGAAAAATTATAGAATTTTGTACTTGAAACCATTGTGATAAATAGAGCATTTGCTTCTAAACAGATCTATCAAAGTCCATTTGCAAACAGAGCAGACCTTGATTAGACGGCTCCTATAGGTGCGTGAAAACGCGTTTACGTGAGGGAAAGGGTTAAACCAATACTCAATTTATATTCATACATTTGTTGTTGCAAAGATGTTTTGGACATCAATTTTTAAATTTTCCACAATAACTCTTTGAAACAATAGACATAACAGAGGTGTGCAGTAAAGAACCAATGAAAAATGGTTGTCATGTTTCCGATAGTTTCGCATTTATCTATGCAGACTTCTTTTTGTTATAGTTTCGATCCACTTTACCTTTTTTTTGCCTATAGTGGATAATTATAGTCATAAAATTTGTAAGTTAACCTGTATAAAGGATATATGGTAAAACTTTTGTCAAAAGAAAGCAGAAATTGTGATCAGACACCAGTATTAATAATATTACCTTAACTACAAGTTGAATTTGAATCTGCTTAAATCAGACACCAGTATCATATAACTTACATTGTACCTACAAGTTAAACTTGAATCTACTTAAATCAGACACCAGTATCATATAACTTACATTGTACCTACAAGTTAAACTTGAATCTACTTAAATCAGACACCAGTATCATATAACTTACATTGTACCTACAAGTTAAACTTGAATCTACTTAAATCAGACACCAGTATCATATAACTTACATTGTACCTACAAGTTAAACTTGAATCTACTTAAATCAGACACCAGTATCATATAACTTACATTGTACCTACAAGTTAAACTTGAATCTACTTAAATCAGACACCAGTATCATATAACTTACATTGTACCTACAAGTTAAACTTGAATCTACTTAAATCAGACACCAGTATCATATAACTTACATTGTACCTACAAGTTAAACTTGAATCTACTTAAATCAGACACCAGTATCATATAACTTACATTGTACCTACAAGTTAAACTTGAATCTGCTTAAATCAGACACCAGTATCATATAACTTACATTGTACCTACAAGTTAAACTTGAATCTACTTAAATCAGACACCAGTATCATATAACTTACATTGTACCTACAAGTTAAACTTGAATCTGCTTAAATCAGACACCAGTATCATATAACTTACATTGTACCTACAAGTTAAACTTGAATCTGCTTCAGACAGAGTGATTGGATAAAAGAAAAGTGTTGTGTTTTGCATATTTTGCTGGGCTGTCGGACGTTTCGCTACCCTGACCTTTTCGCTACAGTCATTTCGCTACCCATCGGGAAGTCATTTCTCTACCCTGGCCATTTCGCTACCTGTACGTTTCACTACCTGTCAAATTTAATGGGAAAAACAAATATTGTTGCGGTGGTGGTTAGTGATTTGAGAGTTGAATTTATTAACATAAAATAAATATTTATAATCAGATACCAAAAAAGAGTTATATTGGGAAAATAAAGTGTTATGTCAGAGAATGAATGATGGGTCTTTTAGATGTACAGACCTTGTATTTATAAAATGTAATATAAAACATGACTTAAAATGAATTTAATTATTGTCTATACGCTCTAACAACTATTGGCAACTGCAGCATATAGAACATGCAACACTGGTAAGGAAAGTTTTAATACTGTAAAAACTGTAAAAGCACTTAAAACTAAAAAACAACTTTTTATTAAAAATAATATGCATATCATTATTGGCGTCCCTTTGAGTTTGATATAATGCTGATTTATTTAAGGCACCCACTGCTTACGTATTTCCACATGTCAATATTGTCCACTCTGAGATCAAAGGTATTGCCGATAAGCCGATCAGATTGGTGTATCGGCATGTGACGCTGATTGAATTAACATGGACACGCACCACATGCATATTTGCTAAATGAATTTTGGCTCTTTTCCCATTGATATAAGATATGATACTCGCATAATGATCAAATGAAAAGACTATACTTACAATTTACTTTTATTTTAACCCTTTCCCTCATATAAACGTGTTTTCACTCATTTGCTAACAGAGAAGACCAGATCAGATGTCCGGCTCCTATAGGAGCTGTCTGATCAGCATCTGCTTTGTTTGCTAATAGAATTTGAAAGATTTGATTCTTTACTTTCTAAAATGGCTACAATGTTCCATCTTCTATATGTAAACGTCTCATTCAGATCCAAACTGTTTGCCTATGATGCTACGCTCGGTACTTAAAATTGGTAAAAGTATCTTTTTTCATCTGTTAAACTACTATCGTCCAAACCAATGAAAACTGTGAATAATTATATTTAATTGGGTGGCAGGGTTAGTGCAGGGTAGTGCAGGGTAGCAAAATGACTTTTCGTAGGGGTGCGAAATGACTGTAGCGAAATGGTCAGGGTAGTGAAATGGTCAGGGTAGCAAAACGCTGTATAGCAAAACGTCCGTAAATCTTTTGCTGCATTAATGGTTTGACACTAGTCCTGTCCGTCCATCCAAACTATCTTCAAAAGTTACCTTAGAATACCTTAGACGTCATTCTGGTTCAAGGCCTTCAGCGGCCTCTATCACCAGCTCTTCATTTTTGTTTGGTCCAGTTGCAATAATTGCTTCATAATTGAACTTTATTCTCTGATTGGCCCAGTGCCCATCCAATCTTGCCCCTAAAGCCTTCACTGTGTTCGCATTCACAACACTGTTTGGTAGGGAGGTCCATGTCAACTATCCTGTGGCTGAAGTAATACTTCCTGATGTTGAGCCGTTGTCTTTGCTTGAATATAGTTTCAAACTGTTTCCCCTGGTGCTATAGTCTTGTCTCATTGTTAGCAGCTGGTCAGTGTCAAAATAATAGTAATTATGTAATAGCTTGTATGTTTCTATCATGTCTCCTCTGTTTCTTCTATAACTCAGTGTTGGTAGATTTAAAGCTTTAAGTCTTTCTTAATATGGTAGATCTGAACTTGCTTGTCCATATATTTGTCTTTGTGTATCATTCTGATTGCCTATGTTCATAGTCTTACACTTATCAGGATGGAACTTGAGGAGCTAGTCCTCTGACCACTGGCACATACTGAAAATGTCTTCCTGCAGTAGATCTCTGTCTGCATCTGTTGAAATCCTTCTATATATCTTCCTATTGTCAGTGTAATGGGGAAAGGGAGTAATTCCAAATGTTTGATTTCATTGCTGTTTGAATATTTGAATATTGTATGATGTTCCAAAAATTGAATAGGTACCTTACATTATTCATCAATGCATATTAGTAATATATGTTTTATTTATAAATTTATAATAATCAGATTTGTTAACCCATTTCAATGTACAACATTCTGTATATAAGTGAGTTGTTGCTCATTCAAATGGGGCTGGCAAATTAAATCCTTAAGCAAAGGAAATATGTAGTATCTTGTTTGCTATAGAGTTACGTATGTACCTGCCTAAGGTGAAGGAAATAGTTTAGCCAGTCATGTTGCCTTATTTGTATTTGTAATTGAGCATACAATGTAGACACTGTTTATTAAAGAGATTTGTAGATGACAAGTACTGTGTCTGTCCTGTTTTGTTAACATCAGAGCTCCCTTTTCTCAAAGAAAGATCTCGGGGATGGTGACGGGTAAAGCCTCCCCTAGGGCTTTGCCTGCTACAGTCAGCATATATACAGGCAAATTTGGCTGTTATTCTGAATGTTCTCTGGCAGATCATTCATGAATAAAACGAACAACATCAGACCTAACAGGCTAACATGAACCCTTGGTGACTGGCTGCCAATCTTACTCACTGCCATTCACTGACTGTAACTCTGTTTTCTCTTGTAAAGGAAGTCACTGATCCAGTTTATATATTCGTCTCCAAACTGGTATATTTTCAGTTTAAGGATCAAATGCCTATGAAACACTTTATCAAAGGCCTTCATGTAATCACAGTATGCCACACCTATGCTTCCCCCTTTATCTATGATTTCATTCGGGTGTTGGTGAATTCGCCTAATGACCAACTCGCCTACAATTAGATATATAGTAACCCAAATGGTGAATTCGCCTAGAAAGCAATTATATAGCGATTGTATTTCACACCTTATATTACAGGTAGATCTACCAGTAAATAACCAATGAAATAAAGCTGTTTGTAACAAGAACAACTTGCCTTGTTGTTTTCTTATCCAGATGTGTTTTTTTAATTTAACTGAAATATCAGTGTAGCCCCTAATTTTTTATTATTGCTACAAGCATAACTAATATCAAATACTGTATAGATAGTACACAGATCATCTGACAAAATCAATCAAATTGTTCATCATTTCATTCCAAATCATTTAAACATTTGCACAAAGTAAACAACTATTAACGCCCCCTCCCAGCACACACTCTTCCATTGTGAGCTTTCAAATGCATATAATTTATATAAATGATGATCAGGGGCTACACTCAAAGTTCAATCTTGGTCAACACTGCCTGAAAACACGTTTTGTTATGTTATCGATACCTTACAATAGGTGCGAATTACAATCACTGTATAATTACTTTCTAGGCGAATTCACCATTCGGGTTACTATACATCTAATTGTAGGCGAGTTGGTCATTAGGAGAATCTGACAGATTTAGTGGTCTCTGGCCACATTGGCAACTGACGCGAAAATTAATGTCAAAAGTTACTGTACAAATCGCATATGCATTGAAACGAAGAAAAACCTCATAAGATTTCAAGAATAAGTGTCAGTTTGTTAAAGTAAAACTGCTTACCAAAACTATATTCGCATGGACACTAAAAATCGATAAATAATCAACACCATGCAACGATTTCGCTGATTTTGACAGTTCCACGGAAATGACGTCAACAGACTGGACAGCATTATGTTTCACTGGAGAAACACGACACTGTTAGGGGTAAAAAGATGTCAACCCAACTATTGTTATATTTCCTGTCAGTCGATGAGGTTGTTGTGCTGGCAAATCATAAAAGCATTATTTACAAAATTGACATGAAGACTATTTGATACGAACTTTAAGGTTATTTTGGTGTTAAAGGTAAACAATAGAACCATCAAGTCAATATTTATTGCCTGTTAAAGGTACACGCTATCACCATATTGTTAGTCAACAAGGAAATGGTACACAGTAATTTATATATTTATAAAGACGGGAGTAAAGTGCAGACAGGCGAGGGACTCGAACCCGAGACCCCTCGCTTACAGGGCAAGTTCTCTACCAGCTGAGCTTCCCGGACTGCTATAGAGCTTCAAACACCAGAACCATTACGCTCCTCCCTGTTCACTTTTTTCAGAGTTGTCCCAGCTCTCTGAATGTTGAATGCCCACATCATGGGCAATCATGAACACCACCATTAAAGTAACAAGGGGGATAGTGCAGCCTTGTGTGGGATTAGAACTCAGGACCCTCGCTTAAACAGGGCAAGTGCTCTACCAACTGAGCTACTCGGGCTGCTATACTAGAACACAGTTTTCTCAATAACTTTATTAGTATATGAGCAGGGTTTCCACTGTCGTTCGCCACTTTCACAAATGGCGAAAACAAATCCCAAGTGTTGAAAAAAATTCACATCATGCAAACAGACATTTTTTTTGTGGCCCATAGTTAGATAAATAATATGAAATAGGCACAGCCTATAAGCGAGCACAGCTGCCAAACGCATTCAACTAAATAAAATGAAAGCATATGGTGAATTTGAGGATTTATACACCAGATTCTAAAAGTAACAGAACAATAAACGAATACAGTACACCTTGATAAAAGTTGAAAGCACAACAAGAAAACAAATCTTAACTTAAACCATCAATCTCTTACTTTTCGTTAAAGAGGAAGTCCCTACAATGATCGTATATTTTCAATAATATCATAAAACTTGGTATCTGTTATAATAATGCTCAATCATTATTATGAAGGTTCCTAATTTGAACTTATATCGAAAAATGTCCCTGTGATACAAATAAACCGATTTCATCAATACTGATAGTTTTTGTTCTACAACACAATATTATCGACCTTTTCAGTTAAATTCTTCCGCGTTTTGCCAATGATCACCCGATCCCTTCATTGTTTTCGTAATAGCTTTCTCGGAAGTGGCCGGAGAATCGCGAATAGGGCGAACAGTTACGAAACTAAAACACAACCGAATAAAACTGAAACATCGGGGAGTAAAACCGGGATCGCCGATATGAAACACTTGGATGTTTTGTCATTATAAACGGTAATTGGATGGGGCTTTTTGTGATATACTACTTTTCAGCATATATATAAACAAATGACTTTTGTATATTTCAAGTGTTTATGAAACACGTCAAATGTAGGGACACCCCCTTTAATACATATCCAAGTCATAAAGTGGTTGATAGATCTACTTTTGGTCCAAGACTGTGACATCTTATTGGCTGATGTTTGTGTTTCAGACTTATATAAGTGACTGTCCGGCTGCAATTTATTTAATGTACGGTATGTATAATTGTTTAGCGACGATCATGTCACCCACCATACTATGTTGATTTAAAAAAAAAATGGCTTTAACTGAACCTTGGCAATAAGTCAACTTCACAAAGTACTGTAATATTAATGTGAAATAAAAGTGTATTGGTTAGCGATGTTCATGTCATCCACCATACTTCATTCAATTTCTTATAAACAAAATACTACAGTTAGTAATAAAATGTATATATATTAGCAATATATATATGTTAAATATTGTAATATAATGTGAAATAGTTGTGTATCATGGTTAGCGACGATCAAGTCATCCACCAATTTTTTACAAGTTGAATGTTAAATTGTAATATATCTGTGAAATAGAACTTTGTGTATTGGTTAGCGACGATCATGTCACCCCCAATTTTTACAAGTAAAATAAGAAACTCATAATGCTGCACTTTGATATTTAAATTATTGACATAGTCTAAATCACAAGACAGTAGATTAGTGATATTAACCCTTTCCTTCATTGCCAGAAGGGCATTACATGTATAATGTAATAATGCTTCAAGCAAGCTGAAATTAAGGTTTGGTAATGCTTAAAGCAAGATGACAAGAAACCAGAAAGCTCAAGGAGCTTTCTGCGTTACTTTCATCATGATTTAAGCTGCCATCAGATCTGTATTCACCATCATCAGTAAATATTAATTGTAAAAAATATAGTAAAGGTGTCATATGGTGTTAAATATGCAGAGGATTGGTTAAAATGGCAAGACAAGCTGTGTGTTAGTTGTGGTATATGTACACCAGGTACATTTAGGTGCATTGAGATAGAAACATGCAGAAAACAGAAGATATTGATAGAGCTGTTGTGTTAGTAACCTAAATGACAATTGATGCTAATGATGGTGATGATAGACTTTGGAGTTACTGGATAGGTCAATAGGATAAGGACAATACTGTGTGCATGCATTTATAAACATGTATTTATTAAAACATACAACATAATGTTTAGCTATTTCCTATTTAGCATGGAGGAAAGGGTTAAACATTTGAACTATGTGTTTCACATGCATACAGTATATCATAGGGGTAGTTAAAAGCTATTTTCGTTTGAAATCCCATGAATCAGAATCATTTTCATCATTAAAATTGTAATTAATAGCATCATCATCATCAACAGCAGCAACATCTTGCAGCGAAGAAGGACAACTTAAGTCATTCTGAACTGTCTTGCAAACAATCGAAAACCACTTGTAGTTAGCCAGTGATCAGGATGAACTCCATCATCCATATATGAACATAACTTCATATATAAGTAGATTTTCTACATTTTTTAGAATTTGGGGCATGCCTCCCTCTTTTTTTTTTTGTGCTTCTTTTCTGGATGCATGCCTCTATCCAATCTGATTGTTGGTAGATTGTGCTGAGTGTTTATGTGTGCTATTTTTGTATTTATATGTCTTATGTCTTCTTCTAAAGATTTTTGTTTAGTGTGTATTTCAGTGTCAGGGAATTGGCTTGAATGAAATTTGCTGTGCTTGTTTTTGAATTTTGTCTATTTCTGAAGTGATGCTGGTGGTATGCTCCCAACCTTTAAAGTTGTGATGTCTGTGTTAAATGATGTTGCTAAGCCTTCAAGTTGTTCAATAATGTTAAATTAACTTTCTGTGTAGAGTGATTGTAATTAGAGAATATGTCTTCAAGGCTGTAGATCTATGTCTGGGATGTTAGATGTGGTTGTATGTGAGACAGACAGACAGAATGATTTTTGTAAACCAGTAGGCCTATTTAAAGAAGTCAGACAGACAGGCTGATTTATGTAAAACAGTATCCATTTAAAGAAGGACAGAAAGACTACGAAACTTACTAAATTAAACAGTACACTGACAGACAGACCTGCAGACAGACAGACTATTCGGATAGAGTATTCGGAAAGAACAAGTCAGATTTCACAAACAATTCTACGTTGCCGTAGACCTAGTTCTTTATAAAATCTCAGTGATATACATTCGTTTGCATGTTTCACTCGCATATTTATTCAAGCAATCGGCATTTGTTTAAGTAGGTCAAATTTACGAAAACCGCTTACACCGTCGAAAACACCCTACACCGGGATAAATATCTAGATGTAGATCTTATTCAAATAATGTGATGTTTTGTATTGAGAACTGATTCAAATGAAAAAAAAAATCAATGTCTAAATTACTCACATACAAAGTTATTGACAGTAGGAACCGGAAGAGTAACACAGCTGAGCCTTGTATGTAAACAAAATGCACTGCAGACGACCACATCATGTGACCACAACTACGTCACTTACAAGTTGTGGGGATAATACGTCATCAGATTTGACACACATACACTCGGCCTTTACCGCTAACTGGATGTCGGACGGAGATGTTAACCGAACGGAAAACATTAATTTTCTGGCAAAAAAACAGCGATTAAAATAGTTAAATCTAATCTATACCGAAACGAAATGCAATTTTCAATGTAGTAAGTTTTAGAATATCGATTTTCTTCGTAGACAAACGTTGTTGCGATTTGTGTGGACTGTCGGGTATTCAATCGTAACTACTCGTCATATTCCGTCAGAGTAAAGAATATAGGAATCACTCGGAACACACCGGTTATTTCCCTCCATGAATCACTCGGAACACACCGGTTATTTTCCTCCATGGTCAAAACCGGAAGTAAACATCAGCAGATCCGATTCCAGGTTAACAATGTACAGCCTACAAAACCAAAATTATATCCTACGCGTTACCATAGAGCTCACTTCGTTCGCGAAGTGGATGTAGGTGATAGTAAAGTTGTGAGAGCATGACCGTTGTAGTTTGACCCAGCTGTTTTTGTGAGCGAGAATGAGCTTTTACAGTTAGAGGAGAGTGGGCAGTGTGTAAGTGGTCATTTTGAGGTAGAAGATTATTAGAGAATTTCGTCTGCATGCAATTTTTTTTATAAGATATGCATGAAAAGATTGCCTGATTCCCTATCATTAAATTAACTTTGATACTGATAATAGTTTATAATAAACTTTATATATGTATTGTGATTTTACAATGAAGTAAATACAAGTGTGTAATTACTTCTTGGATTTTACAATTGTTCTATTAATTAATCTTTATTAAAATTATGTAAATTTAGAAAATAAAATTAAGAGAAAATGGTAAATATTCTATTTTTTCAAGCAAAATAGCATAGAATTTTACACAATATTTATGCCCAAGGTAAATACTTTAAATTGTGTCTTTGAAAGCACACAATTGAAAAAAAATCAACAGCCGGGAGGGGAATTTGCACTGCACTGACGTACTCCAATATCTAATATGTTTAATTTTTTTTTCTCAAAGTAGAAATTCCTCCCTTGCCATGATGAATAGGACTTAATTATCAATAGGGATGATCTTTTGTCATGAAATCTCCTCCCTCACAAGAAGTGAAATGAAGGCCAGGAAAGTGGTTCTAATCCCTTTCCTTCCTTTCTTTGTGGCATATGAGATAAACTGAAATCATCCTCATGCACAATCATTATTCATCATCATATATCATTAGTAGTGTATATTAACCTATTTAGTGTCACAGTGCCATAAATCGAACTCGTTGATTCTCGCATGCAATATTTTTCTGTATATTTAGAAACAATTACGGATGAATTTGTTTTTTAGAAACCATTACAGATGAATTGAAAGCAGGATGTTTGCTAAGCTGAAGGAGAGGATTCAGAAGGAGGGTGGTTCAGTAAGTGATGGGGAGAGATCTCTACCGGCCCTACCGGGACATGCTAGTCCCAGACGGTTAAGTAACACAGGTAAATAAGGCCAGTCTTCTGAAAACATTCAATATTACATTGGTACTTAACTCTTTGCATGCTAAATAATTTTTCATCTGCAACAATTGTCGTCTGCTTCATTTCTTAAAATAAACTTTCTCTCATTTTTTTGCAAAAATATGGTCAGGATGACAAACAGTTTGGATCCTGATGTGATGCCGCATTATGCGGCTTCTCATCTGGATCCAAACTGTTTGCATAGGTAATCACAGTTTTGCCGCTAGTTTGCAAAGAGTTAAATTTTTCCTTTTGTCCGCATTTCACAAATTTTCTCATAGTAATGTGTATTTACATGGCTTGAGACTTAACCCTTTACCTGTTCAATATTCATGTAGGAAATAGTGACATCATGAATATTTATTAGCTGAAGTTTTATAATTTTAAATTTTGAAGGGAATGTTTTGTTTTGCTTTGACAAACCTGTAAAATCAGATCTATATCATGTCATACATGTAAGAAAACAGAGCTGACACTGAACAGACGGCTCCCGACAGGATATGTCTGATCTGGATTTACAGTGTTTGCAAAGCCATCTAAAACAAGTCTACTCTGTTTGCAAATGGATCAAAGGTGTCTATAATGAAAAGGGTTGTTGACTAGAACAGTCTGTCATTTTTCAAAATGCTTAAATTGTTTAGGTATTTTTAAAATGCCCAAATTCAGAAAATAATTGTAACATAAATTATACAAGCTGGAAGGTACATGTATGTATCCATTTGTGTTTTTTTTTTTTCAGGGAGTCCTGTAGCCACAGACAGGTCCTATGAGGACCTTGGTGCAATATCCTCAGATGACAATGTAAGTTACTGAAGGCATTATCCCATTCCCTCATATTGACGCCTTTTGATGCCTCTGTAAAAATCACTTTTCCAAACAAATAAAACAGGTTATATTCGCGTCATGATGATTTCGCGTAATTGTGATTTTGTATTAATTTGCGTCATGATGATTTCGCTACAGTGCCATCTTGCTAAATTAATACAATGGAAATAGAATCGTATAAAACGTTGCCGAATGCTGTGAAAAGGGCAAAGAATAAATTTCTGCCGCACATATGTAACTGCCGTCGGCAATTTGGGGGTTATCAATCGATAATTGTGAACAAAGTCTAGGGCTTTTATAACACATTTGTGTGGAACAAAGAAAACACATAGACGATGTGATCAAACTGACCATATTCCGGATATACCAATTTCGGACATTAATCCATTTTATACTTGTTACTGATTTATTAGCGAGAATATTGAATTTGCGAGGCAACGCATTCGCGAAATTAGTGCGAAATATACGGTATATTGTCGCTAATAAAACCTGTTTTACAGTATTTGACATGCATGTGTATCTCTTGAAGCTGCTCATTTTGAGGGATGACATGTCGAGGTCATCGTTCAGGATCAAAGTTCAAATGTGGGGCACAATGTTTCACAAACATTAGATTTATTCAAAAAGGTTGGGTCTGAAATTTAGCCTATGAGGTAATGGGTTGAACCAATGGTTCATAGATCTTATTTGCTACAGATTCATTTCTAAGGCCAAGTAGTATTAATCTTTAGCATGTTGTCCATGAATGTGTGATGATGTTTGCCAACAGGTTCGATCCAGATAAGACCATAGGTAACTCCCTATCTCATTTATAAGATTCAACTTATTTACCTTGGTGCTTTCCCTGTTCAATATTCATGTCAGAAATAATGACATCATGAATATTTATTAGCTGAATTTATACACTTTAGTTTTTGGCATTGGTAGAAACTGTATAGTCAGATCTATAATAATTTCATAAGCAAACAGAGTAGACCCTGGTCAGATGACTCCTACAGGAGCATCTGATCTGGGTCTACACTGATTGCAAATTATTTATGAGGGTAAGAATTAAACAGAAGAAATAAATAAAAAAGTCTAATTTTAATTTAACCCTTTACTTTATATAAACTAGTTTTCACACATTTTCAAACAGAGTAGACCCAGATCAGATGGCTCCTATAGGAATTTGAAAGTTCTGTTTTTTTACTTTCTAAAATGGCTACAATGTTCCACCTCTCATATTTCATTGTAACTGTTTTGTACATGAATATTCAGTAGGTATTGAAATTTGGAATAAACATAGAACAGGGAAAGGGTTAAAAGAGATATACTCTGCAAGTTATGTCCAAAGATAATTATTTCAGCTGGTGTAAGGTCAACTCTTCGTACACTTGCCGTGAATTTTATAAGCTGATGGTTTGGATTAGGACAAGACTTAGTCTCTACAATAAAAATATATATTCAGCAAAATAATAAAACATGGTGTTGTCTATGTTCATTTATTCTTGTGAAGATTATCAATTTGAACTTTTATTGGAAAATGCCCTTGTGATATAAAAGTTTGTGGGGGTATACTGGAATCACCCTGGTAGCTGGTTGGTCAGTCAGACAGGCGGGCAGTCGGTCAGTGTGTTCGCATTTAAAAATGGGTAGTTGATGTCACAAACTTCTTCAATTTGAAAGGTATTGAATTTATGTTTGGCATGCATAATAGCCATGAATAGTAGATTTGCAAAACACAGTTTTCACGTGTTTAGTGCCAGGCTTTGCAGAATTATCTCCCCTTGAACTTTGAGTACATGTATATTTTATCATTTTGGCATGTCCCATGGTTAGTTGGTGTTATAAAGAATCGAAATCGAATCGAATCGAAACATTTTTAATTGTTTCGCCCCTAGTAGGGACCCTACCCCTTTCAGTTTGAAGGTATTGAATTGATACATTCCATACATAATAACCACATATAGTAATTGTGCGACATTCAGTTATCATGTGTTAGCACTAGGCATTGAAGAATTATGTCCCCTTGAACTTTGAATATTTTTTTGTCATTCAATTTCTGACATGACACATGTGTAATTTGTGTTGGGAACACAGCCCTTGGATTTGTGATCAAGGCTGCCATGTGGGGATATTCATTACCTTTAATGATAGTACAAGTTTGTTCAGTGTTCTTGCAATATATTTCTTTTCAGCATATAAACAAATTGTGTAATATTTAGACATTTTTAAATGCATTGCAAGTAGAGATCATCATTTTAATCCTTTATCAGTACACCTTTCTTTGCTTTGTAAACAGAGTAGACACAGATCAGACAGTTCCTGTAGGTGTAGTATCTGTGACATTATGAATAATCATTGACAAAACTTTATAATGAAACATGGATAGATTTTAATGGCCAAAGAAGGAACTATAGAAACATAACCATCAAATACAACTAGCAAACAGAGCAGACCCTGATCAGACAGCTCCTACAGGAGCTGTCTGATCTGGGTCTACTCTGTTTGCAAAGGTGTCAGAAAGTGTCTGTAGGTGGGAATGGGTTAATTGATGACAAAGGAATAGCATGAGTCTGCACCTGATGGACCTCTTCTTTGGTATCACCTCATAATTAACCCTTTCCGTGATGAATATTCATGTAAAAACTTATGACATCATGAATATTTTATTATGGAATATGTGCATGGGATATTTTGGTATAGGTATAAATGTAATGTTGAATCTTTTATAATTTCATAAGTAGACCAAGCAGACCCTGATCAGATTGTTCCTACAGGATCTGTCTGAACTGGGTATACCCTGTTTGCAAAGACACGAAAAGAGTTTGTATGAGGGAAAGAGTTAGTCGTCAGTACTCTGCTGGTGAATTTCTGATAACTTTGGCAAACAGTTTGGATTCAGATGAGACTTCCTCTGTATCTCATCAGGATCCAAAATGTTTGACACTCTGACACTAATTTTTAAAAGGAATGGAAGACAATATATCTTTTCAAATTGAAGCAGGCTTCATGCAGGATTTGCATTTAACAATATTGCTTAGTGTGCAGGAGGTCTAACTTAATACTGTTTTTTGTATTCTTTTGTCTTTAGTTGAAAGGTGATCCGTCAAGAGAAGAGCTTCATGCCATGCTACAAAAACGGACAGAACAGTGTAAGAAACTAGAGACCAAGGTTAATGGTAAGTCAGCTGAGTTTTTAGGCTGCAAAGTCATCAAGAAGAAAACAATTTTTTTTTGTGACATCCTTTTGCAGCTGTAACAGGTCATTATCGTATTTTTTGGGTGTATAATGCCCATCTGTGTATTGTACACATCTGACTTCAGAGGGCAAATTATGAAGAAAACTTAGTTCTTGTGGCATTTATGTCAAGGTCAAGTTCATTTTAACCCATTACTTGATGAATATTCATGTAAGAAATTATGACATCATAAAAACTGATTAGCTGATCACAATGTTTTTAGGATGACAGAAACTGTACAATGACAGAAACTAATTATGTAAACAAACAACAGACCCTGATTAGACAGCTCCTGCAGGAGCTGTCTGATCTGGGTCTTCTCTGTTTGCAAAGTTGTCTAAAGTCCTTTGCTATATCCGGAAAAGGATTAACAATAGCTAAAATCACATATCTGAGCCTGTACTCAACTTTATGATGGTTTATTGTAATCATTTCAGTTGTAAGATCAGTCTCTATATAAATTTCATAAAAACTCCTGCTGGTTTTGATCATGCAGCCTATTAACCCTTTCCCTCATATAAACATGTTTTCACGCATTTGCAAACAGAGTAGACCCAGATCACCACAAACTTCATCTGTAGGTAAGAGTACATAACTCTGTCAAGCATTTTTACAGAATTATGGCCCTTTTTAACTTAGAATTTTTGGTTAAGGTTTTTGTTAAAGTCCACTTTTTGCCTCTAACCTTTGGAATAAAGCTTTGAAACTTTGAACACTTGTTCACCACCACAAACTTCATCTGTAGGTAAGAGTACATAACTCTGTCAAGCATTTTGACAGAATTATGGCCCTTTTTGACTTAGAACTTTTGGTTAAGGTTTTTGTTAAAGTCCACTTATTTACATAACCCTTGGAGATAAAGCTTTAAAACTTGGACAACTTGTTTACCATCACAAACGTCATCTGTAGGTAAGAGTACATAACTCTGTCAAGCATTTTGACAGAATTATGGCCCTTTTAACTTAGAACTTTTGGTTAAGGTTTTTGTTAAAGTCCACTTATTTACATCACCCTTTGAGATAAAGCTTTAAAACTTGGACCACTTGTTCACCATCACAAACTTTGTCTGTAGGTAAGAGTACATAACTTTGTCAAGCATTTTGACAGAATTATGGCCCTTTTTAACTTGGAATTTTTGGTTAAAGTTTTTGTTAAAGTCCACTTTTTGCCTCTTACCTTTGGAATAAAGCTTTGAAACTTGGAACACTTGTTCACCACCACAATATTAATCTGTAGGCAAGAGTACATAACTCTGTCAAGCATTTTGACAGAATTATGGCCCTTTTTAACTTAGAACTTTTGGTTAAGGTTTTTGTTAAAATCCACTTATTTACATAACCCTTTGAGATAAACCTTTAAAACTTGGAACACTTGTTCACCATCAAAATCTTCATCTGTAGGCAAGAGTTCATAACTCTGTCAAGCATTTTGACAGAATTGTGGCCCTTTTTAACTTAGAACTTTTGGTAAGGTTTTTGTTAAAGTCCACTTATTTTCATAACCCTTTGAGATAAAGCTTTGAAACTGGGAACACTTGTTCACCACCTCAAGCTTCATATGTAGGCAAGAGTACATTACTCTGTCAAGCATTTTAACAGAAATTATTGCCCTTTTTTACTTAATTTTTTCTCTTTCAAAGTGATCCTACATCCAGAATACTAATAAAGATATTTTACTGTGACTGATTACTTGCTTCTAGTATCATTGGACACTATTTTAGTCCACTATCAAGCATTTTTTACACTAACAATTCTGAGAAAAGTCGAGCGCGCTGTCCTGTGACAGCTCTTGTTGACAGCACACTTGACTATTCAATAATTTTGTTTTCTATTTTCATTATCTTTCAGACTATGCAGCTTTCAGTAAAGACAACACAAAAAAGATTGAGAAGCTGGAGAGTTTCATCGAGAAGCAGCAAGATGGTAAGTTTTGAGATAGAGTCTGACTGTATCAGTTAGAAATAGAATGAAAGTTTAGCCTATACACAGTTGAGCTTTGCAGCTGTGGTTTGTGTTCTTAAGAGAAGTTTGAATAGAACATGCTGTGCAGTAATTAAGTGCTTTTTAGCTCGACTATTCGAAGAATAGTGGAGCTATCCTACTCGCCCCGGCGTCGGCGTCGTTGTCGGCGTCCGCGTCGGCGTCCGCGTCACACTTTGGTTAAGGTTTTTGTTAAAGTCCACTTTTTCCCTCTAACCTTTGGAATAAAGCTTTGAAACTTCGAACACTTGTTCACCACCACAAAATTCATCTGTAGGTAAGAGTACATAACTCTGTCAAGCATTCTGACAGAATTATGGCCCTTTTTAACTTAGAATTTTTGGTTAAGGTTTTTGTTAAAGTCCACTTTTTGCCTCTTACATTTGGAATAAAGCTTTGAAACTTGGGACAATTGTTCACCACCACAATATTTATCTGTAGGCAAGAGTACATAACTCTGTTAAGCATTTTGACAGAATTATGGCCCTTTTTGACTTAGAACTTTTGGTTAAGGTTTTTGTTAAAGTCCACTTATTTACATAACCCTTTGAGATAAAGCTTTAAAACTTGGAACACTTGTTCACCAACACAAATGTCATCTGTAGGTAAGAGTACATAACTCTGTCAAGCATTTTGACAGAATTATGGCCCTTTTTAACTTAGAACTTTTGGTTAAGGTTTTTGTTAAAATCCACTTATTTACATAACCCTTTGAGATAAAGCTTTAAAACTTGGAACACTTGTTCACCATCAAAATCTTCATCTGTAGGCAAGGGTACATAACTTTGTTAAGCATTTTGACAGAATTATGGCCCTTTTTAACTTAGAATTTTTGGTTAAGGTTTTTGTTAAAGTCAACTTTTTGGCCTCTTACCTTTGGAATAAAGCTTTGAAATTTGGAACACTTGTTCACCACCACAATATTTATCAGTAGGCAAGAGTACATAACTCTTTCAAGCATTTTGACAGAATTATGGCCCTTTTTAACTTAGAACTTTTGGTTAAGGTTTTTGTTAAAATCCACTTATTTACATAACCCTTTGAGATAAACCTTTAAAACTTGGAACACTTGTTCACCATCAAAATCTTCATCTGTAGGCAAGAGTACATAACTCTATCAAGCATTTTGACAGAATTATGGCCCTTTTTAACTTAGAACTTTTTGTTAAGTTTTTGTTAAAGTCCACTTATTTACATAACCCTTTGAGATAAAGCTTTGAAACTTGGAACTCTTGTGCACCACCTCAAGCTTCATACGTAGGCAAGAGTACATTACTCTGTCGAGCATTTTAACAGAAATTATTGCCCTTTTTTACTTAAGTTTTTCTCTTTCATTAAAGAGTTCAAAGAGATCCTACATCCAGAATACTATTAAAGATATTTTACTGAGACTGATTACTTGCTTCTAGTATCATTGGACACTGTTTTAGTCCACTATCAAGCATTATCAAACAATTCTGAGAATAGTCGAGCGCGCTGTCCTGTGACAGCTCTTGTTATTAAATCCACTGGATTTGGATTATAGGATTGTGCATCATCTGTCTTTGTCTGGAATTTTGTCTGGACGATAGTCACCTAAAGCACTTGGGTTATGGTTTCCAATTTGTTTTTTGTGTGGGTGTGTCTAGGAAAGGTGGATTGTGACATACTGCTTTGGTGTCTCTGTGACCTTGACCGTTGTTTTTTATTGTAAACATTTGTCTGGAAATTTGTTCTGATGATATATCTTCAACCCCTTAGGACAGGATTTCCGAATATCTGTTGTGGGTGCATCTTAGGAAGGCAGAGTGTCACATACTACTTTAGTGTCTATGTGTCCTTGACATCAGGTTTAGTAGTCTAGGTGATATATCCTCAATTCCTTGGATTTCAGTTTCCAAATTAATTTTCTTATGTGGATGCTTCTTTGGAAAGCAGAGTGTGGCATACTGCTTTGATGTCTCTGTGACCTTGACCTTGACATTGATCTCAATGTTAGTAATAGGTTTTCTTGAAATTTGTCTTGAGGATATCTGATCAACCCATTCATTTAGGGTTTCCAAATTTTTTGTGTGAATGCATCTTTGGAAGGCAGAGTATCACATACTGCTTTACTGCTTTGGTGTCTGTGTGATCTTTACCCTGACCTGCACCTCCATTTAAGTAAAAGTCTGTTCGCAAATAGTGTCTTGGATGATATCTCCTCTGACAGCCGCTTTGGTTAGGGTTTCCTAATTTCTTGTTTGGATACAGAGTGTAAGATACTACAGTAAAACCTCTCTATAACGACCACTAAATTGCATCGATTATTTTGTGTTAAAGGCAGGTGGATGCTTAAAGCAAGGTGAAAGTAAAACAGAACGTTCCTATAGGAGCGTTCTGTTTTACTTCCACCTTGCTTTAAGGAACCACCTGTCCAACATACCAACTAATTAACACAATTTAGTGGTCGTTATAGAGAGGTTTTACTGTATGTTGATGTCTCATGATTTTGATTCACACATCCAATATGGAAGTAATATGGTACCACATGTACTCAAATGTGGATATTGCAGACCATCACCTCCTTGTAGTGGAAGCAGATTCCTAGGTAAACTAGAATCTAATTCTCTAATATTTTGATAAATATGACTGGTCCTTGTATGTGCAAGTTTGCATCTCCTAGTTTCCTGCAATATGAGACTGTATTTACAAGGCTTCTTGGAAATGTATCAGATTGCTTTACTTTAAAATGTTGAAACATACTCACTCAGATCAACAGCCACCTTGAAAGTGAATATCCGGTATACGGACCATGAATACAAAAAAAGTTTATGAGCATCACTCATACTTAATTGTGATAGCATTAAATATTCCCTATTAGTCCACATCCAAACTCAGTGTGATGACTGTAGAAGTAATAAGAGCAGTCTCCAGTGGGGGACAGTGGATTATTAGACAATACTGGCTTGGTTTTTTTTTTCAACTCAAAAATTAAAATTGATAATTAAGCAATATAACATAGTACAAGGAAGGAATATTTCCGACTGTTTGCAGCTGTGGCCAAAAGAACACAAGAGCTGAATGAACAGTTCCAGACAACGAGAGTGAAGATGTCCGATAAGTTCAAAGACGAACTGGAGCAGAAAGAAAAGGTACTTCCTACTGTATGTCAGAGTTAAAGTTTGAAGAAAGTTTTTGCAGGCAGTAACATATTACAGATGAAAATGGGATGACACATTAAATGTCTTCACTAATTTTGAAAACTTGTCATGGCTTTGCAACATTAATATGAATTCAAGGAATTAAAAATAAGTATCAGATCTCATTTTATATAAGATTATACAACTAAATTATCCTTAACTCATTAGTTTGGAAAAATTCCTCTAATTACATAGTCGAAATTATCAGATATTCTTGTAGCTACAGTTGAACCATTCCCTCATATTGACATCTTTTGACGCCTCTGTAAAAGTCACCTTTCTGAAACCATTGTGTTGGGTAGAGCATTTACTCCATAGGAGCAAATGCTGTATTTATCACAATTGTTTCAAGACTACACAATTCTAAAAAATCCATTTTTCTAGTAAATATTCCAAGTCAGTATAATTATTCCAAGAGATTGAGTCTAAATGTAGCCCATAAGGGAATGGGTTGCTGAAAAGAAATGAATGTTTGGAAACATTTCAACTGAGAACACCTATGTTGATATTGTGAAGAGACAAGGCACTTTGCAACAACTTGTAATTTACAATTGTATAGGCAATATGAGTTTTTGTCCAGAACTAAAACAAATTTTGTTTTCCCACCAATTGTTGAATGTACTGAAACCAAATGTCTGCATTAAAATCCTGTCTAGTGTAGTGTGTCACTACAAAAGTGTATAAGATAGCGATACTGACAAAGATGGATACTGAGAACTCTGCTTTAACCCTTTCCTTCATATAAACACCTTTTAAAGCATTTGCAAACAGAGTAGATCCAGTTCAGATGGCTCCTATAGGAGCCATCTGATCAGGATCTGCTCAGTTTGCTATTTGAATTTGATAGATCTGTTTCTTTAGTTTCTAAAATGGCTACAATATTCCACCTTCCATATTTCATTGTCCATGAATATTCAGCAGCTATTGAAATTAGGAATAAACATAGAACAGAGAAAGGGTTAAATATAATGACTAAATTTGGTTATAGTCTTTGACTGACAGTCACTCTGGTGGTTAGAATCATGGCCTAAACATTTGGATTTTGCATATGAGGAAGCCTTCCAGCTGGTTTGCGGTAGATCTGTATTTCTACTTTGGTGTTCTGTGCATAAAATGATGCAATTTGTTCCATGCACAGAAAAAGCCCTGCACCTGTAACTGGATGTCACAAGTTGACTGAAATACTGTTAAAGCAATAAAAACTGATACAAACAAATAAAAGTATGTCCGTATTGATTAAGGGATGTTATTCAGGGCCCTTAAGGCTGACTTAGTACAATAGAATTTATAGTTCGATCTTTCACAAGACAGTGCTCAGCATGTCAGACAGTTAGATTCTAATACTACAGTCGGCTGTACACATCATTTTTTGATGATAACAAATGGTAATTATTTCTCCTTCATATCTACGGGATTTGTGAAAAGTTTAGCAAACAGTTGGACGACTGTGACAATGTCTTTGATTTGATTGATTGTTGTGTATGTAGGAGAAACATGAGTTGATTAACAAGTTGAAGGCTCTCGAGATGAAGCACAAGGAGTTTTACAAGAAGGAGGAGGAGAAGGAGGAGATACAGGGATTTGCCACGCAGGAGCTTGGAAAACTTAAACACATGGTATGAACTCATGAATGCTGTATTTTCAAAGGGGAATATTTCATCATTTTATTTATCTGTAGAGTCCTTTTATTATGATCACCTACAAAGAAGGTGGATATATTGTTTTGTCCATGTAAGTCAGTCGGTTGACCAACTGTTTCCGCTCAATAAATAGAGAACTCTTTGACCCAAGATACCTCTTAGAGATGTTGGACATGTTCAGTAGAAGACCTCTTTTGTTTTGGTGCATTGTGGTTGAAGGTCAAGGTCATGGGGGGGGGGGAAATTGCAGCATTACACACACCTTGTTACATGATTTGCCCTACCTGACCCTGAACCTGATATAAATGCCTTTTCACACCTTTGTGAACAGAATAGACCAAGATCAGACAGCTCCTAACTTAAGAACTAATTACACCTTAGATAGACTACACTGAAACTAAAATGTAATTAGAATAGGATATTTTCAGTGAATTGGTACATGTTTTCATTCTACATAAATTATTGAAATTGCCATGCGTTTTGCGGCTTTCCTGTCAATTGACTTTAGTTGAAAAGAAAAGAGAGATTTTTTTTATACCCATGTGTAGTACGCACCTCCCATTCTTCATTATCCAAATTAAATTGGAAAAAGGGTACATTGTACTCTGACAGCCAAAGACAGTACATCTTTAACCCTTTACTCCATAAATACACCTTTTTACGTTTTGGCAAACAGAGCAGAACCAGATCAGACGGCTCTTGAAGGAAGATGTTTAGATAGATAGATTTATTTCTGTAAAAAGTGTACATAACATAGCAAAACATAGTTAAGGCAACAAATAAAAGCCATGTAGTGCACACTGGACACTAAGGATAACACAAAAAAAGGAGTCCTTTTGACGAGACTATAAACCGAGGTCTGATATATCAGTGCTTTACACTGGGCATCTAAAAGAACCAGCAGCTCTGTCGATAATAAGAGTAGGGCATCGCACCCAGGTTTCTCTGTATCCTCTCCCCTCTCTTTGAGACGTCAAATTAGCCCATAGTGACTAGAAACAAACGTTAATCTACACAAAAAAACAAACACAAAGAAGGAAAATATTTTCCTTATTTCCATTGTGGTCAATGATGTAATTAGATAGAGAAACAGTTTGGATGTTGATGATTTGCTGTGGCCCATCTGGATTCAAATTGCTTGCAATGATAATTGTGGATCTGCCCATAGTGTACAAGAAGTTAACATCATCTTCTAGCTGTTTTTTATCAGAGCTCTAGATAAGAGGAATATTTAGGAAATGTTGGATTTGAAAATATTTTCTTATATCCTTCGAAAGCAAAAGTAGAAATGCAAAAAGAGAAAATTGCAGTCAGTTTTATTAAGTGCAACACCACTCATGCCCCCTAGCACCAGCTTCAAAACTAATAACATCAAAACTAATGATCCCGAAGGACCAGAAAATATAACAACACTGAGAATGAAGTACGGGGCGACTTTTTACGGCCGCCACACAAGCACTTTTATTTTATTTTTATTTTATTGGTACTCAATAGAATCATCACATTACGGCTATTCTTATAAGTTCATTCATCAACAAAATAGGGTTTGACGGAGAATTACAAGTTTGGTATAGATAGGTACACCTCTTATCCACAGTACTTTCCATCATGTTGCAATCCTGTATAATGATTTTTATGCCCCCGTTGACGATAGTCAGGGGGCATTATGTTTTGCACCTGTCCGCCCGTCTGTCCGTCCGTCTGTCTTTCCATCCGTGCGTCACGCTTTTACGTGCAGTTGCTACGTGCAGTTGGTTGTCACAGTTTTTTCATTGTCTTATATCTCACTAACCACTGTAGCTATTGGCATGGAATTGCATATATACATAAACCACCATCCATGTTTTAATTGCGCATCCAGCCCATGTTGCCCGCAAGCCCAAGGTCAAGGTCAAATGACTTTACATGCAGCTAGGCAAGCACCACCATGGGGGCATCGCTGTGTCTTACAGACACAATTTTCTAGTTGTATTTGTAGGTAATCTTGAAAGAGGAAGAGTTGGCCAAGTGTCAGACTGAGCTGTCAGAGAAGATGCAGGAGTGGGAAAACATGCAACTGAGGAATGCAGTACTCTCGACTGAGGTCTCTAGTCTGCATGACAAACTCAAGACCTCAGAAACTACTAGGTATAGGCAGGTTTTTAAGTGTTGTCGCGCTGGATGATTATTTTATCATATTTGTTCATGTGTATTAGATAATTTCATATTTAAACTGTTATATAGGAATTTTTAGCTAAATTGCTATTGTGCTGTGTTTGTTATGTGTCGTCAACATTTTTAGCTCAGCAGAGCACTTTTGTGCTCAGGGTGAGCTTTTGTGATCGCCTGATGTCCGTCGTCTGTCGGCGTGCGTCGTCCGTCATCCGGCGTCAACAATTTGAACCTTTAAATATCTTTTCCTCTGAATCAACAGGGCTCTCAGCTTTCATCTTTGGTACATAGCATCATCTGTAAGTCCTCTACAAAAGATATATAAATTATGCCCCTTGGGTCAAAATTGGCCTCGCCCCAGGGGTGCCTTGTTTTCGATAGAAACATATAGTAAAACTTTGAATATCTTCTTCTTTGAAACTGGAAGGTTCTCAGCTTTGATATTTGGCACATATCATTATGTTCAGGTCCTCTATAAAAGTTATGTAAATTATGCCCCTGGGGTTAAAATTGGCCCCACCCCAGGGGTAGCCAGTTTTCAATAGAAACTTATAGAGAAAACTTTGAAAATCTTCTCCTGAATCTACAGGGTTCTCAGCTTTCATCTTTGGCACATAGCATCATGTTTAGGTCCTCTACAAAAGCTATATAATTTCTGCCCCTGGGGTCAAAATTGGCCCTACCCCAGGGGTGGTCAGTTTTCAGTAGAAACATATAGTGAAAACTTTGAAAATCTTCTCCCCTAAAACTGGAAAGTTCTCATCTTTCATATTTGGCACATAGCATCATGTTCTGGTCTTCTACATGAGTTATATAAATTATGCCCCTGGGGTCAAAATTGGCCCACCCCAGGAGTGGTCAGTTTTCAATAGAAACATATAGTGAAAATTTTTGAAAATCTTCCCTTCTGAAACTGGAAGGTTCTCAGCTTTCATATTTGGCACATAACATCATGTTCAGGTCCTCTACAAAAGTTATGTATTATGCCCCTGGAATCAAAATTGGTCCCACCCCAGGGGTAGCAAGTTTTCAATAGAAACATTTAGTGAAAACTTGAAAATCTTCTTCTCTGAAACTGGAAGGTTCTCCGCTCTCATATTTGGCACATAGCATCATGTTCAGGTCCTCTACAAAAGTTACATAAATTATGCCCCAGGGGTCAAAATTGGCCCGCCCAAGGGTCCACTAGTTTTCAATAGAAACATATATTGAAAATTTTGAAAATCTTCTCCTCTGATTGTCTGGTGAGCGATATCAGGGCCATTCTGGCCCTCTTGTCTACTTAAACAGCATGTAGTCCTTGTTAGCTTGTATTTTTAGAAGAATTCACGAGCTATGGTCGTAACTCCGGCGTCTGCGTCGTCGTAGTTGTCATCTGAAATCTTAACATTGACCATAACTTCTTCAATTTTTCATTTACAACCTTCATTTTTGGTATGCATGTTCATCTTGACAATGATGACAGACGAGCTTTGGCACCTGCTTGCCATGCTCTTGTTTCAACATGTATTTTATTCCATATAAACATCCCTGATTTGGGTAAAAAGGGCAGATTTTAAGTTACAAATACCAAATATTACAGCTAAATGCTTTATAGCAAAAGAACTGAATTAAAATGGAGCAATTTATCCATTTAAGGTTGAGACTAGATGAGGAGAGCATTGAGCATGGTAAAATAGTTAGTGCCCTGACGAAGGAGAGGATGACCCTAGACCAATCACTGTCTGAGGCCAAGGCACACCTTAATGAGGTAAGAGTCTCCTTGTGGCTAATTTATAGTGCACTGATTACTCTAGCTATAAGTTGTATTTTTGTATATAAGTCGCCAACTGAATGAAGAATGTTGACTTTTTTCATGATAATGCACCAGCACATACTGCTGCCAGAACAAAGGACTTATTGATGACATACACATAAAAAACTACAGTAAAACTTCTCTATAGCTGCCACTAAATTACATTAAGTATTTTGTGTTAAAGGCAAGGTGAAAGTAAAACAGAACATTCTGTTTTATTTTGACCTTGCTTTAAGCAGCCATTTTCATAAACAACAACTAATTAACACAATTTAGTGGCCATTATAGAGAGGTTTTACTGTATTCAACATCCTCCCCATAGTCCTGACTTTGCCCCCAGTGACTTTTTTGTTTGCAGAATTGCAGAAAATGCTTTCTTGAAACAAATATTCAAATAGGGGAGCATCGAGTTGGGCTTTTAATCAGTACTTTAGATATAAGCCCGGATCTTTGTTCACTGGTGGTATCATGAAGCTCCAGCAATGTTGGGACAAGTGTATTATGAAAGGAGATTGTTTTAAGAGATAAAAATTGTATTTTTTTTTAAAATGATGCCCTGGACCAAGACTTTGAACAAAAGTCCACATAGATATTGACTGCTCCTGTATTCTCAGGCTTGAGTCTAAAGAATATTCTCAGACATGTTTGGGAATAATTTTGAGAATAGTATTGAAATAGATTTCTATGAATTTCATGGTATATAGTATACATTTTGTATTTGAGAACTAGACTCTTTTTTTCTGCTTTTGAGTATATAGAGAGGGAATGTGAGCATTTGGTTTGAATTCAATGACACACTCTCAGACTACAAACGCAGGAATATTCTGACAATATTTGCTTGATTTCCATCTTCTACTATTGTGGTAGCAGCTAGGGACCAGGCATATGGGAGAGTATTACTTAGTCTTTAGTCTGAGAACATATTTTAGAATTCAGACCTTATGGCATGATATTTTCAAACAATTTGTCAAGATGTAAGCAGAACAAAGTCATTTACCTTCTGTCACTTTCTCATTTTCGCTTTTCCATGCCTGTGCCAGATCAGATGGTTCCTATGGCAGCCATCTGATCTGATCTGATCAGCTCTCTTTCTTTATGGAATTATATAGATCTGATTCTACAGTATTTGTCGCTTTGAAAATATTAAATTAGTTAACATAAGTGACCAAGTTACACATAAATGTTCATATGACAGAGGGTTAAGACAACAATGCAGTTTTTAAAATATCAGACTAAAATACCTTTGCCTCAAAACTAAGAGATATTCTTAGGAAATATAGGATAAATGTTTGTGTTATGTAATAATGTTTCACTGTAAAACAGTACCTTGTTGGATTTTCGTTAGAATTAACTTTTGTTGGACTATTCTGATGGGTATCAACAAGACAGGGTTTGCCTCAGAAATAAGAGCTTTGGATCAAACAGTATACCTCTCACCTATCTTACCCACATTTGTTTTAACCCATTCCCGCATACAGACGCCTTTTGACGCTTCTGTAAAAGTCACTGTGAAACCATTGTGACAAATAGAGCATTTGCTCCATAGGAGCAAATGCTCTATTTATCACAACGGTTTCAACACTACATAATTCTAAAAGTTTCCTTTTCAGTAGTACATGCTCCTTTTCGATAGATTTGGTCAAAGAGGTTGGATCTAAAAATAGCCTATGAGGGACACCCATCCTCATATAAGCGGCTTTTTACGCCTTTGCAAACAGAGCAGACCCTGTTCAGATGGCTCTGATAGGAGCCGTCTGATCAGGGTCTGCTCGGTTTGCTTTTGAAATGATTTAAATCTGATTCTATAGTTTCTGTCAAAGCAAACAATTCCCTTGAAAAGTTTACATTTGAAAATTTAGCTAATTGGTATTTATGATGGCATTGTTTTTTACATGAATATTGAACAGGGAAAGGGTTAAAGCAATTGTTTTACATGTAACCTTGATCATAGTAATATATGTGAATGTTTAAATGCAGGTATCCAGTAACTTGTCAGCTGTGCGGGCCAGTCACACTGACTTGGAGAACACACATCAGACACTTGTGAGGAACTTTGATATGCATAAAAACAAGGTAACGTCCACTACCAGCATCCACCTGTCTATCCGTGTCTGCTCTGTAACTCTAACATGTATAGATTTTGGAATAACCTAGTATTTTGTTCACTGCAGCGAGACAATGTGTCATATGCAAGACCCTGGTTGGTCTCTCAAAGGCCAAGGTCACACTTACGGGCCAAATGTCCGGACTCCCATTTTTAGCTTTTCTGTTTTTAGCTCCACTTTTTCAAAAAGAGGAGCTATTGTCATGACCCTCTCGTCGGCGTCGGCGTCGGCGTCGGCGTCGGCGTTGGTTAACCTTTTTGTTAAGGTCCTTTTCTAGAAACCATCAAAGATATTTGGTTCATATTTGGTATGTATGTTTACTATCACAAGGGGAACCCATTTCACAAGGGTAGGTAACTCTAAAATTAATTTTGCCATAGTTATGCCCCTTTTTCGACTTAGAATTTTCATTGTTGGTTAAGTTTTATGTTCAGGTCCTTGTCTCAGAAACTGTTTAAGATATTTGGTTCATCTTTGGTATACATATTAACTATCACAAGGGGAACCCATTTCACAAGGGTAGGTAACCCTAAAATTAATTTTGCCATAGTTATGCCCCTTTTTCGACTTACAATTTTCATTGTTGGTTAAGTTTTATGTTCAGGTCCATATCTCAGAAACTGTCCAAGATATTTGGTTCATCTTTGGTATACATATTAACTAAAACAAGGGGGACCCACTTCACAAGGGTAGGTAATCCTAAAATTAATTTTGTTGTTGTTATCTCCCCTTTCTGACTTAGACTTCTACTACACTATCCAGCACTAAAGAAAGTGGAGCGCGCTGTCTGCGGACAGCTCTTGTTCTAAGAAACGTATGAGTTATTGTTGTAACTCTGGCATTCACGTTGTTGTTGTCATTGTCGTTGTTACAGTTGGCAGCTTCAGTGTAGCAGAGCAGCCTTGGCACCAGCATATGGTGCTCTTGTTATGTCCACTCTGTAACTTGACATGCAAGTATGGATTTTGGAATAACCCGGCACAAATGTTCCCCTCATTCAGATAACTTGTCACATGCAAGACACAGGTCGGTCTCTCAATGCTCAAAGTCACATTTAGGGTCAAGACTCCAGATTTTCGAATCCAGTCTGTAACTCTTGCATAGGTATAAGAATTATGGATTTTGGAATAACCTGGCACAAATGTTCACCAATAGAGATGATGTGTTGTGGGCTTTACCAATGTCCATTTGTAAAGGCAAGGTCTCACTTGGGGACCAAACGTCATGATGCCTCATTTTCGAGTCTGACATGCATTTATGGATTTTGGAATTACCATGCACAAATATTTACTACACCAAGAGGACATGTTGTGCACAAATAGAGCAGGCCCTGATCAGACAGCTTCCACAGGAGCTATCTGATCTGGGTCTACCCAGTTTGCAAAGGCGTAGAAAAGCATATGTATGGAGTAAAGGGTTAAATAGGGTTTGACTGAGAAATGAGAGATTTAGATAGATAAATAGGCCACTTATCTACAGCACTGCAGATATCTGTTACAGAATAGCCAAGTTCTACAGGAAAAAGAGGACCAGATAGAGCAGCTACAGGACAGGATCAAGTTGCTGGAGCAACGAGAGCAGGACCAGACCCTTTCAGGGGACGAAAGAGTTGTGGCATTGGAGAAAGAGGTAGGGGCTGATGTCCTAGTGTGTTTGACTTCACAAACAAATTCTCAGAATAGTAGAAGCTGTGAACCAAATAAAATTGACTTTGAATATTTTGATATGTTGGAAACTGTTCAGTCAAATTTGCTCATGCAACCACATGCATTAAGTGACGTTTTGTCTGTTCAAAGTGACATCACCAGACACTAGGCATAAGGCAAATTATTAAAGATTTATAGAGGATTCCACCATAGTATTGTTTTTTTTACAGTGATACTTATTTAAAAAAAAACCATGTTTCTCATTAATATGCAGAAAGTGTGATAAATTCTGTATTGAATAGCATTCCTATAATGAATAGATAAAAACATCTCTCTTCCTGTAATCACTGTTTGGTGTTAAAACACCATTGAATATCAATATGACTTTGTTTTGTTTGTTTTTAGCTCACCTTGGCTATACTCAAGGTGAGCTTTTGGGAGACTTGAATGTCTGGCGTCCGTTGTGTGTCACCAATAGTGTTTACACTCTAGAAAACAGTTTTGGCCCAATCTTCCTCAAAATAGTTCAGGATGTTTGTCTTGATATTACCTCGATTAAGTTGGAAAGCCGGTGGGATCCAGTCAAAAACAAGGTCACTAGGTCAGTTAAACGTCAAATCTTGATTTTACTCTAGGGGCAAAACTTTTGACCGAATCTTCCTCAAATGTGCTCTCAATATTTGTCTTGATGATATCTTGATCAAGGTCAAAAGTGAATGGGTCCCGGTCCAGAACTAGGTCACTAGGTCAAAAAGTAGGTAAAATCTTATTTACACTCTAGAGACCTCAATTTTGAACTAATCTTTTTAAAACATGCTCAGGATGTTTGTCTTGATGATATCTTGGTCAAGTTCTAAAGCAGGAGTGGATGTCAAGGTGTGAAGACATGTAACTTGTTGTCTGCTGATAAAAGTTAATTTAACCTAGTTAATAGTGATAAAAATCCATGAAATTTATGGAATATATGGATTAATGTGATAATAACAAGTCTGTACAGAAATAATTTGAAAAGGAATCCAGGATTTGGAGATTTTAGGAACTAAAGAAAGACAATAGGATTCCTTTGTTTGGATTACCTATGGTTTACCTGCCTATGGTAAGATATTCTTTGTGACTCTTTGTTATACAGACAAGCTGAATTGTGAGACATCCCCCAATAACTGTGCTAAGTCTTGTTGTTTTGGAAAATCGTTTAGGAGAATAGACCCTGCATCATGAGTAAAACTGAGGGGAAGGGTGATTTAATAAAATCTGGAAAACAATTTGCAAAGACCAAGCCTCCCCCATCTAAGAGAACCCACTCTGATGTCTCCCCAAATCAGAGCTATGAAGAGATTACTGCTTTAAACCAGCAGATAGAAGAGATGTCAGACGACATGAAGTCAATACGAGAAGAAATAAAGACTATCATGAAAAAAGATCAGTTGGAAAAGTTCATCCAAGAGACAGTTACAAAGATCATTTCAGATATAAATGAAAGCATTGACTTGATGGTGCAGATAAAAGTAGACGAGAAAATGGTAGTTTTCAAAGAAAAGGTACAAGACATAACAGAAGAAAACAGCCAGCTAAAAAGTGAAGTTGGCTGCTTGAGAAAGAAAGTTGAAGCACTGGAAACTGCGAATGTGGAAATTGACGGCAGATCCAAACAGGCACTTGCGAAAGCCAACTATAATGAACAATATTCTCGCAAAAATAATTTGAAAATCTTGAATATTAAAGAGAGCCAAAACGAATCTGAAAATGATCTGAAAGCATTGGTATGCAGCATGCTGGAACAAAAAGGTGTGTCCCTGGACCAAAACAAGATAGTGGCAATCCATCGCATCCCCGGGAAACCAGGCTTACCCAAGCCAGTTCTCATGAAACTGACAAATAACAATGAAAAAGCAAAGATAATGAGAAAGAGAACAGATTTCAAGTCAACAGGTAACCGGCTGGTAGACGATGTGACCAGGTTGAATACTGTGCTGATAAAACGCCTTGTTGAGCACCAAAGGATTCAACAGGCCTGGTATTTCAATGGCAGCGTCTATGGGAGTTCAACCCAAGGGAAGCGCTACAAATTTGACTTATATGACAATGTCAACGAAGTTCTCGGTTCTGAGGGCCCTGTAAGTGGGCAAAGATAGACCAGTTTTTACAGAGATCTAGGTATTGTGAGATATCAAGACTGTGGGACTGGGTAACGTTTCTGTTTTGTTTTGTTTTTCTTTTTTCTGCTTTCCTTCTAGCATTGTATTCTACGGAATTTATTGGAACGTAATCAAACGTTTTGGATCCAGATGACATATCAAGTATGTTGACATCAAATCAGGATCCAAACAGTTTGACATCTGTTGGCATATCCAGGTGAAATAGATTTTTAAACTAACCCACGGCATTTCTGCTGCCCGACCATTTTTGTCTATACCTTTTGAATCAGAATGCAACCCCAGATCCAGATCGGGTGACTCCTGTAGGAGTCATCTGATCGAGGCCTGCTATGGTTGCTCAGGACATAATGTAGAATGTCATAGATCTGATCCCACAGCTTCTGCTCAGACCAAAGTACTGGTATAGACTTTAATATGATAGGGTCTTTTAGCATGTGATCTGGATCCAAACTGTCACAAACTTTTTGCCAAGTCAGATGCTTCAATACTATTTGAGATTGCTATCTGGAGTATGAAATTTTTTGAAACTTTCCCTTTATAATCAGTGCTGGAAATAAAGTTGGGAAAAGTGTGAGTGATATCTGTATGGATTACCCTTCAAGGGATACAAACCAGCCCATGAGACAAAGGTAACTAAGGTTTGGACACAATATACAGTTAGAATAGCAATCAGCTGTATATACTACATTGTTTGCAGTACTAAAGTGTGCTTTGACTCTTTTCATGAAGCTACTGCTGTGCTTACTGATATATTGACCCTTTGCATGCCACAGACAGAGCAATGGGTCCCTATGCAAATAGTTTGGATCCAGATGAGATGCTGATAATACCGTCTCTCTACCGACTCCAAATTGTTTGACACTTTCACCATATTTTTGTATAGAAAAGGAAGGGGATTTTATTTTAATCCCTGCCCTGATTGATATTCATGTAAGGAATTATGACACCATGTATATTTATTGGATGAAGTTTTTGTAATGTATATTTTTCAAGGAAATTTCGCTTTGACAAGACTGTCCATAGAGTCAGATCTACAACATTTCAGGAGCAAACTTGGCAGACCCTGATTTTGGTCTGCTCATTTTGCAAATTAATGAAAATGTTTTTTACATGAAGGAAAGGGTTAAAAAAATTAAAGGATAACCGTTTTTGCGGAAAACAAACTGCTCAGCCTGCAAAGTGTTAATGCTGGTCACTTCAGATGGACACTATGGTGTAATACAGAGACATTAACTATTTGACTGCAGGGAATTACCAAATGATGGTAATACCGACAGTATCAAGATTCTTTTTTTTTTAAGATATTTTAAATTTCCAACTAGCTGAATAGTGGATTGGTCCTTTACTGTTTAACCCATTCCCTCGTATTGACGCCTTTTGAGGCCTCTGTAAAAATCATTTTATGAAGCCACTGTGATAAATAGAGCATTTGCCCTTATGGAACGAGTGCTCTACTTATCACAATGTTTTCAAAACTACATAATCCTATATGTTTCTTTTTGTATAGTAAATGCTCCTATTCAGTGGATTTATTAAGAGGTTGTGTCTCGAGGTGGCATATAGGGTAGTGGGTTAACAATAAAGTATGAAAGGGTGTATTAAGTGAGATACTTAAAAGACAAATGGTGCACAACCAAATTGGTAGCAGAAATAACAGTCTAGTATGGATATTCTCCAGGTAAGTTGGCTGTATACCTGCATTGAAATTTAAAATGTTCAGGTTCTACCCTTTGCAGGCTCTCAGAGTCCTGTTAAAGATAGACTCTTTGTGGGTTTACTGTAATTTTCATTGTTGCCTGTACATTTGTACAAAAAGCGGGGATCCAGAAGAAACACCAAGTAGGTTGCTGTCTAATCAGGACCCAAACTGTTTGACTGTTTTTCTTTTTGAGATTGAGACAAAGGGAAGTAACTTTTAGAAGACATTGAATGACATTCTTTTTTAATAGACCTAATATCACAAAATGCACAATGTTTTATGACACTTTCAGAACTTGACTTTCCCGTACCGGGAAGTATGATGGCACAAAGTGCAATTGCTTCAAATTTGGAGCCGGACTATTTGATATCTCAAAGTATGTTCCATTTGGAAATGGAAAGTGGCACTAGGACTTACAGCAGAATGCAATTTTGCAGATAAGACTTGTACAGTACTGAAAGATTAACCCTTTACTCCATAGAGGCACCTTTGCAAAGGAAACATACCCGGATCAGATGGCTCCTATATGAGCCATCTGAGCAGGGTCTGCTCTGTTTGATTATGAAGGGCTGATTCTACACTTTCCGTCAGAGAAAATAATTCCTCTGTCCATGGACCGTTACAGAAATATCAATTTATAAATGATTCGGATATTCAAGGAGAGTTTGGTAGTCAGTCTGTATATCTGGTGTGGTCAGCAGGCAGGGGATTAACCCTATCCTCCATATACCTTTCTATGCCTCTGTGGGAGCTCACTTTTTGAAAAATGGAGCCTTTGCTTCATAGGAACAAATGCTCTATTTACCGTGATGGTTTCAATACTACACAATTCTAAACTTTTACTTTTCTCTAGTAAATGCTCCTTTTAGGTAGATTTATTCAAAGAGGTCTGATCTAAATATATATATCTTGTTAAGGAATGGGTTAGACAGTCCATGATTTGCCATCTGCAAGGTCTCTTTGCCATTGTGGTATACATGTATGCAATACTTTCAGCAGTAATTGGATCCGTTTAGATACTGATGGTGCAGAATTTAAGAATTTAGCCAATTTTGGCTTCGTCCAGAGTTACTTCAACCATTTCCCTGTTCAGTATTCATGTAAGAGTTGAAGACTTCGTTAATGTTTATTAACTGAATTTTGCTAGTAAAATTATTTTAGGCCAATTTTTCTTTCACAAGACTGTGGAGCACATTTATATCTGGAAATAAGCAAACGGAGCAGATCCTTATTAGATGGCTCATCCTGTTGAAGCCATTTGATGTGGGTCTGCCCTGTTTGCAGATGCATGAAATAGTGCTTAAAATGAGGGAAAGGGTTAGGAATATACGGACACCAGGTAATATATTTCATGAATATCAGATGTATAAGTATTCAAGGTTATAGGTAACCAATATCAGCTCATTTTTGTTGCATTGTTTTAACACACCCCCCCTTTTTCACTTGTCAGTTCTTTCTTGTCTCCAAAGTTTTAAGGAGACAATGTTTTTTGTTTGCTTTTTTAGTTTCATATGTTGTTACTATGATCTTCAAGAATTGTGCTCTCTCTGTGCTGAAATATGTTCAAGTTACCCAATCCAGAATGACAGCTAAAATTTTGTCAGTCAACTGTCAGGGTTTAGGATCAAATGAAAAACGTCTTGATGTCTTTAATTTCCTGAAAACAAAAGATTGTCAAATCTACTGCTTGCAAGATACCCATTTTACGAGTCAGACAGAAAAATTTATTCGTGCACAGTGGGGATTCAATTGTATATTTAGCCCAGGTAGCTCAAACTCAAGAGGAGTTGCAATATTATTCCATAAGAATTTAGAATACATCTTACATGACCACAAGTCTTGTAATGAGGGAAACTTTTTAATAGCTGATCTTACTGTTGAGAAAAACAGATTCACATTAATTAATATTTATGGGCCAAATACTGATTCACCAGAATTTTTTGACAATGTTGTAAAGTCATCTGTAACATATAATAATGAAAAAATAATAATTTGTGGAGATTTCAATGTTGTGCAAAATCCAAGTATAGATTGTTATAACTATATGCATATCAATAACAAGAAATCTCTAGAAAAGATTAAACAAATCAAAGATGACTATAATTTTATTGATCCGTTCAGAGAAAACTATCCGAACCTCCGACGCTATACATGGAGAAAAAAGAATCCGTTAAAACAAGCCAGATTAGATTATTTTTTAACTACAGAAAATCTTTTAACATCTGTCTATAAATGTTACATAGAACCAAGCTACCGATCAGACCATTCTATGATTATTCTTGAACTCAAATTTATCGATTTTCAAAAAGGCAAACCACTTTGGAAACATAACAACTCACTTCTAAAAGACCTTGATTATCTGAAAATAGTTAATGAAAAAATATCCAATATTAAAATACAGTATGCTCTGCCAGTATATAATTATGAAAATATTGATGATATACCAGATAATGAGTTACAACTTGTAATAAATGACCAGTTGTTCCTTGATACCTTACTCATGGAAATAAGAGGCAAATCAATCTCCTATGCAAGCTTCAAAAAGAAGGAAAATGAGAGACATCAGAATGAAATCATAAAAGCTATTGAACAAATTGAACAGAACTTAACGCCTGACAATCAGAAACATCTTGAAGATCTACAGGCAGAATTAACTAATCTTCGCAGACAAAAGATGCAAGGCATTCTAATTCGATCAAGGGCAATCATAATTGAAAATGATGAAAAACCAACCAATTACTTTTGTGGCCTTGAATCCCAAAATTATATCAGTAAAATAATTCCAAAGATTGAGAAGGAAGATGGCACAATTGTAAAGGAGCAATCTGAAATTCTTGAGGAGACAAAAATGTTTTATCAATCATTGTTCTCAAGCAGAGATAATAAGTTAATTGATGTCGACATAGGAGCAGAACTTAATGATGACCATATTCCTAAATTATCAGAAACTGAATCTAAATCTCTAGAAGGATTAATTACATATAAGGAGGGGTCTGATGCATTAAAATCAATGAAAAACAATCGTAGTCCTGGATCAGATGGTTTTAGTGCAGATTTCTTTAAAGTATTTTGGCGAAAATTAGGACATTTTGTAATAAGAGCTATTAATTACGGATTCAAAAATGGTGAATTATCCACTACACAAAAAGAAGGTATAATAACATGCATTCCAAAAGAAAATAAATCACGACAATTTTTAAAAAATTATAGACCAATATCCTTGCTGAACTGTGCATATAAAATTGCGTCCAGTGCAATCGCAAATAGAATTAAAACTGTGTTACCAAAACTTATTAATCAGGATCAAACAGGATTTATAGCTGGCCGGTATCTCGGAGAAAATACAAGGATAATATATGACATCATGAATTTTGCAGATAATCACAACATACCAGGCCTTATTCTTCTGGTAGATTTTGAAAAAGCATTTGATTCCTTATCGTGGAACTTTATCAGGAAGGTTTTGCAATATTTTAAATTTGGCAAGTCCATTCAGTCATGGATAACAGTATTAAATAAAAACGCAAAACTTTGTGTAAATCAAGGCGGTAACTTGTCATCTTTTTTCGAAGTTGAAAGGGGCTGCCGACAAGGGGACCCTATCTCACCTTATATTTTCATCTTATGTGCTGAGATCCTTGCTATAAGAATCAGACAGAATAAAGATATAAAAGGGATCAAGGTTGGCAATGTTGAATTTAAATTCTCACAATATGCAGATGACTGTGCTGCAATTCTTGATGGCTCGTCAAACTCACTGAATGAAACATTAAATGAATTGTCAGCATTTGCACAATATTCAGGTCTCAATGTAAATTTTGACAAAACGCAGGTTGTTTGGATAGGTAAAAATAAATATAGTAGTAACACCATAAAAACAAAATGGAAGCTGAAATGGGGAGTAACTAGCTTTAAACTCCTAGGGATAAACTTTGATGTGGATTTGGAGAAAATTGTAATTCTAAACTATAAAGATAAGATATCTCATATGAAGGGAGTTATTAGCAAATGGAAAAGACGATATCTTACACCTATAGGAAAAATAACAGTGATAAAATCGTTATTGTTACCCATATTCAACCACTTGTTTATATCGATCCCTAATCCACATGAAGATATCTTGAAACATTTAAACAACTTGTTTTTTGATTTTCTATGGGAAGGACCAGCAAAAATTAAACAGAGCATAATCATAAAGGAATACCATGAAGGAGGACTAAAAATGATAAACTTACTAGCATTTATACGGAGTCTTAAAATTACATGGTTAAGAAGGTGTATTTTTAATCCAGGTAAATGGAGCAAACTTGCTGCGGAGAGTTTTGATTTAAAGAATGTTTTAAAATTTGGAGATGCATTTATACAAAAACAGAGACAGAAAATGAAAAATAGATTTTGGGAAGACGTTTTAAAATCATATGAAGTACTTATAAAGACAGCTTCTGTATCAAATACAGATCAATTTCTTGCCACACCAACATTTTACAATAGTGAGATTATAATGGGGGAACAACCCATTTATTTTAAAAATTGGTGTGAAAAAGGAATATATCTTATCAATGATTTGATACAAGAAAATGGCAGTTTCTATAATGAAGCAGATTTTAATCAGTTTTACCTAGTACATACTAACTTTTTACAATATAATGGATTAATAAAGACTTTAAAAGAATATGCAAAAATAAACCATGTGCAACTACCAAACAAAAAGCTCCCCAATCCAAGTATACCATTTTCAATCTCAATTTTGATAAAGAGTAAAAAAGGCACAAAAGATATTTACAATATTCTGAATAAAAATAAAGAAATTGCGACAGCAAAGCTAAAATGGGAAAAAATATTTGATATAAGTGAAGAAACGTGGAAACATATTTTTATGTCACCATTTAAATCTTCTAGTAAAACCTCCCTGCAATGGTTTCAGATAAGAATAAATCATAATATATTACCAACCAAAAAATATCTGTTTGCTATTAATGCCATTACTAGTCCTCTATGCTATCACTGTCAGGTTGAAGAAAACATTATTCATATGCTTTGGTCCTGTCCTGAAACACAAGCCTTCCTAGAGGAAATCAAAACATATCTAAAAACTAAATATATAGATATCATATTTCAGGAAAAATCCTTTATTTTTAACATTGATAACACACCTGCCGATTGTTCCTTTCTGATCCAACTGAAACACTACATATTTGTGTCTAAGTTTCATAATAAACCACTGTCTATAACATCAATAATGAATAAACTGAGAAATTATTTTCAGCCAATGAGTTATTTAGCCCATGAAAATAACAGAATAGACAAATTTGTAAAGCAATGGGAAAAATATATACATGTATTAGACAGTGGATATGCAAAATAACTTGCTTACAATTCACTTTTTAAAAACTGTTTTTCCACATATTGTCAAAAAGTTATTAAATACTATATTATTTCCAAATCAAGTTGCTACAAATTATTACCCTAACTCTGGCAGTGAAAACTCCTGATCATTCTGCATAAAGCTTATTCTTTTGAAACGTGTATGTGTTTCATGCACACAGAGAGCTCTCTTGAAAAAATGTCTCATCTTAATTCCCCATCCAAATATAAAAAAGACAGGAAGGCCGAAAGAATCTGCCTTTATTTGGACATTACATGTATGTTCTTTTTATTCTACAATGTATATATAATTATGCTACGATTATCTTTGTAAAGTGTGTGAGGGATGGCCCACCCCGACCTGTAACACACTAATTGGACGGGGTGAATAAAGTATTTAGAAGATCAAAAAAAAAAAAAAAAAAAAAAAAAAAAAAAAAAAAAAAAAGGTGGGGCCTGGTTAAAAACTATGTCACTAAGTCGAAAAGTAGATAAAATCTTGTTTACACTTTAGAGGCCTCAATTTTGAACTTATCATTCTAAAACTTGCTCAGGATGTTTTTCTTGATGATATCTCGATCAAGTTTGAATATGTTTGGGCCAGGAAGAAAAAGTAGATCACTAGGTCAAATAAAGATAAAAATCTTGTTTACACTCTGGAGGCCTCAATTGTGTCCCCATCTTTCTCAAACCTGCTCAGGATGTTTGTCTTGGTGATATCTCAATCAAGGTAGAATAGGGTGGGGCTGGGTCTAAAAGTAGGTCACTAGGTCAAATAAAGGTTAAATCTTGTTTACACTCGATTTTCAATTTTAACCTAATATTCCTAAAACTTGCTGGGATATTTATTTCAATCATATCTCAATCAGGTTTAAATATGGGTCGAGCTGGGCCAAAAACTAGGTCACTAGGTCAAATAATGGTAAAATCTTGTTTACAATCTAGAGCCTACAATTTTGATCCAATCTTCCTGAAACTTGCCCAGGGTGTTTGTCTTGATGTTATATCGATCATGATCCAATATGGAGAGGGCCAAGTGAAAAAGTAGATAATTAGGTCAAATAAAAGTTGGATCTTTGTTACACTCTAGAGGTCACAACTTTGATTCAATCTGCAAGTGTACACATTTGGAGAACTAACAGGTACTTTTAAAACCACAACTTGACTTTGAAATGTATTATCCTTTATAGAGAGAGGGACTTGAAAGGAAGTTGTCAGAAACCAGAGAACAGTTGTCCCAGGTGAAATCATCTTGGAGTGAAAAGATCTCACATCTGGAGGAACAGGTACATTTGACTTTGAAGGATTAGGGCAACACAATTGTATTATCTTCTTAATAGTCCTTTACCTGAAAAATATTCATGCACATCTCTCCACACATTTTAACCCTTTACTCCATGAATATTTGTGTAAGAAATACATCATGAATATTAATTAGTGTATTTTTTATAGTGGCACATGTACCATGGAACGTTTGGCAATGGCTGAAACTGTTTAGTCCTATCTATATTATTTTATGAGCAAACATAGCAGACCCTGATCAGACAGCTTCTATAGTAGCCATCTGATCTGGGTCTACTCTGTTTGCAAAGTCGTAGAAAGGCGTACACTGCGTCAGATTTGTAATATGTAAGTATACAGAGCAGATCCTACAGGAATTGTCTGATCTGGGTCTATTCTGTCTGCAAAGGCACAAACAGTTAGGATTATTAAGTAAAGGGGTTGTAAACAGTTTGGAACCAGATGAAACCAAAACACTTGCCCTCTTATGAGAATATAAACTTGTTGATATTATACAGTGCTTCAAAAAGGAATGAAGGAAATAAATTTGAAAAATTAAGCATGCAACAATAGCTTGTAAAGATTAAATGAGATTGTAACAATAGTTTTGCCAGTGCCCTCAGAACATAATTGTGTAATGAATATTGATACAGTAAAACCTCTCTAAACCGGAATTCTAGTAGAGAAAAATTTAGATACTTTTAGACAGGTGGCTGCTTAATGCAGGGTGAAAGTCATGTAGAAAGCTCCTAGAGGAGACTGATATTTATGCTAAATTTAACATACGGCTTAGAGCGTTTTTATTGTACTTACATGCATTAAAAACTTCCAATACACCAGTCATTCAATGTTTGGCATGCTATAGATGTGTCCATGATTACATTTGCAAACTGTTTGAATCAAGATGAAATGCCAGATAAAATGGAATTTTCTGTGGCGGAATATTTGTTTTTATCACATGTTAAAATTTAACCCATTCCCTCATACTGATGCCTTTTGACATCTCTGTAAAAGTCACTTTTTGAAACCATTGTGATAAATAGAGCATTTGCACTATACACAATTCTAAACTTTTCCTTTTTCTAGTAAATGCTCGTTTTCAGTAGATTTATTCAAAGAGGTTGGGTCAAAGTAGCCTATAAGGGAATGGATTATCAGGAGATTCATGTCAATTTCTGTTTATATAATTTAGAAATTTATATTACCATTAAAGATCTCTCACCTGAATCTGAAGATTGTTGAAGACAATGAGGAGCTTAAACAGGCCAGGACGAATACGGATAAGATAAAAGAAAGCCTACAGAAAGAGGTAGGGTCTGATATGTCAACAAAGATAGGATAAAACATAATAGTCATGGAAAATCAATATTTAGTATTAATGTGAAATTGGCTTTAATTGTCTGTGGCTTATCGAAAGTCCTAATGTATTAAGGTTTTGCATGTTATTGCTTTAAATATTTGGCTCTTTTACAGAGAAATAGTTTTTTTTCTGATGAGGCATTTGATCTTTATAGCATGTGGTAGCTTCTACAGTATTAACTCTTGCCTGTTCCAATTGTCAGAGTACTTTTTTACACTTGCAAACAAAGTTTGAGGGGTTATACTGGAATCACCGTTTGCCAGTAGGTCGGGTAGTCCACATTTAAACATTGGTAGTTGGTGTCACCAATTCCTCCTTCATTTATTTAATTCAACCACAAATAGTAATTGTGCAAGATGCAATATTCATGTCTTTAGCGTGGAGTATTGCAGAATTATCTCCCCTTGAAATGTAAGTAATAGTTGTCATATTGGTATGAAACATGGGTAGTTGGTGTCGCAACATGGGTAGTTGGTGTCGCAAACTCCTCCTTCAATTTCGAAATTAATGAACAACATATATTTGGCATACATTATAATGATGAATAGTAGATATGCTAGATGCCAATTTCATGTGTTTAGCTCGAGACATTGCAGAATTATCTGTCTTTAATTTTGAGTAACTTTTGTCATTTTGGTTAGATTTGCAATCAAGGATGTCGTATGAGGGTATTCATTACCTTTAGTGATAGTTCTAGTTTCCTTCATATCATTTCAGAAGTAGTGTCAATGTAACACAGTTTGAATTCTCCTGTGTTTTGCAAAGTAACTACAGTAAAAGCCCTCTAAGCCGAAAATTTAATGACAAAGAATTTAAGTCATTTAAGCCAGTTGGCTGTTTAATACAAGAGCTTTCTGCATGACTTGCATTAAACTACCACTAGTCTAAACCCTTTCCTTCATATAAACACCTTTTCACACATTTGCAAACAGAGTAGACTGAGTTCAGCTGGCTCTATTGGAGCTGTCTGATCAGGATTTGCTCTGTTTACTAATAGAATTTGATAGATCTATTTCTTTACTTTCTAAATTGGCAACAATGTTCCATCTTCCATATTATATTATTACTATTTTGTCCATGAATATTCAGTAGGTATTGAAATTCGGAATAAACATAGAACAGGGAAAGGATTAACCCTTTCTTCCATAAATAAGCCATTCTACGCCTCTGTAATAGTCACTTTTTAAAACCATTGTGATAAATAGAGCATTTGCAATGGTTTCAAAACTACACAATTCCGAAATGTTCCTTTTCTCTAGTAAATGCTCCTTTTCGGTAGATTTATTCAAAGAGGTTGGGTCTAAAAATAGCCTATGGAGGAATGGGTTAAACACCGGCCTTGATACTAATTTGACTGTCCTGTTTAGAGGGGTGTTGCTGTAATTTGTCTCATGTGGATCCTGTCTGTTTGCAATGGTGCTCACACTCACCCATTCCTTTGCAGATTGAGACACTGAAGGAGAGACTGTCTGCCTCAGAGAAACAGGCTCAAGATAACCTAGACATGGTCAGCAGTAAAGAGAGCCTTTTCAAAAAAGAGGTAATGTACTCAAAACATTGATATGGCGCTCTGGTCAGGTTCTATTTTCATCATTTTACTCTGAATAGATATCCTGTGCTGTATTTCGTCCAGTTTTAGCCCTTGAATAAAGCATAGCATTTACAACCAAAAACGTGATGACCTTTACTCACAGTTTGGATCCAGATTAGACACTGAGGAAATTGGTTGTCTTATGAGGATCCAAACTGTTTTGACACGCTGGTTGTGATTTTCAATAAAAATGAAAAAAGACTCCGACTAGCAATTTTTAGGAAAACAATTTACGATGATAAATGCTTATAAAAGTTAAGTTTCCTTAACATAAACGCCTTTGCAAACAGAGTAGACCCCGATGAGATGCTCTGTTTGCATATGAAATTATAATAAATCTGACTACAGTTTCTACCAATACTAAATGATCCAGTCAGGTTATTATAAAACTTCAGAAAATAGATATTTATGATGTTATTATTTCTTCCATTAATATTAAACAGGGAAGGGGATACATACTCTAGTTACTACAGTCAATACACTGTCTTGTTTTTAATCCATGGTGTAAATAAATATGGAATTTGTTTCTGACCAAATTGGGCTGGGCAACACAGTTACATATTTGCTAACAGTTTGATGTAAATAATTCAGTGTTGACCTTAACCCTTCGCTTGCTATTCATGTCAATATACCTACCTGCAAATAGTGAATACCCAGATGAGACGGCTCTTGCAGGAGCTGTCTCATCAGGGTCTGCACCATTTACAAATTGATTGTGCAACCAGTGCACTCCACAGCAGTGATTGCACAGCGAAATACTTGTACACAGTGAGAATATATGTAATTATACAACAGGGCATGGGTAAAGAAGGAGAAATGTATTTAAAATTCAGCAAGCGAAGGGTTAAAAGCAAACATTGATTTTAACCCTTTACTCCGTGAATATTCATGTAAGAAATAATGACATCATGAACACACATCAGATTAATGTTTATTATGGCTCATGAACATGTGAGTTATTTGCCTTGGCACAAACTTTAGAATAAAATATATATTATTTAATTAATAAGGCAAACGGAGCAGACCCTGATCAGACAACTTCTGCAGGAATCATCTGATCTGGGTCTACTCTGTTTGCAAAGGTAAATGATTGATTGATTGTTTGCAAAGGTCTAGGAAGGCATATTTATTGAGTAAAGGTTTAATAAATTATTCAGATCTCATTTATGAAAATTATTCTGAAAAACTTTAAAGGCTAAATTCTCTTAATGTTTTCAAGCTAAAAGTCAGCCTAGGAAGTGATACATTAATGAAGTTTTAAATGATGACCATAGTCCATATAATACATATACAGTTAACCTTTAGTCTGCAATGGGCAGATGGGTGAATACCTTTGCAAACAGTTTGGATCCAGATTAGAAGCAGAGTAACTCAGTATCTCATCAGGATCCAAACTGTTTGACATCCTGATTGCATTTTGGTAGACACATTTATTATAGCTTGAATTATGAAAATGTAGTAGGTGAACTAATCTGCAAAAATGATTTGCTCAGAAGGCTAAAGGTTAAGTAGAATACTATTTACGACCACCCTATATTTATACTTTCCATATATGGTTGATATGACATGTTGATATGCATTTTTGCTTCATATGGCGTACATGTTAGATTTACAGTTGGTATCTTTGCTTTCTGCACATTTATACTTGATATGTATGTTAGAAATTCTTAAATATGGTAATTGGTGTCGGCCTTGTATTGATGTTTATTTTCAGAATTTTTCTGGTAAATTCCAAACCATGATATAGATGTTACACATTTATATTTAAATGTTTATAGCAATGGGTTGCAAAATGATTGTTTTTAACACTTGCCTGTTGGCAGAGGAAGAGTATACATCCTGGTAGAGGTGAATTTTCCACATGTACCTGTAGCGAATGGTGTGCAGAAGGCCTCACATATTGCCCAAAGAAGTGACTTTGTGGCAGGCATGTTAAGTTTCAAGTATTATTCATGTAACCATTTCAAGTCGTAAATAGTCTTCTCATGAACATATCCTAGTTGTGGTTTGTAGCATAGTACCATCTGTCTTGATAATGCAATGTGTTATTGTGTGTCTTGTTGTCAAAGATTCAACTAAAAAGCTTTGTCTTTTAACAGAGATTAGATCTTGAAACTGAAGTCTCCAAGCTGAGGTTGGAGAAGATTGACCTGGACACTCAGCTGCGGTCCAAGATAACATCATTAGAGGCACAGGTCACTTCAGTAGAGACAGCCAGAACTCGAGATGTGGCAGCCGTTCAACAGCAACTGGTGGGTAACACACATTATCAGTTCCTTTATGTATACAGAATAAACTAAATGTGGATTAACCCTTTACTCTATGAATATTCATGAAAGATATAAAGACAGCATGCATATTAATTAACGGGATTTTTATAATGAGATATGAAATCATGATGTTTTGGCCAAGACAAACTGTAGAATCAGATGCATATTATTTCATAAACAAACAGCAGAATCTGATCAGACGGCTCCATCTGATCAGGTCTGTTCTGTTTGCAAAAAATGTAGAATGGCATATATATATATATGGAGTAAACTGCTTACATGCTGAGCAAAATTTACTCAAACAGTTTGAGGTCACTATGAAATAACTATGTGTATCTCCAAACTGTTTGCACCGGTTATCATACATTATTGCCTGATGCTAAAGGTTAACCCTTTTTCTTATACAAGTGGATTATCATGCTTCTGTGGAGCCCCTGATATTGTTACAAACTCACACTTTTGCAGCTTATCTATTAGAAAAGTGTAATCACGCTTAAAAGACTATCTGATATAGACGGGTGGTTTTTTTTTAAACATTTTCACCTTTAAATGGTCAGTTTTGTTCAAATTAAGCATCATCCATATCCATAAACATCTTTTTAGGATGTTAGGCATTCAAAACTACCAGCTGTTTTTATAAAGATTTGCTGTAAAGAACGACTGATCAGGGTTGGCTTTGTTTACAAATGTGTTCATACTTGTCTTCAAAGGATTAAAAGGTTGATTTTAATGCAAAACAATAGTAATTCCGAGAGTTCTATCATTTTTAGCACTTCTGTTTCGAAGAAACATCGAGCTAATGTGATTACTGGGTTGTATGATAGTAACTGTTGTAGTCATAGTCGTCTGCTTTCGAAAACTTTAATGTAGTTCATTACTCGAAAAGTATATCAGGTATCAACATGAAACGTCATAGGTGGGTAGATCTCATTAGGGAGAAAGTTCCTACTTAAGAACCATAACTCTTGATTTCAAAATATTGGAATTATGGCCCTTTATTTTTTTTAAAAGTTTTGAATTAGCTGCTCTTGTTCTTTCTAGTTTCACAGGATTTAGACTTTATGTTTTGTCTGAGATATGTGGTCTCTATGTAAAATTACTTTTTGAAACTTGGCATGACTATCAAAAATCAATATGGAGGAAATACACATCATTCATTTGTTTACAATCGGACAAATATTCTAGTTGTAGTTGTAGAATTGTAAAAGAGATGTTTTATTGCTTTTAGTGAATAATTTACTTATTTAATGTTTTCTTGTTTCTTATTAGGAAAATCAAAATGAGCAAGTACAACAGCTTTCAAACAGCAAATCCAGCCTGGAATTACATGTGACTGAACTTCAGACAAACAACAACAAACTACAGGTACAAAGGGCTTAGGGGAAAGGTGTGAGAGGCAGTGTGTGTGTGTGGGGGGGGGGGGGGGCTTTATACTTATAGCTTTTCTGTTTTTCCAATGAAATAGTATCAAAATATATAACATGACTCTCTTGATGTAGTACTTGCACATAAAACCTGGCAGTATTCATTAGTTATAATAAGCACTGTGATTAAAATAGATTGGTCTGACCTAATCACAACTCACATGTATTGTCACTAGAAACATGTAGAATGATGTTTCATAGACAGTTTGCCAGTTGATGACATTATACGCTTAATGATTATTTTCGTAGTGATTGTTAGATACTGTTTTTGATATGAATTCATTTTAAATTGTCAATATATTTTCAGTAGAAAACATATACATGACTTACATTGTACTTGTTTGGTTGCTTCAATTGTTGGTTTATAATGTAAATTATATTGTCCGAAAATCACTGCACCTTCATTTTTTATACGCCCACCTAATAAAGGTGGTCGTATATTGTCGTGGCCCTGTCCGTCCGTTCGTTCGTTCGTTCTTCGTTCGTTTGTTCGTTCGTTCGTTCGTTCGTTCGTTCGTTCGTTCGTACGTTCGTTCATTCGTCCGTCAACATTTTGTTTGTCCGCTGTTTTCTGGGAAAACTATTTGACAGATATTAATGAAACTTCACACAAATGTTAAATGCATCAAGATCTGAAGCTGAGTTGATTCTGAGGTTCATTTGATTTTTCATTTCAGAGTTATGGCCCTTGTCCTTAAAAAATATGCAAATAGTTTGTCCGCTGTTTTCTGGGAAAACTATTTGAGAGATATTAATGAAACTTCACACAAATGTTTATTGCATCAAGATCTGAAGCTGAGTCGATTCTGAGGTTCATTTGATTTGTCGTTTCGGAGTTATGGCCCTTTTACTCCAAAAAATGATGCAAATACATGCAAATAGTTTGTCCGCTGTTTTCTGGGAAAACTATTAGACAGATATTAATGAAACTTCACACAAATGTTTAATGCATCAAGATCTGAAGCTGAGTTGATTCTGAGGTTCATTTGATTTTTCATTTCAGAGTTATGGCCCTTGTCCTTAAAAAATATGCAAATAGTTTGTCCTCTGTTTTCTGGGAAAACTATTTGAGAGATATTAATGAAACTTCACACAAATATTTAATGCATCAAGATCTGAAACTGAATTGATTCTGAGGATCATTTGATTTTTTGTTTCAGAGTTATGGTCCTTGTCCTTAAAAAATAATGCAAATAGTTTGTCCGCTGTTTTCTGGTAAAACTATTTGAGAGATATTAATGAAACTTACACAAATGTTTTTAATGCATCAAGATCTGATGCTGAGTCGATTTTGAGGTTTATTTGATTTTTCGTTTCGGAGTTATTGTCCTTTTACTTAAAAAAAAATGCAAATATATGCAAATAGTTTGTCCGCTGTTTTCTGGCAAAACTGTTTGACAGATATTAATGAAACTTCATACACATGTTTAATGCATCAAGACCTGAAGCTAAGTCGATTCTGAGGATCATTTGATATTTTTGTTTCGGAGTTATGGCCCTTGCACTTAAAAAAGCAAATCTATGCAAATATGAGGATGGCCATAACTTTTTCATTTGAAATGATATTTACTTCAATTTTTTTATATGGTTAAACCTTAATGTGAATTTTCACATATATTGCGGGATTTTGATATGTCATTTTATTCTAAAGTTATGGTCCTTGAACTTCGTGTGTTTGTTGCTTTGTTAGTCGGTCAACTTTTAGTTTGTTGTTTTCTGGGAAAACTATTAAAATGATATAAATGAAACTTAACACAAATGTTTTAAGCAACAAAATTTGAAGCTGAGTTTATTTTGAGGTTCATTGAGTTTGTCTTTACAGAGTTATGGCCGTTGCACTTTATACAAAAATTTGCAAAAATGAGGATTAGCTGTAACTTTTTAGCTCACCAGAGTACAAAGTGCTCAGGGTGAGCTTTTGTGATCGCCTGATGTCCGTCGTCCGTCGTCGTCCGTCGTCCGTCGTCCCGCGTCAACAATTTGAACCTTTAAAAATCTTCTCCTCTGAATCTACAGGCTTCTCAGCTTTCTGCTTTGGTACATAGCATCACCTATAGGTCCTCTACAAAAGTTATATAAATAATGACCCTGGGGTCAAAATTGGCCCCGCCCCAGGGGTTGAAAGTTTTCGATAGAAACATATAGTAAAACTTTGAAAATCTTCTCCTCTGAAACCAGAAGGTTCTCAGCTTTCATATTTGGCACATAGCATCATGTTCAGGTCCTCTACAAAAGTTATATAAATTATTACCCTGGGGTCAAAATTGGCCCCGCCCCAGGGGTGGGAAGTTTTCAATAGAAACAAATAGTGAAATCTTTGAAAATCTTCTCCTCTGAAACTGAAAGGCTCTCATCTTTCATATTTGGCACAGAGCATCATGATCAGGTCCTCTACAAAAGTTATATAAATTATGGCCCTGGGGTCAAAATTGGCCCCGCCCCAGGGGTGGCCAGTTTTCAATGGAAACAAATAGTGAAATCTTTGAAAATCTTCTCCTCTGAAACTGGAAAGCTCTCAGCTTGCATATTTGGCACAGATCATCATGTTCAGGTCCTCTACAAAGTTATATAAATTATGCCCCTGGGGTCAAAATTGGCCCTACCCCAGGGGTGGGCATTTTTCAATAGAAATGTATAGTGAAATCTTTGAAAATCTTCTCCTCTGAAACTAGAAGGCGCTCAGCTTTCTTATTTGGCACAGAGCATCATGTTCAGGTCCTCTACAAAAGTTATATAAATAATGACCCTGGGGTCAAAATTGGCCCCGCCCCAGGGGTTGAAAGTTTTCGATAGAAACATATAGTAAAACTTTGAAAATCTTCTCCTCTGAAACCAGAAGGTTCTCAGCTTTCATATTTGGCACATAGCATCATGTTCAGGTCCTCTACAAAAGATATATAAATTATGACCCTGGGGTCAAAATTGGCCCCGCCCCAGGGGTGGGAAGTTTTCAATAGAAACAAATAGTGAAATCTTTGAAAATCTTCTCCTCTGAAACTGAAAGGCTCTCATCTTTCATATTTGGCACAGAGCATCATGATCAGGTCCTCTACAAAAGTTATATAAATTATGGCCCTGGGGTCAAAATTGGCCCCGCCCCAGGGGTGGCCAGTTTTCAATGGAAACAAATAGTGAAATCTTTGAAAATCTTCTCCTCTGAAACTGGAAAGCTCTCAGCTTGCATATTTGGCACAGATCATCATGTTCAGGTCCTCTACAAAGTTATATAAATTATGCCCCTGGGGTCAAAATTGGCCCCGCCCCAGGGGTGGGCATTTTTCAATAGAAACGTATAGTGAAATCTTTGAAAATCTTCTCCTCTGAAACTAGAAGGCGCTCAGCTTTCTTATTTGGCACAGAGCATCATGTTCAGGTCCTCTACAAAAGTTATATTAATTTTGACCCTGGGGTCAAAATTGGCCCCGCCCCAGGGGTGGGTAGTTTTCAGAATAGAAACAAATAGTGAAATCTTTGAAAATCTTCTCCTCTGAAACTGAAAGGCTCTCATCTTTCATATTTGGCACAGAGCATCATGATCAGGTCCTCTACATAAGTTATATAAATTATGGCCCTGGGGTCAAAATTGGCCCCGCCCCAGGGGTGGCCAGTTTTCAATGGAAACAATGAAATATTTGAAAATCTTCTTCTCTGAAAATGGAAGGCTCTCAGCTTGCATATTTGGCACAGAGCATCATGTTCAGGTCCTGTACAAAAGTTATATAAATTATGCCCCTTGGGTCAAAATTGGCCCCGCCCCAGGGGTTGGCATTTTTCAATAGAAACATATAGTGAAATCTTTGAAAATCTTCTCCTCTGAAACTAGAAGGCGCTCAGCTTTCTTATTTGGCACAGAGCATCATGTTCAGGTCCTCTACAAAAGTTATATTTATTTTGACCCTGGGGTCAAAATTGGCCCCGCCCCAGGGGTGGGTAGTTTTCAGAATAGAAACAAATAGTGAAATCTATGAAAATCTTCTCCTCTGAAACTGAAAGGCTCTCATCTTTCATATTTGGCACACAGCATCATGTTCAGGTCCTCTACAAAAGTTATATAAGTTATGGCCCTGGGGTCAAAATTGGCCCGGCCCCAGGGGTGGGCTGTTTTCAATGGAAACAAATAGTGAAATCTTTGAAAATCTTCTCCACTGAAACAGGAAGGCTCTCAGCTTTCATATTTGGCACAGAGCATCATGTTTAGGTCCTCTACAAAAGTTATATAAATTATGGCCCTGTGGTTCAAATTGGCCCCGCCCCAGGGGTGGGAAGTTTTCAATAGAAACATATAGTGAAATCTTTGAAAATCTTCTTCTCTAAAACTGGAAGGCTCTCAACTTTCATATTTGGCACATAGCATCTTGTTTAGGTCCTCTACAAAAGTTATATAAATTATGGCCCTGGGGTCAAAATTGGCCCGCCCCAGGGGTTGGGCAGTTTTCAATAGAAACAAATAGTGAAATCTTTGAAAACCTTCTCCTCTTAAGCTGGAAGGCTCTTAGCTTTCATATTTGGCACAGAGCATCATGTTCAGGTCCTCTACAAAAGTTGTATAAATTATGGCCCTGGGGTTCAAATTGGCCCCGCCCCAGGGGTGGGAAGTTTTCAATAGAAACATATAGTGAAATCTTTGAAAATCTTCTCCTCTGAAACTGAAAGGTTCTCAGCTTTCATATTTGGCTCATAGCATCATGTTCAAGTCCTGTACAAAAGTTATATAAATTATGTCCCTGGGGTCAAAATTGGCCCGCCCCAGGGCCGGCTAGTTTTCTATAAAAGCATATAGTGAAAACTTTGAAAATCTTCTCCTCTGATTGTCTGGTGAGCGCTTCAGGGCCATTCTGGCCCTCTTGTTTATTTAATAAGATATTCACTTCATTTTTTTAAAAAATAGTACCACCTTAATATGAAAATCAAGATCTGAAGCACAGATTAGAAAATGTCAACACTTATAAGGCATGTTGAATCGGAGAAAGTTTGCAAGGGGGCGTATTATGTACCGTATGCGGTACTCTTGTTTTCAGGATGAAATTATCAAAATTTTTGTTCCATATTCCATTCCCTAAAAGCCAATAGAATGTACATGTATTATAAATACCCGACAACTCCTCAATATACTGTATTTTATCCCTTTCCCTGTTCTAGGTTTATTCCAAATTTCAATGCATACTGAGTATTAATGGGTAAAATAGTTATAATGAAATATGGAAGGCGGATTATTGTAGCTATTTTTGAAAGTAAAGAAACAGATGTATCAAATTCAATTAGCAAACAGAGCAGACCCTGATCTGGGTCTACTCTGTTTGCAAATGCGTGAAAACACGTTTCTAAGAGGGAAAGGGTTAAAAAAAAATATAATAATAAAGAAAATGGAGACTGATCTATTCTAAACAAGTCAAGATTATACACAATATAAAACATATTATTTTTAATTTTCTTGCATATGTGTAAGAGAACGAAATGAAACTAAAAAAAATTATATGTTCTATATTGTACGGTACCTAACACATTAAATACACAGTTGCCATGTACTTAACACGTTAAGTACCTAGCCACAGTGTACCAAACTCGCTAGGTATGTGGGGTCATGGTGCAAATAAAGCCTAGGCCTTTGTTTATGCAAACAATGGAATGGAAAAAAATAACTAAAGTTACTGTTTAAAATTTCGTCTTTTAAATAAAGGAAGAAATCCTACTCGGTACTGGAATGTTTTGTACCTTGTATAAAATTACACATTCCTGGTAGAAACAATGGTAATTTATTTTACTGCAGTTTGAGAAAAGAAGGGAGAGAAAAGTAAGGAGTCTAGGTGAAAATACAAGAAAAAAGACTAGTCAGTTTTAGTGGAAAAGAAATGATCAGCAACATGCAGAAGGATATTTGTTTCCAATCCTCTCACTGATATAAAATAAATCTTTCATTGAATTTGAACAAATAAGTTTGTATGAAATCTCTCAATGAATTTGGACAAATGGGAAATCCTCTGTCCCAAAATTTGGTTCAGGATAATCCCTGTCACATTATGTGAAGGAGTAACTGCGGGTTATTTAATGGCATTTGACTTACAATTCTAGTTGCTTAAGGTTTGGTGCTGTGATATGGAAACGATAATTTTTATGAATAGCAATAGTGTTGATTCTAATGAAGATGTAGGATTTGTTATACCCCCCTTTTGAAAAAATGGGGGTATATTGTTTTGCACATGTCGGTCGGTCGGTCGGTCTGTCTGTCGGTCGGTCGGTCAGTAGATCGATGGTTTCCGAACGATAAGTAATAAACGACTTGGCATAGAATCTTCAAACTTGCTGTGGTGGTTGATCATGACAAGTAGATGACCCCTATTGTTTTTGAGGTCACTAGGTCAAAGGTCAAGGTTACCATGACCTAAAATAGTGAAATAGTTTCCGATCAATAACTGCTCGAGGGTTTGGCTTGGGATCTTCAAACTTGCTGTGGTGGTTGGTCATGACCACTAGATAACCCCTATTGTTTTTTAGGTCACTAGGTCAAAGATCAAGGTCACCATGACCTTAACTGGTTAAATGGTTTCCGATGAATAACTGCTCAAGGGTTTAGCTTAGGATCATCAAACTTGCTGTGGTAGTTGGTCATGACCACTGAATGACCCCTATTGTTTTTGAGGTTACTAGGTCAAAGGTCAAGGTCACCATGACCTTAACTGGTAAAATGGTTTCTGATCAATAAGTGCTCAAGGGTTTGACTTAGGATCTTCAAATTTGCTTGGGTGGTTGGTCATGACAACTAGATGAGTCCTGTTGTTTTTTAGGTCACTAGATCAAAGGTCAAGGTCACCATGACCTTAACTGGTGAAATGGTTTGTGATCAATAACTGCTCAAGGGTTTGGCTTAGGATCTTCAAATTTGCTGTGGTGGTTGGCCATGACCACTAGATGACCCCTATTGTTTTTGAGGTCGCTAGGTCAAAGGTCAAGGTCGCCATGGTTAAACTGGTTAAATGGTTTCCGACCAATAACTGCTCAATGGTTTGACTTAGAATCTTCAAACTTGCTGCGGTAGTTGGTCATGACAACTGGATGACCCCTATTGTTTTTTAGGTCACTAGGTCAAAGGTCAAGGTCACCATGACCTTAACTGGTAAAATGGTTTCTGATCAATAACTGCTCAAGGGTTTGGCTTAGGATCTTCAAATTTGCTTAGGTGGTTGGTCATGACAATTAGATGAGCCCTGTAATTTTTTAGGTCACTAGGTCAAAGGTCAAGGTCACCATGACCTTAACTGGTGAAATGGTTTCCAATCAATAACTGCTCAAGGGTTTGGCTTAGGATCTTCAAACTTGCTGTGGTGGTTGGTCATGACAACTAGATGACCCATATTGATTTTGAGGTTACTAGATCAAAGGTCAAGGTCATCATGACCTTAACTGATGAAATGGTTTCCAATTAATAATTGCTCAATGGTTTGGTACGGGATCTTCAAACTTGCTGTGGTAGTTGGTCGTGACCACTAGATGACCGCTATAGTTGTTGAGGTCACTAGGTCAAAGGTCAAGGTCACCATGACCTTAACTTGTGAAATGTTTTCAGGTCAATAAATGATCAGTGGTTTGGCTTAGGATCTTCAAAGTTGCTGTGGTGATTAGTCATGACCGCTAGATGACCTCTATAGTTGAGGTCACTAGATCAAAGGTCAGGGGTCTGGGGGGGTATACATGTTTTACAAACATCTCTTGTTTAATTTTATCTTCAAGTTTGCAGATTTTTTTTAATGTTTACCAACTTGTTCATTTATCATATTGACTACATTCTAGTACATGTATCCCGCTCAAAACTCCTTATATGAATCATGACAGAACTATGGTCCTTAACCCATTCCTCTATAGACTATTTTTAGACCCAATCTCTTTGAATAAATCTACCGAAATTTTGTAATTTGAAACCATTGTGATAAATAGAGCATTTGCTCCTATAGGAGCAAATGCTGTATTTATCACAATGGCTTCATAAAGTGATTTTTACAGAGGCGTAGAAAGGCGTATTTATGGAGGAAAGGGGTAAAAAAGAATAGTCTCACAGTTTGCATCTGTTTATAGTCTTACCTCCAAGGAAATGTTTTGTTAACTTTCAGACACAGGTTGATGCCTTATCTAAGACTGAAACTAGTCTGAAGTTATCCCAAAATGAGAAAGACAAACAGCTAGAGGTGTTAGAAAATCATAACAAACAGCTAAATGAGGAGCTTGCCACTGCTAAAGAAAAACTTTCCAATGTGCAGGAGAACTCTAAATCAGCAGCCAGACAACTGACCGAGAGCAATAAAGGTATAACTTCACATGCATATTCTTACCAGATAAGCTGCTGTGGCCTGAACATTCCACTAAGTTTTAGCCCTTTTGAGCATGAAGTTCTCTAGGTGAGCTATTATGATAGTACCGGTACTATGTCAGTCTGACATCACCGAATATTTACTTTAAACAACATCTCTAAGACACCTTGGCCAATTACAACCAAGTTTACAGAAATGATCCATCTGAGGTGTTCTTTTATTCTTGTTCAGGAATTGAAATCCATGTAGAACTCTTACAAGTGTTTTCCATGGCAACAGAAAGGAAATCCTTTATCTTCTAATCTGAAGTACCGTATAATGGGTAATTTTTACTGCTGTAAAAGTTTACGGATTTGGGGTAAAACACATGATTTGATTTTATATGACTTTTATTTTTACGAATCTATGAAGACACGTAAAAAATTAGCTCATCAAAAGTTTACATCATCAAAAATTCACAATAGTTTGGTTAATACAAAGTCAACTGTATGTCGCAGTTTGACAAGTGTTCAAACCTACCACGGTAACTGTGCAGCAAACACATGTACCGGCTATCGCCATGGGCATCAAACAACATAATTAACGTAATTGACCATGTTGTACTACATGTACAAATTTATCCCAATGTTTGTTATGGTCCAGTGTTCTGCCACTGCCGCAGACATGAAGTTGGTAAATAAAATATACGTTATGAGCGCCATAGCAATAGGGACGAAACTGATGCAGCAATATGGTACCCCGTTTTATCTGACAAATTCAGTAAGTGACTGAAACCAGCTACAATATCGTAATCAGTTAGTAACCGTGCATCTGATTGGATGACTGTCTCATCTCCTCTCGTATGTTTCGATTTCGGCCAATAGAAACGTTTGTCAGATAATGTGTTGTTTCTTCATATTTTGTGTTGATGCTGATAGCCTATTACACAATGCACTGAATCACCTGTACACTACATGCATAGGTATTAACAATAACACGTCGTTCTAGTGTATCGGAAGATTAGGGTGGCTTTGATAAGATTACATGTACCATGCTTACGGTTAAATTCAAATGCTAGATACTAGATCTTTTTACTGGAGTTTACGCGGCGAAAATATATGAGGAATATTTTTACGAAAATGACTTTGGTCGTAAAAATAAGTAAAAATTAGCAGCAGGTAAAAATAACCCGTTATACGGTAGTTGAGCTGATTGTCCTCATATGGCTATAGTAAAAATCTCAAAATCTTACCCTTTTAGATGATGCGATTGATCCAAACCAATACCTTTTCTAATAGAATAGCTCAAATGTACTTTTTATGTTGTTGCAATGTTGTTTGGTCAGTCCATCGGTAAATCAAACAGTTTCCGATTAATAACTAGAGATCACTTCGGTCCAAGATCTTGAACCTGGTTGAGAGGTCATGATTATTAGATGAAGCATATTGATTTTGGAAATGATAAGTACCCTCATAGGCTATTTTTAGATACAACCTCTTTGATTAAATCTACCGAAAAGGAGCATTAACTAGAGAAAAGGAAAACTTTAGAATTTTGTAGTCTGAAACCATTGTGATAAATAGAGTATTTGCTCCTATAGGAGCAAATGCTCTATTTATCACAATGGTTTCACAAAGTGACTTTTACAGAGTTGTCAAAAGTCGTCAATATGAGGAAATGGGTTAAAGGTCAAGTTCACTCTGACCTTGAACAGGAATATCGTCTTCTCTCAACAACAGGAATATCATCTTCTCTCAACAACAGGAATATCATCTTCTCTCAACAACAGGAATATGGCATATGGCCAAACATCCTGACACTTGGTAAACAGGTGTGACATGATCAGTATATAGCCCCTATTGTTTAGAGACATGATCGGTCAAGGTCACTATAACCATGAACATGAATATTATTTTCTCTCAATAACAGAGGGGCCTTATATACAAAATGGTTTCTGATCAATAACTAGAGGGTGCCCTCCATGGCTGAGTGGTTATGGTCTTCGACTGACAATTTTTTAACCCCTTGCTGCTGTGGGTTCGAATCCCGTCTGGGCATTTGCATTTTTCATGTGAGGAAGCCTCCCATCTGACTTGCGGTAGGTCGGTGGTTCTACCTGGATGATTTTCTGTGCATGAAACAATGCAATTTGTTCTGTGCATGGAAGAATTTCTGGGGTCTTCCTCCCCTGTAATTAGCTGGACATCATGATATGACTGAAATACTGTTAAAGCAGCATAAAACCCGACAAAACCTAAAACCAAACCAAACCAATAAATAGAGAATGTATGTCATGGTATGAATAAAATACTGTTAAAATAATGTAAAATCCAATCAAAATAAACAAGAGAACAGTTTAGCCTAAGTTCCTCAAAGTTGAGTCTTCATATTTGGTAGGAAAGCTCATAGTTGGTAGGAGGTTTTTCATAATGACCCATATAGGTTTTTAGGTCAGTTGATGTAAGGTCAAGGCTTACTCATTGTTTGGGTGATATCATGTCATAATTAAAGCCATACTGTAACCCTTTCCTCCATAAATATGCCTTTCTACGCCTCTGTAATAACCACTTCTTAAAACCCATTGTGATAAATAGAGCATTTGCTCCAATAGGAGCAATGCTCTATTTATCACAATGGTTCCAAACTAGACAATTCTAAAATTTTCCTTTTCTCTAGTAAATGCTCCTTTTGGGTAGATTCATTCAAAGAGGTTGGGTCTAAAAATAGCCTATGGAGGAAAGGGTTAAAGTCACAATTATAGGCTGCCATGGGGGCATACATGTTTTACAAACATCTCTTGTTCATTTTTATCTTGAAGACAAAGATGATCTAATGCTGAGGAATGCAGAGTTGTCTCAGAAGGTGACAGCTCTTCAGCGGTCATCAGGAGAGGAAAAGGCAGGGCTGGAGGAGGAGCTTAGATCTAAGCATGAGGCAGAGACAGTACTTCAGCAGCGTTGTGAGGAATTACTACTTCAGGTCTGTTTTGTTTGTGTACTTGATTGTTTATATGCAATTCCTAGTTTAACCTTTTCCCTCATGTTAATGCCTTTTCATACCTTTGTAAACAGAGTAGACCCAGATTAGGATCTGCCCTGTTTGCTAATAATATGGATTTATAGGTAATTGTAGATAAGTGGAGTACTGGTCTCTTTAAATCTCTTATTTGACAGTCAAACCCTATCTCCTCATTCATTGCTACTTATTAGAATTGCCACAGAAATGCAGTTCTTAACCCATTCCCGCATATAGACGCCTTTTGACGCCTCTGTAAAAGTCACTTTGTGAAACCATTGTGATAAATAGAACATTTGCTCCATAGGAGCAAATGCTCTATTTATCACAATGGTTTCAACACTACACGATTCTAAAATTTTCCTTTTTAGTAGTTAATGCTCCTTTTTGGTAGATTTAATCAAAGAGGTTAGGTCTAAAAATAGCCTAAGTGGGAATGGGTTAAGAGTACCAAGAAGATAGATTTTGGCAGAGAAATATAGAAACCGTTCACCAAAAGCAGAGAATATCACTTGCAAAATGTATATCCTCATACACGGCAAAAGTTACATATAGAGTTCAAAGTGGTATTGTAGGGGCACTCAGTGATAGCTCTATGAGACAGGGCTTTAAATAAGAGAAGTATTGAGCAAATAGGGTAAACTATTCTGTTAAGAAAATCTTATCTGATAATGAAAGAAATCTATGGAGCACCAGGAAGATAGATTTGACCGAGATAGAAGAGATTTGGAGAAGTTTGTGCATGAAAATATGTGTATTATGGTAAACCAATATTTGTGAGGCATTATGTAAACAGTAATAAATATTTAATACTTATTTCTATAGGTCAAACAGCTGACAGAGGTGCAGAGTGAGCAGGTGAATACCTCAGACCAAGTGAACAAACTGCAGGAGGCAGTCTCGCTCCTAGAGGACCAGCTGTCGGAGAAAAACAAGGTAGGCGTAGTGGAAGGTATTAATATAGAACAGAATCATTGACTGTGTTTAAAAGACAGAACCTGGTCAGGACCTGCACTATTTGTTACCTATCAGAGCTAGTGATGGACAGTGACTGTGTTGAACCTAATCAGACGACACATTTTGAACACAGCAGTGGAGCTTTTCTAAACTGTTTCTAAAGTCTAAAGGTTGGTTTTTGTACATGTATTTATAATAGGATTCAAGTGTACTGGAGGGCTTATATCAATCAAATTTAATTGGGAAACAGAGCAGACCCTGATCAGACAGCTCCTATAGGAGTCGTCGGATCTGGGTCTACTCAGTTTGCAAATGCATGAAAAAGTGTTTATTTGAAGGAAAGGGTTAAATAATGGGAAGCTTGAAGAAAAACAATCTGTTATTGAAACTGTCTGTGATGAGTAAAATAAACAGTTCTGCTGTATGTAATTCAGCCTTTTGACAATGCACACTGTTGACCCAGACCAGCCCCACCTTGGGTTAACAACTTGTCACCCTGTACTCCATGAGTATTCTTAAGAAATAAGAAATAATGACATCATAAATATTAATTATATTAACTGTTGTAATAGCACACGGACATAGAGAATTTTGGTAATGGCAGAAAATGTAGATTTATATCTAGTTTGTACATTAAGCAAACAGAGCAGACCCTGATCAGACGGCTCCTATAGGAGCCATCCTATCTGGGTCTACTCTGTTTGCAAAGGCATGCAAAAGCGTATTTATGAAGGAAAGGATTAACAGCAGTTTCAATACTTTTTCCACCATTGTTACAGTTTGGACCCAGGTCAAGTATGCATCTTGGTTTACATTGTTTGCGGTGTATAAAAGCTTGGAAAGAGAGGACATTGTCTTGGACATTGTGCAAAACCTTTGACATTTGGCAGTTTTATCATCAGTACAGCCATTCAATCAAACTTCACAGAGTTAAGATCACAACTGTTACAATCTGGTACAGGGTAATTAGTCTGTCATACAACTGTAAAGAGTTATAGCTGTTTAAAACATTGATTTCGACAAAACAGACTAACAGTGTTATCCACATGCAGTGCACCTGTCGCACAGTCAAGTATTTTTCTTATACATATAGCAAAAACCTTATAAACCAGATTTTTAGTACAGGAGAATTAAGACCTTTTAGTCAGTTGGCTCCTGAATCCTTTCCCTGTTCTATGTTTATTTCAGATTTCAATTCCTACTGAATATTCATGGACAAAATAGTTATAATGAAATATATAAAAAACATTTTGCAAGTAAAAAATTAGATCAATCAAATTCTATTGGCGAACTGAGCAGACCTTGATCAGACGGCTCCAATAGGAGCGGTCTGATCTGGGTCTACCCTGTTTGCAAATGCGTGAAAATGGGTTTATAGGAAAGGGTTATTGCAGGATGAGCATTTGGCGAGCTTTATAACTTTTTTTCTGGACGAGTTCAAGAAAAGTTTATCACAAATGACCATGAGTGTCAAATTCTTTTTATCACCTTTCTGATTCGCTCAACTTCAGTATTTAGATGAAGGGACTGAAAAATAGTCAGAAATTCACTTCATCTTTGCAATGCGGGCTAGGTACTATATTTAGTAACAAAGAGAGCCTATGCCAACGCAGAATGGTTATTGAAAGTTTACTACTGTACACACAGACGCAGGAAAGTTAGATTGTGTACCAGTTTACATGTGTGCTTTAAGATACAAAAAGGATGCTAATTTGTGATAATTCTTATAAAGCTTTTTCATGCCATTACAAACAGTTTTAATCCGATCTTATTTCATAACCTAACCGAGTAGACACTAATCAGATGGACCCTACAGGAGCTGTCTGATCTGGCTCTGATTCTGTTTGGAAAGGCATGAAAGAGCATTGATATGACGAAAGGGTTAATAAATAAAATTATGTGTGTTTAAAACTAGGTGGTTGCTTATTACAGGATGAAAGTATAATGCAGAAAGCTCCTGATTAACTTTCATCCTGCATTGAGGTACCACCTGCCTTTAACCCTTCACTTGCTATTCACGTCAATATACCTACCTGTAAATAGTTAAGACCCAGATGAGACAGCTCCTGCAGGAGCTGTCTCATCAGGGTCTGCACTATTTACAAGTTGATTGTGCAACCAGTGCACTCCACAGCAGTGATTGCACAGCGAAATACTTGTACACAGTGAATATGTAATTACACAACAGGACATGGGTAAAGAAGGAGAAATGTGTTTTAAAATTCAGCAAGAGAAGGGTTAAGACCCAGAATAATAACTTGTTGGTATGTTTAGAGAAGTTTTACTGTATCTTGATTTTTGTAGGCCTTAAAGAAACAGGAACAAAAGATCAACGACTTAAAAAAGACACTACACCGGGAACTTAAAGTGCAATCATTACCAAATGATGAACCTATAGATCCAAAAATGGCGGCCTTAACTCCGCCGCTTGTGCGCAAAAACTCAACTTCACGGACTCCACATAATCCTGACACTTCCAGAACAAGACGTCAAAACTCTCATGAGCGTGGCCTTATGCCAGGTGATTCATTGCAGGGAGGTTACAATTCCAATGAAAATTCACATGTCGCCCAGGATTATTTTGTGGGTCAGAGTTCATCACCCATGGGTTATATATTAAACAAAGGTTCACACAGACTTCCGAACTCACAAGATCGTGCAACGATATCAGTGACTGACACAATTAGTGCCTTGGCTGGAAGTCAGTTCAACAGTCGGTTAATAAACAATCGGGACACATTTGATACCAGACATTTAGAAAAAGACATTAATTTTCAGTACTTGAAACATGTTGTGATGAAATTTGTCCTCAGTCGCGAACATGAGGTAAGTGCTAAAAGATTTCTGTATATTAATCCTTACAGTGCGGGACACGAGTCACTAATGTCCTTTGCAAACAGTGTAGACCCAGATGAGAGGGTTCCTCTAGGAGCCCTCTATTCAGGGTCTGCATGGTTTGTCATGTTACACTTCCCTTGATAAAAATCCCTCAATATTCAATATTCTGTCCATGAATATTCAGTAGGTTTTGAAATTTTGAATAAACACAGAACAAGGAAAGGGCTAATGAGACATTGGGTTAGTCAGTGTTTCATCTGCATCCAAGCTGTTCACACAATGCTAGTCAAGTCACACTTAATGGGATAAAGGTAGAAGATAGAGATTTTACCAATTTTTAACTTTATTAACTCCACGAATATGCCTATTAGCGCCTTTGCAAACAGAGAAGACCCAGATCAGATGGCTCCAGTAGGGTTTGTCTGATCTGGATCTGCTCTGTTTGCCTGTAGAACTATATAGATATGATTCTACAGTTTCTGCTGTAGCCAAAACTTCCTGTGTATATTTGCCCATATAAAAAATTAATCTAATTAATATCTATTTTGCCATTATTTCTTTATACATCAATATGGAGGAAGGGGTTAATAAGTAAATAATTTTAAATGGTTGGTTGGTTTGTGGACAACTTTAACATTGACGATACTTTTGTAGCCATTGCACATACATACTTCAAACTTGGCAAACATGTGCAACTTATGGAGGCAAACATTTTTAGGGGTGACTTATTAAGATCAAGGTCAAAGGTCAAATTATGGGTCAAATTTATATTGACGATAATCGAGGGCATAGTGTTACTCAAACACATCTTGTTTGAGGTAATACGGTAAGCAACCACAGTGAGAAGAATCATGTTTTCATGTAACATTATTGGCAAATTTGTGATCAAGATGAGACATATAGTAATTTGGATCCAAACTGTCTTTGCTCTGTCAAGAGTAGGAATCACCCTGATTTATAAGTCTGATATTATTTTCAGTCACCTCTATAAAGACCCATTGGGGCATATTCCAAGCACTCCACCAAACTCAATTTTGTAACTACATGTACCTTAGATTTTTACTAAAGGGTGTTAAGAAAGTTCGTTCCTATTTTTTAACCCATGGCTAATAAGAAAACTACAAGACAGAATCTCCTGAAATTTTTTACTCAATAACCTGAGGGACCACCTTTGTTTTTTATTACATTTTTTAAACGAATGGGCATAGAGTGGACTAATGCTGTCAAGTGATTCAGTGGAATACTGTTCCAGGCTTGACGTAAACGACGTCGTAAGGCAGGCATTGACGTAGGGGTGGCTCTTTATAAACTTCTGTGTCCAAAATGCTCCAAAGATTTTCTATAACATTTAAGTCTGGTGAGTTGCCTGGCCATTCCTCTTTGCCTATAAAGTTCGGGAGATTGTCTCTACACCACTGCTGTGTGCTCGCGGCCGTGTGGGGAGTGGCCCCATCCTGTTGAAAACTGCCTCATTGGACTTGGACACCAGTTTTCTATTGCTAATTTTGCCGTCAGTGACATATCTCCTTAGAGCAGGTTTCAGCTCTTTTTCCAAAAATCTGAGTTAACCGTTTTTCCATTAGGGACGAGGTGAAGCTTGCTTAACCCATGAGCGCCCATGGCACCCCATATCATCACTTTGCTACTGTTCTTTGCGCATATCACGTCAGGGATATCGTCATTCTGCGATCCCCACACAATATCATTCTTTTGGTTCGGCTTGTGGAAGAGATATTTCATGGACTCGTCAGAGAAGATGTAGTTCTCCCAGTCTTCCCTTGAAAGTTGACTGTACTGCCTAGCAAACTTCAATCTTTTCTGTCGTTGTTTGATGTTGATGAGGTGGGTTTTTTGTCTCTTATAAGGTCTCCATTTCTGCTTAAATTTCAAATAATTAGAAATAGTTACATGACTGACGCTTTCTCCGATTGAATTGAGACGTTTAGCTACTTTTCTAGTAGAGTTACCACGCTTATACTTGATCCTATTGATTGTTTTCTTGACCCTCCCCTGTATTTTTGAAGGACGTCCCGACCGCTCCAAATCACCCAGGTCGCCAGTGTCTCTCCACCTGGCCTTCCATTTACGAACCCATCGCTGAGATTTGCCAATATGATCAGCGATTTCCCTGTCCGTAAGTCCTGCATTTTTATATGATAGAATTTGAGCCCGTTCTTGCTGTAGCGACAGTGATTTCGGGTCTTTAACCTTTGAATGTACCGCCGGCATCGTTAAATGTTTTGTTTACAGCATCAGTATCGATTACCCCGGTAACGGTGCGCGTGAGAAATAAGAACGTCGTTAAAATCACACTTCACATTTGCATAGAAGTGATTCACTCACACTGTCAAAAAATTCAAGCCGATTGAAAAGGTTTTTCAACAAATATAAGATAATTAAAAAATAGGAACGAACTTTCTTAACACCCTTTATGTTGTGTATGAAACAAAGATCCTTTGCCATTACTGACAGTACTAACAGAATTTTATAGATCTGTCTCTTTACTTTCTAAAATGTCTACAATGTTCCACCTTCCATATTTCTTTATAACTATTTTGTTAATGAATATTCAGTAGGTATTGAAATTTGGTCTAAATACAGAACAGGGAACCAGGGTTAACACATGTAAAGGATTAGCAATATTTCATTTTACAATAACAGTGTCTCTGTGCTGTTTATTTCAGGCCCTTCAGTTAATCAAAGCCATATCACTGTTGTTGAGGTTCACTCCGGAGGAACAGAAACTTATGAAAGACACCCTCGAGTGGAAGATGTCATGGTTTGGTGGATCCCAGCCCCCGGCCATACTCAAAGGCCATGCCAATAAGATTATCCCTCCATCATACTAAGCAACATAAGTAGCAGAAATGGGAGAATATCTTTTAACCCTTTACCTCATATAATTGCCTTGATTTTCATGCCCACTTTTACAAACAGAGTAGACCCAGATCAGATGACTCCTGTAAGAGCTGTCTCATCAGAGTCTGCTCTGTTGCTTATGGAAATGATCTAATTGGGATTCTACAGTGTCTGCCAGGACAAAACTATTTGTCTTCCTACACAATTTTAAAGATTCAGCTAATAAATATTCATGACATTATTTGTTTCATGAATAATCATAGAGTAAAGGGTTAAAAAGACATGCTGCAGAGCTCAAGATGAGAGGATAAAATCAGGTGCTTAATTCTTTGCACACTTAGTTTCAAATATTTTGTCTGCAAAAGTTATTATTTACTGATGCTTAACTCTTTACATTGTGTACATTGGTAGTTACATATATGCAGCAAGTGTGCAAAAACTTAAAGCCATACAATAAACCCTCTCTATAATGGCCACTAAATTACATCAAGTATTTTGTGTTAAAGGCAGGTGGTTGCTTAAAGCAAGGTGAAAGTAAAACAGAACGCTCCTATAGGAGCGTTCTCTTTTACTCTCACCTTGCTTTAAGCAACCACCTGCCCTAAATACCAAATAATTAACACAATTTAGTAACCGTTACAGAGAGATTTTACTGTATATCTCAATCAAAATCATAGTTGTCACTACTTTTTGGAATCAGAGGTCTAGATCAGATGCATAAATTAAAACATGTTTAAGAAAAGATCTTTTATTTCTCTACTAAACCCCTATGTTGTGACCACTCTGTAGAATTGTTCCCAAGAGACCATTATAAAGATTGGTTACAACATAGGGTTTGATAGAGAAGTAATGGTATTTGAATACACAGCTTTATATCTGATGAATCAGTTATGCCGTTAGAGACATGAATAGAATTTCACATTACCCATCTTTATGGGGAGATCTGAATTCGGACTGAAAACGTTATATTCTTAGTATGCTATTCGGGAGATTGCAAATACAGAAGAACCTCTCCAAAGTGACCACTGTAAACAATGATTTCTTGGTAAAAGTGACCATTTAATTCAGAACAGAAGTATAGTAAAACCTCTCTATAACGGCCACTAAATTACATCTTGATATTTAGTGTTAAAGGTAGGTTGCTGCTTAAAGCAAGGTGAAAGTCAAACAGAACGCTCCTATAGGAGCGTTCTATTTTACTTTCACCTTGCTTTAAGCAGCCACCTGCCCTAAATACCAACTAGTTAACACAAATAAGAGAGGTTTTACTGTAATGCAGAAAGTTCCTATGGGAGGTTTCTGCATAATTTTGGTCTTACATTAACCCTTTACTCCATAAATACATCTTTTTACAACATGCAAACAGTAGATTCAGATCAGACGGCTCCTGTTGGAGCCATCTGATCAGGGTATGCTTTGTTTGCTTAAAAGTTATAATATAGATATGATTCTGCAGTTTCTGTCAAGGTCAAACACTTGTGTCCATGTACAAATGCACTATTATAACAATTAATCTCATTAATGTTTATGGGGGCATGCATTAATGTCCCAGAATTAAGACTACTTTTGAGTGGTCAGTATATAGGTTTTACTATAGGTCTCATCCAATATCAAACTATTTACACAATGATCATGTTATTAAAAACAGATGATAAAAAAATCTAAATTTTAATGAATATAGCAGATACTTTTTTTGAAAAATGTGTCAAACAATGAAGAATTTATTACAGTTGAAATATATCATATCTTTGAAGAAGACCTGTATTTGTTTGTTTTAATCCTTTCCCTGTTGCACATTCATATAAGAAGTAATTACACGAATCACACAATGTTGTTCAATTCTTTTCTTTTAGTATTGAATGAAATGGTGTTGAATTTGAAATGACACCATGCATATTTATATTTTATAGTGACATAAATGTATGTACCTGGGATTTGTTTTGTATTGGTAGAAATTGTAAAGTCAGATCTATTATAATTTCATAAGCAAACGGAACAGACCCTAATCAAACCGCTCCTACAGAAACCTTCTGATCTGGGTCAACTCTGTTTGCAAAGGCATGCAAAAGTAATTATATGAGGGAAAGGGTCTAGCTCCCTTTGTAGTCAGAGGCCTAAAGTAATGTCCATGACCTTATACCTGTCCAGGTACTGTAACCCATATTGTGCCAGAGGTCCAGATAAGATGTGTAAATTAAAATATTTTCAAGAATAACTACTTTATTTCTCCAACAAACCCTATGCTGTGAGCACTCTTTAGAATCGTCTCGAAGAGACGATTCTAAAGAGTGGTCACAACATAGGGGTTGGATGAGAAATGACAATTTTAGAATTTGCATATGCACCTTTATCTGTAGCACTATTGTACTGAAAGATTAATGTCTGCTCAAACTGCAATTGGCAGTCATTTTAATCACTTCCAGTGTGTTCTAGCTATTGAAAAACTATTGTCAGAGTGTCCAACTTGGATACTGACAAGCAGCCGAGGTAACTGGATGCCTCATCTTGATCCAAGCTGTTTGTAATTGCAAGTCAGTGGCACTTAGCAGGTTCCCCCTTTAACCCTTTCCCTCATCTTGACAACTTTGGACCACTTTGTAAAAGTCACTTTGTGAAACCATTGTGATAAATACAGCATTTGCTCCTATTTATCACAATGGTTTCAAACTACTAAACTCTAAAAGTTTTCTTTTCTCTAGTTAATGCTCTTTTTGGGTAGATTTATTCAAAGAGGTTGTATCTAATAATAGCCTATGAGGTAATGGGTTAAGTGCAGGAAATGAGTCACTAATGTCATTTGCAAACAGTGTAGACCTAGTGTCTGCTCTGTTTGTCAAGTTACACTTTTCTTAAAAAATATCCCGAAATATTTACAGTAAGTTTGACCTTTTGTAATTTTGGAATAGTCTATTTGACAATTCATTGTTGGAAGGGTTAAAATTGGTAAAAGTAAAGTTTTTTCATTATAGAACACTCTCCATCAACCTTAACAAGCTTCTGTAGGTTTTATTAGAGTCCTGCATTGAAAATGCAGGGGGCCTATAGTAATCACATTTTCTGTCTGTCCGTCTGTCTGTCTATCCATCCGTCCATCAGCTCTTTTGATGTGACGCAATAACTCGAACAGTATGTCACATATTGGTTTCATGTTAAGGGCATATGCTTAGTATCATCGGAGGAAGACACCTATAGTTATTGGGTTGAATCAGATCACTATGTCTAGAGTTATCTGCCCTGGATTCATCAAAAATGCCATCAACTTTTGTCAACACTTTTGATGTGACACAATAACTCAAACAGTACTTCACATATTGGTTTCATATTAAGGGCATGTGCTTAATATCATCAGAGGAAGACACATATAGTTATTGGGTTGAATCAAATCTCTATGTCTAGAGTTATCTGCCCTTGATTAATCCAAAATGTTATAAACTTTTGTCAACACTTTTGATGTGACATGATAACTCAGACAGTACTTCACATATTTGCTTCATATTATGGGCATATGCTTAGTATTATGAGAGGAAGACATCTATAGTTTTCGGGTTGAATGAGATCACCATGTCTAGAGTTATCTACCTTTGAGTTATCTAAAATGCCGTATTCAACAAAAAAATCATCTGCAGGACCCTCTCTATAAGGTAATTTGGGCTCATTACAAAACTCTAAACCCTTCCAACACTGAATTTTCAGAGTGGAATATTTCATTACTGGTTATTGATAGAGTCCATACAGTATGAATGAGTAAAATTTGCGAGAGGATTTTTAATGAAAAACAGTGCAGACCCTGATCAGAGGGCTCCTTTAGGAGCCCCCTGATCTAGGTCTACACTGTTTGCAAATGACAGTGCACTCATGAAAATAGTTAAATTGTGTATTGCTTTTTCATAAGCATTAAGTTATATCTCTGTGAAGAATGAGTTTAACCCTGTTCATGCCTGTAATTTGCAAATACATATAGCTTGGATCTGACATTATTATTTATCAGCAGCATAAGGGTTATAATTCATAGTTTAGTCAACAAGTGGATGAAATAGGTTTTATCTATTTGTAACATGGTGCTTCTTTGTGTATTAATTATATTGTTTCAGTTTTGATGCTATTTAACCCTTTGAACTTGAAGGCTTTTCCCTGTTGAATATTCATGTAAGAAATAATGACACCATGAATATTTATTAGCAGAATTTTTATAATGGCATATTTACACAGGATGTTTTGGTATACTGCCATATACGTAGAAAATGTAAAGTCAGCTCTATTATAATTTCATTAACAAACAGAGCAGATCCTGATAAGACATGAGCCATCTGACCTGGGTCTACTCTACAGAGTAAGGTATTAAACACAGATGCCTCTTGACTCATTCCATCCTAGGCTATATTTAGACCCAATCTCTTTGAATAAATATACCGAAAAGGAGCATTAACTATAGAAATGGAAAATTTTAGAATTTTGTTGTTTTGAAGCCATTGTGATGAATAGAGCATTTGCTCCATTGGAGCAATGGCTCTATTTATCAAAATGGTTTCTAAATGTGACTTTTACAGAGACGCAAAAATGCGTCACTAGGAGGGAATGTGTTGATGCCTTTGCAGAGAGAATAGACCTAGATACAAATTGCTGCTGGTGGGAGAGGTCTGACCAGTCTGATCTGTTTGATTCTACAGTTTCTGCCATAGCTTGTATTCATATGCCATTATAAAAATATAGCTAATTTGTATTCATGACACCATTATCATCTACCAAAAAGGAGCATTTACTTGAGGAAAGGAAACTTTTAGAATTGTGTAGTTTTGAAATTATTGTGACAATGGAGCAAATTATGCTCTATTTATCACAGTGGTATCAAGGGGTGACTTTTACAGAGGCATCAATGTGAGGGAATGGGTTAATGTCATTATTTCTTACAAGAATATTCATCAAGGAAAGAGATAAATTTTCATACATATACAATACATGTACCATCCACAAGAGCATGCACTAAAATCTATGCACACATATTTCATGCACAATTTTATATTGTTCATTCTCATGCTGCTCTACGTATATGTAATGCAGATTAGAGGTGCAGGGTCTACAAACTACCTTTGCTCTTGATACAGCTTCTATGTCAACTTAACTCATTCTCTCCTAGGCTATTTTTAGACCCAACCTCTTTGAATGTATCTACCCAAAAGTAGCATTTACTAGAGAAATGTAAAATTTTAGAATTTTGTAGTTTGAAACCATTGTGATAAATAGAGCATTTGCTCCTATAGGAGCAAATGCTCTATTTATCACAATGGTTTCATAAAGTGACTTTTATAGATGCACAAAAATGCGTCACTAGGGGATATTTTGTTTAAGATAATATTATTTTGTTGAAGACTAACTTTATAATGATTTTAGCTGGTCTGAAAGACATTGAAGGCCCAATATTTTGGAGGGAGTTAGATTAGCTCTGTCAGCGTATAAGGGCAGAAGTTTTGTAGATGTGAATCTATTAGCTTTTTGCAGGTCCTCGATTTATAGCACGTACACCACAAACAAAATTGGTTGATTCTAATCAATATAAAGTAAACCACTTTATAACGGCCACTAATTGTATAAATTAGTTGGTATCTAGGACAGGTGGCTGCTTAAAGCAAGGTGAAAGTAAACAGAATGCTCCTATAGGAGCGTTCTGTTTTACTTTGACCTTGCTTTAAGCATCCACTTGCCTTTAACACAAAATACTTGATGTGATTTAGTGGCCGTTAGAGAGAGGTTTTACTGTATGTTAGTGGTTTTCCATAGTACAGTAAAATCTCCCTACAACAAAACAGTGTAATTACATTGCTTTCATTTTGCACTAACCTAGTACTCCTTGAATATTCATGTAAGAAATAATGCCATCATGAATATCAATTAGATGAACATTTAAAACACAGAATATTTTGGCCATTGCAGAAATTGTAGAATCGGATCTACAATGTATATTATTCCATGAGCAAACAGATCAGACCATGATCGGACAGCTCCTACAGGAACCATATGATCTGAGTCTAGTCTGTTTAGTTTGACACTGTGAAATAACTGAAACTGTGTTCAGGCAACGTAAAAACCTATATCAATAAAAACTCATTAGGTAAATTGTTAGCACGAAAATATCCGGCTTTAATGCGGTTTCCGTATTTTTCGCTTCAGAAAATCATAGAGCAGGTAGCAATTTGTGTGTTTTAGACATCTTCAATAGTTTGGACACACTCTGGATTGAAAGACAGCATTCAGAAAGTATATAAGTAACGGACGATAACACTGTGATCTATGTAACAAAAGTTGTGGTTAAGTATTATCATTATAATTTTGCAGTTAGACAAATTTTTAAAATAGCTCATTAACACAGCATTTTTTTGCCATTGCAGAAACTTCTTAAGCCTTTACTCCATGAATATTCATATAAGAAATAATGACATCATAAATATTACTATACTCCCTTTTAAAAAAATAGGGGTACATTGCTTTGCACATGCCGGTCGGTCCGATCAATAACTGATAACCATTACCTTAACTGGTAAAATGGTTTCCGATCAATAACTGCTTAAGGATTTGGCTTAGGATCTTCAAACTTGCTGTGGTGATTAGTCATGACCACTAAATGACCCCTGTTATTTTTTAGGTCACTATATCAAAGGGCAAGGTCATGACATTAACTGGTGAAATGGTTTCCGATCAATAACTGCTCAAAGGTTTAGCTTAGGATCTTCAAACTTGCTGTGTTGACTAGTCATGACCAATTGATTACCCCTGTTTTTGAGGTTACTTGGTCAAAGGTCAAGGTCACATGACATTAAATGGTGAAATGGTTCCCATCAATTACTGCTTAAGGGTTAAGCTTAGGATCTTCAAACTTGCTGTGGTGATTAGTCATGACCACTAGATGACCCCTATTGTTTTTTAGGTCACTAGGTCAAAGGTCAGGGGGTTGGAGGTATACATGATTTACAAACATCTCTTGTTTAAATTGTTATAATAGTACATGGACACAGGAATATTTGGCCATGGCAGAAACTGTATAACTATATATTATATCATAAGCAAACAAAGTAGACCCTAATCAGACAGCTCCTATAGGAATTGTCTTATCTGGGTCTGCTCTGTTTGCAAATGTACAGAAGGGCATATTTATGGAATTAAGGCTTAAGGGCAGAAATGTGCCTCAGCACTTCGTTAGATCTGTATGTTTACATGTTTTTGCACCACAGAAACTCAATTGTTATCATTTTCACACTTCATTAAAGATAATGATGAATTATAGTTACATGCAATAAGCATTATGGCTGGAGACCAGAGAGTAGCATTGCACATCTGCAATATCTTTACAAGTGATATTGTAATAACGGGAGTGGAAGACATTAGGTTATATACATGTAGTCAATGAGCAGGGACCTCTTGATCAGTATCATTACATTGGACATAATCCTTGCAAGTGGAGTTTACAGTATTTGTTGTGATATTTGGAGGGAGTCTAGATTTGTTCAAAATAAGGATTGTGCCAAAGTATGTTTCAATGGTTTTGTTTACTTTTTGTTAAAAGCTTAGGAGGGAAAAAAGTATTTAGGCAAAACAATTTTACGAGAAGAATGTAAAATGTATGGCTTTAATTATTCATTTGCTTGTTGTAAAAAAATACTTCTTTTAATGACACCTGTGAGATCCCTCATGTTAGGCTAACCCTTTACTCCATAGATACGCCTTATGCAGTAACACCTCTCTGTCATGACCACAAATTGGGTTAATTAGTTGGTATTTAGGACAGGTGGCTGCTTAAAGCAAGGTGAAAGTAAAACAAAACGCTCCTATAGGAGCATTCTGCTTTACTTTCACCTTGCTTTAAGCAGCTATCTGCCTTTAACAGAAAAATTAATACTTTATGTAGTTTAGTGGTCATTATAGAGAGGTTTTACTGTAATGCCTTTGCAAAAGAAGACTCTGATCACATGGCTCTTGTATGCACAGTCTGATCAGGATCTGCCTTATATGCTTATGGAATTATATAGATCTGAATCTCCAGTTTCTGTTATTGCTAGATATTCCTGTGTTCAGATGCCATTAAAAAACTTCATCTAATAATTATTCATTAACCCATTCCTCCATAAATACGCCTTTTTACGCCTCTGTAATAGTCACTTTATGAAACCATTGTGATAAATAGAGCATTTGCTCCTATAGGAGCAAATGCTCTATTTACCACAATGGTTTCAAACTACAAAATTCTAAATGTTTACTTTTTTCTAGTTAATGCTCCTTTTTGGTAGATTCATTCGAAGTGATTGGATCTAAAAATAGCCTATGAGTGAATGGGTTAAGTCATTATTTCTTACATACCCGGTAAATATTCATAGAGTAAAGGGTTATGAATGACAAACTCTGCTCTGAGTCTACACTGTTTGCAAATTTCATTTCCTACATTCTAAGGGTGACAGAGATACACACGAGTTATGATTTTAGCTCAAATATTATTTAGAAAATGTATCATAGATTGATGTAGATATTTATTAAAATATTTATTTGAATATCTAAGGTTTGTGAATTTGTCTTAGAAATCCATAGTTACTTTCATATAATCTACATCTGAACCAGCTTCATATTTTAGGAAGATAAGGGAGAAAATGTAAACCTTTTATTTTATAATCCCACATACATTTTTATGTCTGCAGACAGAGTAGATCCAGATCAGAAGCTCCTTCAGGTAGCAATAGGGGCTGTCTGATCAGGGTCTAACCTGTTGGTTGTTTGCTATGTTAATACATGTAGGAGGAGTCTTATAAATTACAGTATTCAAAGAGTAAAGGGTTAATTGTTGTTATGCTGAGTTTTCTAATGAAAATCTTGTCATCTTTATTCAAACTAGCACATTCAGTCTGGATTGAAGTAATCAGTCCATACACACACATAGATTGCTATGATAAAATGTCAAACATCTGTTGCGAAAAAAAGAAAATTAAAAAAGGGATTGTGTGACTTTTGAAACTTCCAACATCAAACTACAGTTGAACTTCGGTATCTCGAACTTCAAGCGTATAGACATAGGAATGTTTTGGTCATGGCTGAAGCTGTAGAATCATATATCTATTATATCATAAGCAAATAGACCAGACCCTGATCTGGGTCTACTTTGTTTGCAAGGACATAGAAAAGCATATTTATGCAGTAACAGGTTAACCCATTCCCTCCTAGGCTATTTTTAGATCCAACCTAGATTGACTAGAGAAAAGGAAAATTTTAGAATTTTGTAGTTTGAAACCATTGTGATAAATAGAGCATTTGCTCCTATAGGAGCAAATGCTCTGTTTATCACAATGGTTTCAACAGGTGATTTTTACAGAGGGCGTAGAAAGGTTTATTTATGGAGGAAAGGGTTAAGCTGTCACATGTGTTTCTAGATATGCATAGTGATACATTTTAGAACAATTCTGTATTGTAAAGTTTGGAAGGACTGAAATCTTACTTCAAAAGTTGAAGTTATCCGAGTTCGAGATATCGAAGATCAATTCTACATTGCAGACTATTTTTACATTGCTAATGTTGACTGTAATAGCAACAACTATGGATCCTGGGCTCCTGGAAGTTTTGTTACAGCTCTTCATTCCAACATTCCAACTTTATTGTGATTTGGGGTTTGTATACCATGAACCCATAGAGTTTTAAGTTTTTACTGAAATAAGAAGCAGTGCAGACCCTGTAAAGAGTTCCCATTGGAGGCCTCTTATGAGGGTATGTAAGCTCATTTCTTGCTGTCAGAGGATTTAAATACTTCTATCTAGCTTTAAGAAAAGCAGATATGATCTGATAGGAAGGGCTGTAAAATTCAGATTTTAATTTTTAGTTAATTATTCCCCTACATTTTATGTGCAGGGCATATAGTGTTGCTCTTATCCATGCATAGATAGTCTTGTCAGTCTTGTCCATGCATAGATAGTCTTGTGAAGCAAACTTCTCTGATACCTTGAATCGGAATTGGTGTAAACTTTCACAGATGATCAACCTTACACATATACACGTAAAATAATAAATTACAGCTGCAATCATTCTGAACCCTCTCCTTCATACAAATACTTTTTCTCATCTTTGCAAACAGAGACGACCCAGATCAGCTTTTTAGGAGTTCTCTGATCAGGGTCTGCTCTGTTTGCTTATGAGTTTATGATAGATTTGACTCTACATTTTCTACAATACTACAAAGTCATTTGTACTTAACTTCTCTTACACCATTAATGAGATTTGTTTGAATTTTTTCTTGGATTAACAGAATTGATATGCATGAAGAAAGGTAATTTGTTTGAACAACTACTAGGCAGAATTATTTCATTCGGTCTCCTAAGTGCGCCTATAAATTTTTTACATTATATTTATGGTACAAAATCTTGTGCATGGAACATTTTATAAACCATTCATCAGATTTGTTTTGACATTTTTACAGAATTATGGTCATTTGTTGTGTCTTTTGTTTTTTGTTTTATAAGATATAGTTCAAGATCTTGTGTGTCCAACTCCTCTAAATTGGTAGCAATTGTTTGAAACTTTCACAAATGAACAGCATTTATATGTAGGTGTACATGAAAAAGAAGTTCCATCTGTTATCATTTTAGACAGAAATATGACACTTTGTTGTCAAAGATGGAGTTACTCACTGTAACTTAGTGAAAGTGGCAAAGCAAAGTGGGGACATCCATATCCTATGGACATCATTCTAGTTTTTGTTTTAAGATTTTTGTTTTGTTGTAAAGCTGAATTGTTTGTTATGTAGAGCTAAAGTGTAGTATGCTTTTGCGCTGAAAAGTCATTTCCCACACAAACTGGGGTATGCTTGTACATTAAAAGGCCGGACAAACAGTAATGATTTTTGATGCCTACCTTGTGTTTTAGAATGTCCTTTATACAAACCATAAGAATCAGGAGCATTTCCAACACAATATCTCATAAATGTTATAATAATATTTACAAATAAGTTGGATCTAGATTATCCCTCTACTCCATAAATATGCCTTCCTATGCCTTTGCAAACAGAGTAGACCCAGATGAGACAGCTCCTGTAGGAGCCATCTGATCAGGGTCTGCTCTGTTTGCTTATGACATAATATCTGATATGATTTTACAATTTCCCAAAAATCCATGTGTTCATGTCAGTATAAAAATTATTCTAATTAATATTCATGATGTCTTTATTTATTACATGAATATTCATAGAGTTAAAGCAGGTAGAATTTTTTTGGTAGAAAGACATCATATTACCCTTTGCCTCACATAAATGCCTTTTTATGCACTTGCAAACAGAGTAGACCCAGATCAGATGGCTCCTATGGGAGCCATCTGATCAGGGTCTGCTCCGTTTGCTTTTGACATGATATAGATCTGATTCTACTGATTTTACCTTAGCAAAAACTTCCCCTGAAAAGTTTACATTATAAAAATTCAGCTAATAAATATTAATGATGTCATTATTTCTTACATGAATATTGAGCAGGGAAAGTTTAGAGTTTGGATGGGCAAGCAACGCTATCACTAAACATTTTGTTCTTTTATGATTGATATTAAACCCTTTCATTCATAAAAATGCCTTTTCATACCTTTGCAAGTAAAGTAGACCCAGATCAGACTGCTCCTGTAGGAGCCATCTAATCAGGGCCTGTTCCGTTTTGTTGGCCGGATTGCTCGCAATCCAGGCTTATAGATTGGCGAATGCCGTCCGTCCGGTTGACCTTTTTGTTTGAGTTAGTTATAGCCAAAGTATAATACCTACAGTAACCAAACTTGGCATGTGGGTTCAGAATGAGGGTCCCATTACATGTCATAGGTTAGCAGGTTACTATGACCCCTTTTTGACCTAGTTTTTACGCTTCATTGACTTAGAGAATTTTCAGGTTTACCTTTTTGTTTGTGTTAGTTATAGCCAAAGTATAACACCTACAGTAACCAAACTTGGCATGTGGGTTCATAATGAGGGTCACATTACATGTCATAGGATAGTAGGTTACTATGACCCTTTTTTGACCTTGTTTTTACGCTTCATTGACTTAGAGAATTTCCAGGTTGACCTTTTTGTTTCCGATCGATAACTAATAAACGACTTGGCCTAGAATCTTCAAACTTGCTGTGGTGGTTGGTCATGACAATTGGATGACCCCTACTGTTTTTTAGGTCACTAGGTCAAAGGTCAAGGTCACAATGACCTTAACTGGTGAAATAGTTTCCGATCAATAACTGCTCAAGGGTTTGGCTTAGGATCTTCAAACTTGCTGTGGTGGTTGGTCATGACAACTAGATGAACCCTCTTGTTTTTTAGGTCACTAGGTCAAAGGTCAAGGTCACCATGACCTTAACTAGTGAAATGGTTTCCAATCAATAACTGCTCAAGGGTTTGGCTTAGGATCTTCAAACTTGCTGTGGTGGTTGGTCATGACCACTAGATGACCCCTAATGTTTTTGAGGTCACTAGGTCAAAGGCCAAGGTCACCATGACCTTAACTGGTGAAATGGTTTCCGATCAATAACTGCTCAAGGGTTTGGCGTAGAATCTTCAAACTTGCTGTGGTAGTTCGTCATGACCACTGGATGATTCCTATGGTTTTTGAGGTCACTAGGTCAAAGGTCAAGGTCACCATGACCGTAACTGGTAAAATTGTTTCTGATCAATAACTGCTCAAGGGTTTGGCTTAGGATCTTCAAATTTGCTGTGGTCAAAGATTAAGGTCACCATGCCCTTAACCGACATTGGCGGTTTCTTGTTATGGAATAATATAGATCACATTCCTCAGTTTCTGCATTGATTAACTTCTCATCTGGATTCAATCTGTTTGCATAGGTAATCACGGGTTCGCCGCTAGCGTGAAAAGAGTTAACTCAACCTCTTTGAATAAATCTACTGAAAAGGAGCATTTACTAGAGAAAAGGAACATTTTAGAATTGTGTAGTTTTTAAACCAGTGTGACCAATAGAGCATTTGCTCCTCACAATGGTTTCCAAATGTGACTTTTACAGAAGCGCCAACATGCGTCACTAGGAGGGAATGTTTTATGGCAAGTGGTAGCTTAATGCAAGCTAAAAGTAATGCGAAAACTCCCAAAGGAGCATTAACCCCCTGTCCCTGTTCAGTATCCATGTAAGACATAATGACATAAATATTTATTAGCTCCATATTTATAATGAAAACTTTTTAAAGGAATTTCTTGCTTTGAAAAAAGCTCTGTTTGCAAATGAGTGAAAATGGAAAGGGTTAAAAATCCACAGGTTTTTTAATTTAGTAAACTGTTGTTTCAAACAGGTTTTAACTGTATATGTTTTGGGGAATTTAAATCGTACAATAAGATGATGTTAGATGGAGTTACAACACATTTCTATATAATATGGTATATACAGAGTTAACTTAGATTGTATTGTATTAAGACCTTTATTGAAATACTACTGCATACACTTGTTTTTGTTTATGATTTATCATTTTGCCAAGCTTTACTGAGGTCTATGTTACAGTCTATAAATTCCAAATGCATTTACCAGTACACCTATCATTGTCATTGAATATTTACTAATTAGAGCAATACTTAATCCTTTCCCTCATATAAATGCCTTTTCAGGCATTAGCAAACAGAGTAGACCCAGATCAGACAGCTGTTATAGTAGCTTAGTAGTAGTATAGTATTGCTTATGTAATTAAATATATAATAGTTTCTGCCAAGGTAAAATACACTTTTCATGTACCATTAAAAAGAATATTTAAAGCTAATGAATATTCATGATGTCATCATTTCTTGCATTTGAACAGGGAAAGGGTTAAATAATAAATATGCAAAAAGTATTTCCCGTGGCAAGCAGTGCCAACTAGATCAGACAAGTCTGATCTGGCCTTTAAAACTTTTGAATTTGATGTTTTAGTTCAGTCTGAAATAGGTGATTGGTCAGATTTTTAGTTCAACTCAAAATCTAATCAATTCGATGTTTGAGAACAAACACAGACTCAAGGAAACACATTTATAAACATGAGACCAGGTTGTACAAGTTTTTAGCTTGTCTGTTTCAAAGAAACATCGAGCTATTGTGATCACTGGGTCGTAGGCATAGTTGTAGTGGTAGTTGTCGTCATCGTCCAAAAACTTTAATGTAGTTCATTACTCAAAAAGTATAAGAGGTATAAACATGAAACTTCGTAGATGGGTAGATCTCATTGAGGAGAAGGCCTCTACGTAGAACCATAACTCTTGATTTCGAAACTTTGGAATTATGACCCATTCTTTTTTTTTTCAAAAAGTTTAAATTAGGTGGACAAACACCAAATCAGATGAGCGTTGGCACCGCATGTGGCTCTTGTTACAAATTATTGTTTATCTAGGAGTACAGTTATCTAGTAACTCCACATTGCCTACACTACACACGTGGTGGATGATGATGTGTTAAGACTTTAGACTTTAATTTATTTACCCTTTCCTTTTTCTATATTTAGTCAAAATTTCAATACCTACTGAATTTTCATAGACAAAATAGTTATAATGAAATATGGAAGGTGGAACATTGCAGCCATTCTAGAAACTAAAGAAACAGATCTTTCAATATCCATTAGAATATAGAGCACACCCAGATCCAACTCTTCTCTGTTTGCAAATGCGTGAAAAGGTGTTTACATTAAGGAAAGGGTCAAGCTTGATACTAAGGAGTTTTTTAACAATATTTGTATGGTTCCCAGCTACTACCATTCTTGAAGAAGCTAGTAAACTAGAGAACATACAGATAAATATTCTTGAGTTATTTTGTGAGAAAGTGTTGATGTTGCTTAGATATTTAAGTACTATTGTTTATGACTCTGCGGGTGTTATTTTGTATTTCTGACTTTGTCTTTGTGTTCACCAGCTGTGCTGTATGTTATTGAGACAAAGAAAGAGTCAAATAATGACTGAAATATATTACAATAAATTACACTGGGTTTGTTGTATTTTGAGATATTGAGCTGAAATGGTGTACATGATTAACACTTTCCCTGTTGAATATTCATGTAAGAAATAATGATATCATGACTATTTATTGGCTGAAGTTTTATAATGTAAAATTTTAGAATTGTAATTATTAGCTATACCTGGCATGAAATGCCAAGGTTAGTTATTAGGATCTTCCTTTGGCGCCATCCATCATGTGTCTGCATCAGCACTTTGTTTCAAGAATATGTTTTAAGTTATTGAGCCAATTTCATCAAACTTAAAAGGAATGTTCACTGGAAGGTCCTCTTTCAAATAATGGTTTTGCATGAAAAATTCTGGTCCCCATGGCAACCATGAGGGGAAAAAATGCTGGCCGGATTTCAAAACATGTTTTATTTTTACAAATTTCCTTTTGGTGACCCTCTCCCAAAGCCCTTTAACCCTTTCCTCCATAGGCTATTTTTAGACCCAACCTCTTTGAATGAATCTACCGAAAAGGAGTATTAACTAGAGAAAAGGAAAACAATTAGAATTTTGTACATGTAGTATGAAACAATTGTGATAAATAGAGCATTTGCTCCTATAGGAGCAAATGCACTATTTATCACAATGGTTTCAACAGGTGAGTTTTACAGAGGCGTAGAAAGGCGTATTTATGGAGGAAAGGGTTAAACTTATTTCCTATTCTAAAAAAAAACGTGGCTGCTAGTAGGTGAGGTGCATTTTCCTTATCTGGCTATAGTGAAATCATCGAAAAACCTTCATGTCAGAAGCTTTTACAGAAATATTTCTTTGGTGACCCTCTCCAAAATAACTTGATTTCTAACAGATGGGGCACATTTTCTTTGTGCAGATTTACTAAAAACTTCAAAATATATTATTGTCAGAAACTATGAGCCTGATTCCAGAATGATTTCACAGCAAACAAGCAATCGATTTCTCGAATCAAAGAGACAAATTGGTTAACGAAGACGGACTCATACTTAGAAGTTCAAAAACTGTTATATCGCTGTCACTTCAAGTGGATATGATAAAGCCAATCAAATAATGGGTTTTGTTTTGGTATGTCAACTATGCGAAAAGTACTGCCCCGCAAATACAAAAAAGCTGTTAACTCCACATTAAAAATTGGTATGGAACGACCATAAAAAACGTTTGAGGCAACCTGTTTATGTTTGAAAACAAGCAGTACATGTATATGTTTTTATGAACTCCTTTAGTCATTGCAGTTCATCATCTGCCATACATCTCGAGCAAAACGGTAATCAGAAATCTTAAGTACACTTCAGAATCAGTAGGTTTTGGCAGCCCTGAGCAGATCACAGATGACAACTCAAAATGAATTTGAAAATTTCTCCAAAGAATGACATTTCAGCCACCTTGCATTTAGTCCGAATATGTCGAGATCAAACGGACATTGCAGATCACTAAATGCATTTTACAAAAAGCAAAAGAAACAAAATTAATACGGATCCATACTTGGCCCTGCTGGAATTCAATAATATGCCATTGCCATACGTATATTCGCCTATGCAATTGCTCATGTCAGACCTTCTTAACCCTTTCACTCATATAAACATGTGTTCACGCATCTGCAAACAGTAGACCCAGATCAGACGGGTCCTAGAGGAGCCGTCTGATCTGGGTCTACTCTGTTTGCTAATAGAATTTCAAAGATCTGTGTCTTTACTTTCTAAAATGGCTACAATGCTCCACCATCCATATTTCATTATAACCTTTTTCTCCATGAATATTCAATAGGTATTGAAATTTGTAATAAACACAGAACAGGGAACATGTTAAGCCTGTGCTGCCAAGTTCTCATCAACTCTAACAGGCACTGGCAGACACCAATCCTGCATGCAAACTTAATGCGCCAATCCAAACTCTATCTGACTGAAATGTCAAGGCTCTTCTACCACTTAGCCCAGGTGACTACATTCTATGTCAGACAGGAAATGTATGAAAGCCTGCAAAGTTCGACTCTATACAATGCTAGATCCTACACCATTCAAACATCAGATGGCACAAATTATCGCCAAAACCCCAAGTTTCTGAAAATATCAAACACCAGTCACTTGTGTAGAGTCTGACCAAACCACCCTCTTTTCATTTCTTCCGGATGTTCAGTTATGTAGGAAAGTACATTCCCACTACCCAGACAAAGTCCAGACAGCATAATTATGTCACTGAGAGTTCAGACTGACCAGTGTATTCAGTGGCCGAGTGAGTAAAATAAAAAAATCTTTTGACTCAGAATGTAACAGAATGGAAAAACATTGATAATGAAAGTCTTGTTAGGCAAATCTCATATAAATATAATTCTGATACACCTACTTAATACTCGTATCAAAATATGATCTATATACATGTACAAATTAGCCATCCCTATAGCGCAAATAATCCACAATTGTACATCAATTAACTTTAACCCATTCCCTCATTGACGAATTTTTGACGACTCTGTAAAAGTCACTTTCTGAAATTATTGTGATAAATAGAGCATTTGCTCCTATAGGAGCAAATGCTCTATTTATCACAATGATTTCAAGCTATAAAATTCTAAAAATTTCCTTTTCTCTAGCTAATGCTCCTTTTCGGTAAATTTATACAAAGAGGTTGTATCTAAAATAGCCTATGAGGTAATGGGTTAATAGTCTAAATTACAAAACAACTAAAGAAAATCAATGTATTATATGTGGACTCAAATACATGCATATGTAAATTGCCATTGACTATTTGTGTCAATGCACCATCATTACGTCTCCCCTAGTATACTGGGGAAATATTGTTTTTGTGAGGTGGTGTGCATGCGTCTGTCCAATTTTAATTTCTTCGCGCGGTTTCTCCAAAACCGTTGGTCGGATTTCCATGAAACTTTATACGGTTGATCAGCACCATGCCTTGTGCGCATCTTACATCTTATTCCTGTTCCGGTTTGATGATTTTCTGCAGTTATGGGACTTTGATTTTTTTACATGGTGCGTGTGTTGGGGTGGAGTCAGTTTTTGTATCAAAAAGAATTCTAGTTTGTCTTTTTTTTGTCTAAAAAAGAGGAGTGTTATATGTTTATACCAGTCCTCTTATCATCTGAATATGGCACTATCACAAGAGTACTTCATGCTCAGGTGAGCTAAAAGTTAACCTAGCCCCTGGCGAACACGTTTTTCAACCAGTCAAAATGATTTGATTTATTTTAGTATCATTCTGCCAAACTACATTTACAAAAGTGTTTTTCTCCTTTTGGTGACCATGGCATAGTTCTACATGGATTTAATTTCTTTGAGCAAATTGAAAGGGGTCCTCACGAGGACCATTTTTGTGTACTTAATATGAAATGCTCAAGAAATTCTTTTCCCAACCATGCAGCATGTGCTTTGAATAAAATACTGTGGCTTGAGCAATTTTGGTAGATGTACATAATGCATGTAGATATTGTGGCATTAACCACGTGAGCCATAGTAGGCCATCATGGCCCTTTTGTCCATTGTGTCACCAGCTTTAAACCTTTGCTTCAAATAAATGTTTTTTCGTGCATTTGCAGAGTAGACCCAGATCAGACTGTTCCTAAAGGAGCTGTCTGATCAGGGTCTGCTCCGTTTGCTAATGGAATTTGATAGCTGTTTCTTTATTTTCTAAAATGGCTACAATGTTCCACCTTCCAGATATCATTATGTCTCCCCCAGTATACTGGGGAGACATTTTGTTTTTGTGCATGGCGTCCGTCCGTCTGTCCGATTTTAATTTGCCTGCGCGTTTTCTCCAAAACCTTTGGTCAGATTTTTATGAAATATCATAGGATTGACCAGCACCATGCCTAGTTGTGCATATCCTATTCCTGTTCAGGTTCGATGATTTCTGCAGAGTAACGGGACTTTGAAATTTTACATGAAAACTTTTGTCTGTGCGGTTTCTCCAAAACCTTTGGTCGAATTTTCATGGAACTTCATAGGACTGATCACCACTATGCCTAGTTGTGCATATCTTATTTCTGTTCCGGTTCGATGGTTTTCTGCAGAGTTATTGGACTTTGAATTTTTTACATGAAAAATTTTGTCCGCCCGGTTTCTTCAAAACCTTGGTCATATTTTCATGAACTTCAAACACTTTTTAAAAATCACTCAAACCAATACCATGTCAAAGTACATGTAGTTGACACTAAACACAGGAATCTGAAAGCAGATAGCTGCTTAACTCATTCCCGCATTGGCATTCTATTGAAAACCTGACACCCCGGGGCGGGGCCAATTTTGACTCCAGGGGCATATTTTATATAACTTTTGTAGAGGACCTATAGGTGATGCTATGTGCCAAAGATGAAAGCTGAGAACCCTGTAGATTCAGAGGAAAATATTTTAAAGGTTCAAATTGTTGACGTGTTGACGACGCACAACGCACGACAAACGCCGACGGACATCAGGCAATCACAAAAGCTCACCCTAAGCACGTTGTGCTCTGGTGAGCTAAAAAGAGCATTTGCTTTTATGGGGCAAATGCTCTATTTATCATAACGGTTTCATAAAATGACTTTCCCTGAGGCATTAAAAGGCGTCAATATGAGGGAAAGGGTTGGTTTCCCTATCTACATAACTATTATCCTGCATTAAGCTTCCATCTGTCTTCAAGATCCAAACAATTAGTCAGTGTACAGGTTTTACTGTAATTCTGCATGCCATACAAAAACTTTGGAATCTGATTGGTGTTGTTTTGTAACCATTTCCCCCATAAACATTCATGACCGAAATACCAACACTATGAATATTAACTCTTTGCACGCTAAGTAATTTTTCGTCTGCAACAATTGTCGTCTGCTTCAATTCTTAAAATAAACTTTCGCTCATTTTTTTGCAAAAATATTGTCAAGATGACAAACAGTTTGGGGCATTATGCGGCGTCTCATCTGGATCCAAACTGTTTGCATAGGTAATAACAATTTCGCAGCTAGCGTGCAAAGAGTTAAAGACTCTTGTAATGTACACCGGAAGTGTTGGCTACCATAGACTCCAATCTATATAATTTCATAAGCATACAAAGCAGACCCTGATCAGATGACTCATACAGGAGTGGTCTGCTCTAGGTCTACTCTGTTATCAAGGAATTCAAAAGGCAAATCAATGGAGTAAAGGTTTAGTTGACACAGAAAATCAGAAAAACAATTTTTGCAGACATTTAATCAAATGAAGAACCACTAAGACCAATATAGCTGTAATATGTTTTATTGCTTTCATACGAACCTGTATATATAATTAACTTTCATCTTCATATACATAAATGTAATGTTATCTTACAGCTCATGAATCGTACATGTAATGTTACTTGTATAATCTTGATAAAAAAAATAACATGAAAGTGAGCCTAAGAAGTAAGAAACATACACGCATATATATATACCGATATATATATAGACAGGAAATAACTGACCCTTTGAAAACTTTTGACATATTCTTCATTCTCAAAGTACAGTCAAATATCTCTATAAAGATCACTTATGAATATGCATGAAGGTCAATAAAAGCAGGTAAGTGCTTAAAGTTCCTATTTGGAGTATTAAAGCTATCATCCATGTTAAAATAATACAAGACTTCATTTTAGTGACCATTGCAAAGAGATTTTACTGTACTCTTTTCTTAAATTTTTCCAAAAACATTATCAAAGAGTCAAAATGTTTGAACCCTGCGTCTCATCTGGATCCAAACTGTTGCAAAAGTTACAACAATGCATCTCATCTGGATCCAAACTGTTTGCAAAAGTAACAACAATGCATCTCATCTGGATCCAAAATGTTACAAAAGTTACAACAATGCATCTCATCTGGATCCAAACTGTTTGCAAAAGTTACAACAATGCATCTCATCTGGATCCAAACTGTTTGCAAAAGTTACAACAATGCATCTCATCTGGATCCAAACTGTTTGCAAAAGTTACAACTAAACATTATAAAGAGTTGAATCTATACATCAATGGAATGACAGAATATCAAAAAAACAAATACAGGACTTAGAAAAAGTGATTTAACTCATTCCCTCCTAGACTATTTTTGGACCCAACCTCTTTGAATAAATCTACCAAAAAGGAGCATTAATTAGAGAAGGGGAAATTTTAGAATTGTGTAGTTTTAAAGCCATTGTGATAGATAGAGCATTTGCTTCATCAGAGCAAATGCTTTATCACAATCATGAATGGTGTCAAAAGGTGCCAGTAGGAGGGAATGTGTTAACAGGCCATAACTCTGCTTAACCTTTTCTCTGTTCAATATTCATGCAAGAATAAATATTTATTTGCTGAATGTTTTATAATGAAAACTTTACAAGGAAACATTTTGCTTTGACAAAAACTGTAGATTCGGATCTATATCGTGTCAAAGGCTCCTCGTGTCCTACAGGAGCAAATGCTCTATTTATCACAATGGTTTCAAGAAGTGGTTATTACAGAGGAGTAGAAAGGCGTTTTTATGGAGGTAAGGTTAACACTTTCCCAGTTGAAACTTCATGTAATAAATAATGACCTGATGAATATTATATTAGTTTTATAATAGTATATGTACACAGAATTTTTTGGTTTAGTAGAAACTGTAGAGTTAGATCTATAATAACTTCATAAGCAAACAGAGCTCCCACAGGAGCCACCTGACCTGGGTCTACTCTGCACAGACATAAGGAAGTGTTATATGAGGAAACGGGTAAATCAATATTCATGATGTCATTAGTTTTTGCCTGAATATACATGGAGTAAAGGGTTAACAGCATTTTCCATCTATAAAGATAACATTTACAGAGCATATCATCTGGATCTTAACTGTTTGCAAAGTCATCAAAACTTAACCCACAGCTTTCTGAAGGAAACTGGCAAAACACTTCTATACAACCACCACCCAAATGATCTAGATGTAATTTAATCCTTTCCCTGTTGTATATTCATGATTATTTATTAGACTAAATTTGATCATGTCATACATGTACAATGTATATCGATCTACACAGTATTTTTGGTGCTGGTGAAACCGTAGAGTCGGACCTATTATAATATCAAAAGCAAACAGAGCAGACCCTAATCAGATGGATCTTACAGGAGACATCTGATCTGGGTCTACAGTTTGCAACCACGTGAAAAAGTTTATATGAAGGAAAGGGTTAATTCTTTGCATGTAATTTTTCCTCTGCAACAATTGTCTTCTTCAATTCTTAAAATAACATTTCTCTCATGTCTTAGCAGCAAAAATATGGTCAAAGTGTCAAACAGTTTGGATCCTGATGAGACGCCGCATAATGTGCATGGAGTCTCATCCGGATCCAGTTTCCAAACTGTTCGCATAAGTAATCACAGTTTTTGTCACTATGCTGCAAAGAGTTAATGCAGGATGTAAGATATGAAGAAAGCTTTTTGCATTACTTTCATTCTGTATTAACCCATTACCCCCATAAGCTATTTTTAGATCCAACCTCTTTGAATAAATCTACCGAAAAGGAGCATTTACTAGTGATAAGTAAAATGTTAAAATTGTGTAGTTTTGAAACCATTGTGATATATAGAGCATTTGATCCATAGGAGCAAATGCTCTATTTATCACAATGGTTTCAAGAAGTGACTATTACAGAGGCGTAAAAAGGTGTATTTATGGAGGAAAGGGTTAAGCACCCATGTTTATTCACTCAGAGACCACTTTAGAGAGGTTCTACTGTAATTTCAACCAGTAAAAAACATGATCTCCTTAAGATGCTGTTAGTTCATCTCTTCAAGAAACGTGATGTGAAGAAGTATGCAGTAGTTTCATTAAGAGTCTGTGAAGAGCTGTTAAACCCTTTTCCTGTCTGTTAACACTCTCACAATACATCCTGACCCTCCAGTTGCATAGGCCTGAAAACAACAAAAAATATAACAATGAGCACATAAAACAATATAACAATGAGCACATAAAACAATACATAAAAAGAAAGACTGACAAAAAGGACAATCAGGCTGGCAGACATTAATAGACAAAAAAAATCAGGGGCATTGAATATGAATCCAATGGGAAGTCCATTTTAGGAGAAAGACACATAATTTCAAAGAAAATTCTGAGGAGAAGGGGTATATAAACAGCTGCTGTCAAAAGTAAGAAAACCCTGATATTGGCAGTCAAATTGGTAAACCTTTCCATGATATAAACACCTTTTTTGTGTCTTTGCAAACTGAGCCATCTGATCAGGGTCTACTCTGTTTGCTTATGATTTAAACAAGAGCTGTCTGCAGACAGCGCGCTCCACTTTCTTTCATGCTGGATAGTGTAGTGGAATGGAAGTCTAAGTCGGAAAGAGGAGATAAATAAGCAAAATTAATTTTAGTGTTACCTACCCTTGTGAAATATGTTCCCTTGTGATAGTTAACATGCATACCAAATGTGAACCAAATATCTTTGATGGTTTCTGAGGAATGGACCTTAACAAAAAGGTTAACCAACGCCGACACCGACGAGAGGGTCATGACAATAACTCCACTTTTTGAAAAAGTGGAGCTAAAAATAGAACTGACTCTACAGTTTCTGCCTAGGTAAAATTTGTATTTATGTACCATTAACCATTTCCTCCATAGGCTATTTTTAGACCCAATCTCTTTGAATGAATCTACCCAAAAGGAGCATTTACTAGAGAAAAGTAAAATTTTAGAATTTTGTATTTTGAAACCATTGTGATAAATAGAGCAATGGTTTCAATGGTTTCAAGTGGTTATTACAGAGGTGTAGAAAGGCGTATTTATGAAGGAAAGGGTTAATATAAACATTCAGCAAATATATAATCTTATATGACATCATTATTTCTTATGTGAATACAAAACAGGTAAAGGTTTAACCCTTTACTCCATAAATTTGATAAAATTGCCTTTTTACGTAATGGCAAACAAAACAGACCCAGATAAAACCACTCCTGTAGGAGCCGTCTGATCAAGATTTGCATTGTTAATGAAATAATATAGATATAATCCTACAGTTTGTGCCATGGCAATACATTCTTGTGACCATGTCCCATCATTAAAATTAATCTAAATTCATCATGTTATTATTTCTTACATGAATATTCATGGAGTAACGAATTAAGGATGTGGAGAATGAAAAGCAACAATACAAAGGCTTGGTCACCTTTTCATGCCAAGTTAAAAGAGAAGCACTGCTGCCTTCTGAAGGGAACTCAAACCCTCGGTAGATATATTTCATAAGAACGTCTAACAACTTGCTGTCCAAAGCACCAACAGCTCCCTCTACTTCTGATGTTTTGAAACTCGTCATCACTCGTATTGCCAATTGTACCACTTTATCCTGAAACAAAATAATTAACCCTTTCACCGCCACAGTCGAGTAAATCCACCACGACAAATAGTGCAGTCCCAGATCAGACGCCGCCTTTTCAAGGCGGCGTCTGATCAGGGACTTCACTATTTGTCCCAATCTCTAGTTCTATATATGTGCTTTATTCCTTTGAAATTTGCATTTATTTATCTCATTTCCTTATTTTACTAAATGATTTAACAAACTTGGATTCCAGACGACAATTAGAAATTTGGCGCCGAAAGGGTTAATACATTCAATACTAAGTACAGTAAAACCTCTCTACTATAAACGACCATTAAATTACATCAAGTATTTTGTATTAAAGGCAGGTGGATGCTTAAAGCAAGGTGAAAGTAAAACAGAACGCTCCTATAGGAGCGTTCTGTTTTACTTTCACCTTGCTTTAAGCGACCACCTGCCTAAAATACCAAATAATTAACACAATTTAGTGGTCGTTATAGAGAGGTTTTACTGTAGCTTTCATATCCAATAAATGTTATCTATTAAAATACTCTGTAACGTTTTATTTCTTTCTTCCATTTCTTTTAATCCTTTCCCTGTTCTACATTTATTCCAAATATCAATACTTACTGAATATTTATGAACAAAATAGTTATAATCAATATGGAAGGTGGAAAATTGTAGCCATTTTAGAAAGTAAACAAAAAGATCTATCAAATCCCAATAGCAAACAGAGCAGACTATGGTCAGATGGCTCCTATAGGAGCCACCTGATCTGGGTCTGCTCTGTTTGCAAATGCTTGAAAATGTGTTTATATGAAGGAAAGGGTTAAAAGAGCTGATTCTTGAGAAATTCAGAATACCCAGATCAGGAAATCATGAAATGTGTTTCCAACTTGATATCTAATCAGGGTCTGCACTCTGTCAGTCTGTTTCATCACCCATCAAAACCAAAAGTCTACTATATTGTTTATATGTAAAATTTCCACTGTAGCTAAACTACTAAAGATCTGGGTCTGCACTATATGCAATGTCCGAGTTTCTTATTAATGTAATTTTGCACTTTTAGAAAAATTAATTAGTCACAACCATTTAATTTCATTATCTAATCTTCTAATTATCATTCTGAGTAAAACTACAAGTGAAACCAACCTTAATTAAAAGAAAAATATACAGAAATGATTTGCATCAGTCTTTACACCATCTACATGGCTGACATTAGAATCTGTATCATAAATCAATTCTCCACCACTCCCTCCCTCTCCGTCTCTCCTTCACCAAGACAAGAGATCTGGGTCAACAAAGATTTAACAATGTTTGAAATGTTCAGTTGTCCCCTAATCATATTAGAGTCAAAGATCAACATATCTCGTATGTCCATTTGTATACTAGCAGCAAATTTGACATTACCAATGCAATAAGTTTGGATATCATACAGATAAGATGCCATGTAAATTGGTGTCTCATCAGGATCCAAACTGCTTGACAATCTGACTGAACTTCTGAAGAAAAATAAAATAAAAATAAATAGTGTAACCATTGGCACTAGATCATAAAGACCATAAATCTATTTATAAATTATAAATAGAACTACACAGTAAAAACCCTCTAATGCGACCACTTAATGAATAAACATTTCGGTCTTTGTAAGCAGGTCAGGTGGTTGTTTAATGCACGACAAAAGTTATGCAGAAAGCTCCTATGCATTAAGCAGCCACCTGCCTCTGCCATCAAGAACTGTGCCCATGTTTGGTGGTCAATTAGAGGGGTTTTACTGTATGGTCTTTTTCAATCAAGTGCCAGCGAGTGTAACAGACAATATTTGCATCTACAGTAAAACTCCGCTAATGCGACCACTTAATGAATAAACATGGGTGCCTTTATAAGCAGGTGGTTGCTTAATGCAGGACAAAAGTAATGCAGAAAGCTCCTCTAGGAGCTTTCTGTATTACTTTTGTCCTGCATTAAGCTACCACCTGCATTTAACACCCAGAATTATACCTCTTTTAGGTGGTCGCATTTATGGAACTTTACTGTATCACAATTACTTGGCATTCAACAAATTTACAGTTTTGCCCTATGCTTACTTTAACAGCTTGGTTGGTAGCTCCTAGAGGTGGATGTGTCAGTATTGTTTTCAAGGCATCGACATTCTTTCCCCTTGTTTTGAATTAAGGCAATATTTCATCTTTATTATTTGAAAGCATTGCATAAAATTTACATGTATACAAGTTAAATATATAAACATATAGATGTATTTGAAAACTTCAAACAGATCTCAAAATATAAAGCAAAGCTTGGATCAGCAAGTGTAAGAATGGCATGCAATAACCTCACACAATCTTCATCCATATTCTTGGAAATTTATGCAATTTAACCCTTTACTTCATAAATCCTCCTTTCTACACCTTTGCAAACAGAGTAGACACAGATTAGATAGCCATTGTATGAGCCGTCAGCTCTGTAAATGCTTACAATATAGATATAAGTCTACAGTTTCTGTCATGGCCATTAAGTCCTATGTTCATGTTCTAGTGTAATTCAATAGTTACCCTGTCAATAGTTAAGCCAATATTTTGAGACCTTGACTTTCTTGTTCACTAGGACCCCACTGGAAATAAGTTGAAAAACTTAATGGGTTATCCTGTGTAATATATATGTCTCAAAATCATGGGCTTAATAGTAACAGAATTTATTGTAAATTTGACATATGTATTCACGAATAAATATATCTATAACACTATGATACAATGGAACAAACTGCCAGACAGCATGGTGCATGTGGATTCCGTAGAGGCTTTCAACTTCAAGACAGCCCTACGAGATCATCGCCAATAATAATAACAATAATAAAGTCGTGTAAAAACCTATATAGGATTCTACGACGTATAGATACAGATAAAAGCCGACCAAAAATGGATTGCAAAGGATACTGAGTGAGCAAAGTGTTGATTTCAGATTCATTTGGTCCCTGGTCCTCTCCCTCAACTGCTTCCTCGGTAAATTTTTCTGGATCAAATAAATCAACATCAACTCTTCGGAATTTGTTCGATGCTGTGTTTTTAGACATGTTTACAGCGTTTTTAACGTGACTTTTCTAATTCCTCACACCCCGGAAGTTTAGATATTTCCTCCTTTAGACGGCACACGAGAGTGACAACAGTTTGGTGGATGACACACTGAGGTGATTTACAGATTCGGTGTTGTTGTTTTTTAATTATATGATGTGTATTCAATTTTTAATTGGAAAAAAAACTTATTTCTACATGTTTGCTTTAAATTGGTACATCTGAATGATATGTATGATTCGTTTGGTACTCTCGATTAATAAGTAGCACACATTTTTTTTACAAACTCTCGTGTGCAACCGGAAGTCTCGTTTCGGTCTCTTCTTCCGGTCAACATAGCCATCAACATGGTAGAAAAATTATATCTCGATTAAATCTGTAGTAATCATGATAGCAACAACCCTAATTTAGAAATCGTAACTTTCCGATTCATTAACAAATAGTCGATGTTAACTGATCATTGTCTTACGTCGTATAACGGCTGTTTACATGCAAAATATCGGGCAGCAAAATATCCACCTACTGTTTGTTTTGCATTTAGTGAATCTTCTTTCAGGCATAGGGGTTGGTAATAAAGTTTGAGCAGGCCTTTTCTGGTGTCTGTATCTGTATATATACGTCGTAGAATCCTATAAGGCTTTTACACGACGGGTGAGAAGAGTCGCCTTTATTTCTGGCGATGATCTCGTAGGGCTGTCTTGAAAGCCTCTACGGAATCAGCATGCACGATGCTGTTCGGTAGTCTATTCCACTGTATCGCAGTGTCTACAAAGAATGAATTCCTGTATTGAGGGGTCTTGCTATTTGGGACTGCCAGCCCTTTTGTGTTGTTACGTACTTGATTTTCTATTATATTGCTTGCACAGTAGTCTTTAAACCTTGTTGCCTTGACGTTTCTCCTTGGTTTTGACGGTTTCGTGAAAGTGGATTTCGGTAGAGCTGGTACTAATCCCTCTATTACCTTATACATTAGTATCAGGCGAAGGCTCAGTCTCCTGTCTTCGAGGGTCTCTAAATCTAGTTGTTCTCTCATTCTTGTTACCGCTCCCGTCTCTCTGTCCTTATAGTTCCTTTTAATGAACCAGACCGCACGGTTTTGAATTTTCTCCAACCTGTCTATGTCCCCTTTGAGGTAAGGATTCCAGATGGTTGCTCCATACTCCATTATAGATCTTACTACTGATATGTATGCCGTTTTCCTGCATTTTTCGGGAACATTTCTTAAGTTCCGTCTTAGAAATCCAAGTGTGGCGTTGGCCTTTTTACATAAATTGTTTATGTGCACATTCCACTTGAGGTCTTTTGATATCTGTATGCCTAGATACGGATTATCTTGAACCTCCTGTAGGATATGGTTGCCGAGCTGGTAGAATTTGGATATCTTCTGGTTTATGGAGAGCATATAACACTTTTTCGCATTGAATCTCATACCCCATTTGTTCGCCCATGTTTCTAGGTTGAGTAGGTCTGATTGAAGTTTCTCCTGATCCGTACTGTTCTTGATGGTTCGGTAAAGTAGGCAGTCATCTGCAAACAGACGTACTGACGATTTTACACAATCTGGGAGGTCATTTATGTGACAGAGAAACAGGATCAGTCCAAGGACAGTTCCTTGTGGGACTCCGGAGTCCACAGATGTCTCATCTGACTGTCCACCTTCTACTATGGTTCGCATTTTGCGGGTTGTTAGGAAGTTGGTCAGCCAGGTGTGGATGCTCCCTTGAATTCCATAGTGGTATAACTTGTGTAACAGTTTGTCATGCGGTACTGTGTCGAATGCTTTAGAAAAATCTAGAATAGCTACATCCGTTTGGTGCCCCCTGTCATGCTCCTGGAGGAAGTCGTTCAGCGTAGTTAAGAGCTGTGTCTCACAGGAGTAGCCTGTTCGGAATCCATGGTTCAGATTTGTGAGGATTTCGTTATTTTCTAAGTGTGTCATTAGGTGTCTGCATATTATGTGTTCTAAAATTTTGCAGACAACAGAAGTCAAAGAAACCGGCCTGTAGTTTTCAGCAAGATGCTTATCTCCTTTCTTGAAAATACTGGAGACATTTGCTGCTCTCCAGTCAGTTGGGAGTTCACCAGTGTCTAGTGAGGCCTGCATTATGAGTTTCAGGATTGGGGCCAAATGTGCCGCACATTCTTTTAGGATGCGGTTTGGGATGTTGTCAGGGCCTGAAGCTTTAGAGGGGTTTACCCTTTCCAGCAATTTCTGCAAGCCGTTTCTGTCAATTTCTATCGGTTTGACTGTGTTTTCTGTCTTCGCTTCCATGTGGGGTAGGTCTTGGCTTGCAGATTTCGTGAAAACTGATTTAAACTGTTTCAAGAGGATTTCTGCCTTCCCTTTACTGTCTGACACCAGTGATGTCCCTTCTTTTAGAGGAGCAATGCCTCCTGCATCTTGCCGTTTAGATTTCACATATTTCCAGAACGGTTTTGTGTTATTATTTTCCAAACCTTCTATGATGTCTGAGTTTATGTAGTCTTGCTCTGCTTTACGCATATGCCTTTTACATTCTTTTTGAAATGCCCTGTAATTTGACCATTTGTTTGTTTTGCGGGCCTGGTTATACAGTCTTTGCTTCTTTCTAATCATTTTCCGTTCCTTTCTTCTTATCCAAGGTGTACTATTCCTAGATTTTATTTCTTTACTCGGTATGTTTTTGTCCATTGTTTCAAATAGGTGTTTCTTAAAGGTTTCCCACATACTCTGAACATTTCCTCCAATTCTGCACTGGTTTCCAATGACAGTTTCTGTATCCGCTAGGTCCACTTTAATCGAGTGTCTATACGGGTCCGTCAAAAGGACACATTCCCAGTGTGAAATAGATAATATTTTCCCCTGTTTTGGAGGAAAAACCAGTTTAATGAAAATGCGGAACATTTTACTGGACCAAAATTGCTTTCTAAAACGTAGAGTTTTACGCAGGAAAAATCCCAATTATTGCATGTTGCTGACGACTAGATGTAAAAGTGACAAAAAACATACATTTATAGAAATGGCATCAATTTTCCCCAAACTTTGTTACCATTCGTTATGGTTTCAGGCACCAATTAATTGATTTTTTATAATTATATTCCAGTGAAATGTGACATTTAAAATGCAAAAATGATTGAATGTTTTAAACTTCAGGCTACTGTCAAAGTTAAAGCCAAGGACCTGCGTGGCAAGAAAAAGGATGATCTGATGAAACAACTGCTGGAACTGAAACATGTAAGAGACATAGAATTCTAGTTCTGAAACTAAATGTTTACTCATGTCAGGCGCATATGCAACATGCCTTGTTTAACTTGTCAGCTAACAGAGAAGACCCAGGCCACAATTAAAAAATTGTTTGCCCGATACCGACCCTAGATTTTAGAAGTGGGTCGGTAGTAGGAAATTTTTTTTTTCTTTCTGAAAAATTGTACTCTATATTAGGCCATCTATATTAATATTTACAGGGGTGGCGAAATCTAATTTTGGATGACTTGTCCATTTTTGTTAAAAGCTATTTTCTACTTGTCCGTATGATGAATTAATAACAAAAACCTACAAAATTTCACTTGTCCGTTATGGCTTTGGGACAACACGGACAATACGGACGTTTGATTTGGCCACCCCTGATTTATAAAACTGCTTTGGCGGATGAAAATAAAATAAATATTCTTACAGATTTGGCAATCAAATTTTTTTAGTCTGCAGGGAAAAAATGGGTTGGTCGGAAAAGGGCAAACAAACTTTAGTTTAGTTTAAGCCCCAGATCTGACAGATGGCTCCTGTAGTCTAATCTGGGTCTGCTCTGATTGCAAATTCATGAAGTGTGACAATTTGGGTTTCACAACATCTTTTTGCCTTTAAACATGTCCGTCGATTATAAACGTTTGTAATAGAGTTGTTTCATAGTGTGGCTAACAATACAAATGTTCTAAAAGTTTACAGATGAGGCAGGTCTGTAGTTGGTCGAATCTTGCCTAGAACCTTTCTTGAACACAGCTGTGACGCGAGCCTGGTGCTAGTCATGAGGGACTTCCTCTCCCCCTCCTCGAGAGATGTATTGAAAATACATGGGAGTGTCAGAGTTCCCGATAAGATGTGTAAATTAAAATATTTTCATGAATAACTCCCTTTATTTCTCCACAAAACCCTATAATGTGACCACTCTTTAGAATCTGACATCTGGAGGGGACAGAATGGCAAATCAGATTACAATTGGGTGAGACACTCACAGCTTGTCATGGGATAACATCAATATCATTGTCCATGAAAAACTGGCGAGTCGTGCCATTTAGGGATGTGCATTATCTTGTTGGAATGTTAGTCTAGGATGAATCTGAGGTTGAAGGATTTGGTCTATGGATCTGCTGGCTGTTGGATTTCCCTAAACAGCTGGCTGTTGGATTTCCTTAAACAGCTGGCTGTTGGATTTCCCTAAACAGCTGGCTGTTGGATTTCCCTAAACAGCAACTAGATCAGTCTTACAATTATGATTAATGGCTTAAAAACCATTACCCCATCTGTTGTACTCCTATCTACACAATTAGAATTCAATTACACAACATAACCTAACTGTCGTTCATCATGTCGATAGACACGGGCATGTCTGTCGGCGTGGGGGAATGTTAAACGATGACTCGTCACTAAACACTTCAGTTTGCCATTATCAACTACGGTTGTTGAAATGTTCAAATAGCACCATGTCGCGGTAAAGTCTCCTACAAATAATCCCCAACTCTCTTGGCTGTCGTTTCACTGCTTTGGCTCATAGTCCTGCCATGATTACCACTATGCTATGACCATTGATGACATTGATTCAGCTGTTATAAAGAGGGGTGTCACAAGTGCAGTATACATATATCCTGTAGGATGGATGGACGTCTGACACAGGAGATGAACCAGGTCTAGGTCTATCCAGTAAACAAATGTTTATCCTATCTGACTGTCTGTCCAGTAAACATCCAGACAGTCAGATAGAAACCAAGTTTGTTTTGTGGGGAGAGGAAAACTGCTTAAATCTGTGTGCTTTTCGTATTGTCAACTTGACTCAATTACCTAAAGGAGATGGTGATAACAAGTGTAAATTGACAATATGGAAGAGTAAACGTGGTCTTGTATATTGTGTAAAGGATTAAGAACAAAAAATTAGCAAGATTGCATAGAAGATATGTCTGAAAGAAGGTTAAGGTCCTAATGAGCAGCATATTGAACCTTTACTACTATATTCAAGCCCCCAAAATGTGGTGGCATATTGGGTTGCTCTTGTCCGTACGTACGTCCGTATATACATATGCATATGGTCATCAAGAAGAATTTGTCTGGGCTCTTTCTTGGAAAGTATTTGTCAAATCCACACCCAACTTTACACATGTTTGTGGCCATTACATCTTGGTCAAGTTCGAAAGCCATGTAAATCGCTTCAATGGTTTAGGAGTTGCGACCCTTTATTTGTAAAAATGACTTTAAAAATGGCCCATACTTTCTGTGGCAAAAAATCTGAAGTGGGGGGCATTGATATATAAACTTTTTCATTAATTTTTCAGGAGTTGGCTACCTTGCGTGTTCACAAGGTCACAGGGGGTGCAGCTTCCAAGCTATCAAAGATGTAAGTAAACAGGCAGAAATAGAGTGAGCTCCAGATATCTCATTTCTCAACTAAACCCTGTCTTATTAGGATTGCCTTTACAGGTGATACTAATGAGTACAAGCAAGATATTTGTACAAAAAATAATTCTGTATACCGTATCAACACACTAATAATACCAACTCGGGGACTGATCAGAAGTGGTCTTATTCGTAGTGTGGACTCAATACCAAGGTGTTGCTGGCTAAAAATCATGCAATCAGTCAGGGTTGCCATGTGTCGGGGGGGGGGGGAGTTAGGGGAATTTTTTAAAACTGTTGGGGGGATTTGAAAATATATGTCAGGGAATTTTGAAAACTGTCAGGAAAATTTGAAAAATCTAATAAGCAAATATCAGGAAATTATCGGAATTTTGAACAAATGAGATTCAAGGTCATATATACTTCCTCAAAATTTATCCTCGCGGACCAAGAATTTTCATGTTTACAGTTTGACATCCCGATTTATCTCTTTGGGTGATTGTTATACCAACTTGCTGGAAAGATTAAAAAATTTACACTTTTGAGATTTTAAAGATTAATTTGCCGATGAGCAAGGTTCAGTAGTTAACCAATATCAGACAGCTTACCTGGAGAAAACGATTGGAATTACAAGGGCGGGGAATAATTTTGGATCAGTTAGAAATAAGATAAAAGTTTCAAACTTAATATACAGATTGCTCACTTGGAGACTAAGTTTTGGATTTCATTTGGGTGGTCCCAGGTCAAGATCACTGTTACTGAAAGTAGAAAAAATGCCTTTTTGAACAATAATCTGTTTACAAATAGGAAGACAAAATGTGACCAAATTTGGTGTATAGATAGTTTTCAGACAAAAGTGCATTTTGAGGGAGGGCAGGGGGTGTCTTGAGTCACTGTCAAGGTCATGTTACTAAAGATAGGAAAATGGTTTCTTGACAATAAATTTAGTCCAGAAAGACATTATTATGAACAAATTTTATGTATAGGTAGCTTGCATTTTCTTCCTTATTACTGCATGGCACCGAGATATTTAGCATAGGAGTTCCTGAAAAACAATGTGATCAAATGAAGAAGATTTATTTTCAGTCCGACTCGGGGGGGGGGGGGGGAAATCTTGATTCAAATTCAGTGACAAAGTTTATTAAAATGGACAGTAGTTATATTATGACCAATGTTTGTGTATAGATATAGCTTACATTGAGACAAATGTTGGGATTGCATTTTGGAATTTTTGGGTTAAAGTCAAGTTCATCATTACAAAAAATAGAAAAACAATCTATTGACAATAACTCTGGTAAGACAATGTGGCAAAGTTTGGTGTATAGATAGCTTACATGGAGATAACGGTTGGGGTCTTGGATCAAGGTTAACCCTTTCCTCCATAGGCTATTTTTAGACCCAACCTCTTTGAATGAATCTACCCAAAAGGAGTATTAACTAGAGAAAAGGAAAGTTTTAGAATTTTGTAGTTTGAAACCATTGTGATAAAAAGAGCATTTGCTCCTAGTATAGGAGCAAATGCTCTATTTATCACAATGGTTTCAACAGGTGATTTTTACAGAGGCGTAGAAAGGCGTATTTATGGAGGAAAGGGTTACGGTCATTTTATTAAAAAGTGAAGAACACAGATTAGTGTATAGCAAGAGGGGTGTCTTGGGTTGACATTGTCTTCACCCTTTGATTTTCTGTCTTGAATGATGAACCTTATCAAGCTGATGATGTATGAGGACATTTTTAGTTGGATCGATAGGACTGACATGACAGAAAATATTTAGCTTCATAATGGGGGATAACTTTAGAACAGCAGGTGACAGCTTAATGCAGGGTTAGTCATGCAGAAAGCTCCTCTAGGAACTTTCTGCATGACTTACACCCTGCGTTAAGCAACCACCTGCCTATCTAAATTCTTCACTACTGGAATTCCAGTTTATAGGGGTTTTACTGTATATAAAAAGCCAATTGGTCAAGTGAGTTGAAAATTGCTTATTTTATGTGTTTGTGTTATACCCCTGATTTAGACTTAACTAGGTATGCAGTGATTTATTTTGGTGTACGTCGTGCGTAAAATAAGTAAATAGTTTCTAAAAAATAGAAAAACAGTTTCCCTCATATAAACTCATTTCCACGCATCTACGCTGCTAGAGTAGCCGTCTGATCAGGGTCTACTCAGTTTGCTAATGAAATTTTATAAATCGATAGATGTTTCTTTAGTTTCTAAAATGGCTACAATGTTCCACCTTCCAGATTTCATTTTTACGATCTTAACCATGAATATTCAGTAGGTATTGAAATTTGGAATAAATATGGAACAGGGAAAGGGTGAACCCTTACTCCATGAAAGAAATAATGACATCATGAATATTTATTAGATTGTTGTAATAGCACATGGGCACTGGAATTTTTGGTCAAGCCAGAAACTACAATCATAAGCAAACAGAGCAGACCCAGATCAGACGGCTCCTACAGGAGTTGTCTGATCTAGGTCTTATCTGTTTGTAAAAACATAGAAAAGCATATTTACGGAGTGAAGTGTTGGATGGGGCCTTTTGCGATATACTACTTTTCAGCATATAAATAAATGAGTTTTGTATATTTTAAGTGTTTATGAAACGCGTCAAATGTAGGGACATCCCCTTTTAGTATTAGATGGTGCATTTGCACTGAAAAATGAATGTTTTGTTTCTAAGCCTAGGAGAAGTGATTCAAATAAACACCAACAAAGTAGGGTTTGTAGAAATACTGAAAGCTGTGTAGCATGGACTCTTTATGTGCTTCACAGAGTTTAGCCTGTTCAAATACAGATGCAGAACAATACTTTTTCTGTCTTGAATGATGAAAACCTATCAAGCTGATGATGCATGAGGACATTTTTAGTTGGATCGATAGGACTGACATGACAGAAAATATTTAGATACACTAAGTGTATCAAGGCTAACAGGAGATAGGAATAATGGAGATGTTATATGTTTATTCCAAATTTCAACACCTACTGAATATTCATGGACAAAATAGTTATATAATGAAATATGGAAGGTGAACCATTGTAATTTGTAACCATACTAAAAAGTAAAGAAACAGATCTTTAACCCTTTTCCCTTATATAAACGTGTTTTGACGCATTTGCAAACAGAGTAGACCCAGATCAGATGGCTCCTAGAGGAGCCGTCTGATCAGGGTCTGCTCTGTTTGCTTATAGAATTTGATAGATCTGTTTCTTTGCTTTCTAAAATATCTACAATGTTCTACCTTGTATATTTCTTTGTAACTTTTTTGTCCAGGAATATTCAGTAGGTATCAAAATCTGGAATAAATACAGAACAAGGAAAGGGTTCAGTGTATCAAGGCAAACGAGATATAAGATGATGTATCGAGATGTATGCACCATACTGTTACTACAGCTTTACTATCCCTGGAAATATTTCCTTAACCCTTTCCCAGTTCTATGTTTATTCCATATTTCAACACCTACTGAACCATTGTAACCATATTAGAAAGTAAAGAAACGGATCTTTCAAATTCCACTACCAAGTAGCAAACGGAGCAGACCCAGGTCAGACGGCTCCTATGAAAGCATTGATTTTTATACGCCCGTTTGAAAAACGGGACGTATTATGGAATGGCGCTGTCTGTCCGTCTGTAACATCTCTAACTCAAGTTCCGCTTGGTGGATCCTTCTCAAATTTTAACACAATGTTTATCTAGACATTCTACAGTAGCCTGCAAAGTCCCGGTTTGTTTTTCCAAGGTCAAGGTCACACAATTGGACTTAGAAATTGCGTTTAGCAAAAATGTTAACCAGTCTGTCTGTCTGTAACATCTCTAACTCAAGATCAGCTTGGTGGATCTTTCCCAAATTTAACCACAATGTTTATCTAGACATGCTACAGTAGCCTGCCAAGTCCCGGCTCGTTTATCCAAGGTCAAGGTCGCTTAATTTGACTTAGAATTTGCGTTAAGCAAAAATGTTAACCTCAATTTAACCTCAATTTATGTTGAACAAGTCCACTTATTTACATAACACTTTGTGATAAAGCTTTGAAACTTGGAATTTTTTGTTAAGGCTTTGATAAAGTCCATTTATTTACATAACCCTTTGAGATAAAGCTTTTAAACTTTGAACACTTGTTCACCGTCACAACCTTCACCTGTAGGCAAGAGTAAATAACTCTGTCAAGCATTTTGACCGAATTATGCCCCTTTTTAACTTAGAATTTTTGGTTAAGGCTTTGTTAAAGTCCATTTATTTACATAACCCTTTGAGATAAAGCTTTTAAACTTGGAACACTTGTTCACCATCATAACCTTCACCTGTAGGCAAGAGAAAATAACTCTGTCAAGCATTTTGACCTAATTATGCCCCTTTTTAACTTAGAATTTTTGGTTAAGGCTTTGTTAAAGTCCATTTATTTACATAACCCTTTGAGATAAAGCTTTTAAACTTGGAACACTTGTTCACCGTCACAACCTTCACCTGTAGGCAAGAGAAAATAACTTTGTCAAGCATTTTGACCGAATTATGCCCGTTTTTAACTTAGAATTTTTTGTTAAGGCTTTGATAAAGTCCATTTATTTACATAACCCTTTGAGATAAAGCTTTTAAACTTTGAACACTTGTTCACCGTCACAATCTTCACCTGTAGACGAGAGTGCATAACTCTGCCAAGCATTTTGACAGAATTATTCCCCTTTTTAACTTAGAATTTTTGGTTACGGTTTTGGTTAAAGTCCACTTATTTACATAACCCTTTCAGATTAAGCTTTTAAACTTGGAACACTTGTTCACCATCACAAGCTTCACCTGTAGGCAAGAGTACATAACTCTGTCTAACATTTTGACATAATTATGACGCTTTTTAGCTTGGAATTTTTGGTTAAGGTTTTGGTTAAAGTCCACTTATTTACATAATCCTTTCAGATAAAGCTTTTAAACTTGAAACATTTGTTCACCATCAGAAGCTTCATCTGTAGGCAAGAGTAAATACAATGTAACTCTGTCAAGCATTTAGACACAATTATGGCCCTTTTTAATTTAGAATTTTTGGTTAAGGGTTTTTGTTAAAGTTTGCCTATTTACAACCTTGAAACTTGGTCGCAAAATTGGACTTAGAATTTGAATTTAGCAAATACGTTAACCCCAGTTTATGTTGAACAAAACCTCGACGGGCGTATATTGTGTCCACTGGCACTCTTGTTTAATATGCTTCACAGAGCTCTTCAAATACAGATGCAGAACAATACTTTTTCTGTCTTGAATGATGAAAACCTATCAAGCTGATGATGCATGAGGACATTTTTAGTTGGATCGATAGGACTGATATGACAGAAAATATTTAGCTACATTAAGTGTATCAAGGCTAACAAGATATAAAGAGATAAGTGTGCACTACTGTTACTGTACAGAGCTCCAGGTATATAGAGCAAGCTTTACTATCAATTCCCTAGACAATATTCCCTCAATCTTTACTTGTTACCACATGTTTTGAGCATGCACTACCTAACTAAGCTATGTACACTGTATATTATACATGTACACGGACATAGAAAAAAAGAATTGCAAAGCTTTATCTCTCTTTATTCATCAATATCAGGGCATGTAAATCGAACCAAGTATGTGGATTAATTGGAGTTTCATATTAATCATAGATATCATCATTTGTACACCCACAAAATATTTAAAAAATTCTGCATATATTCAATATTGTTTATGGCTTTCATCAGCCACATTAGCTTCCTGTATCCTGTCACATTCCTGTGTGTCGTTATATTTATGAGGCTGGTGATCTGTCCAATTGGGATGTTTTCCCATATTTCCAGTTACGCCTGCCAAACTTGATTTTGATGCCGGGGTATATGTCTATCCAAAACGTCCCATAAATGCTCCAAAGGGTTTTATTTTGGGAATGTTATATTTGGCAAGGAAATTCATACAGAGTCTGGCAACATCAGGTCTGGCATTGTCCTTTTTGGAATACGACACAGCGAAACAAATTCGTGAAGCCATTGTGACTGAGACCGTACACTATATTAACTGTATGCAGAATTTCAACAATTGGACTGTCCGTCAATATTTTATGGTTTCAACGATGTCTAATTTTAAAGTAATTGCAAAAACAATCTACATGTATTGTGATTAACAAGTAAATTCTTAACCCATTCCCTCATTTCTACAACTCTGTAAAAGTCGCTTTGTGAAATCATTGTGGTAAATAGAGCATTTGCTCCTATAGGAGCAAAATTAATGCTCTATTTATCACAATGGTTTCAAACTACATAATTCTAAAAGTTTCCTTTTCTCTGGTTAATGCTCCTTTCGGTAGATTTATTCAAACGGGTATCTAAATATAGCCTATGAGGTAATGGGTTAATCAATGTATTTTTGTGCCCTTATATTGAATTTTACCAGAAATAAAGCATTGCATTTCTTTTTCGTGTCCATATAGCGTTTATAGCGAAGTAAATTATTGCCATCTAACATAAGTTGTTGGAATTGTCTCAAGTAGAGGATTCCTACAAGTTTACCCAACTTTGAGAAATAAGGACGTTTAACATCTGAAACTTAATCTTTATCTTGAGCTCTGATTGTAGGAATTGCTGTATTTCAATATCACTGTATCACTGCTGGAGCATAAATAAAGATTATTCTTTCATTTCAGCCGTGTGGTGAGGAAGTCTATTGCCCGTGTGTTGACTGTGATTCATCAGACACAGAAGGAAAACCTGCGGAACTACTACCGTAGCAAGAAATATAAGCCCAAGGACTTGCGCCCAAAAAAGACACGCGCCATCAGACGGCTTCTTTCTCCTCATGAAAATTCTTTGAAAACGAAGAAACAAGAGAGAAGAGAGCGTCTGTACCCAATGAGAAAATTTGCTGTTAAGGCGTAGATGTCCATAAATTAATAAAAGAAAAAAACTGAACCATTGTCATTTTTGTGAACTTGCACCACCGAATTAATTTATAGATTGCCTTAGCTACCGTATTGCTCAGGTTGATCTAGTGTGACCACCCATAATCTGTCGCCTGTCCATCAACATTTAATTTATAAAGTGCCCTCGCCTAAACCACTGACAGGAAGTTGAGACTTGACAGATATATGCTCCTATATAGTCATACTATAGCTCATAATTGCGATATTTTCAGGGCTGCCACACGTCGGGGAACTTGATTTTTTTCAAGGTCAGGGAGTTTTGAGAACTGTCGGAAATTTTAAAACATAGGCAAATGTCAGGGAATTCTGAAAAAATGAGAATGAATGCCGTATATTTTAGTATTACATAAATTATGACAAAGACCAAATTTCGCATTGTATTATGTCGGGGAAATTTGGAATTATGTCAGGGAATAGTCTGGGTAATTTGTTTCCTCCCGTTAGTGGCAACCCTGATTTTGCATATTTTCAGGAAGAAACCAGACATGTCTTTAGCAAAATTTGAATTCTTAAAATGATCTACACAGAAATGGTGTAATTAGCTAAAAACGCCCAGGGATTGTTGACATTTTCACCGTTTAGGAGCTGTGCCAACAATGCACTGAATGAATCCGATAACTCAATTGATCACAATCTGCCTTGTGAGAGTGCCGTAAATCAGGGAAATGCACTAGTGCATTTTTTATGCAAATTAGCAATCGTAGCGCTCCATGTGCAGCACCCGTTGCATTACTACGCTGTTTGTAAGGAATGGCTGAAACAGCCGTCGGCTATATAGCCTGTTTCATTTTCTAAGGCATTTTAAGGCTTTATCAAAAGAATTTTAGATCGTGTTCAGTACACATTGTTTTCATGAAACTCGTTTACTATTATGAATATGACACTCGCTAAAACTCGTGTCATATCATTATAGTAAACTCGTGTCATAAAAAACTGTAATGAACACTCGTGTAAGATCCTCTATATAATATACACTATGTGTATACACAGAGGTGAATGACATCACGCAAATTGTGGTAAACATAATTATATGAAACGTGATCTCCCGCTGCCAATCGAAATTGTTCGTGGCAAGCTAAAGTGTTTTAAAAATATAAATAGCTCGATCATGTTATAAAATAGGCGACATTTACATAATTTTGAGCGATATGACTTTAACCCATTACCTCATAGGCTATTTTTAGATACAACCTCTGAATAAGTCTACCCAAAAGGAGCATTAACTAGAGAAAACGACAATTTTAGAATTTTTTAGTTTGAAACCATTGTGATAAATGGAGCATTTGCTCCTATAGGATCAAATGCTCTATCACAATGGTTTCACAAAGTTACTTTTACGTCGTCAAACGCCGTCAATATGAGGGAATGGGTTAATGGTCATCTACCCCCAAAAGACGTTCGAAGATTTAAATTTAATGAAAAACTTGATTACCATGGTGATCTATTGAGGTTGCTCTCTGCATTCGTACAGAAACAGTCACTATCGGCAAGGTGTCACTTGCTTTAGTAAATCCATTCTCTGTCGTCCTGTCACAAAAAAAGGTTTTTATCAGATCATACACATTCATTTGGACACCCTTTTTATACCCCCTTTTGAAAAAATGGGGGTATATTGCTTTGCACATGTCGTTCAGTCGTTGGATCAAACAATTTCCGATCAATAACTGATAAACGGTTTAGCGTAGGATCTTCAAACTTGCTGTGGTGGTTGGTCATGGCCATTAGATGACTCCTATTGTTTTTTAGGTCACAGGTCAAGGTTACCATAACCTTCACTGGTGAAATGATTTCCGTTCAATAACTACTGAAGGGTTTGGCTTGGGATCTTCAAACTTGCTATGGTACATGTAATTAGTCATGGCCACTAGATGACCCCTATTGTTTTTTAGCTCGTCTGTTTCGAAGAAATGAGCTATTGTGACTCCGGCGTCATTGTCGTCCGAAATCTTAACATTGACCATAACTTCTTCAATTTTTCATTTACAACCTTCATTTTTGGTATGCATGTTCATCTTGACAATGACGACAGACGAACGTTGGCGCCCGATTGCGGTGCTCATGTTAGGTCACAAGGTCCAGGTTACCGTGACCTTAACTGGTGAAATGGGTTCCGATCAATAACTGCTCAAGGGTTTGGCTTAGGATCTTCAAACTTGCCATGGTAGTTAGTCATGACCACTAGAGGACCCCTATTGTTTTTTAGGTCTGGGAGTTTAGTTATACATGTTTTACAAACATCTCTTGTTATATACAACTTCAAATACTTTCTCAAAGTAGATAATCTGAATTTGAGATAAAAATAAATAAATGTCCTATCCGAAGCTTTTTCATAGTTCTAGTTGACGCTAGTCCAGAAGTGTTCGATATTTTTTGTGTCACCTGCCGAGAGGCAGTGTGTCACTTGGGGATCACTTTTCCGTCATCTGTGTGTCTGTCTATCCGTCACTTTCTTTTTTTGGCTGTCATTTCTAAACTAATCATTATAGAGCTTTCAAATTTCACATGTCTTCCTCTCATTGATGTGACTAAGGTTCATCACTCTGCATGCAATACGTTTTAGCTCACCTGAGCAAAGCTCAGGTTGAGCTTTGGGGAGACTTGAACCCTTTCCCTCATATTGACGACTCTGTTAAAGTCACTTTGTGAAACCATTGTGGTAAATAGAGCATTTGCTCCTATAGGAGCAAATGCTCTATTTACCACAATGGTTTCAAACTACAAAATTCTAAAGTTCCTTTTCTCTAGTTCATGATCCTTTTCGGTAGATTTATTCAAAGAGGTTGGGTCTAAAAATTACCTATGAGGGAATGGGTTAATGTCCGTTGTGCATCAACAATTTGCTTGTGAACACTGTAGTAGTCACAATTTTAGTCCAATCTTCATGAAACTTGGTCAGAATGATTGTCTTGATAAGATCTCGGACGAGTTCGAAAGTGGGTCATGTGGGGTCAAAAATTAGGTCACCAGGTCAAATAATGGAATAACTTTGTGAGCACGCTAGAGGTCACATTTTAAGCTCAATCTTCATGAAACTTGTCAGAATGATTATTCAGATACAATCTCGGACGAGTTCTAAAGTGGGTCAAAAACTAAAAAGGTATAGTAGAATAAGCTTGTGAACACTAGCAGTCACATTTTCAGCCCACACTTCATGAATCTTTGTCAGAATTATTGTCTTGATGAAATCTCGGACGAGTTTAAAATTGGGTCATGTTGGGTCAAAAACTAGGTCACCAGGTTAAAAATAGTAGAATAACCTTGTGAACACTTGAGGTCACATAATCAGCCCAATCTTCATGAAACTTAGAATGGTTGTCTTGATAAAATCTCAGACGAGTTCGAAATTGGGTTATGTTGGGTGTAAAACTAGGTCAAACAGTAGAATAATCTTGTGAGCACTAGAGGTCGCATTATAAGCCCAATCTTCATGTAACTATCAGAATGGTTGTTTTGATAACAGTTTGAAGGTAGGTCAAAAACTAGGTCAAACAGTAGAAATACACCGTTAATACTCCAGTGGTCACATTTTTTTCCAATCTTCATTAAACGTAATCGGAATGATTGTCTCCATAGAATCTTAGACGAGTTTGATAGTGGGTCACGTGGGGTCCAAATCTAGGTTACTAGGTCAAACAGAAAAACCTTGTGAATACTCTAGTGGTCACGTGCTTTGTCCAATCTTCTTGAAATTTAATCAGAATAATTGTATTGATAGAATCTTTAGACTAGTTTGAAAGTGGGCCACGTGGGGTCAAAAACTAGGTCACTAGGTCAACCAGAAGAAAAACATTGTGAACAATGTAGTTGCCACGTTTGTTGTCCAATCTTCATTAAACTTAGAATGATTGTCCCGATACAATCTTAGATAAGGATATAAGTGGGTCATGTGGGGTCAAAAACTAGGTAAAATAGTAAAACAAAAAACACCTTGCAACCACTCTAGAGGTCACAATTGTTTGTTCGATCTTCAGGAAACTTAGTCATAATGATTGTATTGATAAAATCTCAGACGACTTTGAAAGTGGATCACGTTGGGTCAAAAACTAGATCAAATGGTTGGAAAACCTTGTGAACATTCTTAGCCCAGTCTTCATGAAACTTAGAATGATTGTCCTGATAAAATCTTGGAAGAGTTTGAAAGTGAGTTAAGTGGGACCAAAAGGTAGGTCACTAGGTCATATCTTAGAAAAAAATTGTTTACACTCCAGCGGCCACATTTTAAACCAAATCTTCGTCAACCTCGCTCAGAATGTTTGTCTCGGTGATATCAAGGTTGAGTTTGATCATGGTCGGGCGGGATAAAAAAAAAAAGTAGGTCACTAGGTCAATTCTTAGAAAAATCACTCTAGAGGTCTGACTTTTAGCCCAATCTTCATTAGTCTGAATGATTGTCTAATAATCAATAATCTAAATCTTTGAATTTGTTCTGCAGAACAACTGTACATGATCTACTATCAACATTGTTCCCTTAGGTCAATATTGGCCCCGTCCTGGGACTACCCAGTTATAATCTTAAATCTATGGTAATCAGATGAGCGATTAAGGGCCATCTTGGCCCTCTTGTTGAGTTATTCCCCTTTGTTCTGAAAGTAAGTATAAGAGACAGTTCAAGCTTACTGACGTTTAGAAATACGAGCTATTGTCGTAACCGGCGTGTGCGTTGTCGTCGTCACCGTCCTTGCCATCCGGAAACTTGGCTCTTACTACTTTGATATGAATGCAAATCTTGTGAAACTTCATTTGTTCACCGTAACAAGGGCTACAATTTGAACAAGGGGCGTAAGTAAGGCTGTTTTACAAAATTATGCCCGTTTTTGGATCTAGTAAATTTAATATGTCTGTCATTTTGAAAACGATTTCCAGCAGGGCTCTCAATGTTACGGTTTTAATTTTTACTTGTGGCCCTGACCTTTGGAATTATGCCCCTATATGGACTTGTCTTTGGAAATATAAAAAATCAAATATCTGGACCCCATGTGGTGCTCTTGTTGAAATGTAAGCAGGCCAAACATTGGAATGGATGAGAATTATTCTGGCATTATGAGATATGTTAACAAGAAAACAATCTGTAATCGGGTGCCCACTACACTGCGGACTCTCTTCAAAGGAAGGCGATACTATCGAATATCTATATAAGTGCTAAAATTGAACGAAAACACCAACTTGGCAACTTGGTGCCTCTTACTTAGGGCTGTGTTAACATTCGTGTATGCGTTTTAATTGTTAAAATCCCCAGAATCAGTTTAAATGAAAAACAAATACCAGTGATGTGGTTAACTTTCCATATCTGATACGGTAAAACCCTTCTAAAGCAGGCGTTCAATTTTATTGTAAATATCGGTCTTGGAGACAGGTGACAGTTTAATGCAGGGTAAAAGGCAATTTCAGAATAAATATATATACAGAAAGCTCCTCTAGCTTTCTCCATGACTTTCACCCTGTATCTATTTTTTCTCTACTAGAGTTCTGGTTTGGAGTTTTTTTTTAGCTCACCTGGCACAAAGTGCCAAGGTGAGCTATTGGGCTATCCGGCGTCCGTCGATGTGCGTCGTGCGTACGTGCGGGCGTCAACAATTTACTTAAACACCTTCTTCTCTGGAACCACAAAGCCAAGAGCTTTAATTATTTGGTATGTAGCATGATGTAATGGTCCTCTACAAAGATTGTTCAAATTATGTCCCCCGGGCCAAAAATGGCCCCGCCCCGGGGCTTATCAGTTTTTCGTAGGAACATCTTTAAAAATCTTCTTCTCTGAAACTGTAAGGCATAGACCTTTAATATTTTGTATGCAGCATGATCTAATGTTCAAATTATGACCCCTTGAAAATCTATAAGCAGCAGTTTGTGTCCTGGTCAGAATAGATCACGATGGAGCGAACCGGTACGGGGAATAATAAAGAACAAAGCCTTGAAATGTTTACACCGGTACCGTCTGAGGGACACAATGCTCGTAATAATGTTGGCAATATTTAAGTATGTAGAATAGGAAAACATGGCAGTCGTGAATCGGTGGTAGCTGTTGGTATGTATTCTACCACTTTTAACCATATGGTACAATTAACCTTTTTTCTAAATATTTCATTGAAGAGAATAAAAAATTCTCTTCATAGAAATTTGAAAGGCATGCAGCTTCAATTAAACACGTTTCATTTATGTTGTTATGTCCTCCCATTTAAAACGGGCATACATTCAAATCATACCCAAACTGCAACATCTTATAGCCACATGGAACTTTACAAACATGTTTGCAATTCAGAGCTACAGATAAAGATGCGTACCGAAATAATAAAAGCTTCATTTCTCTACCAAAGAGTTTTCGAGACGAGTCTAAAGAGTGATCACAGTATGGGGTTTGGTGGAGAAATAAAGAAGCTATTCTTGAAAATGATACTTTACGCATATTATCTGGACACCTGCTTTTACCTCATTGACCTAACATAGGACGGGACACCTTTGAGCCAGAACCATTTCATTGATTTGTATGAATTACTTGTAAAACGTAAAATATTGACATCAGACTAACCTCTTCAGAGCTAGCCCAATCATGGTCTATGCTTATAAAGCTTTTTAGTTGAGTCTGAGCTCGTTCTCAAGCTTTTGATTGGTCATATTTGGCTCAAATCTGACCAATCAAAAGCTTGAGAACGAACTCAGACTGAACTAAAAAGTTTTATAAGCATGGATACAGGTCTTATACACTTATTATCATGGTACACTTAATTCATCATAAAGGGAGATAACTACATCAAGCATACTAAACGCAGTTGTTTTTTTCCATGTTAGGTTTACTTGAAGCAAGTTGCATTACTCTTGTATGTCCATACATTTGTTTGTATTTGTAAATATGGAAAGCCGTAGCTGTCTTATATGGGCAGTTTTCGTATTATCGAACCAACATGGTAATATATAGAATCATATTTTCAATATATGACTTCATTTTAGCAATATATGACACCAACTTACAATATATGTAACCAAACTATGTATATATGAAACCACTATAGTAGTGTATAGGTTCGAAATTACAATATATGAAACCAAACTACATATATATAGAACGAGAACACTAATATATAGAACCAAAATGCAATATATAGATTCATAATGTATAATGTGTATAAAGAATCTCGGTACATGGCTCGATTCACAAATGGATATGGCATCACACATCAATTCGGTGTGTAGGTCTAGTTATGCGCAACTCCGACGAATAGGTCATATAAGAAAGTACCTCTCACCTGATGCTACCAAGACTTTGGTGAACTCTCTGGTTACATCAAAAATAGACTACTGCAACTCATTGCTGCATGGAATTTCAAAAAACACACTGCAGAAACTTCAAAGAGTTCAAAACACAGCAGCCCGCATCATAACCAGGACTCCTCGATATGATCATATCACGCCTGTTTTGAGAGAACTTCATTGGCTTCCGGTTCAACATCGCATTGAATTCAAAATTCTGACACTTACGTATAAAGCCATGCACAATGAATCCGCCAAGTACATTGTCGACATGCTTGACGTGTATCGGCCCCGCAGAGAATTAAGGTCAGCAAGTAGCTCCTTGTCGCTGGTTGTACCAAAAAGTCGTAAGGTAAAATACGGTGAGAGAAGTTTCATGAATGCAGCTCCAAAACTCTGGAATGCTCTGCCATCAGGCATTAGAGATGCAAGCTCACTGGCATGTTTCAAAAGATCTCTGAAAACACATTTCTTCAACATATACTACTAGGACAGTTTAGGAAAAGTAGCTTATAATCATCAATTCTCATACCTTACGGTTCCTTTGCCATTGCAGCCCTTGGGATATGCTGTAGGAATCAATCTCTCATTGACCGAATAGATATCCCTACCGGTTAGTGATTTCATATTTATTGTATATCATATTTATTGTATATATATTGCTTATAATTCACCGACTTGGTATAAATAATCATGTGGTTCCTACCAGTTGGTGATTTTATACTTATTGTATATTTATTGCATATCTTTCATTGACTGGGTGGATAATCATGTGGTTCCTACCGGTTAGTGGTTATACATTTATTGTATATCTATTCCACATCTTTCATTGACCGGGTGGATAATCATGTGGTTCCTACCGGTTAGTGATTTTATATTTATTGTATATATTTTGCATACATTTCATTGACTGGATGGACGATCATGCCGTTCCTTCCGGTTTATGATTTCATATCTATTGTATATCTTTTGTATATCCTTCACTGACCGTCCGGCTAGTGATTTTTATATTTATTGCATATCTATTGTAAATCTTTCATTGTCTGGATAGATAATCATGCGGTTCGTTCCGATTATTGATTTCATCCATGTACAGCGCTTTTGAACGCACATATCCCGTGTGAAAAGAGCGCTATATAAATGTGGTATAATAATAATAATAATAATAATGACATATATGGATCAGAAACTATGCTATATGGAACTAAAATGACAATGTATAGGTTCATACCGATAAAATATGAATTGGTTATGTGCTTATATAGTACCAATATAACAATGAATGACTTCACATTTAAATGTATGAAACCAAACAACATTCATAGTTAACCACGTTAGCATTATATGGGTTCATATTAACAGTATATGATTAGAAAATGTACTGATATTGAACCAAACTGCTATATATGGAAGGGAAATACAGTTATATTGAACCGAAACAGCAAGGTATTAAATGGTACTGTATTTATATAAAACCAAACGGACAGTGCATGTTACCGATTTTGAATATATGAAACCAAAGTATATTTATATGGAGCCACTTTACCAATATATATGTTCATTTTACGCTTATATGAAAGCAAAATGTGTTTATATTGAACCAAAAGGTAATATATTGAACCAACTTTCAGTGTATGGGACCATATGTACGATGTATGTAACGATAAAATGTTTGTATGAAACCACTCGTCTATGTATGGAACCAATCGGTCAATATATGAAAGCAAAACGTCATTATATCCTCTGATAGGACTAATTATGGGAGGCGTATTTATCTATACACCAGAAACGGTCTCAAAACTCAAAAAGGTCAAATGGATTCAAACGAACAGATGGTTGAAATTTTGGATAATAAATGGTGGAAAAAGTTTTATCATCATAATAAGTTCTACACTAATCCATTACCGAGTAGATACGCCGTTTAACACCATTGATTTATTCCTCCTATAAAGAAATAGTTCCTCTTTAAACAGTCAAGAATCTGCGACATATGAAATATTTTTATAGCCTAGCAGATGGTGACTTAAAACCTTTCCCTGATAGAAGCACCTTTAAGCGCATTTAATTTATTCATCCACTGAAGAAAATAGTTCATTTTTACAGTCATGAACATATAGCATAAGAATTATTTTCTTTATCCTAGTATATGGTAGTTTAAAACAGGCTGAAAGTAAAGCCTTGGGCGCATTCTGCTTTACTTTCAGCATGCTTTAAGTGGTCACATTTCGTCCTAACTAGAAACAGGTAATTGGGTAAAGGGTTAAAGCGAGCTGAAAGTAAAGTAAAACGGACCTTTAAGAGCATTCTTCTTTATTTTCATCTTGCATTAAGTAGCCACCTGTCAAAAACCAGACACAGGCTATGAGGTAAATGGTTAGGGTCGATCCGGGTAAATACGGACAAGGGTATAAATACGGACAGTCTCTCAAAATTACTATTTATGACCTATATGTGCTTGGTATACTTTTTGTTTGAAAGGAAAAAAACGTTGAAAATAAATGTATTAAATGAAGTTTTATGTTCTATAACAGCCGTATGTCTGAAATATTGAAAACTCTATGAAGGAAGCTGAATAAGCTTCACATTTAGAGCACCAACATTGTTGTTTACTTTAGAATTATCTTCTTCTTTACTTCAAAATTATTCTCCAGATGGTAAACAGTTTGGATCCTGATCAGACACCGGGTTATACACGGCGTCTGGTCAGGATCCAAACTTAACATTTAGCTGATAAACTTCCACTCGATCCATTGTTATATACAACGCCGTGTACTCGGTGAACCATAGCAAACGGCGACGTGGTAAATACTGCCTTCACTGTTTTATCGGTGTGTACCTCGATAAAAAATGCGAAAATGTAATTTGGCACTAAGTGGGTTTTGCGACTTTTTTGAAAGGCCTCTCGCGTGTTTTTTGTTACTTGTCAATAGTCGAAAAACGGATCGCGAAAATCGACCTTGCAATTTCGTACTTTTTTTTTCACACTGAATACTCAGTGCATCTAAAAAAAAAAATACGAAATTGCTAAGTCGATTTTCGCATTCTAATTTTGGGGTTTACTGTAGGATTTCATATAGAAATGCGTTGGCGTTGGACTGAAAAAAAAGTGCGAAAATCGACATTGCATTTTCGTACTTTTTTTTTCTCTGTTGAAAAAGTCGAAAGTCGAAGGTACTAACAGGATTCCGTAGAAAACAGATGGGTAGTGGATGTTAGAGTTGCGAGGTTGTGAGGTCAACGAATTAGCATGGCGGCTGATGAATTTTAGTCGCAGGCTCCAGTTTGCAACTCCACAACTTCAGTAAAGAACATTCTGACTTGTTAAATATAATACTAAAAATTAAAACATTTCCGTTTCTGGCAACACTTACTTTTCATGTTGTCATCAGCCTTTGTCTCTTTGATTTATTTTATATGGGATATAATTTAAATTTTATTTGTGAGTGGTGGCTGTAATAACTTGTTTTTTTTATGTTGGTGGTGGGTAATTGAAGCAAATGGAAAATATGGGTTGGGGAGTTGGAGACAATAACAAATATATATGGGAGGTGGCCCTTTTAAAAAAGTGCCTTCCACTCCCCCTACCCATATTGAAATTCCTGGAATAGCCCTATGTTATAGACATAAAGTAAACTCCAATTAATTAAGGGTAGAATACCCAGTAACAAATCAAGCCAGAGTTACGGTACTTTTTACAACATATTAACATATTAAAACCATTCAAAGTTCAAGGGGGCATAAACTCTGTTACAACTCAACTGGCAGAACCAAAAATTATGTCATGGACATCTCATCATGATAAATGTGTGTACACATTTTCATTTACTTTGCTTCAAGACTTTAGGAGTAGTTCCTGCCACAAGACTTTCACTGTATGCACGTACAGACGAATGCATGGACGGGATAATGGGCACCATTTCTACATCCCCTTTGCCTTTGGCAGGGGATAAAAATATAGTTTGATAAAAAATGTGCTAACCGTAGTTGCCTAGTCCTACCACATGCAATTCATCAATTCTTTAACCTTTATTCTTACCTCGCCATAAAATTGGACTTCCAGAGTGAGACGCAAATTCTGCAGTCCACTTATCTCATCCATTCCAGTAGAAAGAATGTTGTGCCTATCGACAATGATGTAGTTAGTATCACCTGTTAAACCTGTTGCAATGTCCTCCTCTTCAAAGTCTAATTTCCGTCCTGTTACTATTTTAGCCTGTATGTACTTAAGGCCATGAATTGGGTCACTTATATTTAAAGATGCAAGATCTTCAATGCAGTCTTTTGTGACTTGCTGTATTTCAGGCTTTTCCACTGTATCAACAGAAACTATGTCAGATGATGGTTCTAGAAAATTGTTGCCACCTACTGAAAGGTCTGATTCAAAAACATAGTGGATCTCTGTGGTGAAATCATTTCTTAGTTCACTGTCTGTTTCATACGAAGGCATAGATAATGTTGCTTCTAAAGTGCTGTTAGTGAAGACTTCACTTGCATTTTGCCTTGCTTCTTCAACAGTGACCCCAGTTGCTTCTGTGTTGTTTAACATGCACTGACCAATATGTTCCCTTAGTGTGTCGACACTAAAATCACTCCCACATGCTTTGCATGGGTAAGTTAGTGTGGTAGTTTCCTCTTCTTCATTGTCTTTACAATCTAAGGACAAACATACCTGTATGGGCCTTATGTAAATACGACTTTGTCCTCCAACAACTGTTTTCAAATGTGCAACATCCCATTTCACATCAATTTTCTTAAGTTCTCTTCGGTTTGCCGAACAATACATCAACTCATAGCCACCACAGTCGGCCAGTTTGGGGTACTCATTAACTAATGTTGAATGAACATCTGATTCTGAGGCAAAGGCATCAAAGGTAATTTTTTTCAAACCTAAACCTGCTTTTTGCAGGCAAACCTTTTCTGCATGAGTCGGCACATTTCCTTGATTTGTGTCAGAGAGGCACATTAATGTTGATGTCCATGTCTTTTTACGAGACCCCTTCTTACGACTGTCAAATCGACTGTACCGAGAACGACTGGGCTGAAACTGTCTAGGCCTTGGTATGTCATCAGCTGTTTGTAGAAAAAAAACATTGGTTCATTAGTTGTTAAAACAATCAAACTCAAAGACTTACCGCCCCCAACTTTTTCAAGGGTCAGATATAGGCATACCACATGTTTCAAGAGGCACATGTACCTAACACAAATCTAAGCTCAAAGGGGAGCTAATTCAGTTATGAACTTAGCCATAGTTATGTCTCTTATCTAAGCTCAAAGGGGAGATAAATAAGTTACGAACTGAGCCATGGTTATGTCTCTTATCCAAAATAAATCTAAGCTCAACAGGGAGATAATTCAGTTATGAACTGAGTCGTTGTTACGTCTCTTGTCTAACATAAGTATAAGCTCGAAGGGGAGATAATTCAGTTATGAACTGAGCCATAGTTATGTCTCTTATCTAACACAAATCTAAGCTCAAAGGGGAGATATTTCAGTTATAAACTGAGCCATAGTTACGTCTCAAGCCAAATTTTGTCTATTTTGCTAGAAACATCCCTTATAAAAGTGAGCAGGAGAAAATCTCTCAGGATTTGGATTCTATTTCGCGACACATTATCGAATGATGCTTACATTTTTACAAAGTATCATAAATTTATATTAAGTGATTACAAAGATATGGATTGGACAGGGATTTTCGCTCAAGGGCATATATAATACAGTTATGACTAAAGTTAGAGTTATACATGTTGTTTGTGACACATCATCTACACATAATTGTTGAATTCCGCAACTTTTATCACTGTACCTTTAAATAGGCTATATGGCCTGGGCAATATCTAAAGACTGAAAGGGCGATAACTCTGTCCGAAATGCTGGAAGAGTTACCTTTCTTGCGTGTGGTCCTTTAATCCTATTGTTTTTTTATCACGGTATGAAATTTTAAATCAGTTACTTGAATATTACTGTGTCGCAGTCTCATAAATTACATAAAAGTCACCAAGTACACCTAAAAGTAAGGCCGAGCTCCTGATGAAAAGTGCAAACCTTTCAAATGAGCAAAAGAACATTATACGAAAATAACTTGTATTTGGAAATGCAATGGCTGATCAAATTCGCGAAAAAGCTGAATACACCAACAACTCAACAGTGAAAAGTGTTCATATACTCATGGCAGGAGACATTTTAAGAAAATACCGATGCAATGTAGCGCTGTGCTACAGAGCTGGTTTGAACAAAAATACGTTCACAAAATATTCTATGGCCCCTACCAGTGACAAGAAGAGAGACCCAGTTTCAAGCGTAAACTTGAACAGAATTTTATGGGGATGTTATCTACAAACTTAGGAAAATTCGGGGTCATATCCATTTTCATGATTTGTTTATAAAACGCATTAAAACATTTAAAAAGAAAGGTTATGATCCTATTATATTGCAACACACTGCATGTTTGGTTATCGACCCTTTTACAGTCGGTAGCTACGCTTCCCTCTTTGCTTGCGCGATGACAGGCCGAGGGTAGTACTATATGATGGTATACTCTTAAACCTGGATACAGGAGGAGCTTACCAGACTCATGTATTACTTTTTCCCTGTCGTGCCCTTAACGGCTTACCTGCAGGTGCTCTGACTTCAGCAAAGTCATTGAGTACATATTTGACGGATTGTCACAGTTATTATGCTATGTTTTACATGTTGTCCTGTGTTCACCGTCGTCTATGTTGTGGGTAAGTCCAGCGGGGATACCTTTATTTACAATATTTGTAAAGCTAGGGTGACTTTGAGAGAAGTGTGAGGTTAGGACGTCCGTAAACCGGTTTAAACCCCCAGTGGTGTTTTTGCTGCTGACCGTGCCAAGGCGGTACTCTCTTTGTCACCCTTCCTTTTGTTTGCCTTGCGTCTTTGTGCTTGTGGTTTGTTCATGTTGTGGAACGTTTGTCCCTGGTTCTTGTGTGTCTTTTGGTGTTTTCTGTGTTCATTTCGTGTGTGTGTGTGTGTGTGTGCGTTTGGGTGTGTGGTTGTGTGTGTGTGTGTGTGTCATGCTGTCTATCGGTGTTTTGGTGGTGGTTGCGTCTTGCATGTGGCTTTGCCTGCTTGACTTTACTACTTTTCCATTGAAGACAAGATCCTAGTCTTCCTAGAAAGGGACGACAACAGCAGGTTGCAGCCCGGCAAAAATGATGCGACAAAGTGCGGAAAAGAACTAAAACAGACACGTGTATTAACGGACTACCTTGAATATCTTCACAAGAAGTTTCTCGCGGAAAATCCGGAATTAAAAGTGTCTTTCTCAACATTTTGTAGGATAAGACCAAAGTACATACAATTATCCGCCTTCATAACGCGAAACAGCTGTCTCTGTACACAGCACCAAAACATGGCTCTCACTGTGAAATCAATTCGTAGTATGGGAATTTTGGTATCTTCAAACCCAGAAAAATTTGTTCAAGAAAACGTAGACTTGTCAGATATAGAAAACAGACTTGCAAATGAAATTCGGTTGTCACAATGGAAAAGAGTTGAAGTTGAAGAAAAGGGAAAACGTAAATATGTGATGAGAGTTGTGCAAAGTAGCCTGTTAAAAGCCGAGTTCCTTAATCACGTTAAAGAACAAAAAACTGCTTTTGCATCGCACGTGAGTCGCGTTAAAGAACAGTTTGACCAAATGCGGGGTCTAAAACAAAATTTGCCGGCAAAACATGCAATAGTACACATGGATTTTGCGGAGAACTATGCCTGCAAATCTGCAAATGAGATACAATCCGCGTACTGGAATCAGACAAGCGTGACACTTCATCCTGTCGTTGTGTATCACAAGCATTGTGAGGATGGACCATTGAACCATCGCAGCTTCGTTGTCGTGTCGGACACATTGTCACATAACGCAAACACAGTTCTTTGCGTCTTAGACGCCATTATACCAGAAGTACAAACACTAGTACCAGACTTGGACGTCTGTCATTATTGGACAGACAGTCCAACGTCTCAATATAGAAACCGCATTATATTTGACACTGTTGCAAATCATAAAGACAGGTGGTTTGGTTGCAAGGCTTACTGGAATTATTTCGAGAGTGGTCACGGCAAGGGTCCTTGCGACGGGTTAGGGGGGACAGTAAAAAGAATGGCCGACATGGCAGTCAAGACAGGTAAGTGTACCATTCAAGATGCCCAAGAGTTTTTTGCATGGGCCACGCAATCCAGTCTCAGAAATGTCAGCTTCAAGTATATTTCTGACGAAGAAGTCCAACAAAAGGTAAGTGACATGGCAGCGACCGCTCCTCAGCTCAAGCCTGTAAAGGGTACGATGAAAGTACATGCAGTATTTGGCGCAGGAATTTCAAAGCTGTTTGTCAGAAACACAAGTTGTTACTGTGAAGAATGTATTCTTGGTACCGGTGTATGTCACACGTGGAGACTGGAAGTCACTAGAAAGACGGAAAACATTGATAGGAGTCGAAGCCCACCAGAGCAGAATAATACAGAGGTGAGTGAAAACGGGAACGGGGACCGGGACGTAAGTATATGCACGGACATTGGTTCCTTTGTTGCAGCAGTATATGGCACGGACTGGTTTGTCGGTACAGTCATCGGTGTTGATGCAGAGGATGGAGAGATTGAGGTGAGTTTCATGGAGAAAAAGAAGAGTTTGTTTCAGTGGCCCCGTAGAGCAGATGAGTTGTGGGTTGGCATAGAGTTGATACTATGCAATATTCAATCCCCTATACAGACAGGCAAGTCCAAACGGATGTTCCGTGTGTGTGAAGAGGACAGTGTGAAAATTCAGTCCTGTTTCGAAAGGTACGTAATTAAGTAACAAGTATACTTTCATCACGCGTGGACCCTTGCCGTGACATTGGAAATGCTAACTAAGAATCTCTTTGGGTGAACAGAGACAACAGAGATTCCTAATTCAAAACAATATAATGCATAAAGCTTATAAGATCTTTGTACATTATGTGTTTCTTCATTTTGCAATCAGCAGCCACTGAGAATGTCGTTTTGTGTGATGATATGTTACCATATTGGCGAGATCGCGAGAATTCCGAAATTTGTGTAACGTCCGAGACTGAAGCAATTTAATACTTTGTTATCATGTTCGATTTGTTGCTGTTCTTTAAGTGTTGATTCTTGTTATCTGTGTCGTATATGGGACCTAATGAATGGGCAGAGTTTCTGATTATCAATTGTGGTGACTGTAGTTCGCTCACCTTTAGAAATGCTCTTGACTAGTAACTTGGATTTCGTAAACCTTTTCAGACAAAAGAATAACAAAAGCGTAGTTTGTAGACATGTGTATGTCTTTTCAATATGTTTTATTTGCATATTGTTTTTCAACACAGGCAACAAGCAACACTGGTATGCAGAAACATTGGATAGATGCAGTTTGAAAAATATCAAACTTGATGAAATGTCCGATACATTTGATAGAGACTTTTCAAAGAAGTGCTACATGCAAATTATGCAATAATTCAATAATGGTCATTGGATTTTCATCTGATAAATGCATTTATAATGAAAATGTAACACTTCTAGTGTAATCAAGTGTAAATACACTTTGTGTTAAACACTGATATGGAGGTGTTGACAAAATGGCGGCGCAACCCAGCACAATCTGTTTTCGTCACATTAGCAATGATATACGTTTGGCCATCTGTTTGCCATCTCCTTATATAGTGGAACAATCATTTACTAACAACAACGTTACAAGTCAAATACAAGCACTTATTATTAATCATAGATGCATATACAGTGATAGATGTTATATTAAATAAGTCATTGTCAAACGTACCGTACATTACAACAACTTAAAACGTCGCATCGACACCTTTAGTTTGAATGCCTATAACATTTTTGTCTTTCAATTGATGTTCAAAATATTTTCAAGGTATGTCAACAAGAATTTGATCGTTTAGAAGGAAGAAAGTAAAACTAGTCAGTTTGCATCACATTTCTTGTTTTTTTTTTATCTTGAAAATCCCAAATCTCGTGAGAATGAGTGTCGAGTGGTCGAATTGCATATCAGCTCTGCAGTACAATAGGGGTGCTGATTTCATTTGGCGTTAGTTTCGTAAGCTATCTCGCTACAAAACTTGATCAAAAAAAGTGAGACTGCCAAGGGAAAGGATGTGTCGTTAGACCGACTCACTTGTGTGATGTGGTGATGCTGTTCGCTTGTGAGGTCGGCCCTTGGTCACCATTAAAAGTTTGCGAAAATGGGATAAGATTGGCTTTGCCCGTTTATGTCTACGCAGGACCTGGCCTTTTGATGTCCGCAGTAGCTTAAATTGAGGAAAACATAGTACGTGCACCTATGGAGGACGATCAACGCCAATATTGCATCATGCTTTGTGGCATTTCAATTTGCTTCATGTTAAATGCATTATGCTAAATGATTATTGCATGTCACGATGTGCTTTATTCTTTCTTTGAAGTTTCTTCCTCGATCCGACATTTGACCTTCTGTAAACTTGTTTTATTGATTATAATCACGTCAAATAATGTGTTTCATTGTTTAAATTTCTTTGGAGCATATTCTTTGTGCTATTTGCTTAGCGCTTGGTGCTTGGTGCTTGATGCTTGATGCGTGGTTCGTTGTTCCATCTTCGCCCCGGTCTTTGTCGTACTCTAGTCAGCTCGGACTAAAATACTGAAGTGATTTGCCGAATACATAGGTAAAGAAGGAAAACGCTATGAAGACATAGGAATAGAAGGATTTCAAAAAACACACAAAAAATAGAAGGGTTACTGATTCATTACATTAGAGAGTGTGTGTGTGTGTGTGTGGGGGGGGGGGGGGGTATTTACTGCTGGGAGAAGTATAATAATAACAAGAGGGTCTGAAAGGCCCTGACATCGCTCACCAGACAATCAGAGGATAAGATTTTCAAAGTTTTCACTATGTGTTCTATAGAAAACTAGCCGGTCCTAGGGTGAACCACTTTTGACACAAGGGGCATAATTTATGTAACTATAATGGTAAATAAATTGTTAATTAACTGGTATTTAGGGTATGTAGTTGCTTAACGCAAGGTGAAAGTACAATAGAACGTTCCTATAGGAGCGTTCTGTTTTAATTTGACCTTGCTTTAAGCAGCCACCTGCCGTTAACACAAAATACGTGATGTGATTTAGTGGCCGTTATAGAGAGGTTTACTGTACCATTCACCATTGACAAATGTATCGCCAAGAATGCGCCTCAGATGGATTATATCGTGTCTCCCGTGCATTTTATTATGTACAATGTACTGGTGATATATACTGCGCCATCTCACTTTAATTTATTCTTGCATAAAGGTCAACGTCAGGTGAATCTTTTTGGACTATATCTGTTTATGGACAATTTTTGGCAAAGGCAGAAACTGTATTTTTCCACAAGTAAACAGAGCAAGTCATTAGCATGTGATTCATGTAGCGCTTCAGTCTGCCATTTGGGAGATCCTATCGGTGAAAGTGTTTATATGTTGAAAGGCCAATTCAGAGCAACAGATAAATGAGCGTACATAAATACTAAAACCTCCATTTCTTTACCAAATCCTATGTAGTAACCACCTTTTTCTTGAAAATATTCTAATTTACGCATCTTATCTGGACCTTAATTCATTGTCACATAACCACAGCAATTTGGTGTTTTATATGAGCCGCTGTCCTGTGAAAATGCAAAGTGTGGATACCCAGACTAGTGACAGTGTCCATGACACGTCGTCCGAACAGGGACTGCACTTTTTGTCACATGTCAGACTTATTTGTTACATATTATCAACAATTCCATACCGAGTAAAATTGGGTCTACACTGTTGAATTGCAAAACGAGTTTTTTCTCAGAAAGCGGCTCGTGAAGTACATGGATACTCCATTGTTCATTCATCTCATACAATATTGACCCTTAATCTGTTGAACAAATTAAACGTGGCTCCTTGATATCTGAATATTACATAAACAAATGCTTATATCATAATGTATCATTGAATGAAATGGTGTATAGAAACAACAGTGCATACCTGATCAAACAGCATTTGATCTGCTCAGGAGCTATTTGACACTGTTGTAAATGTCTTATAGTATCGGTTCCCAGGCATAAAGGTTTATGTTTGTAAACGATGTTATCAAGCCCTTGTATGCTAGTAGTGAATATGTAATAACCTGTATAGACAGTTGGATCCAGATATTATTCAGGTTCCACATTTGACACACCGTCTATACTTAATTGAAGGACAGGAAGGTCCATTAAGTTTTTAGAAATATAGCAAATTTATTATCTGCAGATATGTTCTTTTTATTGAAATAGTTCACTAAAGAGGAAAACATAAAACAAATTAAAAACGATCACGAAAATGATCTCGAGAGAATCAAAAACGTTTGAATTTCATATTTGGTATAATGCCTTTGGTCGTTTACAATAATATGACAATCAAACAACATCAGAACATAGGTATTCTAATTATTTACATAGGTCTCAGCCATTTACAAAGTTCACATGTAGTTATTAGTTTGTAAGTACAATACTACATTAAACCCATAACCTCATAGGCTATATTTAGACTCAACCTCATTGAATAAATCTACCGAAAAGGACCATTAAACTATGGAAAGGGAAGTGTTTAGAATTTTGTAATTTGAAACCATTGCGATAAAAAGAGTATTTGCTCCTACAGGAGCAAACGCACTATTTATCACAATGGTTTTACAAAGTGACTTTTACAGAGTCGTCAAAAGACGTCGATATGAGGGAATGGGTTTATATACTGAACGCTGAAACAAATGACCACGAAGCAGTACATGGTACCTGTCTTAAGTGACCATCACAAAGAGGTCTAACTATTGGTATGTAAGGCAGATGGTAGCTTAATGAAGTTCAAAAGAAATACAATAAGTTTGCCTTGTAATAAGCAACCACCTGCTTTTTAAGACGCATGTGTCCAATCAATAAAAGGTTGGGTAATGAACTACTGTATTGCTATATAAGATGGAACAAATATGTTAATTGAAGTTACATTATGTTAAAGATTGTAAACAGTTGGCAAAGAAACAGTTTGACACACTGGTACATTGAACCAGAGTATTGTTAATAAAACAATAAGGCAGGAGAGTCCAACTCTACGCAGATCAAATCATGCACTTAAAACATACAAAAATGCGTTATTCGTTTGGTATCTTTATCTATCGATAATTTCCAATATGTAAACGATGTGAACAAGGGTTTAATTTCAGATTCATTGAATACCGAACAAAGACACTATTCAAACTAAAACTCATTTTTCATTTGCTTAAATGCAATAATTATGGAGGTGAAATTAATCAATGTACACATTGATCACACACTCGTACAATAAAGAAGTGTCCCTCTAGAATATGTACAAATTAATATACCTTTTGAAGCATGTCTTATTGTTAACCAAACTGTGATATAGTGAAAAGGCTACACCCTACGTTATTATTTGTGTACATTAGATTTGTTGTAACCACGGACAGCGTGTTCATTAATTCTTTACCTCGTATACAGTAAAACCCCGCTAATGCGACCTCCTAAAAGAGGTATAATTCTAGGTGCTAGATGCAGGTGGTTGCTTAATGCAGGACAAAAGTAATGCAGAAAGCTCCTAGAGGAGCTTTCTGCATTACTTTTGTCCTGCATTAAGCAACCACCTGCTTATAAAGACACCCATGTAAATTCATTAAGTGGTCGCATTAGAGGGGTTTTACTGTATTTACAATGCCATTGTCTCTATAAACACTAACTTTTCATGGCGTCGTATACTTCATGACTATTCACCAAGTAAAGGGTTAAATACACTGTACACGGCGCTTTACATATTTTAATACTCTCACCAAATACAATATAAAACGTATAAAAACATTCACATTGTCTATAAACGTAACTGTTATTAACCATCTACTCCACCATCAATATCAGTTTTGTACTTTGTATAATGGGTAATGCACAAAGGAAAGTTTGGCAATGGCTGAGTGAAACGAGAAACAGATACAGTAAAACCCCGCTAATGCGACCACCAAAAAGGGGCATAATTCTGGGTGGCAGAGGCAGGTGGTAGCTTAATGCAGGACGAAAGTTATGCAGAAAGCTCCTATAGGAGCTTTCTGCATAACTTTCGTCCTGCATTAAGCAACCACCTGCTTTAAACGACACCAGTGGCTGTTTATTAAGTGGTCGCATTAGCGGGGTTTCACTGTATATGCATTTTAAGCAACCAGCGCACGGCGTCTGATCTGAGCAAATCTGTTTGTGAAGGAGTTAAATGCGTTTCTGTTGAGTATAGTGATGTTTCTGCATAACTATTGTCCTGCCTTAATTACTGATTGCCTGAAACACCATGAATAATACTATAATGCCGTTATTTTTCAGGTACAGTTAGAGCTTAGTTTACGAAAGCCCGCAATACTAAACATACGACAGACGATGCTGCTCACTTAATTGAATTTTTCGCACATCTTACTAGCATATATTTTCGGACGTTCTAACATATGATAATCGAAACCGATAATTACGTTTATTAGAACGTATGATAATGTCAGTCAACCAATCTTTCACAAGATGGGTCCAGGGGAAGTTGAAGGCTGTATCATTTAGTATTTCACCAGAATCTTAATTTTACAATGTGGTGTTGACTTAAGTAAGACAAGGGCATGTTGTATTGCGATGCAAGACATGAGTCCCCCACCGGACTGAAAAAAACCTCCACTCTCCCCACCCCACCCACCCATGGTGTGGTTTACCATGGTATATACATGACCACCTGAATGGTATTAGTACCTACTTTCATACATTGAATCAGTAAATAAAAAGTTATTGTCACGACAAGAAAATATGAAATAGGGGAGTAACTCCAAAAATATTGATGCATGAATTATTGCCCTTGTGCATGACACTACATCTCATCACGCTTGTTCCATATAAGAAGTTTCAAATCAATTGAACCAGTACATAAAGAGTTATTAACTGGACAAGAAAATATGAAAAGGGGAATAACTCCAACAATATAGATGCTAGAGTTATGGCCCTTGTGCATGACACTACCCCTCATCATGTATGTTCCATATGTGAAGTTTCAAATCAATTGAACCAGTAGAGAAAGAGTTATTGTCCGGACAAAAAAATATGAAAAAGGGGAATAACTCCAAAAATATTGATGCTAGAATTATGGCCCTTGTGCATGACACTACTCCTGATCATGCTTCTTCAATGTGTGAAGTTATAATGAATTTGGCCTAACTTTGTAGGAGATATTGCCCGGACACGAAGTGTGACAGACGAACTGACAAGAAAATATGAAAAAGGGGAATAAATCCAAAAATATTGATGCTAGAGTTATGGCCCTTGTGTATGACACTACCCCTCATCATGATTGTTCCATATGTGAAGTTTCAAATCAATTGAACCAGTAGATAAAGAGTTATTGTCCGGACAAAAAAATATGTAAAAGGGGAATAACTCAAAAAATATTGATGCTAGAGTTATGAACCTTGTGAATGACACTAGCCCTCATCATGCTTCTTCAATGTGTGAAGTTATAATGAATTTGGCATAACTTTGTAGGAGATATGGCCCGGACACGAAGCGTGACAGACGGACAGACGGACAGACGGACGGACAGACGGACGGACAGACGGACAGACGGACAGACAGACGGAATCGAGCAAACCTATAGTCCCCCAACCGGTAACCGGTGGGGGACTAAAAATAAGATATTCATCAAACTATTGTAATGCGGTGTTAATCGTTGAAATTGATATGCGGTTGTTTTCCAAATGCTCGGGCAAAAGGTTTTTCACCAGGTTTAAGCCCCTAGTAGCCATGTTTTGCTACTGGCAGTTGAAAGACGGTACTCATGCATTCACACTATGGTCAACATTGTTATTTAATATGCTTAACACATTATCCCCTAGTGACTCATTTTTGCGCATCTATAAAAGTCACTTTATGAAACCATTGTGATAAATAGAGCATTTTCTTCCTTTCCTCTAATTAATGCTCCTTTTCGGTAGATACATTCAAAGAGGTTGGGTCTAAAAATAGCCTAGGAGATAATGAGTTAATGTCTAATGTTTCGCGTCTTCATATGCGTCCTGTTGGGGTTTTCTTGCTGCTGTGTCGTGTCTTGTTAGATGGTGTTTTGGTGCGGTGTCCTTTCGCATTTGACTCTTCCTGTTTTACTCTTTTTTTCCATATTAACCTCCGGACCTTATCCCGCTGGTTTCGACCTAACTCACAGTTGTACACGTTTTATGTAGAAATGAGGCGTATCATTATCTATGTGCCTCTTGATCAACGTCTGCAAGAAGTTGAAGTATAACTTGAACAAGACCAAATCTTTGACGCACATTAATGTTCGCAATAGGGTAAGGGTTATTCCTTCAACACATTGTTAACCTCTTTGTTACATCTATTTAGAAGAAGGGCTTGATGGCATTATACAGAAAGTTCTAAAATCATATTAAGCCGTCATCCATCTTCTCATATAAATGGTGTTTAGTACATTTTGCAACAGAGAATATCCAGATCAGACGGCTCTTGTAGGGGGTGTCTGTTCAGAGTCTGCCCTTTTTGCTTATAAAGTTATAATAGAGCTAGCTGTTTAGTTTCTATCAATACAAAAACATGTGAATATTATTGCAATTATAAAACTTTCGCTAATAATTATTCATGATAGTATTTCTGATAATAACATTATGGAGATATTGTTAAAACAAATATTTACATGCATGCGTATTTACTTAATGGTTGCTCGGTTGTTCGGTGGTGATTGAGATAACATCTTCTCCAGATGCATCACGGTGTAGCGAAATCCTCCCATTAGTGCCAAATATTTCATTGTCTGTATCACAATTAACGTTTTCGTCATTGCAAGTGGCTTCCTTAACATCTATACTCATCACTTTTGCGTCAGGTTGTATGTCGTTTTTAAAACCAAACAGTCGCAAAACTTTCAGGGTGCTCCAGCGCCTCTTGGCTTTATTTTTAGTCATGCTACTATTGCCATCGTGCTGCCCAGAACCACGTTCGAGTTTATTACATTCTCGTATGACGTCATCAACCTCTTCGCCTTTGTACACGCGCAAAATAGTCCCTTTTTGACAGGTTGCTGCGTTACGGAACGACTGGTGAACTAACCGAACAGTGTTTTCATGGCGAAGTAATACTACCTCCCTTTTCCGCTTCTTACGTCTGTCGTAACGGTAATGCAAGAATGACAATATTGACAGGCCTACCAAAACAACTGCTAAAACAACATAAGGAATATAGAGCATTGTTTCACCATGAACTGTAATGTATTTTAATTTAAATCAAATTGAAGTATATATAACAAACATAAATATCGCACAATGGTGTCCATTCTTTGATTTAAAGGTATGTGTAAGTGGTGTAACGTTCTCGTTTTGTTTTCAATATACGCGTAAATTCACCGTTCATGTACATATAGATTTTCTTCCACTATCTATCCGTTCTATTCATATATAAATATTAAGATATTTTTTTCCTCGCGTAATGCTTCAGTATTCCAACGTTTTATAATAGGGTTACACCCTATTTGTTGACCCCACAATTTAACGCGAAATAATTCTGAATTTTTAATGCAATAGTCATGCAATGAATAATTCAAAGAAGCCATGTAATTCTGTGTCAATTCAAAAAACATGTTTTATCGGTAGTTCTTATAAACATTATAACACAATGTCGTTATCACTTTCTGCTCACAACATTTGGATTCGTTTTTCTGTCGGTATACTCTGACTTTAGTGGGGATAGTAATATTCATCACCCAATCGAAACCTCGCTTAATGAATGATGCTAGTATTCATTTATATTTCGTCTTTGGTTGTAAAATGGTAACCTCCTAGAGATTAAACAACACCAAAAAGGTCAATTTCTCACCCAGATCAGTAGTTGTCTCTAAATTGACATTTAATATTTATCCTATGACACAGAATCGTATGTTTACATTTAAATGCTTAAGAATGCTTGACGTTTGTGTCAGGTTCGTCCCGCCAGTGTTACAAATGTCCAAGTGAGCAGCTACCTGTCCTCTTAACAGTAGTCACCCATAGTCAAGTTTGTTGGCTGACTCTATAGTGACATACTAGGAGATTGTAGCAATGCACTTCCTTGTAGCCCCATTTGTTTGACTGATTTGTAATGTCATATTAAGAAAATGTAATATTGCACTTCCTCATAGCCGCGTTTGTTTGACTGATCAATTCGGTCAGACAGTTAGTTCTTTCTCTGTCAAATATTTAGTGTGCATTCTTTGTCGTCTGCTACAATTTTAATGTTAATGTATTTCGTGTTTCTTCTAAAATATGATCAGAATTACAGAATTTAGGAGCCTGATGAAACACCGATTTACTCGGCGTCTCATTATATTTAAAAATATTCACATACGCTATCACAGGTGCGATATTGGAATCGAGAGTTATCTCTATTAAGTCCAGATCTTTCTCGTTTCACAGGCGATTTGAATGACTGCAACACTGGGTCCATTTATAATCCAACAGCAATTATGTTTGCAAGTAAATTTCTATATTTTTTGCGTCCTACATTAAGCTGTCTCAATCTAACAGACAGACAACTAAACAACTTTTGAGTGGTCGCTTTCTATAAGCACATTCAATGTATTTTCATTACGAAATCCATAAGTGAATGGTTATTTGCGCATGTCACCACTGTAATGCTTATTCAATATCGTCGTCTGCCTATGTTTGAGCAAGAACGTTTCTCTTTTATTGAAGGCGTATGAAACGTTCAGGTGTAAAACACTACCATACCAGGTCTGACCAATCAGAGTTTCGAGAAGCCTGGACTGGATGTAAACAGTTTGTTAAAGACATTTAAAAGGGCCATTGATTATCAATACAGCCTTTACAAGCAAATCATTGATTGGAGAGAAATGTGTCTGGCTTGTCTGTGTTTACAGTTGACTGCTGGTGATCCGATTGTCTACCCAAGAAATACACAAATGGAATGAGCAAAAAATTAAAAAATATCCCGGTCCTTTCCGCGGAGAAGGTGTACCAAGAGACTGGCAATCTTATTGGATGTTTGATCCGTCTGTTTGTACAATACCTAGACACTAAAAAACTAAACCATGGCATGGCTGAAAAATGAAACAAGAACCATTGAATATTTATGTAAAACAGAATGGTATATTTGTTACTAGATGCAGTTTTGTAATGACATATGAATGAATGCAGTTTCGACCACGGCATAAGCTGTAGACTCGTGTATATACAAGCTTTTGATTGGTTAGAGTTGAGTTATCAAGCTTTTGAGTGGTCAGATTTGAGCCTTTGGCTCAAATCTGACCAATCAAAAACATTAGAACGAATTCAGACTCACCTAAAAGTTTTATAAGCATTGACCCTGCTCGTACTGTTTCATAGGCAAACACAAGATATCCTGTATGAACAGTTTCTATAAGATCCGTCTGATCTGGGACTACTCAATTTGCTAGATCCAACCTCTTCCAATAAATCTACTGAAAAGGAGCATTTACTAGAAAAAACGAATTTATAGAATGTGTAGTTTTGAAACCATCGTGATAAATAGAGCATTTGCTCGATATGATATAAAACATTTACAGAGGCGTCAAAAAAGCGTCAAAATTAGGGAATAAGTTAAACAAACAATATGTCATCATCATGGCTGGACTTCCGTCACGAAAAAAAGATCTAAGAAGATTGTCTCCCGCGTCCTTTGCATGCACGGTGGTGACTGACAAGGCCAATTGATACAGGAGAGGCATTCCCTACTGCAACGGCTGCACTGCAGCGACTGTACCTGTATGTCTAACCAGATCTGGTTGGAGAAGCAATAATGTTCTTTCTTCGACTTCTCTTGTCCTCGATCTGGTTTCTTCGAGCTGTCTCAAAGGATGTAGTAGCATCTTCATGCATCACGATTAGTGGCTAAAGTGGACCACTGGCGAGGGTCGATGTAACAAGCATTGAGGGATTTCATCTTTCATATGATAAGGATACAACTAATATTTTAAGTCTAAATCTAGGTTCATGGCTGACTTAAATTGGATTAAAAAAGGTTCAAACCCCGTTTCTTTTAGGCTATAGAATGGCGGTCACGACATGCTACTTGCCACTTGCCACTTACTTGTTTCCACTTACGAAAATGTCTTTTTGCATCTACACCGCGGGCAGAAGCGTGTGATTATTTCAAAACACCGTCAAAAAAACGCGGTTAATCAGCGCGTGATTTGTCGCGTGATAGCTACATAGAACTACATGTATTTGCTTTTAACCTGTAATAAAGATGAAACAACATTGCCGAAAGTGTGGTTATTTAATTAATATAAACAGACACGTTCTGTTGTAGTTGTGGAACTGCGAACAGGTGCATATGTAAGATCGGGAAAGGTGTAAAAGCCGATTTTAAGTTTTGCCCTGCGTGTGGCATAAATCTGAGTAGGCGGGAGGAACTGAGTGGGATATCCCGGTCGCTCAGTACACAGGTAAGCTATGGATACATTTTAAACTGAAAACAAAAGTGAAAATTGAAGGTTCAGAAAAAGAAAAGTGTAGCTGAAGCTGGTTTAGAATGGTAGATTATGCAGCGTAAAATTGTCTATAAAATCTGGGTCAACTCGGCTGGATCATTTCAGCCTGTTCTCGCACATAACACGTATTTATCCCAGTCATAATCATGTCACATTATCTTTTGTCTATTATAAATTTTAGATTCTACTTAATGCAGCAACCTGAAGACCCTGATAAAAAATTGTGACCCACTTAAAATTGTGACGCCGAGTTACTAGGATTGTCGTCTGGATCAAAACCGTTTGCAAAGATACAGTAAAACCTCTCTATAACGACCACTAAATTGTGTTAATTAGATGGTATTTAGAGCAGGTGGCTGCTTAAAGCAAGGTGAAAGTAAAACAGAACGCTCCTATAGGAGCGTTCTGTTTTACTTCCACCTTGCTTAAATCAGCCACCTGCCTTTAACACAAAATAATTGATGTTATTTAGTGGTCGTTATAGAGAGGTTTTACAGTATCACCATATTAGATTGTTTTTTACATTGTATTTTTATCGCCTATCTATAAATAACTTGTATTTTTTTCTGATTATTGTTATTAATTAATATTTATTAATGTTGCTTGGTCCTGGTATGAATAAAATGCATGAAACAAGACGGAACATTTAATTTCCGTAGTGATCGGTCTATATAAGGCATCTCCAACAGCCTTGCTGTTGGGTTAACCCTGTAGCAACGTGGTTAGAAAGTCGGACTTCTAGTCCAGAGGTACGGGGTTCGAATTCCAGTAGAGGCCAGTAAATTTCCTTCATTAGAATTACTTCATTTTCTTATATATGATTATGTTCACTGTTATCTCAAGTATCGGGTATCTCTACGAAACAAAAATGTTTAAGTATTAAAAAAAGAATATCCAAGAAATATAACTATATAAGATATTGGCATATATTTATAATTTTATATCTATACTGGGGGTTTAAACCGGTTTACGGACGTCCTAACCTCATACTTATCTCAAAGTCACCCTAGCTTTACAGATAGTGTAAAAGGTATCCCCGCCGGACTTACCCACAACATAGAAGACGGTTAACACATGAAAATATGTAAAACATAGCATACTAACTTGAAAATCCGTCAAATATGTACTCAATGACTTTGCTGAAGTCAGAGCACCTGCAGGGAAGCCGCTAAGGGCACGACAGGGAAAAAGTAATATATGAATATGGTAAGCTCATCCCGTATCTGAGTTTAAGGGTAAGCCATCGGTCTGTCATCGTGCAAGCAAAGAGGGAAGCGTAGCTACCGACTGTAAAAGGGTCGATAACCAAACATGCAGTGCGTTGCAATATAATGGGATCTTAACCTTTCTTCTTTAAGGTTTTAGTGCGTTTTATAAGCAAATCATGACAATGGATATGACCCCGAATGTTCCTAAGTGTGTAGATAACACCCCCTAAACGTCTGGTTGAGAAATACCTTGTTGCAGTAATGTCCTTAGATTGCAATTATATTTACTAATGAGTAGTAAATTTCGATAATAAAATTTAGAAAACGTTTTCAGAAGTTTGTGATATCTGTAACCTTGCTTAAGAAGTTCATCAGTTATAACTAAATTACGACTGTTCCACTTCACATCTCTATATAGAAAAGGATAATTAACAATTTTAAAATTAAAATCTTCCCTTTTATCGTATATTTCGGACGAAACTTTATCATTTGTAATTGAAAGATTCAAATCTTAAAATGAAAATATAATGTCAGATTGATTCGCTTTGTTTAAGGACAGTTCTTTTGGGTGAATTGAAGAAATCATAGTTTCAAAAAAAGGATTATCCAAATTCAAAATATCGTCTAAATAACTTGACATTTTAATAAAATCATTAACAATATCGGCCTGTGTATCAGGTTTCAAGTTAAGCATTAAATCCCTCTCAAAGCAATACAAAAACAAATCTGCAACAAGAGGGGCACTATTTGTACCCATAGGTATACCAACAACTTGACGATATATGGTATCCCCATAACGCACAAATATATTATCTAAAAGAAAGGTCAGAGATCTACAAACATCAAGTCAAGTCCACATTGTGTAATGTTCAACTTCTGAATTCAAAAAGAATGAACGTTGCACATTACAAGCAAGGATAATTTTATTTTCTCTGGCAAAGGTTTTTTCTATTAATTTAATCAGTTTATCCTTTATAAGATGGTGAGGTAGAGTAGTATAGAGTGTAGAGAAAACATTAGAGCTCAATGAAGAAATGTTATACTGTACATTTTCAAGTTTAGTTAAAACATCATTTGAATTTTTTATGGACAAAAAACATTTATACCAGAATTTTCATACATTTTATCACATTAACGTTTTACATGTTCTTTGATCGTAGTAAGACAGGAAGTCAACAGTTTAGATATTTTAGTAGTACAACAACTAGAGTTGGCAATAAAACACGCCTTATAAGGGTTTTATGTAGTTTCAGAATCCAGTACAAAGTAGAAAGTGAAGAAAATTTAAGAAAATGTAAATGAAATTTAAACATATAACAATGTAAATCTAAATAAGGGCACGCACAAAAGTATGTATACCCTCTCCCTGGGCAAATTGGTTGAATTTCAGAAAGAATATATTAATCTATATCGTTAATAACTCAAAGTCTCATCAGGTTCAATTAGTTTACTCTCTATCTGCATTTTTCAAAATTTGAAGCAGAGATCATTTTAGATTAACTAGTATTGAGCAAAAATATTTTCTCGTATTTATAATAATTACAGCGTGAGTAAATGACGTCACAAATATGTGATTTTAATAGCGCGTGCATTCATCCACCTGAATCGGGGTCAGATGTCATTTATGCATTTCATTTTTTTATGTGCAATACTTTATATATTATAGCTTTATATTAACTATTTGGATGCTAGTGGCAAATCAAATCTATGATAACAGATTGGATCCAGATTAGACGCCATTTAACTCGGAGTTTTATCAGGATCCAAATGCGTGTCCATAAAGAATAAATCTACAAATTGAAGCAGATAACATTTATTAATTATTCAGACGCAACATAACTGAACTTCTGAACATTGATTTCTTGTGTATATAGATCTGTGTTTTACTGTTTTGTATTTTGTATGAAATGCCTGTTTTGAGGGCCTCAAGGTAGATTAGTCATTATGACTAATTTAGCTACCCTCGTTAAATAAAGTATTCAATGTTCAAAATTTCAGATATTTTCATTACACCTACATGAGTTATTATTATTCATATCTTAATTTATTTTCAACCCTTCCCCTGTTCTATGTTTATTCAAAATTTAAATACCTACTGAATATTCATGGACAAAATAGTTATAATGAAATATGGAAGGTGGGACAGTGTAGCCATTTTAGAAAGTAAAGAAACATCTTTCAAATTCTATTCCTGCACAAAACGTGCTGTTGTAGTCCCGCTAGACCATGTATTAACAAGGCGATTCTCGTGCTCACGCGCTGTTGTTGACCGGTTTTAATTATACCTATTCGGGGCCAAATGTAAACAATGGACGCCAACGCTATAGCCTTTTGGCCTTAGTAAGCTAGATGAACGGTGCGAGTATTTCAGGGGCACCGACAATGAACTGCTTTTAGTGATAGACATATTGAATGAAATCCCGTGTAAACGGTATTTGATACAATCGTGGAATGACGTCAGAAAGAAAACAGTGGCCCGGAAACTGCATAAATAGAACGAACAAAAGTGTCAAAGAAGTGTATAGTTTTGCTTGTATTTGGAAGAAATAAATTGATGCAGGAAAGCAGAAAATGGGTTTATGCAAGAATAGCGTTAATACACGTTTGTTTTCGGGCAATAACACCTGCCGTGTCCCTTGGGAAAGTTGTTGCCCTCGCCCTTCGGGCTCGGGCCAACAACAGTCCCTCGGGACACTGCAGATGTTATTGCCCGAAAAAAACGTGTATTAACCCTCTATTGACGAACGGAGCGGACCCTGATCAGACAGCTGCTATAGGAGCCATCTGATCTGGGTCTGCTGTGTTTGCAAATGTGCGAAAAGATGTTAACATGAGAGAAAGGGTTAGTAAACATATTATAAGTATATTGTACACAAAATGAAAATAATGTAATGTAATGTATTTCTCAAACCCAATATAATTCTAATAAAGATATGCTATTTTATGATATATTACACATGTTTATATTTATACATGTAATCTTAGCCCTTTCCCTGTTCTATATTTAGTCCCGATTCCAATACCTATACAGAATATTTATGGACCAAAAATTATAATGAAAATATGGAAGGTGGAACATTGAAGTCATTCAGAAATTCTAAATAAACAGATGAATGAAATTCCATTAGCAATCAGAGCAGATCCTGATCAGACGGTCCGTAAATGAGCCACGCGTGGTCTATCACACATCGGCGATCAGGGTACTACACAGTTGACCCTTTACTCAATGAATATTCATGTGAAAAATAATGACAATGAAATAGCATATGGACATCTGAATTTTATCAGGGCAAACTATGCAGAATGATATCTATGACAGACCATCAGCAAACAAGACAGACCCTGATCAGACGGACATAAAAAAGCAACAAATAAAATTGCACCAAAGGCAACATCTTTTTTAAATAATTAATCCCCCCCCCCCCCCCCCCATACACACACGTCCAAATAATGTTCTTTTTTTTTCGCTCAAAACAACATTTAAAAACCAAACCGAACATTTAATTCGATCTACGTTGAATCCATCCTCAGTACTTTCAGTAGTTTGATTATCTGGTTTTACATGCAGCGCCACCTATATGGCGAGTTCGGCTGAAGTGCATTATGCCTTCGGCGTTCGTCGTTCGGCTTTATGCTTGGTGCTATGGGCTTACCGCATTGGGTCATGTGTCGTTGGGACATAACTTCAATGAAAGAAGGACTCCCATCTTGACATGCAATAATCGTTTAGCAAACTGTTCAACACCACAATGCAGGATGCATTTATCATGAAGCAAACTGAAATGCCACAATGCATGATGCATTTAACATGAAGCAAACTGAAATGTCACAAAGCATGATGCAATTTTGGCGTTGATCGTCCTCCATATGCACCAGCTCTGTCAGTTTTCCTATGGGTGTTGATCTTATTTGCCTGATCTGTTTTCGTAAGCGATCTCACTTTTCAAAATTAGGATCTATATAAATTCTACTGAGTTTGCTTTCATGACTCTGAAAAGCTTTTCAAGTAAAATTATGACTGAACGGGCAAACTGTCCCGTGTCTGGTTAGAACATTTGTTTCAGACTTTGCTCATTGCTTAGTTTGGGACAAATTTTCTTTCTTGAGAAAAAAATGAATATTCAAACGAAACAGCGTTAGCAACTGACACTGTTGTCCTTTGAAATTTCAATGCGTGTGAGATAGGAAAGGAAAATTGCAAGCGAAACAGCGTCTGCTAGGGACACTGCTATCCTTTACAATTTTCAGCGAGTGTAAGAAAGAAAGAAAATTCAAACGAAACAGCGTCTGCTAGCGACACTGTTTTATCCAGTCACCAGGCTTCTCTAGTGACATAATAAAGGGGGTGCAAATAAACTTAGGTTTATTAGGTTACTTCCGGTAGTGGAAGGTTTATTAGGTTAGTAGATAGGCGTAATGATTCTATAACCATGGAACTATTTTAGTTTTCTGTAAATATTCATAAACATGTTGATGGAATAGATCTATTTGGTCACCAGAAGAATTGTTCAAATTAGAAAAAAATAAAAATAATTGGCTACAGCTGGATTCGAACCCGCGCCTGATCCTACAAAAACTAATTCTAATCTCTCAAGAGACGTCGCCCTTACCGATTACGCCACTGAGGCCACATACAAAATGACGTTGATTTATCACTTTTATTAATTTTATCCACCGCTGGCAAAACCCGTTTTTGATAAAATCAAACCTGGAAGCAAAGATTGACAGATAAATAAAATAGTAAATGTTTTCTTTTCACTCTCATGATTATTTGATTGATAAACTCTTACATGATAGTCATAAACCTAAATATAGCCTGTTCAGTTCCATCGATTTCTGAGTGACGTTAGGTAGAATCTAAAAATAGAAACCGAGACTACGTAACTCGAATTTGACCAAAGAATATAGATCATGTCTGTTTGAAATAACTTATCGACCCTCGATTCAAATCATCTTATTTTTCAATTTCAACCACGTTTCCCTTCTAGTAATACAAGCATCGAAACTATATTCCTCTGCGGTAGCTCATTAGATCTATTTACGTCTAAATGGAAGTGAAAAGGGAGGGATCCGTTGATCGAAAAACTGCATTTTCAATGTAAATTATTTCAAGAGTGTTATGCGTCTATAAAAAAGACATTTAAATATATTGACTGGATAAATCGAATAATAGGTTAGTGCCGTAGATGGGACGCCTTTATCCGACTCGGAGAGAAAACAGTTGAGGCTCGGCAAGCCTCGCCTCAACGTTTTCTCCCCTCGTCGGATAAAGCGTCCCATCTACGGCACTAACCTATTATTCTCTATATCCTTTGCAATTTTCATGAGTCAGATGACTTTTAATGAAAGAAAGTCGAGGGCTTGGTGCAAAACTATTCTAACTCCTCCACCTTGTGTAGGAGTTAGAATAGTTTTGCACCAAGCCCTCGAAGTTGTCTTTGAAAAGTTGAAGAAACGGGCAAGCGTTAGAAGCTGTGCTTCAATTAGAACACTTGCTTCCTTTCTTTCAATTATTCTATTATTCGCTTAGTTCAATCGGCTTTGCGTATCATAAGTGTGTTATGGATAGTATATAGTATATCTAGTACAGGCCTATATAGATATAGATACGCAAAACTGGTTGAATTAAGGCTCATCAAATATTTTCCTGGTTAGAAATAGCACAATGCTATATCTTGCCTAGATTATAATTCATGAGTTCCTCTCTCACATGCCGATACTTTATCGTAGTGGAGAGGTAACGCTTTTCTAACTTGAGATTTTGCTAAGCGCGAGTCTCTCTTTAGAAAGGTGGCTTATCTATTATAGATCTACAATGATAGTTTTCTTTCATTAGAATAGATTCTCTACACTTGGAAGAGAAACAAATGAATATGAAAACTATTTCCAATTTTGTTACATAGATCTATATTTGTTATATAACATATTATAAGCATTTAGTGTACATCTTTACTATATCAAGCAAAAATAAAACATTGAACTTTGAATTTTATCTCTGTCATGTTTTCTCATCAATCTTCACTCACAGATCTAGTTTTTAAAACAAATCATAACCTACCAAAGAACGCCCGATCTCATAGACACTGATATTATATTCACAAAAATCTCCATCTAATTCACCAATCCATCCAGATACTAATCATTCATTCTCATTTATTTTAGTAATTAAAGTAAATTTCAAGTAAATCTCAACTGTAAACCCATCACCTGCGTAAAATTAAATATTCCCGTAAATCGCTCAAAATCAATGCAGTGACTCGTGCCATTATGTACTATAAACCCAACTTCAAAACATAGATTGGTTTTACAATAGAAAATTTAAAAAATAGCTGAGAAATTCACCATCAAAACTTTTAAATTGATAAACGTTTACAGGCGAATCTGTCAAAGGAACAGTTTTCGCTCAGCAGCCACTGCATGAAAACAGAAAAATCTGATCATCAAATTCGATATTATACAGAGTGAATTCTGTGCGTCGCGATTTTTTCGATGCGAGATCCGCATTCAAACTTCATAAATGTTTAGTTCTATGTCTACACGGTACCACGCGACTTTTCGCACAACTGTCAAATCATTATGACGTTGTCTTACCGAATGACGTCATTCATAAAACAACGTCATCTTAGCGACAGCATTACAATTCGCGCAGTTTTTCCTTTGCCTAACGGGGGCCGAAGACAATTACGGTCGATTTCGCGTTGGATCTAGATCTTTTTTAAATGTCTATGCGAACGAAATTATGTTTTACAGTGTGACCATTTATTCTTGCATTTCAGTGCTAACGCTTACTATAAGCTCTGCCGTTTCCCTACAAGAAACTGTGCATGAAAAGTCAAGCCATAGACATAATTGCTTATCAATTTAAATTTAGTAATGAAAATCTACATCAATAACAGAAGTCGGGTCTCAACATTTTCAGTCTGTCTGTGGATCTTGAATAAAATATCGCTGCAGATAAGTTTGTCATTTTTAATCATACAATCACATAACGCAAGTGTTTTTTCATGGTTTTAATTTTATTTATCAGTATAGAGTATAGAGTTTAGTAATAGACCGACTATAGTAATAGACCGCTGTAAGTTACAGACACATGTTTTCAGTATTCAAACCTTTCCATTATAATAATATCAAGATCCAGAATCTGCTATGATGAAAATAGTGCATGTTCTTAACTAAATCTATATTAGATCTACATATAGAATGAAATTCAGTGAAAGCGAAGTTTCGATATGCCGATCAAATAAATAGTCATTCGCCAGTTCATATCAAGATCCAGAATCTACTGTGATGAAATATTTTTCCGATGCCTAGATGTAGAATTGTAGATGTACATACATAACAAAATTCGAGTTTTAGCTTTATAGATCTTGTTTTATTCCAGCTTATCAAACAAAATCTCACTGCAATTTAGATTCAATTTGCTAAAAGACTTGATCTAACGCTAGTGTGTAATTTACATAGGGTCTACTGTTATACTCTGCATGGATTGTAACAGACACAATACTTTCAATAACTCGCACAAAGTTCAACATTTCACAAACAAACACAGGACTGATTTCAGTCTTATTTAGAACCTCTGCATTTTTATAGCTAGAATAGCGTTAGATCTCGAAATTGAAAATGAGTTCACCAACTTTCACGCAGTCCGAAATTATCTCAACTAGTTCTAGCATAATTATGCTTTAAAGATTCACTATACAAACACAATACCGATTTCATTTTAGATTCAACACCTCTGTATTTGCATATATATCTATCCATGATACATATCGAATAATATTCAATGAAAGTCGAAATGAGTTTAGATTTCTACATTCGATAGATACCTATGCTGGTAAAATGATCATTCGCTAAAATGCGGTTCGCTTCATTTTACAGACATATCTCTACCCTATAATCGATTTGGTATTTCAACAAATATTCAAAAAGTAAATCTTAGTGTTTAGATCCTGATAAAAATTGTAATATATCTATTAGCGAGCATGAAATTTCGGCGACTGAAACGAAGCAAGTTAAAGGTTGTATGAAACTCTATACGAATGCATCATACACATTCGAATTACAAGAGATGAACGATTTACTGTTACTGTATGAAAGTTTTAATGTTAGACAGACAGACAGACAGAAGGGGGACTAAATCTGATCCAGCCCGATATTCCTTAGTCAGGGTGTCTTTTTATAAGATTATCATTATACCACATTTATATATCATCTGGCTTCACAGCTTCACGGGTTAGAATTCGGACTGAAATTCTGCCGAGCCAAATGAACGTTTCGATTTTAATACGCAAATTTTGCCAAGCTTCAACCGCTGCAGATTCGTACTATATCAGCCTTTAAAATTGGGACTAAATCTGACCGAGCTCGATATCGCTTAGTGAATAAATATAGAACAGGAAAAGGGTTATTTAAGTATAAATAGAGGAGATGTACTTGTACGCATTTTTCTGCTATCCTCGACTGAAATCGTTCTAAAATGTATCACTACGTCTATCTAGAAACAAATGTAACAGCTTAATGAAGGTCGAAAGTAATACTCAAAGCTCCTACAGGAGAGTTAAGCATTACTTTAGATCTGCATTAGGCTGTGAAATTGAGAATTCGTCCAGGTTAGAAATCGAATGGCTCGAACCTGTGTAATGTCGAAGTAATTAATATAGTCCATGAAGTTTGATATATCAAAGTTCAACTGTATTTATAATGGTATAAAGTAAAACCTCTCTATAACGGCCACTAAACTACACCAAGTATTTTGTGTTAAAGGCAGGTGGCTGCTTAAAGCAAGGTGAAAGTAAAACAGAACGCTCCTATAGGAGCGTTGTTTTACTTTCACCTTGCTTTAAGTGGCCACCTGTCCTAAATACCAAATAGTTAACACAATTTAGTGGCCGTTACAGAGAGGTTTTACTGAATGAACAATAAAAATAGCTCCGGCAAAGACTTCAAATAAGATCTAAGTAATCCCGTAAGCAAAAACAGCAGAGCTTTATAATACGGCTCCTTCAGGAACCGCCTGGGTCCATGCTTATAAAACTTTTAGTTGAGTCTGAATTCGTTCTCAAGTTTTTGATTGGTCAGATTTGAGCCTTTGGCTCAAATCTGACCAATCAAAAACTTGAGAACTCAAATATGACCAATCAAAAGCTTGAGAACGAACTCAGACTCAACTAAAAAGCTTTATAAGCATGGACCCTGATCTGTGTTTACTCTGTTTGCAAAGGCGTTAAAAGCGCAATAAAGTTGCTATTAAACGCAATGAAATAAAGGGTTAAACACCGATTGTGATACTTACATTCAGCTTCGATAGTTCGAGCAGTAAATCCCGACAGTTCGAACACTAAATCCCGATAGTTCGAACACTAAAACAAGTATTATAATCGATATTTGTGACAGGTGGAAGCTTAATGCAGGATGAAGATCATACAGAAAGTTCTTATTAAGCTTTCGGCATGACACCCTGCTAACCTTACGCTCTGTTGCCTAAAAAGTTCTCAATTATTCAAAAGTTCTCAATTATCGAGGTTTTACTGTATAAGTGTTCTCGGATTAGAGAAATTTATCTGTGCATTGTGCAAACGTTTATCTGATGTTATAAAAAGTACCAAAGGGAAAAAGTACTGTACAGATATCAAATAGTTTATAATTATTGCGTATATGTCACGCATGGGATTGGGCTACAAGTTTTTACAACACTATATAATGCCCTCTCTCCAGGTAATACAAATATAGTGTCATGGCAATAAACAAACGGTTATGGATATCACATATGTACATTGAGACTTGAGTAAAAGTTTACGTATATAAGTGCATAGCCGTATTTGTCATTCTACTAACAATAACGACAGTCTATGAAACACACATTACAAACAGCAACTGTAATTGTAATATAATCTATGCAAGAAAAGTTTGAAGGGACTGACATAGGAAGAGAGTGGTTTGAAACAATTACTAAAATCTAAAATCTATCGGAGATTCGGATATACCTGTCCACTGCGGGAAAATTCGTTTAATTTCTACAAGAAACAGTAATTTATGAAAAAGATTAGCTCGTGCCTGAATGTATTAGGGACATTCGAAAAAAATAATGATATGTATTTTCACACGCATTTCCACAATTGCAGCTCGGGTCCTCTAACAAGTTACACCTGTATAAGAAGGTATGAAGGATCTATAGCAATAATCGAACTTTTGGTAAGATATTGTCATTTTGATATCGGAGGGAATAATTGGAAATACTGGAGACTAACGGAGGTAGTACTGGGGGGACTAAGTTTGATATTGTGAAACAGAGTTAATTTTCTTCTTTCGCGTCGAAGTCGAAGTTCCATTGGTTCGAGCTCCGACTCAAAATAAACAGATTCTAAACTAGGTTAAATTGGTAGAGCGCATACTATTCTTGCAGCTTCTAATTGAACACTTTCTATTCTATGTTTATCTATTTCGGTACAACCGTCCAACAATTCACACGCATATTCAAGTACTGGTAAAATGAAACATTAAGTACAGTTCTATTTATAGTGTGTGTGTCAGGATGCTATAGGTGATGCCCCAATGACAAGACCCAGCTTCAGACCTTTTTAAATATTTCGGACGTTCCGTGAGGTGACAATGTTTTGAGCCAAACACAGCACAAGACTTGACTATAAAATTGATGTGGCTGTGCTATGCTAGCCTACGATGATAATATGGTGTTCTGAGGCTACTTTGCCTGAGACGAACACTATGAAAACATGAAATTATACACAAAACCTATGTTATGGTGATCAACAATACCACAGCTTTGGGGCCAACAATTGAACAATAAACTATAACTGTGAACAACTACTACAGCCCCAAGCCAGCGAGAAAATGAAAACTTGAAAATGGTGCTTGGAACAAAATCCTCAAGCTATGTCATGAAACATATAAATGTGAGATATATAACCCTAGACTATGCGAGTTGAGACCCTAAGCATCAAACCCTGTTGAAACCTGTGGTTTGAAGCTATCTCAACACTACTGTTACTTCAAACCTACGTATCAGACCCTATGTCTCAAAGCATGTATGTAACCCTACGCTCTGAAACCTATCTTGAGCAGTGTACGAAACCTGCTTCAAGAAGCTTATAAAACTAACGCTTTGAAGCCCGGCTCGAAAACACTGCCTCGGGCAGACGGTTCAGCAACGCTCCGAACCCTGAGCACTGTCTTCAGCAAAGCTGCTTCTAACAGTATAACCCCAGGCTATATCAGTCTGAGTATCTCAATGCCTCAGATAGTCTGAGACCGCTATGAAATAGCAGTAAAATATCTAAAAGTAAAATATCTGTCTAAACGTGCAATGTTCATGCCCAAAGAGAGAACTCAGAGGACAGTTAGGAGAACAGGTAACTGCACAATTACGTAGCCCAAGCAGACAATGTATTCGCCAGTCATTAACCTTAACGAGTGCAATACTCTATCAGTCATAAACCAATGCTCTGATCACAATATAGCCAGCAGTGATCGTTGAATAAGCATGTGCCAGTCTCAGCATTTGTATACAGCTTCCATTAGTTTGAGGTACTTCAGTAAATTAGCATATAAACATATTTTATTCATATTAATTATTTCGATTGACCAACCGCCTCACTCATTTGAATATACAAACAATACTATTTTTATAAGGTATAAAACAAACAAAATGAAGTTTAAAAGTGAACTTACTTTGATAAACAACAAATTAATGAAATCTAACTAACAGTTAAAAAGGGAGATAATCCTGTATATACAAAACTACAGATAACTCAAATCGCTTACCTAGAGATATACTACATGTTTTCTTGACAGTGTGTTTAAGCTTCCATAAAACGTGTACTTATTGGATACATGATTCATAAATGGCATCAATGTGATTGTTTTAGTGTTCGAACTATCAGGCTTATATACTTTCACCCTGCATTAACCCTTCATATGATTATTACAGATTTCAATACCTACTAAATATTCATGGCGAAAAAGGTTATTATGAAATATGGAAGGTGGAGCATTGTGGCCATTTTAGAAAGTAAACACATAGTTTTTTGAAATTCTATTAGCAAACAGAGTAGACCCTGATCAGACGGCTTCTCTAGGAGCCGTCTGATCTGGGTCTACTCTGTTTGCAGATTCGTGAAAACACGTTTATATGAGGGAAAGAGTTAAGAAGCCACCTGCCTAAATATGTCTAAATTATTCTCTTCTAGTATTCTGGTTTAGAGGGCTTTATTACTGAATGCAAATAGTGTTTATCCAGATCAGACGCAGACCAGACGTAGCGTAACGCGACTGAATATTCAGAATATCATACCTAAGGTAGCGAGATAGGATTAACACTAACTATCAAACAATAGCATTCAATACTATCAAAAGTCTTTTCTAAACCTAATTGATTAGTTATAAATATTAATTTTAGTTGAATATTTGTCAAAAAAAACGTCAATCCTATCAAAATCCACTTATCTCTTTTGGCGTCAAATTTAAAAAGTGTCGTCTGCAATAATAATTTCATATTAAATATAATTCTAAACTAAATAATAAAGGTATATTAGTAAAACATTTGTTTTTAAAAACCTGTATGCTTGGGCTGAACTAATATAGAAAACAGTGAAGTCTCAGGTCAGATGCCGCCTTGAAAAGGCGGCATCTGACCCGAGACTGCACTATTTTTAATGGTGCCAACAGGCGACATTGGCGCCGAAAGAGTTAAATGTCCCCATTCGAAAAAGTGTAAATAGCGTTTACTAAGTGATCTTTCGGAGTAAAGTTATTGTAATTGGCCAATATGTAAATCATTAACATGTCTAGAGAACTGTCAAAGCTTTCCACTGTACTTGGAGAGTTAGTGATTCCAGATTATTTTAATTAAAAGAAAAACAGATGATCACTGAACCCACAAACAAATACTACTTCTTATTTTGAATGGCACATTAATACATAATATGATAAAACTTGCAGCATATAAGTTACCCTAAACTTATGTCATCTAATATAGGCTAAGGCCACACAGGCAAATAGACTCAAAGTATCACAAACAATATAATAACCCACACAGGATACTTTTGCCACTAAGGCGTAATGTCAAATATCTATTCCAAACAGAAAAATATCGCCACTAAGGCTTTAGAGTTGATAGTTGTCCACACAGGATAATATGGCCACTAAGGCTTAAATTCACTGCATATCACTAATATTTCACTTAAGGCAGCGATATATGATTAGCACTAGCTATAAGAAAATGGTATTTAATACTACCAAAAGTCATATAGAAATATAAAAAGCTCGATGGCAATAAAATACAAGGGGTTTACGGGGCTTTTGTGATATATTGAGTGGTATTTCGTTAATAGAATGAATAGAAGAGATAAGTGGCTATATGTTATACAATACTAAAAGAAATGTGTGTTTTATTATTGCCTACTGTGGAACCTTAAGCTACTCCTTCCTTCCATCCGATCAATAAAAAGCTGATTTTATTGTCAGTTTCCCATAAATCTCTCATCAGGAAGCTTACTTAGTCACGTGACCTACATAGTTAGAGGCTACAGAGAGGGAAATACGGCTAAATAGCCGCCTAATAATACGCACGTTCCCTGATTATCAGGCTCTCGTCCCTAGGTGCCCGATAAGCCATTCTTCTTATAAGACTGACTGGTTAAGTCAGAGAAAAGCTCGATGACAATAAAGTAAAAGGGGTTTCAAGGCGTTTGTGGTACATTTAGTGGTGTTTCGTTAATGCAATGGATAGAAGAGAGTAGTTGCTATTCATTAACACAAAACAGGAAGTAGATTAACGACATACCTGCAAAGGAGAGACACGGTACATCTCACCATGATTATGCTTCAGACCGAATAGCAAATAATTACATCATACACAAGCTAATAAATATTTGACGAAAGTTTTACAGGACGGACGTACGTACGTACGTACGTACTGAAAGATAATGGTAAGGTTTATTGTTCCCATCGCCTAAAGGCAGGGACAAAAGAATTTGATTTTTTGTGATTCTTGTCATTTGCAGAATCTTAAACATAATTTATTGTTTCTTGTGCGCCGGTCACATCGATAGATTCAGATTTGTTAGATTTAACATTTTAATTATATGTCATAATGTGTATAAACAATACTGAAATCACAACAAATCTGAACATACATTTTGCCAAAGGGGTCTGGACCGCTTCATGGGGGTCTATATGTACTATATAATAACAAGGGTTCCAACTAGCAGAACGGACATCCGTGTACCACAAGTACAAATATGAATGTAACTCTTGCAATTTCAATGATAATTTTGTAATTCTTTCGGCTATTGAAAGCCAATATATTTTACTATGAAATGAATATAATCTTCTCACGGTAACTTACGCGCAATTATCAATCCAACAACGATTTTCTCAAAATTTCACGTGTTTTATGGGTCATTGACAAACGTTCGTTCACCCCAGTTTCACTATATCACAGCCATAACCTGGTGATTTTCAGTTCAAAAGATGGCGTGGTTCAATAAAACAACCCAATTACATCATCAATCTCCATTTGTTTTGTCCTCTTAATACATAAGCAACTAGCAACAGCGGCCTTTCCGTCAGTCGTTATGTTTCTATTTCGGATGCTGTCATTTTGCAACAAATTTGAATGGAGCCATTTTATTGGATGAGCGAAGGAAAAGTTGGAAAATCCGTGACATCACGTACAATGACTCCTTCCTCGACGATTTGAAGCAAACTGACAAAACTCGCTAGTTTTACATCATTCTTTTGATGCTGGGGACTAAATAATTGGAGGTGGGAGTTAGAATTGATTCGTTTTATTGACTCACGCCATTTTTTGAACTGCAAATTGCCAGGTTATTGCTGTGATATAGTGAAACCGGAGTGAACGAACGTTTGTCAATGACGCTAAAAACACGTGAAATTTTGAGAATATCATTGTTGGATTGATACTTGTTCATAAGTTACCGTTATAAGATTATATTTATTTGATAGAAAAATATATTGGCTTTCAATAGCCGAAAGAATTACGAAATTATCATTTAAATTGTAAGAGTTACAGTCATATTTGTACTCGGGGTACACGGATATCCGTTCTGCTAGTTGGAACCCTTGTTATTATATAGTGCATATAGACCCCCATGAAGCGGTCCAGACCCCTGTGCATTTTGCAACATAGGAACATTTTTAAATTTCTGTTCTTAAATAACCAAAGTCTAAGACCAAGATACCAGAATGCTCTCATGCGCAGACTAATATGCATTGTCAGTAATCCATGATCTTGACACTCTTTAAAACACTTTACCTCATCAGCCAAAATTTACCTCATGTTGCAAACAATGTAGACCTAGGTAAGAGCTGTCTCGTCAGGGTCTGCACTGTTTGCCTGTCAGATTCTGTTTGACTGGGCAGAATAAAATGTTTATCATAAATAGAGGAAATATATATACTTCTTGAAGCGGTGAATGGGGCCGATTCGACTAAATTGGCCATTTATGTTAGCGCTCGAGATAATGAGTCGAGCACTTGCGATAATGAGTCGAACACTTGAGATGATAAAACGAGCACTCAGAGTGAGTCGAGCCCTCGAGATAAGAGTTTAACGCTCAAAAGAATGAGTTCAGAGCTCTAGGTAATGAGAATAGCACTCGAGATAATGAGTCAAACGCTGGGGATAATAAATCTCGCAATCGAGATAATAAGTAAGGTGTTCGGGGATATTAAGTGCTTCAGATGATTAGTTGAGGGTTCAAGATATTGTGTCGAGCACTAGAGATAAGTTGAGCACTTGAGATAATAAGTCGTGGGCACGACATAATAAGTCGGGCTTTCGGCATAATATTTACTTAGGTTTGCAATGGTGCAAACCACGGTGGTTTTGTTGCCATTTCTATTTTGCGGGTGCGTAACCGTTTGAAGGTAACACAGCAGCAAAAATCATCAGTATTCAGACTTAATATTTTATATCGGATTTAACTGCTCTCCAGCATTGTCTACACATATCTATTAAGTATATACGGAGATAGGCCCGTAGTTCAAACATAATACATGTAATATACACCGAAAGATAAACAATGACGATTGCCATTTGGTAAGAGGTCCAACTCGTCGACTGTAAGCATTCCTGACAGGAGTATTCACGTTTGTATAGATAATCGTTGACGTTTTCATAAACATTAGCATTTTCTTCCTTGTGGTTCAACATTTCACAGAGCTTACAGAGGTTTTTACCCATAGGAATATGGGTGACGGTATATTTGTCTTTTCTCCTCAGATATTGTGTGTACAGGGTCTCATTCAAGCTCACTTTGATAAGATGGTCTGCCAACTCTTGTGGGGATTGATATGATGCGTCAATGAACGTGTCTTTGGGCAATAATTCACTGTAATTAGCTCCACCACGAACTACCACCACCACATCATGGTTAAAGTTATTAAAGAATTTTTCTGTGATGTAATCTGGACAAAAACTATTTTCAAAGGCAAAATAAAATTTGTAGTCATTGTTTAAGACCTTATTCAGATACGTCCTATTTGTCGGCCCCATTTCCCCACATTTACCATATATGTCCACTGGAATGCCATAAGTTCTAAGATGTTGAACAAATTTTTCTCGACCGCTGACAGCGTGGCAATTACTGACAAACCATGCTGCAAATTTTGTTTTCTGTTTATATATCTTGAGATAATTGCGATCCGGTGTTTGTTGTTTAGTTGCCAACATACCATACGGATTCACAATATCGGAGTCGGAGCGATAATTCCAAGACCAGTTAAAAGTGGATTGCCATGCATCCTGAAGTATACCTGCATGACTCTTCCATAAATGAATAGGTGATTCCACGTAGAAGAAAACCCAAACTTGATCACGCGGTCTTTCGTGTGGTTGCAACGGTGGCCTTCTCCCGGCGCGCCTGCCTGCAAACGTAAATACTATGGCAGATTGTTTCTCCAAGTTCTGCTTATCATTATCAAAACTTAATCGACAATTTCTGTAGACACATGTTTGTAAACTACTATTAAGGAAAGATGCATTTAACCAACTTGGCTTATTGTACCACAACATTGAATGGATAATGCCATTACTGACGTTATGCGATTCCCCATGTCTCTTTATAACTATCGGAAAATCAACCAAGGAATGTTTTGTTGATTTAGAAACGCGCTTCACTGACTCTTCAGATGGTAGCACCGGGCACGTGAAATACTGAAGTTTTATCAAATAGATAAATGTGCAGAGCACTGTTGTTAGCAACGTGGTTATAATCAGCAGCTTTATATTTCTGCAGAAGATGTCTCTCATTATTGCAACTGAAACGAAACAAAATTATTTGATTTGAACATTCTTGCATAGTTTATTTAACCCTTTACCCAATAGCCTGTTTCTAGTTTTGAAGACATATGACCACTTAAAGCAGGTTGAAAGTAAAGCAGAATGCGCCTTAAGGCGCATTCTGCTTTACTTTCAGCCTGCTTTAAGCTACCACCTACTAGGATATAGAAAATATTTATATGCAATATGTTCATGACTGTATGAATTTGAACTATTTTCTTCAGCGGAGGAATAAATCAAACACGCTAAAAGCCGCTTCTATCAGGTAAAGGGTTAATATTACCTGTAAATTAAAACCAATGACATATGCTAGGTGATTGTACCTTGTTGGTACTGCAGTCATTATGATAAACCCTTCCCTGTTCATGTTCGAAATGATGACATCATGAATATTAATTAGATTATTTTATAACAATTACCGTACATGAACACAGGCCATTCTGGCATAAACAGAAACTGTTGAATTAGATCTATATTATACCATAAGCAAACAGAGCAGACCCTGATTAGACATATCCAAATAGGGCTGTCTGATCTTGGTCTACCATGTTTGCAAATGCGTCGAAAGGCGTAGGAAATATGAAGGAAAGGGATAAGTAAATAACGAATGCACATCCAAGATTATTATTTCTAGAACGTATACATGTACATGTATTAAGAGATATGTGTAGTGCATTTAATCGAAAACGCATATTTATCGTTTATTATTAACCCATTTGCTCTCAGTGAATTCTTCCATGTTTATATATTGGATTAGTCCATTATTTATCTAAGGGGTGTCTTGTAGACACGTAAAACGGGAATAAAACGAGAAATGAAAAAAATCAAATTCCGTTAAAAAGGGGACATCGTACCGAGAAATGAAAAAGTTTTTCAAATCACATTAAACGTTTTCGGCAGCGTAACGGAATTTGAAAAAAATATTCAAATTCCGTGGACTCTGTGCCTTTCGAATATTGTATTTATTTAACACACAATGAAAAAAAAGATTTATATAAAATAAAAAGAAATAACAACATACACTTGAATACAATACTAAAGAGACTACATTTTATGTATAAGTATTTATACATTATACCCCGTACTTCATTCTCAGTGTTGTTATACCTTCTGATCCTTCGAGATCATGAATTTCAGTACTTCTTGTTCTGAAAATTGAATACCGCTTTGTTCTGAAAATTGAATACCGCTTAAGCCGGTGCTAGGGGGCGTGAGCAGTGTTGCACTTTCAATTACTGTTCATGAACAGACTCAATAAAACCGAGTCTGCAATTTTCTGTTTTTGTGTTGCAATTTTTGCTCTCGGGGATCACCCCCTTTCAGAATTTATATTAGTAATAATGAACTAAAACTGATTTATAGCTCAGACACTTCTATGTCACGATGCATATGCGATTTGCACTAGAAACTAGATATAGACCGCCTAGCTGATTTAAGGTATGTCCTTCTTTTGTAGTTTATTGTTTTTAGCACACTTGAGTACACCCAGTTGAGATTTTGTGATCGACCATCGCCTGGTGCCCGTCCGTTCACCCGTCCATTCGTTTGTCGGTCCGTCCGTCCGTGCTTTAAACGGCCTCGCCTCCGAATTCACAAGGCAGAATGTAACTGCAGATAAATGGTCTTAGTATAATGATCTATCAAACCGATAAATAATTTGGATTCATGTTGAAACCTGGCTGTCATGGAAACCAATATAAATCTTTAACAAACCGATGATCAGAACTAACGATATTTGAAAGGAATAGTCTTCTATTGACCTTCTACCTTAATTGCTTAACTCATGTCGATATCTCAAAATATATAATAAGGACTGGTCAGGACTAGATTTTCTTATATAACAATACAGAAAACCTTTAACAACTTTGTTCTCCCTAATTGGTGTTCCAGTTTAAATGGAATTTGGTAGAAATTGTCGCTTGGCGACCTTTTATCAACATTGCTAAAACCATGCCGATACCTGAAAATTGTCGTCTGGGCGGGGTAACATTGCATTATATGACTAAAGGAGATAATACCTCCTTCTCTAAAACCGGTGGTCAATCTGAATAGAAATTGGAAGAAGTTAGTCCTCTATTAGCCCTCTTTCAGAATTGTTAAAATTAAGTCCCAGTCCCCTCACGGTCATATGTTTTGAGATAAGAGCATGAGTTAAGCAATTTAGGCAGAAGGGCACTAGAAGACTATTCCTTTCAAACATACTCGTTTTAGACAAAAATATATTTAAAGCTTTATTTTGGTTTCCATGACAACCAAGGTTCAACATTTTAATTTCAGACCATGATACTAAGATCATTTATGTACAGTTTGGTTACATTCTGCCTTGTGCCTTTGGAGGTGCACGGATGGACTAAACGATGAATGGACGGGCGCCGGATCAGAAAAAAACTCATCTGAGCATACTTAGGTGTGCAATTATCGGAAAACTACAAAACAAGTAACTATGTTAATCCCGGCTTTAAACAGACTCATGTTCATATGCAATATATATCTAGTGTCTTGTGCTAGTGCAAATCGCATGTGCATCGTGACACAGACATGTCGGAAGTGTCATGCAAGAAATGCCACATACGGTTTCAGTTCATTATTAATAATATAAAGTATAATGTATGAATAATATATATAATAGTGTTTCTGTTAATATTGTATTCAATCGATATGCTGTTACTTATTTATCTTATACATGTATTAACTTTTTTTTAATTTGTATTAAATGAACACAAAAAACGATAGTTCCACGGAATTTGAAAAAAAATGCAAATTACGTTACATTGCCGAATTGTTTTAGCGTGATTTTAATTTTTTCATTTCTCGTTACGATGTCCCCCTTTTTTAACGGGAATTTGAAAAAAAAACATTTCTATTTTCTTTTTTTTACATTTTACGTGTCTACTGTGCCTGGCCTAAATTTTCAATTTCGTTTTGTTTTATATTATAATTCCTATCAGCAAACACTGTAGACACTGATCAGACGCCGCATTATGCAGCGTCTGATCAAAATTTACACTGTTTGCCTATGTCCCATATATGGGATCGTGGGAACAAATGGGAACAATGGGTTAACTACATTACTAAGTACAAATATATCGTGGCTGTTATATGATATTTTGAACTTGTTGTCTCACAACGGAACTATATCTATCCTGTCAGAGCACGATCTGGAACCGAACTAGACAATAGATACTGTGTCTTCTACTCTTGGGCCCCAGTGTAGGTACTTGTTGTGTGTCTGCTTTTGCTGTTTATTTCCCAAGGATCCCCATGCTGACAGCATTTCTATAGCTGTCCGCATGCATGTGAGATGACCAGTATAGTTTAGGATTTGATCTTTTTTCAGTTTAATTTCATTCGATTTCATACTTGTTTAATACGAAACACTGTCAATCGGGCAAATACTACAAATATGTTCTCTGAATAACTTCGCTCGCTTCTAGAAATAATGTTGCGTGTTGCATGACTTAAACCGTAACATATGTCATGTACAAGTGAACTTCGATATCTCGAACTCGGATAACTCGAACTTCGGGGTAACTCGAACTAAAAGTTCCGTCCTTCCAAAAGTTATATTACAGAATTGCTCTAAACTGTATCACTGTGCACAGCTAGAAACACATGTTGCAGCTTAGTGCAGATCTTAAGTAATACTTTACCTGCATTAAGCTTTGAAAAATTGTCCAGATTAGAATTAGGATAACTCGAACTTCTGTTATCTCGAACTAATTTGTATAGCATGAAATTCGAGATACGGAAGTTCAACTGTTTATGGTATCTAACCTTGATCCACATTATTTAAACCGCACGCCTGTACGTTACAAGTGTGTGACCAGTTTATCTTCTTTACAGGGTGTCCCATAAAAAACGGAACTCGGGATTAAGACCTGCAAGTTGTCCCATTTCTGTCAATGTTGCTAACTTAAAATTAAAAGTATACACATGTAGCTTAGTAGAGACAACATTTTGCCATATGTTGTCTAAACTTTGTCTAAACATATTCATTTGGTTTTGAAGATATCAGCATTTAAATGAAAGCATCCAAAACTCCGTTTTAAACATGATATAGGCATGGACTATGCAATGTACGAATATCATGTTAAAACAGATTTTAGGTGTATTCATTAAAAAAAACTCATATCTTTAAATCCAATGCATATTTTTACGAGAAATTTGGCAGACATATGAACAAATGACTTATCTACAACAGTTAATACAGTAAAACCTCTCTTAACCGGAATTCTAGTAAAGAAGAATTTAGATATATTAGGCAGGGTGGAAGTCATGCAGAAAGCTCCTCTAGGAGCTGTCTGCATGACTTCCACCCTGCATTCAGCTGTCACCTGTTTCCAGACCGATATTTATACTAAATTTAATGTCCGGTTAAGAGAGGTTTTACTGTATTTATATTTTAATGTGTCTGGTTACATTGCACATTTGATCCAGGGTTCCGTTTTCTGGGGACACCCTGTAGATTCGTGTATTGGTAACTTGTCTACTAAAGTTTAAAAGTGTGTATCACCTTCCCTACCCATAACCATACATAACCAATATACAACAATGCAATAAATTCATTACCCACTGCTATTTAACCATTATGTTTATTAATTCACACAGTGTTGGAAAATGTATACATTGTATTCTGTAAACTGTGACTAATATAAACGATATGTCCCGTTCTGATCTGTTCTAAACCAGTTTATTTCGATTTTTGCATAGTCTCGCGGTATGCGGAAAGCATAAACAATACATATACATGTGTATATTACGTCAAAGTGACGGAAAACGGCTATTTACAAATCTATATAAACATTAGAGTTTACAGATATTCAGATTGCATTATGTTTTACAGTGTTACCGTATACCGTATACGGTTGTTTTTAACAGCTAAATGTGTTCATCAAAACACAACTCGCCCGTATATAATATAAAAACAGTTACAGTACATCACATACAGGCAGACTATTTGATAACATTTCATAATACGTAGGTCCTAGGATTACGTTGTACATAATGACAATTTATAATATCATGAAGTTAATGGTCGTTACGTTGTTATAGCTAATCATGTTTCATCTGAAATCACGTAAATATAGATATATAGAAATAGCTTGTTTCCCTAATGATTCGTTATACATGTAATGTTATACAACGTATACATGTATATATGTAATATATACTACGTAGGTCCTAAGACTACCTTATATAATGACAATTTATAATATTATGAAGTAACTGGTCGTTCCGTTGTATAAGCTAGTCATATTTTCATCTGATATCACGTAAATATACATACATGTGTATACAAATACCTTGTTTTCCTCGTGATCCTTTACATACATATGGTAATGTAATCAATAATGCATGACCATTGTATGCACATCTACTTCAGTTTTAAGACTACATATTTGTACGTAATTGCAAACATTATTCATATATTACTTTAAAACCCAAAACATTCCTTCCATCGAAGCGAAACATGGGGGAGAAACGCAGGTACAGTAAAACATCTCTATAACGTCCACTAAATTATGTTAAATAGTAAGGTTTTAAGGCGGGTTGCTGCTTAAAGCAAGGTGAAAGTAAAACAGAACGCTCCTATAGGAGCGTTCTGTTTTACTTTTACCTCGCATTAAGCAATCACCTGCCTTTAACACAAAATACTTGATGTAATTTAGTGACCGTTATAGAGAGGTTTTACTATAACATGGTACATGGCCGGTGCTGGGGGCGTGAGGCGTGTTGCACTTTCAATAACTGTTCATGAACAGATTCAATAAAACCGAGTCTGCAATTTTCTCTTTTTGTATTGCAATTTTTGCTCCCGGGGGATCACCTCCTTTCAGAATTTATAATCCTCACAACAGCAGGTGTTAAGTGCTTGTGTGGCGGTCGTAAAACGTCGCCCCGTACTTCATTCTCAGTGTTGTTATACCTTCTGATCCTTCGAGATCATGAATTTCAGTACTTCTTGTTCTGAAAATTGAATACCGCTTAAGCCGGTGCTGGGGGCGTGAGCAGTGTTGCACTTTCAATTACTGTTCATGAACAGATTCAATAAAACCGAGTCTGCAATTTTCTCTTTTTGTGTTGCAATTTTTGCTCTCGGGGGATCACCTCCTTTCAGAATTTATAAATACATAGAGGTAAAGATTAGATAGGTACATTACAGACCGACAGAAAGATATACATGTATTTAGATTTCATTAGATCTGTTATAAGCAACGTACTAAAGGACAACATTAATTCAATAGCATATATAGATGTATGCATGTAATATATACAAGTGACAATATATTAACCTTTTCCCTCTTCTATATATATGTAAGAAATAAGGATGTCATGAATATCTATTGGACAACTTGATGTACAAACATGAAAGTCGTTAAAATCAAGTTGTTTATTACCCTTTATCTGATATATAGACTCATTTTACGCATTAGATAACCCTTTTCCTGCCGCATATTCATGTAAGACAAATGACATCATGAATAGTTATTAGCTGACTTTTTATAATGGCATATATACGCATGATGTTTTGATATTGGTAGAAATTGTAGTGTCAGGTCTATTATAATTTCCTACAGGTGCCGTCTGATCTGGGTCTACTCTGTTTGCAAAGGCGTGATAAGCGTTTTTATTTGTACATGTATATAGACGAAAGGATTAAACAACCACCTGCTTTCAAGAAACAGATTTTGGTTTTGTGTGGCAGCTTTACAGACTATTTTTACATACAGAATGTTAATCCCTCTGAAATATGCAAGCATTGTACATTTTTATTTTCCAAGTTTTAAACAAATAACAAACTAAGATAAAATATGCTTTATAACTTTACGCAGTAGTGTTGCGGGAGTATTCGCTCTAATATTAAGTAGAAATAAGAGGATTTGGTGGAGAAATGTATGCTGTAAAACCTCTATAACGGCCACTAAATTACTTCAATTATTTTGTGTTAAAGGCAGGTTGCTGCTCCTATAGGATAGTTCTATATTACTTTCACCTTGCTTTAAGCAGCCAAATTCAAATTTCAAATTCACTTTATTTCTCTCAGTTCACGTTACCTGAATCCATGAGGATATATAAATATTAATACAACAAGAGGCTCTGTTAAATTGAGAAGAGCAGGGCAATAATAAATCAATACAGAAAATGAGAAAATGTATCATTTCCGAGGTTAACATGGAAAAGTCGCGTTAAATATAAATAAATAAGCGAGTTCCCTATAAGCAGCTACCTGCCCTAAATACCAACTTATTAACATAATTAAGTGGCCGTTATAGAGAGGTTTTACTGTAAATAATTTACCTAGAATTCCGAAAAATACAATGCAGATACTTCTCTAGTCATTCCCAGTTGGAATGTACATTCCAACTTAGAATTGTTATCGAGTTGCACGAAAATAAGATACACATATCCTCATCTCTTTTATAAATAAAAATGTGGTACATTAAGCCTAGAAAAAATACACAATTTCTATAACAAATTGCAGATATTGCTTTAGCAGAAACCGCAGAATAAGATCCGTTATTTTTCCACTAGAAAAAACACTGACATTGGTATGCAGACGTCTGATCTAGATCTACTCTTTATAAAGGCGTACTAATGCGTGTCCAGGGTGTAAAGTGTCTAAATCAATGATTATAAAATATGAATAGAAATATTTTGAAAACGAACGAAATTTTATGAATTGGCTATTGATGTTTCTACCTCAAAAGAAGATCTCCGTCCTTCAGTGACATTTATAGCGAGCGCTGAATATGCTCTTTTAAGCAGAACTAAGTTGCACTAACACCTCTTATACATGTATATAAAAAGTAATTTTCTAAAAATCCCTTCATCACACAAGACGTGTACAAACTGTTTAACCCATTACCTCATAGGCTATTTTTAGATCCCACCTCTTTGAATAAATCAACCGAAAAGGGACAACTAGAGAAAAGAAAGAAAACTATAGATTTTTGTACTTTGAACCATTGTGATAAATAGAGCATTTGCTCCTAAAGCAGCAAATGCCCTATTTATCACAATGGTTTCAAGAAATGACTATTACAGAGGCGTAGAAAGGCGTATTTATGGAGGAAAGGATTAACCCTTTCGCTGTTCTATTTATTCCAAATTTGAATACCTAATGAATATTCATTGACAAAATAGTTTTATAATGACTTATGGAAGATGAAACATTGTAGCCATTTGAAAACTAAAAAAACAGATCTATCAAAGTCTGTATGCAAACAGAGCCGTCTTATCTGGGTCTACTCTTTTTGCAGATGCGTGAAAAGGCGTTTGTATGAGGTAAAGGGTTAACATTGATTATATTTTTGTAAAGAAACAGAAGAAAATGTCACTTTAAAACCTGAAGCAAACGATTAATTTAGCAGATGTAATTTTATTTGGAGCCGACAGGATTAACATGCCAAAACAACAAACGTCGTTACACGGTGAACCTTAAACGATGGAGTATAAGCTGTCACAATACTCACCTTCATATAAATACATTTTCACGTATTTGCAAACAGTGTAGACTCAGATCCGACGGCTCCTATAGGAGCCGTCTTATCAGGGTCTGCTCTGTTTGATTTTGACAGAATATAGATATGATTCTAGAGTTTATGTCAAGGCAATAAAATTCTTAAAAATTGTACATTATAAAAATATAGCTAATAAATATTCATAATGTAATAATTTCTTACATGAATATGGAACAGGGAAAGGGTTGGCGGCCATCAAAACACGCCAAAATATGTGTCTGTAAGGCAGGTGGTACATGTAGCTTAATCAAGGTCAAGAGTAATGCAGAAAGTTCATATATAAGCTTACTGCATTACTTTTGCTATGCACGAAACTATTACCTGTTTTAAAGTATTCTGTGTGCAATAAATAGATGAACTCTTTGGTAGTACATGTTCTACTTTATTTAAGTATGGGATATGGATCCAAACTGTTTGCAAATTATAGTTAGGTCGAGAACGACAGGTTAAGGGTAACCTTTATACTATACGTCTTGGACGTCAGTGCAGCATGAGTAAACCCAGATAAGACAGCCCCTGTAGGGGACAACTCAACCGGCTCTGTTCCTATCTTTTTTCAACCTTTAGCCTGCTGAGCAAATTATTTATACAGAAAGTTTTCACCTACTACATTTCCAAAATTCATTATCAATTTATCTACCAAGATGCAATCAGGGTGTCAAACAGTTTGGATCCTGATGAGACGCCGAGTTACTCGGCGTCTCATCTGGATCCAAACTGTTTGCATAGGTATCCACTCATGCGCCCATAGCAGGCTAAATGTTAACCATATAAAGATCTAACTCTACAGTGTTTACTATGGCTGTCATCAATCCTGTGTTCAAATAACATTATAAACATTTCGTTAATAAATACATGTATTACATTAATGAAAATAATTACATATAAATTACATGAATAAATTAGTATTCATAATGCCATTATTTCTTACATAAATATTCATCAGATAAATGGTTAAAGAAAGTTTTTGTTTCATGCACTTCGTTTTCCAAATTAAAGGTGTGTTTAATTTCTCTAGCACTATGAGACCATTTTTAAAATTCAAGGTTTGGTCCATTTCTCTACCACCCATGAGAGTATTTTCAAAATACAAGATTTTGTCTATTTTAGCTATATGTCATCTGATCCGGATTTCAACTTCGGTTACCCTATTACATTGTATTCTGTGAATATCCATGGCAGACTACACCCGTTATAAACATTCATTATTTATTTTGTACTGTTAACTCTTTCCCGGTTATATATTCATGTAAGAAACAATGACATCATCAATACATATTAGCTGACTTTTTTTTATAATGACATATGTACACAGGATGTTTTCGCCAAGGTAGAAGCAATAGAGCGGACCCTGATCAGATGGATCCGTCTGATCTGGGTTTACTCTCTTTGCAAATGCGTGAAAAGGCTTTACATAAAACAAATGAATACGTAGCTATTCTAAATGGCAAAAACTCTCAGATATTCTTTAAGCAAACAGAGGATGTCCTGATCAGACGGCTCCTACAGGAGTCGTCAGATCTGGGTGCACTCTTGTTTGTGTTGGTATGAAACAGCTTCTCTGTGAAATAACCCTTTCCCTGTTGTATAATGACGTCGTGAATATTAATTAGATTTTTTATAAAGGCATATGCACACAGGGCAGTATGGCTCAGGCAGAAGCTGTAGAATCAGATCTATATTACACCATCAGCAAGCAGAGCATACCCTGATCAGACGGCTCATATAGGAGCCGTCTGATCTGGGTCTACTCTGTTTGCAGATGCGTAAAAATGCGCTTACATATTAAGGAAAAAGGTTAAACTTGGGTATATTTTAATCAAGAAAATAGATAAGGTATCGAACTTACCACAAAGTTTCACTTTCCGAAATCAATGAGTCAGTGGTGAATACTCGACAATGGTAGTTAACCTGTCAGGATGGAGCAGATAAAATACGTTAGTGTGGATAAAACATAAATAACACTTATACCACAGGTAGCCGTGTTATACTGGATCTGTGGGCCAAATATAGCTTAGTGGTATAGCGTCCGCCTCTCAGTCTGCAGATCATGAGTTTGAAAGGCTTACACATTCCTATGTTGTATAAGTGGTACTACCTGGGTTGACCCTAAATGTGAGGCAACCGAGTATATAAGACCTTTGCAATCAGTGTAGACCCTGATCAAAGGGCTCCTGAGGGAGCCCTTTGATCAGTCTGCACTGTTTGTCATAAGGATCATTTACGTCAGATATAAATATTGATGATTGTTTTGTTTAATTAATATTCAGAAAGGGAGGAGCCAGTTTGAATTATTCATCAGCATAAGGGTTCATGAAAGCATGTTATTTAAATGTGTGCAATCCGCAAAAGGCCTACGGCAACCGTTAGACTTTACAAACCGTGTAGAATCGAATCAACTGCCGCACTCTGTTGTTTGACATCCATTCGAGATTTTCCGTTTTACAAACGTGTGACAAATAGTATCAGGCTCCGATGTTTAAACGCGCTGGCTGAACTGGTTCTGCACTGTTTGCAAAACCCGTAAGGTTGGTTATGATATAGATTACCCCATTTTACTGTACATGTATATGTAAAATCCGGAATTAAACCTATTTTGGTAGTCGCTATGGAAAGGTGATTACTGTTCTTGATAATTAAGACAGATGCTCGAAATAGAAGTAAATGGACTAGTTGGGAGTTGTCAGCGTCCTGTACATCTGTACAACTGTACATCCTGATGATACGGTTACCTGTGACCTGTACTTATTAAATGTATGCAAATAATTCGAAACTTCAATGGTGCGACGATAGAAATCAATATGATGCGGTTACCTGAGGCATGTACAGGGACCTGTTGAATGTATGCAAATAATTAAAAACTTCAGTTGAGCGACCACATGAATCAACATGTTCTACCCTTTACTTGATAGCGATTCATTTTAATGCCTTTGCAAACTGCGTAGACCCAGATTAGGATGAGCTGTAGGAGCTGTCTGGCCAGGGTCTGCTCTATTTTCTTAGATAATGATCAAAAGCTATCTATACCCTACCCCGGGTTAGTTTAAACATATTTTATTTCCAAATACATGTATACATACAGGAACATAATGCTGAACATAGTCATTTTGAGAAATGGGATTGGATCGGAAGCAAAGTTTGCTTATATAGATCCTCTCCCAATATAGAAACCCGGGTTATCGAACTTCCGAACACATGCATCGTTTACAGATTTAAGTCAGTTTAGCTTAAGCACCTCGTAGGTCTACATTTCTGCCAGGCATCATACTAGACTTCCACGAACCTTTGGTGCAAAACGAGTTTAGGACAAGTTCTGTCTTTACGGACTCTTCCGAGTTCGATACAAGGGTCTGCGACAGACTCTGGTCTACTGGAATTTTGTAACCGATTAATCGGATGTATTAACCGCGATTAACCGGTTATTCGGAGCTCTGTCCAACAATCATTCACAATTGGGTACACTGCAAATCTTTGTACTAAGATGCAATTGCATATATCAATATTCTGAAAAAAGGGTGATCCTTCGAAAACAAAAGTAAAAATGCAAAAAGAGAAAATTGCAGACTCGGTTTTATTGAGTCTGTTCATGAGTAGTAATTAAAAGGGCAACACTACTCACGCCCCCTAGCACCGGCTTAAGCAGTATTCAATTTTCAAAACTAATAACATCAAAACTAATGATCCCGAGGAACATGTGATGAAAGAGCATTCGAGGGCCATTGTTATTATCGATACATTAAAACCTCTCTATAACGGCCACTAAATTGTGCTAATTAGTTGGTATTTTGGGCAGGTGGTTGCTTATTTAAAGCAAGGTGAAAGAAAAACAAAACGCTCCTATAGGAGCGTTCTGTTTAACTTTCACCTTGCTTTAAGCATACACCCGCCTTTAATACAAAATACTTGATATAACTTAGTGGTCGTTATAGAAAGGTTTTACTGTATATGCTAATAATGCGACTGTATATATCAACATATGATGAAAGAGCAATTAGAAAGACCATTGTTATTACATATATTGTTATTATTATATATAATATAATAAGTACTTGGGTGCTAGTATTGATATGTTGCTGCGCTCAAGAAGTGTCTCAGATGTTCAAACTTTAAACACCTGTACGTGTATTTCTGCTATTGTTTATAATTAACAGTTAGGAATACAGTACAGTTGTCATAGCTCAAAATACTATATTGTGGGAAGCGTTAAGGCTTGTGCAATGCATACACCGAGCGTGGCTTCAAACTTGAGAAAAGAAATTGAATTTTGATAACATATTCTATCAGTATAACTTCTTGTCATAATCAAGTTAAGCTGATAATTTCATCACAATTCTTTTTGAATTTTTCCGACCAATGATTTTTACAAAATTACTACAGATCAGATGACAAATAACATCATTATGATTTTTAAATTCATTACATTTGATCTGTACTCTGGTACTCATGCACATTTATCCTTTAATATATATTTATACACATTCGCATCGGCCGACCGACATCGAAATCAAAATTTAGATCAATAGTAGATACCTTTAATGTATTCAACTTTAAGCCACAAACTTATTTTGATATATTTTTGCTTGATTTTTAAATTAGTTACGTGTGATCCGTACTATGGTACTCATGCACATTTAGTCTTTAATATAATTTTATACACATTCGCATCGCTCAATCCGACATCGAAGTTAAACAATTAGTTCTATAGTAGATACCTTTAATGTATTCAACTTTAAGCCACAGACTTATTTTGATATATTTTTGCTTGCTTTTTTAAATTCGTTACTTGTGATCCGTCCTATGGTACTCATGCACATTTAGTCTTTAATATATAAATTTAAAAACATATTCGCATCGCTCAACCCGACATCGGAGTAAGAACTTTAGATCTATAGTAGATATCTATATAACGCATTCAACTTTATGCCAGACACTGATTTTGATTTTTTGTTTTGCTTGATTTTGAAATTTGTTACGTTGATCCGTACTCTGGTACTCATGCACAGTTTGCCTTAAATATACATATCTATACACGTTCGCATTGCTCGATATGTTAAAAATCTATCATAGTCAAAAAAGAATTAGACTCTTATAAATGCAACCCGAAATGCAAATTTATTTTACTCAATACTTTTTCTGTAACTTATTATAAAATTAGAATTAGCTAGCACAGCGCATTCAATTTGACTCAAGCACATTTAGTCTTAATACATATAAATTTATAGACCTACATATTTGCATAGCTCAATGTCCAACCCTGTGGCAAATATATTTTAGATCTGCTCATTTCTGTTCCTGCAACTCAGAAAATAGATTTTTAAGCCACACACTGACTTTATTATAAGTATCTTTAAGTTGATTTCTAAAATTACATTTGATCAGAATAAAAAATGTATTCAAGTGACTGTCTGATTAATGTTTCTTGATGTTGAAAATGAGAGAGTTAGAATTGTTTCAGTTTGAATCAAGAATCATACTCATTAACATTTTATCTTTAATATATATAATTATACACATTCGCATTGCTTAACATGTTAGGATTCTACCATAGTCAAAGATAGATTATTAGACTCATAAGCAACCAGACGTGCAAATTTATTTTAGATCTACTCAATTGTTTTTCTGCAACTCAGAAAATAGGTGTTTACTTATATGAGATAACACAGCGCATTCAATATTAAGCCGCATACTGACTTTAATACTTAAAATGATCTACACAGAAATGGTGTAATGAGCTAAAAACGTCATGGGATTGTTGACATTTTCACCGTTTAGGAGCTGTGCCAACAATGCGCTGAATGAATCTGATAACTCAATTTATCACAATCTGCCTTGTGAGAGTGCCGTAAATCGGGGAAATGCACTTGTGCATTTTTACCTCACCAGAGCACAAAGTGCTCAGGGTGAGCTTTTGTGATTGCCTGGTGTCCGTCGGCGTGCGTAGTCAGTCGTCAACAATTTGAACCTTTAAAAATCTTCTCCTCTGAATCTACAGGGTTCTCATTTTCATCTTTAGCACATAGTATTATCTTTTGGTCCTCTACGAAAGTTATATAAATTATGGCTCTGGGGTCAAAATTGGCCCCGCCCCAGGGGTGCCTTGTTTGCAATAGAAACATATAGTAAAACTTTGAAAATCTTCTCCTCTGAAACCAGAAGGTTCTCAGCTTTCATATTTGGCACATAGCATCATGTTCAGGTCCTCTACAAAACTTATATAAATTATGGCCCTGTGGTCAAAATTGGCCCGTTCCAGGGGTGGACAGTTTTCAATAGAAACAAATAGTGAAATCTTTGAAAATCATCTTCTCTGAAACTGGAAGGCTCTCAGCTTTCATATTTGGCACATAGCATCATGTTCAGGTCCTCTACAAAAGTTATATAAAAATTATGGCACTGGGGTCAAAATTGGCCCGCCCCAGGGATGGGCAGTTTTCAATAGAAACAAATAGTGAAATCTTTGAAAATCTTCTTTTCTGAAACTGGAAGGCTCTCAGCTTTCATATTTGGCACATAGCATCATGTTCAGGTCCTCTACAAAAATTATATAAATTATGGCCCTAGGGTCAAAATTGGCCCCGCCCCAGGGTGGGAGATTTTCAACAGAAACAAATAGTGAAATCTTTGAAAATCTTCTCTGAAACTGGAAGGCTCTCAGCTTTCATATTTGGCACAGAGCATCGTGTTCAGGTCCTCTACAAAAGTTATATAAAAATTATGGCCCTAGGGTCAAAATTGGCCCCGCCCCAGGGGTGCCTTGTTTTCAATAGAAACAAATAGTGAAATTTTTGAGAGTCTTCTTCTCTGAAACTGGAAGGCTCTCAGCTTTGATATTTGGCACAGAGCATCATGTTCTGGTCCTCTACAAAACTTATATAAATTATGACCCTTGGATCAAAATTGGCCCCGCCCCAGGGATGGGCATTTTTCAATAGAAACAAATAGTGAAATCTTTGAAAATCTTCTTCTCTGAAACTGGAAGGCTCTCAGCTTTCATATTTGGCACATAGCATCATGTTCAGGTCCTCTACAAAAGTTATATAAAAATTATGGCCCCAGGGTCGAAATTGGCCCCGCCCCAGGGGTGCCTTGTTTTCAATAGAAACAAATAGTGAAATTTTTGAGAATCTTCTTCTCTGAAACTGGAAGGCTCTCAGCTTTGATATTTGGGACAGAGCATCATGTTCAGATTCTCTACAAAAGTTATATAAATTATGGCCCTGGGGTCAAAATTGGCCCCGCCCCAGGGGTGGGCAGTTTTCAATAGAAACAAATAGTGAAATCTTTGAAAATCTTCTTCTCTGAAACTGGAAGGCTCTCAGCTTTCATATTTGGCACATAGCATCATGTTCAGGTCCTCTACAAAAGTTATATAAATTATGACCCCAGGGTCAAAATTGGCCCCACCCCAGGGGTGGGCAGTTTTCAATAGAAACAAATAGTGAAATCTTTGAAAATCTTCTTCTCTGGAACTGGACGGTTCTCAGCTTTCATATTTGGCACAGAGCATCATGTTCAGGTCCTCCACAAAAGTTATATAAATTATGGCCCTAGGGTCAACATTGGCCCCGCCCCAGGGTGGGCGATTTTCAACAGAAACAAATAGTGAAATCTTTGAAAATCTTCTCTGAAACTGGAAGGCTCTCAGCTTTCATATTTGGCACAGAGCATCGTGTTCAGGTCCTCTACAAAAGTTATATAAAAAGTATGGCCCTAGGGTCAAAATTGGCCCCGCCCCAGGGATGCCTTGTTTTCAATAGAAACAAATAGTGAAATTTTTGAGAATCTTCTTCTCTGAAACTGGAAGGCTCTCAGCTTTGATATTTGGCACAGAGCATCATGTTCTGGTCCTCTACAAAAGTTATATAAATTATGACCCTGGGGTCAAAATTGGCCCCGCCCCAGGGGTGGGCAGTTTTCAATAGAAACAAATAGTGAAATCTTTGAAAATCTTCTTCTCTGAAACTGGAAGGCTCTCAGCTTTCATATTTGGCACATATCATCATGTTCAGGTCCTCTACGAAAGTTATATAAATATTATGGCCCTAGGATCAAAATTGGCCCCGCCCCAGGGGTGCCTTGTTTTCAATAGAAACAAATAGTGAAATTTTTGAGAATCTTCTTCTCTGAAACTGGAAGGCTCTCAGCTTTCATATTTGGCACAGAGCATCATGTTCAGGTCCTCTACAAAACTTATATAAATTATGGCCCTGGGGTTAAAATTGGCCCCGCCCCAGGGGTGGGCAGTTTTCAATAGAAACAAATAGTGAAATCTTTGAAAATCTTCTTCTCTGAAACTGGAAGGCTCTCAGCTATCATATTTGGCACATAGCATCATGTTCAGGTCCTCTACAAAAGTTATATAAAAATTATGGCCCTAGGGTCAAAATTGGCCCCGCCCCAGGGATGGGCAGTTTTCAATAGAAACAAATAGTGAATCTTTGAAAATCTTCTTTTCTGAAACTGGAAGGCTCTCAGCTTTCATATTTAGCACTTACCATCATGTTCAGGTCCTCTACAAAAGTTATATAAATTATGGCCCCAGGGTCAAAATTGGCCCCGCCCCAGGGATTGGCAGTTTTCAATAGAAACAAATAGTGAAATCTTTGAAAATCTTCTCCTCTGAAACTGGAAGATTCTCAAATTTCATATTTGGCACAGAGCATCATGTTCAGGTGTTCTACAAAATTTATATAAATTATGGCCCTAGGGTCAAAATTGGCCCCGCCCCAGGGTGGGCGATTTTCAATAGAAACAAATAGTGAAATCTTTGAAAATCTTCTCTGAAACTGGAAGGCTCTCAACTTTCATATTTGGCACATAGCATCATGTTCAGGTCCTCTACAAAAGTTATATAAATTATGGCCATGGAGTCAAAATTGGCCCCGCCCCAGGGTTGGACAGTTTTCAATAGAAACAAATAGTGAAATCTTTGAAAATCTTCTCTGAAACTGGAAGGCTCTCAGCTTTGATATTTGGCACAGAGCATCATGTTCAGGTCCTCTACAAAACTTATATAAATTATGGCCCTGGGGTCAAAATTGGCCCTGCCCCAGGGGTGGGCAGTTTTCAATAGAAACAAATAGTGAAATCTTTGAAAATCTTCTTCTCTGAAACTGGAAGGCTCTCAGCTTTCATATTTAGCACATAGCATCATGTTCAGGTCCTCTACAAAAGTTATATAAATTATGGCCCCTGGGGTCAAAATTGGCCCAGCCCCAGGGATTGGCAGTTTTCAATAGAAACAAATAGTGAAATCTTTGAAAATCTTCTCCTCTGAAACTGGAAGATTCTCAAATTTCATATTTGGCACAGAGCATCATGTTCAGGTGTTCTACAAAATTTATATAAATTATGGCCCTGGGGTCAAAATTGGCCCTGCCCCAGGGGTGGGCAGTTTTCAATAGAAACAAATAGTGAAATCTTTGAAAATCTTCTTCTCTGAAACTGGAAGGCTCTCAGCTTTCATATTTAGCACACAGCATCATGTTCAGGTCCTCTACAAAAGTTATATAAATTATGGCCCCTGGGGTCAAAATTGGCCCAGCCCCAGGGGTGGGCAGTTTTCAATAGAAACAAATAGTGAAATCTTTGAATGTCTTCTTCTTTGAAACTGGGACGTTCTCAGCTTTCATACTTTGCACATAGCATCATGTTCAGGTGCTCTACAAAAGTTATATAAATTATGCCCCTGTGGTCAAAATTGGCCCCGCCCCAGGGTAGCCAGTTTTCAACAGAAACATATAGTGAAAACTTTGAAAATCTTTTTCTCTGAAACTGGAAGGTTCTCAGCTTTCATATTTGGCACATAGCATCATGTCCAGGTCCTCTACAAAAGTTTAATAAATTGTGCCTCTTGGGTCAAAATTGGCCCACCCCCAGGGCAGGCTAGTTGTCAATAGAAACATATAGTTAAAACTTTGAAAATCTTCTCCTCTGATTGTCTGGTGAGCGCTTCAGGGCCATTTCGCCCCTTCTTCTTTATGAAAATTAGCAATCGTAGCGCTCATTTAAGCGTTAGCCAATCGTAGCGCTCCATGTGCACCACCCGTTGCATTACTACGCTGACGGAATACGGCGAGTAGTTACGATTGTAACGTAAACAATGGAGGGATCGGGTGATCATCGGCAAAACAAGGAAGAACTTAACGGAAAAGGTCGATAATATTGTGTTGTAGAACAAAAAGTATCAGCATTGATGAAATCGGTTTATTTGTATCACAGGGACATTTTTCGATATAAGTTCAAATTGGAAACCTTCATAATAATGATAGAGCATAACAAATACCAAGTTTTATGATATCATTGAAAATATGCGTTCATTGTAGGGACTTCCTCTTTAAGGGCCATCATGGCCATCTTGTTCTTTATATCTTTGAAACCACCGTGTCAATATAAATTTGCAAGAATGTTTCTGAGGTGACTACCAAAAGTTGTTATTTGTAAAAAGAAAAACCAACCCAACAAAACATTACGCCCAGGGGCCCAGAATTTACAGTTTGACAAAAAAATGTCTCCGTTGAGCAATACAGGTTCATCATAACCCTCTTGGTGCAATTAACCCATTCCCTCCTAGACTATTTTTTTAGACCAAGCCTCTTTGAATTAATCTACCGAAAAGGAGCGTTAACTAGGGTAAAGGAAAACATTAGAATTGTGTAGTTTTGAAACCATTGTGATAAATAGAGCATTTGCTCCTATGGAACAATTGCTCTATTTATCACAATGGTTTCTAAATGGGACTTAAATGCCAAACTGCGTCACTAGGAGGGAATGTGATTTTTATTCTGAAAGGCCTGGACTGTATTATTGTTAAACCTTTACCTGATAGAGACTTCTTTTGACACCTTTGTAAACAGAAGACATACAGTAGAACCTGTCTTAAGCGGCCATTCATGTTTGAACATAGGAGTCTTATGGAAGGTAGAACATTGTAGCCATTTTAGAAACTAAAGAAACAGATCTATCAAATTATTTTAGCAAACAGAGCAGACCCTGATCAGACGGCTCCTATAGGAGCCGTCTGATCTGGGTCTACTCTATTCGCAAATGCGTGAAAACACGTTTATATGAGGGAAAGGGTTAAAAAAGCAGGTGGTTGCTTAATGCAGGGCAAAAGTAATACATAAAGCTCATATACTTTTGACCTGCATTAAGCTATACCACCTGCCTTACAATCCCATAATTATACCTCTTTGATTGTCGCTTAACCCATTACCTCATAGGCTATTTTTAGATACAACCTCTTTGAATAAATCTACCGAAAATGAGCATTAACTAGATAAAAAGAAAATTCCAGAATTTTGTAGTTTGAAACCATTGTGATAAATAGAGCATTTGCTCCTATACGAGCAAATGCTCTATTTATCAATGGTTTCACAAAGTGGCCTTTATAGACTCGTCAAAAGTCGTCAATATGAGGGAATGGGTTAAGACATGTTCTACTTAATATCTTACGACTCCTGTAGGAACCGTAAGGCTAGGGTCTGCACTCTCCACTGTTTATATGTTTCAGGTTCTCTACTGTTTCCCATAGCAATACCATCCAATTCCCATATTTTCAATGTAAGAATTCAAATATCTATAACGAGTAGAGTAATGCATACATATTTATCAGGAAAAGGAATAATGTTGACATAAATTGGCATCTTAGGAAACTACATGCGACGGGCAAATGCTTTAACTTTGCAAATGATTTAGATTCACAGTTTAAACCGGCCTCGAGGTTAAAAAACTTTTTTCTTGAGTCTTGAGATCATTCTCAAGCATCTGCTAGGTCAGATTTATAACCCTGGGCCCATATGTCCCATTTAAAATTTATGCACTGGTTATGTCTTGGAAAGGAATATTTTTGTTTTAAATCTGAATTTGAATTGTTTCTTTCACTAGGCGTTATAGATTTAAAACATTATTACATCACGCATATTCATGACCGCCACCATTTGATGTATGAATATTGCATATTGGTTAACCCTTTCGGCGCCAAATTTCTAATTGTCGTCTGTAACCCAAATTTTGTTATATTATTCGGTACAATAAGGAAATGAGATACATAAATGCAAACTTCAAAGGAATAACGAACATATATACTATTATAGAGATTGAGACAAAAAGTGAAGTCCCTGATCAGACTGCACTATTTGTCGTGGTGCATTTATGCGACATCGGCGGTGAAAGGGTTAAATTTACCAAGACGTTACTGGGCCACTGTAAATCAATCAAATGTAAATGACACTTGAAATATGAATTCGATAACACACAGTACACGTATTACTATTTCTGACAGATAGCTATGTATACATTTTAATATAAAATCTTCCTGAATTGAGTCGAGTCGGTAGTTTAAACTCGTTGAATGCATGCAATGAGTTAACTGGTATTTACAAGCCTATAGACCTAGATCAGTCATCTTATTACGGCCTGCACCGTTTGTCATCCGCATTAATACAAAAAACAAACATCCGACCCTTTGAAGCATCGGGCGAGTTTGGAGTATACATGATTGCATTTCCACACTAAGCATGGTTGGCTGCAATATTTGTCTCGACTATAAAACTTTTTTGTTATTATATACATTCGCTTAAATGTCTCAATAAAAGTACAGTAAAATCTCGATTATTCGAATTTTCGTTATAAACGAATTTAGACCCTTTTAGGCAGGTGGCTGCTTAATGCATGATGTAAGTCATGCAGAAAGCTCCTGGAGGAGCTTTCTGTATGACTTTCACCATGCATTAAGCTGCCACCTGTCTTAAAGATCGATGATAATACGTATTTTAGTGTTCGGATAATCGAAGTTTTACTGTAGATAAAGGTATCAAACGGTGGGAAAAGTGTGTAAGGTCGTTGATGTCAGATAATGGTGGTGATTATGGTACAAATTTATATTTAGTTAATGCACAAACTGTTACAAAGTTCGAATGGAATTGAAAATCTATAAGCAGCAGTTTGTGCCCTGATCAGAATAGATCACGATGGAGCGAACCGCTACGGGGAATGATAAGGAACAAAGCCTTGAAATGTTTCCACCTGTACCGTCCGAGGGACACACTGTTCGTAATAATTTTGGCAATATTTAAGTATGTAGAATAGGAAAACATGGCAGCCGTGAATCGGTGGTAGCTGTTGGTATGTATTCTACCACTTTTAACCATATGGTACAATTAACCTTTTTTCTAAATATTTCATTGAAGTGAATATAAAATTCTCTTCATAGAAATTTGAAAGGCATGCAGCTTCAATTAAACACGTTTCATTTATGTTGTTATGTCCTCCCATTTAAAACGGGCATACATTCAAATCATACCCAAACTGCAACATCCTATAGCCACATGGAACATGTTTGCAATTCAGAGCTACAGATAAAGATGCGTACCTAAATAATAAAAGCATCATTTCTCTACCAAAGAGTTTTCGAGACGAGTCTAAAGAGTGGTCACAGTATAGGGTTTGGTGGAGAAATAAAGAAGCTATTCTTGAAAATGATACTTTACGCATATTATCTGGACACCTGCTTTTACCTCATTGACCTAACATAGGACGGGACTCCTTTGAGCCAGAACCATTTTCATTGATTTGTATGAATTACTTCTAAAACGTAAAATATTGACATCAGACTAACCTCTTCAGAGCTAGCCCAATCAGGGTCAATGGCTCAAATCTAACCAATCAAAAACTTGAGAACGAACTCAGACTCAACTAAAAAGTTTTATAAGGATACAGGTCTTATACAGTTATTATCATTGTACACTTAATTCATCATAAAGGGAGATAACTACATCAAGCATACTAAACGCAGTTTTTTTTTTCATGTTAGGTTTACTTGAAGCAAGTTGCATTACTCTTGTATGTCCATACATTTGTTTGTACGTGTAAAGGTAAGCTGCCAATTAACTTAGTTGGTACAGTGTTCCCTGTCAATGCAAGAGGTTGTGAGTTTGATCCCATACCGAAGACCTTTGTCTGCCCAGTTAGCTCCCTTGATACAGCGTTTGCTTTTGGGGGCAGGGAGGCGACAGTTTTCAAAGAATTTAGCATTAATTAGAAATCAGTAATATTTAACTGAATGCATATATATCTTGAGAAAATGGGCCGTAAGCATTATTTTCATGATACGAAATTGTGTGAAAATTGAGATTAAATCAGCATCCATGTGCAGAGAAATCTGTAGGAGCCGTATGATCTCGGTCTACTATGTTTGCAAATGCGTGAAAAGGAGTTTATATGAAGAAACGGGTTAACTCTCAGCTTCCATCTTGGCCGCCATCTTGAATAGTTTGGTGTTGTAAAAGATAATGTTTTTTAAAACGTGCAAACATGCAATTTTCGATGAACGCATATATTACGTTGTCAGAGCTTGGACTTCTACAACTAACCACGTAGTTTAGGTCCTGATACTGACCCCGTACACGAGTGGAAATTGTTTTAAGTTGCATATATGGGTTATCGTGGCGTAAACAGTAAGTACAGTAAAAACAACCTCTAAACCGGATGCTCAAGTAAGTATAAATTTCGGTCTTGGAGACGAGTGGTAGCTTAATGCAGGGTGAAATTCTTGCAGAAAGTTCCTCTAGGAGTCACTTGCCTAAATGAATCTAAATTATTCTCTACTAGAATTCCGGTTTAGAGGGGGTTTACTGTAGAACATGGTTTCAAGTTATAGTCAGAACATATTAAGTGAAATCTTAGTGGTTAAGAAGGGGCGGAGCGAGCGAAGCTAAGTGTGACGTCATGTGAGGTCGAAAGAAAACAAATCTTAATGTACTTAATGAGGTGCAAAAGGCAGTTTGGTTGGCTAAAATGTAGGTTACATTCTAATATTATTCTAATATGTATTTGATTCAAAAGCGTAACTTTTACGGAATAACTTTAAAATAGTGTAAATGTCAATGTTGTTGTTGTTGTTTATTCTTGCACTTGAACAATAATTCATTAAAATGAAACAAGTGCCCTCTCACACTTCTAGCATACTTGGCATATAGCAACCACCCAGAACAAACGAATCCGAATGAAATCAAGACCAGAATTCCAAACACTTCCGGTTCCGGTGCGATAATGACCATGACAAATTTTAGTATGTCCATTAGCTGGTTAAGAGATGTCTGCACGCCGAGTACAATTCCTCTCTCCGACTCCTGTACTCTCAGAAGAAAAAGCTGTGTAATGGTCAGATCTGTCATCCATAAACCTGCAAGTCATAAATCATCTATAATTCTTTCAAGTATTTAATATACACTCCAAAGAATTTGATGTTCAAAATTCTGATGGTAGTTAAAGGGCGACTCTTTACCAAAGTAACGCGTCATCGAGGACCTGTTCGCATCTTTTGAACGAACTACTATTTAACCCTCTTCCCCAAAGAAACGCATTTTCACACAATTGTAAACAGAGTAGACCAAGATCAGACGGTTCCCGTAGGAACCTCCTCTGTTTGCTTATGAAATGATAAAGATATGATTCTATAATTTCTGTCGTGGTAAAATATTCTCTTGTTCATAGTGTCGTTGTAAATTGCAGCTAATAAATATTCAATCATTTATTCTTAGTAAATATGAATGAGGTAAATGGTCACTGGTTACGAAACAAGTATTGCTTCAAAGAGATATGCTACATTTCCTCATTTCTTCCATCAGAAAACTGTGCCGCCCTTGAATGTTATACTTTGCAATAAGTAAAACTCCTCTAAACCTGAATTTAGATACTTTTAGGCAAGTGGATGCTTAATGCAGGGCGAAAGTCCTAGAAGAAATTTCTGCATAACTTTCACCCTGCATTAAGCTGCCACCTGTCCCCAAGACCGATATTTATACTAAATTGAACGTCCGGTTTAGAGTGGTACTGTAATTGTGTTATCATTTGTATCCTTTACCTCCTCCCCCCCCCCCCCGAAAACATAACGTATCCTTAAATTTAAATCTGTTGTAATTATTTTGACTACTTCCAAATCTGAAGAAACCAATGATCAAGTGTCAAACAGTTTGGATCCTGATCAGACTCCAAGTAAGTTGGCGTCTCATCTGGATCCAAACTGTTTGTAAATACAACTCAGGTTGCGAATAACGAAGTAATGATCAATGTCGGGATCATGATTCAATGTTGAAACAACGTCGTAAGCCTAATGGTCCAGTATCCCGATGTTATACATGCTTCAGGGAAATATTCATTGTAGCTTTGCACAAAAATATATGCTTTAACGATTTCATCCTCACAAAATATACATGTCTGAACAAAATATTTACACAAACATAGTCATGCTTGAACGAAATAATTGAAGTCCATCTTTCAACAAAATACATGTACATGTATATCAGATGTTGAAATAATTACCACATCGTGCCCCGACGACTCCAGTTAACATTAAAATGATAGAAATCATCGAATTGGCATCTGTGGTATCAGGCCCATTAGTGGTGTTGTTTGGAAATAAATCTCCACTTGTAGGAAATATACCGAAACTTGTATACCCGCTTGTGGTACTGCCATCTCCAGAAGAAGTACTGATTTCCATGGATACGGAACTGTTTCCAGGCGTTTTCACATTTTGAAAAAGAGGATCGAAAGGTGAGCCCGGCGCCCAGATCGATACAACACATAATATTAAGGCGCTTATTTGAAAAAAACAGTCCGAATAAACCGGTTCGAACGTGGCCAATTCGACTGCGCATGCGTGGAGCAATAATGGTTCCCAGTATGCCAACTGCAGCTCCAGCAGCCATCACTATTCCCATTATAGATTCAGTGACACCCTGCGTGTAGGCGTAACCTAGAATAAATAATATCAACTGATGGGTAATTCTGTACACCTTTCCCTATAATGTCTCTTTCCCTCGGATAGTAACGTCCGTTGAAAACAGCAGGAGCTGTCTGATCGGGGCTTGCTCTATTTGCTTATGAAGTTATATAAATCTGATCATATAATTTTGTTTAAGCCAAATATTTACATTATAAAAAATAGTAATAATAATTTACATTATAAAAATAAGTGAATGAATATTTATTAATTGACCATTAATGTCTAACTGTTCAATAGGGAAAGGGGCATAAGGACGTCTGGGAAAGGGTTGTCGCGTCTTGTAACTATTTCTATTTTTTAGAGGGAATAAAGGCATGTGGCAACTGCCCTTCACTTCACAGATGCGCTTTTACAGCATATACAAATAGAATACACATATCAGACGGATCCTGCGGAAATCATCAAGGTATGTCCCGTATCCTTATAAAAAAAAATATAGATCCAATTTCTGCCATGGACAAATTTTCTCTTGATCATGATGAAGAGAAAGTTTGGCTTAGAACCGATTGTCTGATAGAGGCACCTTGCAGTGCCTTTGTTAAAAAGGTGGATCCAGATCAGACAACTTTTATAAGATCCGTCTGATTAGGGTCTATTCCGTTTGCTGATGGAAATATATAGATCTAATTCTACAGTTCCTACCATGACCAAACTATATTTTGTTCATATGCCATTATAAAATTTCAGCTGATAAACGCTACTGGTGTCATTTCTTACACGAATATTCACGAGGTAATGTGTCCTCCAAACTACACCACTACCCTGTGCCAATGCTCCACACAAATGCCAACAAGAACCATAGTTCCCAAAGAGCATTGTTTTCTATCCGAACACACTCTATAAGGATATCTACAGTAAAACCTCTCTAAACCGGAATTCCAGTAGAGAAGGCTTTAGATACTTTTATGCAGGTGTCTGCTTAATGCTGGACGAAAGTCATGCAGAAAGCTCCTCATGACTTTCACCCTGAATTAAGCTGCCACCGGTCTCCAAGACGGATATTTATACCAAACTGAACGTCCAGTTTAGAGGGTTTTTTTTACTGTACTACCCGCTGTGAAACTATAATGTCTGCTTAAATTTGGATCTGGTGCAATTTTGACTTCATCTGATTTGATCAAGCTTTTGATAAACTTCTCGCCGAGTAGCAAACAGCTAAGATCCTGATAAGACGTCGAGTTACTCAGCATCTCATCCGGGTCCAAGCTGTTTGCAAATGCCAGCCTCGTAGCGGATAACGGGATCAAATTGTGTCCACGATGCTATGAATCATGTTTAGGCTCTCATGCTTGATTCAGTTGAACTTCGATATCTCGAACTCGGATAACTCGAACTTGTTAACTCGAACTAAAAGTTCATTCCTTCCAAGACTTACAATACAGAATTGCTTTAAAAATATATCACTATGGATATCTAGAAACACATGTGACAGCTTAATGCAGGTTTAAAGTAATGCTTAAAGCATTAAACTGTGAACTCGATAATTTGTCTTGATTAGAAATCAGATAACTCGAACTTCTATTATCTCGAACTAATTTGTATAGCCACTTGAAGTCGAGATATCGAAGTTCAAATGTATTCATTGCATCGCTACCACTTGTTTCACCTACCGACAGTTATATTATCAAAGCCTAGCACGGTCATATATATTGTTGCCAGTGCCAGGCCAGCAAATGCCACGTCATATTTCAGAAAGGTTCGCCAGCCCCTTATTAATGCCGTGACGCCGGTAAACAGGCCTCTTAGGCACGATATGCACGTGTTTCCTCCATGACTGGTTGATGAAGACGAGGTACGGTCTTGGGGCAGTGGAGGAGGACTACCGTCTAGATCAGAGCCACTGAGTGTAATATTGAGAGAAATCGTCGGCACGGGGGAGTGTGTATCAGAAGGAGCCTCGGGAACTGAAATAGACTGGGCTGAAATGGACAATGAAAGCCAGGATATATAGAGATAGGCACAATCCTTGTAAAAATGTTTCATGATCTATCGTCATTTAGTGGTAAGTCCATTCACTATGGAAGAGAATAAATAGCTAGATAATTTTGAATTACAAACAGTGCAGACCCTGCTCAGAAGACTCATCTAGATGCACTTTAGTCCGGAACTCCACTGTTTGCAAATGCCGATACAGTTTAACCTCTCTATAACGACCACTAAATTACATAAAGTATTTTGTATTAAAGGCAGGTGACTGCTTAAAGCAAGGTGAAAGTAAAACAGAACGCTCCTATAGGAGCGTTCTGTTTTACTTTCACCTTGCTTTAAACAGCCACCTGCCCTAAATACCAACTAATTAACACAATTTAATGGTCGTTATAGAGAGGTTTTACTGTACACTCCTTTCCCACATGCAAAGGATTAGCATTTATTGTTTCTTCATCGCTTTTACTCCATGATATAAAAATAATGCCATCATGAATAGTATCAACACAAGACACATTAGCTATGGCAGAAACTATAGAGCTATATCTATATTAGTTCATAAGCAATCAAAGCAGATTCTGATCAGACGGCTCAGGAGTAAACATGAACCGTCTGTTCTTGGTCTACCTTGTTTGCAAAGTCGTAGAAAGGCGTATTTATACAGGAAGTGGTTAACGCTTTGTCTTTCCTCTTGATATTCTCTACTAGGTTACAATATTCTCTACTAGGTTACAATATTCTCCACGTCGAAATCAAGTTATAAGGGTATATTGTAAGTAAGTTGCTCGTCGGTCTGTCCTTTTATTCGTATATTTCGCTAAATGCATACCAGAATGCACATGGTTGCCTATTTCAGCATCTAAAGAACAAATAGAAATTAGACGATGGGTTTCAAATCGTTCATGATATTTTGGTGGTGTTGCATAACCCCTTTCTCCATAGATACGCCTTTTACCCCATTCTCTCATTGGCTATTTTTAGATCCAACCACTTTGAATAAATCTACCATAAAGGAGCATTAACTAGAGAAAAGGAACATTTTAGACTTTTGTAGTTTGAAACCATTTTGATAAATAGAGCATTTGCTCCTATAGGAGCAAATGCTCTATTTATCACAATGGTTTCAAAATGACTTTTACAAAGGCGTAGAAAGGCGTATTTATGGAGGAAAGGGGTAAGGCATTGCAATAAAGGAACTGGCTGCATGTACACACATTTATTTTAATATAAGAATTATTTTGCTAGTATAAAATTCAGGTAATTAATATCCATGATATCATTATTTTTTATATCAACTTCATGGAATAAAGGGACATAGTATTCATATTCGACATATTGACGATTCCATTTAATATTTAATCGTTCAAAATCAAACAGATTTCACTGTAGACACACTTTGTGAATTATGAGACCCATTCCAATTGAAAACGAAAGTGTTTGGAATTCTGGTTTGATTTTTTTCTAAGCTCACAATCTGACTAGCATTTGCACACTGCTCGAATCAAGATGACCTCATCAATATCCAAGCTGTTTGACAATCCATCTGTAGTTAACCCATTCCCTTCCACTGACGTTTTGTGACGCCTCTGTAAGGGCCATTTTTAAAACTACATGAGGAAATGCTCTATTTATCGCAATTATAAACGTTTCCGTTTATCTAGTAAATGCTCCTTTTCGGTAGATTTATTCAAAGAGGTTGAGTCTAAAATAGTCTAGGAGGGAATGGGTTAAAATCTTCAACGAATCGATAACAATTCTAATTTTTTCTTCACGATACATTCGTTTTTCAGCGGTATTATTGTACTTTAAAATGACTTGCTTACGTTTATCATCTTGTTTGCTGGTGTCCTTTGTTACTCTAAGGGCTGGCACTATATTGTAAACCTTCCATAGCAGATAATATTCAGCGAACACCGAGATAACATTCCATGCTCCAATAAATATGGCCCCCTTATCCACTCCAGCATACGCCATTATCTGCCCTGTTGCAATGGGGGCGACAATGTGGGTGGTGAGACTGATGCCTTTCATAGTCGCGCTCATCGCTGAAGATACAACAAATCTTCGTTCACATTTTGTTGTTGTTTTTCTTACAGCAGAACCTGTCCTAAGCGACCATTAAATGGAGATCTAATTATGGGTCTGTAAGGCAGGGGATTGCTTAATACAGGGTAAATGTAATGGAGAAAACTCCTATAAGGAGTTTTCTGCATTACTTTTACCCTGTATTAAGCAACCACCTGCTTTTCAGCATTCCTGTGTCCAATTAATATAAGATCGCTTAAGATAAGTTCTTATGTATACATTTATCGCCTTTGTAAACAGAGAAGACTCCAATGTCTGTTCTGCTGGCTTATAACACTTTACATATTCAAATGTAATGTCTAACCAACCATGTTATGCAACATTATTCTCCGTAGTAATGTAGATGTAACAATATTTATCACATTTCGTGTAAAATGTTATGCATAAAGGCTTGGGAAAATATCTTTCACAGAATCACAAACGCATAGATCTATTTATCTTATATAATAAAATATATGCAAAAATAGTGATCACTGAATTATAACTCAGTTTTCTGTGTGTAATGTCAGTCTAACCCTATGCTAATACGACGTGTAGCCTATGCTGAAAGGCACACAATGTTTTAACACACCAAACTTCTGGATTCGAACTATTTGCTGAGGGCGTACTTGACTGGTACACGCTGTTGATATTTGACGGTCTTTCATGCATTTGAAAACAAAGTAGACTCAGATCAGACAACTTATGTAGGAGTTGTCAGATCAGGATCTGCTCTGATTGCCATTATTTAACATACTTGGTTCCCTTCTGTTTGCCATGGTGTTAAGTTTTGCTTATTTATATTTTAAACAATAATTAATTAACCCTTCTCTTGCTGAATTTTAAATAAAAACAGTTCTTCTTCTTTACCCATGCCCTGTTGTATAATTGCATATATCTTCACTGTCTGCAAGTATTTCGCTGTGAAATCACTGCTGTGGAGTGCACTGGATGCGCAATCAACTTGTAAATAGTGCAGTCCCTGATGAGACAGCTCCTGCAGGAGCTGTCTCATCTGGGTCTTCACTATTTATAGGTAGGTATATTGACGTGAATAGCAAGCGAAGTGTTAATATTCATAATTGACCGAGTATAGTAAAACCTCTCTATAATGGCCACTAAATTGTGTTACTTAGTTGGTATTTAGGGCAGGTGGCTGTTTAAAGCAAGGTGAAAGTAAAACAGAACGCTCCTATACACATATATACACCTGTCTTAAACACAAAATACTTGATGTAATTTAGTGGCCGTTATAGAGAGGTTTTACTGTATTGTATTAATACGAAACCTTTTCTTGATACAGGGTGACCCATGATATATGATACATGTACTACTTTGAAAAGCATTTTTAAGTCTTTTCAAACAGCATAGTCGATGTTCAGACGACTTCTGTAGTAACCATCTGATAAGGGTCTGTCCTCTTAACTTATGGATAAATATAGATATGAGTCTACTGCTTCTGTCACAGACAAAATATCATGTGCTCATATACGATTATAAAGAATTCACGTTCTATTTGTTCTTGATGTCAATATTTGGCAGTTATTACAGGCATATCCACCAGATAAATGGTTTAACACTGTTAACTTACCCGCAAGCATGTCCTCATATTTACCGCATATTTCAGCGACCCAATCCCTTTCTACGGCAATGGTATTACCTGTGCTTGCCAGACTCGAAACAACCGCCACCAGAATTATACCCGCATAACACAGAATGAGTAGCCCATCATCCGCCCACATGGCCTGAATCTCTGGCTTGTAGATGATCACGAAATATATGATGGTAGCACAAACGGCTATGCTTAAGTTTTGGATAATTAGAGTCGAGCGGGCAGCTGTAAATATAAATACATGTAAATTGATTCCTTACCCCAGTGTTAAAAATAATGTTTACTCAAATATGAGAAACTATTGACCGAGTGTCAAATAGGATGGATTATCTGGATCCAAGCTGTTTGGACATGTGAAAGCGGGAGACGGTGCACGGTGGAAATGCATTGTCCTAATGGCCAACCACAGTACATTCCCGCAAATTGCACAAGCAAGAGCCACGTTAGTGAGAGGCGAGTAAAGTAACGTAGATATTATTGTTATTTGCAAACAGGATCCTGATGAGATGCCAAGTAACGCGCCTTCTCATCAGGATCAAAACTGTTTGACACTCGATCAATAGGTTCTCAAACCTTTTGCCGATTCGAAAGTGAGTGAAAACTGTAACTGATCAGAATTTGCAGCAGGTTAAGAATTAACAAGCAAAAAATGCGGAAACCGCATTAAAGCCTCAAAGGTGCTAGCGTTCGTTGATCATAAGTTATAACAAAATGTTAAAGTTTATTAAAACAGCCAAGTTTTCAAAACAAAAATAGTGACATTGACCTTGACCCAATTTCATGTATCCTTGTATCAACTGAAAGGCCTTCACCAAAGCTATCTCCATACCATATATGAATTGTCTAGCATATGTGGTTCAGAAGTTAAGACACAATGTTGAAGTTTTTCAATGATGACCAACTTGTCAAAATAGTGACATTGACCTTGTCCTAATTTCAAATATATTTATATCAAGTCAAAGGCCTTTAACAGAGCATTCTGTATACCAAAGATGAATTACCTAGCATTTGTAGTTCAGAAGTAATAGCATTCTTTGTAAAAAACGGCAAAATTTTATAAATAGTGACCGTAACCTTGAACTGATTTCACGTATCCTTGTATCAAGTGAAAAACCTTCATCCAAGTTATATGCATACCACACATGAATTGTCTAGCTTAAGTGATTCAGAAGTTATTCATTGCAATGTTAAAGTCTTGTGAACGTCCGCGCGCCCAACCGCCCGCCAAACCACCGGGTTTTCGCTAAACTATAAGCCGAGATTTTCTCGAAAAATCTGGCTAAAACTTCTAAGCTCCAAATAGTCTTTTTCTAAATATGGAAGTACTGTAAAACTCCTCTAACCCGGAATTCTAGTAGAGACGAATTTATATACTTTTAGGCAGATGGCTGCTTAATGAAGGGTGAAAGTCATGCAGAAAGCTCTTCTAGGAGCTTTCTGCATTAATTTATCCTTGTATTAAGGTGCCACCTGTCTCTAGGAACGATATTTATACTAAATTGGACGTCCGGTTTCGAGGATTATTGCTGTACATATAATAGTCATTAGTTAAAATTTGTCTACATTATTGTCTTTTCACTGGACCCCCAATGGTCCACATTTCACAGTCTGTAAGTTAATAGTAAGGCTATACATGTAATACCTGTCATTCTGGGCACTCGGTCCACCCACATGGGCCCCGAAAATTAAGATTGAGGTACCTGTGGAGAAGCCATATATGGCTGTCAGTCGAAGGGAATCCGGGGCTATAATTACCATGAACATGCCGACCCCAAACATCCACATCCGGTCTCCCTAAAATAATACCATGGATTACATTTGAGTCGTTTTCTAGGGAAATCTACCCAATACCGCATTCTTGAACTTATTATAAACCCTTCGTCTACGTTTGCATGAATACTCATGTAAGAAATAATGTCAATATAAATTTTAACCCTTCGCTTGCTATTCACGTCAATATACGTACCTGTAAATAGTGAAGACCCAGATGAAACAGCTCCTGCACTATTTACAAGTTGATTGTGCAACCAGTGCACTCCGCAGCAGTGATTGCACAGCGAAATACGTGTACACAGTGAAGATATATGTAATTATACAACAGGGCATGGGTAAAGAAGGAGAAATGTATTTTAAAATTCAGCATGCGAAGAGTTAATTAGTTTAAAAGTTCTCATAGTATATGGACAAGAAAAGTTGTTACCCTAATAAACACTATAGGATCAGATATATATTACAAGAGCCGTCTGATCTGGGTCTACTCTGTTTGCAAATCATTAAAAGGCGTATCAAATATTGTTAAAGCGATATACAAATACATCGTGAATCTTAATCAGTTTTGGAGGTAGCGACTAACGTTTCGTTTTAATTTTCGAAAAAGTTTCTCACAAAAAAATCTAAAATAAATGCATGGTGAATTGTTTCTACAAATGTCGCCGTGTCGCCACCATAAAAATCGCTGGAACGATAAACGTGAGCTTAAGATGTATTCTGCTCTAAAGATTCGCAAATGTTGTGTAACCAAATGAACTAGAATCATCACTAAAGGTGATTCAATATCCCCCGCTCAGCTGCATTGATCGCAAATCAAACTATAGTGACCTAGTTTTTTACCCTACGTGAACCATTTTCGATAGTGTCCGAGATGTTATCAAGACAATCGTTCTGACCAAGTTTCATGAAAATTGAACAAAAATGTGTCCACTAGAGTGGTCACAAGGTTTTTCTACTGTTTGGCCTAGTGACCTAGTTTTTGACCCCACATAACCCACTTCGGACGAGCTTTTTATCAAATCAATCATTCTGATAAAATTTCATGAAGATTCGGCTGCAAATATGCGACCTCTAGAGTGTTCACAGGGTTATTCTACTATTTGATCTAGTGACCTAATTTCTAACCCCACATAACCCACTTTCAAACTCCCTTGCGATTTTTTAAAACAATCATTCTGACAACGTTTCATGAAGATTAGGCTGAAAATGTGACCTCTATAGTGTTCACAAGGTTTTCCTCCTATTTGACATTGTGACCTAGTATATTACCCAGTATGACCCACTTTTAAACTCTTCCGAGATTTTATTAAAACAATTATTCTGACCACATTTCATGAAGATTGTGCTGAAAATGTGACCTCTAGAGTGTTCACAAGGTTTTCTTACTATTTGACCTAGTTTTGACCCCATGTGACCCACTTTCAAACTCATCTGAGATTTATATCAAGACAATCATTCTGACAAAGTTCATGAAAAATTGTACTACAAATGTGACCACTAGAGTGCTAACTGTACAAACGGACATGCCACGGACGGACGGACGGACAGACAGACAGACCAACCAACACACTGACTCCTCTATACCCCCTCTCAAACTTTTGTTGCGCAGGTATAATTAAGAATCGGAGTCTGTGTCACTTGAAACTATCTTAGTGCTAAAGTGCATGGTAATGAGCTGTTTTTATCGAAAAAATGAGAAAAAATATTACTATGGAAACCAACGGAAACATGTCCACTATCTGCTGGAATATGTCGAAATATTAGCCATTTCTTTCATTCAAACGTATTTCAACGCATTTTCAAAAACAACAGACTAGAAACAGAGCAGGTGGTTCCTATGGGAGCCGTCTGATCAGGGTGTTCTGTTTGCTTATGTAATTATATAGATCTGATTCTACACTCTATGCCACAGTAAAAAACAATGCTTTGTTAATAATGCTTTACAATTGTTCTACTTATTAATAATTCATGACGATTTTATTTATTTATTTCACGTAACAGGGAAATGGTTAAATGATATTGTCGGTGTAGACATTTCAACGTACATGTGTGCCATTCACAGTACGCAGTCTCCTTCGCCTTATCATTTTCGACTGGCCATTGTCAGAAATATTCATAAATACCAACTATAGGAAAAGAATAGCTGAGAAAAAACAACATTCACGAACGGCGGGGCTTAAATATGCGAATATCACCACTGCAATGAAACTAATGAGGGGATAAAGAAACGTTTGTGGAGCGACAATGCGACGCCCCTTCAAGACATCGTATTTCGGTCTACTATTGTCTGCCTTTAAAGCCAATGCATTTACACTGCCCTGTCACGGACCTTTAACAACTGTCACGCTATTCGCGAACTAACTCGCAATGGTCTCATCAGGATCCAAGCTGTTTGGCACTCGTTCAATTTTAAACAGACATTATTTACAGCGGTGTAAGAGTTGAGCCACGTTAAAGATGTATTATGCGCATTTTACGTATTTATCAATCAACACCAGAAGCTGTACACGTATACATACAATCAAAAAATGCTTATAATCCATTTTCCGACAGGATATACATGTATTTGTTCAACTAAATATTATCGCTATCCGATTACTGCTAAATTCTTTAAAATGAGCCTCCTTTTTAACGGAGATTTAGTACGGAAATATTCGGCCAAGTTCTGAATGACTCCGATTCTATTTCCGAACAACGCTTTGAATATTAACTAGGTTGTTATCACGTCAACATTGTCTGACACTGGTTGTTGGCCTACATATGCATCGAATGATTATTTCCGGTATGTAAATTGGAATCTTACGACATATTCCGGTCAATGGCGAACGCTGTTCCGTTGGTTTCCGTAGCAATCCATTTTTCTAAAAAAAATTCGACACAAACAACCATTTACTAACCATGCTGTTTAGTGTTAAATAAGTGTTAAGGTTCAATGATTTCCATTCTGAAGTCAGTTTGAAAAGCAAAATGTGCGGAAATTTGCGCAGCATACATCTCCTTTTGGCGAAAATTTAAAAGTGTCGTCTGCATTAATAATTTCATATTAAATATAATTCTAAACTAAATAATAAAGGTATATCAGTAAACATTTGTTTTAAAAACCTGTATGCTTGGGCTAAAATAATACAGAAAACAGTGAAGCCCCAGGCGGCCTTTTCAAGGCGGCATTTGACCTGGGACTGCACTGTTTTCAATGGTGCCAACAGACGACACTGGCACCGAAAGAGTTAAACCTTTCCCAGTTCTATGTTTATTCCAAATTTCAATACCTACTGAATATTCATGAAAAAATAATTATAATGGAAGGTGGAAGAGTGAAGTCATTTTAGAGAATAAAGAAATAAATCTATCAAATTCCATTGATGAACACACAGAGCAGACTCTGATCTGACAGGAGCCGTCTGATCTGGGTCTACTCGGTTTGCAAATGCGTCAAAACAGGCTTATAAAGGGAAAGGGATAACATGAAATGGCATCATATGAATATCATTTCAACAAACACACACAAATTCGTTACAATTTACAAGTAGCCATCGTAGAAATATCAGTTCATCAAGTACTCGCGAATCGATTACAAGCGTTCTACTGATTATTAATTACCCATGCGGATAAGAAGTGGCTGGCGTACACATAGGCTCGTGCCCTGCCATGTAGTAATGCAGACTGGTTCTCTGAAAAGAACCAGTGTCTAAAACAACCAACTACGCAGCACATTCGTTATGGAAAAAAATAAGAGCAAAGTCTGTATAGTGAAGTTCATAGGAATTAGAGTGAATTTCAAAATAGAATCAAATGATATCAAAGAGAAATCAGAGTATACATGTTTGAATTTTGTGATTAGTGTCAGCACTTCTTATTTTATATGTCAAATATGAATCTACGTTATGTTTGTGTTTATACTGCGCAACAATCAGAAAGGCGCTGTATCGAAGCTAATATGGCAGTAAATACGAAACATAACTTGGCTGAACATGCCAACTTACTTTCTTCATTGCTTCCAGGCACCCCTTCAATGTGGTGGTTATCTTTAGGTCTGTATTCAGAATCCTCCTCCTTTCTGTCCATATCTGATAGTGTTGACGAATCTAAGCAACATATTAATATCCAAACACTATACAGTAAAACAGTCCATTGTATAAAAGAAGGATTTAGATCTTATTAGGCAGGTGGCTGCTTAAAACAGAGAGAATGCCATGCAGAAAGTCAATAAAATCTACTTTGTCAGGTGGCTACTCAACTCAGGGTGAAAGTAATACAGAAAGCTCCAATGGTAGCTTTCAACTTGACTATCATCATGTGTTACTTAACCCTTCGCTTGCTATTCACGCCAATATACGTACCTGTAAATAGTGAAGACCCAGATGAGACAGCTCCTGCAGGAGCTGTCTCATCAGGGTCTGCACTATTTACAAGTTGATTGTGCAACCAGTGCACTCCGCAGCAGTGATTGCACAGCGAAATACTTGTACACAGTGAAGATAACTGTAATTATACAGCAGGACATGAATAAAGAAGGAGAAATGTATTTTAAAATTCAGCAAGAGAAGGGTTAAGTTACCATCTGTCTGAAATACCTGTATTGATAATAATGTTAACGTCCGCTTAAGAGGGACTTCACCATAGTTGACACTGTGTTGCTAACGGAGAGCTATGAATGTACAGAAAACAAAAAATAAACGAATCCAAAGGAAATACATTTATTGACAGTAAAACGGTGATGTACGTGTAAAGATTTTAGTATTTTAAAAATTACTTGATTTGAATTTGAAAGTCAATATTCTGTTACCTACCGAACAGGAACATGTGCCAGAGAAAAGGAAAGTTTTGAATTGTGTAGTTTAGAAAACATTGTGATAAATAGAGCATTTGCTCCTATGGAGCAAATGCTCTCTTTATCACAATGTTTTCAAAAAGTGACTTTTAAAGAGACATCAAAGGGCATCACTATGAGGGAATGTGTTAATACAGGGCAAAAGTAATGCATAAGCCTGCTATAGGAGCTTTCTGCATTACTTTTAACCTGTAATAAGCTACCACCTGCCCAAAAGAACATTAAGTTGAAGTCTTTTGATAGCCGCTTGAGAAAGGTTTTACTGTACTCGAGGTTTTTTTATTGTTCCTGATCCAGTTCGTCTCTGCAATATTATTCCAAATTTCTATTTGTCAGAGGTTGGCGACGAAATGTGGATGACAGATGTAAACGACTTGAAAATAGACCAGACCACCGAGTTACTTCAGCATCTAACCAGCATTCAAACTGTGGCGCACTTTAACCCATTTCCTCCCAGTGGATTCTTCCATGCTTATATATTGCATTCATCTATTTTTTTTTATCTAAGGGATGTCTGGTATAAATTTTCATTTTTGTTTTGTTTTGTTTTATATTGGATTTCCTATCAGCAGCAGTGTGGACTCTGATCAGACGCCGCATTATGTGGCGTCTGATCAGAGTCTACACTCTTTGTCTACGTCCCATGTATGGGATCGTGGTAGCAAATGGGTTAATTGACACTTCGAAATATTGTTAGAACCAACGGTATCAATGAAACAAATCATAGCTACCTTCCAAAGTTCCTTACTTGGTACGAGTATAAAGAACTTGCTAAATCGCCATTAATACGATGCATAAAGATTAATGTAACACAAACATATACCGGCAGTTTGATTTCAAACAACACTTTGTTGACTTAGAAAATCTAACATCAGTCTCACAAATCCATGTCATTGAAATAGAAAGCAAGACAATTAGAGTTTACGTTTTGAATGTTGAAAATTCAAAGTGGAATAGTCTATCAGTGTTTTATATCAGAGACCATTCACAGTGAACGTGTATAATTTGCCACGGGTTTTTGAATGATAAACAGTGCAGATCTTGATCAAAGGGTTCCTGTAAGAGTCCTCTGATCAGGGTACAAACAATTTCCAAACACCCGTACGCTTGTTTGCCACATTCAGAGAGTTAAGTGTATGCGTGAACATGGCACCTTGTATGTTTGCTGCTCGTGCATTGACGCATGCCTCAATTAACCCTTTCCCTCATATAAACGTGTTTTCACGCATTTGCAAACATAGTAGATCCAGATCAGACGGCTCCTAGAGGAGCCGCCTGATCAGGATCTGCTCTGTTTGCTAATAGAATTTGATAGATCTGCGTATTTGCTTTCTAAAACGTCTACAATGTTCCACCTTCCATATATCTTTATAACTATTTTGTTAATGAATATTCAGTAGGTATTGAAATTTGTCCTAAATACAGAACAGGGAAAGGGTTAACCTAAGTATAAGGACATCCAATCTCCCCTCGGCACCGGTTTGTAAAACGAAGATATGAACAGAACAGAACAGGTCATTTATTAGACTTGTACATAGTGTATCGTGATAATATAGGCCTACAAGCAGAACATTAAAACACTTTGAAAAAGTAAGTATATCAAAACAGTTTGATTGCAAAATTTACGCAATCTTCGAACTTTGTTTCTTGTGTTTCTATAGGAATACGAACAGTTTCCCAGAAGTCTCATACCATAGACATTTGAAAAGACGCCTGGTACTGAAATAAAATTTGCCCAAGCTGCGCGTGTTCTTCGCACTGTTGTACGGATGAGAACACTGCAAAGTCATTCTCTTCTTGCTATTACAACTTGAGCATGAATTACAATATCTGTATGGCAATCAAAGAATCGTTCGTAGCAAGCCAAATGTGAGCATACATGAGCCACCGGATACGTTTAATATCGTACTATTATCAATACATAGTTTGTAACATGACAGAAAGGTTAACATATTACAGTGCTCCCTCCCTACAACGACCCTCTTAATAACGATTCCCTCCTTACAACAACGCATGTCACTGTTTCCGAAACAACAAGGCTCCAGAAACAACTTTTTTCCATCGTATTTTCTTTATGCCTCAACCAAACCCTATGTTGTGACCACTCTTTAGAATCGTCACTTTGTGACGATTCTAAAGAGTGGTCACAACATAGGGTTTGATTGAGGCATAACGGTTTTAGTTCTCGAAATACGCCTTATCTGGGAATCTGCAAACAAGCTAATAATGTTTGATTTTCCCTCCCTATAACAACTCCCTCTGAACAACACATACAATCTTCGTATCCCAAAGGGTGTCGTTGTAGAGAGGGAGCACTGTAGTGCGAGTGACACAGTACCCCGAAATCATCTGGTCCCTGTCAATTCTAATGCTGGGCAAGCATATAAAAATATAGTGGAATTCCATCTGCCTGTTTCGATCGGAAATCTGGTTTCTTATGAAGGTCATAATGGTTTAACATGAATACTGAGGTCATGTAACAAGTTTAAACTCTGATTAAACTAATTTATATATATTTTAGTTCGAAATATTTTCAATTTCTGCTATCCATTTTTGCGGCGCTATTATTTCATCTATTTATCCCTCGGAACACCTCAGCTATTTTCTTCGAAATAGACATATATTCCGAACCCCGGCGGATTTGTTTTAATATAACGAAAAGTTACGAATACGAATGGTCTAATTAATGTATACGCATACACATAATAATCACATTTGTCTTGAAAATCACCCCAACCGCAACAAAGTTTCCGCCTTATTGTTTTAAATAAAGTTTACATGTACTTTTAATGTTTTTATTAACCCTTCGCTTGCTGAATTTTAAAATACATTTCTTCTTCTTTACCCATGCCCTGTTGTATAATTACATATATCTTCACTGTGTACAAGTATTTCGCTGTGCAATCTCTGCTGTGGAGTGCACTGGTTGCACAATCAACTTGTAAATAGTGCAGACCCTGATGAGACAGCTCCTGCAGGAGCTGTCTCATCTGGGTCTTCAATATTTACAGGTAGGTATATTGACGTGAATAGCAAGCGAAGGGTTAATTTAACGGAATTCTAGAAAATACCACAGTATCAAACCTTGCATAGTGCCACGTTTGGCCTTTTAGACTTTTTTCTAAACATATTTTGCCCCTGGTTCTTTTGCAAATAGGTGTGTTATGGTAAGCTTAATGCACAAAAAGAATTTATAATGAAAATGTTACCAATACGGGAGATATCGCCATACCTGGAACCAAAAGAACTATAACCTAGCCCAGATAGTTGTCACACAGCTGAGCAGCGATGATTTCCCTTTGCTTAGTGGCACAACTTTCTGTTGTTTTGCCCAAGACTGTTCTGCTTGTCTGTTGTTTTGCCCAAGACTGTTCTGCTAATGTGTGATGACCAGTGATGGTCAGTATATAGCACGTTTTCAATAGTTACATGTAAATGAGAAATGCTTTATACGGTTTATTCTTAGAATTTCGTTTTCGAAGGTTTAGTTACACTGGAGAAAATGAAATCAGAACGCGATATTTTGAGAGGAATTTTCAAGTTCAACTTTTGGCCTTATCAATGTGGTCAAATGAAACCATTAAAAAAATCTGGTGCTGACTTCGCACGGCGCTCAACAGTTTTAACAAAACACTGGCTTTAACTTCGCACGGCGCTCAACAGTTTTAACAAAAACACTGGCTTTAACTTCGCACAGCGCTCAATAGTTTTGAAGAGAGTACTGGCGATTCCCTTGGCTAAGTTCTCCTATAGGAGCCGGGTCTCCTAATGCTTGCTGATGCATGGAATTTGATAGATTTTTTCTTTACATTCTAAAAATGGCTACAATGTTCCATCTTCCGCATTTCATTATAACTATTTTGTCCATGAATATTCGGGTATTGAAATATTGAATACATATACAACAGGGAAAGGGTTAAACCCCTTCGGTAACCAGTGCTTCACTCCTAACCGTTAGCGGGATACTGTGCATTTGAATTTTCTGATTAACCCTTTCCTCCATAACTACGCCTTTCTATGCCTCTGTAAAAGTCACTTTATGAAACCATTGTGATAAATAGAGCATTTGCTCCTATAGGAACAAATGCTCTTTTTATCACAACGGTTTCAAACTACAACATTCTAAAAAGTTCCATTTCTCTAGTTAATGTTCCTTTTCGGTAGATTTATTCAAAGTGGGTGGATCTAAAATAGCCTATGGAGGAAAAGGTTAACTTTGCAGATCGGTTTGATCCAGATGAAACACAGATTTACTGGACTCACCACGTCGAAACTATTAGACACTCAGAGTGTTTGATTGTAGAAAATACATTATGGTTTGTGTTTTAGATACGATTCGGAAGAAATTCATTTGGTATGAATGTATTCATCAATATACATGCAAGAAATAATGACATCATGAATATTTATTTTTACAATGACATTTGTACACAGGATGTTTTTGGTATTGGTAAAAACTGTAGATTCAGATTTAGTACAATTTCATATGCAAAATAAAGCAGATCATGATCAGATGGCTGCTCAAGGGATTCTGAGTTGGGTCTACTCTGTTTGAAAAAGCGTGGAAAGCGTTTATATGAGTGAAAGGATTTAACAAGACCAGTCCAGACCCCCACCCCCATTTTCTTGTTGTGGGGCACAGCTAACGAAACATTTGCTGGTATAACCCATGCACATAGATGGGATCAGCAAACAGCGTAACCCTGATCATAGGGATCCTTTAGGAGTTCTCTGGTCTGGGTATACACTGTTTGCATATGTCCTCTTAAGGATCACTGAACACAAATAGGTTAAACTCTCCAGTGGGCTGTCTTCAGCGCATTGCATGCGTTTTTGTTACTATCCTTGGATGCAGATGACACCCCACCCCCTCCCTGAAGAATCGGCGTCCCATAGTTTGCCACTCGGATTGTATGTTTGTAGGCAAATACAAAATTACAGTAGAACCTGTACTATGCGGCCAATTATTTATTGAACATATAAGTATCAAAACAGGTGGTACCTTAATGTAGGTCAAAAGTAATGCAAAAAGCTCCTACAGGAGCTTTTTGCATTACTTTTGACCTGCATTATTTTACCACTTACCTTAAAGACCCTTAATTAGACCTGTTTTGATGGCGGCTTAAGACAGTTTCTACTGTACTTGTTTCAGATACGAAGCGACCCGAGATCTGAATGAGTATACGCTTTCTCGGTACACTAAAGGTGAACTGCATGTATCGTCAACCTCTGGGATGTCAATTTACAGTAAAACGGCCACTAAATTGAGTAATTTAGTTTGTATTTAGGACAGGTGGCTGCCTAAAGCAATGTGCAAGTAAAACAGAACGCTTCTATTGGAGCGTTCTGTTTTACTTTCAACTTGCTTTAAGCAGCCACCTTCCTTTAACACAAAATATTTGATGTAATTTAGTGACCGTTATAGAGAGGTTTTACTGTACACGATAAAGGCGTAAACCCAGCAACCGTGTCGCAAAGAGAATAGAAAGTTTCATATGTTGACTGTGTAGCTCATTTGTCAGAAGGACGTTTACCTCGTGTAAATAATTACCAAGTTTATGTCACGTGTTTAGTATCATGTCTAGAATAGTAATGTAGCTACGTTGTTTTTTCCTGTTTATAGTGGCGCATAAATTACTCTTGTAAATAAGTCCATATATTATTAGGCGAGCGTCTTCCAGTGAACAAAGGCCAGTCCTCCTGTGTTTACGATGAAGCTCTTTTGGGTAAGTCCGGAGATTTTGACTTACGTTTTGACTACCATGGGAGAAACTAATAATATCATTACACGCAGATTGGACCCAGATAAGACGAGAAACAAACATAGTTAGTGACTGAAATTATATTTTGTCCAATGGCGTTGCAGTATTTTTCAAATTATTTGGCGATTTATTTTAGTAAATCAGCCGTTACTGGCCATTTATTTAGTAAGTGTCTATTTATCGAAGTAAGTGACAATTTACCCAGTAAGTCGGTCTATTTTATCCTGTTGGAGCAAATGAAATTGACATGTCGCCTCGATATTCCGGACGGGTTTTTAGCAACTGTTGTGGATTCAAGCTTTTAAAATGTTTTCAAAAAGGGGGATACAAAGGACACACTTATCATAATATTTATTAAACTGATCTTTATAACTCTTGAAGTCATCATGCTGGACGTTAGCATTGAACATAAATGAAAAATAATTTAAAATTTAAAAACAGTAATCATTTTTGCTGTCTCTAAACGAAAACAATGTTTTACGACACTCTCAGGGATTTGAATTACTAAACAATGTGTTAGTTGGTTGTTAAAGGGGATTTGTGAGTCTTTAGCTATAATTTAGAGCCAGTCCGATTTGAAGCAGTGTTTAACTCTTTCTCTAAGGAACATTTATAGATCTACACGAATTGACCAATTCGTGAATGTTAATAACCCATTTGTTTCATAATGTATTTTTTTCAAGGGGACTTTTGGTTCAAACAAAAACTGTAGGATCAGATCTATATAATTTTATACGGAAATAGAGCGAACCCTGATTAGACGTCTGGTCTTTGTCTACCCTGTTTGCGATATAGTGTTGATATGAGGGAAAGGGTTAAGACCGGTGTTTCCTCGATCGAGTATAGACAGAGTTGATAAACTACTATTACTTCCAATTTCGCTGATGGGGACACCAAGTTCTGCCTACAGAAGTCGTCTGTTCTTGGTCTACTCCGTTTGCATTTATACAAATAAACTTGGAAACTTTGGTCTACTCCGTTTGCAAATGTGTGAAATGCGTTTATATGAAGTAAAGGGTTAAGCGATTTGTAGACATGTGCATTGACGTAAATGAATAAATAATCATTCTTGATAATCCAATTAAAATCACGGGAAATCTCTGCAAAGTACAATGTAATCACCTACCGGTTTTATTAGTGAAATTCTGAAGCGGTTATTGAGAACTTGAATTGCCGTGACCTCATGTTTGGACAGTATTGGTTGATACATATTTCAATAAATCAAACTCCTCCATTTATAATTCGCTTGAATATCCACTGCTATTCTCGAAAAACTGTGGTGTTGCTGTCGGAAATGTATCGCGTCTCAGGTACATACAAGCGTTTGCCGCACGATACTCTTATAAAAGATGTGACGGTGGTGACAGGTATGTATATAACATAGGGCGCGCGACATTTTGTGAACAAAACATAATTTCAATCACTAAATTGGTTAGTATTTGTTAGTCAGCATTTACAAAATAAATCGGTCGAGAGGCTGCGCCCCGCTAGACCGATTTATTTTTGTAAATGTCAACTAACAAACACTAACCTATACATAGTTTTCGGCATCGATACAGCAATGTATTTTGAAGGTGGGCTTACATACAATTCTGACACAATGGTCTTTTTTCAACGTTGGGAATCGACCAGGACAATATTTCAGCATTTAGTTTAGAAAAAAGGTCGTTGAGTATTGAAAGTCTGTAAAATTTTGATCAGTCATGGCGTCATTTTTTCACAGAAAGAAAAAAAAATTAAACGTCATGAATCGTCTGCTTAAACAAACGTAAACAGCAGGTGTTAAGTGCTTGTGTGGCGGCCGTAAAGCGTCGCCCCGTACTTCATTCTCAGTGTTGTTAAACCTTCTGATCCTTCGAGATCATGAATTTCAGTACATGTACTTCTTGTTCTGAAAATTGAATACCGCTTAAGCCGGTGCTAGGGGGCGTGAGCAGTGTTGCACTTTCAATTTCTGTTCATGAACAGACTCAATAAAACCGAGTCTGCAAATTTCTCTTTTTGTGTTGCAATTTTTGTCTTGGGGGATCACCTCCCTTCAGAATTTAAATACAATTGGGGATCCAGAACACGAGTTGAGGTGCGTGGATCCAGAACATGAGAGAGAGTTGCGGGGATGGGGGTCGGGTGTCCAGTAATCTCAGCCCCGATATCAGCTATATTAGTTAACTTCCATCTTAGGGGTGTGGTTTCCATTGAGAAAAGTTGCTGAATCCGCTTAGGAAATGCCGATAGTCTCTAGAATTTGCTATTTATGAAAAACCTTGAACAGTTTTCATGTTAGGAAAACATCTATTTTTAAGGGATATCACCCCAGCTTAATTGGTGTGAATATCGTTAAACGAACTGACTTTGCTCACGAGACATTTTATTGGGATAGAAACTGACACTCGAATATACACTAAAGTACAGTGCCTTATAATTACATGTGTAGCCAAACTGGAAATTCTTGGTCCACGTGTGGAAATCATGGGAGTGTGAAAAGTTTGACGCGTGACTCAAAACTGCCTAAAGCGGAAGTTGCTTGTTCCAAATTTAGTTGCCAATTTATCTGCAGTTTTATTATCTAGCAAAGTGTTCCTGACACGTTATTGTAAAACATAAAAAATCTCCTGCTAGAAGAAGTCTATCGACATGCGATATTTATCGCCTATTGGTTTTGTCAAAAGATGGTGTTTCTGTCCGTTATTTGTTTTTGCGTGATTAGCAATTAAGGTGTAGAATATACAGTTTCAATTTCCAAGTGTGATATGGAAATTCAAACCACGTACAAATCACAACCTGCTTACTTGCATGTTCATTAATAATAATTTCGGTATCACAAAAAATCGTGAAATGTTTTAGCCAGTGGTAGGACTGAAATAATCAAGAACTGTTTGTCGTGGTGCTGTTCGGACGACTGTGTTTTGTATGTGGTGTTTCCTGTTTTGTATGTGGTGTTTCCTGCATGGCTAATACTCGTACTTTTAAAACTAAATTGATTATGCATAGGCTCGCTTGCATATTTGTATATTTTTTTTTCGGTGTCGTTATCGGCATCAATAAATCAAAGTGACGAAGACTGGAAAAGAATTTTGTATTAAAAGTATGGACGCCAATGTAATGGCGTCTACACTACAATCTACCAGTATTTATCAGGAAATTAAAATGTTATGAAACATAATGTCATCGAGTCTGCAATTTTCTCTTTTCACATTGCTTCTTTGACTTCGAACATCTCATACATGTACTTTCAGAAATTTTGTAGCAGATTTAGAATACAATAGCAGACAAACCGAAACAAAGCTTGATAGATTATGTCGTGTACCTGGTGACATACATGTTACACATACATGTGATGATAATTAACCTAAGCTGATATGCTTAAGCATATCATTACTGTTCCTACTATCATTATCATATTCAGCATATATAAAAACGATTAAGTCATCACATTTCGTAGAGGTCGTCTATACCGGTCCAAAGAAGAAGGTCATTCTGTGTGATACATTCAAACATCATCACATCTGTATTCATCTTATGGATATCTTGGTCGAATAAAAATCTGAGTCTTCAAAGACATCCCCTTCTTCATATTTTTCATCTTACTCAAGAGTCTCCTCCAGAACGTCTTTCATGCGCTCCGGTGGCAAATATCCTTCAATTCATGATAGTTCAAGAACAATTTGGCATGGGCCCAGCCATGTGCTTGTGAGGTTTGGAGTATTTCTGAATCGACTGTCTGTTAGCTCCTTCAAATTCGCATCTGACAGATTATTTAGCCTAAAACGTAGGTGTTCGCAGATTAAAACCCCCTTCTATGAACCGAACTACTGCAGGCTGAGATACGGTGTAATGACGAATTCGTACCCAGTAGAATTTGTACTCCCCATTCCTTTTTCTACGGCTAAATGGGCTACCTATTCGTCAACGAATAAGTTTCTCCCCTGGTAGAAGACTCATAATACTATAACTCCGCTCACGTATCTGGTGTTGTAGCCCTTAGAGAAGGACAGAAGTTATGCAGCGAGCTTTTTTATACAGTTTTAAAGAGATTTGAATGAAACTTCATACATGTAGTCACTATCGAGTGTGCTTGTACAGGATGTACTTTTTGAATGGATCAGAATTGTATTTGCAGAGTTATTTGCAGAGTCAGTATTTGCTGACATGTAAATCTGTTCTTAACCAATTACCTCATAGGCCATTTTAAGATACAGCCTCTTTGAATAAATCTACCGAAAAGGAGCATTAACTAGAGAAAAGGGATATTTTAGAATTCTGTAGTTTGAAACCATTGTGATAAATAGAGCATTTGCTCCTATAGGAGCAAATGCTCTATTTATCACAATGGTTTCACAGCGTGGTTTTTACAGAGTTGTCAAAAGTCGTAAAAAATATCAGGGAATGGGTTAATATGAAAAGGCATTATTTTATATCAATAAAGGTTCGGGGGCATATTTGTCTCATCAATGACTACTCTATGTAACACTTAGCATTCCATAAAAAATCCGCGTATGCGCTGACTGTCGTCTGCTTCATGATTAAAGCTTTACAATTTGGTTTGATTTCTCATAGGTAATTTTCTTGACATCGTCTGGTTTCACAACCCGTAGAAGTTTTCAAGATTTCGGGTAATATTGTACATTGTCCTGAACTAAGAAGTGTTTGCACATGTTTCAAAAGTATCGCTTGTTTACCCTATCATTCTTCAACTTTTGTACAGTATAAACTGTTTAATCGCATGGTATGTTTGGGGCTCCATTCTCTACAAATGAAACTCTGGCGGGAAAATCACTGTATTTATATGGACAATCGTTAACATCTTGATCTGCAATGTACCTGCCAAATCGGCGAAAGAGGTTTGGCAAATGTAAAAAACAACAACAGAAAGACCCACAAGCCCACACTCTTTGATTTTAATAGCAATCGAGTATAGGTTAGACAATATGGAGAAGCGAACCAGAGCCATGCATATAGTGATGGGGTCGTTATCATTTAACATTTTCGATACCTCGTTAGTTGAGATGGGTTGAACGTCCTATCAACACAGAAAGGTTATGCAGAGACGTAAATCTAATAGTATAGCACGTTACCACTAGACCTAGGTGTCGCTCCATAATTTAAATAATAATATTTGGTAACAAAATTTTTTCAATATGATCCACAAACAACATAATCACATATATAACATCACTTATGTACTAATTAAAAACTATTAACATCAAACACGTATGGATATTTACCTTAACCCCTTACGTGCTGGTCCGTATTGCACCGTAGTCTTATCTTACCGCCAAGACTCGGGCGATATTATTACGGTTACTTGCCCGGGTCTAAGCTTTAAGAAAATACCGAAATTATGAATACCAAAGTCTCTTTTGTCTACTAATATTCTTGTCTGCTGCACTTTCAGAGTGCGCATTTCTTGAATTTCTATCCATAGCCATTATCAGAGTGCCAAATAATTTGGATCCGTATGCGACGTCCAGTTACTCGGCGTCTCATCCGATCCAAACTGAATGCAAATATCACTTCTCGAAATTCCATTTTGCTAGAGTGGTAAGAAATACAGTTTTCCTACTGTATCATAGTATCGCATATATTTCTTTACTTAAGCTTCACGAAGATGACAAAGCATTTATGGAAACCAATTTCAAACATGGCCAAATCAAACATGGCCAACTTCTTTGGAAAAAAAACTGCAGTTTAATCGAAATCATAAAAACATAAGTACACACACTTCTATACAAATACGAACAAGATGTACAATATAACCTCTCTTAACCGGAATTCTAGTAGATAAGAATTTAGATACTTTTAGGCAGGTGGCTGCTTAATGCAGAGTGAAAGTCATGCAGAAAGCTCCTAGAGGAGCTTTCTGCATGGCTTTCATCCTGCATTAAGCTGCCACCTGTCTCCAAGACCGATATTCATACTAAATTTAACGGCCGGTTAAGAGAGGTTTTACTGTATCTAGAAGTAACGATATATGTAGATTATGCAGGAGAGACAACATACATGTACACATTAGACAACCCTTCAAACAGCACGAACTAACAATAGAAGGAAAGAGCATACAAGCACATTGAAAGTGTAAACAAGAGACCCGTATGTGAAATCCCTCGCTCGTCTTTTATTTCCTAGCCCGAAAGGGAAATAAGTTGATTAAAATTATGTTCCTTGGTCGCGAAATGTAAAGAAGTTACGGTCAGTTTTCCTGTTATTTTGATGTCCGTAAAAGGTGAGGTGTCTTTGAAGTGGCCCTTTATCATAATTATTGTAGCCCCTGTGATGGTGAATAAGTGTAAAGTTTCAGTAAATAAGATTGAACATTTAAGAAATATTATCGCCATGGTTAATTTATTTTTTACGACGACGTCAGGCGAGTCGACGATACAGGAGAACTGACAGTACTTCAACTTCTGTTTGAAAAAAGAATGAGCTATAACACCGATGTATTTCACACAAAACATTTACAAACATTGCTTGGAGAAATATGAGAGTACCGCCTTGGAACGGTCAGTAACAAATTCCACTGCTGGTCAAAACATAAATGTGATTAATTAGCAACTGTGTTACACACCACTGTCGATTATTAATATAGTGTGTTTATTTACCTTATAAAGAAAATAATTGCCGTGTAGAAAAAGTATTCCCAAGGGGAGTACATATTCTATGACAGGGGTCCGTATTCTACGGGAGAGGAGTTCATATTCTACGAGGAATATGGACCGGAAAGTACTTTTTCTACGTTTAATATGCACGCAAGCACTTATCACCTGCTGTTGTGAAGTACATATATTCTGAAAATGGGTGATCCTTCGAAAGCAAAAGTAGAAATGCAAAAAGAGAAAATTGCAGACTCGGTTTATTGAGTCCGTTTATGAGTACTAATTTAAAGTGCAATACTACTCACGCCCCTAGCAACGGCTTAAGCAGTATTCAATTTTCAAAAGTTAATAACATCAAAACTAATGATCCCGAAGGACCAGAAAATATAACAATAAAGAATAAAGTACGGGGCGACATTTTACGGCCGCCACGCAAGCGTTCATGTTGCTCCAGTATGGGAACAACGTAAGGACATAGGGTCTCATCTCTAAACCTAGCGGCAGATAAAGTACCCGCTACTACAACCAGTGTTGAATTTACACCATGTGAGATTCCTCCCCACACAATAACTGATCCTCTTCCGAACCTATCTGGCTCTACAACAAAGGCGACGGCAAACACTCACCACTACGTCAAGATACCTTACGTCGACCGTCAGTTCGAAACAGTAACGCTGAGATTCATCGGTAAAGAAAACCTGTCTCCAATGTCTCATGGGGAATATTCTGGGAGCATGTGTCACTACCCAAGCCATGCAGCGCTCGTGACGAGCTGCCGTCAGAGGTGGACCAATGTACGGGTGTCGTGCCCTCAGACCAACCTCTCGCAAACTACCCTTACAGTTTTAGGATGGATTTGACGATTATGATTACCTACAGTTTCAAGAGCACTTTCAATGGCAGTAAGGTATCGATTGCACAAATGCAAAAGCCGAATTAATCTACCCTGACGTTCCGACATAATTCGCGGACGTCCTGTCTAATCTAGGTATGTTGCTCACACGGCCAGTTTTCCTCAGAAAAACACCTGACAAAATTTTCTATAGGATTTACATGCACACCTAAATGCATTGAGATCTCTATTGCCATTGACCCTGCAAACGCATGTGAATTGCCTGCCATCTCTGAACATCCGTCAGTCGTTACATTGTTGAATGCGATCGAATATGAAAGAAAATGATATTACCCTGCGTTTCTTTTCTCCGTTAAGCATATGTTTTTTGTCGTTCCTGGGCAGTCAACCGACGCTTGAGAGCATGTACTGACATTACAAAAAATATAGTAAAATACCATTTTATGTAACGTTGAGACACTTGGGCTAGAGGGCATGTATTGACACCATAAACAATGTAAACAAAGACCATCCTACGTGACGCTGAGACAACGTAGATAAAGACCACTCAATGTTTACGTTAAGGCACGTGAACATATGACATGTAATGCCATCGCAAACAATGCAGATAAAGGCCACCCAAAGTTGGCGTTCAGGTACTTAGAATTGGGGAAACATGCACAAATATCGCAAACAATATAGATAAAGGCCACTCAAAGTTGACGTTCAGGTACTTAGGAATGGAGAAACTTGCACAAACATAGTAAACAATAAACACAAGGAACACCTTACGTTTACTATGAGATAATTATGCCTAACGACATGTACTGATATTGCAAACAATGTAGAAAAAGACTACCCAACTTTTACTCAACGTTAATGCTGATACATATAGGTTTGATGACATGTACTGGCATCACAAGCTGTATAAACAAAGACTACCCAACGTTTAAGCTGATACATACGTACAGGCTTGAGGGCATGTACTGACATCACGAACAGTATAGACAAATACTACCAAACTCTTACTATAAGACACTTAAACTTGAGGGCATGCACTGCCATCGCAAGCAGTATATACAAAGACAACCAAACTTTTTAATATAAGACACTTAGAATTGAAGACATGCATTGACATCACAAACAGTATAGACAAAGACAACCAATCATTTACTATAAGACACTTAGACTTGAGGGCATGCACTGACATCGCAAACAGTATATACAAGTACTACCCAACTTTTAATATAAGACAATTAGACTTGATGGCATGCATGACATCGCAAAAGTATACATTTATACAGAAACTGCCCAAGTTTTACTATAAGACATTTAGACTTGAGAGCATGCACTGGCATCACAAACAGGATGGACAAATTCCTGAAGGGAGGTGATTCCACTGAACTTTTACTATAAAACACTTAGACTTGAGTGCATGCACTGACATCACAAGCACTATGGACAAAGACCTCCGAACGTTTACTATAAGACACTTAGACTTGAGGCCATGCACCGACATCGCAAGTAGTATTATATAGACAAAGACTACAAAACGTTTTACAATGTTTCTAAATAATGAGGACCCATCTGGCACTAATCGAAAGCACAATTTGAATTTTAAAATCTTAATGTCTTTCTTTATTATACGAAATCGAGGATGGAAAAAGTCCTATCGCCGAGAGGCAGACTAATGTTTATTCCAATTTTTGGCTAGACTTTAGAATCTGTCCACACCTAAATTTACTAATTTCAAGTTTAGCCCATAAAATAGTGCCATGTGCGTTACATCTAGATGTTTGAAGGAAATATAAACATTAAAACTTACAACATTAAATTGGCTATTTTGTTAGGAAACCATAGTTTATTAGTTTTAATCCAGTAGAGAAAAAGATAAAAAGGTTGCATTATAACCAGGGTATCTCCAACCAAACAATGCGTAGCAACATCGGTGGCCTTTAACGTCAATTTATATTACAACAAAGGAGGTATCTGGCTAGGCGTTGTGTTGCAACAATAGTGGACTCTAATTAATAACATGTTGCCTTGCAACCATGGATGTCTGTGAGTAGACGCTGTGTCGCAACCGGGGTGTAACCTAACCACGAATTGCAAACAACCAGAGAGATCTCCGACTTGGTATATATTGCAATATTGGAATTGTGTCTACAGTTTTTGCTTATTTCTAGGTATTCGGATATTTTTTCTAATGGCATAGATAATTTATTACAGGTGTGCTATTTGATTTCATTCCTCTTACTTCCGGAGGTGTCCTTCGGTGAGGAGAGAGACGGTGCACCAGATACGACAGACAGCCAACAGTGTGATGGCGGGAAATGCAAGCTGGCGCTCAGGAAACACACTGGACCTTCAAAGTATGATATATCTGTTTCATCAATCTTGATAAAGTCTTAACCATCCTATGAGCATACATTGTAGATCTAGATCAGTCACCGCGCTTAAGACTGTTCCTCATTATTTGGAAAATTACGATGTTAGATTAAAAAAAAAAAAGAAGCTTACATTTTAAAACAGACGACTGGACTTGATCTAAAATGTGTTTCATCATTAACCTTGTGCTCTCCGTGCTTCGTTCGGTTGATTGATTGTCTGTCTTTTAAAGACCGTTCATTCAGAGAGTCATTGGACCATAATATCTGTTCCATTGTTACAATACATACTGATGACTCGTGAGCATTCGTACAAATTCAAAGCTTGGAAATTTGATTTGTTTCATTTCTGCGTTACACTGCCATACATATGATAACAGTACTCAGTGATCAACAAAGATTCACTAAGGATTATTGCATATGGAATGCTGCATACGTGAACAAAATATTTGGCATAATAAAACAATTTATCCCATTTAAATGTACATTACGAATAGTAAATATGAAAACAATAAGAATATACTTGTACAGGATAACATAAAATGCGATGTTTTGGACAGTCGACCACTAATAATATATACTTTTTGTTGATGCTCGGACATATTGTTGAAGAGTTTAAATCCTTTAGTCAAACACACATACACATCGCATTTTACAGCATGACTCCTTCTATCGAGAAAAGCAATACGGCACTGTTGCTTCTTCTTGGCTTTGGTGGCTTCTCTCTGGTCATCGCGGCCATGTATAGAGCTCTCCGTAAGTACGTGTTCAAGGACGTTCACAATCTGGACACTGTGTTCGATGCAGGAGGGCAGGTGAGCCTCAGTCTCACGGCAGTAACAGTGACGTCACAGCTGCTATGGCCTGCAGACTTCCTTCAAAGTTCTACATTAACCAGCAAGGTACCAAGATAAACGTTCATAATTTCGTAAACAAGCATTGACCGTGAAAATATATATTTCATATCTGAGATCAACAGGTTGGACCGCAATATATCCATTTATCCCTATCCTTGTCACATGTGGGACACTCTTAATACTTATACCGCTGAAAAGTCATACCTGCTTGAAATCCTATGTATTGCACTTTTATCTACTTCCTGTTTGTTCAAGGTTTTAAGAAACATTTGAATGATTGCTGATCAACTAAGTTTCTCATATGTCATGAACTACTCATTGGAAGTTAACCTGCTTTCAAATACATCATCGATTGCGCTTATAAATCAGCTTGGTCGGATTAGGGATGACGTCAGCGTTAGGAGTTCCTATAGTAAAGCTTACTACTTACAGATTGTATTAACCATCTACTCAATGAATACACCTTTGCAAACAGAGCAGACCCAGGTCAGACGACTCCTATATGGCCTATATGGGCCGTCTGATCAGTGTCTACTCTGTTTTCTTATGGAATAATATAAATCTGTATAGTTTGTGAATTGGCCAACTTTTCATGTATTAATACGCCATTTTCAATATTAATATTGCATGATGGCATTTCTTTCAAGAATATTCTTGGGGTATATGGTTAAGGTGGTAGCTTAATGCTTAGTGCAGCATGAGAGCAATGCATAAAACTACGTCAGGAGTTGTTTGCAATGCTTTCGTCCGGTATTAAAATGATATAAAGCGGCATTAAATTTAAAGAAGGATAAAAGCGATCTATACAACTCTTTAAGTAGTTTACTATGACATATATACTAATACTAATTAGCTGACTTTATGGCTATCAGTGAAATGTACAATGTCAATGATGATCTTCCGAGAATTAGAAATAAGTCATACCAAATTAAAACACGTAATCTGACTTATTTACAATAAGTTTTTATGATAAGTCACGGAACAGAAAGCTGAAATGCATTAATTAAAGGGACATTATTAGTTTTACCATGTCTCTGAGTACAAGGTCGTTGTAACGTGACTGTTCTAGTGTCACTCATCGAGGATGGTCACGGTCTTGCGTGTTTTATTCAATCGCTATCTTGTGTGCGTACACAGTCACCTTCAACACAATACAATTAGAAGAGTAAATGCAAAAGCGTATAGGTATCATTCAGATAGGTCTAATTTAACTACAGTAAAAAAGTATAATTTTTTGTCTTTAACGTGTTGGTATCTACTTGCAATACGTATTTAAATACATATCAATTTAAATCATTTATTTATATAAATGGCAACGTATGCTTAAGAAGACACAACATTCATGTGTTTAATATCGAAGACCTCGAGAACTGTTCGATATAGGGCGATACTAGTTTGTTGTTCAATCGTATTTTGCTGTACAACACCAATTATTTTAACCCTTCTCTTGCTGAATTTTGAAATACATTTCTCCTTCCTTTCCCATGCCCTGTTGTATAATAACATATATCGTCACTGTGTACAAGTATTTCGCTGTGCAATCACCGCTGTGTAGTGCACTGGTTGCACAATCAACTTGTAAATAGTGTAGACCCTGATGACACAGCTCCTATAGGAGCTGTCTCATCTGGGTCTTCACTATTTACAGGTAGGTATATTGACGTGAATAGCAAGCGAAGAGTTAAGCATCGACGAAAAGGGTTTATTTGTATCACAGGTGCAGTTTTTGTGATAAAAAAAATCTTCAAGATAGCCAAAACCATGTTGCGTTTATCGAAAATATGTCTTCATTGTAAAGACTCATTTTATTGCAGGACACTAGTAATGCCAAAAGCTTATGCCTACATTACTTTTGTTGTGCATTAAAAACTACCTGTATTTAAGACTCATATGCTTAAGCCTTTCCTTCATATAAACACGTTCTGCACCGTAGCAACCGGAGTAGAACTGGATCAGATGGTCTCCGAAGAAGCCGTCGATCAGGATCTGCTCTGTTTATTTATGAAATCATACATATGGCTCTACAGTTTTTACCAATTCCAAACAATCCTGTGTACGTATGCATTTATCAAAATTGATGCCATGATGTCGTTATTTTTACACGAATATTCAACAGGGAAATTGTTAATCAACAAGTGGTCTCATGAAGCAGATGATCACCAGCTAGGCTTTGGCGGTATATAGTGATCGCACTGTGCGCGCGTGTGTGTGTGTGAGTGTGTGAGTGTGTGTGTGTGTGTGGGGGGGGGTAGGTGTGTGTGGGGGTGTACCTTTTGTCCTGAGTATATCTCGTATACCTTACCAGCTACGGATTCCAAATTCGTGTGTGAGTTCATCCTGGAATGGCGGAGTCTCGCGTGCCATTTTCAGGTCACTGTGACCTTGACATTAACCTCGATTTTACAAAAAGCTTATCCGGCGCATATCTCCTATACCTTACCAGCTACGAATCCCAAATTTGGTGTGTGAGTTCATCTTGGGTTGGCGGAGTGTCACGTACCATTTTAAGTCACTGTGACCTTGACATGACCTTGACTTCGATTTTACAAAAAGCTTGTCCGGAGCATATCTCCTATACCTTACCAGCTACGGATTCCAAATTTGGTATGTCAGTTCATCTTGGGATGGCGGAGTGTTATGTTCCATTTTCAGGTCACTGTGACATTGACTTTGGTCTCGATTTTACAAAAAGCTTGTCCGGAGAATATCTCCTATACCTTATCAGCTACGGATTCCAAATTTGACCCCGTGTTTTTAAAACGTTAAGAATTTACCCAGGATCTGTTTTTAACGTTGACAATCAACCTTTTTAAGGGTCCTTTTTAACGTTGAGAATGACCTAGGGTCCTTTGTAACTAAGTTTCGACCCCGGCGTTTTTCTTAGCTATCATAATCGTCAAAGGTTCTGTTTTTAATGTTAAGAACTGACTCCTGTGTCATTTTTAACAGCATCAAAACTTCATGTAACACCTGCATTATATTGTATTGTTTTTCTGCCAAAATGCATTTCGGTGTCAAACACTTTGGGGGCATTTGTCACCCGTGACGACTCTCTTTTTTTTGAAGGGGGGGGGGGTTAGAATTTTATGTTTGATGACATAAATAAATAGTGTGTTTGTAATACATGTTGAAAAAAAGCTGTGTTAAAGGCAGGTGGCTGCTTAAAGCAAGGTGAAAGTAAAACAGAACGCTCCTATAGGAGCGTTCTGGTTTACTTTCACCTTGCTTTAAGCAGTCACCTGCTCTAAATACCAACTAATTAACACAATTTAGTGGTCGTTATAGAGAGGTTTTACTGTATATAGATCTAAATATTACTAAAACAATTGTTTTGGCAATGTTAGGGGGCGTACGCCGGCTCCGCCCCTCTAAATCCGCGCCTGGTCATGCTATTTGCACATTGCGTGATGATCATTGCAATGTTTCATCATAATCAGACTCCGAATAACACTAGTCTCGTCTGTGTCCAAACTTGTTTGGCACACTTGCCGTTGCTATTTAAAAAAAAGAGAAACATTGTATTTTGAAAAATATACGCATACGATAATTATCTGGCGAGCATTTATTTTCACCTTTAGCTATTCTAACACATCACGGCCTCAACACTTTGACTATCAAGTTGTTTAATATTCTTTCAATTTCTTTCAAATACATAATCATAACATCAAACAGTTCGAATGCTGATGGCATGCTCATTTATCATTATCTGTATCCATGCTTATAAAACTTTTAGTTGAGTCTGAGTTCGTTCTCAAGTTTTTGATTGGTCAGATTTGAGCCTCTGACAAAGAAAGCATGCACAGTTCGTTTATACCCTTCATAATCAGTGGTGTACTGTACATGTAGGGCGTCAACACTCAACAGAGTGTGCGTTTAGTATTCTTTTCATTTAAACCATTCAGTACCCGCTTTGTCGTTGTCGTCTGCAGGACACATTTTCGTCTGCTTCAAGCTTTAGAGTGAGCGTTTCATCAATTGCATTTATAAACAAATAAACATGTTAAACGGACTGGTCCGAATGAGACGCCGAGTTACATTCCAACATTCCACTGGCGTGTGTGTGACGGGTAGCTAGTTTTGATATGCACATTTGAATTCAAATGATACGATATGAGAGAAGAGATGTTTTGTTTTTAGTCAGGACTTGGAGGTAGTCTATGGATGGCGGTCGGAGTTTTTGTGGACATTCTGCTATTTCCAGCTTTATCCCTGTACCTGAAGACAAGGGCTCCCGGGGCAAAGACATTCCCGCAGGTTGGTATTTTTGATTGTTCTGTAAAATGTGATGTGCTCGTTTTACACCGGTACACCGGACCTCCTGCTTTCAAAATTTAAATGTACTTCACAACAGCTTGTGTGGCGATCGTAAGAAAGTCGACCGTACTTCATTCGCAGTGTTGTTATATGTTCTTGTCCATCGGGATCATTAGTTTCGATGTTATATTTAAAATTGAATCCCGCTTAAGGCGGTGCTGGGGGGGGGGGGGGGGGCTTGAGTAGTGTTTCACTTTGGAATTACTGCTTATGAACAGACTCAATAAAACCTAGTCTGCAATGTTCTCTTTGTATTGCTGCTTTTGCTTTCGAGGGATCTTCTACTTTCAGAATTTGACCATAAATAGCTCAGTAATGAATTATCGAAATTTCATATTTAATACACTTGTACTGAATATAAGTTTTTTCTTCACTGTCTAGAAAATCTATTGCTTATTTTATGTATCCACCACAAAATATTAATCGGAGATAGATAGAAAGAAATGGAGATAGGCATATAAGAGAGAAGGGAGAGATACATTACAACTCGTAGTTTTACAAATGAAACTATAAGCTTCTCGTCTGTAATATTATTGTGATTTGTCTATCAAGGGAAACAACCACTGGACAGTTCTCTTCATTTTATCACACATGATTGCACAGAATTTCCAAGACATTACGTTCGTTCAAGAAACAATCACCCCTAATTGGTAAGAGTTAGTATGGCGCGAAGAACACTAAAGCTCGTGGCTTTAAAAATAGAAACGCTTCACCTCAGAAGAATGCCTGTGCCCTGCAACTACGTAGACTGGTGTTTACCGTGCTCAGTTACTTTGGATTAATGCTCACATGAAAACCCTATTTCACGCTGTCACTAAAGGAATCAAGTTTCATAAATGATTTATGTAATTGTCTAACTATGGTAGTTTTATGCAGGTCAAAGGTTATGCATAAATCTCCCAAAATACAGGAGGTGGGGTAGACGAGAGATCAATGTGATCACAATTATTCATAATATTGGACTAGTACGGTTTAAATGTAGTTCAGATTTTCTTACTAATAAAACTGTTTGTGTTCGCTCATTTCTCTTTACGGTTAAGTAAACGTATACATATGAATATTAGTTAAAGAAGTAACGCGCCAAGCTTATAAGTAAAGAGTCAACAGTTTAATGTACAAAGATTTGGAAACTTTTTTATCACATAATCTGTCTTGTGGTAGTGCCCACGTAACAGACTGTCGTAAATTGCGGAAATGCACTAGTTCATTTTTATTTCAAATTAGCAATCGTTGGTCAATCGTAGCGCACATTTTAAGCGTTAGCCAATCGTAGCGCCCCATGTCCGTCGGCCGTTGTATTACTACGCTGTTTGTAAGCAATGGCCGAAACAGCCGTCAGCTATAGCCATTTTCATTTCTTCGGCACTTTTAAGGCTTATGTGATAAAAAGAATCTTGCATTCGTGTTCATTACAAATTGTTTCCATGAAACGCGTTTACTGTATTGAATATGACACTCGCTAAAGCTCGTGCCACATCATTATGGTAAACTCGTTTCATAAAAACAATATGTAATGAACATTCGTCTTCTATGGAATAATTTTTTATCTTAATATAATCTTGATATATTTCAAATAGCTGCTTTTGACACATTTTGCCTTCATTTTAGAAAATATGCTCCCGGATGTCTACGGATAGGTATAAATGAACATATTTGGTTTCAAATCAAAATAAATGTCCACGTAACAAATTAGATAAAAAAAGTAACTGTCTTTAATCAAATTTATCAATGGCCTTAATTTAAGTCTATATTAACACATGAATATTATAAACAATTGCATTTCACATCAATGTCAAGTCATGTAAATTAGTAATATCAAATGTTAAAAACGCAGATACATGTATATAATTATACTAAACAAATAAAACAATAAAATTCAAACAGGATGTCTACGTAGCCCAGGTACTATATCAGGATAAGCAAACAGGTAAGATACCAAACAGGTGATATATTTGTTAAGGAGAATATCGTCACACAGGCAATTTAAACAGTTCCATGCTGGAAAAATGTAGTTCAGTATCATAACACAAACAGGCTAGCCTCAGCATTCATTACACATTGAGGACATAGCTAAGGAGTTGCATATGACTAGCCGCACAATCGCCACACAGCTCTTCTCATAAGTGGACACTATCATATTAGTTTACAAGTTGACACATATACGCATTGTTTAATTGCCACACCTACACCACAAGAACGTTACAATACAGACCATGCAGCTACGAAGCACCAGCACTCTGACTAGTCATATTTTTCAACAAAGTGTAAACTGACATCTTCACATGTACACACAGCTGCACTGGTAAGTTATATCTGACCTCAATGCATAATATATTTGAATATTGTTTTCAAGGTCTAAACACCAATAGACGCATCTCAATCGGGTATCAATCTCAAGTCTGGGTCAACACCATTAAAAGCAAAAGAATAGTATAGTCCAGGTGTAAAACTATACAACTTGAATTCCTACATTTAAACGACAGGAGCGAGGAAACAGTATTGGCCTATAAAGAAGTTGCAGAGGTTTCTTCCTCGGATATGCTACTGTCATCACTCGAATTAACCCATTCCCTCCTAGACTATTTTTAGACCCTACCTCTTTGAATAAATCTACCGAAAAGGAGCATTAAGTACAGGAAAGGAGAATTTTAGAAGTGGGTAGTTCTGAAACCATTGTGATAAATAGAGCATTTGCTTTTACAGAGGCGACAAAATGCGTCACCAGGAAGGAATGGGTTAATACAAAAACTACACACAAACACTACTACTTAATTATTGTGGTGCTCTTTCAGTCTTAAACTAACCTATCCACTTTAAAACCAATGTACGTACATTAAAAGCAAGTGATAAGTAGAGTAAGTGCACTGTTGCCTATTTTTGACAACAGCCTTCACTGTACAAAATGTGTTTACTTTTCTTTCAGATTGCTTATGCAAGGTTCGGAAAAGCGGCGCACATTATTTTCTGCACCCTTGCTTTAATAACCAATGTGATTGTCTGCTGTAGTGTAATGCTCTCCGGGAAGACACTTATCGAAGCCTATAGCAAAGACTCCAATAACGAATTCATCTTCATTATCGTTGCTGTCCTCTTCGGCTCTTACTGTCTTATTGGGGGACTCGGCACAACCTTTTACATATCGTACTTCAATACAGCATTGACCTTTCTGTCGGTGTCAGTCTACATTCTATACACGTCATTCTATCCATCTGAAGAGATCCGAGAATTTTCTTCGGTTGAGGCCATTTATGATGCAGTTACCAACCTCAAAGGTCCGGATGGCAATTACGAATATTCCTATTTAACATTTAGAACAAAATCAGGTCTTATTTATGGCATTGTGATCCTGTTCATGGCTACTTCTATAAGCTTCTGTGACCAAGCCAACTGGCAAAGCAGAATCGCGGCGAAGCCATCACAAGGAGTCATTGGGTTCTTCTTCGCGGCTTACATGTGGTTTGTGATACCGACAACTTTGTCTTTTACCGCCTCCCTTACGTACTTTACTATAAGTGCGAAGAATGGAACTCACATGCTTTCTGAAGAGGAAATTGACTCCGGTCAGTATGAATGTTTTGTTTTGATCAAACACTAGTGTTTATATGAACGACTTGTAGTTACCTATAACGTTATTTCACGAGACTCTGGTAATATTTTAAATTATAAGTTTTTCACAAGTGTAGAGTATTTGTCAAATAATTTTTTAAATGTTAAACTGGAAGTGGCAATACATGATTAATGGTCTCACTATACTGTATATTTATTTCATCTAACTGCCACACAAGTATGTTGTCTTTTGTGTTACATGAAAGGCAGTTACGCTTTTCAGACAGCAGGTTGCGTATCAACGTTTAGACAGCAAAGTCACTATAATATTTGCATTCGGCATATTCATCGCGTTCTTATAAATATAACAAGTACAGTAAAATATACTATTCTTTGGAATACAGATAAATAAAATTTCAATAAATAATCACAATATGTATCTAATTAACCCTTTCCCTCTTCTGTATTTATTTTACATTTCGATGCCTACTGAATATTCATGGACAAAATAGTTACAACGAAACATTAAACAAAAAATTTGTAGTCATTTTAGCATGTTAAGAAACAAATCTTTCATATTACATTAGCAAACAGAACAGAACCATGGTCAGACGTCACCTATAGGAGTCGTCTGATCTGGATTTACTCTGTTTGCAAATGCGTGAAAACGCGTTTATATGAAGGAAAGGGTTAACCAACTAAAGATCTTTGAATGGTTATAATTGTAAACTATTTCCAAACCATCCACTTTTAGGTATGTTCAACAATCGACACAATAATTTCGAATTTATGCGAGGATATTGCCAGCCCTAGAATGATTGTATTGACTTCTGTCAGCAGTAAATTGTGCATTTACATAATGCAGGAATAGATCCTATTATTCTTTTTTACTTTACTTTGAACTTTTATTTCAATAACTGTTTAAGGCCCAGTTTAGTGGGCAATATTAACAAATTCACATACAAATCACACAAGCAATAACTTATCACGCGGGAATAAACTTACGTACATTTTAACCAGTAATACTTAATGTAAATATACATGTAGTTCTAAAATATCAAATAAAAGACGGGGAAGTTATAAATTGGGTCAGAAATTAACAAAGTGGTTATTATATATAATGAGCATGCATGTAAACATATCTGTGTCTCTTTCAGGTTATACCTGTTTGTCATGGTTGAAATAAACCGGGTTCACATTTCTTCAATATCTAGTTTAGTACTTAATGCATACTGAATGTTGTACTTCTCAAACCCCAATTCAGGGTATATAACTCCATTCGTGATGATGACGTTGCTCGGAAATACCGGTGTTTATCTACTCTTGACTATGCTAATTATGGCGCTGATGTCAACGGGGTCAGGAGAGGTCATGGCTATTTCGTCTATTATCGTCTACGACATCTACAAGACGCATATAAACCCGTTTAGGTGTGTACACTATTTTAACCCTTCTCTTGCTGAATGTTGAAATACATGTCTCCCTCTTTACCCATGCCCTGTTGTATAATTACATATATCTTCACTGTGTACAAGTATTTTGCGTGTGCAATCACTATACTGTAGAGTGCACTGGTTGCACAATCAACTTGTAAATAGTGCAGACCCTGATGAGACAGCTCCTGCAGGAGCTGTCTCATCAGGGTCTGCACTATTTACAGGTAGGTAAATTGACGTGATTAGCAAGCGAAGGGTTAATTATACTAAGATCTAATTCGGCAATACATACATATGTTTTCAAGAGATACGTGAATACAATTGAATGTGAGAAAGGCCACTGTATACCAGTCAATAAGTAAAACTACAAAGTCTAAAATGTTTGGTTCAAATTATTTTACTTTCTGAAAACATTAAACTATGAATTAATTCGGTTTATCAGTACCTCGAGATATAAGAAATGGCAAATAAATACCATTATTGGATTCGGAATGACACTTAATTCATACTATTGTTCATATCTCCTTTAAAGCAAATAGTATCAATATGTGTGCATGTGCGTGCGTGCGTGTCATTTTGTCTCCACATGTTAACCTTTGCCACAATTTAATTATTAGATCGAGATTTTACATACATACGCAAAGGAATTATTGATGACATACTTTAAAGTGTCATAAACGTATGACATTCGTGTAATACATTTTGCTACATAAGAATATGTGTTGTAGAAAATGGATTCTATATATTCTACAAATCTTCAAAGTTAAGCTACATATACCTTACATAATATATTATTTCTAAACCCCTATTTACTTCAATTTTTCTAAATATTCAACTATGTTTTGGCGAATTCCTGATGAATCAACTCAACTGATTACAAAATTTGTTTACACTAGTATGATCGCTTTGTTAGCAAAATATTTCTAGACATTTCTAGGAAATATTACGGTGTGTGTGTGTGTGTGTGTGTGTGTGTGTGCGTGTGCGTGTGCGTGTGTGTGTGTGTGTGTGTTTGTGTGTGTGTGTGAGAGAGAGAGAGAGAGAGAGAGAGAGAGAGAGAGAGAGAGAGAGAGAGCGTGATTGTACGTGTCTGTCTCACTTGTTTTCTGTCGGTATTTTGGTAGTGGTTGCGTCTTGAGTGTGGCTTTTCCTGCTGTCTTTTATGTAGTCCTGTTTGAATTCTAGGAAAAATCTTACCCCGACTGCTTGTGTTTTATGCGGTAAAGAGAAACATGCCAGTTCAAAAGAGGGGGAACATCATAACGAGGTTTGCAAGTGCCCAACGGCAATTGACTGTCTCGCTTGTGATGAAGATATGGAGGCCCAGTCCAAAGAGAAACATTTTGCGGTTCAGTATAATTGCAAATATCATGGAAGATTCAGGCATTATGAGGATGGGCTTATGCGATACAAGGTATGCAGTCGTGGCTATAACGTCACCTCTTTGGACGTACATGTAATAGGTTTAATGATAATGCCACTATGGCATGCATCTATAAAAACCAATATGTTCCCTACATATACAGTAAAACCTCTCTAAACCGTACTCTAATTTAATACAAATGTCGGTCTTTTAAGACAGGTGGCAGCTTAATGCAGAGTGAAAGTCGTGCAGAAAGCTTCTCTAGGAGTTTTCTGTATGATTTTCACCCTGCATTAAACAGCCACCTGCCTGAATCTTCTCTACTAGAATTCCGAGTTAGAGGGGTGTAATTGTATGTCAAACTTGCATTAATAGAACTCAATACTATATGTCAATATTTACTGACCTTCAAGTCAGCATATTGACCCAGATGTATCAGTAAGATGTAGTATGTATGTTAAAAGAGTTAAGCAGAATCTTCAAGTCAGCATATTGACCCAGATGTATCAGTAAGATGTAGTATGTATGTTAAAAGAGTTAAGCAGAATACAATTTAAAATAAATGTTGCGATTAAAAGAAGTGGTTTACAAAGCCTTTCTTTTGTTCCTCGACTAAATGAGGAGCACCTGCCGTGACACAAAAAGAGTCAGACAGATACACTGTGTTGTTACGTTATAGTAACAATAGTATAATTATATAGTGTCGGAATGTATAAAACAATTCATTAAAAATGGATATGACCCCTCTATATTGCAGCACACTACATGCTTTACAGTTGGTCAATATGCTTTCCTCTTTGCTTGTGCGACGACGGAATAGGCTTAATACTCTATGAAGATTCCCTCTTAAACCCGTTTACGGAGGGAGGAAATTAGATATTTGTATTTTGCCAGTTCTGTCGTACCCCAAATGACTTCTCCACAGCTGCTCTGACCTCTGAATAGTCATCGAGTACATGTCTACGATGTCAAGTTTATTCTTTTTCAAACAAAACAGTTGTGCATACTTAATATCCACTAGTATTTGTATCTTCTTGCGATTTATTTTTTATAAAATGTCGGTGTAGAAGTGTTTCATATAGTTTTTCCGTACTGTTAAATTATGACGTCATTTAAATGATGACGTCGCTTGTTTACCTCTAACGTTTATTTTCAAATCATTTCATTTTGGCAGACATCGTAATGCATGTTCTGGAGTTGTCTGGAGGGGGAATTTTATTTACATTTTGACTTTGGTAAAAGTGGGATAAGGACGAGGTTGGGTACCCGTAAACCAGGGTTAAGTCCCCCAGTAGCTTATTTTGGTTACTGACCGTTCCAAGGCGGTACTCCTGCTTTCAGCCTATGGTCAATTTTGTTGTTTAATATGTTTAATGTTTTTCGTCTTGATATGCGTCCTGTTATGTTTTGTCTTGTGACTTTACCGTTTCTTGTTTGATGGTGTTTGGTGCGGTGTCATTTCGTGTGTGGCTCTCCCTGTTTGACTATTTTTCCATATTAACAATTAAGCCAAGGTAGTCAACGTCAGTGTGTAATAAGCAGCTGAATCAGACAAATGTTTTAATTAATATTTATGAGTCAACCCATGGAATACACTTGAACCCAGTGAATACAATTGGTGACTTTTAAAATATATGTCATTGCTTAATCCATGATTTGCTTATTTATTTAAATGGAATCTCAATTTTCAGTCCTGGTGCATGATATGGATTGTGATAGGATTGGTTCCCTTTGGTCTTATTATATCGGAGTCCGGGATGAATGTTAACTGGGCCACTCTGGCTATACCAGTGTTCACAAGCCCGTTTCTGTGGCCCCTGTTACTGACACTGACGTGGTCAAAGGCTACAGGTGCAGGGATGATCTCTGGTAAGTCTACTATAACTGATTACTAATCAAATGAGAACTTGATGTACACTATGATCTTGCAAATATTGTACATTGTATACTCAAGCAAACTACAGTCTTTAAAATAAGGCATCGGCCCGGAACCGAATTGTTTGATATCGTTTAATTGTTCAGACGCAAACAGGCATGATCAGAAATTTATCTTGAAAAATGGGGGAAAGAGAACTGGTTTTCAGGGACATCTATGTAATGTTAAGAGGCAGGTATAAGCCGGAAGGATTCCAGCGCAGGAAACGTATGCCTTACTACTAGGTATAATGTAGTTTAGTGTATATGATTGCACTATTGAAGAAAGGAACAAAACAAGTCGCCCCGTACATCATTCTCAGTGTCGTTATATTTTCTGGTCCTTCGGGATCATTAGTTTAGTTTTGAAAATTGAATACAGCTTAAACCGGTGCTGGGGGCGTGAGTAGTGTTGAACTTTTAATTAATACTCACGAACAGACTCAATAAAATCAAGTTTCTCTTTTTGCGTGTCTACTTTTGCTTTCGAAGGATCACCCATTTTCAGAATTAATGTTAATGTTGATTTTGTTTTTTCAGGTGGCATTGTTGGTCTGATTTTCTCGATTTCCGGGATGCTCATCACTGGCTCAACGTATGAAGGAGGTTTAGGCAATTTTTTTGTCAACACATCCAAAGACTACAGCCTGTTGTTTTCAATGGTTGGGGGGTTCGTCATCAGCGGACTGTTATGTTTTGGTGTTTCGCTTTGCACACACAAAATACGAACAAACGAAGATGCCGACAAGGAATGGGAAAAGACGATCAACATTGACAATCCACTCCATCCATTCCGATTGGTATATAAAGATGAATTAGAGGAAATAGGTGCCGGTCCAATTATTACTTCGGAAACAATGGACAGAATATTTATCAAAGCCAAACGCATTGCTTACTATGGAGCTGGGTTCAGTCTTGTGTTATTCCTAATTATAATCCCGGCTGTTGCTCTGAGCTACACTGTTTTGACCCTAGAACAGTTCACAGCGTGGCTAAGAACCCTTCAATGGTGGTGTTTTGGTGGAACGGTTATAGTTGTTGTTGTACCTCCAATTGAAGAGGGATTTCAAATATGGCGGAGGTACAAAGAGAATGAGAAAAATATCACAAAATATAGAAAAACCACAGAACTGGAAAGCAATGGACAAGCTGAGATGACCCAGAGGAACAGTGAAAAAATATGATTTTTTAAGGCCTTATAATTATTATTTCTCCGATGCATCAATATGATAGATTATGATGTGGCAAATATAATGCTATTCAGATATGTCGTTGATGATCTAGTAGGCTTATAAAAACTTGTTTCACGTTCATATCAAATTAATACCTCCTTTAAAATTATGATCTAATAATGAAGAAATATATTGATGACATAGAACAAATGTTTTATTGTAAACTGTTCACATGTTAATCAATTCTCTTTCGTTTCATCCATACCCTAACGTGTCAGCAATTCTTGATGGTATTTTTGTAAACTTGAATAACGATAGGTGACGTATCATGTTTGACTTTTCATAACTGCTCATGAATAGACTCAATAAAACCGAGTCTGCCTTTTCACGCATCTGCAAACAAGGTAGACCCAGATCAGACGGCTCCTATAGGAGCCGTCTGATCAGTGTCTGCTCTGTTTGCTTTTGACATGATACAGATCTGATTATACAGTTTTCGTCAAAGCAAAAAGTTTCCTTGTAAAGTTTACATTATAAAACTTTAGCTAAAATATTCATGAATAATGAACTGGAAAGGCGTTAATATAGATATCAAGGAAATGCAGATGTTCAGCTGATATAGTTTAATCACTTAATCGAGTTTGTCCTACGATCCTGGTCATTTATTTTCAAAACAGTTATACCCCTGAACAGAAACATGTTTTTGAAATTCACAATAACATATATTAGCACACAGTGCTACACATGCTCCAGACTTTTTATGTATCCACATAATATCGCACAAAACATTTGTGGCCAGCAGGGCATAATTTGTTACGCTGAGCACGTCTAGGTGAATCTATTCCAGGTCTGACTCTGAAAATGGAACAACACATGGAGCTATCTCTAAGGACTATCCCAAATATGTTGTTACTGAACACAATTGTCTATAGATATGTATATTTACCTACTTTGTTAAGTTGTAAGCAGATATCCGCTAACCGTTGATGTATTAAAATGCAATTACATGTATATTCAAACAGTATAATAATTGTTGTTGTAGTTATTGGTATAAGCGCGTACATTTGTATTGCTTCTCGATAGCGAAATGCTTAACCATTATAAAACATCGAAATTCACTACTCAGGGAAAGGCTTAAAATCAGCCTGTCAGACATAATGAACTCTTATTGTATGTATCTTTGTTCTGCTCTAAGCAGCGCCCAACATTTTGAAAATAGAACAGAACCCAAGACGGAGATGCCACACGAAAATCTACACAATTTAAAGCACGCGCACACAAACAACACACACAGGCATAGGCACGTGTTCGATACAATTATATATAAAAAAGGATGAAGACAGGAGCGCCTCTTGAAAAGGTCAGTAGTAAAACTACCACTTAGGGTTTAAAGTATGCCAACCTCACCCGTATCCCATCTTCACCTAATCATGTACAAAATACATGTAACCATATCTCCACTGCTCATCAACAAAGGCGATAACAAACACAGCAGTGTAGACAAGTAAAAGGAAATAAATCGAATTGTGTTAATACATTGTAATTCAAAAATATATTTCTTATTGGTTTATATTTGTAGCAAATTATAACTTTGTATTATAGAGTCAACAGTTTTACAAGAAGGGTCAGCACGTAATGTTTTTTATCAGTCTGACCGTCAATGTCCCTTATAGATGAGAAACGCAAAGGAGAAAACCGAGAAAGTATTGCACGTGTTCCAGGCTGAAAAGTAAACTATATAAGTCAACAATCAAAGTACTACTATGGTGTGAGTTTCAAATCAATTTTGCTTTTTTCTATGCTTTGAGAACTAGATTTACGTTTCCGATTTGCTAAAAATAGAGAACGTATCAATCTTGGGATCTTTATAAATATCTGTTATCATTCAAATCTAAACGAAATTTGCCTGCAAGTACTTCATCCATTTGAGTTCAGCCATAAACCTAGCTTTAGATTTAAACTACTAGTAGCATTATTGTCAAATGAAATATGTTCCAATCTTGGAACATTCATATATAGTATTCAGAGGTCCCGATAAGATACGTAAATTTAAACATTTTCAAGAATAACTCCTTCCTTCTCCACCAAACCCTATACTGTGACCACTCTTTAGAATCGTCTCGAAGAGACGATTCTAGAGAGTGGTCACAGTATGAGGTTTGGTGGAGAAATGACGATTTTAGTATTTGGGTGGGTACACACCTTTATCTATAGCTCTGAATTATACCCATGCATTGCTTGATATAAAACGTTTCTCGAGTTGCTTTATTGAGGCACTGTTCACATGGTTTCGGACTATTCTTAATTTCAAATTGTGGCTTGTATTGTTATATAGTAGGTTACTGGTGAGCTTTTGAAACCTTGCAAACAGGTATGATCCGAATCGAAACTAGAATCCTTAACCCATTACCTCATTGGCTTTCTTTGAATGAATCTACCGAAAAGGATCATTTACTAGAGAAAAGGAAATTTTTAGACTTGTGTAGTTTTGAAACCATTGTGTTAAATAGAGCATTTGCTCCTGTGGTTTCACAATGGTTTCAAAACGTGATTTTATAGTCATCAAAAGGCGTCAGTATGAGGGAATTGGTAAATAGGTATGATCTGAATTGAAACTGTAACTCTTATTGCATTTTTATGAAAATTAGAAGAAAAATAACAGAAGATGATAGTTCCCTTTTGATTTTGATGGGGTTTAATTTTTGTTTAACGGCGCAGTAATGTTGAGCATGCGTTCTTCGTTTGCTGTGAATAGATGTTTGTTGAGTTCCATTATGTTCTACACCATTTGGCACTACTTGACCTTTTTAGTGTCGAGGTGCCCTGAATGATGTTGGTGTGGAACAGGCAATGAACAGACAAGGAAAGTCGTGTACGAGCGCGCATGATTTGTGCTTCTGGCTGGTGTTGCTGTGCATTGTAGTCTTTCATTTTCAAATTTCCTGATATTTTGTGCAGAAGACTGTTACCCAACGTGCAAAGTCAATCGTGTTAATGCAGTAAGAATTATTTCAGAAACTCGTTTACTCATCCAAATAAAAATGTACTTATTAACCCATCCAATCCATCTGTTCAAAATAAAAAATAAAATCAAACCGATAGCAATGGTAACAATTAATAGTTATAAAAAGGAAATATAAACACCGCTATACAATATGCAACCACAGGACATTTGAAACAATGTAGACACAACCACCGCCAGACCCTGATTAGGTGATGCAACATATTTGTTTGCAATTGCCGTGTAAACTATGCATTTAATGCAATTTAAAGCCACTATTTCCTTCATCGTCCGTGCATCTTCAACTATGTTTTTCAACGCAAACGATTTCCCAGTCTCTGCTGTCCCATGAACAAGAATATTGTGGCCGTTACTAGCCAATTCAAACCAGAGTTGTTGCAACGACTTCATGTTGCATGTTTTGATGCTTTGAAAAAAGAAGACATCTGGCTTTTACGTTCCATAGATTCGCACTAGCGAGCAAGAAGGTTACCAACCTCCTATCTCCAGAATTGTCCAATCGATAACAGCGTCACTAGAGAGAATACCGTGACCTACATGACCGTTAACAATTCAGAGAAAAGCAAATGTTTATATGGGAAAATAGTCAAACAGGGAGAGCAATATACGAAAAGACGCCACACCAAACACCATTATACAAGAAACCGTACAGCCACAAGACAAAACATAATGGGGCGCATAAATCAAGACGAAACACATTTAACATTAAGCATATTAAATAACAAAGCTGACCATTTATGCCGATTACGGGAGGACTGAACATGGTGATGTTATCAAAATGGTTAGCCATCGATGTTTTACTTTACACGTTGCGTGATGATCGGTATTTGGAAATAATTTTAATTAAATGTACCTTCTGTGCATTGTATGGTGGCCACATCGTGTCCGAATGGGTGTTGTCTGAATTAGAACGCATTGTGGGATATGAAGGTCGTCCTGTCTGAGTGATGTGGCTTGAATTGTAGCGTATTACTATATGGAGCACATTTCGCGTCTGAGTGGGTGTTGTCTGAATAGGACGTAATTGTTATATGGAGGCCACATCGTGTCTGAGTGGGTGTTGTCTGAATTGCAGCGTAGTGTAATATGAAGGCCACATCGTGTCAGAGTGGGTGTTGTCTGAATTGGAGCGTATTGTTATATGGAGGACACTTCATGTCAGAGTGGGTGTTGTCTGAATTGGAGCGTATTGTTATATGGAGGTCACTTCGTGTCCGAGTGGGTGTTGACTGACACTCTCGCAGTTAATAGAATTATATTGTGTTTTACAAAGACAGATGTTTGCTTGGTCGGCAAGCCTATTGTTTGAGATAAGGCACTTTGTTTGAAATTGATACCTTATATGCTGAACAACTTGAGTAGGATGAAGACTCGTTGTAAAATTGTTATCAGTGCCAAAGAGACGACTGAACTGTATCTTATATAATATAATTCCTCAGCTTGCACTTAATAATGATCTAAAGATACGAATCAAGAATAAGAAGTTTTAAAACGACTAAACAAATCACAGTATACCATATGAGACAAGCGAGCTACTTCGTACCTACAACACAAAATCTAGTATCTACTGCAGCATTAGGCCTCAACATCTACAAGGAAAATTTCTAAACCGGAATTTCAATAAAGAAGAATTCAGGTTTTGTGTGTACGTAGCTGCTTAATCAATGTCGAAAGGCATGTAGAACGCTCCTTTTGGAGAGTTTTTATGACGTTCGCCATGTATTTAGCTGCTACCTGTCTTAACCCATTACTTCATTGGCTATTTTAGATACAACCTATTTGAATAAAAGGAGCATTAAAGAGGAAGTCCCTACAATGATCACATATTTTCAATAATATCATAAAACTTGGTATTTGTTATGCTCTATCATTATTATGAAGGTTCCCAATTTGAACTTATATCAAAAAATGCCCCTGTGATACAAATAAACCGATTTCATCAATACTGATAATTTTTGTTCTACAACACAATATTATCGGCCTTTTCCGTTAAATTCTTCCGCGTTTTGCCGATGATCACCCGATCCCTCCATTGTTTACGTAATAGCTTTCTCGGAAGTGGTCGGAGAATCGCGAATAGGGCGAACAGTTACGAAACTAAAACCCAATCCGAATAAAAATGAAACTTCGGGTAGTAAAACCGGGATCGGCGATATCAAACACATTGACGTTTTGTCATTATAAACGGTAATTGGATGGGGCTTTTTGCGATATACTACTTTTCAGCATATAAATAAACGAGTTTGTATATTTTAAGTGTCTATGAAACGCGTCAAATGTAGGGACATCCCCTTTAACTAGGGAAGAGGAAAAATTTAGAATCTTGTAATTTGAAACCATTGTGATAAATAGAGCATTTGCTCCTATAGGAGCAAATGCTCTATTTATTACAATGGTTTCACAAAGTGACTTTTACAGAGTCGTCAAAAGTCGTCAATATCAGGGAATGGGTTTAAAGATCGACATTGATACCAATTTGAACGGCCGGTTTGGAATGGGGTTACTGTTAATATTCCAATCATTTTGATATGGTTGCCATACAGATCTTTTGAAACAAACGTTTGTCCTACATTCTGTCCATATTTCAAGAATCTACAATACCTCTCTTATTCTGAGATTATAAGACATGTGGTAGCTTAATGCAAGGCAAAGGTCATATGCTGAAACACCCGTAGAGGCTTTCTGTAGTCCTTTTGCTCTGCACTGAGGTGTAATCTGATTTAATGGACATTATTTGTGTTGTTGAGTTGTCGCTATAAAGACGCTCTTCTGTACATTCCTTTTGTTAAGAAGTAAGAGTTTCATGGTTAAAGGTCATGAGAAGAAAAATGTCTTATATGTTTGCAGAGCTGCATACTATAGGTCAAGCATGTGAATGAGTATTTAGTCCTACGATAATGGCGATAGTGTAAACCGATATCTCCGACTTAATCCTTCGCTTGCTGAATCCTTCTTTACCCATACCCTGTTGTATAATTATTTATATATTCACTATGTACAAGTATTTCGCTATACAATCGTTGCTGTGTAGTGCACTGGTTGCACAATCAACTTGTAAATAGTGCAGACCCTGATGAGACAGCTCCTGCAGGAGCTGTCTCATCTGGGTCTTCACTATTTACAGGTAGGTATATTGACGTGAATAGCAAGCGAAGGGTTAAGTTATGGGTTGAAATGTGTACCGACATTGCTCAGTACAAAAAGGTTGCCGACTACAGTATTTAAAATTCGCAGAGCACTAGTGTTTAAGTTCGAAACGTGTAGACGAATTGTCATTATTTTGCCGACGGTTAGCTCAGTTCGCTTCTAAAGCGGATCTTTCCAAAGACTTAATATAAAACATATACGTATGGCTTTCTTGTTTAACGCTAAGCATATGAGGATAGTGCATGGTTTTAGAATAATGTGTATTGGTGTGGTATCAATACATGTGTCTACAGTTTGTTATCAGTGTATGGCGCTTCAATTCAAATACGGGTAACATGTAGGTAAGATCTGTCACTAAGTGACAATTGACACCAAGTCAAAGGTCAAGGATAAACCATGCCTCGTCGCACCCAATTTTATTGTCATCAAATGTTGATTTTCTAAAAACATATATTAAAAATATACTGTCACGAAATTTGGATCCTGATGAATTGCGTCTCATCTTCATCCAAACTGATTGCTTACACCGCCACCAGATAAAAGAATTATACGATCCGTTGGGGGGGGGGGGGCTTCATACGGTGAATAGTAAACTCAAAAAGTCAGTGTTAATGTAAGGTGAACATTAACCCTTTCCCTGTTCTGTGTTTATTACAAATTGCAATACCTACTGAATATTTATGGACAAAAAGGTTATAATGAAATAATGGAACATGGAGCATTGTAGCCATTTTAGAAAGTAAAGACACAGATCTTTGAAATTCTATTAGCTAACAGAGTAGTCCCTGATCAGACGGCTCCTCTATGATCTGCATTAGAACGCTCTACAAATACAGATGAACAGACGTGCTCTACAAATACAGCTGCATAAGAATGCTCTATAAATATAGCTAAATGATATAGCTTTTCAAATACAGCTAAATGATATTGCTTTTCAAATACAGCTAAATGATATTGCTTTTCAAATACAGCTAAATGATATTGCTTTTCAAATAAAGCTAAATAGACATGCTCTATAGGTACAGTATACAATTGCTCTATAAATAAATATAGATAAAACGCACTACACACACAGCTTATAGCATTGCACTATATATACAGCTAAACCGACATGCTCTACAATAGAGCTGAATTAAAATGTTCTACAAATTCAATGTACAGCTAAATAGGTATGCTCTATAAATACAATATAAAAGTGCTCTATAAATACAGCTAAATAAAAATGCACTACAAATACAGCTTCTAACGCTGCTCTATAAATACAGCTAAACTAACATACTCTACAAATATAGCTGAATTAAAATGTTCTACAACTAAAGCTAAATAATCATGCTATTTAAATACAGCTGAATAAAAATGCCCTACAAATACGGCTGAACAACAATATCCTACAAATACAGCTAAATGGATATTTTCTGCAAATACAGCTGATACATGTATATACATATATAGAGAAAGAGAAAGGCCTGTACTGATATGTATTACATATACAAATATTATTGTTAAATATATCCATTACATTTGGCTTTTACAAACACATTGAACATATAAGATATACAGTAAACCCCCTCAAATCTAAACCGGACGTTAAATTTAGTATGAATATCGGTCTTGGAAACAGGTGACAGCTTAATGCAGGGTAAAAGTTGTGCAGAAAGCTCCTCTAGGAGTATTCTGCATGACTTCTACTGTACCTTGGATATACAGGCGTTTGATTGCATCTACTTGCGCTTGCTTTTAGGAATAACCTAATGACCTACTAACATTTTTCACTAAAATCCAAAGTTTTCTTATAAATCTAATATCCGCGAATTATATTTGTCCAATATGTTTGCGTGATTATGTCAGTATCAAATTGTGTAAAAGGCAACATTCCCTAGCTTCTTTTATTAGAATTGTATCAGAGAGGCGATTCCAATGAATTGCCTACACGATAAGGTTTGGCGGAGAAATATAGAAACCACAGTAGACCCCTCTAAGGTTACCTCATAAAGAAACGGCATAGGTGTCTTTAAAAGCAGGTAGTTATTTAACGAATTCCTCCTAGACTAATTTTTAGATCTAAACTCTTTCAATTAATCTACCGAAAAGGAGCTAATTATAGAAACGAAGAATTTTTGAAAGTTGTGTAAATTTGTAATCATTGTGATAAATAGAGCATTTGGTCATATAAAGCAAATGCTCTATTTATCACAATGGTTTCAAACTACAGGATTCTAAAATTTTCCTTTTCTCTAGTTAATGCTCCTTTTCGGCAGATTTATTCAAAAAGGTTGTATCTAAAAATAGCCTATGAGGTGATGGGTTAATGCAGGACGAAAGTAATGCAAACGGTTCACGGAGGAGTTTTCTACATAAATTTCGCCCTAGTAATAGCTACCACCTACCTCTAAGACCCAGAATTATAAATCAGTTTAGTGGTCGCATTAGGGGGTTTGCTGATTTCTACGTTTAATTCCTAATACACCTCCTATCTACGACACTGACAAGTACCCAGCTGGGTGGATTCAACTTTATTTCAACACTTCTATGCTAAGGAGTTCTACAATTTAGAAATTCGAGTAGCTAACAGCAAATCAGATTACTCCAATATTTAATATTGTAATGGCGCTATTTGTCGTCTAGCGCTATAACATATTAGCTCAGTTGTCCGTTATCTAGCTAGATAAACAATTAATATGACACCATTCAAATGAGTTCAATTAGCTACTGTTTTACGGTTACAAGATTAAACCAGGACACTATGTTATAAAACATTTTGCATGTGTCTTGTTTCATTCTCAATTATCTGAGTGGCCAGAATTTGAGCGAAATGCAACAGCTGACTAGTCGGGTATACAGTAAACCTCCATATAACGGCCACTAAATTACATCAAGTATTTTGTGTAAAAGGCAGGTGGCTGCTTAAAGCAATGTGAAAGTAAAACAGAACGCCCCTATAGGAACGTTCTGTTTCACTTTCACCTTGCTTTAAGCAGCCACCTGCCCTAATTACCAACTAATCGTTATAGAGAGGTTTTACTGTACATGCATACTTAAGAACGAACCAAAACACAAACTGAGAAATTTGTAACCCCGGGACCGGATCATAAATGTGTGTCTGAGGAACTTATGAAAACTACGGACCCCTGTTATTGACTGTTCAGGATCTAAACTCTTTGTCAATTTGGGTCAAATCTAACGGGTGCTGAAAGTTGCAAAATACACTGTCACCAAACACCGTTTCTCTGACGCAAAAGCAGGTCCGGGTGATAAAAACTCCTAGCTTGAGTCTGAATTCTTTCTCAAGTCTCTAATTGGTCAGGATTTGAGTTTCACTTAAATTTAACAAACCAATCAAATGATTGATGATGAACTTAGACTCAAGTGAAATGTTTCATAACCTCGAATCCTGGCCTGTTAACCCTTCGATTGCTGAATTTCAAATTACATTTCTCCTTCTTTACCCATGTCCTGTTGTATAATTACATATATCTTCACTGTGTACAAGTATTTCGCTGTGCAATCACTGCTGCGCAGTGCACTGGTTGTACAATCAATTTCTAAATAGTGCAGACCCTGATGAGACAGCTCCTGCAGGAACTGTCTCATCAGGGTCTTCACTATTTACAAGTAGGTATATTGACGTGAATAGCAAGCGAAGGGTTAATAAACCACTGTTCGTTGGTTCATTCTTAAGTATCTGAGTCTATACTTCTTAACTTTTTGAATTCAAACCTGAGCCATATGCTTTGAAAAACATAATTTTGTTAACCATTTCCCTCATATAAACGTCTTTTTGTGCATTTGCAAACAGAGTAGACCCAGATAAATGAATAAACACGGTTGTTTGTAATGGCAGGTGTTTGCTTATTGAAAACAAAAACTCCCTTTGCTTCTGCTTAACGTTCGCCCTGCATAAAGCTACCATCTGCCTATAACTTCCAGAATTGTATCTAAATATGATTGTCGCTTTAGAGAGACGTTACCATTGAACTAATGAAAACTTTAAACAATGTTGACAGATTAAGTACAAAAGTAGTTTTTTTATTGCTACCTAAATTCAAGAAGCGCAAGAGCCACATGTGTGTACAACTATTGCCTATAGTTAATCTAAAAGCAAAAACAATCGTATGACATAGTTAAACCGTCGAACAATCGCTTGCACCACTATCTGCATTCAATACACATTTGGAAATACAGTAGAACCAATCTTAAGGGGACTAAGAAGTCTAATTAAGCGGACTAAGAAGTCTAATTAAGCGGGCCGAGCGTTCTAATTATGGGTAGTGCATGTCAACGATTATGCAGAAAGCTGCTACATGAACTTTCTGCATTACTTTTGACCTGCATTAAGCAACCACCTGCTTTTTAAGACACCTGTATCCAATAAATGAATGACTGCTTGAAACAGGTTCTGTGTAAATAAAATGTCGACGCTTAAGCTTATTGGATAGTCCTGGCATGTTCATGATTGGACATCTCTTTATTACGTGAAGCAGAGAGTCAGTTTCGCCGTTGTCATTTTGTGTTTTGCTGGCTGGAATAAACTGAGTTGGTTGATTCGGTGCTATGGTTGAGACTAAAGCGAATAAACATGTATTTATACACATGTGATTAATAAAAAACCTGTATCTATTCAATGGAAAGGTTTCCATTAAATGGTTCTGTTTCTGAATAAGCAAGGACGAGTTTCCTCTGAGTTGAGCTAGTTATTACTTTTCGATGTATAATTTGAACGCACGTCCCACAGTATTTCATACCTTGCTGATATTGAAGAGCTTCAGTTTTCCTTTTAGATGTTGTTCTCTTGGTACAAAACTATCCCCAAAATGATGGATGAAAGCCACGTTATAAAATTATGATATTTGCCAATATACATATAATCTGTATGTTATCATCACCACTACCATCGTCGTCGGTGTTAAAACGCCGTAACCCTAGTTGAATAATCCACTGGAACGCATGTACATTTGAATTCTCTTCACACCGAAACTGATTACAACGGTCTTCTAAGGACACGGGCGATCAATTTCCGGAAACTACTTCTATATTGTAAAGAATTAAAGGCATAAAGAAACGGATTCACGGCGCATTTCACCCACAACAACCACACAAAAAATTCGTAAAGGCTGTAATTGTAACATGCCTCACAAAAAGAAATGATGACAGTTGTGATGCTGTATGGAGCCCAAAGCAAAAGGAACGTTGCTACAAGACTGGTAAGAAGCTTGGCAACTTTTGAGTCACGTGGAGGGGTTTTATTCGATGTAAGCCTTCCAAGAACATTCTGTGCGTTTCCCGCACTCGTCGTTGAAGAAGATGGTACAATATCATTTGGCGACGTGAGCTCTTTCAGTTTGTTTGTTGTTGATTTGCATCGCGAAATTCCTGATTTTACACCTCCAGTATTAGAATGGATACTCGAAATAAGGGGCGCAACTTTATTCCTCCGGTTGATTTTGAAAAAGATGATTGCATTGAGTGTAGTCATCAGCACAAACGGGAGAACGAATTCTATGACAGCCGTGGTTGTGGTAAATACGTTATCATGTGCAAACTCGACGTCACAGTCCATCGGTTCAATGGTGGAATAGCCAACCCAGTGGTCCCAGCCTATTATTGCTGGCCCATAAGCGAAGAACGAAATAAGCCAGGAGATGGCAATCTCGAAGTAGGCTATCCTTAGTACGAAAGACCGGCGGTGACATTTCCACTTCAAGATTTCACACAATAGAATTCATGATTTCACGATTTCACAATTTCATGATTTCATGATTTCATGATTTCATGATTTCACGATTTCACGATTTCACGATTTCACTTCAAAATTTCACGATTTCACGATTTCACAATTTCAAGATTTCACGACTTCACAATTTCTCGATTTCGCAATTTCAACCTAATGAATCTTTTAGCCACGTGGCACGCTGACGTAATAAAGGCAACAGAGTGGTTCTCGCCCTTGAAATCAGGATGGCAATTTGAAATCCATAAATACACCTTTCTACGCCTTTGCAAACAGGCTAGACCCAGCTCAGACGACTCCTATAGGATTTAATCTTATTTAAAATCCATGATGTCATTATTTCTTACAGTTTATTATTAATTAAATTCTCCTCCAGTACAGTGTCATACAAACATAAGACAATGATTTAACACAATAAACACATGATTGGCAATTCTCATGCATGAATATTCATGCAGGAAAGGGTTAAACAATATTGATGGTGGACCTGAGGACAAGCTACATGCAAAATATGAAGGCCCTCGGCCCTACAGTTCTGGAAGGGAAGATTGTCACAGTTTTCCGCCGTTTCTTTCATCGTGGCTTTTACTTCAACATGTGCGTTTTGATGACGTCATAACAATTCAAATGGACTAAATGAAATCATGAAATCGTGAAATTGTGAAATCATGAAATTGTGAAATCATGAAATTGTGAAATCGTGAAATTTTGAAGTGAAATCGTGAAATCGTGAAATCGTGAAATTGTGAAATCGTGAAATTGTGAAATCGTGAAATTGTGAAATTTTGAAGAGAAATCGTGAAATCGTGAAATTGTGAAATTGTGAAATCGTGAAATTGTGAAATTTTGAAGAGAAATCGTGAAATCGTGAAATTGTGAAATCGTGAAATTGTGAAATTGTGAAATCGTGAAATCATGAAATTGTGAAATTTTGAAGTGAAATCGTGAAATTGTGAAATCGTGAAATTGTGAAATCGTGAAATTTTGAATTGAAATCGTGAAATTGTGAAATCATGAAATCGTGAAATCATGAAATTTTGAAGTGAAATCGTGAAATCGTGAAATTATGAAATCGTGAAATTGTGAAATTTTGAAGTGAAATCGTGAAATCGTGAAATTGTGAAATTGTGAAATGGTGAAATCATGAATTGCTTTGTGTGAAATCTTGAAATGGAAATGTCACCGCCGGTCTTTCGTACCTTAGTGTCATTTTGGTTGTGTACCTGGGTCCAAAGTAAACTAGGAACAGTCGATCCAAGCTCAGAATTAACATCAGAACGATTGTCTCAAAACATAGTGTGTAATCGATTACGGACCAAACTTTGCAGAATGCATAGCCGAAAGGCCATGTGAATTGGAGAAGCGTATAAACTGCATATATGGGCATGCTCAGACTGGAAATAAGAAGGTCAGCAACAGCAAGATTGAATATGTAGAAGTTGTAGACAGAGTGGAGCTTCCTGTTAGTTACGTAAGCGATGACCGTAAGACCATTGCCTAGGAAGGCGATCAGGATCAGCAAAGCGATTCCAATTCCCGACGATATTTGGACCGCCGGTGTCATGTGAACTATGCCTTCATGCATGACTACGCTTCTGTAATGTAAATGGAGAATGAGTCCATGTATATCTCAGTTAGAGTCAAAACATTGTATTAACGAACTTGTGTTATGCATCCACTTCGCCCAAAACATTGGTGTTGAAAAAAGGTGATCGCTGAATACTCGTACATTTACAGCAGAACTTGTCCTAAGCGGTCATTAATTTATTGAACAGAAGGAGTCTTGAAAAGCAGATAGCTGCTTAATGCAGGTCAAAGGTAATGCAGAAAGCTCTTATAGGAGCTTTATGCATTACCTTTGACCTGCATTAAGCTACCACCTGCCTTACAAACCCATAAGTAGACCTCTTTTCTGTGGCCTTTTAACAGATTCTACTGTATATGTTGTTTTTAAGAAAACGAGAAAATTAAGTAAACCAAAATTGAGGCAGATGGCAAATCTTGCAATGAACTTGACAGCGATTAAATAAACGAAAAGTGTTGCAGACGACAAATTTTGCAGACAACAATATTTGACAGCGATTCAATAAACGAAAGGTGTGGCAGACTACAAATTTTGCAGAAAACAATATTTGAAAGCGATTAAATAAACGAAAATTGTAGCAGACGACAAAGTTTGCAGACGACAATATTTGACAGCGATTAAATGAACTAAAATTGTAGCTGACGACAAATTTTACAGACGACATTATTTGACAGCAAAACAGCTGGATACGGTCTTAACATAGTCTGATTTCAACAGTTCATTTAACCCCATTATAAAACTATCTGTAGGTTTAGATTTTGACATTAGATATTAATATGATACGCTATGGCAACGCGATAAATCATTCGTAAATAAAACAGTACTTGGAAAATTGTTCATCTGGCAAAACTTGGTATTAATATTTCAACTCTCGGCAATGTAAATCAGATCTACTACCTCAATATGCTAATAGCTAATAGTTTAACAAATATTTGCTTCAGAACTAGATTACTTTTAGCATGGTGAATAAATAGTGTGCATATGCGTGTGCGTGCGTACGTGCGAAAGTGTATATGTGCGTGCGTGCGTGCGTGCGTGTGTGTGTGTTTAACGCCCAACCAACACGTTACAGTAGTTCAGTTGTATGGAGACGGTTGAGATATATATAGTGTTATCACACTGTATTAGTATGTCATAGGCGCATGTCATGATACCCCATCAAGTCATAATGTTAACTGACACCGGACAGACAGTTATATTTCATAGCACTTGCCTTGTAATACTGAGCGTTATCAAAGGAGCTGCTACTTTCATTTGTAACGTGCTTTGCATGTCTCGGTCGGGGATCAAACTCGCGACTATCAGCCCCGAAAGCCGACGACGCAACCACTGAGCTAACCGGGCGGTAAGCCAATAGCTAAATTTATGTCTTCGGATTCAGACTTCTAACCAACATGTGTAATCAGTGTGTTGACCAGTTTGAGCCATAATGAGATGCCGGGTTACTCAACTCCTTATCTGGATACAAACCGTTTGAAAATAATTCTCCCGTAGCATGCCAAAAGAATTGCAATTACATGTACTGGACCCAAAATCAGGTAATTTAAGCGTGTGCATAGTCTTAAATTAAGACATCATATATGATTTTATTTTAACCTCTTTTGAAAGGTTGATCATTTTAAACTAATTGTCTGAAATAGGCAGATATTTGCATTCACTAAAAGCTTGAACTGTTCAGAATTGCTCTTAAGTAAAGCATTGCAGTAAAACGAAATATACTTATTTGTGTTCACAGCAGATGGAGGCCACTGACACTAAATTTAAAAAGAATAGGCCTATAGTTCTATATGAAAACACATATTATATTATATATATAGTTCTATATGATAGGAGTTAAGTACAGAACAGAAGTCTTTTCGATCTAGTGCGTAGCGCTATTCGAAGGTATGCATACTAATAAGTTCAACTGCATAATAGCACCATAAACAAAGGAGTTTGCCATGGAAGAAGCTATAGAATTAGCTCTACATTGTGTCATAAGGAAATAGAGCAGATCATAATCCGACGGCTCTAGCAGGAACAATCTGACAGAGCAAAAAATAATCTACTTATCAGAGGTCCAATGATTTGCATCTTTTCAAATTATATTACTGGGGTTGTCAACACCGATTCGTGCATTTGTGCATAGTATATACCATTTGATGTCGATTTAAGGGTGTTCGAGTAGGGCACGAAACGTTCAAATAAGACTATTATTGTGAACACGCGCTGACTATTCACGATGTTTTAGTTACACCGACTGCATGAGCGCGTAAATAAAATTAAACTTACTTTTCTCAACAGACGATTAGATTACAAATTAGTCAGAATGTGCCGAGGGTAGTTTAGATGCGTGTTCTTTCATTTGGACCCTGGTATAGTTGCATACAATTAAAAATACTGACAGCGTATTGAAACCGTGTCTTTATATACGGGAAGTCTGCCACTTGTCACTATGTCATTATAAACGGGGAGTCTGCCACTTGTTACTGTGTCATTATATACGGAGAGTCTGCCACTTGTCACTGTGTCATTATAAACGAAGAGTTTGCCACTTATTACTGTGTCATTATATACGGGAAGTCTGCCACATGTCATTGTGTCATTATAAACGGGGGATCTTGCACTTGTCATGTATTATGGCTGTATTATTAGTATTAGTATTTAATAATAATAATAATAATTAATAATAATAATATGACATGTAACGTCATAATATCTATTTTTAAGGTAAAAACTCGTTCTAGAAAATTTAACATAACACTATCAAAATAATTAAATTAAAGAAATATTCTTGAATATGCTGACACTATTAAATCAGTACAGTGATTGTAAAATATTTCATTTTACAGACATACGTATATATTCAATTTACCTTTGAAGAAACACCGCCAGAAGCACTATATAACACCTCACACTCCTTCCTCAGGCAGTCCCGCTTTGAACTATTATCGAAGAAATTAAAGAATACTCGTCACTTTCTGCTAGCTGATTCAATTTTCCCAGAATTAAAGGTAGTTTCAACTGATTAATCAGTGTTATTGGAAATTATATTTATAATGACCATGAAACTGCTTTGTGTCATTCCTAACACTGGACTTGTTGTAGTCTAAGCCTTCCAGTAGAATGTAATTAAGGGTGTCTTAGAGGTCAAGCTTCAGATTTATTGACCTCTTTCATTAAAAAGGGCAGTGTCGTATCACTTAACCTTTTCAATGGGGGAAACGAATCACTAGTGTCCGTTGCAAACAGTGTAGACCTAGATTGGTAGACTCCTAGATGAGTCTTCTTATCCGGGCATGCACTGTTGGTCATGCGACACTTTTCTTCACAAATATCCATGGATATTCATGGTAAGCTTGACTTGTTTAAATTTTGGAATAGTACATTTGAAAACCCAGCGTTGAAAGGATTAAGTAGTTATGCAAGTTTACATCATAAATGTGTCGTTTTATTATGTCATATTTGTAAGCAAAATAGGACAAGGGCTATAGTAAAAGCACATGTATGAGTTGTGCTGGAAACATCACGTACAAAACACACAGCCGCCCGAACAGGGCCTAGACAAAAACAATAAATGAACATGCATATCAAAAGACACGAAGAGACGCACAAAGACCTAACAAAGAATAGGAAGAAGATGGAGGTACCGCCTTGGAACGGTCAGTGCCAATTGTCACTGGGGGTTTAAACCGGTTATGGGGCGCCCAACCTCAAACTTATTCCATCCCCACCGAAAGACAAACAGTGTAAATAAACATATCCCCACTCCGACTTATCTACAAGATATGTAGTAAGGTCCATTTGTCTGTCTCTCTGTCTGTATATATGTATATCTCTCTCTCTAGCTCTGTCTCCCTTCTCTCTCTCTCTAGCTCTGTCTGTCTCCCTTTCTCTCTCTCTCTCTCCTCTCTCTCTCTTTCTCTCTCTCTCTCTCAGCAAAACAATAAGAATCAACATAAGGACTGCAAACTCGCACATCCGCGATCACGCAATTCAGATTCAAGTACATATATTAGTAAATAGCAAGATCGCCGACTGGTGTACCAGTCTGTTTCTACCAAACTCAAGGAAATAACAGACCAGCTTTCAAAGAATTGGGTATACATACAATAAATCGAGACACTTGCGATGCTTGTTAATTATTACAAAACATCATTTTTTTCGATCATTTAAAAACATGGCAAATTGGTTTGGGACGGTAAACATGTTGTGTTTGTTTTTTCAAAGTTACTCCTGAATAATTCAACATGTCTTCTATGCTTGAATATTGACTAGTGAAACAAGCAACCTTAAAATTCACTCAGATGATTTATGGTTCGATTTATGATATAAAGGATTACATGTACTTAGTGATTTACTCTATAAACACGTATTTTAACGCCTTTGTAAACAGACTACAATGTAGATCCAGAATCAGGGTCTGCTCTGTTTTCTGCCATGGTAAACAATTCTGTCCACGTATTATTACAACAAATAATCTAATCAATATTCATGATGTCATTGTTTCTTACATGAATATTCACGGAGTAAGGATTAAGTGTCAGAGCGGCAGGAGACAACATTTGTTATCGAAAAAGTACCTGGCATACAAACTCCTTCGTTTATACAGCAATACTCGTTTGTAGATATAGTTTTCATATGGGAATTAGCAGCTACCAAGGGCACTGAAATATATAATACCTAGGAAACTAAAGTACAAAATGGCTTTAATGGCACGCGGCTGCTTAATCCTTTCCCTGTGCAATGTTTATTCAATAATGAAATATGGAAGATGGAACATTATAGCCATTTCAGAAAGTAAAGAAATATAGGAGCCATCTGGTCTGGGTCTACTCCGTTTGCAAATGCATGAAAACACGTTTATTTATGAAGGAAATGGTTAATGCATTATGACAGCAATACGCTCTGCATAACTTTCGTCCTGTAGTAAACTTCTCAGAACTGTACATGTGACAGACGGCAACTAAAGCCTATGACACCTAGCGCACAGAGGAGTTCAAATTTCCAAGCGAATTCTCGCCGGTGTAATGAGGAAAAGTGACCCCTCGTAGTAGATCGACCGGGGGTCGATTTATTATATAGTACTCTGACCCCCGGTCATTTTACTATATAGTAAAGTGACTCCCTTTCCATAGTATAAGGACAACCCTCCCCCTTTATAGTATTGTGGCCCACTCTTTTTATCGTAGTAGGTCGACCGAGAGGTCTATATGTTTTATATACCACGGTCATTTTACTATAAAATAAAGTGACTCCTTTGGAAAAATACATCCACTACGGGATCAATAAATCATATAGTACTATGACCCCATGCCATTTTACCTCTAAAATGCCCACGGTCATTTTACTATAAAATAAAGTGACTCCTTTGGAAAAATACATCCACTACGGGATCAATAAATCATATAGTACTATGACCCCATGCCATTTTACCTCTAAAATATATATTAACCCTCTTGCCAAAATACATCCACCAGGGGTGGGGGTGTTCGATATATTATATAGTACTATGAACACCCCCTTGTCATTATATTATAAAACATCGTGACTCCCTTGCCAAAATACATCCACGATTGGGGTCGATATATTATATAATACTATGACCTCCATGCCATTTTAATATAAAATAAAGTGACTCCCTTGCAAAAATACATCCACCAATGTGGTCGATATATATATCATACAGTACTATGACCCCCGGTCATTTTACTAGAAAATATAGTGACTCCCTTGCCAAAATGCATCCACCGGGGGTCGATATATTATATAGTACTATGACCCCCAGTTCATTTCACTATAAAATATAGTGACTCCCTTGTCAAAATATATTCACGATGAGGTCGATATATTATACAGTACTATGACCCCATGCCATTTTACTAGAAAGTATACCGACTCACTTGCGTAAATACATCTCCGATGGGGGTTCGATATACATGTATTATATAGTACTATGACCCCCAACCACTTTACTATAAAACATAGTGACTCCCTTGCCAAAATATATCTACGATGGGGTCGATATATTATTATATAGTACTATGACCCCAATGTCATTTTGCTACAAAATAGAGTGACTCCCTTGCCGAAATATATCCACGATGTGTGGTCGATAGATTATATAGTACTATGGCCCCATGTCATTTTACCAGAAAATATACCGACTCCCATGCTAAAATACATCCACGATGGGGCGAGTCGATATACATGGGGTCATAGTACTATATAACATATCGATCCCCTCATCGTAGATGTATTTTGGCAAGGGAGTCGGTATATTTTCACGTTGAGACATATAACACATTTTGAGCCAGTTTAACAAACATATATAACTTGTCAGGGGCAATAACATTTTAGGAAATCAAAGGACACAAGTCACACAACTCCAATGATCATTATGTTACATTGACATGGTGTGAAGCAATCATTTAAAAATAGATGACTGTGAAGAAGATACATAATGGTACATGTATATATTTGCTACGATTTTAAGTCCTAAGAGAATCAAGGTAAGCAACTCTAATAATTTTTCATGTCATAAATTATCTATCAACCTCTAAATATATTCATTGACGTTTTCAGGAAGTTTTTCATTCATGTAACTACTGACACAAACAAAATATGGAATTGACACAACTGAACAAGGAACAAACTATCAGATTTTTAACAGTTTTAACGCATATTTAACTAATCAAGGGCAATACCTTCAAAATAACAAGAGAGAGGGAACTGAAATCACAAAGGTTCACAACAATTCATGCTGGGCAACATTTCTGTGAAGTTTCAAGACTAGCCCTATTAGATTTAGAGTTATGTGTGGCTCGAAGTTCTTTATAAACTAAAACACATTCCAACTTGACCGGGGGTCATAGTACTTTATAGTAAATCGACCACCGGTCAATCTACTACGGGGTGACTTTGTTATATGGGGGTCAGAATTTTATATGTAAGTGGGGTCATATTACTACGACTCCCTCGATTATAGCACTATGACCGGGGGTCATAGTACTACATGTATATAGTAAATCGACCCCCGGTCGATCTACTACGGGGATCACCTAAATAATTGGTGCACGGAATGCCGTCTCCACCATTTCTCAATTCATTTGCAAAGGTAACCACAATTCACCACTTATCTTTTCGAGGTTTAGTGCCCCAATCAGCCGCCATTTTAAGACGAGCAGCTCGATCAATGTCTACATTGTTGTTAAAGACAACTCTATTTTTTTGCAACAATTGTAAAAATGCGGTTGACTCCCTTGAATTAAAATTAGAATTAAAGGTCAGCTCTGATTGCTTATGGAATGACAAAACTCTGATTCTACAAGCTCTGCCATAGCCAAACATTCCTGTGTTCGTTTGCTTTTATATATATAAAAAAACGCTAATAAATATCATTACATCTGGCACGAATATTCACCAGGCATAGGGTTATATGAAGATGGCTTTCAGCTTTTTCTATTAAGCTGCAACAAAGTTGATACACGTAGCCTATATGCATTCAGTGTATAGGCCTATAGTAGGTTACATTGAAGGAGTTATCTGATCAGGGCCGTGCCGAATAAATCTTTGCAACAAGAACAGCTAGTATGCTAGCTAGTGGCGAATATTTTATAACCCGGCCTATAAAATGACCCAGATAAGTATCTGAGTAACTCTGCGTCTCTCCAGGATCCAGAACGGTTGATCCTGATTGCCAGTTTCAAATGGGTATTTGCCATTTTAAAGGATTTTTTAGAATTGTCGTAGACGACGATTCCTGCAGGAGACACATTTGTCGCAAGCGACATTTGCTGCAGACGACAATTTAGTCGCATATGACGCTGAATATGTGTATTTAAATTGTACAAAAATAACCCAAATATAAAGAATATAAAGAGGGAAATCCCTACCGCGTTTCTGCGCTGTAGGCTATTCTGACAATATGCCTAATTCAGAAATTAGGAACAATTTTAAAAATTGTTCCGCAGTTATGCTAAATATGTTTATTATTATTATAGTTGCTATTTCTATATACTGTGCGTGTATATGTTCGTAGGTAGATGCGTACGCGTACATGTGCGTGAATATGTGCGCGTGCATGCGTGCCTGCAGTGCATTGATTATCATCATATATATACGAGATGTACTTCTCAGAAACAGCTTGATCAGGGAGATAGTTAAACCAAAGACCTATGTTATCATAGGTCTTTGGTTAAACAAAGTCCAGTGTTACCTTAGACCTAATATCATCATGTAAAGAGTTTCCGATATACCGTACTATATATAGAGACTGACAAATACTATTATAGACAGTGACAGACAGACGGACAGAGCGCACAAATACAAGACAGACGGACAGAGCGCGCAAATACAAATACAGAGAGACAGAAAGTGGGAAGAGCAGTTAGAGTTTGAGTCTTTTATTGTTCATTTGATCTTTTCATCTGTCCTTTTAATCGAATATTTTCTAATGCGAGGTTTTCGCCAATAATTCAGTTGATTACATACACAAAAGTGTGTAACTGACACACCCATCGAGCGGAATTGGTGTGTCCACCAACAAGTTCCCGGATGAAAGTGGGTGTGTCTAAGGTGGAACAAAATGGCTGACTGTCAGGATGGGGAGGCTGGCGAGTCGACAGATGGGCATCCCAAAATATTAATTATGTCAATGCATAGTGGTAAATGATGCACGCGTATGAATTGTACAAGTGTATTTTTGTATGTCGGTTGGGTTTATTTTTGTCTGTCATCGATGTAAGGGAGTTAATTCTGCTAGAACTTTTAAAACGTAGAAAATGAAAGTGGGTGGGGAATTTTTACGTGAATTAATGTCACTAGTTTTCGCATTCGACAAAACTGTTATTTACGAATTTGTGCATGAATAGATCATAGTTTAATTTGCAATCTGCTTTTAGTTTTATTGAACAATCTGCTTAAGAAGCGGAAAAAATGTGCATTTTTCTAATAATTAAGAAGGCTTTGTTTACATTAGATTCACGTTGTGACAGATCTTTATATGGGGGATTTGACAGCGAATTACAGTCATATTATACATCAAACATATTGATTTTATTTTTCATGTTACAGAGCTGTAGATAAGAGTAGTATTTAGGAAATGTAGCTGAAATATTTTCAACATTCTCTGCCAAGCCCTATCCTATCTTGATGGGTATCCAGGCTTTAAAAAGTTTACATGTTTCAGTCCATGTAACATCATATGCTTAGGTTTACTATTCATACAGTAACAGGGTTGAGTTAGGTCGGGTACAGGTAACTGGTTGGAAATCGTGTCCCAGATCGTGTTGCTTTATATCTCTGGTTGGCACGGTAAGCCAGAGACCCATGGTTAAAATCCTGGTCGACCCCGATAATTTCATCAGTTGTCCTACAATTTTAAAATTTCAACTAATAAATAAGATATTTTTACTTTCTAACTTAGACTCATGTTATGAATCTTGCTTACCAAAGGGGCTGTATTGGTAGTAATTGTCATTGTTGAACATTCCATGTCATGATATGATTGAAATACTGTTGAATAAACGACGTAAAACCCGATAAAAACCAAAACCATGAGCATTCATTCCTCTTCTGCTTGTCTGTATCCTTTCAAAAGGTTTTATAATGGCATTATGAACAAGAGAATATTTTACCGAGGAAAACATGTAGAATTATGTCTCAATTCTTTCACAAGCAAACAGAGCATACCATGCAGGGGCTGTCTGATCTGGGTCTACTCTTTTTGCCTAAGTGTGAAAAAGCATTTTTATCAGGAAAAGTGTTAAAAGTGAATAGATATGGAAAAGTAGATAGTTGGTTGATACAGTACGAGGGTCATGCAAAAAGTTCTGTCATTGGGTTCGGATTTCTTAAGTGATACCTGTAATTAAAAATATTTTTATTACAAACCTTCGAAGTATTTCCCCTTTACCGAAACACAATTTTTGTAACCTTTTTACCCAGTCTCGAAAAGCGAAAAAATATTCTTCTTTAGGTATCTGTTGGAGACACTGATAGATAGCGCTGCCAAGAGAACTTCTGGACTTATATTTCTTTCCAGAAAACATTTTCTTCAGTCTAGGAAATAAGAAAAAGTCACAGGGACTCAGGTCAGGTGAATAAGGTGGATGGTTTACAACTTTCACATTTTCAGAAGCCAGAAAAGACTTAACAGCCTCGCACTTGTGAGAGGAGGCGTTATCATGTATAAGATGGACACCTGTCCATCCTTTACTTGGACGTTTCTTAGTGTAAAAATCTTTGACTTTCTTTAGTACAGAGTTCTTGTAGAATCGTCCAGTGACTGTACGACCAGATGGACAAGGCACTTGAACGACTGGCCCACTCGAATTAAAGAATATTGCGTACAACATCTTTTTTGAACTTTGGTTCTCTTGGCAATACATGGACGTTTCTGATCTTTTCGCTTCCATTGCTTATTATCAGCCCTTCTCTGTGGCTCAAACATGTGCACCCAGGTTTCGTCACCTGTAAGCAAGTTAGAAATAACCGGACTATCACAACCGTTGTATCTTTTCAAAAGTTCCCGGGCACATTGAAGGCGTTGTTTCTTTTGTTCGTCAGTGAGCAAATGAGGTACCCACCTAGTGCAAACCTAGGTCCAAATGCTTTTGCAGAATTGTTTGCACGCTGCCCTCTGATATGCCAGTACAACTAGCTATATCTTCACAGACAATCGCGCATCCTGCTCGACCACAACCTTTACAGCAGCGATATTTGCCTTACTAACAGAGGTTTTAGGTCTACCAGGACGGGTGTCATCTTCAACAGATAATTTCCCAGCTTTAAAAGCCTTGACCCACCTAAAAACTGTGCGTATTGAAATGGCATTAGGTCCACATATACCACACAATTCTTCAAATATCTGCTTTGAATCTATATCAAGCCTAATGCGACATTTGATATAGCTACGAATTTCAGCCTTTTCGTCCATTTTACATTGAGACACGTAAATTGGTCAGTGTATATGACTGCATGTATTTCAATTTGAAATAACTCATTTGTAAAGCAATTTGCACGAAATAAACGGATATCATTAGATAGTGAACACACTATTCAGGTGCAGTGAAGCGTTTTAAAATATACATGGTTTAAAACTACGGAAACCTGTTAGTGACAGCACTTTTTGCAGGACCCTCGTACAGAAAGTTCCTTTTGGAGCTACGTTTCACTCGTGTTGCACTAAGGTGCCTCCTGTCTGAAAAAATATAATTTTCACTTCTTTTTTAAAAGTAGTTGCTTTAGAAAACTATTGCTTTAGATTAGAAATGGGTTAATTATCAGTAATGCTTGCATATGCATTTCTCACACCATGTAGCTCAAGCCTGAATATTTATACAATGTGTTCTGCTATATTGACTTTTATGCCCATTCCCTCATATTGACACCCTTTGAAGCCTCTGTAAAACTCACTTTCTGAAACCGCTGTGTTCTATTTATCACAATGGTTTCAAAACTACAATTCTTCCTTTTTTCCATTAAATGCTCCTTTTTCTGATTTCAGTAGATTTATTCAAAGAGATTGTGTCTAAAAAAAGCCTATGAGGGAATGGGTTAACATTACTAATACCGTAATACCTTAATTACTCTAAAATCTAAATATTACCAGAAGCAGAATGGTCTCCAATTTAAGACCTTCTATGAAATTGTCATTCAAAAGTTGAATGATCTCCAGTGGGAGACCTTTAGTCATATGATATGTAAAAAATGTATGAATAATATTTTTCAGAGGATGCCAGTCCCTCAAAGGAACAGACTAACATTGACAGGTATGTCACACTGAAGATGATATTTGTTTAACCCTTACTCCGTAAATATGCCAAGAGACACAGATCAGACAGCTGCTACAGAAGCTATTTGATGAGAGTATGTTCTGTCTACTTATAAAGTAATATGGATTCTGCAGTTCCTTCTCTTGCTGAATTTTAAAACACATTTCTCCTTCTTTACTCATGTCCTGTTGTATAATTACATATATCTTCACTGTGTACACGTATTTCGCTGTGCAATCATTGCTGTGGGTGCACTGGTTGCACAATCAACTTGTAAATAGTACAGACCCTGATGAGACAGTTCCTGTAGGAGCTGTCTCATCTGGACTTCACTATTTACAGGTACGTATATTGGCGTGAATAGCAAGCGAAAGGTTAATATTTCTCGTGTTCATGTGCAATTATACAAAATACTGAAAATAGTGTAATCAATATTTGTTATGTCATTATTTCTTACATGTCTTGAATACTCATGGTGTACAGGGTTAATATATTGTTTCTACAATCATATCATGAAAATTTGAAATGCATTGACTAGAAATGTCAGATTAGTTTGTACGGAAGCTTTGGTCCCAATATATTTCCTTCTTTTTTCAATGTGTATAAAATGCAGTATCTCAAAAATTCATAAACTCAGAAAACACAGAAATGTTAACGTGTTTATGAGTCCATTCAACAATTACCTTGTTTGGACATGTCAGTTCAAAAGTCGTGGTGAGATGATAATCAAGCTTTACTTTTCACACCTTGTTCTATGTGAGCATTGATTGCTATTGTTCACCTCAATCCACTGTAACTTTGATTAATTGGGTTAACCCTGTACTCAATAAAAATGCCAAGTTGCAAAAAGAGTAGACTTAGATCAGACAGCTCCTGTAGGAGCTTTCTGACCAGGGTCAGTTCTTTTTGCATATGACATAATATACAGTCAAATGCCGTTACTTCGAAGTTCAAGGGACCCTGATAATTAGTATGATGTAACCGAAGTTCGACGTATTGGTGTTAATGCATAAGCTTGTCGAAATCCATGTGTGTTAGGCTTACGCACTTCCAGATGCTACAGGCCTTTTTTTCACTTGCAGGGGAAAAAATTGCTACCCATTTTTATATATTATAGTAAAAATGGCTAATTAGGGGAAACAATCATGCGCAGTTTGTCAATTGGGGGGAAAGAAAACTTGAGGTTAACCCATTTTTTAGGGGAAAACTGTATAATTTTTAAGAAATTCACAGGTATCTGTTGTATATAGAAAAAAGCTCTGTGCTAAGTACAGGTATTAAATTAATATGATGCATATTTATACCCCCACAAACAGAGTTTGAGGGGGGTATACTGGAATCAGCCTGTCAGTCGGTCGTCGGTCGGGCGGTCGGTTGGTTGGTCGGTCGGTCTGTCTGCAAAATTTTGTACGGCGAACTCCTCCTTCAGTTTCAACCCGATTCACTTGACACTTGGCATAATTGTTAATCAGGAGTAGTAGATGTGCAAGACACAAATTTCAGGTCTCTGTGACCTTGACCTTGACCTTTGGCCTTGAAATTGGTCTTGAAATTGGCAGGCAAAAGCTTGTACTTTGAACTCCTACTTCACTTTCAACCTGATTCACTTGATACTTGGCATCAATGTTACTCAGGAGTAGAAGATGTGTAAGACACAAATTTCAGGTCTCTGTGACCTTGACCTTGACCTTTGGCCTTGAAATTGGTCTTGAAATTGGCAGGCAAAAGCTTGTACTTTGAACTCCTCCTTCACTTTCAACCTGATTCACTTGATACTTGGCATCAATGTTACTCAGGAGTAGAAGATGTGTAAGACACAAATTTCAGGTCTCTGTGACCTTGACCTTGACATTTGGCCTTGAAATTGGTCTTGAAATTGGCAGGCAAAAGCTTGTACTTTGAACTCCTCCTTCACTTTCAACCTGATTCACTTGATACTTGGCATCAATGTTACTCAGGAGTAGAAGATGTGTAAGACACACATCTCAGGTCTCTGTGACCTTGACCTTGGCCTTTGGCCTTGAAATTGGTCTTGAAATTGGCAGGCAAAATCTTGTACTTTGAACTCCTCCTTCACTTTCAACCTGATTCACTTGATACTTGGCATCAATGTTACTCAGGAGTAGTAGATGTGCAAGACACAAATTTCAGGTCTCTGTGACATTGACCTTGACATTTGGCCTTGAAATTGGTATTGAAATTGGCAGGCAAAATCTTGTACTTTGAACTCCTCCTTCAATTTCAACCTGATTCACTTGATACTTGGCATAAATGTTACTCAGGAGTAGTAGATGTGCAAGACACAAAATTCAGGTCTCTGTGACATTGACCTTGACCTTTGGCCTTGAAATTGGTCTTGAAATTGGCAGGCAAAATCTTGTACTTTGAACTCCTCCTTCAATTTCAACCTGATTCACTTGATACTTGGCATTAATGTTACTCAGGAGTAGTAGATGTGCAAGACACAAATTTCAGGTCTCTTTGACATTGACCTTGACCTTTGGTCTTGAAATTGGCAGGCAAAATCTTGTACTTTGAACTCCTTCTTCAATATCAACCTGATTCACTTGATACTTGCCATAAATGTTACTCAGGAGTAGTAGATGTGCAAGACACAAATTTAAAATCTCTGTGACCTTGACCTTTGGCCTTGAAATTGGTCTTAAAATTGGCAAGCAAAATCTTGTACGGCAAACTCCTCCTTCACTTTCAACCTGATTCATTTGATACTTGGCATAAATGCTACTCAGGAGTAGTCGATGTGCAAGACACAAAATTCAGGTCTCTGTGACATTGACCTTGACCTTTGGCCTTGAAATTGGTCTTGAAATTGGCAGGCAAAATCTTGTACTTTGAACTCCTCCTTCAATTTCAACCTGATTCACTTGATACTTGGCATAAATGTTACTCAGGAGTAGTAGATGTGCAAGACACAAATTTCAGGTCTCTGTGACATTGACCTTGACCTTTGGTCTTGAAATTGGCAGGCAAAATCTTGTACTTTGAACTCCTTCTTCAATATCAACCTGATTCACTTGATACTTGCCATAAATGTTACTCAGGAGTAGTAGATGTGCAAGACACAAATTTAAAATCTCTGTGACCTTGACCTTTGGCCTTGAAATTGGTCTTAAAATTGGCAAGCAAAATCTTGTACGGCAAACTCCTCCTTCACTTTCAACCTGATTCATTTGATACTTGGCATAAATGCTACTCAGGAGTAGTAGATGTGCAAGACACAAATTTCAGGTCTCTGTGACATTGACCTTGACCTTTGGCCTTGAAATTGGTCATGATATTGGCAGCCAAAATCTTGTACTTTGAACTCCTCCTTCAATTTCAACCTGATTCACTTGATACTTCGCATAAATGTTACTCAGGAGTAGTAGATGTGCAAGACACAAATTTGAAATCTCTGTGACCTTGACCTTTGGCCTTGATATTTGTCTTAAAATTGGCAGGCAAAATCTTGTACGGCGAACTCCTCCTTCACTTTCAACCTGGTTTACTTGATACTTGGCATAAATGTTACTCAGGAGTAGTAGATGTGCAAGACACAAATTTCAGGTCTCTGTGACCTTGACCTTGACCTTTGGCCTTGAAATTGTCAGGCAAAATCTTGTACTTTGAACTCCTCCTTCAATTTCAACCAGATTCACTTGATACTTGGAATAAATTACAGAACTTTCTCTATTTGAACTTTGGGTATTTTTGTTATTTGGTCCTGTTACATGTTCAAAACTGCAATCAAGGCTGCCGTGTGGGGGTATTCATCACCTTTAGTGATAGTTCTAGTTTACTTCTATAATTAACATGCTAAGATACTAACAAACTTTATTGTTGTATGATTGTATAGTTTCATTGTTATTTCAAATTTGGTGACAAACTGCTGTTTGCTTTATGAAGTACGTGTAATTAATGCGAATGTAGTACGAAGATACATTTCGTGTAAAAGTTGCTCTATTACATCTAGTGAGCGCTATCTTTTGGTAACATAACACAAAATAAACAGGAATATTCATAGAAATAAAGTGTTTATTCTATAATTCAAATCAACAAGAAAACATAAAACTGAAAGTAACATGAAGTATTTACACTGTAATGGAATCCATGGATTTTAGCTTAAATAGTGTCAGTGTCTGTTATACACACAAACACGGCAGACTGGTCCACTTACATTTATGTATGCATAAATTCTTATGGAATCATCGTCAGCATGTGCTAATATGTAAGCGCTTTTTCTTTGTTTTCTTTTTTAGATTGTTTAGGTCAATTTTATCTGAATACTTTTCCAGTATCCAACAGAATATCCGATGAAGGTTTACGCATAAAACAGTTTTCAGACTCTATTTACACACGCTTATGAGTTTTTCACTTGAAATCACAGAATCTGCTTCTTGGTCATCCTTCACTCAATAATGGCATGACAACTGCTCTCGAAGTTTTTCTCAGATAAAAAAACAAACAAACAACCACTGATGGTGCGCGAAGGGTATTAGCGGATTATTATAGACAACATAAGCAGTGTGTTACTGGTCACATGCAGGCAGCTTCAAAGGCTGTTGCGGCGACCTGTATTTCACATATTTGCTGTGTAGTCTGATCAGGTGAGACAGTAAGTGTCATGCCAAGGTAACCGGATTAAAAGTTAAGAGAAATGTGCACACGGGACTGAAATTTTACTTAGAGCAAACCAAAAATTCAAGTTAAAATTAGCGAGGTAACGATACTGTGTTATATAGAAATATACAATGTATAAGGAAACTGTCAGGACCAACGAAGTAGGTTCGAGCTAACCGGTAATTCGATCTAACTGAGTTTGAGCTAAGGGTATTCGACTGTAGATATATATGATTCCACAGTGGCTGCCATAGCAAACAAAATTATGTGTCTGTGCTACTATAACAATTATTCTAATGATGTCATTATTGCTTACATGAATATTCATGGAGTAAAGGGTTTAAAGATCAGATTTGAGATGTGTCACCTGAAGTAACTGGGGGGGCCTCCATGGCCGAGTGGTTATGGTCTTCGACTGACATTCGCTTAGCCCTCACTGCTGTGGGTTCGAATCTCGGTTTAGGCATTTGGATTTTTCATGTGAGGAAGCCTTCAAGCTGGCGTGCAGTAGGTCGGTGGTTCTACTTAGATGATCTGTGCACGATACGATGCAATTTGTTCCATGCACAGAAGAACCTCTGGGGTTTTCCTCCACCTGTAAGTAGCTGGATGCCGTGATATGACTGAACTACTGTTTAAAACAAAGTAAAACCTGATAAAAACAAAACCAACCTGAAGTAATTGAAGAAACTAAAATTTAACCCTTCCCTTGCTATTCATGTCAATATACGTACCTGTAAATAGTGAAGACCCAAATGAGACAGCTCCTGTAGGAGCTGTCTCATCAGGGTATGCACTATTTACAAGTTGATTGTGCAACCAGTGCACTCCACAGCAGTGGTTGCACAGAGAAATACTTGTACACAGTGTAGATATATGTAATTAAAACTAATTATACAACAAGGCATGGGTAAAGAAGGAGAAATGTATTTTAAAATTCAGCAAGAGAAGGGTTAAACTAGAAATCAACAGTCGATAGAAAAATTAGAAATCCTATACTGATTTCGGCAATGGTTTACATACATGTAGTTTTTAACTGTCATCGCCAATCTGATTGATTGACAGTTGAGTCTGAATTCACCATGCATCCCTGATTTGACTAGAGTTAAACGAGTTAGCTAGTTATTATCAAGCTTTTAAACTCAAGCAACATAGAATTACTATTACTGCAAGAAACTTAGTATTAGGTCACAGTTTTCACTCTCGGCATGAGTGTAAACATGACCATCGACTTAAACTACTCAGTCAAATTTTCTACTCTGGTGTATATTCCGTCCTTGAACCCTACCTCAAGAAATCGGAGGAACTTCAAATCTGAACGTGTTGTACACTGCGTTCTATTTATCTTGAAAGGCTATAAGCCAAGGGAACTCAATAACATATGATCAGAGATGTATCTAGCTTTTATTTTAATGATTAGTTTTTGTACAAATATTGTTTTAAATAATTTACATGAACTTTATAAATAACACAAATAAATTAATATTGCATTGAAGATAAATCTCACAATACGTTTCAGATGCGATTGAGATTGAGAACTCTTTTGATGTGACAGTGTGTGAATATTTTCCTTGGTCTGACAGTGTAATAATTGCAGTTTGACTGTATTTCATGATGATACTAAAATATAAGCAAATATTAGAGGTCACCATCCTCCAGTGTGAGAAGGGGGGTGTTGGATAATGGATATATGGGATGTTTATGCCCCCAGATCTGATCTTGGGGGGCATATTGTTTTTGCCCTGTCTGTTTGTCTGTCTGTTTGTCTGTTTGTTTGTCAGCAGCTTTAACATTGGTCATAACTTTTGAGTTAGTATAGATAGAGACTTGATATTTGGCATGCTTGTGTATTTCATGAAGCTGCACATTTTTAGGGGTGACATGTCAAGGTCAAGGTCATCCTTCAGGGTCAAAGGTCAAATTGTCTGTTTCTTTGTCTGTAACTTTAACGCAACTTTAACATTGGTCATAACTTTTGAGCAAGTATAGATAGAGACTTTATATTTGGCATGCATATGTATCTCATGAAGCCGCACAGTTTGAGGGGTGACATGTCACGGTCAAGGTCATCCTTCATGGTCAAAGGTCACAAACTTTAACATTGGCCATAACTTTTGAACCAGTAGAGATACAGACTTGATATTTAGTATGCATGTGTACCCCATGAAGCTGCACAGTTTGAGGGGTTACATGTCAAGATCAAGGTCATCCTTCAGGTTCAAATATCATATCAAGGGGGCATAGTGTTTCACAAACACATCCTGTTCCTTTAGGAACAGCTACATATGTTGTTATCACATGTGTCATTATTTTAATTTATTCAACCCTAAATTATCAGCGCAGAATAACCCATCAGTGTGTGTTTAATCCATTCCTCAGTAGGCTATTCCTAAGTAGAACATTTTAGAATTTTGTAGTTTGAAACCATTGTGATAAATAGAGCATTTATCAGCAGGTGATTTTTACAGATGCATATAGAAAGGCGTATTAATGGAGGAAAGGGTTAATTATAAAGCCTAGTCAGTATGAAAGGCTTAAACATGCTAGAGGATTTTGAGTGACAAAGAGTGTAGACCCTGATCAGAGGGATCCTCTAGGAACCCTCTGATCTGGGTCTACACTGTTTGCAAATGACAGTGCATGCAAATGTGGGGTTGAGGTTGAAAGTGTTAATTTTCTAGCTAGCACATGTACAGTAAAACCCCGCTAATGCGACCACCTAAAAGAGGTATAATTCTAGTTGCTAGATGCAGATGGTAGCTTAATGCAGGACAAAAGTAACGCAGAAAGCTTCTAGAGGAGCTTTCTGCATTACTTTTTTCATGCATTAAGCAACCACCTGCTTATAAAGACATCCATGTTTATTCATTAAGTGGTCGCATTAGAGGGATTCTACTGTATATGCGAAATCCAAGTTGAGGAACCAGAGTGCTTACTTAGATCACCTTAACCCTTACAATGCAGGGAAGGAGTCGCTAATGTGCTTTGCAAACAGTGTACACCCAGATGAGAGGGCTCCTGTTTGTCACTTTTCTTTAGAAATATCCCTAAATATTCACTGTAAGCTTGACTTGTTTGAATTTTTGAATAATCCATTTGAAATTTAAGTATTGTAAGGGTTACATGGAATTACGGAGTGAGGTAATTGATATGTTGTGTGTTTTCTTGTGTTTCAGACACAGAGCTAGAAGCCGAAAACCAAAAACACCCAGAAGGGGAAATGGGGTAAGGGTTAAATTTCTCAAGAAAAAAATATGACAATGATGTTGTGTCAAATGTTTATGAGTTGCTCCATTTTAACCCTTTCCCTCATATGAATGCTTTATCATGCCTTTACAAACAGAGTAGACCCTACAGGAGCCATCTGATCACGGTCTACTCTGTTTGCTTATGAAATTGTAATAGACCATTTAATCTAAGGGTGGATATTTTTGGGGATTTTTCTGTTTCATCAGGCAAACGGAAAAGTTTAATAGATATTTACAGTAACCTTAATGTCTTACCCAAATGATGATGTATTTTATCCTTGTAAATACAGGTAAAATACAACATGTAAATGTAAATTGCATTCACAAAACCTTTGTCAAAGGGAAAAAAACATCAGGCAGACTCATTTGACACATCCAGAAATAGATATGTATATGTACACTTCACTCGGTCCTCTAACGTGAGTCACTTACGTTTGGAAAGGGCCTGAATATTTTGTTTGATCTTATCTCTTTTGATTCAGTAATGTGCAGACAAACTTTTCAACACCCCCATCTATGCACATTTAACAATAATGGAGTTGAAATGATTATCAGGCCATCAATTATAATCTTGCCCTAAGGCCAAGGTCAACGCTTTGTTTACTTCATTCTCTTCTGATATAACGAAAAACACTGAAGTGGTCAATTTCCAAAGCAGTCACGATATTTCGATCGGCGATTTCCGTACTGTAGGAAAGTTATGATGCGCAGCCTCCATTTTGATAGGTGTCAGCTGTCAATGTGTTTTGGGTTTTAACACATTTCAGTCTGGCCGCCAGGCCGTCTGCTGGCCATCTAATTGGGTCGAAATACAGGGTTTTGGGTGAAATATGGTCATTGGTGGCCGCTGGCCACGGAATGAAGGTGACCTTCTAAAACAGGTCACTGACTGACTAGACTAGATTTTCGTCAGGAGGATTTCAAACTGACCGTTAAGACGAGGTGACCGTTCATTTAAGGTGACAGTTAGGTCAAGTTTTACTGTAATACCAAAAAAATTCAGAAAAATTACTTTTTCAAAGAGAATAATTTGAGTATTGCTGAACTATCAGCGGCAATTCAAGAGTTTATGAATGATACAAACAACTTTTGAGTCAATGCCTTTGAATCTGCTTACCTGTAGTGTCAGACTTGGTGTGGCTTCGCTTAAGTGGCTTAAGGGTTATCGGTAGTTTTCAACCCTTTCCCTGTTGAATATTTATGTCAGAAAAGATGACATCATAATATTCATAAGTTGATTTTCATAATGGTATAGGTACACGGTACATGACGGTTTTTTTTAGAAAATGTAGAGTCAGATCTGATTTACTTTCATGAGCAAACAGAGTGGGTTCCGATCATACGGCTCCACTAGGCGCATCCAAATCTTGGTGTACGCTGTTTGCAAAGGCATGGAAATATATATGTTAATATAATTATGGTAAAGGGATAAGCAAACATATTTTTATGAATTGTATAACTATGAAAACATTCTTGTTATTATGTTACATTGTGATGATTAACCTTTTCCCTGTTCAATATTCATGTAAGAAATAATTATATCATGAATATTTATAAGCTAATGTTTTAAATGGCATTTGTAGACAAGATAGTTTTGGTGTTGATATGAAATCTATAGTAGAGTCGGGCCTATTACAATTTTATTAACAAAGCAGACTCCTATAGGAGTCGTATGATCTGGGTCTGCGCTGTTTGCAAATGCACGAAAACACGTTTATATTAGGGAAAGGGTTATATTTTAAGGTGGAATGGCCGGTCATTTTTTAACTGTAGATTCCATTCATTATTTAAGATTTAAATTTGCTATATGATTTTGAATAATAAACAGTGAAGACCCTGGTCAGAGGGCTGTTTTTCGAGCTATCTTGTCTGGGTCTACAGCTTTCAAATGTCGGTACTTTTATTTCCCGCATACAAAGATTTCAACAATACAAACTATTTGTTTTGGAATACTGAAAATGAATTGTGTTAGACAGTTGGAGACTATATTATTACATTACTTACTCAGCCTAAATACATGTATACTGCTAATTTACTAACTAGACTTAGGAAAATAGTAACGATCAAAGGTGCCAGATGGTCAGTAAATCCCCTAATTTCTCAGCAGGGGACAAGGGTCAGTGATCACACAACTGTCATCTATCAAACACTGTCTTATCAACAAAGTTATGAATTATTACGTAACAGGAATGATTCTACTGAAACAGTAAGTACTACCAAACAATGTAAAGTTGTGATTTGTTAAACAGCTTCCCGAAAAATAGAAGATAACTATGTTTTGACTAATAAGATCTATGGCTAAGCTTAAACCCCATCGATTTAGATCTATTTAAAAAGTTAGATTATTGTGAATTCTAGTTCTAAAGATAGTTTAGATTGATATGATCTAGACCTATTCTAAACTACTTTTACTAGATCTGTTACGGTACTGTACAGTATCCAGAAAGACATTTTACAACACACAAATGAACGCCATGAGACTGTATATCTTAATATCTAGATCTTATTAAAATAAAATGAGAATTAAAAATTTAAATACTATTGATCTAATTATAAAAAATGCCACTGGAAATATGCCACTTGGAAAATTGCCACCGTTAAGTTAAGAAATGCCAATGGAATAAATGCCACTTAAAAAATGCCAATTTGTTTTTGGTTATTTTTTTTTCTATCTTTTTTGGAAAAATAAATCGTGAAGTTAAAACAAGACAAATCTGTTTTACAAACTTTCATGGTAAATCATTTCAAGCACACATATCCTAAATATAGTACAAACACACTAACAACACTAAAATGATGTCGTCTATTTACATTTAACACAGTGTAGATCCAGATCATGAGGTTCACACTGGAGCCTTATAATTTGGATCTACACCGTTTGTCTATTCGATGAAAATATCTGTTTGTCTGTCGTTTGTCTGTCTGTATGTCTCTCTGTATGTCTGTTTGTCTCTGTATCTTTGCCTGTATCTGTCTGTCTCTGTCTCTCTGTGTCTCTCCCTCTCTCTCTGTTTGTCTGTGTGTGTGTGTGTCTGTGTGTCTGTGTGTCTGTATCTGTCTCTGTGTGTGTCTGTCTGTTTTTCTGTCTATGTGTGTGTCTGTCTCTCTGTCTTTCTATCTGTCTCTCTCTGTCTTTCTCTCTGTCTCTGTCTGTCTGTCTGTCTGTCTCTCTATCTCTGTCTCTCTCTCTCTCAATTTACTTATTGCATTACAATATGAATTAAAAACCTTTAATGCAATAGAACCAGAGTTGTTTTATATTAAATAAATTATTGAATATTTCACTCGGGTATTGTAAAGCAGTATATATTATAGTTCTTGTTTTATTATGAAGTCGTTAAAGTAACGCACCATAAATCTAACTTTTCCGCCCATACTTATGACACTGATAACAATCTTAATAGTTTGACGTAGATATATTGAAATGAAACATTCAATACAGATGCAGTGAGTCGTATTACATTTATGTACTCATACATGTACTTGTTACATCTATGTGGATGATAGATACATAGACTGCAAACATGTAACCGGATATAACCTTACTGACACAACAAAACATTTCAACATAGTGCACATGCGTTTGTTTGAATGCATGTGGCTGTGAATTCAACCGAAGTCTGATCCAGAATTCGATGGTAGCAAGTATATGTAACAGATCCAGTAACTTTGTTGATCAATTCTAACATTCCAGGTTGTCATAGTTCTATTTACCCTTTACCTGAAGAATATTTATATATGTTCACGTAATAGTAAAATATTACATTTACTCAGCGTATGCTAGTTACAAAACCATGATAACAGATATGATCCATATTAGACGCCAAGTAACACGAAGTTTCTTCAGTATCCAAATGCACGTCATTGAAGAACTGAAGTAGGCAACGTCTTATGATCACTTTAGACGCAAAATTACTTAGCGTGCAAAGAGGTAATTCTACAAGTTTGGTGTATTGCTTTGATCAGTTTTAATTACGCATAGGTCCGCTCGCCGATTATGATAACAATATCAGTTTTGGTCATATAGAACTAAAGCAATATTTTATTGGCAGTCTTGAATCCCGATGAGACGCTGAGTAATATGATCTGGGTATACACTGTTTGCACAGGCGCAGAAAGTCGTGTTTATGGAATAAATATTTATAAAGAAAATATGAAATAATGAATGTTAATTAAATTATTTTAATGCACATGGAAACAGGAATTGTTGGCAATGGCAGACCTTGGTCTCTTCTGTTTGCATAGGGGTAGAAAGGTGTATTCATGAATACAGGTTCCGTTCTGTGTCTTCTCTGTTTCTAGTACGAGAAAATGCGGAATTATGAGGGAAAGGGTTAACATTTTATATACATAACTGGTGATAATACTGATAGTTTTTCGAAATAAAACAACACCTAAATATATCTGTATTTCTAGCTTATATTATAGCTACATATATATCAGACGAACAGTCAACTGGTCGAATTAAGTATTGAGCAAAATAAATCCTTACCCATACTCACCGCAAAACATACTGATAGATAGTTTCAGAACTTGTTTCTAACAATGTTACAGTAGGCGTGGAGGTTATTTTGTGACTAGATCTAGGTTAATATAGTAAAACTTATAATTTCAAGCCATAAATCAGTATCAGAACAATTTTAGTTCCCTAAATTGAGGTTCAAAATAATACAAAAACATACAGCGAGAAATATATTTATCGACGCAAATCGAAATAATATATCGAAGCCGCGAGAACGCACAAGTAACACGCGGTTGCTCTTTGATTATACCATACCTTTTTATGTAAGGGTAATTCTGATTGGTTAAAGGCCCGTGGTTTGGCGTTGCGGTTCGGCATGTAGCGTACGGACGGTCCATAACTCTCGAAAAGCGCATGCTGCGGTTTATAAACCGCATGATGCGGTTTAGAAAGCGCATGGTGCAGTTTGTAAAGCACGTGAGGCGCTTTAGAAAGTCCACGATGCGGTTTGTAAACCGCATGGTGCGCTTTTGGAAAGTTATGAACCACTTCGTACACCATACATCGCAGTCCACGAAGATACCATCGCGACCAGCGGTGATAACGATCGAACCCGGCGACGAGTGTCCCTGGTGAGACACCTTCGCGGACCCATCACAACCCGCGACGGACTGCGGAATACCGCATATTTGCACGGACAAAAAACCCTTGTCCGCGTTGGATAAAATTGCGATGGATCGCGGAAAACAAAAAGTCCGCGGGGCTTGTACTGTACACTGTTTTGCATATGTCCTCTTAAGGGTCACTGAACACAAATAGGTTAAATTCTCCAGTGGGCTGTCTTCAGCGCATTGCATGCGTTTTTGTTACTACAGTTGTATCCTTGGATGCAGATGACACCCAACCCACTCCCTGAAGAATCGGCGTCCCATAGTTTGCCACTCGGATTGTATGTTTGTAGGCAAATACAAAATTACAGTAGAACCTGTACTAGGCGGCCAATTATTTATTGAACATATGAGTACCTTAATGTAGGTCAAAAGTAATGCAAAAAGCTCCTATAGGAGCTTTTTGCATTACTTTTGACCTGCATTATTTTACCACTTGCCTTAAAGACCCTTAATTACACCTGTTTTGATGGTGGCTTAAGACAGTTTCTACTGTACTTGTTTCAGATACGAAGCGACACGAGATCTGAATAAGTATACGCTTTCTCGGTACACTAAAGGTGAACTGCATGTATCGTCAACCTCTGGGATGTCCATTTACAGTAAAACGCTTCTATTGGATCGTTCTGTTTTACTTTCAACTTGTTTTAAGCAGCCACCTGCCTTTAACACAAAATATTTGATGTAATTTAGTGGCCGTTATAGAGAGGTTTTACTGTACACGATAAAGGTGTTAACCCAGCAACCGTGTCGCAAAGAGAATAGAAAGTTTCATATGTTGACTGTGTAGGTCATTTGTCAGAAGGACGGATACCTCGTGTAAATAATTACCAAGTTTAAGTCACGTGTTTAGTATCATGTCTAGAATAGTAATGCAGCTACGTTGTTTTTTCCTGTTTATAGTGGCACATAAATTACTCTTGTAAATAAGTCCATATATTATTAGGCGAGCGTCTTCAAATGAACAAAGGCCAGCCCTCCTGTGTTTACGATGAAGCTCTTTTGGGTAAGTCCGGAGATTTTGACTTCACATTACATTACACCTTACGTTTTGACTACCATGGGAGAAACTAATAATATCATTGCACGCAGATTGGACCCAGATAAGACGAGAAACAAACGTAAATAGTTTTCGGCATCGATACAGCAATGTATTTTGCAGGTGGACTTACATACAATTCTGACACAATGGTCTTTTTTCAACGTTGGGAATCGACCAGGACAGTATGTCAGCATTTAGTTTAGAAAAAAGGTCGTTGAATATTGAAAGTCTGTAAAATGTTGATCAGTCATGGCGTCATTTTTTCACAGAAAGAAAAAAATGTTAAACGTCATGAATCGTCTGCTTAAACAAACTTAAACAGCAGGTGTTATGTGTTTTTGTGGCGGCCATAAAACGTCGCCCCGTACTTCATTCTCAGTGTTGTTAAACCTTCTGATCCTTCGAGGTCATGAATTTCAGTACTTCTTGTTCTGAAAATTGAATACCGCTTAAGCCGGTGCTAGGGGGCGTGAGCAGTGTTGCACTGAATATCTGTTCATGAACAGACTCAATAAAACCGAGTCTGCAATTTTCTCTTTTTGTGTTGCAATTTTTGTCTTGGGGGATCACCTCCCTTCAGAATTTAAATATAATCGGGGATCCAGAACACGAGTTTGAGGTGCGGGGATCCAGAACATGAGAGAGAGTTGCGGGGATGGGTCGGGTGTCCAGTAATCTCAGCCCCGATATCAGCTATATTATTTAACTTCCATCTTAGGGGTGTGGTTTCCATTGAGAAAAGTTGCTGAATCCGCTTAGGAAGTGCCGATAGTCTCTAGAATTTGCTATTTATGAAAAAGCTTGAGCTGTTTTCATGTTAGGAAAACATCTATTTTTAAGGGATATCACCCCAGCTTAATTGGTGTGAATATTGTTAAATGAACTGACTTTGCTCACGAGAAATTTTATTGGGATAGAAACTGACACTCGAATATACACTAATATAATATAATATAATATACACATGTGTAGCCACACTGGAAATTATTGGTCCACGTGTGGAAATCATGGGAGTGTGAAAAGTTTGACGTGTGGCTCAAAACTGCCTAAAGCGGAAGTTGCTTGTTCCAAATTTAGCTACCAATTTTATCTGCAGTTTTATTATCTAGCAAAGTGTTCCTGACACGTTATTGTAAAACATAAAAAATCTCCTGCTAGAAGAAGTTTCATCGACATGCGATATTTATCGCCTATTGGTTTTGTCAAAAGATGGTGTTTCTGTCCGTTACTTGGTTTTGCGTGATTAGCAATTAAGGTGTAAAGAATATACAGTTTCAATTTCCAAGTGTGACATGGAAATTCAAACCACGTACAAATCACAACCTGCTTACTTGCATATTCATAAATAATGATTTCGGTAACACAAAAAATCGTGAAATGTTTTAGCCAGTGGTAGGACTGAAATAAACAAAACAATGAATCAAGAACTGTTTGTCGTGGTGCTGTTCGGACGACTGTGTTTTGTATGTGGTGTTTGCTGTTTTGTATGTGGTGTTTCCTGTTTTGTATGTGGTGTTTCCTGTTTTGTATGTGGTGTTTTCTGTTTTGTATGTGGTGTTTCCTGCATGACTAATACTCGCACTTTTAAAACTAAATTGATTTTGCATAGGCTCGCTTGCATATTTGCATACATTTTTTCGGTGTCGTTATCGGCATCAATAAATCAAAGTGACGAAGACTGGAAAAGAAATTTGTATTAAAAGTATGGACGCCAATGTAATGGCATGTGCACTACAATCTACCAGTATTTATCAGGAAATTGAAATGTAATGAAACACAATGTCATCGAGTCTGCAATATTCTCTTTTCACATTGCTTCTTTGACTTCGAAAATCTCATACTTTCAGAGATTTTGTAGCAGATTTAGAATACAATAGCAGACAAACCGAAACAAAGCTTGATAGATTATACCGTGTACCTGGTGACATACATGTTACACATACATGTGATGATGAATTAATCTAAGCTGATATGTTTAAGCATATAATTACTGTTCCTAATATCATTATCATATTCAGCATATATACAAACGATTAAGTAATTATATTTCGTAGAGGTCGTCTATACCGGTCCACAGAAGAAGGCCTTTCTGTGTGATACATTCAAACATCATCACATCTGTATTCATCTTATGGATATCTTGGTCGAATAATAATCTGAGTCTTCAAAGACATCCCCTTCTTCATATTTTTCATCTTACTCGAGAGTCTCCTCCAGATCGTCTTTCATTCGTTCCGGTGGCAAATATCCTTCAATTCATGATAGTTCAAGAACAATTTGACATGGTCGCAGCCATGTGCTTGTGAGGTTTGGAGTATTTCTGAATCGACTGTCTGTTAGTTCTACCAAATTCGCATCTGACAGATGATTTAGCCTAAGATGTAGGTGTTCGCAGATTAAAAACCTCTTCCATGAACCGAACTACTGCAGGCTGAGATACGGTGTAATGACGAATTCGTACCCCCGTAGAATTTGTACTCCCCATTCCTTTTTCTACGGCTAAAGGGGTACTTGTAGAAGACCAATAATACTATGACTCCCCTCACGTACCTGGTGTTATAGCCCTTAGAGAAGGACAAAAAATATGCAGCGAGCTTTTTTATACAGTTTTAAAGAGATTAGAATGAAACTTCATTATTTGCAGAGTCAGTATTTGCTGACATGTATATCTGTTCTTAATGTAAAAAGGCATTATTTTATATCAATATAGGTTCGGGGGCATATTTGTCTCATCAATGACTACTCTATGTAACACTTACTACGATCAAAGAACATGTTAAACGCTACTGTGATAATATATATGAAAATTCTGGTATTAATGTTTTTTGGTCCATAAAACTTTCAAATGATGTTTTAACAAAACTTGAAAATGAACAGTATAACATTTCTTTACTGAGCTCTTATGATTTCTCTACACTCTATACTACTCTACCTCACCATCTTATAAAGGATAAACTTATTAAATTAATAGAAAAAACCTTTGCCAGAGAAAACAAAATGTTCATTGCTTGTAATGTTCAACGTTCATTCTTTTCGAATTCAGAAGTTGAACATTACAAAATGTGGACTTGCCTTGATGTTTGTAAATCTCTTACATTTCTTTTAGATAATATATTTGTGCGTTATGGGGATACCATATATCGTCAAGTTGTTGGTATACCCATGGGTACTAAGTGTGCCCCTCTTGTTGCAGATTTGTTTTTGTATTGCTACGAGAGGGATTTTATGCTTAGCTTAAAACCTGATACACAGACCGATATTGTTAATGCTTTTAATAAAACTTCAAGGTATTTAGACGATATTTTGAATTTAGATAATCCTTATTTTGATACTATGGTTTCTTCAATTTACCCAAAAGAACTTTCTTTAAACAAAGCTAGTCGATCTGACATTAATGCTTCATTTTTAGATTTGAATCTTTCAATTACAAATGATAAAGTTTCGTCCAAAGTATACGATAAAAGAGAAGATTTTAATTTTAAAATTGTTAATTATCCTTTTCTAGATGGGGATGTGCCACGTTCTACATCTTATGGGGTTTATATTTCTCAACTTATTAGGTTTGCCCGAGCCTGTTCTTAACTTGAAGATTTTAACAGACGTACTTTAGTTATAACTGATAAACTTCTTAAGCAAGGTTACAGATATCACAAACTTCAGAAAACTTTTTCTAAATTTTATTATCGAAATTTACCTCTCATTAGTAAATATAATTGCAATCTACGGACGTTACTGCGACAAGGCATTTCTCAACCAGAATTTTATGGGGATACGTAAACTAAACAATTTTTTATACCAACACTTTCGGAAATCTGGCCATTCTTTTAAAGATGTTTCAGTACAAATTGTTGAGCATATAACATATGATAAGGAGGCGACTAGTAGCTTTAAATCGAAAGCTAGATTTATATCTGAATTAAATTGGATCAAAAAATTGCAAACACCTTTTCCTTTAGGACTGAATGATAATATTTACCAGACTGGAAATATTTCAAAAGAACCAGATATAGATATTTTTTCAATTTTTTCTATTAGAAAACGCAAATCTCGATCGCATGGCTTTCGCAAAAATGGTAATATTAAACGAAAATCTCGTTTGAAAATGACTCTTCTTGATCTACATACTTTACGCCTAACTTCGGGTAAACATGCCATGCTTTCTAGACTTTCCTCCTTATCTATATGTTCATTAAAAGAAATTGACGAGCAAGCCGATAAAATTATTTTTCGATCAGATCCTCTCATAGGAACGGCTAGTTTGATACAAAGCTTTACTCTACATGTTCTCAGACCGCACATCGACAAATTATCTGAACACCAAAGATTTTTCTTGAAAATTCCTTTTATTAATAAAGGTATTGATTTTATTGACCTCCAAAGTATTTTTAGAGACAAAAATGTAATTGACACTATTCCTAAATACTTTAAAAATACAGAACCACCTATCATCTGCTACAAATATAACAAACCCATCAGAAATACAATTTTCAACTATAATAAAATTGTGGCCGACCTTAATATTAATGATAATATTCCTGATAATTGAGATTGCGCCACCTCAAAATTTTGCTATTCTCCGGCTGGTCATGTGATTACTGGTAATTTTGAGATAATTAAAGATAAACGTCTACGATCTCTTTTGAATAAAGGTCCCAAATATAGAATACCATCCTTGATAGATTTTAACTCTTGTCGAGTTCAGATTGCGGAGGCTTTACAAAATTTTAGTATTAAATGGTGTCGAAGAGAACATGTTGAGTCTAATGCCCTTTCTTGTTGGAAAAAACTAATTTTTGATATAATTGATAAACGCATTTCCTTTTAAAGCTCTAATAAACACCTTCTTCCACCTAAACCTAGAACTTCATTTAGACATCTTAAAAAGGGTTTACAGGATTTCCATTCAAAATACGTTTTTGTTTCTGCTGATAAGGCATCAAATAATGTGATTATTATTTGACGATTACATTATATCGATGTCTTGAAGCAGGAAATTATTAATACCAAGTCATACATTTCAGTTACCACTGACGAAAAGACCATCATTTCAGACCATGTCAAAAAGTGTGAACAATTTGGAACCGATATTAAAATTACACAACATAAACTTCCTACTATGTATTGGTTACCAAAACTACATAAAAAACCATATAAAGCGCGTTTCATTGCAAATTCTAGTTCATGTACAACTACTAAATTGTCTATACTTTTGACTTCTTGTTTAACGAAGGTAAAGGAACATGTAAAATTTTACTGTGATAAGACTTATGAAAATTCTGGAATAAATCTCTTCTGGTCTATTAAGAACTCTTCAGAAGTCTTAAACAAACTTAAGAACAAAAGGTATCTTGCATCCACTGTAAGCACGTACGATTTTTCTACTCTGTACACAACTCTTCCTCATATTTTAATTAAGGATAAGCTTACTAACTTAATCCAGAAAGTATTTGCACGGGAAAAAACATCATTCTTGGCATGTAATGCTGAAAAAGCTTTCTTTACTGACGAGCAAATGAAATATTACACCAATTGGACTTGCTCAGAAGTTTGCGAAGCACTTACCTTTCTTTTGGATAACATATTTGTACGTTATGGGAATGCTATATACCGTCAGGTAATTGGTATTCCTATGGGTACGAATTGTGCACCACTTGTCGCAGATTTGTTTTTGTACTGCTATGAGAGAGATTTCATGTTGCGTTTGAATCCTCAATCACAAGAAGATGTTATAAAAGCCTTCAATGAAACTTGTCGATATTTGGATGATATTTTTAACCTAGATAACCCTTTCTTTGATGCTCTGATTCCTACAATTTATCCTAAAGAACTCAAATTGAATAAAGCTAACCCGTCCGACAATTATGCAGCGTTTCTTGATCTAGACCTTAAAATTAATAATGGAATGATTTCTTCTAAAATATATGACAAAAGAGATGATTTTGATTTTAATATTGTGAATTTTCCTCATCTTGACGGGGATGTTCCCCGTGCTCCATCTTACGGGGTTTATATATCTCAACTTATTCGTTTTGCTAGAGCTTGTTCATCTATTGACGATTTTAACAGTCGAAATCTCATTTTAACTGAAAAGCTGCTAAAGCAAGGATATAGATACCATAAACTAAGAAAAACTTTCTCTAAATTTTACTATCGAAATCTCTCGCTTATTGGCAAGTACCAATGTAATCTCAAGGTGCTTCTGCGACACGGTATTTCACATCCTGAATTTTATGGTGATGTGATTTACAAACTTCGTAAAATTATTGGACATACCCATTTTCTCACTTTGTTCATCAAATGTGTTAAACAATTCATTAAAAAGGGATATGATCCTGTAGTACTACAACATACTGCATGTTTGGTTGTGAACCCTTTTACAGTTGGCAATCACGCTGGCCTCTTTGCATGTACGCCGACAAGAAAGGTTTAGTACTCTATGAAGGCGACCTCTTAAATCCAGAAATGGAAGGAGAACGTCGGATATCTGTACTATTTCATTTTTGTCGTACCCTTTATTACTTTTCTACAGTTACTCTGTTTGCAGCTCAATCATTGAGTACACTAGCGATAGGTGGATACAGTATGTTCAATTAAATGTTTTCTTTGTTATACATGCACTTTACCACTGTATTTGCTGTCGCGGTTGTTGTAGATTAGTCGGAGAGGGGATACGTTTATTTACACTGTTTGTCTTTTAGGATGGGGATGGAATAAGGGTGAGGTTGGGCGCCCATAAACCGGTTTAAACCCCCGGTGACTTTTGTCACTGACCGTTCCAAGGCGGTACTTCCATCTTCCTCCTATTGTATGTTTGTTTTGTCTTTGTGCGTCTCTTGTTGTTTTTTCTACCTATGTACATTTGCTGTTTCCTTGTGTTGCTGTTCGGGCGAGTGTTTGTTCTGTATGTGGTGTTTCCTGCATGACTCATTTTTGTACTTTTAGGAAAATTCGGAGTCATATCCATTTTCATGATTTGTTTATAAAACGCATTAATGGAAAAGTAGTAAAGTCAAGCAGACAAAGCCACATGCAAGACGCAACCACCACCAAAACACCGATAGACAGCATGACACACACACACACACAACCACACACCCAAACGCACACTCACACACACGAAATGAACACAGAAAGCACCAAAAGAGACACAAGAACCAGGGACAAACGTTCCACAACATGAACAAACCACAAGCACAAAGACGCAAGGCAAACAAAAGGAAGGGTGACAAAGAGAGTACCGCCTTGGCACGGTCAGCAGCAAAAACACCACTATTTAAAAAGAAAGGTTATGATCCTATTATATTGCAACGCACTGCATGTTTGGGTATCGACCCTTTTACAGTCGGTAGCTACGCTTCCCTCTTTGCTTGCGCGATGACAGGCCGAGGGTAGTACTCTATGATGGTATACTCTTAAACTTGGACACAGGATGAGCTTACCAGACTCATGTATTACTTTTTCCCTGTCGTGCCCTTAACGGCTTACCTGCAGGTGCTTTGACTTCAGCAAAGTCATTGAGTAAATATTTGACGGATTGTCACAGTTATTATGCTATGTTTTACATGTTGTCCTGTGTTCACCGTCGTCTATGTTGTGGGTAAGTCCAGCGGGGATACCTTTATTTACAATATTTGTAAAGCTAGGGTGACTTTGAGAGAAGTGTGAGGTTAGGACGTCCGTAAACCGGTTTAAACCCCCAGTGGTGTTTTTGCTGCTGACCGTGCCAAGGCGGTACTCTCTTTGTCACCCTTCCTTTTGTTTGCCTTGCGTCTTTGTGCTTGTGGTTTGTTCGTGTTGTGGAACGTTTGTCCCTGGTTCTTGTGTGTCTTTTGGTGTTTTCTGTGTTCATTTCGTGTGTGTGTGTGTGCGTTTGGGTGTGTGGTTGTGTGTGTGTGTGTGTGTGGCATGCTGTATCGGTGTTTTGGTGGTGGCTGCGTCTTGCATGTGGCTTTGCCTGCTTGACTTTACTACTTTTCCATTTACTACTTTTCCATTCACACACATAGTCACTATCGAGTGTACTTGTGCAGGATGTACATTTTGAATGGATCAGAATTGTATTTGCAGAGTTATTTGCAGAGTTTGCTGACATGTATATCTGTTCTTAATGTGAAAAGGCATTATTTTATATCAATATAGGTTCGGGGGCATATTTGTCTCATCAATGACTACTCTATGTAACACTTAGCATTCCATAAATTCAGCGTGTGCGCTGACTGTCGTCTGCTTCATGATTAAAGCTTTACAATTTGGTTTGATTTCTCATAGGAATTTACTTGACATCGTCTGGTTTCACAACCCGTAGAAGTTTTCAAGATTTCGGGTAATATTGTACATTGTCCTGAACTAAGAAGTGTTTGCACATGTTTCTAAAGTATCGCTTGTTTACCCTATCATTCTTCAACTTTTGTACAGTAAAAACTGTTTAATCGCATGGTATGTTTGGGACTCCATTTTGTACAAATGAAACTCTGGCGGGAAAATCACTATATTTATGTGGACAATTCTTTGAGTTGCAAAGTCAAGCGCATGTCCATTGGCGGATCACTAAAGTAACAGAGTCGTTGACATCTTGGTCTACAATGTACCTGCCAAATCAGCGAAAGAGGTTCGGCAAATATAAAAAACAACCGTAAGACCCACAAGCCAACACTCTTTGATTTTAATAGCAATCAAGTATAGGTTAGACAATATGGAGAAGCGAATCAGAGACATGCTAATTAGTGATGGGGTCGTCATCATTTAACATTTTCGATACCTCGATAGTTTGAGTTGGGTCGAACGTCCTATCAACACAGAAAGGTTATGCGGAGACGTAAATCTCGGCTTAATAGTATAGCACGTTACCACTAGACCTAGGGGTCGCTCCATAATTTAAATAATAATATTTGGTAACAACAAATTTTCAATATGGTCCACAAACAACATAAACACATATATAATATCAATTATGTACTAATTAAAAACTATTAACATCAAACACGTATGAATATTTACCTTAACCCCTAACCTTACGTGCTGGTCCGTATTACACCGTAGCCTTATCTTACCGCCAAGACTCGGACAATATTATTACGGTTACTTGCCCGGGTCTAAGCTTTAAGAAAATACCGAAATTACGAATACCAAAGTCTCTTTTGTCCTACTAATGTTCTGGTCTGCTGCACTTTCAGAGTGCGCATTTCTTGAATTTCTATCCATAGCCATTATCAGAGTGCCAAATAATTTGGATCCTTATGCGTCGTCCAGTTACTCGGCGTCTCATCCGATCCAAACTGAATGCAAATATCACTTCTCGAAATTCCATTTTGCTTAAGTGGTAAGAAATACAGTTTTCCTACTGTATCATAGTATCGCATATATTTTTTTACTTAAACTTCACGAAGATGACAAAGCATTTATGGAAACCCAAATCAAACATGGCCAAATCAAACATGGCCAACTTCTTTGGGAAAAAAACCTGCGGTTTAATCGAAATCATAACACATAAATACACACACTTCTATACAAATACGAACCAGATGTATCTAGAAGTAACGATATATGTAGATTATGCAGGAGAGACAACATACATGTACACATTAAACAACCCTTCAAACAGCACAAACTAACAATAGAAGGAAAGAGCATACAAGCACATTGAAAGTGTAAACCAGAGACCCGTATGTGAGATCACTCCCTCGTCTGTTATTTCCTAGCCCTAAAGGGAAATAAGTTGGTTAAAATTATGATCCTTGGTCGCGATATGTAAAGAAGTTACGGTCAGTTTTTCCTGTTATTTTGATGTCCGTAAAAAGTGGGGTGTCTAAAAACTTTGTAGTGGCCCTTTATCATAATTATTGTAGCCCCTGTGATGGTGAATAAGTGTAAAGTTTCAGTAAATAAGATTGAACATTTAAGAAATTATCGCCATGGTTAATTTATTTTTTACGACGACGTCAGGCGAGTCGACGATACAGGAGAACTAACAGTACTTCAACTTCTGTTTGAAAAAGAATGAGCTATAACACCGATGTATTTCACACAAAAAAATTACAAACATTGCTTGGAGAAATATGAGAGTACCGCCTTGGAACGGTCAGTAACAAATTCCACTGCTGGTCAAAACATCAATGTGATTAATTAGCAACTGTGTTACACACTGTCGATTATTAATATAGTGTGTTTATTTACCTTATAAAGAAAATAATTGCCGTGTAGAAAAAGTATTCCCAAGGGGAGTACATATTCTATGACAGGGGTCCGTATTCTACGGGAGAGGAGTTCATATTCTACGAGGAATAAGGACCGGAAAGTACTTTTTCTACGTCGAATATGCACGCAAGCACTCAACACCTGCTGTTGTGAAGTACATATATTCTGAAAATGGGTGATCCTTCGAAAATAAAAGTAGAAATGCGAAAAGAGAAAAGTGCAGACTCGGTTTTATTGAGTCCGTTTATGAATAGTAATTAAAAGTGCAACACTACTCACGCCCTTAGCACCGGCTTAAGCAGTATTCAATTTTCAAAAGTTAATAACATCAAAACTAATGATCCCGAAGGACCAGAAAATATAACAATAAAGAATAAAGTACGGGGCGACCTTTTTACGGCCGCCACGCAAGCGTTTATGTTGCTACAGTATGGGAACAACGTAAGGACATAGGATCTCATCTCTAAACCTAGCGGCAGATAAATACGCCATGTGGGATTCCTTCCCACACAATAACTGATCCTCTTCCGAACCTATCTGGCTCTACAACAAAGGCGACGGCAAACACTCACCACTACGTCAAGATACCTTACGTCGACCGTCAGTTCGAAACAGTAACGCTGAGATTCATCGGTAAAGAAAACCTGTCTCCACTGTCTCATGCGGAATATTCTTGGAACATTGTCACTACCCAAGCCATGCGGCGCTCGTGACGAGCTGCCGTCAGAGGTGGACCAATGTACGTTCGTCGTGCCCTCAGACCAACCTCTCGCAAACTACCCCTTACAGTTTTAGGATGGATTTGACGATTATGATTACCTACAGTTTCAAGAGCACTTTCAATGGCAGTAAGGTGTCGATTGCACAAATGCAAAAGCCGAATTAATCTACCCTGGCGTTCAGACATTATGCGCGGACGTCCTTTCTGATCTAGGTCTGTTGCTCACACGGCCAGTTTTCCTCAGAAAAACACCTGACAAATATTTCTATAGGATTTACATGCACACCTAAATGCATTGCGATCTCTATTGCCGTTGACCTTGCAAACGCATGTGAATTGCCTGCCATCTCTGAACTTCCGTCAGTCGTGACATTGTTGAATGCGATCGAATATGCAACAAAATGATATTACCCTGTGTATCTTTTCTCCGTTAAGCATATGTTTTTGTCGTTCCTGGGCAGTCAACCGACACCTAATAGTCAGTTTGTTGATAAAGGCTTGAGGGCATGTACTGACATTACAAAAAATACAGTAAAATACCATGTTATGTAACGTTGAGACACTTGGGCTAGAGGGCATGCATTGACACCATAAACAATGTAAACAAAGACCATCCTACATTACGCTGAGACAACGTAGATAAAGACCACTCAATGTTTACGTTGAGGCACGTGAACTTATTACATGTAATGCCATCGCAAACAATGTAGATAAAGGCCACTCAAAAGTACAAAAATGAGTCATGCAGGAAACACCACATACAGAACAAACACTCGCCCGAACAGCAACACAAGGAAACAGCAAATGTACATAGGTAGAAAAAACAACAAGAGACGCACAAAGACAAAACAAACATACAAAAGGAGGAAGATGGAAGTACCGCCTTGGAACGGTCAGTGACAAAAGTCACCGGGGGGTTAAACCGGTTTATGGGCGCCCAACCTCACCCTTATTCCATCCCCATCCTAAAAGACAAACAGTGTAAATAAACGTATCCCCTCTCCGACTAATCTACAACAACCGCGACAGCAAATACAGTGGTAAAGTGCATGTATAACAAAAAAACATTTTATTGAAAATACTGTATCCACCTATCGCTATTGTACTCAATGATTGAGCTGCAAACAGAGTAACTGTAGAAAAGTAATAAAGGGTACGACAAAAATGAAATAGTACAGATATCCGACGTTCTCCTTCCATTTCTGGATTTAAGAGGTCGCCTTCATAGAGTACTAAACCTTTCTTGTCGGCGTACATGCAAAGAGGCCAGCGTGATTGCCAACTGTAAAAGGGTTCACAACCAAACATGCAGTATGTTGTAGTAATACAGGATCATATCCCTTTTTAATGAATTGTTTTATATATTTGATGAACAAAGTGAGAAAATGGGTATGTCCAATAATTTTACGAAGTTTGTAAATCACATCACCATAAAATTCAGGATGTGAAATACCGTGTCGCAAAAGTACCTTGAGATTACATTTGTACTTGCCAATAAGCGAGAGATTTCGATAGTAAAATTTAGAGAAAGTTTTTCTTAGTTTATGGTATCTATATCCTTGTTTAAGCAGTTTATCAGTTAAAATGAGATTTCGACTGTTAAAATCGTCAATAGATGAACAAGCTCTAGCAAAACGCATAAGTTGAGATATATAAACCCCGTAAGATGGAGCACGGGGAACATCCCCGTCAAGATGAGGAAAATTTACAATATTAAAATCAAAATCATTTCTTTTGTCATATATTTTAGAAGAAATCATTCCATTATTAATTTTAAGGTCTAGGTCAAGAAACGCTGCATAATTGTCGGACGGGTTAGCTTTATTCAATTTGAGTTCTTTAGGATAAATTGTAGGAATCAGAGCATCAAAGAAAGGGTTATCTAGGTTAAAAATATCATCATTGACGTTCAGGTACTTAGGATTGGAGAAACTTGCACAAATATAGTAAACAATAGACAAGGAACACCTAACATTTACTATGAGATAATTATGCCTAACGACATGTACTGATATTGCAAACAATGTAGAAAAGGACTACCCAACTTTTACCCAACGTTAACGCTGATACATATAGGCGTGATGGCATGTACTGGCATCACAAGCTGTATAAACAAAGACTACCCAACGTTTAAGCTGATACATACGTATAGGCTTGAGGGCATGTACTGACATCATAAACAGTATAGACAAAGACTACCAAACTTTTACTATAAGACACTTAGACTTGAGGGCATGCACTGACATCGCAAGCAGTATAGACAAAGACAACCAAACTTTTAATATAGGACACTTAGACTTGAGGACATGCACTGACATCGCAAGCAGTATATACAAAGACAACCAAACTTTTAATATAAGACACTTAGAATTGAAGACATGCATTGACATTACAAACAGTATAGACAAAGACAACCAAACATTTACTTGAAGACACTTAGACTTGAGGGCATGCACTGACATCGCAAACAGTATATACAAGTACTATCCAACTTTTAATATAAGACAATTAGACTTGAGGGCATGTATGACATCGCAAAAGTATACAAAATGTATATTATATAAAATGTATTCAAAAACTGCCCAAGTTTTTAAGACATTTAGACTTGAGAGCATGCACTGGCATCACAAACAGGATGGACAAATTCTGAAGGGAGGTGATTCCACTTAACTTTTACTATAAAACACTTAGACTTGAGTGCATGCACTGACATCACAAGCAGTATGGACAAAGACCTCCGAACGTTTACTATAAGACACTTAGACTTGAGGGCATGCACTGGCATCGCAAGTAGTATAGACAAAGACTACAAAACGTTTTACAATGTTTCTAAATAATGAGGACCCACCTGACACTAACCGAAAGCACAATTTGAATTTTAAAATCTTAATGTCTTTCTTTATTATACGAAATCGAGGATGGAAAAAGTCCTATCGCCGAGAGGCAGACTAATGTTTATTCCAATTTTTGGCTAGACTTTAGAATCTGTCCACACCTAAATTTACTAATTTCAAGTTTAGCCCATGAAATAGTGCCCTGTGCTTTACATCTAGATGTTTGAAGGAAATATAGACATTAAAACTTACAACATTAAATTGGCTATTTTGTTAGGAAAACATAGTTTATTAGTTTTAATCCAGCAGAGAAAAAGATTAAATGTTGCATTATAACCAGGGTATCTCAAACTAAACAATGCGTAGCAACATCGTTGGACTTTAACGTCAATTTATATTACAACAAAGGAGGTATCTGGCTAGGCGTTGTGTCGCAACAATGATAGACTCTAATTAATAACATGTTGCCTTGCAACCATGGATGTCTGTGAGTAGACGCTTTGTCGCAATCTGGGTGTAACCTAACCACGAATTGCAAACAACCAGAGAGATCTCCGACTAGGTGTTATATTGCAATATTGGAATTGAGTCTACAGTTTTTGCTTATTTCTAGGTATCCGGGTATTTTTTCTAATGACATAGATAATTTATTACAGGTGTGCTATTTGATTTCATTCCTCTTACTTCCGGAGGTGTCCTTCGGTAAGGAGAGAGCCGATGCACGAGATACGACAGACCGCCAACAGTGTGATGGCGGGGAATGCAAGCTGGCGCTCAGGAAACACACTGGACCTTCAAAGTATGATATATCTGTTTCATCAATCTTGATAAAGTCTTAACCATCCTATGAGCATACATTGTAGATCTAGATCAGCCACCGCGCTTAAAGGCATTTCGAAAGGAATGTTGACCCATTAACCCCATGCTGTGTATTTTGGGCGCCGACTGTCAGGGGTCTGATACACAAACTGATAAGGCGGGCTACCATCACAGAGGATCAATGTATAATTGTATAACTTTATCTCTTATGGCTATGGACCCTGACTGGACACTGCAGGAGCACAGCTGGATACTGTGTATATAGGGGGGTCACTTATATAAGGAGCTTTGAAATGCCTTTAAGGCTCTGTTCCTCATTATTTGGAAAATTACGATTTTAGATTAAAAAAAAACGAAGCTTACATTTTAAAACAGACGGCTGGACTTGATCTAAAATGTGTTTCATCATTAACCTTGTGCCCTCCGTGCTTCGTTCGGTTGATTGATTGTCTGTCTTTTAAAGACCGTTCATTCAGAGAGTCATTGGACCATAATGTCTGTTCCATTGTTACAATATATACTGATGACTCACGAGCATTCGTACAAATTCAAAGCTTGGAATATAAATCAGAAATTTGATTTGTTTCATTTCTGCGTTACACTACCATACATATGATAACAGTACTCAGTGATCAACAAGGATTCACTAAGGATTATTGTATATGACATGCAGCATACGTGAAAAAAATGTTTGGCATAATAAAACAATTTATCTCATTTAAATGTAAATTACGAACTATGTAGTAAATGTGAAAACAATATGAATATACTTGTACAGGGTAACATTAAATGCGATGTTTTGAACAGTCGACCACTAATAATATATACTTTTTATCGATGCTCGGACATATTGTTGAAGAGTTAAATCCTTTAGTCAAACACACATACACATCGCATTTTACAGCATGACTCCTTCTATCGAGAAAAGCAATACGGCACTGTTGCTTCTTCTTGGCTTTGGTGGCTTCTCTCTGGTCATCGCGGCCATGTATAGAGCTCTCCGTAAGTATGTGTTCCGGGACGTTCACAATCTGGACACTGTGTTCGATGCAGGAGGCCAGGTGAGCCTCAGTCTCACGGCAGTAACAGTGACGTCACAGCTGCTATGGCCTTCAGACTTCCTTCAAAGTTCTACATTAACCAGCAAGGTACCAAGTTAAACGTTCATAATTGCGTAAACAAGCATTGACCGTGAAAATATATATTTTCATATCAGAGATCAACAGGTTGGACCGCAATATATCCATATTTCCCTATCCTTGTCACATGTGGGACACTCTTAATACTTATACCGCTGAAAAGTCATACCTGCTTGAAATCCTATGTACTGCACTTTTATCTACTTCCTGTTTGTTCAAGGTCTTAAGAAACATTTGAATGAGTGCTGATCAACTAAGTTTCTCATATGTCACGAACTACTCATCGGAATTTAACCTGCTTTCAAATACAACATCGATTGCGCTTATCAGCTTGTTCTGATTAGGGATGACGTCAGCGTTAGGAGTTCCTATAGTAAAGCCTTACTAACCCTACTACTTACAGATTGTATTAACCATTTACTCAATGAATACACCTTTGCAAACAGAGCAGACACAGGTTAGACGACACCTATATGGCCTACATGGTTTGTCTGATCAGTGTCTACTCTGTTTGCTTATGGAATAATATAAATCTGTATAGTTTCTGAATTTGCCAATTTTTCATGTATTAATATGCCATTTTCAATATTAATATTGCATGATGGCATTTCTTTCAAGAATATTCTTGGGGTATATGGTTAAGGTGGTAGCTTAATGCTTAGTGCAGCATGAGAGCAATGCATAAAGCTACGTCAGGAGTTTTTTGCAATGCTTTCGTCCGGTATTAAAATGATATAAAGCGGCACTAAAAGCATTTAAAGAAGGATGAAAGCGATCTATACATCTCTTTTAGTAGTTTACTATGACATATATACTAATACTAATTAGCTGACTATATGGCTATCAGTGAAATGTACAAGGTCAATGATGATCTTCCGAGAATTAGAAATAAGTCATACCAAATTAAAACACGTAATCTGACTTATTTACAATCATTTTTTATGATAAGTCACGGAACAGAAAGCTGAAATGCATTAATTAAAGGGACATTATTAGTTTTACCATGTCTCTGAGTACAAGGTCGGTGTAACGTGACTGTTCTAGTGTCACTCATCGAGGATGGTCACGGTCTTGCGTGTTTTATTGAATCGCTATCTTGTGTGCGTACACAGTCACCTTCCACAATTCAATTAGAAGAGTAAATGCAAAAGCGTATAGGTATCATTCAGATAGGTCTAATTTAACTACAGTAAAAAAAGTATAATTTTTTGTCTTTAACGTGTTGGTATCTACTTGCAATACGTATTTAAATACATATCAATTTAAATCATTTATTTATATAAATGGCAACGTATGCTTGAGAAGACACAACATTCATGTGTTTAATATCGAAGACCTCGAAAACTGTTCGATATAGGCCGATACTAGTTTGTTGTTCAATCGTATTTTGCTGTACAACACCAATTATTTTAACCCTTCTCTTGCTGAATTTTGAAATACATTTCTCCTTCTTTACCCATGCCCTGTTGTATAATAACATATATCGTCACTGTGTACAAGTATTTCGCTGTGAAATCACCGCTGTGTAGTGCACTGGTTGCACAATCAACTTGTAAATAGTGTAGACCCTGATGACACAGCTCCTATAGGAGCTGTCTCATCTGGGTCTTCACTATTTACAGGTAGGTATATTGACGTGAATAGCAAGCGAAGAGTTAAGCATCGACGAAAAGGGTTTATTTGTATCACAGGTGCAGTTTTTGCGATAAAAAAATTCTTTAAGATAGCCAAAACCATGTTGCGTTTATCGAAAATATGTCTTCATTGTAAAGACTCATTTTATTGCAGGACACTAGTAATGACAAAAGCTTATGTCTACATTACTTTTGTTGTGCTTTAAACAACTACCTGTATTTAAGATTCATATGCTTAAGCCTTTCCTTCATATAAACACGTTCTCCCCCGTAGCAACCGGAGTAGAACTGGATCAGATGGTCTCCGAAGAAGCCGTCGATCAGGATCTGCTCTGTTTATTTATGAAATCATACATATGGCTCTACAGTTTTTACCAATTCCAAACAATCCTGTGTACGTATGCATTTATCAAAATTGATGCCATGATGTCGTTATTTTTACACGAATATTCAACAGGGAAATTGTTAATCAACAAGTGGTCTCATGAAGCAGATGATCACCAGCTAGGCTTTGGCGGTATATAGTGATCGCACCGTGCGCGTGTGTGTGTGTGAGTGTGTGTGTGTGGGAGGGGGGGTATGTGTGTGTGGGGGGTACCTTTTGTCCTGAGTATATCTCGTATACCTTACCAGCTACGGATTCCAAATTTGGTGTGTGAGTTCATCCTGGAATGGCGGAGTCTCGCGTGCCATTTTCAGGTCACTGTGACCTTGACATTAACCTCGATTTTACAAAAAGCTTATCCGCCGCATATCTCCTATACCTTACCAGCTACGAATCCCAAATTTGGTGTGTGAGTTCATCTTGGGTTGGCGGAGTGTCGCGTACCATTTTCAAGTCACTGTGACCTTGACATGACATTGACTTCGATTTTACAAAAAGCTTGTCCGGAGCATATCTCCTATACCTTACCAGCTACGGATTCCAAATTTGGTATGTGAGTTCATCTTGGGATGGCGGAGTGTTATGTTCCATTTTCAGGTCACTGTGACATTGACCTTGGCCTCGATTTTACAAAAAGCTTGTCCGGAGAATATCTCCTATACCTTATCAGCTACGGATTCCAAATTTGACCCCGTGTTTTTAAAACGTTAAGAATTTACCCAGGATCTGTTTTTAACGTTGACAATCAACCTTTTTAAGGGTCCTTTTTAACGTTGAGAATGACCTAGGGTCCTTTTTAACTAAGTTTCGACCCCGGCTCTTTTCTTAGCTATCATAATCGTCAAAGGTTCTGTTTTTAATGTTAAGGACTGACTCCTGTGTCATTTTTAACAGCATCAAAACTTCATGTAACACCTGCATTACATTTTTTTGTTTTTCTGCCAAAATGCATTTCGGTGTCAAACACTTTGGGGGCATTTGTCACCCGTGACGACTCTCTTTTTTTGAAGGGGGGGTAGATTTTTATGTTTGATGACATAAATAAATAGTGTGTTTGTAATACATGTTGAAAAAGAGCTGTGTAAAAGGCAGGTGGCTGCTTAAAGCAAGGTGAAAGTAAAACAGAACGCTCCTATAGGAGCGTTCTGTTTAACTTTCACCTTGCTTTAAGCAGTCACCTGCTCTAAATACCAACTAATTAACACAATTTAGTGGTCGTTATAGAGAGGGTTTACTGGCTATAGATCTAAATATTACTAATACAATTGTTTTGGCAATTTTAGGGAGCGTACGCTAGTCTCGTCTGTGTCCAAACTTGTTTGGCACACTTGCCGTTGCTATTTAAAAAAGAGAAACATTATATTTTGAAAAATATACGCATACGATAATTATCTGGCGAGCATTTATTTTCACCTTTAGCTATTCTAACACATCACGGCCTCAACACTTTGACTATCAAGTTGTTTAATATTCTTTCAATTTCTTTCAAATACATAATCATAACATCAAACAGTTCAAATGCTGATGGCATGCTCATTTATCATTATCTGTATCCATGCTTATAAAACTTTTAGTTGAGTCTGAGTTCGTTCTCAAGTTTTTGATTGGTCACCAATCAAAAGCTTGAGAACTCAAATCTGACCAATGAAAAGCTTGAGAATGAACCCAGACTAAACTAAAAAAAATTATAAGCATGGACCCTGGAACTAAACTGTCTGCAATGGTTACTATACAGATTCGAAATTGGCATTGAAAAAACTAATCATAATACGCAGGCACTTACGATATTAATTTTAGTTTTCGGGATTCATTTTATGGGCCATGGTATGTATACACTTGATATCTAAAATACAGTGTTGCCATCTGACAAAGAAAACATGCACAGTTCGTTTATACCCTTCATAATCAGTGGTGTACTGTACATGTAGGGCGTCAACACTCAACAGATTGTGCGTTCAGTATTCTTTTCATTTAAACCATTCAGTACCCGCTTTGTCGTTGTCGTCTGCAGGACACATTTTCGTCTGCTTCAAGCTTTAGAGTGAGCGCTTCATCAATTGCATCTATAAACAAATAAACATGTTAAACGGGCTGGTCCGAATGAGACGCCGAGTTACATTCCAACATTCCACCGGCGTGTGTGTGACGGGTAGCTAGTTTTGATATGCACATTTGAATTCAAATGATACGATATGAGAGAAGAGATGTTTTGTCTTTAGTCAGGACTTGGAGGTAGTCTATGGATGGCGGTCGGAGTTTTTGTGGACATTCTGCTATTTCCAGCTTTATCCCTGTACCTGAAGACAAGGGCTCCCGGGGCAAAGACATTCCCGCAGGTTGGTATTTTTGATTGTTCTGTAAAATGTGATGTGCTCGTTTCACACCGGTACACCGGACCTCCTGCTTTCAGAATTTAAATGTACTTCACAACAGCTTGTGTGGCGATCGTAAGAAAGTCGACCGTACTTCATTCGCAGTGTTGTTATATGTTCTTGTCCATCGGGATCATTAGTTTCGATGTAATATTTCAAATTGAATCCCGCTTAAGGCGGTGCTGTGTGTGTGTGTTTGGGGGGGGGGGTTAGGGCTTGAGTAGTGTTTCACTTTGGAATTACTGCTTATGAACAGACTCAATAAAACCTAGTCTGCAATGTTCTCTTTGTATTGCTGCTTTTGCTTTCGAGGGATCTTCTACTTTCAGAGTTTGACCATAAATAGCTCAGTAATGAATTATCGAAATTTCATATTTAATACACTTATACTGAATATAAATTTTCTTCCCTGTCTAGAAAATGTATTCCTTATTTTATGTATCCACCACAAAATATTAATCGGAGATAGATAGAAAGAAAGGGAGATAGGCAGATAAGAGAGAAGGGAGAGATACATTACCACTTAGTTTTACAAATGAAACTATCAGCTTCTCGTCTGTAATATCATTGTGATTTGTCTATCAAGGGAAACAACCCCTGGACAGTTCTCTTCATTTTATCACACATGATTGCACAGAATTTCCAAGACATTACGTTCGTTCAAGAAACAATCACCCCTAATTGGTAAGAGTTAGTATGGCGTGAAGAACAAAAAAGCTCATGGCTTTTAAAATAGAAACGCTTCACCTCAGAAGAATGCCTGTGCCATGCAACTACTTAGACTCTGGTGTTTACCGTGCTCAATTACTTTGGATTAATGCTCACATGAAAACCCTGTTTCACGCTGTCACTAAAGGAATCAAGTTTTATAAATGATTTATCATTTATGTAATTGTCTAATTATGGTAGTTTTATGCAGGTCAAAGGTTATGCATAAATCTCCCATATTACAGGGGATGGGGTAGACGAGAGATCAGTGTGATCAAAATTATTTATAATATTGGACTAGTACGGTTTAAATGTAGTTCAGATTTTCTTACTAATAAAACTGTTTGTGCTCGCTCATTTCTCTTTACGGTTAAGTAAACGTATACATATGAATATTAGTTAAAGAAGTAACACGCCAAGCTTATAAGTAAAGAGTCAACAGTTTAATGTACAAAGATTTGGAAACTTTTTTATCACATAATCTGTCTTGTGGTAGTACCGTTACAGACTGCCGTAAATTGCGGAAATGCACTAGTTCATTTTTTATGCAAATTAGCAATCGTTGGCCAATCGTAGCGCTCATTTTAAGCGTTAGCCAATCGTAGCGCTCCATGTGCGTCGGCCGTTGTATTAATACGCTGTTTGTAAGCAATGGCCGAAACAGCCGTCAGCTATAACCAATTTCGTTTTCTTCGGCACTTTTAAGGCTTATGTGATAAAAAGAATCTTGCATTCGTGTTCATTACAAATTGTTTCCATGAAACGCGTTTACTGTTATGAATATGACACCCGCTAAAGCTCGTGCCATTTCATTATGGTAAACTCGTTTCATAAAAACAATATGTAATGAACACTCATCTTCTATGGAATAATTTCTAATCTTAATATAATCTTGATATATTTCAAATAGCTGCTTTTGACACATTTCCCTTCATTTTAGAAAATATGCTCCCGAATTTCTACGGATAGGTATAAATGAACATATTTGGTTTCAAATCAAAATAAATGTCCACGTAACAAATTAGATAAAAAAATCACTGTCTTTTAATCAAATTTGTCAATAGCCTTAATTTAAGTCTACATTAACACATGAATATTATAAACAATAGAATTTCACATCAATGTCAAGTCATGTAAATTAGTATTATCAAATGTTAAAAACACAGAAATATAATTATACAATAAACATTAAAATTCACACAGGATGTCTACGTAGACCAGGTACTATATTAGGATAAGCAAACAGGTAAGATACCAAACAGGTGATATATTTGTTAAGAAGAATATCGTCACACAGGCAATTTAAACAGTTCCATGCTGGAAAAATGTAGTTCAGTATCATAACACAAACAGGCTAGCCTCAGCATTCATTACACATTGAAGACATAGCTAAGGAGTTGCATATGACTAGCCGCACAATCGCCACACAGCTCTTCTCATAAGTGGACACTATCATATTAGTTTACAAGTTGACACATATACGCATTGTTTAATTGCCACACCTACACCGTAAGAAAGTTACAATACAGACCATGCAGCTACGAAGCATCAGCACTCTGACTAGTCACATTTTTAACAAAGTGTAAACGGACATCTTCACATGTACACACAACTGCACTGGTAAGTTATATCTGACCTCAGTGCATAATATATTATAATGAAGTCCCGGCTAATTGTTTTCAAGGTCTTAACACCAATAGACGCATCCCAATCGGGTATCAATCTCTAGTCTGGGTCAACACCATTCTAAAACAGAGGAAATAGAACAATTAACTATTTGATATACAATCAAAAGAATAGTATAGTCCAGGTATAAAACTATACAACTTGAATTCCTACATTTAAACGACAGGAGCGAGGAAACAGTATTGGCCTATAAAGAAGTTGCAGAGGTTTCTTCCTCGGATAAGCTACTGTCATCACTCGAATTAACCCATTCCCTCCTAGACTATTTTTAGACCCTACCTATTTGAATAAATCTACCGAAAATGAGCATTAAGTGCAGGAAAGGAGAATTTTAGAAGTGGGTAGTTCTGAAACCATTGTGATAAATAGAGCATTTGCTCCTATGGAGCAAATGCTCTATTTATCACAATGGTTTCAATCTGTGACTTTTACAGAGGCGACAAAATGCGTCACCAGGAAGGAATGGGTTAATACAAAAACTACACACAAACACTACTACTTAATTATTATGGTGCTCTTTCAGTCTTAAACTAACATATCCACTTTAAAACCAATTTACGTACATTTAAAGCAAGTGATAAGTAGAGTAAGTGCACTGTTGCCTATTTTTGACAACAGCCTTCACTGTACAAAATGGGTTTACTTTTCTTTTCAGATTGCTTATGCAAGGTTCGGAAAAGCGGCGCACATTATTTTCTGCACCCTTGCTTTAATGACCAATGTGATTGTTTGCTGTAGTGTAATGCTCTCCGGGAAGACACTTATCGAAGCCTTCAGCAAAGACTCCAATAACGAATTCATCTTCATTATCGTTGCTGTCCTCTTCGGCTCTTACTGTCTTATTGGGGGACTCGGCACAACCTTTTACATATCGTACTTCAATACAGCATTGACCTTTCTGTCGGTATCAGTCTACATTCTATACACGTCATTCTATCCATCTGAAGAGATCCGAGAATTTTCTTCGGTTGAGGCCATTTATGACGCAGTTACCAACCTCAAAGGTCCGGATGGCAATTACGAATATTCCTATTTAACATTTAGAACAAAATCAGGTCTTATTTATGGCATTGTGATCCTGTTCATGGCTACTTCCATAAGCTTCTGTGACCAAGCCAACTGGCAAAGCAGAATCGCGGCGAAGCCATCACAAGGAGTCATTGGGTTCTTCTTCGCGGCTTACATGTGGTTTGTGATACCGACAACTTTGTCTTTTACCGCCTCCCTTACGTACTTTACTATAAGTGCGAAGAATGGAACTCACATGCTTTCTGAAGAGGAAATTGACTCTGGTCAGTATGAATGTTTTGTTTTGATCAAACACTAGTGTTTATATGAACGACTTATAACGTTATTTCACGAGACTCTGGTAATATTTTTAAATTATAAATTTTTCACAAGTGTAGAGTATTTGTCAAATAATTTTTAAGTGTTAGACTGGAAGTGGCAATACATGATTAATGGTCTCACTATACTGTATATTTATTTCATCTAACTGCCATACAAGTATGTTGTCTTTTGTGTTACATGAAAGGCAGTTACGCTTTTCAGACAGCAGGTTGCGTATCAACGTTTAGACAGCAAAGTCACTATAATATTTGCATTCGGCATATTCATCGCGTTCTTATAAATTTGACAAGTACAGTAAATTATACTGTTCTTTGGAATACAGATAAATAAAATTTCAATAAATAATCACAATAATCACAATATGTATCTAATTAACCCTTTCCGTGTTCTGTATTTATTTCACATTTTGATGCCTACTGAATATTCATGGACAAAATAGTTACAACGAAACATTAAACGTGGAAAAATTTGTAGTCATTTTAGAATGTAAAGAAACAAATCTTTCATATAACATTAGCAAACAGAACAGAGTAGACCCTGATCAGACGTCACCTATAGGAGTCGTCTGATCTGGATTTACTCTGTTTGCAAATGCGTGAAAACGCGTTGATATGAAGGAAATGGTTAACCAACTAAAGATCTTTGAATGGTTATAATTGTAAACTATTTCCAAACCATCCACTTTTAGGTATGTTCAACAATCGACACAATAATTTCGAATTTATGCGAGGATATTGCCAGCCCTAGAATGATTGTATTGACTTCTGTCAGCAGTAAATTATGCATTTACATAATGCAGGAATAGATCCTATTATGCTTTTTTACTTTACTTTGAACTTTTATTTCGATAACTGTTTAAGGCCTAGTTTAGTTGGCAATATTAACAAATTCACATACAAATCACAAGGGCAATAAATTGTCACGTGGAAATAAACTTACGAACATTTTAACCAGTAATACTTAATATATGTATACATGTAGTTCTAAAATACCAAATAAAAGACGGGTAAGTTATAAATTGGGTCAGAAATTAACAAAGTAGTTATATATTGAATGAGCATGCATGTAAACATATCTGTGTCTCTTTCAGGTTATACCTGTTTGTCATGGTTGAAATGTACCGGTTTCACATTTCTTCAATATCTAGTTTAGTACTTAATGCATACTGAATGTTGTACTTCCTTACGTTTACTTCTCAAACCCCAATTCAGGGTATATAACTCCATTCGTGATGATGACGTTGCTCGGAAATACCGGTGTTTATCTACTCTTGACTATGCTAATTATGGCGCTGATGTCAACGGGGTCAGGAGAGGTCATGGCTATTTCGTCTATTATCGTCTACGACATCTACAAGACGCATATAAACCCGTTTAGGTGTGTACACTATATTAACCCTTCTCTTGCTGAATGTTTAAATACATGTCTCCTTCTTTACCCAGGTCCTGTTGTATAATTACATATATCTTCACTGTGTACAAGTATTTTGCTGTCCAATCACTACTGTGGAGTGCACTGGTTGCACAATCAACTTGTAAATAGTGGGTCTTCACTATTTACAGGTAGGTATATTGACGTGATTAGCAAGCGAAGGGTTAATTATACTAAGATCTAATTCGGCAATACATACATATGTTTTCAAGAGATACGTGAATACTATTGAATGTGAGATAGGCCACTGTATACCAGTCAATAACAAAAACTACAAAGTCTAAAATGTTTAGTTCAAATTATTTTACTTTCTGAAAACATCAAACGATGAATTAATTCGGTTTATCAGCACCTCGAGATAAAAGAAATGGCAAATAAATACAATCATTGGATTCGGAATGACACTTAATTCATACTATTGTTCAGATCTCCTTTAAAGCAAATAGTATCAATATGTGTGCATGTGCGTGTGCGTGTGCGTGCGTGTCATTTTGTCTCCACATGTTCACCTTTGCCACAATTTAATTATAAGATCGAGATTTTACATACATACGCAAAGGAATTATTGATGACATAATTTAAAGTGTCATAAACGTATGACATTCGTGTAATACATTTTGCTACATAAGATTATGTGTTGTAGAAAATGGATTCTATATATTCTACACATCTTCAAAGTTAAGCTACATATACCTTACATAATATATTATTTCTAAACCCCTATTTACTTCAATATATCTAAATATTCAACTATGTTTTGGCGAATTCCTGATGAATGAACTCAACTGAATACAAAATTGTTTACATTAGTATGATCGCTTTGTTAGCAAAATATTTCTAGACATTTCTAGGAAATATTACGGTGTGTGCGAGAGAAAGAGACAGAGACAGAGACAGAAGAGAGAAAGAGAGAGAGAAAGAGAGAGAGCGTGATTGTACGCGTCTGTCTCACTTGTTTTTCCTGCTGTCTTTTATGTAGTCCTGTTTGAATTCTAGGAAAAATCTTTCCCCGACTGCTTGTGTTTTATGCGGTAAAGAGAAACATGCCAGTTCAAAAGAGGGGGAACATCATAACGAGGTTTGCAAGTGCCCAACGGCAATTGACTGTCTCGCTTGTGATGAAGATGTGGAGGCCCAGTCCAAAGAGAAACATTTTGCGGTTCAGTATAATTGCAAATATCATGGAAGATTCAGGCATTATGAGGATGGGCTTATGCGATACAAGGTATGCAGTCGTGGCTATAACCTCACCTCTTTGGACGTACATGTAATAGGTTTAATGATAATGCCACTATGACATGCATCTATAAAAACCAACATGTTCCCTATACAGTAAAACCTATCTTAACCGTACTCTAATTTAATACAAATGTCGGTCTTTTAAGACAGGTGGCAGCTTAATGCAGAGTGAAAGTCGTGCAGAAAGCTTCTCTAGGAGTTTTCTGTATGATTTTCACCCTGCATTAAACAGCCACCTGTCTGAATCTTCTCTACTAGAATTCCGAGTTAGAGGGGTGTAATTGTATGTCAAACTTAATAGAACTCAATACTATATGTCAATATTTACTGACCTTCAAGTCAGCATATTGACCCAGATGTATCAGTAAGATGTAGTATGTACGGTAAAAGAGTTAAGCAGAATACAATTTGAAATAAATGTTGCGATTAAAAGAAGTGGTTTACAAAGCCTTTCTTTTGTTCCTCGGCTAAATGATGAGCACCTGCCGTGACACAAAAAGAGTCAGACAGATACACTGTGTTGTTACGTTATAGTAACAATAGTATAATTATATAGTGTCGGAATGTATAAAACAATTCATTAAAGAGGGGTATGACCCCTCTATACGAGGGGTGTTCCATAAATAATATCATCTGTGCTTTATTTCGCGGAAATCGTGCAATTCATGCACAAAACCACCTCGTGTCGATTGAGTGATCACTGGCTCGTGACACAGGTAAATATCTCGTCCACACGTTCACTTGCCTCGGTACAGTGTACATCGTTTCATAGCCTATTCGTTAGACTATACACAAAATGACAGGAAAACGAGCTGAAACTGTTCTTGAAATTAGGGCCTATATAAAAGGTAGGTCATTACTCGGCATAAAGGTTTTAGATATTCACCGCGAGGTGTGTGACATTTATGGGGAGGGCCAAATGTCCCACAGGACTGTTTGTAGGTGGGTAGCTAAATTTAGTGCTGGGCAGCAGCAACTGAAAGATGCTGCTCGCCCAGGTCCTCATGCAACAACTACGACCAAAGGTAACATAGAAAAAATCCGAAATATCCTCAAAACTGATGCTCGATTCACCGTAAGACAATTGGCTCGAATGACAAACTTGTCGTTAGCAAGAGTTCATGCAATTTTGAAGAAACACCTAAAAGTTAGAAAGATAAATGCAAGATGGATACCCCATTTGTTAACGGATGAGCAAAAGAAGACGCGTGTAACAATGGCAAAAAACTTCTCAAGATGTACCCAAAATATAGTAAAAAGGCTTTTAATAATATAGTCACTGGTGATGAGACCTGGGTGTATTATTATGAACCAAAGCGGAAGGTTTCCAACCGAATATGGGCCACTAAAATGCCAGACGTCCAAGTATTGCCAAACGAATACGAACGGTAAAGAAGGTTTTGTATGCTATTTTTTTCACTAATAAGGGTCCAGCTATTCAAATCCCGGTGCCAAAAGGCAGCACGATCACAGGCAAGTTCTATAAAAACGTTGTTCTGAGAAAATTGAAGAACTACTACAAAAGTAGCCGCCCCAAAACAGGACTTAAGTATGTCCGACTTTTGCATGATAATGCACCCGCTCACAAGGCACGTATTGTGACTGACTTTTGGAGTCAGAGAAGGTTACCGTCCTTCCGCACCCTCCGTATTCGCCAGACTTGGCCCCCTGCGACTATTTTCTCTTTCCAAAACTTAAATATCATTTATCTGGAAGGAGATACAATTCGAGAAATGCCCTTGGATCTGCTGTTTATCAGTGTCTGATGGGTGTCCCATTGAAGAGTATGAAAAATGCTTCCAAAAATGGATTGACCGGCTAAAAAGGTGTATTCTGGCTGGCGGAGAGTATTTTGAAGGGCAGAGCAAATTAAAATGAACAAAAGCACTTCCGCTATATGAGCACCGATGCAAGTGACATTATTTTTGGAACACCCCTCGTAATGCAGCACACTACATGCTTTACAGTTGGTCAATATGCTTTCCTCTTTGTTTGTGCGACGACGGAATAGGCTTAATACTCTATGAAGATTTCATCTGAAACCCGTTTACGGAGGGAGGAAATTAGATATTTGTATTTTGCCAGTTCTGTCGTACCCCAAATGACTTCCCCACAGCTGCTCTGACCTCTGAATAGTCATCGAGTACATGTCTACGATTTTCAAACAAAACAGTGGTGCATACTTAATATCCACTAGTATTTGTATCGTCTTGCGATTTATTTTTTATAAAATGTCGGTGTAGAAGTGTTTAATATAGTTTTTCCGTACTTTTAAATTATGACGTCATTTAAATAATGACGTCGCTTGTTTACCTCTAACGTTTATTTTCAAATCATTTCATTTTGGCAGACATCGTTATGCATGTTGTGGAGTTGTCTGGAGGGGGAATTTTATTTACATTTTGACTTTGGTGAAAGTGGGATAAGGACGAGGTTGGGTACCCGTAAACCAGGGTTAAGTCCCCCAGTAGCTTATTTTGGTTACTGACCGTTCCAAGGCGGTACTCCTGCTTTCAGCCTATGGTCAATTTTGTTGTTTAATATGTTTAATGTTTAATGTTTTTCGTCTTGATATGCGTCCTGTTATGTTTTGTCTTGTGGCTTTACCTTTTCTTGTTTGATGGTGTTTGGTGCGGTGTCATTTCGTGTGTGGCTCTCCCTGTTTGACTATTTTCCCATATTAACAATTAAGCCAAGTTAGTCAACGTCAGTGTGTAATAAGCAGCTGAATCAGACAAATGTTTTGATTAATATTTATGAGTCAATCCATGGAATACACTTGAACCCAGTGAATACAATTGGTGATTTTTAAAATATATGTCATTGCTTAATCCATGATTTGCTTATTTATTTAAATGGAATCTCAATTTTCAGTCCTGGTGCATGATATGGATTGTGATAGGATTGGTTCCCTTTGGTCTTATTCTATCGGAGTCCGGGATGAATGTTAACTGGGCCACTCTGGCTATACCAGTGTTCACAAGCCCGTTTCTGTGGCCCCTGTTACTGACACTGACGTGGTCAAAGGCTACAGGTGCAGGGATGATCTCTGGTAAGTCTACTATAACTGATTACTAATCAAATGAGAACTTGATGTACACTATGATCTTGTAAATATTGTACATTGTATACTCAAGCAAACTACAGTCTTTAAAATAAGGCATCGGCCCGGAACCGAATTGTTTGATATCGTTTAATTGTTCAGACGCAAACAGGCGTGATCAGAAATTTATCTTGAAAAATGGGGGAAAGAGAAATGGTTTTCAGGGACATCTATTTTATGTTAAGAGGCAGGTATAAGCCGGAAGGATTCCAGCGCAGGAAACGTATCCCTTACTACTATAATGCAGTTTAATGTATATGATTGCACTATTGAAGAAAGGAACAAAACAAGTCGCCCCGTACTTCATTCTCAGTGTCGTTATATTTTCTGGTCCTTCGGGATCGTTAGTTTAGTTTTGAAAATTGAATACTGCTTGAGTAGTGTTGAACTTTTAATTAATACTCACGAACAGACTCAATAAAATCAAGTTTCTCTTTTTGCATGTCTACTTTTGCTTTCGAAGGATCACCCATTTTCAGAATTAATGTTAATGTTGGTGTTGTTTTTTCAGGTGGCATTGTTGGTCTGATTTTCTCGATTTCCGGGATGCTCATCACTGGTTCAACGTATGAAGGAGGTCTAGGCAATTTTTTTGTCAACACATCCAAAGACTACAGTCTGTTGTTTTCAATGGTTGGGGGGTTCTTCATCAGCGGACTGTTATGTTTTGGTGTTTCGCTTTGCACACACAAAATACGAACAAACGAAGATGCCGACAAGGAATGGGAAAAGACGATCAACATTGACAATCCACTCCATCCATTCCGATTGGTATATAAAGAGGAATTAGAGGAAATAGGTGCCGGTCCAATTATTACTTCGGAAACAATGGACAGAATATTTATCAAAGCCAAACGCATTTCTTACTATGGAGCTGGGTTCAGTCTTGTGTTATTCCTAATTATAATCCCGGCTGTTGCTCTGAGCTACACTGTTTTGACCCTAGAACAGTTTACAGCGTGGCTAAGAACCCTTCAATGGTGGTGTTTTGGTGGAACGGTTATAGTTGTTGTTGTACCTCCAATTGAAGAGGGATTTCAAATATGGCGGAGGTACAAAGAGAATGAGAAAAATATCATAAAATATAGAAAACCCACAGAACAGGAAAGCAATGGACAATCTGAGATGACCCAGAGGAATAGTGAAAAAATATGATTTTTAAGGCCTTATAATTATTATTTCTCCGATGCATCAATATTATAGATTATGATGTGGCAAATATAATGCTATTCAGATATGTCGTTGATGATCTAGTAGGCTTATAAAAACTTGTTTCACGTTCATATCCAATTAATACCTCCTTTAAAATTATGATCTAATAATGAAGAAATATATTGATGACATAGAACAAATGTTTTGTTGTAAACTGTTCACATGTTAATCAATTATCTTTCGTTTCATCCATACCCTAACATGTGTCAGCAATTCTTGATGGTATTTTTGTAAACTTGAATAACGATAGGTGACGTATCATGTTTGACTTTTCATAACTGCTCATGAACTGACTCAATAAAACCGAGTCTGCATTTTCACGCATCTGCAAACAAGGTAGACCCAGATCAGACGGCTCCTATAGGAGCCGTCTGATCAGTGTCTGCTCTGTTTGCTTTTGACATGATACAGATCAGTTTCTACAGTTTTCGTCAAAGCAAAAAGTTTCCTTGTAAATGGAAAAATAGTAAAGTCGAGCAGGCAAAGCCACATACAAGACGCAACCACCACCAAAACACCGATAGACAGCATGACATATATATACACACACAACCACACACCCAAACGCACACTCACACACGAGATGAACACAGAAAACACCAACAGACACACAAGAGCCAGAGACAAACACTCCACACATGAACAAAATCACAAACACAAAGACACAAGGCAAACAAAAGGAAGAGTGACAAAGAGAGTACCGCCTTGGCACGGTCAAGTTTACATTGTAAAACTTTAGCTAAAATATTCATGATGTCATTATTCCTTACATGAATAATGAACTGGAAAAGTATTAATATAGACATCAAGGAAATGCAGATATAGTTTAATCACTTAATCCTGGTCATTTATTTTCAAAACAGGTATACCCCTGAACAGAAACATGTTTTTGAAATTCACAATAACATATATTAGCACACAGTGTTACACATGCTCCAGACTTTTTATGTATCCACATAATATCGCAAAAAACATTTGTGTCCAGCAGGGAATAATTTGTTACGCTGAGCACGTCTAGGTGAATCTATTCCAGGTCTGACTCTGAAAAATGGAACAACACATGGAGCTAGCTCTAAGGACTATACCAAATATGTTGCTACTGAACACAATTGTCTATAGATATGTATATTTTACCTACTTTGTTAAGTTATAAGCAGATCTCCGCTAACCGTTGATGTATTAAAATGCAATTACATGTATATTCAAACAGTATAATAATTGTTGTTGTAGTTATTGGTATAAGCGCGTACATTTGTATTGATTCTCGATAGCGAAATGCTTAACATTATAAAACATCGAAATTCACTACTCAGTGAAAGGCTTAAAATCAGCCTGTCCGACATAATGAACTCTTATTGTATGTATCTTTGTTCTGCTCTAAGCAGCGCCCAACATTTTGAAAAATAGAAAAGAACCCAAGAAGGAGATGCCACACGAAAATCTACACAATTTAAAGCACATGCACACAAACAACACACACACACATAGGCACGTGTTCGAAAAGGGTGAAAGTTACACGATATAATCATATAAAAAACAAAGATGAAGACAGGAGCGCCATCTTAAAAATGTCAGTAGTAAAACTACCACTTAGAGTTTAAAGTATGCTCGGGAGACGCGTCCAACCTCACCCGTATCCCATCTTCACCTAATCATGTACAAAATACATGTAACCTTATCCCCACTGCTCATCAACAAAGGCGATAACAAACAGCAGTGTAGACAAGTAAAAGGAAACAAATCGAATTGTATTAATACATTGTAATTCAAAATATATATTTATTATTGGTTTATATTTGTAGCAAATTATACATTATAATATAGAGTCAACATTTTTATTAGAAGGGTCAGCACGTAATGCGTTTTTATCAGTCTGACCGTCAATGTCCCTTATAGATGAGAAATGCAAAGGAGAAACCGAGAAAGTATTGCACGTGTTCCAGGCTGAAAAATAAACTGTATAAGTCAACAATCAAAGTACTAAGTCTATGGTGTGAGTTTCAAATCAATTTTGCTTTTTTCCTATGCTTTGAGAACTAAATTTACGTTTCCGACTTGCTTAAAATAGAGAACGTATCAATCTTGGGATCTTTATAAATATCTGTTATCATTTCAATTTGAACGAAATGTGCCTGCAAGTACTTCATCCATTTGAGTTCAGTCATAAACATAGCTTTAGATTTAAACTACTAGTAGTATTATTGTCAAATGAAATATGTTCCAATGGTGGAACATTCATATAAAGAGGTTTCAGAGGTCCCGATAAGATACGTAAATTTAAACATTTTCAAGAATAACTCCTTCTTTCTCCACCAAACCCTATACTGTGACCACTCTTTAGAATCGTCTAGAGAGTGGTCACAGTTTGAGGTTTGGTGGAGAAATGACGATTTTATTATTTGGGTGGGTATGCACCTTTATCTATAGCTCTGAATTATACCCATGCATTGATTGCCGAATATGTTGATATAAAACGATTCTCGAGTTGCTTTGTTGAGGCACTGTTCACATGGTTTCGGAATATTCTTAATTTCAAATTGTGGCTAGTATTGTTATATAGCAGGTTACTGGTGAGCTTTTGAAACCTTGCAAACAGGTATGATCCGAATCGAAACTATAACCCTTAACCCATTACCTCATTGGCTTGCTTTGAATGAATCTACCGAAAAGGATCATTTACTAGAGAAAAGGAATTTTTTAGACTTGTGTAGTTTTGAAACCATTGTGTTAAATAGAGCATTTGCTCCCGTTATTTCACAATGGTTTCAAAACGTGATTTTATAGAGTCACCAAAAAGCGTCAGTATGAGTGAATTGGTAAATAGGTATGATCTGAATTGAAACTGTAACTCTCATTGCATTTTTATGAAAATTAGAAGAAAAATCACAGACGATGATATGTTCCCTTTTGATTTTGATGGGGTTTATTTTTTGTTTAATGGCGCAATAATGTTTAGCATGCTTTGTTGAGTTCCATTATGTTCTACACCATTTGGCACTACTTGACCTTTTTAGTGTCGAGGTGCCCTGAATGATGTTGGTGTGGAACAGACAATGAACAGTCAAGGAAAGTCGTGTACGAGCGCGCATGATTTGTGCTTCTGGCTGGTGTTGCTGCGCATTGTAGTCTTTCATTTTCAAATTTCCTGATATTTTGTGCAGAAGACTGTTACCCAACGTGCAAAGTCAATCGTGTTAATGCAGTAAGAATTATTTCAGAAACTCGATTACTCATCCAAATAAAATTGTACATATTAACCCATCAAATCAATCTCTTCGAAATAAAAATAAAATAAAACCGATAGCAATGGTAACAATTAATAGTTATAAAAAGGAAATATAAACACCGCTATACAATATGCAACCACAGGACATTTGAAACAATGTAGACACAACCACATCCAGACCCTGATTAGGTGATGCAACATATTTGTTTGCAATTGCCGTGTAAACTATGCATTTAATGCAATTTAAAGCCACTATTTCCTTCATCGTCCGTGCATCTTCAACTATGTTTTTCAACGCAAACGATTTCCCAGTCTCTGCTGTCCCATGAACAAGAATATTGTGGCCGTTACTAGCCAATTCAAACCAGAGTTGTTGCAACGACTTCATGTTGCATGGTTTGATGCTTTGAAAAAAGAAGACATCTGGCTTTTACGTTCCATAGATTCGCACTAGCGAGCAAGAAGGTTACCAACCTCCTATCTCCAGAATTGTCCAATCGATAACAGCGTCACTAGAGAGAATACCGTGACCTACATGACCGTTAACAATTCAGAGAAAAGCAAATGTTTATATGGGAAAATAGTCAAACAGGGAGAGCAATATACGAAAAGACGCCACACCAAACACCATTATACAAGAAACCGTACAGCCGCAAGACAAAACATAATGGGGCGCATAAATCAAGACGAAACACATTTAACATTAAGCATATTAAATAACAAAGCTGACCATTTATGCCGATTACGGGAGGACTGAACATGGTGATGTTATCAAAATGGTTAGCCATCGATGTTTTACTTTACACGTTGCGTGATGATCGGTATTTGGAAATAATTTTAATTAAATGTACCTTCTGTGCATTGTATGGTGGCCACATCGTGTCCGAATGGGTGTTGTCTGAATTAGAACGCATTGTGGGATATGAAGGTCGTCCTGTCTGAGTGATGTGGCTTGAATTGTAGCGTATTACTATATGGAGCACATTTCGCGTCTGAGTGGGTGTTGTCTGAATAGGACGTAATTGTTATATGGAGGCCACATCGTGTCTGAGTGGGTGTTGTCTGAATTGCAGCGTAGTGTAATATGAAGGCCACATCGTGTCAGAGTGGGTGTTGTCTGAATTGGAGCGTATTGTTATATGGAGGACACTTCATGTCAGAGTGGGTGTTGTCTGAATTGGAGCGTATTGTTATATGGAGGTCACTTCGTGTCCGAGTGGGTGTTGACTGACACTCTCGCAGTTAATAGAATTATAGTGTGTTTTACAAAGACAGATGTTTGCTTGGTCGGCAAGCCTATTGTTTGAGATAAGGCACTTTGTTTGAAATTGATACCTTATATGCTGAACAACTTGAGTAGGATGAAGACTCGTTGTAAAATTGTTATCAGTCCCAAAGAGACGATTGAACTGTATCTTATATAATATAATTCCTCAGCTTGCACTTAATAATGATCTAAAGATACGAATCAAGAATAAGAAGTTTTAAAACGACTAAACAAATCACAGTATACCATATGAGACAAGCGAGCTACTTCGTACCTACAACACAAAATCTAGTATCTACTGCAGCATTAGGCCTCAACATCTACAAGGAAAATTTCTAAACCGGAATTTCAATAAAGAAGAATTCAGGTTTTGTGTGTACGTAGCTGCTTAATCAATGTCGAAAGGCATGTAGAACGCTCCTTTTGGAGAGTTTTTATGACGTTCGCCATGTATTTAGCTGCTACCTGTCTTAACCCATTACTTCATTGGCTATTTTAGATACAACCTATTTGAATAAAAGGAGCATTAAAGAGGAAGTCCCTACAATGATCACATATTTTCAATAATATCATAAAACTTGGTATTTGTTATGCTCTATCATTATTATGAAGGTTCCCAATTTGAACTTATATCAAAAAATGCCCCTGTGATACAAATAAACCGATTTCATCAATACTGATAATTTTTGTTCTACAACACAATATTATTGGCCTTTTCCGTTAAATTCTTCCGCGTTTTGCCGATGATCACCCGATCCCTCCATTGTTTACGTAATAGCTTTCTCGGAAGTGGTCGGAGAATCGCGAATAGGGCGAACAGTTACGAAACTAAAACCCAATCCGAATAAAAATGAAACTTCGGGTAGTAAAACCGGGATCGGCGATATCAAACACATTGACGTTTTGTCATTATAAACGGTAATTGGATGGGGCTTTTTGCGATATACTACTTTTCAGCATATAAATAAACGAGTTTTGTATATTTTAAGTGTTTATGAAACGCGTCAAATGTAGGGACATCCCCTTTAACTAGGGAAGAGGAAAAATTTAGAATCTTGTAATTTGAAACCATTGTGATAAATAGAGCATTTGCTCCTATAGGAGCAAATGCTCTATTTATTACAATGGTTTCACAAAGTGACTTTTACAGAGTCGTCAAAAGTCGTCAATATCAGGGAATGGGTTTAAAGATCGACATTGATACCAATTTGAACGGCCGGTTTGGAATGGGGTTACTGTTAATATTCCAATCATTTTGATATGGTTGCCATACAGATCTTTTGAAACAAACGTTTGTCCTACATTCTGTCCATATTTCAAGAATCTACAATACCTCTCTTATTCTGAGATTATAAGACATGTGGTAGCTTAATGCAAGGCAAAGGTCATATGCTGAAACACCCGTAGAGGCTTTCTGTAGTCCTTTTGCTCTGCACTGAGGTGTAATCTGATTTAATGGACATTATTTGTGTTGTTGAGTTGTCGCTATAAAGACGCTCTTCTGTACATTCCTTTTGTTAAGAAGTAAGAGTTTCATGGTTAAAGGTCATGAGAAGAAAAATGTCTTATATGTTTGCAGAGCTGCATACTATAGGTCAAGCATGTGAATGAGTATTTAGTCCTACGATAATGGTGATAGTGTAAACCGATATCTCCGACTTAACCCTTCGCTTGCTGAATCCTTCTTTACCCATACCCTGTTGTATAATTATTTATATATTCACTATGTACAAGTATTTCGCTATACAATCGTTGCTGTGTAGTGCACTGGTTGCACAATCAACTTGTAAATAGTGCAGACCCTGATGAGACAGCTCCTGCAGGAGCTGTCTCATCTGGGTCTTCACTATTTACAGGTAGGTATATTGACGTGAATAGCAAGCGAAGGGTTAAGTTATGGGTTGAAATGTGTACCGACATTGCTCAGTACAAAAAGGTTGCCGACTACAGTATTTAAAATTCGCAGAGCACTAGTGTTTAAGTTCGAAACGTGTAGACGAATTGTCATTATTTTGCCGACGGTTAGCTCAGTTCGCTTCTAAAGCGGATCTTTCCAAAGACTTAATATAAAACATATACGTATGGCTTTCTTGTTTAACGCTAAGCATATGAGGATAGTGCATGGTTTTAGAATAATGTGTATTGGTGTGGTATCAATACATGTGTCTACAGTTTGTTATCAGTGTATGGCGCTTCAATTCAAATACGGGTAACATGTAGGTAAGATCTGTCACTAAGTGACAATTGACACCAAGTCAAAGGTCAAGGATAAACCATGCCTCGTCGCACCCAATTTTATTGTCATCAAATGTTGATTTTCTAAAAACATATATTAAAAATATACTGTCACGAAATTTGGATCCTGATGAATTGCGCCTCATCTTCATCCAAACTGATTGCTTACACCGCCACCAGATAAAAGAATTATACGACCCGTTGGGGGCTTCATACAGTGAATATTAAACTCAAAAAGTGAGTGTAAATGTAAGGTGAACATTAACCCTTTCCCTGTTCTGTGTTTATTACAAATTGCAATACCTACTGAATATTTATGGACAAAAAGGTTATAATGAAATAATGGAACATGGAGCATTGTAGCCATTTTAGAAAGTAAAGACACAGATCTTTGAAATTCTATTAGCTAACGGAGTAGTCCCTGATCAGACGGCTCCTCTATGATCTGCATTAGAACGCTCTACAAATACAGATGAACAGACGTGCTCTACAAATACAGCTGCATAAGAATGCTCTATAAATATAGCTAAATGATATAGCTTTTCAAATACAGCTAAATGATATTGCTTTTCAAATACAGCTAAATGATATTGCTTTTCAAATACAGCTAAATGATATTGCTTTTCAAATAAAGCTAAATAGACATGCTCTATAGGTACAGTATACAATTGCTCTATAAATAAATAGAGGATCTTACATGAGTGTTCTTGATTATTGGATTTATTAAATGAGTCTTTTTAAAACGATAAAAAACGAGCTTTAGCGAGTTTTTTTTATCGTTTTAAAAAGACGAATTTAATAAATCCAATAATCATGAACACGAATGCAAGATCCTATTTATAACATAACACACACAAATGTTATTTGCAGCCAATATTTCAGCAGTAACGTGGATTGTTATAAATTCTCCTTACATATAGAAATGATGAATGAAAGGTGTTATTAGGTTCGCTAGGTAACTGGGACAAAGTAGGTCCAAATTTTCCAACTTTATTTTTTACTTACTATCATATCAACCAGGATCTAATTCAGACCTCTCTGGTATTCAATTTAACTGTGATAGTTTATGATAAAAAAAACATACAGAAACACGTCAAAATAATTTTTGAGTTACAGTTTCGACATACATAGTTACAAACACGTCACATTATGACGTCATTGTACACAACATGTGTCTATGTAAAGCGCGCCATTTACATGAAGACCTACATACCTGTAGTCGCCAACACGTCCGACACTCACTGTTAATGGGATTCGAAATGCGCCTTCGTTTTGGTATATTAAGCCCTTCATTAGTGTTGTATGTATACACATGGACATGGACATTTCCACCGAGAAAAAAAATCTCGATTCAAGTTCAGTGAAAATGTTTGAAATGGACAAAAGATTCAGTACGAACTGCTGCATAAAATGTGTTGGAACAGGAGGAAGATTTTCGCGATCAGCTGAGTTAGTGAGTATAGCATATTTGAAATATGTTTGTGCTGTGCTGGATTCAGATGACTATTGTTGTTGATTGATGAGATATTTGTATGAGTAGAAATCTGCATAAACAAAAGGACATGCGGTGAAGAAAATGCAAAGTTGAGGAGGCATTTTAATTTAAATGTAGAATTGATTGTATGGGTCAGAGTAGCTGGTAGGTCTTTTTTGGCATACATTTTGTATATGATTCCTGACAGCGATTACAATTTGTATTATTTTATCGAAATTAAGGCGCAAGTGCCAACAATCCTTTGCCATCTATCGTGACTCAATCGTGGACAGGTAGGTCGACCACCGTCCGCCAGTTTGTTTGTTTTGACAGCGCGTATGAATCGTTCGAATGTCATTCGGTCGTTCGAATGTTATTCACTAGTGATTATATGCCCATGATTATCAAAAAATAAATGATAGTGTTACGTCACGCTGAAGCCACGTGTTATGTTATAAATATAGATAAAACGCACTACACACACAGCTTATAGCATTGCACTATATATACAGTTAAACCGACATGCTCTACAATAGAGCTGAATTAAAATGTTCTACAAATTCAATGTACAGCTAAATAGGTATGCTCTATAAATACAATATAAAAGTGCTCTATAAATACAGCTAAATAAAAATGCACTACAAATACAGCTTCTAACGCTGCTCTATAAATACAGCTAAACTAACATACTCTACAAATATAGCTGAATTAAAATGTTCTACAACTAAAGCTAAATAATCATGCTATTTAAATACAGCTGAATAAAAATGCCCTACAAATACGGCTGAACAACAATATCCTACAAATACAGCTAAATGGATATTTTCTGCAAATACAGCTGATACATGTATATACATATATAGAGAAAGAGAAAGGCCTGTACTGATATGTATTACATATACAAATATTATTGTTAAATATATCCATTACATTTGGCTTTTACAAACACATTGAACATATAAGATATACAGTAAACCCCCTCAAATCTAAACCGGACGTTAAATTTAGTATGAATATCGGTCTTGGAAACAGGTGAAAGCTTAATGCAGGGTAAAAGTTGTGCAGAAAGCTCCTCTAGGAGTATTCTGCATGACTTCTACTGTACCTTGGATATACAGGCGTTTGATTGCATCTACTTGCGCTTGCTTTTAGGAATAACCTAATGACCTACTAACATTTTTCACTAAAATCCAAAGTTTTCTTATAAATCTAATATCCGCGAATTATATTTTTCCAATATGTTTGCGTGATTATGTCAGTATCAAATTGTGTAAAAGGCAACATTCCCTAGAAAATCTCAATACATGCACAGTTGTAGGTAAGATACATACTGAGTTATCAACATCTCTTATTTTTGAGTCAAACTAGCTTCTTTTATTAGAATTGTATCAGAGAGGCGATTCCAATGAATTGCCTACACGATAAGGTTTGGCGGAGAAATATAGAAACCACAGTAGACCCCTCTAAGGTTACCACATAAAGAAACGGCATAGGTGTCTTTAGAAGCAGGTAGTTATTTAACGAATTCCTCCTAGACTAATTTTTAGATCTAAACTCTTTCAATTAATCTACCGAAAAGGAGCTAATTATAGAAACGGAGAATTGGAAAGTTGTGTAAATTTGAAATCATTGTGATAAATAGAGCATTTGATCATATAGAGCAAATGCTCTATTTATCACAATGGTTTCAAAAATGAGCTTTACATATGCGCAAAAAGCGTCAGTAGGAGAGATTGGGTTAACATATTCCCTGATAATTACGACTTCTGATGACTCTGTAAAAGTAACTTTGTGAAACCATTGTGATAAATAGAGCATTTGCTCCTATAGGAGCAAATGCTCTATTTATCACAATAGTTTCAAACTACAAAATTCTAAAATTTTCCTTTTCTCTAGTTAATGCTCCTTTTCGGTAGATTTATTCAAATAGGTTGTATCTAAAATAGCCTATGAGGTAATGGGTTAATGCAGGACAAAAGTAATGCAAAAGGTCCAAGGAGGAGTTTTCTGAATAAATTTCGCCCTAGTAATAGCTACCACCTACCTCTAAGACCCAGAATTATAAATCAGTTTAGTGGTCGCATTATAGGGGGTTTGCTGTATTCTACGTTTAGTTCCTAATACACCTCCTATCTACGACACTGACAAGTACCCAGCTGGGTGGATTCAACTTTATTTCAACACTTCTATGCTAAGGAGTTCTACAATTTAGGAATTCGAGTAGCTAACAGCAAATCAGATTACTCCAATATTTAATATTGTAATGGCACTATTTGTCGTCTAGCGCTATAACATATTAGCTCAGTTGTCCGTTATCTAGCTAGATAAACAATTAATATGACACCATTCAAATGAGTTCAATTAGCTAGTGTTTTACGGTTACAAGATTGAACCAGGGCACTATGTTATAAAACATTTTGCATGTGTCTGGTTTCATTCTCAATTATCTGATTGGCCAGAATTTGAGCGAAATGCAACACCTGACTAGTCGGGTATACAGTAAAACCTCCCTATAATGGCCACTAAATTACATCAAGTATTTTGTGTAAAAGGCAGGTGGCTGCTTAAAGCAAGGTGAAAGTAAAACAGAACGTTCCTATAGGAACGCTCTGTTTCACTAACACCTTGCTTTAAGCAGCCACCTGCCCTAATTACCAACTAATTAACACAATTTAGTGGCCGTTATAGAGAGGTTTTACTGTACATGCATACTTAAGAACGAACCAAGACACAAACTGGGAAGTTATGTAACCCCGGGACCGGATCATAAATGTGTGTCTGAGGAACTTATGAAAACTACGGACCCCTATTATTGACTGTTCAGGATCTAAACTCTTTGTCAATTTGGGTAAAATCTAACGGGTGCTGAAAGTTGCAAAATACACTGTCACCAAACACTGTTTTTCTGACACAGAAGCAGGTCCGGTGTGATAAAAAAATTCTAGCTTGAGTCTGAATTCTTTCTCAAGTCTCTAATTGGTCAGGATTTGAGTTCCATTTAAAATTAAACAAACCAATCAAATGATTGATGATGAACTTAGACTCAAGTGAAATGTTTCATAACTTCGAATCCTGGCCTATTAATAAACCACTGTTCGTTGGTTCATTCTCAAGTATCTGGGTCTATACTTCTTACCTCTTCGCTTACTATTCACGTCAATATACCTACCTGTAAATAGTGAAGACCCAGATGAGACAGCTCCTGCAGGAGCTGTCTCATCAGGGTCTGCATTATTTACAAGTTGATTGTGCAACCAGTGCACTCCACAGCAGTGATTGCACAGCAAAATACTTGTACACAGTGAAGATATATGTAATTATACAACAGGGCATGGGTAAAGAAGGAGAAATGTATTTTACAATTCAGCAAGAGAAGGGTTAACCTTTTGAATTCAAACCTGAGCCATTGAAAATTATGTTAACCAGTTCCCTCAAATAAACGCCTTTTTGTGCATTTGCAAACAGAGTAGACCCAGATAAATGAATAAACACGGTTGTTTGTAATGGCAGGTGTTTGCTTATTGAAAACAAAAACTCCCTCTGCGAGCTTCTGCTTAACGTTCGCCTTGCATTAAGCTACCATCTGCCTATAAGATCCAGAATTTTATCTAAATATGATTGTCGCTTTTGAGAGACTTTACCTTTGATTTAATGAAAACTTTAAACTATGTTGACAGATTAAGTACAAAAGTAGCTTTTTATTGCTACCTAAATTCAAGAAGCGCAAGAGTCACATGTGTGTACAACTATTGCCTATAGTTAATCTAAAAGCAAAAACATTCGTATGACATAGTTAAACCGTCGAACAATCGCTTGCACCACTATCTGCAACCAGTACACATTTGGAGATAGAGTAGAACCAATCTTAACCCTTCTCTTGCTGAATTTTAAAATACATTCGTCCTTCTTTACCCATGTCCTGTTATATAATTACATATATCTTCACTGTGTACACGTATTTCGCTCTGCAATCACTGCTGTGGAGTGCACTGGTTGCACAATCAACTTGTAAATAGTGCAGACCCTGATGAGACAGCTCCTGCAGGAGCTGTCTCATCTGGGTCTTCACTATTTACAGGTAGGAATATTGACGTGAATAGCAAGCGAAGGGTTAAAGGGACTAAGAGGTCTAATTAAGCGAACTAAGAGGTCTAAGCGGACTAAGAGGTCTAATTATGGGTAGTGCATGTCAACGATTATGCAGAAAGCTGCTACATGAACAGTCTGCATTACTTTTGACCTGCATTAAGCAACCACCTGCTTTTTAAGACACATGTATCCAATAAATGAATGACTGCTTGAAACAGGTTCTATTGTAAATAAAATGTCGACGCTTAAGCTTATTGGATAGTCCTGGCATGTTCATGATTGGACATCTCTTTATTACATGAAGCAGAGAGTCAGTTTCGCCGTTGACATTTTGTGTTTTGCTGGCTGGAATAAACTGAGTTGGTTGATTCGGTGCTATGGTTGAGACTAAAGCGAATAAACATGTATTTATACACATGTGATTAATAAAAAAAACCTGTATCTATTCAATGGAAAGGTTTCCATTAAATGGTTCTGTTTCTGAATAAGCAAGGACGAGTTTCCTCTGAGTTGGGCTAATTATTACTTTTCGATGTATAATTTGAACGCACGTTCCACAGTATTTCATACCTTGCTGATATTGAAGAGCTTCAGTTTTCATTTTAGATGTTGTTCTCTTGGTACAAAACTATCCCCAAATTGATGGACGAAAGCCTCGTTATAAAATTATGATATTTGCCAATATACTTATAATCTGTATGTTATTATCACCACTATCATCGTCCTCGGTGCTAAAACGCCGTAACCCTAGTTGAATAATCCACTGGAACACATGTACATTTGAATTATCTTCACACCGAAACTGATTACAACGGTCTTCTAAGGACACGGGCGATCAATTTCCGGAAACTATTTCTATATTGTAAAGAATTAAAGGCATAAAGAAACGGATTCACGGCGCATTTCACCCACAACAACCACACAAAAAATTCGTAAAGGCTGTAATTGTAACATGCCTCACAAAAAGAAATGATGACAGTTGTGATGCTGTATGGAGCCCAAAGCAAAAGGAACGTTGCTACAAGACTGGTAAGAAGCTTGGCAACTTTTGAGTCACGTGGAGGGGTTTTATTCGATGTAAGCCTTCCAGGAACATTCTGTGCGTTTCCCGCACTCGTCGTTGAAGAAGATGGTACAATATCATTTGGCGACGTGAGCTCTTTCAGTTTGTTTGTTGTTGATTTGCATCGCGAAATTCCTGATTTTACACCTCCAGTATTAGAATGGATACTCGAAATAAGGGGCGCAACTTTATTCCTCCGGTTGATTTTGAAAAAGATGATTGCATTGAGTGTAGTCATCAGCACAAACGGGAGAACGAATTCTATGACAGCCGTGGTTGTGGTAAATACGTTATCATGTGCAAACTCGACGTCACAGTCCATCGGTTCAACGGTGGAATAGCCAACCCAGTGGTCCCATCCTATTATTGCTGGCCCATAAGCGAAGAACGAAATAAGCCATGAGATGGCAATCTCGAAGTAGGCTATCCTTAGTGTCATTTTGGTTGTGTATCTGGGTCCAAAGTAAACTAGGAACAGTCGATCCAAGCTCAGAATTAACATCAGAACGATTGTCTCAAAACATAGTGTGTAATCGATTACGGACCAAACTTTGCAGAATGCATAGCCGAAAGGCCATGTGAATTCGAGAAGCGTATAAACTGCATATATGGGCATGCTCAGACTGGAAATAAGAAGGTCAGCAACAGCAAGATTGAATATGTAGAAGTTGTAGACAGAGTGGAGCTTCTTGTTTGTTACGTAAGCGATGACCGTAAGACCATTGCCTAGGAAGGCGATCAGGATCAGCAAAGCGATTCCAATTCCCGACGATATTTGGACCGCCGGTGTCATGTGAACTATGCCTTCATGCATGACTACGCTTCTGTAATGTAAATGGAGAATGGGTCCATGTATATCTCAGTTAGAGTCAAAACATTGTATTAACGAACTTGTGTTATGCATCCACTTCGCCCAAAACATTGGTGTTGAAAAAAGGTGATCGCTGAATACTCGTACATTTACAGCAGAACTTGTCCTAAGCGGTCATTAATTTATTGAACAGAAGGAGTCTTAAAAAGCAGATAGTTGCTTAATGCAGGTCAAAGGTAATGCAGAAAGCTCTTATAGAAGCTTTATGCATTACATATGTACATTTGACCTGCATTAAGCTACCACCTGCCTTACAAACCCATAAGTAGACCTCTTTTCTGTGGCCTTTTAACAGATTCTACTGTATATGTTGTTTTTAAGAAAACGAGAAAATTAAATAAACCAAAATTGCGGCAGATGGCAAATCTTGCAATGAACTTGACAGCGATTAAATAAACGAAAAGTGCTGCAGACGACAAATTTTGCAGACAACAATATTTGACAGCGATTAAATAAACGAAAGGTGTGGCAGACGACAAATTTTGCAGAAAACAATATTTGAAAGCGATTAAATAAACGAAAATTGTAGCAGACGACAAAGTTTGCAGACGACAATATTTGACAGCGATTAAATGAACTAAAATTGTAGCTGACGACAAATTTTACAGACGACATTATTTGACAGCAAAACAGCTGGATACGGTCTTAACATAGTCTGATTTCAACAGTTCATTTAACCCAATTATAAAACTATCTGTAGGTTTAGATTTTGACATTAGATATTAATATGATACGCTATGGCAATGCGATAAATCATTCGTAAATTAAACAGTACTTGGAAAATTGTTCATCTGGCAAAACTTGGTATTAATATTTCAACTCTCGGCAATGTAAATCAGATCTACTACCACAATATGCTAATAGCTAATAGTTTAACAAATATTTGCTTCAGAACTAGATTACTTTTAGCATGGTGAATAAATAGTGTGCATATGCGTGTGCGTGCGTGCGTACGTGCGAAAGTGTATATGTGCGTGCGTGCGTGCGTGTGTGTGTGTTTAACGCCCAACCAACACGTTACAGTAGTTCAGTTGTATGGAGACGGTTGAGATATATATAGTGTTATCACACTGTATTAGTATGTCATAGGCGCATGTCATGATACCCCATCCAGTCATAATGTTAACTGACACCGGACAGACAGTTATATTTCATAGCACTTGCCTTGTAATACCGAGCGTTATCAAAGGAGCTGCTACTTTCATTTGTAACGTGCTTTGCATGTCTCGGTCGGGGATCAAACTCGCGACTATCAGCCCCGAAAGCCGACGACGCAACCATTGAGCTAAACGGGCGGTAAGCCAATAGCTAAATTTATGTCTTCGGATTCAGACTTCTAACCAACATGTGTAATCAGTGTGTTGACCAGTTTGAGCCATAATGAGATGTCGGGTTACTCAACTCCTTATCTGGATACACACCGTTTGAAAATAATTCTCCCGTAACATGCCAAAGAATTGCAATTACATGTACAGGACCCAAAATCAGGTAATTTAAGCCTGTGCATAGTCTTTAATTAAGACATCATATATGATTTTATTTTAACCTCTTTTGAAAGGTTGATCATTTTAAATTAATTGTCTGAAATAGGCAGATATTTGCATTCACTAAAAGCTTGAACTGTTCAGAATTGCTCTTAACTTAAATAAGTAAAGCATTGCAGTAAAACGAAATATACTTCTTTGTGTTCACGGCAGATGGAGGCCACTGACACTAAATTTAAAAAGAATATAGTTCTATATATAAAACACATATTATATTATATATATAGTTCTATATTATAGGAGTTAAGTACAGAACTAAATTCTTTTCGATCTAGGAGTTTGCCATGGAAGAAGCTATAGAATTAGCTCTACATTGTGTCATAAGAAAATAGAGCAGATCCTAATCCGACGGCTCTAGCAGGAACAATCTGACATAGCAAAAAATAATCTACTTATCAGAGGTCCAATGATCTGCATCTTTTCAAATTATATTACTGGGTTTGTCAACACAGATTCATGCATAAATTTGTGCATAATATATACCATTTGATGTCGATTTAAGGGTGTTCGAGTAGGGCACGAAACGTTCAAATAAGACTATTATTGTGAGCACGCGCTGACTATTCACGATGTTTTAGTTACACCGACTGCATGAGCGCGTAAATAGAATTAAACTTACTATTCTCAACAGACGATTAGATTACAAATTAGTCAGAATGTGCCGAGGGTAGTTTAGATGCGTGTTCTTTCAGTTGGACCCTGGTATAGTTGCATACAATTAAAAATACTGACATCGTATTGAAACCGTGTCTTTATATACGGGAAGTCTGCCACTTGTTACTATGTCATTATAAACGGGGAGTCTGCCACTTGTCGCTGTGTCATTATAAACGGGGAGTCTGCCACATGTCATTGTGTCATTATAAACGGGGGATCTTCCACTTGTCATGTATTATGGCTGTATTATAAGTAGTAGTATTTAATAATAATAATAATAATTAATAATAATAATAATATGACATGTAACGTCATAATATCTATTTTGAAGGTAAAAACTCGTTCTAGAAATTTTAACATAACACTATCAATATAATTAAATTAAATAAATATTCTTGAATATGCTGACACTATTAAATCAGTACAGTGATTGTAAAATATTTAATTTACAGACATACGTATATATTCAATTTACCTTTGAAGAAACACCGCCAGAAGCACTATATAACTCCTCACACTCCCTCCTCAGGCAGTCCCACTTTGAAGTATTATCGAAGAAATTAAAGAAGACTCGTCACTTTCTGCTAGTTGATTCAATTTTCCCAGAATTAAAGGTAGTGCCAACTGATTAATCAGTGTTATTGGAAATTATATTTATAATGACCATGAAACTGCTTTGTGTGTGTCATTCCTAACACTGGACTTGTAGCCTAAGCCTTCCAGTAGAATGTAATTAAGGGTGTGTTAGAGGTCAAGCTTCAGATCTATTGACCTCTTTCATTAAAAAGGACAGTGTCGTATCACTTAACCTTTTCAATGGGGGAAACGAATCACTAATGTCCGTTGCAAACAGTGTAGACCTAGATTGGTAGGCTCCTAGAGGAGCCTTCTCATCAGGGTATGCACTGTTGGTCATGCGACACTTTTCTTCACAAATATCCATGGACATTCACGGTAAGCTCGACTTGTTTAAATTTTGGAATAGTACATTTGAAAATCCAACGTTGGAAGGATTAAGTAGTTATGCAAGTTTACATCATAAATGTGTCGTTTTATTATGTCATGTTTTTACGCAAAATAAGACAAGATGCTATATAGTAAAAGTACATGTATGAGTCGTGCAGGAAACATCACATACAAAACACACAGCCGCCCGAACAGCGCCTAGACAAAAACAATTAATGTACATGCATATCAAAAGACAGAAAGAGACGCACAAAGACCTAACAAAGAATAGGGGGAAGATGGAAGTACCGCCTTGGAACGGTCAGTGCCAATTGTCACTGGGGGTTTAAACCGGTTATGGGGCTCCCAACCTCAAACTTATGCCATCCCCACCGAAAGACAAACAGTGTAAATAAACATATCCCCTCTCCGACCAATCTACAAGATTTGTAGTAAGGTCCATTTTGTTCACTACGTTTCAGAATCATAATTAGTGTATCATCCAGTCTCTCTCTATGTCTCTCTGTCTCTGTATGTCTCTCTGTCTGTCTGTATGTATGTATGTTTCTCTCCCTCCCTCCTTCTCTCTAGCTCTGTCTGTCTGTCTGTCTCTCTCTCTCTCTCTCTCTCTCTCTCTCTCTCCTCTCTCTCTCTCTCTCTATCTCTCAGCAAAACATTAAGAATCAACATAAGGACTGCAAACTCGCACATCCGATCATGCAATCCAGATTCAAGTACATATATTAGTAAATAGCAAGATCGCCGACTGGTGTACCAGTCTGTTTCTACCAAACTCAAGGAAATAACAGACCAGATTTCAAAGAATTGGATATACTCGTACATGTACATGTACATTAAATCGAGACACTTGTGATGCTTGTTAATTATTACAAAACATCATTTTTATTCGATCATTTAAAAGCATGGCAAATTAGTTTGGGGCGGTAAACATGTTGTTGTTTTTTCAAAGTTACTCCTGGAGAATTCAACATGTCTTCTATGCTTGAATATTGACTAGTGAAACAAGCAACCTTAAAATTCACCCAGATGATTTATGGTTCGATTTGTGATATAAAGGATTACATGTACTTAGTGATTTACTCTATAAACACGTATTTTAACGCCTTTGTAAACAGACTACAATGTAGATCCAGAGTCAGGGTCTGCTCTGTTTTCTGCCATGGTAAACAATTCTGTCCACGTACTATTACAACAAATAATCTAATCAATATTCATGATGTCATTGTTTCTTACATGAATATTCACGGAGTAAGGATTAACTGTCAGAGTGGCAGGAGACAACATTTGTATTCGAAAAAGTACCTGGCATACAAACTCCTTCGTTTATACAGCAATACTCGTTTGTGGATATAATTTTCATATGGGAATTTGCATCTGCCAAGGGCACTAAAATATATAATATCTAGGGAACTAAAGTACAAAATGGCTTTAATGGCACGCGGCTGCTTAATCCTTCCCCTGTGCAATGTTTATTCAATAATGAAATATGGAAGGTGGAACATTATAGCCATTTCAGAAAGTAAAGAAATATAGGAGCCGTCTGGTCTGGGTCTACTCCGTTTGCAAATGCATGAAAACACGTTTATATATGAAGGAAAGGGTTAATGCATTATGACAGCAATACGCTCTGCATAACTTTCGTCCTGTAGTAAACTTCTCAGAACTGTACATGTGGCAGACGGCAACTAAAGTCTATGACACCTAGCGCACAGAGGAGTTCAAATTTCCAAGCGAATTTCCGGTGAAATGAGGTAAAGTGACCCCTCGTAGTAGATCGACCGGGTTCGATTTATTATATAGTACTCTGAACCCCCCCCCCCCCGCCCCCCCCCCCCCCGGTCATTTTACTATAAAGTAAAGTGACTCCCTTGCCATAGTATAATGACCCCCCCCCCCCCCACTTAATAGTATTGTGACCCACTCTTTTTATCGTAGTAGGTCGACCGAGAGGTCTATATATTTTATAGTACAATGACCCACGGTCATTTTACTATAAAATAAAGTGACTCCTTTGGGAAAATACATCCAATACGGGATCAATAAATCATATAGTACTATGACCCCATGCCATTTGCCAAAATACATCCACCAAGGGGGGGGGGGGGTCGATATATTATATAGTACTATGAACACCCCCCTTGTCATTATATTATAAAACATCGTGACTCCCTTGCCAAAATACATACACGATTGGGGTCGATATATTATATAATACAATGACCTCCATGCCATTTTAATATAAAATAAAGTGACTCCCTTGCAAATATACATCCACTAATGTGGTCGATATATCATACAGTACTATGACACCCGGTCATTTTACTAGAAAATATAGTGACTCCCTTGCCAAAATACATCCACCGGGGGTCGATATATTATATAGTACTATGACCCCCCAGTTCATTTCACTATAAAATATAGTGACTCCCTTGCCAAAATATATCCACGATGGGATCGATATATTATACAGTACTATGGTCCCCATGCCATTTTACTAGAAAGTACACCGACTCACTTGCGTAAATACATCTCCGATGGGGTTCGATATATTATATAGTACTATGACCCCCAGCCACTTTACTATAAAACATAGTGACTCCCTTGCCAAAATATATCTACGATGGGGTCGATATATTATATAGTACTATGACCCCAATGTCATTTTGCTACAAAATATAGTGACTCCCTTGCCGAAATACATCTACGATGTGTGTTCGATATATTATATAGTACTATGGCCCCATGTCATTTTACCAGAAAATATACCGACTCCCTTGCCGAAATACATCCACGATGTGTGGTCGATATATTATATAATACTATGACCCCCCATGTCATTTCACTATAACATACAGTGACTCCTTTGCCAAAATACATCCACGATGGGACGGGTCGATATACATGAGGGTCATAGTACCATATAACATATCGACCCCCATTGTGGATGCATTTTGGCAAGGGAGTCACTATATGTTATAGTGAAATGACATGGGGTTCATAGTACTATATAATATATCGAACCCCCCCCCCCCCCCCCTGGTGGGTGTATTTTGGCAAGGGAGTCACTATATTTTATAATAAAATGGCATGGGGTCATAGTACTATATGATTTATCGACCCCGTAGTGGATGTATTTTTGCAAGAGAGTCACTATATTTTATAGTAAAATGAGATGGGTGTCATAGTACTATATAATATATCGACCCCCTCACCGTAGATGTATTTTGGCAAGGGGGTCGGTATATTTTCACGTTGAGGTATATAACACAGTTTGAGCCAGTTTAACAAACATATAACTTGTCAGGGGCAATAACATTTTAGGAAATCAAAGGACACAAGTCACACAACTCAAATGATCATTATGTTACCTTGACATGGTGTGAAACAATCATTTAAAAATAGATGACTCCCGCTTGAGCTGTGAAGAAGATACATAATGGTATATATTTGCTACGATTTTAAGTCCTAAGAGAATCAAGGTAAGCAACTCTAATCATTTTTCATGTTATAAATTATCTATCAACCTCTAAATATATTCATTGACGTTTTCAAAGGAAGTTTTCATTCATGTAACTACTGACACAAACAAAATATTGAATTGACTGACTGAACAAGGAACAAATTATCAGATTTTTAACAGTTTAAAGGCATTTCAAAGCTCCTTATATAAGTGACCCCCCCCCCCCCATATAAACAGTATCCAGCTGTGCTGATTGATTCCCTGGAGTGCTCCTGCAGTGTCCAGTCAGGGTCAATGACCATATGAGATAAAGTTATGCAATTATACCTTGATCCAGGTAGATAGGCATATAAGGTGCATGGCTGTACACTTTTTGTTTTTGTGTGAAATGACCAATAAAAATATCTTTAAAAAAATTTAACCCTAAAATTCCCTCATATAAACCTGTTTTTACGCATTAGCAAACAGAGTAGACCCAGACCAGACGGCTCCTATAGAGCCGTCTGATCAGGGTCTGCTCTGTTTGCTTTTGACATGATATAGATCGGATTCTACAGTTTTTGTCAAAACTTCTCCTTATAGAAATAATTTGTTTTAGGCATAAAAATAAGCGTAGACCCAGATCAGACGGCTCCTATAGAAACTGTCTGATCAGGGTCTGTTCTGTTTGCTTTTTGACACAATATAGATTTGATTCTACAGTTTTTATCAAAGCTAAAACTTCTCTTTATGGAAATAACATATTTTACGCATTAGCAAATATAGTAGACCCAGATCAGTTTTTGTCAAAGCAAACAGGGAAAGGGTTAATAGGTGTTTAGAAATAATTCTAGCTCTAGGTGTGAATATCTGATAATCAGTCAATTAAAGGGGTCATTAATTTTTTAACAAATGAAATTGAGAAGAGTTACTCATTTTTTGAGTAACAGTAACAGTAATTATTAATTGACAATAATTTTGATTAACTTAAATCATTATTTGTTTTAAAAATCAAATTCAAATAAATACAATTAATAGCAAGGAGAAAAGTCTTTATCAAACACCTAAATTTCAACTAAATGCCAATAATAAATATAATCTGAAAATGGGTGATCCCTCGAAAGCAAAAGTGGAAATACAAAAAGAGAAAATTGCAGACTCGGTTTTATTGAGTCTGTTCATGAGTAGTAATTAAAAGTGCAACACTACTCACGCCCCCTAGCACCGGCTTAAGCAGTATTCAATTTTCAAAACTAATAACATGAAAACTAATGATCCCGAAGGACCAGAAAATATAACAACGCTGAGAATTAAGTACGAGGCGACTTTTTACGGCCGCCACACAAGACTATATTACATGTCTCGCATAATCAAAAATATTAAAATAAATGATCATAATGATACTAAATACTTTTTTTCAGTCACATAAATTAACTGCAGAAATAAACATAACATTATATAAAGAAATCAAAGATAATCAAACTATCATTTCATTTACCTGTAGATATTTTATCAATAATTCTACTGCATATGACAGACTTGATAATTGACTATTGATATCCAGCTGTGAAATTCCCAGTGTGGCACCATAGAGCACCCGAAATACACAGCATGGGTCAACATTCCTTTCGAAATGCCTTTAAACGCATATTTAACTAATCAAAGGCAATACCTTCAAAATAACCAGAGCGAGGGAACTGAAATCACAAAGGTTCACAACAATTCATGCTGGGCAACATTTCTGTGAAGTTTCAAGACTAGCCCTATTAGGTTTAGAGTTATGTGTGGCTTAAAGTTCGTCATAAACTAAAACACATTCCAACTTGACCGGGGGTCATAGTACTTTATAGTAAATCGACCCCTGGTCAATCTACTATGGTGGTCATTTTGTTATATGGGGGGTCATAATTTTACATGTAAGTGGGGTCATAGTACTACGACTCCCCCGATTATAGTACTATGACCAGGGGTCATAGTACTATATAGTAAATCGACCCCCGGTCGATCTACTACGGGGGTCACTTGGTGCACGAAATGCCGTCTCCACCATTTCTCAATTCATTTGCAAAGGTAACCACAATTCACCACTAGCGAATCGTGTCTGTTGAAAACTTATCTTTTCGAGGTTTAGTGTCCCAATCAGCCGCCATTTTAAGACGAGCAGCTCGATCAATGTCTACATCGAGCATCAAAAATATAACACTGCTTAGCGCAATGCTCTGTATATAAGAAAGACAACTCTATTTTTTCCAACAATTGTAAAAATGCGGTTGACTCCCTTGAATTAAAAAACACTGCCTCATTCTAGCTAAATTAAACAAATAAATAAACCCCTTGCAAACAGAACAGACCCAGATCAAACGGATCCTGTGCGAGGTCAGCTCTGATTGCTTATGGAATGACAAAAATCTGATTCTACAAGTTCTGCCATAGCCAAACATTCCTTTGTTCGTTTGCTTTTATATAAAAAAAAAACCGCTAATAAATGTCATTATATCTGGCACGAATATTCACCGGGCATAGGGTTATATGAAGATGGCTTTCAGCTTTTTCTATTAAGCTGCAACAAAGTTGATACACGTAGCCTATAGGCAGTCAGTGTATAGGCCTAGTAGGTTACATTGAAGGAGTTATCTGATCAGGGCCGTGCCGAATAAATCTTTGCAACAAGAACAGCTAGCATGCTAGCTAGTGGCGAATATTTTATTACCCGGCCTATAAACTGACCCAGATAAGTATCTGAGTAACTCTGCGTCTCTCCAGGATCCAGAACGGTTGATCCTGATTGCCAGTTTCAAATGGGTATTTACCATTTTAAAGGATTTTTTTAGAATTGTCGTAGACGACGATTCTAGCAGGAGACACATTTGTCGCAAGCGACATTTGCTGTAGACGACAATTTAGTCGCATATGAAGCTGAATATGTGTATTTAAATTGTTACAAAAATAACCCATATATAAAGAGGGAAATCCCTACCGCGTTTCTGCGCTGTAGGCTATTCTGACTATATGCCTAATTCAGAAATTAGGAACAATTTTAAAATTGTCAGCAGTTATGCTAAATATTTATTATTATTATTATAGTTGCTATTTCTATATACTGTGCGTGTATATGTTCGTAGGTAAATGCGTACGCGTACATGTGCGTGAATATGTGCGCGTGCATGCGTGCCTGCAGTGTATTGATTATTATCATATATACGAGATGTACTTCTCAGAAACAGCTTGATCAGGGAGATAGTTAAACCAAATACCTATGTTATCATGGGTCTTTGGTTAAACAAAGTCCAGTGTTACCTTAGACCTGATATCATCATGTAAAGAGTTTCCGATATACCGACAGACAAATACTATTATAGACAGTGACAGACAGACGGATAGAGCGCGCAAATACAAATACAGAGAGACGGAAAATGGGAAGAGCAGTTAGAGTTTGAGTCTTTTATTGTTCATTTGATCTTTTCGTCTGTCCTTTTAATCGACTATTTTCTAATTCGCAGTTTTCACCAATAATTCAGTTGATTACATACACAAAAGTGTGTAACTGACACACCCATCGAGCGGAATGGGTGTGTCCACCAACAAGTTCCCGGATGAAAGTGGGTGTGTCTAAGGTGGAACAAAATGGCTGACTGTCAGGATGGGGAGGCTGGCGAGTCGACAGATGGGCATCCCAAAATATTAATTATGTCAATGCATAGTGGTAAATGATGCACGCATATGAATTGTACAAGTGTCTTTTTGTATGTCGGTTGGGTTTATTTTTGTCTGTCATCGATGTAAGGGAGTTAATTCTGCTAGGACTTTTAAAACGTAGAAAATGAAAGTGGGTGGGGAAGTTTTACGTGCATTAATGTCACTAGTTTTCGCATTCGACAAAACTGTTATTTACGAATTTGTGCATGAATAGATCATAGTTTAATTTGCAATCTGCTTTTAGTTTTATTGAACAATCTGCTTAAGAAGCGGAAAAAATTGTGTATTTATCTAATAATTAAGTAGGCTATGTTTACATTAGATTCACGTTGTGACAGATCTTTATATGGGGGAATCGACAGCGAATTACAGTCATATTATACATCGAACATATTGATTTTATTTTTCATGTTACAGAGCTGTAGATAAGCGTAGTATTTAGGAAATGTAGCTGAAATATTTTCAACATTCTCTGCCAAGCCCTATCCTATCTTGTTGTCCTACAATTTTGAAATTTCAACTAATAAATAGAATATTTTTACTTTCTAACTTAGCCTCATTTTATGAATCTTTCTTACCAAAGGGGCTGTATTGGTTGTAAATGTCATTGTTGAACATTCCATGTCATGATATGATTGAAATACTGTTGAATAAACGACGTAAAACCCGATAAAAACCAAAACCATGAGCATTCATTCCTCTTCTGCTTGTCTGTATCCTTTCAAAAGGTTTTATAATGGCATTATGAACAAGAGAATATTTTACCGAGGAAAACATGTAGAATTATGTCTCAATTCTTTCACAAGCAAACAGAGCATACCATGCAGGGGCTGTCTGATCTGGGTCTACTCTTTTTGCCTAAGTGTGAAAAAGCATTTCTATCAGGAAAAGTGTTAAAAGTGAATAGATATGGAAAAGTAGATACAGTATAACCTTGGTTATCCGACATACCTTCGGACCGCCTGAGACTGTCGGATGCATCGGTGTGTCGGTTGTTCAAAATCGGAAGAGAAATATACAACGACGATAAACATTGACTGTTGATATTTATTTACATTCGGCATGAAACCCGTTAGAATCAAATGTTAACATTCTGCACGCTACGTAAATGTCGTAGGAAAAATGAGTGCAGCAATTCTGAAAGTTTATGAAAATAAATGCACACTGGAACTCTGTTATACCGAGGACCGTTTTACTGAGGTATCCGGTGGTCTGTGTCGCCGATTTATTTTTGTAAATACCTTATAATATGATTGAATATCGCAATGAAACATACGCTATATTTCACCCCAAACCCTATATTTCAACCCCATTAGACGGCCAGCAGACAGCCTGGCGGCCCGATTGAAAAGTGTGAAAACCCAATACACACTTTCAGAAGACTCGACTGTCAAAATGGAGGCTGAGCATCGTAACTTTCCGACATTACGGAAATCGTCGATCGAAATATCGTGACCGCTTCGGAAACCTCCGTTATGTTGGGAAAGTGCATAGATTGGCCGCGTCGGTGTATTTCGTTATGTCGGAAGTGAACGAAATAAACCAAGCGTTGATATTGGCCTAAGGGGAAGATTATAATCGATGGCCTGATAATCCTTTCAACTCTTTTACCTGTTAAATGTGCCAATATGGGGTGTTGAGAAGTTTGTGTGCACGTTACTTTAATTGCATGGCGTCGGGTGTTTATGAAAAACAAACATCATTAGAAATCTAAACCCTGACTCAGAGCGGGGTTGGAGGTTATATGCTAATGTAGAAAAGGGTGTGTACTCTTTGACCAATCTAAATTTAAAACCCCAATAAATCACACGCGACATCACATGTGACCTTTCATTTTCTGGAAACGGTGACCTTTCATTTTTTGAAAACAGCGAGAGGCATATTTATTGTTTTAACACAGCGAATTTTAATCGGATTAGGGGTTTGTGACAGGCCAAGAGGCAATTAACATTTTTCTCCCATACGCAAAATTTGACATCCTATCAACAAGTCAGTTTCGCTCGAAATTTCTTTATTTTAGGATGAGGGGGTTTATGTAAGTTTATGTAAGTACCCAGATAAATATCAGTGTGTCTAACAATTTGGATCCAGATGAGACGCCGAGCAATTCTGCATCTCATCTGTATGCAAATTGTTTTCATCAGTTAGATCTGGCAGAACAAGTAAAGTACATTTTATTTCAGATCGAGTTTACACCTAACGTTATTCAAACAACTATAATGTTTTCTATTACATGGATTAAGTGTGTGATCACAACGATAATAACCTGTAATTATAGATTTAGCCTGTACCCAAAATGTCGCGGGAGCGATAATTGCTCAGTTATAGGTGGTCCCAATTCAATACAACCGTCAACGTCGGATACGCAGGTGTGAAAAATGCCGCAATTATCACATTGGGACTTCCAAACAGTGTCGGATAACGGTTACGCGAGGATCCGTAAAACCAAGGTTTTAATTACATAGAACAAAGAAGGAAATGTTCGGGACCAAACATTGCTGTCGGATAGATTAGTTTGTCGGATGCAATAGGTTTCGGATAACCAAGGTTATACTGTAGTTGGTTGATACAGTACAAGGGTCATGCAAAAAGTTCTGTCATTGGGTTCGGATTTCTTAAGTGATATGTGTAATTAAAAATATTTTTATTACAAACCTTTGAAGTATTCCCCCTTTACCGAAACACATTTTTGTAACCTTTTTACCCAGTCTCGAAAAGCGAAAAAATAGTCTTCTTTAGGTATCTGTTGGAGACACTGATAGATAGCGCTGCCAAGAGAACTTCTGGACTTATATTTCTTTCCAGAAAACATTTTCTTCAGTCTAGGAAATAAGAAAAAGTCACAGGGACTCTGGTCAGGTGAATAAGGTGGATGGTTTACAACTTTCACATTTTCAAAAGCCAGAAAAGACTTAACAGCCTCGCACTTGTGAGAGGAGGCGTTATCATGTATAAGATGGACACCTGCCCATCCTTTGCTTGGACGTTTCTTATTGTAAAAATCTTTGACTTTCTTTATTACAGAATTCTTGTAGAATCGTCCAGTGACTGTACGACCAGATGGGCAAGGCACTTGAACGACTGGCCCACTCGAATTAAAGAATATTGCGTACATCTTTTTTGAACTTTGGTTCTCTTGGCAATACATGGATGTTTCTGATCTTTTCGCTTCCATTGCTTATTATCAGCCCTTTCTCTGTGGCTCAAACATGTGCACCCAGTTTCGTCACCTGTAAGCAAGTTAGAAATAACCCGACTATCACAACCTTTGTATCTTTTCAAAAGTTCCCGGGCACATTTAAGGCGTTGTTTCTTTTGTTCGTCAGTGAGCAAATGAGGTACCCACCTAGCGCAAACCTATGTCCAAACGCTTTTGCAGAATTGTTTGCAAGCTGCCGTCTGATATGCCAGTACAACTAGCTATATCTTCACAGACAATTGCGCATCCTGCTCGACCACAACCTTTACAGCAGCGATGTTTGCCTTACTAACAGAGGTTTTAGGTCTACCAGGACGGGTTTTATCTTCAACAGATAATTTCCCAGCTTTAAAAGCCTTGAGCCACCTAAAAACTGTGCGTATTGAAATGGCATTAGGTCCATATATATACCACACAATTCTTCAAATATCTGCTTTGAATCTATATCAAGCCTAATGCGACATTTGATATAGCTACGAATTTCAGCCTTTTCGTCCATTTTACATTGAGACACGTAAATTGGTCAGTGTATTATGACTGCATGTATTTCAATTTGAAATAACTCTGTCGTTTGTAAAGCAATTTGCATGAAATAAACGGATATCGTTAGATAGTGAACACACTATTCAGGTGCAGTGAAGCGTTTTAAAATATACATGGTTTAAAACTACGGAAACCTGTTAGTGACAGAACTTTTTGCAGGACCCTCGTACAGAAAGTTCCTTTTGGAGCTGTCTATGTTTCTCTCGTGTTGCACTAAGTTGCCTCCTGTCCGAAAAAATATAATTTTCACTTCTTTTTAGCTCACCTGAGCTTGCTCAAGTGAGCTATTGTCATGGTGCTCCGTCCGGCGTCCTGCGTCGTGCGTTGTGCGTCGTGCGTCGTCAACATTTGGCTTGTGAACACTCTAGAGGTCACATTTGTAGCCAAATCTTCATGAAACTTGGTCAGAATGATTGTCTTGAAAAAATCTCGGATGAGTTCGAAAGTGGGTCATGTGGGGTCAAAAACTAGGTCACTAGGTCAAATTATTCAAAATCTTTGTGAACACTCTAGAGGTCACATTTTTAGTCCAATCTTCATGAAACTTAGTCAGAATGATTGTCTTGATAGAAACTTGGATGAGTTTGAAAGTGGGTCACATACGGTTAAAAACTAGGTCACTGGGTCAAATTATTGAAAAACCTTGTGAACAATCTAGAGGTCACATTTTTAGTCCAATCTTGATCAGACTTGCTCAGGATGATATTCTTGATGATATCTCGATCAAGTTCGATCATGGGTGGGGCAGGATTAAAAAGTAGGTCATTAGGTCAAATCTTAAAAAAATCTTGTTTACACTGTAGAAGCCACAATTTCTGCCTAATCTTCATCAAACTTGCTCAGAATGATAACCTTGATGATATCTTGATCGAGTTTGATCATATGTGGGCTTGGGTCAAAAAGTAGGTCACTAGGTCAAATCTTAGAAAAATCTTGTTTACACTCTAGAAGCCACATTTTCTGCCTATTCTTCATCAAACTTGCTCAGAATGATGACCTTGATGATATCTCAATTGAGATCCATCATGGGTGGGCTGGGGTCAAAATGTAGGTCACTAGGTCAAATCTTAGAAAAATCTTGTTTACACCCTAGAGGCCACATTTTCAGCCCAATCTTGATCAAACTTGCTCAGAATGATAACCTTGATGATCTCTCATTTGAGTTCGGTTGTGGGTGGTGTGGGGTGAAAAAGTAGGTCACTAGGTCAAATCTTAGAAAAATCTTGCCTACACTCTAGAAGCCACATTTTCTGCCTAATCTTGATCACGCTTGCTCAGAATGATAATCTTATGCCGTGTGATTCTTGCTCAGAATGATAACCTTATGCCGTGTGATTCTTTAGCCTATTGGAGGGGCTGTATTCGAATAAACTTTTCAAGCTACAATAGTAATGTGTACCTTGTCTGCATAAGCCTTTCAGATTGAATAACTCTCTGCACAATATGGATATTTTCAATGTTATCAAATGAAAATTAGAAATATTAATTTGTTTTCAACACAAGCCTCACCGATAGTCCAATGGTCTTTAGGTGGCCCTCTTGCAAGTTTCTAAAATTCTAAAATATGATGATATCTTGTATATTTTCAAATTTTAGAAAAATCTTGTCCATTACTTGTGTGTAACATTGTTGTAACCAACACTTAACAAATGTCAGGTGAGCGCCCCAGGACCCTCAGGGTCCTCTTGTTTAAAAGTAGTTGCTTTAGAAACTATTGCTTTGTATTAGAAATGGGTTAATTATCAGTAATGCTTGCATATGCATTTCTCACACCATGTAGCTCAAGCCTGAATATTTATACAATGTGTTCTGCTATATTGACTTTTATACCATTCCCTCATATTGACACCTTTTGAAGCCTCTGTAAAACTCACTTTCTGAAACCGTTGTGTTCTATTTATCGCAATGGTTTCAAAACTACAATTCTTAAATTTTTCCTTTTTTCCATTAAATGCTCCTTTTCTGATTTCAGTAGATTTATTCAAGATATTGTGTCTAAAAAAAAGCCTATGAGGGAATGGGTTAACATTACTAATACAGTAATACCTTAATTACTCTAAATATTACCAGAAGCAGAATGGTCTCCAATGGGATACCTTTTATGAAATTGTCATTCAAAAGTTGAATGATCTCCAGTGGGGGACCTTTAGTCATATGATATGTAAAAAATGTATGAATAATATTTTTCAGAGGATGCCAGTCCCTCAAAGGAACAGACTAACATTGACAGGTATGTCACACTGAAGATGATATTTGTTTAACCCTTACTCCGTAAATATGCCAGGAGACACAGATCAGACAGCTGCTACAGAAGCTGTCTGATGAGAGTCTGTTCTGTCTGCTTATAAAGTAATATGGATTCTGCAGTTTCTGCCATGGTTAATCCTTCTCTTGCTGAATTTTAAAACACATTTCTCCTTCTTTACCCATGTCCTGTTGTATAATTACATATATCTTCACTGTCTACACGTATTTCGCTGTGCAATCTCTGCTGTGGGGTGCACTGGTTGCACAATCAACTTGTAAATAGTGCAGACCCTGATGAGACAGCTCCTGCAGGAGCTGTCTCATCTGGGTCTTCACTATTTACAGGTACGTATATTGACGTGAATAGCAAGCGAAAGGTTAATATTTCTCGTGTTCATGTGCAATTATACAAAATACTGAAAATAGTGTAATCAATATTTGTGATGTCATTATTTCTTACATGTCTTGAATACTCATGGTGTACAGGGTTAATAGATTGTTTCTACAATCATATCATGAAAATTTGAAATGCATTGACTCGAAATGACAGATTAGTTTGTACGGAAGCTTTGGTCCCAATATATTTCATTCTTTTTTCAATGTGTATAAAATGCAGTATCTCAAAAAATCATAAACTCAGAAAACACAGAAATGTTAACGTGTTTATGAGTGCAACCATTCAACAATTACCTTGTTTGGACATGTCAGCTCAAAAGTCGTGGTGAGATGATAATCAAGCTTTACTTTTCACACCTTGTGCTATGTGAGCATTGATTGCTATTGTTCACCTCAATCCACTGTTACTTTGATTAATTGGGTTAACCCTGTACTCAATAAAAATGCCAAGTTGCAGAAAGAGTAGACTCAGATCAGACAGCTCCTGTAAGAGCTTTCTGATCAGGGTCAGTTCTTTTTGCATATGACATAATATACAGTCAAATACCGTTACTTCGAAGTTCAAGGGACCCTGATAATTAGTATGATGTAACCGAAGTTCGACGTATTGATGTTAATGCATAAGCTTGTCGAAATCCATGTGTGTTAGGCTTACGCACTTCCAGATGCTACAGGCCTTTTTTTCACTTGCAGGGGAAAAAATTGTTACCCATTTTTATATATTATAGTAAAAATGGCTAATTAGGGGAAACAATCATGCGCAGTTTGTCAATTGGGGGAAAGAAAACTTGAGGTTAACCCATTTTTAGGGGAAAACTATGATTTTTAAGAAATTCACGGGTATCTGTTGTATAGAGAAAAAAAGCCCTGTGCTAAGTACAGGTATTAATATGATGCATATTTTACTTCTATAATTAACATGCTAAGATACTAACAAACTTTATTGTTGTATGATTGTATAATTTCATTGTTATTTCAAATTTGGCGACCAGGTGACAAACTGCTGTTTGCTTTATGAAGTATGTGTAATTAATGCGAATGTAGTACGAAGATACACTTTGTGTAAAATTTGCTCTATTACATCTAGTGAGCGCTATATTTTGGTAACATAAAACAAAATAAACAGGAATATTCATAGAAATAAAGTGTTTATTCTATAATTCAATACCATCAACAAGAAAACATAAAACTGAAAGTAACATGAAATATTTACACTGTAATGGAATCCATGGATTTTAGCTTAAATAGTGTCAGTGTCTGTTATACACACAAACACAGTTTATGAAGGTTTACGCATAAAACAGTTTTCAGACACTATTTACACACACTTATGAGTTTGTCACTTGAAATCACCGAATCTGCTCTCGAAGTTTTTCTCAGATAAAAAAAAACAAACAAACAACCACTGATGGTGCGCGAAGGGTATTAGCGGATTATTATAGACAACATAAGCAGTGTGTTACTGGTCACATGCAGGCAGCTTCAAAGGCTGTTGCGTCGACCTGTATTTCACATATTTGCTGTGTAGTCTGATCAGGCGAGACAGTAAGTGTCATGCCGAGGTAACCGGTTAAAAGTTAAGAGAAATGTGCACACGGGACTGAAATTTTACTTAGAGCAAACCAAAAATTCAAGTTAAAATTAGCGAGGTAACGATACTGTGTTATATAGAAATATACAATGTATAAGGAAACTGTCAGGACCAACGAAGTAGGTTCGAGCTAACCGGTAATTCGATCTAACCGAGTTCGAGCTAACGGTATTCGACTGTAGATATATATGATTCCACAGTTGCTGCCATAGCAAACAAAATTATGTGTCTGTGCTACTATAACAATTATTCTAATGAATAATTATGATGTCATTATTGCTTACATGAATATTCATGGAGTAAAGGGTTTAAAGATCAGATTTGAGATGTGTCACCTGAAGTAACTGGGGGGGGGGGGGGGGAGGAATCAACAGTCGATAGAAAAATAAGAAATCCTATACTGATTTCGGCAATGGTTTACATAGTTTTTAACTGTCATCGCCAAGGGTTCTGATTGATTGACAATTGAGTCTGAATTCACCATGCATCCCTGTTTTGACTTGAGTTAAATGAGTTAGCTAGTTATTATCAAGCTTTTAAACTTAAGCAACATAGAATTACTATTACTGCAAGAAACTTACTATTAGGTCACAGTTTTCACTCTCGGCATGAGTGTAAACATGACCATCCACTAAAACTACTCAGTCAATTTTCTACTCTGGTGTATATTCCGTCCTTGAACCCTACCTCATGAAATCAGCTCTAGGAACTTCAAATCTGAACGTGTACTGCGTTCTATTTATCTTGAAAGGCTATAAGCCAAGGGAACTCAATTACCTATGATCAGAGATGTATCTAGCTTTTATTTTAATGATTAGTTTTTGTACAATATTGTTTTAAATAATCTACATGTATTTTATAAATAACACTAATAAATTAATATTGCATTGAAGATAAATCTCACAATACGTTTCAGATGCGATTGAGATTGAGAACTCTTATGATGTGATTGTGTGAATATTTTCCTTGGTCTGACAGTGTAATAATTGCAGTTTGACTGTATTTCATGATGATACTAAAATATAAGCAAATATTAGAGGTCAACATCCTCCTGTGTGAAAGGGGGGGGGGGGTTGGATAATGGATATTAGGGATGTTTCCTTTAGGAACAGCTACATATGTTGTTATCACATGTGTCATTATTTTAATCCATTCAATCCTAAATTATCAGAGCAGAATAACCCATCAGTGTGTGTTTAATCCATTCCTCAGTAGGCTATTCCTCAGTAGAACATTTTAGAATTTTGTAGTTTGAAAACATTGTGATAAATAGAGCATTTATCAGCAGGTGATTTTTACAGATGCATATAGAAAGGCGTATTTATGGAGGAAAGGGTTAATTATAGAGCCTAGTCAGTATGAAAGGCTTAAACATGCTAGAGGATTTTGATTGACAAAGAGTGTAGACCCTGATCAGAGGGATCCTCTAGGAACCCTCTGATCTGGGTCTACACTGTTTGCAAATGACAGTGCATGCAAATGTGGGGTTGAGGTTGAAAGTGTTAAATTTCTAGCTAGCACATGTATAGTAAAACCCCGCTAATGCAACCACCTAAAAGAGGTATAATTCTAGTTGCAAGATGCAGGTGGTAGCTTAATGCAGGACAAAAGTAATGCAGAAAGCTTCTAGAGGAGCTTTCTGCATTACTTTTTCCATGCATTAAGTAACCACCTGCTTATAAAGACATCCATGTTTATTCATTAAGTGGTCGCATTAGAGGGATTCTACTGTATATGCGAAATCCAAGTTGAGGAACTAGAGTGCTTACTTAGATCATATTAACCCTTACAATGCAGGGAAGGAGTCGCTTATGTGCTTTGCAAACATTGTACACCCAGATGAGAGGGCTCCTGTTTGTCACTTTTCTTTAGAAATATCCCTAAATATTCACTGTAAGCTTGACCTGTTTGAATTTTGGAATAGTCCATTTGAAAGTTAAGCATTGTAAGGGTTACATGGAATTACTGAGTGTGGTAATTGATATGTTCTCATTGTTCTGTGTTTTCTTGTGTTTCAGACCCAGAGCTAGAAGCCGAAAACCAAAAACACCGAGAAGGGGAAATGGGGTAAGGGTTAAATTTCTCAAGAAAAAAATATAACAATGGTGTTTTGTCAAATGTTTATGAGTTGCTCCATTTCAACCCTTTCCCTCAAATGAATGCTTTATCATGCCTTTACAAACAGAGTAGACCCTACAGGAGCCATCTGACCAAGGTCTACTCTGTTTGCTTATGAAATTGTAATATATCTGACTGTACAGTTTCAACCAATATCAAAACTTTCTGTGTACATATGACATTATAAAAATTTCAGCCAATAAATATTCATGATGTCATTAATTCTTATATGAATATTCAATGGGGAAAGGGTCAATTTGTGCAAGATCAGGTATTTGTAAAATTGTTAGACACAGGCTCATATGGTGCAAGAGATGATAAATGTATTAACACTGTAAGTGTTCAACACTAACCTACATCTAACCGACATCTAAATTTCAAGTCCGTGGCCAAAATGGTCTTGTTAAGCATGGCTGTTTGTGTATGAATAGGATCTTGTTTTAACTAAAACTGATCTCACTTCTCCTTGGCTAAGCATAATTTGATGTTAGCAACTTTCAGTTTTTGACAGAATGTGCATGCGTTGCGTAACAGGACATATAATTTCCCCCAATTCAGTATAGGTGGTACAATAGAACGGGTACTAGTTTGGACATCAGGGTCCATGCTTATAAAGCTTTTTAGTTGAGTCTGAGTTTGTTCAATTAAAACATTTTATAAGCATGGATACTGGGATACTAAGATACTTCTGCTAATGTTGCGATAATGGGAAAACCTGTTTATTTTTAAAGAAATAGTTGCTGTAACTAGAATATTTTTGCTGTAACGGTTATTTTTACGTAATTACTGAAATACAGTAAAACCTGTGTTAAGCGGCCAGTCAAGGGAATGCCAAATTGACCGCTTAAGTGAGGTGACCACTTAATCGAAGTGTGGATATTTTTGGGGATGTTTCTGTTTCATCAGGCAAACGCAAAAGTTTAATAGATATTTACAGTAACCTTAATGTCTTGCCCAAATGATGATGTATTTTATCCTTGTAAATACAGGTAAAATACAACATGTAAATGTAAATTGCATGCACAAAACCTTTGTCAAAGGGAAAAAAACATCAGGCAGAATCATTTGACACATCCAGAAATAGAAATGTATATGTACACTTCACTCGGTCCTCTAACGTGAGGCACTTACGTTTGGAAAGGGCGTGAATATTTTGTTTGATCTTATCTGTTTTGATTCAGTAATGTGCAGACAAACTTTTCAACACCCCCATTTTTGCACATTTAACAATAATGGAGTTTAAAGGATTATCAGGCCATCAATTATAATCTTGCCCTAAGGCCAAGGTCAACGGTTTGTTTACTTCATTATACGCCCACCTAATAAAGGTGGTCGTATATTGTCGTGGCCCTGTCCGTCCATCCGTTCGTTCGTTCGTTCGTTCGTTCGTCCGTCCGTCAACATTTTGTTTGTCCGCTGTTTTCTGGGAAAACTATTTGACAGATATTAATGAAACTTCACACAAATGTTAAATGCATCAAGATCTGAAGCTGAGTTGATTCTGAGGTTCATTTGATTTTTCATTTCAGAGTTATGGCCCTTGTCCTTAAAAAATATGCAAATAGTTTGTCCGCTGTTTTCTGGGAAAACTATTTGAGAGATATTAATGAAACTTCACACAAATGTTTAATGCATGAAGATCTGAAGCTGAGTCGATTCTGAGGTTCATTTGATTTGTCGTTTTGGAGTTATGGCCCTTTTACTTAAAAAATAATGCAAATAGTTTGTCCGCTGTTTTCTGGGAAAACTATTTGAGAGATATTAATGAAACTTCACACAAATGTTTAATGCATCAAGATCTGAAGCTGAGTTGATTCTGAGGTTCATTTGATTTGTCGTTTCGGAGTTATGGCCCTTTTACTTAAAAAATAGTGCAAATACATGCAAATAGTTTTTCTGCTGTTTTCTGGGAAAACTATTTGAGAGATATTAATGAAACTTCACACAAATGTTTAATGCATCAAGGTCTGAAGCTGAGTCGATTCTGAGGTTCATTTGATTTGTCGTTTCGGAGTTATGGCCCTTGTCCTTAAAAAATATGCACATAGTTTTTCCGCTGTTTTCTGGGAAAACTGTTTGAGAGATATTAATGAAACTTCACACAAATGTTTAATGCATCAAGGTCTGAAGCTGAGTCGATTCTGAGGTTCATTTGATTTGTCGTTTCAGAGTTATGGCCCTTGTCCTTAAAACATATGCAGATAGTTTGTCCGCTGTTTTCTGGGAAAACTATTTGACAGATATTAATGAAACTTCACACAAATGTTTAATGCATCAAGATCTGAAGCTGAGTAGATTCTGAGGTTCATTTGAATTTTCATTTCAGAGTTATGGCCCTTGTCCTTAAAACATATGCAGATAGTTTGTCCGCTGTTTTCTGGGAAAACTATTTGAGAGATATTAATGAAACTTCACACAAATATTTAATGCATCAAGATCTGAAACTGAATTGATTCTAGGGATCATTTGATTTTTCGTTTCACAGTTATGGCCCTTGTCCTTAAAAAATAATGCAAATAGTTTGTCCGCCGTTTTCTGGAAAAACTATTTGAGAGATATTAATGAAACTTCACAAAAATGTTAAATGCATCAAGATCTGATGCTGAGTCGATTTTGAGGTTTATTTGATTTTTCGTTTCAGAGTTATTGCCCTTTTACTTAAAAAAAATGCAAATATATGCAAATAGTTTTTCCGCTGTTTTCTGGCAAAACTGTTTGACAGATATTAATGAAACTCCATACACATGTTTAATGCATCAAGACCTGAAGCTAAGTCGATTCTGAGGATCATTTGATTTGTTGTTTTGGAGTTATGGCCCTTGCACTTAAAAAAATAATGCAAATCTATGCAAATATGAGGATGGCCATAAGGCATGTTGAATCAGAGAAAGTTTGCAAGTGGGCGTATTATGTACCGTATGCGGTACTCTTGTTCTCTTCTGACATAACGAAAAACACTGAAGTTGTCAATTTCCAAAGCAGTCACGATATTTCGATCCGCGATTTCCGTACTGTAGGAAAGTTATGATGCGCAGCCTCCATTTTGATAGGTGTCAGCTGTCGGTGTGTATTGGGTTTTCACACATTTCAGTCTGGCCGCCAGGCCGTCTTCTGACCATCTAATGGGGTGGAAATACAGGGTTTTGGGTGAAATATTGTCATTGGTGGCCGCTGGCCAAGGAATAAAGGTGACCTTCTAAAACAGGTCACTGACTGACTAGACTAGATTTTCGTCGGGAGGATTTCAAACTGACCGTTAAGACAGGGTGACCGTTCATTTAAGGTGACAGTTAGGTCAAATTTTACAGTAACACCAAAAAAATTCAGAAAAATTACTTTTGCAAAGAGAATAATTTGAGTATTGCTGAACTATCAGCGGCAATTCAAGAGTTTATGAATGATACAAACAACTTTTGAGTCAATGCCTTTGAATCTGCTTACCTGTAGTGTCAGACTTGGTGTGGCTTCGCTTAAGTGGCTTAAGTGATAGTCTTTACTTGCAACACGTTTAAAAATGCCTAAAAGTAAAATAAATTGTTTATATGCTGTACAGAAATATATCGCCAGAAAACCAATTGAATAAATGCTTAACCCTTTCACTGCCGATGTCGCATAAATGCACCATGACAAATAGTGCAGTCCCAGATCAGACACTGCCTTTTCAAGGCGGCGTCTGATCAGGGACTTCACTATTTGTCTCAAACTTCTATTTCTAATCTATATCTGTACTTTATTCCTTTGAAGTTTGCATTTATTTATCTTATTTCCTTATTTTACCGAATGATTTAACAAAATTGGTTTGCAGACGACAATTAGAAATTTGGCGCCAAAAGGGTTAAAACGATAAAACTTTCATGTGTTTGAAATCGAAGACCCCGATGTTATTTGCCAATGTATTAGTATCTATTCAGGTTGCATTTTAGTTTCGTAACTGTTTAACATAGGCCGATAATATTTTATTGTACAAGAAATTATAAGAATCAAAGAAAATGGTTTATTTTGTATCGCAGGAGCATTTTTGGATATAAGTTCAAATTAACAATCCTCATAATAATGATTTAAGATAACAAATACCAAGTTTTACGATGTTATAGAAAATATGCATTTGAAGTAGGGACTATCACTTTAAAGAACCCAATATTTGACAAGGAAACTGTTAACCAGATCTGTAACTAAATACAGTAGAACTAAGAACCAGGCCAGATAATTGTTGCAGGCCTATTCTGTTTACAAAAGCATGTGGAATTCCTGCTATGAAGAATAAAGTTTTATGCATAATTAAGTTAATTATGTCTCCCACGACATAGGGGTGTGGGAGACCTATTGATTTACTCCTTTCCATCAGTCTGTCTTGTCCGTCTACAAAATCTTGTCCGCTCCCTAATTCTGAAAGTTCTTATCCAATCTTCACCAAACTGTATATAAATGTTTATGGCTATAATATCTAGGCCAAGTTCAATATCCAGCAAGATTGTTTCAGGAACTGTTTCAGGAACTTCAGAGTTATGGCCGTTGATTTATTCAAATTTGGCCTTTTTAGCCTTGTCAGCTCTCTAAGTCAAAAACGTCTGACCCAATCTTCACCAAACTTTCTACAAATGTTTACGGCTATAATATCTAGGCCAAGATTAATATCCAGCAAGATTGTTTCAGTAACTTCAGAGTTATGGCCCTTGATTTATCCAAATTTGGCCTTTTAAGCCTTGTCCACTAAGTCAAAAACGTCTCATCCAATCTTCACCAAACCTTCTAAAAATGCTTATGGCTATAATATCTAGGCCAAATTCAATAAACAGCAAGATTGAACTAGGCACTTCAGAGTTATTGCCATTGAATAATACAAAAATGGCATTTTTAGCCTTGTCCACACTCTAAGTCATAAAGTTCTCATCTAATCATCACCAAACAGTTTGAAAAGGCATATGAGGGAAAGGGTATAGGTAAAATATTATGTACATGTATATGTTTCACATGAAAAAAACTGTAGTCAGATCTATTACAATTTCATTTAAACAGTAGACCCTGATCAGAAGGCTCCTATAGGAGTTGTTGTTTCTAAAATACTGAACTGCTGAAATTGAAAAACAAACTGCTTTGTTCTGAGTAGGCTAAACCAAACTATCCTTTTGAAATGATGGATTATAGATAACTATGATTATTCAAATAAATCTTAATTCTGGCATTTTAACCCTTTCAGTGTTAATTTTTTTAAATGGACCTTTCCAAAATTCAAATGGGTTGAACTCACCATGAATATTAACTGATTTTTTAAAAGAAAAATGTAACATGACAAACAGTGCAAACCCTGATGAGAGTGCTCCACTAGGAGCTCCACTAGGAACCCTCTCATCATGGTCTACACCGTTTGCAAAGGATGTTAGTGACTTGTTTCTCACATTGAAAGGGTTAACCCTTTCCGTGTTCTGTATTAAGGCCAACTTTCAGTACCTACTGAATATTCATTAACAAAATAGTTATCAATAAATATGGAAGGTGGGACATTGTAGACATTTTAGAAAGCAAAGAAACAGATCTATCAAGTTCTATAAGCAAACAGAGCAGACTCTGATCAGACGGCTCCTCTAGGAGCCGTCTGATCTGGGTCTACTCTGTTTGCAAATGCATGAAAGCATGTTTATATATGAGGGAAAGGTTACGATACATGTGGGCCAGACTGTGGTAAGTAATGCATGACGAAAGTCATAAATTAATCGTTTTTTCCATGTAAAACATGATGACATTAATATTACTTCAATTTTTATAATGGCATATAGACATGGGAAATTTTAGCTACAGTAGAACGTTTAGAAACTGCAGAATCATATCTATATTATTTCATAAGCAAACAGAGCAGACCCTGATTAGATGGACCTTACCAGAGTCATCTGATCTGTGTCTACTCTGTTTTCAAAGGCACAGAAAGACATATTTATGGAGTAAAGGGTTAATCTTGTTCTACATGCAACACACATTTGCCAGTAACTCTTACAATGCTGAACTTTCAAATGGACTATTCCAAAATTCAAACAGGTCAAGCCTATGACTTTAGGGATTTTCTGAAGAAAAACATTACAAACAGTGCAGACCCTGATGAGAAGGCTCCCCTTTTATAAGGGTCTACACTGTTTGCAAAGGACATTATGTTGTTGCTATATATCAGTTTCACTGTAAACTGCTCTGTAAGGTATGTTTATTGCTTACTCACATACTAGCACTAGGGTCCTGCCAAAAAAAAATCTGTCACTAATGGGCTTCCATAGTTTTATCCCAGGTATTTTTTAAAACACTTTTATTACACTTTAATGATGTGCTCAATATGACTTTTAGCTTATAATAACTTTTGTTTCATGCAAATTTCTTTTCAAATGACCAAGTTATTTCAAATTGGAGCACATGCTGTCATATACAGTAAAACCCCTCCAAACCGGAATTCCAGTAGAGAAGAAATTAGATATTTTTAGGCAGGTACCGTAGTTGCTTAATGCAGGGTGAAATATGTGCAGAAAGCTCCTAGAGGAGCTTTCTGCATGACTTTCACCATGCATTAAGCTGCCACCTGTCTTCAAAACCGATATTTATACTAAATGTCCGGTTTAGAGAGGTTGTAATGTACACTGACCAATGGACAAAAAGAAATAGCTATATTTAGTTTAACCCTTTTGTATGCATATTGTATTCAGGAAGTGTACTAATGTGCATGTTTTGAAGTAAGTGGGTAAGTGGGGTATGTAATCATTACTAAAATGAATGGAATGTCAAATTGGGGAATCAAAATTTAAGAACATTTTTTTAGGAATACAGACAATTTAATCAATAAAATGAATACCAGTACACAAACTTCTTGTAGGTTTTAAATGTTATTGTCATTCTTAGAATAATAAGATCAATTTATATCTAATCACTCTTCCTTGAAATGAATTATTTCTATAGATGGGACAAAGAATGGGGGGAATAAATATTTTATTATACCCCCACAAACAAAGGTTGGGGGTATATAGGAGTTAGCTTGGCGATCCGTCGGTCTGTTGACTTTTGTTTCCGCGCGGTTTCTCAGTAACCGCTTACTGGAATCCAATGAAACATGACCTGATGCTTTATCATAAAGAGGACACGCACATGCAATTATAGTTTTTCAACTGATTGATTTTCTTACAAGGTTATGCCACTTTGTTTAAAAAAAAAAGTTGGTCTGTCGACTTTTGTTTCCGCACGGTTTCTCAGTAACCACTGACTGGAATCCAATGAAACATGACATGATGCTTTATCATAAAGAGAACATGCACATCCAATAATAGTTTTACAGTTTATCTAATTTCTACAGAGTTATGCCCCTTTGAATTTTGGTCTATTAGTCGGTCTGTTCAAAGTTATGCCCCTTTGTTTAAAAGTTTTGTATTGGTCTGTCTGTTGACTTTTATTCTGCATGTTTTCTCAGCTACTGCTGACTGGAATCGTACGAAACTTTATCATGAAGGGGAGGTGCGCATCCAATAATAAAATAGTTTTTAAAGTTTATCTTTTTTCTTACTGAGTTATGCCCCTTCAAATTGTACAAAGTTTTTACTTGTGACAGTCATGTTTGTGGGGGTATTAATCACCTTCAGTGATAGTTTTAGTTTGAACAGTTGAATGGGGCCAAATTCCGGCCCCAAAATGCCATTAAAAATTGGCCTGAGTTACCAACATGAAATATGGGATACCCATAAGAGTGTGACAAAACAGTTAAATATCAACCCTGAACCCTTTTTAATACTCAGAAGGGTTAAAGAATTTAATTAAGCATGTAACAGGTGTATGAATGTAGAAGATAAGCTTTGGTTCTGGGAAGAATAGTAGCTATGGGATGGGTGGAGCATGTCATTATGACACAGCATCAGCCCCAGGGTGTATCCATGTCAACTAAATTAGTGCCCTGTCTATGTTATCACACTAATAGCTTGTGAAGTATACAAAAGCTCTCTGTTTCAATTTTCATGGTAAAGTTTCACTATGCACTTTCAAAACTGCAACCAAAGTTTTAAACAGTTTGGATCCGGATGAAATTTCAACTGACTCAGCATCTGAAATTGGTCCACATTGTTTGCCTATGGTTATCAAGTATTTACCGGTACCATTGGTGATTGGTGTGTAAGGAGTGTATGATCTAGTCCTTTGCTTCATCCTGTTTCAAAACAAAAGAAGAAAGGAAAAAACGGGGGGGAAAAGTACATGTAATGCTGTGATATGATCTTGGTGGTGATGACAAAAGTGGTTTCAGGGGATTTAAGTTGGGTGTGAAACATTCGTATTTGATATTATCAACAGAAATCATTTTAGAGAGTTTATTTCAAGGGTGTGCAGGATATTAATTCAAATTCCAAGTGCCAGGTAAGGGAATATATTGACTCATAACATGCTCTCTATCACCACAAATGGTTTGGATCCAGACCGTTTGTAAACCTTTCATCTAATGAAATAATGACAGCATGAATATTTATTAGCTAATTCATTTTAATGACATGGACACAGGAGATTGGGATATTAGTAGAAACTGTAGAGTCGAATTTATTATAATTTTATAAGCAAATAGAGCAGACCCTGATCACACAGCTTCTGTAGGAGCCGTCTGATCAGGGTCTGCACTCTGCTGTTTGCTTATAGATCTGAAACTATTGCTTCTGCAAATACCAATGACGTCTATAGTATGTACATTATTAGTTATACAGTTCTTTCCCAGGGTACATGACGATTTATTCCCGGCTGAGGAAAATCATGTTGCCCGAGCCGTTAGGCGAGGGTTACATGATTTTACCAGCCGGGAATAAATCGTCATGTACCCTGGGAAAGAACTGTATAACGAATTTATTATACTGCAAAGTTTTACGGTTCGGATAATTTATATAAATCCATTTTGGCATATTTAATCACTAAACACGATAATTCCCCTAATAGCGCCCCAATATATTATTTCTACCCGAAGGTATCCGAAGTGGTGTGCTCATTGTATTTCATCGGCGTTCGTGTTATAATAGATGGATGGACGATATAATAACTCCTCTAAAAACTGTTTTATTGGTCATTTCAAACCAAAAGTGTTTTTTAATTCATTTCTGCATGTTTTTCTTTACGTATCAATAGTTATCTATTATGAATTTTGCTACTGTTTAGCCGAGTCGAGAAGTCGGTCATTTGGTTTCTGATCATCATATGTGGGGCCCGCCATGGGGAATTTCCATGTACCCTGTCAGCTCACAGGGTACATGGACTCATGTACACGGCTAGTTAACCAATCAGAAGTGAGGATTTTACTTTGCAGTATAATAAATGCCTTTATAAAAAAATTCAGTTAAGTTGGTTAACCCTTTCCTTCATATAAATGCCTTTTCACGCATTTGCAAACAGAGTAGACCCAGATCAGGGTCTGCTCTGTTTGAAGCAGAAATTAGTAGATCTTTTTCTTGAGTTTCTAAAATGGTTACATTGTTCCACCTTCCATATTTAATTATAACTATTTTGTCCATGACTATTCAGTAGGTATTGAAATTTGGAATAAACATAGAACAGGAAAAGGGTTAATAAATATTAATGATGTCATAATTTCCGTCATGAATATTCAACAGGGAAAGGGTTAAGTATATCAGTAAGCGAAATTTGCAGATGAAAGTTACTCAACTTTACTATTCATTGGCTTTACGGGGGCTAAATGTTCATGTTAGCTTTCATAGCCCAAGGAAGAAATATTGATACATCTTGTCAGCATTGTATCAATATATTGTGTTCTAAGTTATTGCCATTAGCGAAAATGTTCACAAGCTCTAGTGATGAATACTGTAGATATTCTCTCAAATCACGTTTATTATCTGCTTGTAGGTTAACCCTTTCCTACATATAAATGCTTTTTCACGCATTTGCAAACGGAGTAGAGTCGGATCAGACGGCTCCTATAGAAGCCTTCTGATCAGGGTCTGCTCTGTTTGCTAATAGAATTTGATAGAGCTGTTGCTTTACTTTCTAAAATCACTACGATGTTCCACCTTCAATACCAATACTTTATTATAGCTGCATGTAGTTTGTCCATGAATACTGGTATTCAGAAGGTGTTAAAATTTGGAATAAACATAGAACAGGGAATGGGTTAACTAATTATGTCTCACCCATTTATAATGGGTAGACATATTGTTTTTGGTCAAGTTGTCCATCTGTCTGTCTGTCACACTCGTGTCTGCTCCATATCTCTCACAAACATGGAAGTATTTCAAAATGCTTTTGCACAAAAGTTCGACTCAACAAGACGATGTGCAGAGCATTCGATTCAGGCATGTGGGTCAAAGGTCACGGTCACAATTCAAGGTCAAATGTTTTAAGCAACACCCTTCGTGTCCGCTCCATATCTCTTAAACCCTTGGAAGGATTTCAAAATGCTGTGGCACAAAATTTAATGTTCTCCATAACAAGCCGATGTGCAGACTGCAGGATTCAGGCACATTCTTCAAAGGTCAAGGTCACAGTTAAAGGTCAAATGTTTTTAGCCTTAATTTTCATGTCAGCTCCACATCTGTATAACCCTTGGAAGGATTCCAAAATGCTGTGGCACAAATATTCTCTTTAACAAGCGGATGTGCAGACAGCTGGAGTCAGGCACATGCATCAAAGGTCAAGGTCACAATTCAAGGTCAATTATTCACATTTTCTTGTCCGGACGATGACTCCTATATTGCTCATGATATTTGATTGAAACTTCATACATGGAAAGAGCATGATGAGAGGAAGTGTGATTTATAAGGGCCATAACTCTGGCTTCAATACTTTTGGAGTTATTGCCTTTGTTACATTTTTTTGTCCAATCAATAACTCCTTTTCTACTGATGCTATTGGAATCACATTTCATTTATAGAAAGAGCATGATGGAATGAAGATGTTATGCACAAGTTTCATAACTCTGGCTTCAATAATATTGGAGTTATTGCCCCCGATTTTCTGCAGAGTTATGGGACTTTGAAATTTTTACATGGAAATTTTTTCTGCAGGGTTTCTCCAAAACCTTTAATTGGATATTCAATTATTCATTAAATTTCATAGGATTGATTATCACCATGCCTAGTTGTACACATCTTTTTCCAGTTCCTGTTTGAAGATTTTCTGCAGAGATATGGGGCTTTGAAATTTTTACATGGAAAATTTTGTCCTCGGGTTTCTCCAAAATCTTTGGTCAAATTTTCATGAAACTTAATAGGATTGATCAGCACCATGCCTAGTTGTGCATAGTTTATTCCTTTTCCGGTTTTGCACATTTATGGGACTTTGGGAAATTTTGTCCACGTGCTGGGAGAGAAATCAGTTTTTGTATCAAAAACAATTCAAGTTGTCATTTGAAATTGCAGTCTGCTGTAATTCTGAACATTTAAATTTCTGTTGAGAATGCAATAAGAATTTCATTCAATTTCCTAATGAGACACATCTTGATCCAAACTAAACCCATGGTATGCCAACAGATATAAGTAACATTTCCCCCCAAGCACAGTGATTACCTGTTGATAACCCCATTAACTTTTGTGCAGACAAAGGCTGCGTGTCAACTCTGTCACCTTACCCTTTAATGGGGATTTTTCATAGTGAAATGGTCTATCATTCAGTGTTGTGTCTTGGTCCAAATTTTAGGGTGATACTTAGTATTTGATGGCCCTTAACCCATGCCCTCATATTGACGCCTCTTAAAGTCACTTTTTGAAATCACTGTGATAAATAGAACATTAATTTTTGCTCCATAGGAACAAAATTTGCTCTGTTTATCACAATGGTTTCGAAACTACACAATTCTAAAACTTTCCTTTTCTCTAGTAAATGCTCCTTTTTGGTAGATTTATTCAAAGAAGTTGGGAAAATGTGTCCCAGGCTCACCCAAGGCTCAGCACTGATTATTGTTTATTGGTACAGTCCGTTCAGTATTTTCTAGAGGATTTTGAATGACAGTGTTGATCCCGATCAAGGAGTTTCTCATATTCTGCTTCACAACAGTTGACTGGCTGAGATGGCAATTTTTAAAGTTGTAGCACCTCCAAGCTTTGATGTGAATTATATTTCAGTGGTTGTTTTAGTTGCAGGTATTGTTACACCTTACAGCGCGGGACACAAGTCACTAATGTCCTTTGCAAACAGTGTAGACCCAGATGAGAGGGCTCCTAGAGGAGCCCTCTCATCAGGGTCTGCACTGATTGTCATGTTACACTTTTCTTTAGCAAAAGCCCTACATATTCACCATAGGCTTGACCTGTTTAAAATTTGGAATAGTCCATTTGAAAACTCAGCGTTGTAAGGGTTAATGATGGAATCAACTTGTATTTCGAGGGCTTGGTGCAAAACAATTGTAACTCCTTCACAAAGTGAAGGAGTTACAATAGTCTTGCACCAAGCCCTCGATTTGCTAATCCCATATCAGAGGGGATCTGGATAAAGTAGTAGGCCTTAACCCTTAACTTCATATAAACGCTTTTTTCACACCTTTGCAAACAGAGAAGACCCAGATCAGATGGCTCATATAGGAGCCATCTGATCAGGTTCTGCTCGGTTTGCTTTTGAAATAAAGTAGATCTAATTCTACAAATTCTTTCATGATAAAAAAAAGTCATGGTTGGTGTTGCCGTTATTAAATATCGGCTAAATGATATTCACAATGTCATTGTTTCTTACTTGAATATTCATGGTGTAAAGAGATATTGTCAGGTCAGCAGGATAAAGGTGATGTGTCCCTTGGGTGTTTCCATTAACTAATGTATAGTTGTGTCGCAGTTGTTTTTAACCCTTGAACTGCTAAAGGGTTTTCCTCTTTAATTCTTTGCACGTTAAGTAATTTTTCGTCTGCAGCATTAAGTTGTCTGCTTCAATTCATAAAATAAAATTTCTCTCAATTCTTTGCAAAAATATTGTCAGAGTGTCAAACAGTTTGGATCCTGATGAGAAACCGTATCATGCGCTGTCTCATCTGGATCCAAACTGATAGCATTGGTAATCAGAGTTCTGCTGCTAGCATTCAAAGGGTTAATGCACATTGGCTATTTTTAGATACATTCACTTTGAATAAATCTACCGAAAAGGAGCATTAACTAGAGAAAAGGAAAATTTCAGAATTTTGTAGTTTGAAACCATTATGATAAATAGAGCATTTGCTCCTATAGGAGCAAATACTCTATTTATCACAATGGTTTCAACAGGTGACATTTACAGAGGTGTCAAAATGTGTCAATATGAGGGAATGGGTTAACATGTCATTGGCAACTAGGTGATAACCTTTGCAAACAGTTTAGATCCAGATAAGATGCCAAGGAAGTCAGAGCCTCATTAGTAATGCAAAATATCTGACATTGAAAATATGAGAAAGATGAGTATTTTTGTTTTATCTCGTTCCTTTCCGTAATGGACATTTTTGTATCATTTGATCACCTCATGAATATTCATTAACTTTATTTTTATAAGGTGAACGTATTGTATCGAATTGTCGGCTTAGACAAAAAGGATCAGACCTATACAAGTTGTTAAGCAAACAGAGTAGACCCTGATCAAACGGCTCTAATAGGAGCCGTTTGATCTGGATGTACTCTGTAAAGGCGTAAGCAAGCGTTTATATGCGGAAAGGATAAAACAAATGTAAAGAATTGGAGACGGCTGTTACTGAATAATTGAAAAATTTTAAAAATATAAAACTGATTAAATCATGTCCTCTAACTTCAGATTCTAGACTTTGCAAGTTGCAAGTTGTTGTGTTTGACTTGGCTATGTACAGAACATAGAAAACAGGTTTTTCAGTGTTTAACCCATTCCCACTTAAGCTATTTTTAGACCTAACCTCTTTGATTAAATCTACCAAAAAGGAGCATTGACTAGAGAAAAGGAAATTTTCAGAATTGTGTAGATTTGAAACCATTGTGATAAATAGAGCATTTGCTCCACAGGAGCAAATGCTCTATTTATCACAATGGTTTCATAAAGTGACTTTTACAGAAGCGTCAAAAGGCGTCAATATGCGGGAATGGGTTAACATGGTTTTTTAACAGGTTTTTTATACGCCCACCTAATAAAGGTGGTCGTATATTGGCGTGGCCCTGTCCGTCCGTTCGTTCGTTCGTTCGTGCGTGCGTTCGTTCGTTCGTTCGTTCGTCCGTCAACATTTTGTTTGTCCGCAGTTTTCTCGGAAAACTGTTTGACAGATATTAATAAAACTTCACACAAATGTTTAATGTATCAAGATCTGAAGCTGAGTTGATTCTGAGGTTCATTTGATTTTTCGTTTCAGAGTTATGGCCCTTGTCCTTAAAAAATGCAAAAAGTTTGTCCGCTGTTTTCTGGGAAAACTATATGAGAGATATTAATGGAACTTCACACAAATGTTTAATGCATCAAGATCTGAAGCTGAGTCTATTCTGAGGTTCATTTGATTTGTCGTTTCGGAGTTATGGGCCTTTTACTTAAAAAATAATGTAAATACATGCAAATAGTTTGTCCGCTGTTTTCTGGGAAAACTATTTGAGAGATATTAATGAAACTTCACACAAATGTTTAATGCATCAAGATCTGAAGCTGAGTTGATTCTGAGGATCATTTGATTTTTCGTTCCAGAGTTATGGCCCTTGTCCTTAAAAAATAATGCAAATACATGCAAATAGTTTGTCCACTGTTTTCTGGGAAAACTATTTGAGAGATATTAATGAAACTTCACACAAATGTTTAATGCATCATGATCTGAAGCTGAGTCGATTCTGAGATTCATTTGATTTTTCATTTCAGAGTTATGGCCTTTTCACTTAAAAAATAATGCAAATATATGCATATAGTTTGTCCACTGTTTTCTGGGAAAACTATTTGAGAGATATTAATGAAACTTCACACAAATGTTTAATGCATCAAGATCTGAAGCTGGGTTGATTCTGAGGTTCATTTCATTTTTCCTTTCAGAGTTATGGCCCTTTTACTTAAAAATAATGCAAATATATGCAATAGTTTGTCCGCTGTTTTCTGGGAAAACTATTTGAGAGATATTAATGAAACTTCACACAAATGTTTAATGCATCAAGATCTGATGCTGAGTCGATTCTGAGCTTCATTTGATTTGTTGTTTCAGAGTTATGGCCCTTTTACTTAAAAAATAATGCAAATATATGCATATAGTTTGTCCGCTGTTTTCTGGGAAAACTGTTTGACAGATATTAATGAAACTTCACACACATGTTTAATGCATCAAGACCTGAAGCTAAGTTAATTCTGAGGTTCATTTGACTTGCCGTTTTAGAGTTATGGCCCTTGCACTTAAAAGAAATAATGCAAATATATGCAAATATATATGAGGATGGCCATAACTTTTTCATTTGAAATGATATTTACTTCAATTTTTTTTTATATGGTTAAACCTTAATATGAATTTTCACATATATTGCGGGGTGTTTGGTAAGTCATTTCATTATAAAGTTATGGTCCTTGAACTTTGTGTGTTCGTTGATTTGTTTGTCAGTCAGCTTTTAGTTTGTCTGTTGTTTTCTGGGAAAACTACTAAAATGATATAAATGAAACTTAAAAGAAATGTTTTAAGCAACAAAATCTGAAGCTGAGTTTATTTTGAGTTTCATTCAGTTTTTATTTAATAAGATATTCACTTCATTTTTTATAAAAATAGTATCACCTTAATATGGAAATCAAGTTCTGAAGCACAGATTAGAAAATGTCAACACTTATAAGGCATGTTGAATCAGAGAAAGTTTGCAAGTGGGCGTATTATGTACCGTATGCGGTACTCTTGTTTAAACAGGTTTTTGCCCCAAGCACTGCCATGGTTTTGATTATAGGGTTTATTGTGGTCCCGACTGTCCTCTTGTTTTAATGGTTTATCTATGTTTACACTGTTTGCAAGTTGTCCCATGCTTATGGCCATTTAAAGGATACTGTCCAAAATGAAGGTGTGCTTGTATACATGTATAGGCTACCTTGGCCTAGAGTAGTGATTATACTTCAGAGAGAGGGGTGTGTCCTCCCTTTGTTAATGTAATGCTAATCGTTTTATCATTTCTGTGTACAGTAAATGTCGAATTGATACTTCCTATCTCCTGTCTCCATGTTGACATTTGGGAGATAGCTGAAGCCGAGGCAAATGTATGGGCAGCCTAGACTTCTTTTGGTATGGTGTAACCCGTTACTCCATAAATACACCTTTCTATGCCTTTGCAAACAGAGTAAACCCAGATTATATAGCTCCTGTAAGTCTGTTTGCTAAAAGCATAATGTAGACCTGATTCTTCAATTTTTGTAAGGTCCAAGGCTTTCCTTATTAATATGTAACTCTACAAATTAAGTTAACACATTCCTTCTTTTTAAGCATCAGTAAACAGGGTAGACCCAGATCAGGTCTGCTCTGTTTGCTTATGGAATTTGATTGATCTGTTTCTAAAATGGCTACACTTTTCTACCTCCCATATTTCATTATAACTATTTTATCCATGAATATTCAGTAAGTATTGAAATTTGGAATAAATGTATATACAGAACAAGGAAAGTGTTATTTAATTTTCATCGTGTAATTATTTCTGACAAATATTCATGATCCTGACTCTTGATTCGTCATCTCTCTTAAGAGATTATTTTAACTAGAAGTCAAAACTATGCATATATGGTAAAAGAAATCACTGGAGTTTTTAACCCTTTCCTCCATAAATACGCTTTTCTACGCCTCTATAATAACCACTTCTTGAAACCATTGTGATAAATAGAGCATTTGCTCCTATAGGAAAAAATGCTCTGTTTATCACAATGGTTTCAAACTACAAAATTCTAAAATTTTACTTTCCTCTAGTAAATGCTCCTTTTGGGTAGATTCATTCAAAGAGGTTGGGTCTAAAAATAGCCTATGGAGGATAGGGTTAACCCTGTACTTCTAATAAACATGTTTTCATGCATTTGCAAACAGTAGACCCAGATCATATGGCTCCTATAGGAGCCATCTGATCAGTGTCTGCTCTGTTTGCTAATAGAATTGGATGGATCTGATTCTTTTTTTCTAAATGACTGCAATGTTCTGCCTTCCTTATTTCATTATAACTATTTTGTCCGTGAATATTCAGTAGGTAATGAAATTTGAAGTAAATATAGAACAGGGAAAGGGTTAATCCTTTACCTGAAAGAGACACCTTTTGATGCCCATGCAAACCATGACCTAGATGCGGACAGCTACTGGAGGAGTCGTCTGATCTGCATCTTCACTGTTTACTTATGGAATACAGTAGAATCCCTCTAATGCGACCACTTAATAAATAAACATGGGTGTCTTTATAATCAGGTGGTTGCTTAATGCAGGACAAAAGTAATGCAGAAAGCTCCTCTAGGAGCTTTCTGCATTACTTTTGTCCTGCATTAAGCTACCACCTGCATCTAGCACCCAGAATTATACCTCTTTTAGGTGGTCGCATTAGCGGAACTTTACTGTAATATACAGTAAAACTTGGATACTTCGAACTCACAAAGCTCAATTTCTTGATATTTCAAGATATTTCTTTGGTCACTAATATTTCCTTTTCTTGTTTATATACATTTTAAGGGTATATTTTGATGGATTGGCCCCATTTTTTTGTATCGAAATTAAATTTTCAGTCTGTCCAGGAAAATTTTAGCTCATCTGTTATTCGAAGAAAAAAATATGAGCTATTGTCGTAATTATAACATATCATTTGTTCTGAACTAAATTGTATTGAGGATGATGGGAAAGATCACTTTCTTTCTTCTTTTGACATCATGCTTAATGAATTCATTAAAAAAAACCACAAATATGTTGCCATTTTGCTGCAATGGGAATTGCCTGTGAAAATTTGCTTGCATATCCTGGTATATTTCCATGACGCTTTAAAACCGTTGACTGTGTCTCAAACTGTCAATCCTTCTCCAATAATCTGTTACTTGATAGATATTCATGTAGAAGTAAAGGACTTCAAGAATATTAACCCTTCGCTTGCTGAATTTTGAAATACATTTCTCCTTCTTTACCCATGCCTTGTTGTATAATTACATATATCTTCACTGTGTACAAGTATTTCGCTGTGCAATCACTGCTGTGGAGTGCACTGGTTGCACAATCAACTTGTAAGTAGTGCAGACCCTGATGAGACAGCAGGAGCTGTCTCATCTAGATCTTCACTATTTACAGGTAGGTATATTGACGTGAATAGCAAGCGAAGGGTTAACCCTTTCCCTGTTCAATACTCATGTAAAAAATAATGACATCATAAATCATTTATTCGCCAAATTTTTATAATAAAAACATTTCAATGAAATTTTGTTCTTTGACAAAAACTGTAGAATCATTTCTATAGCATGTCAATAGCAAACAGAGCAGACCCTAATCTGATGGCTCCAATAGGAGTTGTCTAATCTGGGTCTAATCTGTTTGCAAATGCGTGAAAAAAGCATGGCGGGGCAAGGGATTCATGTGTGTGCTATGGACACGATTCTGGTTTAATTCATATCTTGCCCCCCCCCCCCCCCCCCTTTTCCAAAAAAAAATAAATAAAATTAAGGGTGGATACATATTAGAGTGAGGGAGTTTATTAGGAAAGCTACAGTATCCGAGTAGTGGAGATTACTGATTGGTTCAGACATTGAATATAATATGCACATCATAGTATAAAAATGGAGAAGTTTGTGAGCTAAGGTACGTAAAGACACAGGGAAAGATGGTAAGGATTTATTAGATATTGTCGGACAAGAAAAAGATAGAGAAGGACAACAGTTAACCCATTCCCGCATATTGACGCCTTTTCACTCATTCCCACATATTGACGCCTTTTAACGCTTCTGTCAAAGTCACTTTGTGAAACCATTGTGATAAATAGAGCATTTGCTCCACAGGAGCAAATGCTCTATTTATCACAATGGTTTCAAAACTATACAATTCTGAAATTTCTTTTTTTCTTGTACGTGCTCCTTTTGGTAGATTTAATCAAAGAGGTTGGATATAAAAATAGCCTACCGTATGCGGGAATGGGTTTTAGTTGCCAAGGGAACTAGAAAGAGAAGAAAGCTTCAATATGAAAAGAATGCAATTTGAACATGAAGCCAGAGAAAAAGAGCTGATTTTAGAAATAGTAAAGGCAAAATTTTGAGCCAAGTATTAAAGTATCATCTGTTCAGATAATTAACAACATAAGTATGCTCGACCTGTTTTCTTGCAGTTGCTGGACTGACCAGCTCAAAAACTGATAAGTCTTGCCAGGGGTGTAGCCATGGATGAGTTTGTTGCTAGGCAAGGGAGGTTGGTTCTGTCACAGAAATGTATACACGCTTTTCCAGCTATAAAATCATGCAGAGGGTGCAATTTGGTGATGGGTTATACATGTACTTTTATGGACTTTTACTATTTCTACATTTCAGGTAAACTAACACATATTGCAGGCAGAAAAAGAAAATTGGTGCTCAAACATAATCGAATTTGACAAGCAATAAAGACCCAGATCAACCACTGCAGTGGAATGTTGCATCTGACCAGGGTCTGCACTGTTTGCAACAATGTACAGTAAAAACTCGATACTATGAAATCTAAAATACGTACCATTATTGATCTTTAACACATGTGGAAGCTTAATGCTGGGTGAAAGTCATGCAAAAAGCTCCTCTAGGAGCTTTTTGTATGACTTTCACCCTGCATTAAGCAGTCACCTACCTCCAAAGACGTACTTCTTCATTAATACAATTTCGTAGTATCGAGTTTTTACTGTAGACCAAAATACTAACTAATAATGAAGAATGAAAAATGGTAGAGATTCAAGCATAGCTCTGAAACTCTACCAGGTCTGGACAGTTTTGAGTGACCTTATTTCAAATAATGCTATTTTTATGATTATAACTAATTTTAGTAGAGAAGAGTTATGTAGAGGGAGAAATGGCACAAAAGCATTGCAAATAATCTTTAAACTCTTTCCTCCATGAATATCCATGAAAGAAATAATGATATCATGAATATTGATTAGATACATTTGTTATAATAGTACTTTGACACAGGATTTTTTGGCCATGGCAGAAACTGTAGAATCATATCTATATTATATCATAAGCAAAACAGAGCAGATCCTGATCAGACGGCTCCTGTAGGAGCCGTTTGATCTGGTTCTACTCTGTTTGCAAGGTGATGGAAGGCGTATGTATGGAGTAAAGGGTAAATCAGGTTCTATATTTCAGGATTTAGACAATACATCAATTTGCAATGTCGAAGTGCCGTCTTTACTGGATTTATTTATTAGCTACTGCTTTATATTATACTTGAAATGCTTGTAACTTTTCTTTAGTTAACTTGTAGATTTGTTTTCCTTTGGCAAAAAAAGAAAAACCATCATAGAATATTCAGCAGTGAATCTTCAAATGGACTATTCCATAATTTAAACAGTTTGAGCTTACCGTTGTTGGGTTTTTTTCAAAGAAAAGTCTTCACTGTCTGCAAATCAGAGTTTTTGACCAGTCAGTCCATCTGTCAGTCATTCCTTCCATGTATGATAATACATGGTTGCTCAAATAGCGATTTTATTTCTTGACCAATTGATCTCAAATTTGTTTCAAGAATTGTCATGAATCAAGGCTTGGATGAGTTTGATTTTCAGAGAAATCTATCCTGAGGAACCACTTTCTTGTTCTCTGACAATGTGGTATGTGAGCTTGCTCACTAAAGCTCTTTAATATTGTAGCTTGTGGATAGCCTACTTACTCTTAGCATCACAAACTTTGGCAAATAGTGCTGACACTGATCAAAGTGCCCCAGAAGGAGCCGTTTGATTACGATCTGAACTATTTGCCACTATATCGGTCTAATTTAACCCTTTACTCCATGGATATTCATGTAAGAAATAATGGTGTCATGAATATTAATTAATAAGATTAATAGTTAAAAACAACACCTGAACATATGAATTTTTGACCATGACAGAAACTGTAGGATCATATCTATATTATATCATAAGCAAACAGAGCAGACACTGATCAGACGGCTCCTATAAGAGCCGTCTGATCTGGGTCGACTCTGTTTGCAAAGGCGTAGAAAATTGTAATTATGGAGTACAGGTTAAAGGTATGAAAGTAATGCCAAATTGACTTATTCTACTTTAAAAACTGATAGAGCGGTGAGTTTTGGGCGTCTGAATATATTTTAGCAAATTGGGTAGATAAGACACCAAAAGTATATGCAAAACATGATAAAGCTTAACCCTTTACCTGTTGCATATTCATGTAATAAATATACTAAAAGTCTTATGATATCTTAAATATTTATTAGCCAAATTTTCATAATAGCATATGTACACAGGATGTTTTGGTATTTGTAAAAACTGTATAGTCCTGTAAAGCCCGATCTATTATAATATCATAATTATGCAAGCAGACATTGCAAAGACGAAAAAAAGAATGTATATGAGGGAAAGGCTTGTAAAATGTCTTCAGTAGAGAGAAGTACCATATGCTTTAACCTTTTGAATGTTGAAATTGAGTGAAAGCATTTGCAAATAATGTTGACCCGGATAATAGGATGCCTTGGGGAACCCACTGATCAGGGTATGCACTGTGTGCCATCCAAAATCCTCTGAATGAATTAACCCTTTCGCTCATGTAAACGTGTTTTCACGCACTTGCAAACAGAGTAGACCCAGATCAGACGGCTCCTAAAGGAGCCGTCTGATCAGGATCTGCTCTATTTGCTAATAGAATGTGATAGATCTGTTTCTTTACTTTTTAAAATGGCTGCAATGTATCACCTTCTGTATTTCATTATAACTGTTTTGTCCATGAATATTCAATAGGTAATGAAATTTGTAATAAACATAGAACAGGGAAAGGGTTAAACAATGATTGGACATTCCACTTTGAACATTCAACATTGAAAGGGTTAACCGTTACCCTCATATAAACTCTTCTTCATGCCTTTGCAAACAGTAGACCCAGATCAATTTGCTCCTGTAGAAGCAGTCTGATCAAGGTCTGCTTTGTTTGCTTATGAAATTATAATAAATTTGACCAGTACAATACCAAAAAATCTAGTGTACATTATGCCTATATAAAAATTCAGCTAATAAATATACATGATGTTATTATGTCTTATATAAATGTCCAACATATATTGAAAGAGTTAACTTGTGATATGCAGCACAAAGCACTAACTAACGATAGCACACAAATAACTAGCAATTACACAAAAGTTTAATTAATATTTTGTCCTTCATTTCCAGTTTGTCAAGCTACCATCGAAAGTATTGAAGTTTCTACTTATGCTGGTAGTAACTCAAGCAATTACATGATTAATTCAGTTTTGTGTGGATCTTAGGTGGACAGTCAGCGACTGTATTTCTGTATGTAAGTTTGTTATATGTGTTAACAGAACATTTTTCATGCCACACCTGTAACTCTTTAAAGCCAATGGCACAAAGCAATCTTGACCATTGTAGCTTTCTGAATTGATCATGTAAATCAATTGTTTGTGTTTGACGTAGATCACTTGGAATATACACTTGCATTATGTTACAGTCCAGTCAACTCATGGTAAATGCTATTTTAAAAGGATTCATAATGAGATATCAGTTTGCATAATTTATTTAGAGTTAATATCATTGTGAAAATCAGAGCTACAGATAACGATGCATACTCAAATAAAATCGACATTTCTCCACCAAACCCTATGTTATGACCACTCTTTAGAATCGTCTCGAAGAGATGATTCTAAAGAGTGGTCACAACATAGGGTTTGGTGGAGAAATAAAGAAGTTATATTTGAAAATATTTTAATTTACACATCTTATCTGGAGCTCTGGAAAATACAATTTTACAGTGAGCTGTAGATCATTGATAATGGCAAGTAAATAGATAGTAAGACAGAAGTGAAATAAAAGTTGAGGACACAAGATGAATTACAGGGAGGTTTTGGCTCATTCAAAGTGGACTAAGGTAAGATATATACACACTTCAAAAGCTTCATCAAAGAATCTATGAAGGCTCCAGGAACCTTCCTTTCTATCAGTCATGCTTCACAAGATACCATACATAAATATGGTACAGTATAACAGCATTATTTCGAGAGTCGTCTTTCCAAGGCACAACCTATTCTGAGGGAATTTTCTAGTCCCAGTTCAATTTCTATTAATTATCATTGAAAATACCATTGGTTAATCCAAATGTGGATAATTAAAAATTCCAATCAGGAATGCCAGTCCCATTTATCATGGTTTCTTTTATTGATTGTTTAATTTGAGCAGTGTTTTTGCACCTTTGTTCACTTTTTATACGCCCACCTAATAAAGGTGGTCGTATATTGTTATGGCCCTGTCCGTCCGTCCGTTCGTTCGTTCGTTCATCCGTCAATATTTTGTTTGTCCGCTGTTTTCTGGGAAAACTATTTGACAGATATTAATGAAACTTCACACAAATGTTAAATGCATCAAGATCTGAAGCTGAGTTGATTCTGAGGTTCATTTGATTTTTCATTTCAGAGTTATGGCCCTTGTCCTTAAAAAATATGCAAATAGTTTGTCCGCTGTTTACTGGGAAAACTGTTTGAGAGATATAAATGAAACTTCACACAAATGTTTAATGCATCAAGATCTGAAGCTGAGTCGATTCTGAGGTTCATTTGATTTGTCGTTTCGGAGTTATGGCCCTTTTACGTAAAAAATAATGCAAATACATGCAAATAGTTTGTCCGCTGCTTTCTGGGAAAACTATTTGACAGATATTAATGAAACTTCATACAAATATTTAATGCATCAAGATCTGAGGTTAAGTCGATTCTGAGGATCATTTGATTTGTTGTTTCGGAGTTATGGCCCTTGAGGTTAAGTGGATTCTGAGGTTCATTTGATTTTTCATTTCATTTCTCAGTTATGGCCCTTGTCCTTAAAATATATGCAAATAGTTTGTCTGCTGTTTTCTTGGAAAACTATTTGAGAGATATTAATGAAACTTCACACAAATATTTAATGCATCAACATCTGAAACTGAATTGATTCTGAGGATCATTTGATTTTTCGTTTCAGAGTTATGGCCCTTGTCTTTAAAAAATAATGCAAATAGTTTGGTCTGCTGTTTTTTTGGGAAAACTATTTGAGAGATATTAATGAAACTTCATACACATGTTTAATGCATCAAGACCTGAAGCTAGGTCGATTCTGAGGATCATTTGATTTGTTGTTTCGGAGTTATGGCCCTTGCACTTAAAAAAATAATGCAAATCTATGGAAATATGAGGATGGCCATAACTTTTTCATTTGAAAAATATGATATGGTTAAACCTTAATGTGAATTTTCACATATATTGCGGGGGGTTTGATATGTCATTTTATTCTAAAGTTATGGTCCTTGAACTTCGTGTGTTCGTTGCTTTGTTAGTCGGTCAACTTTTAGTTTGTCTGTTGTTTTCTGGGAAAACTATTAAAATGATATAAATGAAACTTAACACAAATGTTTTAAGCAACAAAATTTGAAGCTGACTTTATTTTGAGGTTCATTCAGTTTGTCTTTATTACAGAGTTATGGCCGTTGCACTTTACAAAAATCTACAAAAATGAGGATTAGCTGTAACTTTTTTATTTAATAAGATATTCACTTAATTTTTTTTAAAAATAGTATCACCTTAAGATGGAATTCAAGATCTGAAGCACAGATTAGAAAATGTCAACACTTATAAGGCATGTTGAATCAGAGAAAGTTTGCAAGTGGGCGTATTATGTACCGTATGCGGTACTCTTGTTGCAACCTGTTTGGAGCTCAATCAGTGAGGCATTTTTGTATCTTCTGAAACGTTTGAAAACACTGACGATTCCAGGATCAGTAGAATATGACTTTAAATTGGAGATGATAATTTGGAGAAGATATATATATATACCGGTATATAATTATGTGTGTGCTTTATACAGGTTGAATTTTATGATAATATTAAAAAATCGCCTCACCAAAAATGCTTCATGCCATCAGCAAAGAAAGTAAGTGATAATCACCAAATGGGTTTGGACTTTTGAGTATTGTGATAATCCAAGTTTTTTGTTGATCCCAGTATGTTAGTCCTTGAAATTTCGCTGAGACTGTAATTCCTAAGCAAATTTTCATCTGCAGCAGTTTATTGAGATGATTCTCAAAGTCCCCCCCCCCCCCCACCCCCCAAATGATCATTAGGCCTTTAATTTATAATCCCACCTTTGCAAACAGAGGTAGACTTATCAGGCAGTTTCTATTATCCCTTTGCAACAAAGTTGTTGAGGGGGTATAGCGTCGCTGTTGTCAATTTGTTCTGTTTCCATTGTGTCCATTAATTGACAAATTTTGAACATGATATTGAGCTAACCATAGCACACCAAATCAACAAATCTTGCACCCCTATTCCTCATGACAAGATATTGCATCCCAGAATTTCAAGGTCAAAGGTCAGAGTCACAGGAGGCAGATTTTGACATTATCATATGAACACAATACATCATAAAGCATGGCATATGCAGTAAAACCTCTCAATAACGGACACTAAATTGTGTTAATTATTTGGTAGTTAGAGCAAGTGGTTGCTTAAAGCATGGTTAAAGTAAAACAGAACGCTCCTTTATCAGACCTTGCATACTTACATTACCAGATGAGATGTAGCACCCTGTTGATTTTCAAGCTCATGGGTCAAAGGGTATGGTCACTGGAGGCAGATTTTGACACAATAGTTATACAAAATAAACCAATACAAAATTATCAGTGATGATGCTGATGAAGTAAATAAAATTTAGTTTGTAAGTAAATGAGCACCATTTTGTTGGTTTAGACTAATAAATTAACGCTTGTTCTTTATCCCTTTCCCCGTTCTGTATTTAGGCCAAATTTCAATACCTACTGAATATTCATTAATAAAATAGTTACAAAGAAATATAGAAGGTGTTACATTATAGACATTTTAGAAAGCAAAGAAACAGATCTATCAAATTCCATTAGCAAACAGAGCAGACCCTGATCAGACGGCTCCTCTAGGAGCCGTCTGATCTGGGTCTACTCTGTTGCAAATGCGTTAAAACAAGTTTATATGAGGGAAAGGGTTAAATGGTGACCATTCTGACCTTGACATCAATTACTGTAATAGAGACATTCTTTAGTAAGTTTTCATTTGACCCTATATCTGTCAGAGATGCCCTTGCAAATTAAGTAGATCCAGATCAAACGAGAGCCATCTGATCTGGGTCTGTTGTCAACTCATGAAATAATATAGATCTAATTCTCAATAGTTTCGGCCATGTTCTAAAGTTCATTGTTTATAATTAAAAAAATCAAAAAAATTGGCTAATTAAGATTCATGAAGTCATTATTTCTAACATGAATGTTCATGAGCATAAAGGGTTAATAATGAGTGTCATGAAATAATAAGAAGTGAGTCACTGAATGGATTTTGACCAAACTTTACAAGAAGGATCCTTGGGTGATTCGCCATCAAAGTTGCATCCATACATAATTATACATGTATACATATCATTACATTATCTCCTGCATTATTAATATTAAGGGGGAAAATGTTTTCAAATGTAAGAAAAAAATGTGTTTTTTGATGAACAGTTAAACCTCTCTAAGCCAGAATTCTAGTAGAAAAGAATTTAAGATACAAATAACATTTAGGCAGGTGGCTGCTTAATGCATTAAGAATTTTCCTTTTTCTCTAGTTAATGCTCATTTCGGTAGATTTATTCAAAGTGGTTGGATCTAAAAACAGCCTTTAATAGTGGGAATGGGTTAATGTCATCTTCACAGGCAAAACTAAAATATGTTTCCTTTAGCATTCATCTGTTTCATCGGTTGGCTGAGATTTTATGGACATACACATTGTGCTGACAGTAACCACTAAGGGCTCATCAGACATCAATACCGTAATTTAACCCTTTACTCCATGAATATTCATGTAAGAAATAATGACATCATTAATATTAATTAGATTAACCCATTCCTCCATAGGCTATTTTTAGATCCAATCACTTTGAATAAATCTACCGAAAAGGAGCAGTAACTAGAGAAAAGGAAAATGTTAGAATTGTGTAGTTTGAAACCATTGTGATAAATAGAGCATTTGCTCTATTTATCACAATGGTTTCATAAAGGTTATTTTTACAGAGGGGTAGAAAGGCGTATTTATGGAGGAAAGGGTTAAATGTTATAATAATACATGGACACAGGAAATTTTGGACATGACAGACACTATAGAATCATATCAGATCTGTATTATATAATAAGCAAACACAGCAGCCCCTGATCAGACGGCTCCTACAGGAGCCATCTGATTTGGGTCTACTCTGTTTGCAAAGGTGTTAAAAAGCACATTTGTGGAGCAAAGTGTTAATATAAGTTATTAAAAGTTAGTTGAACAGGTGACAAGAATGCAATAGTGAGGGAGATAACGGCTAGAGTAAAGGTTGAAAAAGTAATAAGAGTTATTCTTCTTTTAATTATGGCATAATCTGTAACTTACTGTTATATCTGTAATATGCAAAAAGAAAACCTGTTTCTGTCATTTATTCTATTTATGGATTAACAAAAAAATAAAACTATCTGTTTTGCTGAAAATTAGAGCATATAGGCAATTATTAACCCATTCCCTCATATTGACAACTTTTGACGACTCTGTTAAAGTGACTTTGTGAAACCATTGTGATAAATAGAACATTTGCTCCTATAGGTGCAAACGCTCTACTTATCACAATGGTTTCAAACTACAAAATTCTAAAAAATTTCCTTTTCTCTAGTTAATGCTCCTTTTCGGAAGATTTATTTAAAGAGGTAGGGTCTAAAAATAGCCTATGAGGTAATGGGTTAAGGTAACACACAAGGTTGATCCAGATCAGTAATTTCAGGGCCTCCTCTGTGCTCAGATCTGACCAATCAAAAGCTTGAGAACAAACTCCGACTCAACTGAAAAGCTTTATAAGCATGGACCCTGACTAGCATAGGCAAAACTTATTCTACTCAGAGTTTCAGCTCTAAATCCTCCCATATCAACTGAAACCAACATTTCCACAACAATATCAACATCTTCCTTATCGGACAAGCCAAGACCCAGATTAACCCTTCGCTTGCTATTCGCGTCAATATACCTACCTGTAAATAGTGAAGACCCAGATGAGACAGCTCCTGCAGGAGCTGTCTCATCAGGGTCTGCACTATTTACAAATTGATTGTGCAACCAGTGCACTCCACAGCAGTGATTGCGCAGCGAAATACTTGTACACAGTGAAGATATGTAATTATACAACATGGCATGGGTAAAGAAGGAGAGATGTATTTTAAAATTCAGCAAGCGAAGGGTTAACCCTTTCCCTCATATAAACGCTTTTTCATGCCTTTGCAAACAGTATAGACCGAGATCGGACAGCTCATTTCAGAGTTATGGCCCTTGTCCTTAAAAAATATGCAAATAGTTTGTCCGCTGTTCTCTGGGAAAACTATTTGAGAGATATTAATATAACTTCACACAAATATTTAATGCATCAAGATCTGAAACTGAATTGATTCTGAGGATCATTTGATTTTTCGTTTCAGAGTTATGGCCCTTGTCCTTGAAAAATAATGCAAATAGTTTGTCCGCTGTTTTCTGGGAAAACTATTTGAGAGATATTAATGAAACTTCACACAATGTTTAATGCATCAAGATCTGAAGCTAAGTCGATTCTTAGGATCATTTGATTTGTTGTTTCGGAGTTATGGCCCTTGCACTTAAAAAAATAATGCAAATCTATGCAAATATGAGGATAGCCATAACTTTTTCAAAATTTTGAAATGATATTTACTTCAATTTTTTTATACGGTTAAACCTTTATGTGAATTTTCACATATATTGCGGGGGTTTTGATATGTCATTTCATTCTAAAGTTATGGTCCTTGAACTTCGTATGTTCGTTGCTTTGTTAGTCTGTCAACTTTTAGTTTGTCTGTTGTTTTCTGGGAAAACTATTAAAATGATATAAATGAAACTTAACACAAATGTTTTATGCAATAAAATTTGAAGCTGAGTTTATTTTGAGGTTCATTCAGTTTGTCTTTACAGAGTTATGGCCGTTGCACTTTACAAAAATCTGCAAAAATGAGGATTAGCTCTAACTTTTTTATTCAATAAGATATTCACTTCATTTTTTTAGCTCCACTTTTTCAAAAAGTGGAGGTATTGTCATCACCCTCTCGTCGGCGTCGGCGTCGAGGCGTTGGCGTTGGTTAACCTTTTTGTTAAGGTCTTTTTCTCAGAAACCATCAAAGATATTGGGTTCATATTTGGTATGTATGTTTACTATCACAAGAGGAAGCCATTTCACAAGAGTAGGTAACTCTAAAATTAATTTTGCCATAGTTATGCCCCTTTTTCGAGTTAGAATTTTTATTGTTGGTTAAGTTTTATGTTCAGGTCCATGTCTCAGAAACTGTCAAAGATATTTGGTTCATCTTTGGTATACATATTAACTATCACAAGGGGAACCCATTTCACAAGGGTAGGTAACCCTAAAATTAATTTTGCCATAGTTATGCCCCTTTTTCGACTTAGAATTTTAATTGTTGGTTAAGTTTTATGTTCAGGTCCATGTCTCAGAAACTGTCCAAGATATTTGGTTCATCTTTGGTATACATACTAACTATTACAAGGGGGACCCATTTCACAAGGGTAGGTAACCCTAAAAATAATTTTGCTGTTGTTATCTCCCCTTTCTGACTTAGACTTCCACTACACTATCCAGCACTAAAGAAAGTGGAGCGCGCTGTCTGCGGACAGCTCTTGTTTAAAAATAGTATCACCTTAATATGGAAATCAAGATCTGAAGCACAGATTAGAAAATGTCAACACTTATAAGGCATGTTGAATCAGAGAAAGTTTGCAAGTGGGCGTATTATGTACCGTATGCGGTACTCTTGTTGCATAATGTTAAGTTTGATGAAAGATAAAAATGTAAATGGGCATCTGTGCTGCTTGCAATGCCATTGTTAGCTCACCTGGCACAAAGTGCCAAGGTGAGCTATTGGGATGATCCTATGTCCGGCGTTGTGCGTCTTGCGTATGTGCGTCGTGCGTACGTGCGGGCGTCAACAATTTACTTAAACATCTTCTTCTCTGGAACTACAAAGCCAAGAGCTTTGATATTTGGTATGTAGCATGATGTAATGGACCTCTACAAAGATTGTTCAAATTATGTCCCCCGGTACAAAAATGGCCCCGCCCCAGGGCTTATCAGTTTTTCATAGGAAAATCTTTTAAAAATCCTCTTCTCTGAAACTGTAAGGCATAGACCTTTGATATTAGGTATGTAGCATGATTTAATGGTCCTCTACTAAAATTGTTCAAATTATGACCCCTGGGCCAAAAATGGCCCCGCCCCGGGGCTTATCAGTTTTTCATAGGAAAATCTTTAAAAATCTTTTTCTCTGAAACTGTAAGGCATAGACCTTTGGTATTTGGTATGTAGCATCATCTAATGATCCTCTACTAAGAGTGTTCAAATTATGACACCCAGGACAAAAATGGCCCCGCCCCAGGGCTTATCAGTTTTTCATAGGAAAATCTTTAAAAATCTTCTTTTCTGAAACTGTAAGGCATAGACCTTTGATATTTGGTATGTAGCATGATCTAATGGTCCTCTACTAAGATTGTTCAAATTATTACCCCTGGGCCAAATATGGCCCCACCCCGGGGCTTATCAGTTTTTCATAGGAAAATCTTTAAAAATCTTCTTCTCTGAAAATGTAAGGAATAGACCTTTAGTATTTGGTATGTAGCATCATCTAATGGTCCTCTACTAAGATTATTCAAATTATGACCCCCAGGACAAAAATGACCCCGCCTCGGGCTTATCAGTTTTTTATAGGAAAATCTTTAAAAATCTTCTTCTCTAAAATTATATGGTATAGACCTTTGATACTTGGGATGTAGCATTATTTAATGGTCCTCTACCAAGACTAATCAAATTATGATCCCCGCACCAAAAATGGCCCCGCCCAATGGCGTATCAGTTTTTCATAGGAAAATCTTTAAAAATCTTCTCCTCCAGAACTGTAAGGTCTAGGCCCTTGATATTTGGTTTGTAGCATCATCTAATGGTTTTCTACCAAGATTATTCAAATTTTTACCCCTGGGTCAAAAATGGCCCCGCCCTGGGGCTTATCAGTTTTTCATATGAAAAGCTTTAAGAATCTTCTTCTCCAAAACTGTAAGGCAGAGACCTTTAATATTTGGTATGTAGCGCTATCTAATAGTTTTCTACCAAGATTGTTCAAATTATGTCCCCTGGGTTGAAAATGGCCCCGCCCAGGGGCATATCAGTTTTTCATAGGAAAGTTTTAAAAAATCTTCTTCTCTTAAAAGTCTTCTCTGAACTTGTAAGGCATAGACCTTAGATATTTGGTATGTTGCATTATCTAATAGTCCTCTACCAAGATTTTCAAATTATGAACCCCGGATCAAAAATGGCCCCGCCCTGGGGCTTAACAGTTTTTCATAGGAAAATCTGTAAAATATTTTCTCCTCCAAATCTGTAAGGTCTAGACTATATTTAGTATGTAGCATCATCTAATGGTTTTCTACCAAGATTTTTTTAAATTATGTAATCTGTCATTGAAATCATTAATCTGTTATGAACAGGTGAGCGATTAGGGGCCATCATGGCCCTCTTGTTTTAAATTCTTCTAATGTGCAAGTTACCTCAGTACCCAATTTTCAAGCATGTATAATGCCGTATTATCTGTAATAAATGTTCCGGAGGAAATTTTGTACACATGTCACATATGATAAAAAAAATCATGATCTTGTGTCTCTGCAAAAAAACATCTTTTTTCATCAATTTTTAAGCAACCCCTGAAAACCATAGGAACCTATTTCTTCAAAAGGACATCAGTCACATGTGTATTGCACTGAAATGCTTAAGCATTTAGCTGCTATAGAATTGAGTCATTGATTACATTTCAATCAGTTGGAATCCAGATGAATCCCTATTTCTTTCAAAACTGTTGACTTTTTGTATAGACATATGCATTTGAAAGTTGTAGGGACTGAACCAGAGATTACTTTGGATTACTTTTTGGTTCCCCATACCCAGGGGCACTATGGGCTTGACAAAACCATAGAAAAGCAATATAATCCCCATTTCCTCAAAAACCATTGACTTTTTGTATAGACATTTATGTATCCAAAAGTTTAAGGGACTGGAGTACAGATCGTAATTTGTTGATCTCTATCCTGGGGCACTATAGGCGGGGCCAAAACTGTAGAAAAAACAATATCATGTCTATTTCTTCACAATAATGTCAAGTTTTTGTATAAATATATGCATTTGAAAATTGTAGGGACTGAATTTGAAATTGTTTTCAATTTGGAAATGTTTTAGTCCCCATACCACTGGGCACTATTGGTGGGACCAAACCAGAGAAAGGCAATATAACCCCCATATCATGAAAAAAAGGTTGACTTTTTGTATAGGCATAATTATGTTTCTGAAAATTGTAGGGACTGAAGCAAATACTGTTTTGGACTTGGAAATTTGTCCCCACCTCCATATGGCACTATATGGGCAGGGCCTGGCCTAAACTGTAGAAAAGCAATATAGTGCCCATGATAGGGACTGAATCAGAAATTATAGGGACTGAAGCAGCTTGAATGCAGGTGATATTAGTTTTAAGCTCATAGGTGACAGTTCTCGTTTAAACAGAAATAAAAAATAAGTCTTGCATGAAAGTTCATCACATGTGGGGTAAATATGCAGAGGATTCAGGTCAAAGTACGAATTATTGTTATTTAATTGACAAAGTGTACTCCCATTACTTTGGGCATGCTGGAAAACTGCAAAGTTAAGGGGTTATACTGGAATCACCCTGGTGGCTGGCCATGGGCGGGCAATTGATGGCCTGGGTTGTTTGGTCCAGTAGCATTTTGCGTGAGCAGTTGGTGTCGCGAACTCCTGCTTTAATTTAAAAGCTATTATATTTGGCATACATAATAACCATGAACAGTAGACTGATGTGCAAGACACAACATTCATGTAGTTTAGTGCCAACTGTTATATTCAACTGTTACAGATGATATTTCTGTAATTTGCTTCAAACCCTTTGAATATTGAATATTGAAAGTGTAACAATACTGAATATTGAACAGAAAGTGTAACGCTCCATCAGTGTATAACCCTTTCCTTCATTTAAACGCCGTTTTCGCACTTATGCAAACAGGGTAGACCCAGACCAGACAGCTCCTATAGGGGTGGGTCTGCTCTGTTTGCCTATGACATTATGTATGCCTGATTCTCCAGTTTCTGCTATTACTGAAAAAATCATGTGTTCATATGCCAGTATGAAAATTATTCCTATGAGTATTTGTGAAGTGATGAATTCTTGTAAAATATTCAACAGATGAAAGAACCTTTGAGTCCATTCATTATGAAAAGCTTAAATTTGCTACAGTATTTAGAATATGCCTTTCTACGCCTCTGTAAAAGTCATATGTTGGAACGAATTTGATAAATAGAGCATTTGCTCCTATAGGTTCAACAATGGTTTCAAACTACAAAATTCTAAAAATATTCCTTTTCTCTAGTAAATGCTCCTTTTAGTTAGATTCATTCAAAGAGGTTGGGTCTAAAAATAGCCTTTGGAGGAAAGGGTTAACCCTTTCTTTCATATAAACCGCAATGCAAATAAGAGGTCATATATAATGTGTCATCCTTGATATTGATGTGACTGACATGGTTCATTAATTGATTCATGATGTTTATATATGCATTGCCTTTTTTCAGTGTATTGCTATTGTAACAATGTTACTTGCACAATATTGAAATAAGTGTATATATCTATCTAAACGCCTTTTCATGCATTTGCAAACTGAGTAGACCCATATCAGACGGCTCCTATAGGAGCCGTCTGATCAGTGTCTGCTCTGTTTGCTCATGGAATTTGATAGATCTGTTTCTTTAAGTTTCTTAAATGGCTACAGTAATCCACCTTAAATATTTCATTGTAACTATTTTGTCCATGGATATTCAGAAGGTATTGAAATTTGGAATAAACACAGAAAAAGAAAAGTGTTAAAATACTGTCCAAATGTCTAACAGTTTGAATCATGATGGGATTTGGAGTTACAGTACAACCTCTCTAAGCTGGAATTCTAGTAGAGAATATTTTAGATACATTTAGGCAGGTGGCTGCTTAACCCATTTGCTCCCACGATCCGATATATTGGACGTAGGCAAACAGTGTAGACTCTGATCAGACCCCACATAATGCGGCATCTGATCAGTCTACACTGTTTACTGATAGAAAATTCAATATAAAACAAAATAAAAATGAAAATTTAAACCAGACATTTCATAGACAAAAGATAGACTAATCCAATACATGAAAGAATCCACTGGGAGCAAATGGGTTAATGCAGGTTGAAAGGTTGAAAATGACTTTCACCCTGCATTAAACTGCCACCTGTCTCCAAGACTGATATTTGTTCTAAATTTAACGTCCAGTTTAGAGGGGTTTTACTGTATTGAGCATTTCATCAGGATCTAAACTGATGACAACAGGCATCTTGAACATAGTGTGTGCGTGTAAGGTAGTACAGTAAAACCCCTCTAAACCGGAATACTAATAGAGAAGAATTTGGATACCTTTAGGCAGGTGGTTGCTTAATGCAGGGTGAAAGTCATGCAGAAAGCTCCTCTAGGAGCTTTCTGCATGACTTTCATCCTGCATTAAGCTGACATCTATCTCCAAGACTGATATTTATGCTACATTTAGCGTCCGGTTTAGAGGGGTTTCACTGTACATGTACCGACATGGGAATGTGCTGGGCCAAAGCTGTTGAAAGTGTATTTCACTTCATGAAACTGCACAGATGAGATAGAGAATATGTGTTACAGGCTAGCAAGTTATGTTTACATACACTAGCGGTTTAAAACAATGTAATTCAGTGTTTCACAGGAAAAAACATTATGAGATGGTGTACATGAAAGTTGAATCTTAAAAGTTTTGAAGGATTGTTGAATTGAAGAATAGACTGGAGAGCTAGGTTGGTTAGGTATTTATTCCTTTATTTCATGATAATTCATGTTAGAAATGATAATTATTGTATATAATGTTAACCGATTTAAGAGTAATAAAGCCAGTTAGTGTTTAACCCTTTCCTTCATATTAATTAACGCCTTTTCATGTTTGCAAACAGTGTAGACCCATATCAGATGGCTCCTATAGGAGCTGTCTGATTTGTGTCTGCTTGGTTTGCTTATGAAATGCTATAGATCTGATTCTACAGTTTTGGGAAAAAAAAATCTTAGAAAAAAAAATTTAGTCAATAAATATTCATGATATCATTATATCTTACATGAATATTTAACCCTCTCCTCCATAAATACGCCTTTCTACACCTCTGTAATAACCACTTTTTGAAACCATTATGATAGATCAAGCATTTGCTCCTATAGGAGCAAAATTTTAATGCTCTATTTATCACAATGGTTTCAAACTACAAAATTTCACTTTTCTCAAGTAAATGCTCCTTTTTGGTAGATTCATTCAAAGAGGTTGGGTCTAAAAATAGCCTAAGGAGGAATGGGTTAACACAAGGATAGGTTTAACATGGAGTCCACTCAGTATGAAAGGCTTAATCATTTGATTATTTCATTTCATTTCCTTGTTTCATATTCATGTAAGAAATAATGACGAATATTTATGGTTGATTCTTGTAATGGCATAGTAATGTACACAGGATTTTTGGTATTGGTAGAAACTACTAGTGTTGGGAATCGGACCGAAATATTTTACTTGATCATCGGCACATGTTTGTGATTGATCATTGATTAAATATCATGATATAACTTCTGATGTGGCAGGCTAAAAAAATCTTTGAGTTTGGGTAAAGACCAAATATGGGTTGTAGGTTTTCAATCGATGTATATCCAGATCATGCAGTCTCTTTGTCTAAAACATGACATATATTTGAGAAGGGTAAACACTGATTTTTATCTTAGATTACAAAATAATTCTGTTCAATTAACCTTTTCCTCCATAGGCTATTTTTAGATCCAACCTCTTTGAATAAATCTACCAAAAAGGAGCATTTACTAGAGGAAAAGTAAATTTTGCAATTGTGTAGTTTTGAAACCATTGTGATAAATAAAGCATTTGCTCCTATGGAGCAAATGCTCTATTTATCACAATGGTTTCTGAAAGTGGCTTTTACAGGGGCGACAAAAGACGTCAGTATGAGGGAATGGGTTAATGAGAAATAGAAAAGATTCTGTAAATGGGTCTTCAGGGCTTTTGACATGTTGCAGACAGTGTAGACTTCTGTCAGCCATGCCGTCTCTGACCAGCAACTTCTCTATTATCTCTTTCCTTCATATAAACATGTTTTCACACATTTGCAAACAGAGAAGACCCAGATCAGATGACTCCTATAGCAGCTGTCTGATCAGGGTCTGCTCTGTTTGTTAATGGCATTTGAAAGATCTGTTTCTTTACTTTCTAAAATGGCTACAATTTTCCAACTTCCACATTTCATTATAACTATTTTGTACATGAATATTCAGTAGGTATAGAAATTTGGAATTAAAATAGAACAAGGCAAGGGTTATGTAAAATGGATTACTACATATTGCACTAAATAAATAGGGTTAGGGTTAATTCAGTGAGGAAAACAAGTCACTAATTGCCCTTAACCCATTACCTCATAGGCTATTATTAGATACAACCTCTTTGAATAAATCTACCGAAAACGAGCATTAACTAGAGAAAAGGAAAATTTTAGAATTTTGTAGTTTGAAATCATTGTGATAAATAGAGCATTTGCTCCTATAGGAGCAAATGCTCTATTTATCACAATGGTTTCACAAAGTGACTTTTACAGAGTCGTCAAAAGTCGTCAATATGAGGGGATGGGTTAAATGTAATTTCAGTATTGAAGCGGTAAATCCAATATAAACACGTTTTCACGCATTTGCAAACAGAGAAGACCCAGATCAGACAGCTCCTATAGGTCTGCTCTATTTGCTAGTGGAATTTGATAGGGTCTGTTTCTTTACTTTATAAAATTGCTAAAATGTTGCTCCTTCCATATTTAATTAGAACTATTTTGTCCATGAATATTCAGTAGCTATTAAAATTTGGAATAAATATAGAACAGGGAAAGGGACTAACAATTGGACCAGTATTCTTACGTACACATTTGATAGAGCACATGACCTATTGTCTTTGGTGAGTGATACCAGGATATAATGGCCCTCTTGTTCAGCAGAAATTAAAGAACTTTTAGAATTGTAGCAGATTGCAAGTTTGGCAGATTAATATTATTTGCAGGCCAAGAAGTAAATTTGAAACTAAACTGTTTTCAGATGTAAAATTTATTCAAATGTACAAATTAATCATTCTCCCTTTTGCAGTTTGCACAGATGAAGGAAAATGGCACGCTTACTCCAGATTTGGAGCTATGTCCAGACTCATTTCCATACAACAGCCTGAATGACCCCAGCTCGGACTCTTACCCCTCCTCACCTTCAGATTCTCCCACACGATTAACTCCTATGGAGGAGACTGGAAATCATTATAAATTGTCAGCATTTGCACACATCAAAATGAAGCAGAAAATGGACAGTTTCTTCGAGCCCATTACTGATGACAGGGTGGAGGAGTATCCAGCGAGCTTCTGCACTAACATCGGCAGCCAGGGTGGACCAAGTGCATTCAAACGTGTCAATGAAAATTCTAGTCCAAGAAGTGGTGATGTCACAAACAATAACAAAAAACAGGTCAGCTTGATTAAGCTTAATCAGATTAAATCTGCATTTTCTTTCACTCCGGATAAAGACATTCCCAAATCTGCTCTCTCCCTTGGCCAGATGTTTGCACTGAAAAAACGAATAAAACGTGAGGCGCTGAATGATGAGTTGAATACATTTGAGGAAAGTATTGTTCACGTGGAGCCTAATTTAGATGGTTATTCCATTAGAAGAATCAAAGATGAGGTCAAAGATGATGATCTTGACAACGAGAAAAAGGTAAGTTATGGTTTGTTGATATTTGAAGACTCTCATAACTTAACTCTGTACTCCCAAAATTACGCCTTTCTATGCCTTTCAAACAGAGTAGACCAGAATCAGATGGCACATCTTGTTCTGCTCTGTTTGCTTATGAAATAATATACAGTTAAACCTCTCTAAACCAGATTTCTAGTTGAGAAGAATTTAGATACTTTTAGGCAGGTGGCTGCTTAATGCAGGATGAAAGTCACGCAGAAAGCTCCTAGAGGAGCTTTCTGCATGACTTTCATCTTGCATTAAGCAGCCACCTGTCTCCAGGACCGATATTCATACTAAATTTAACGTCCGGTTTAGAAAGGTTTTACTGTAGTTTCTTCCATGGCCAAAAATTCTTCCTGTGTCCACGTGCCATTATAAACATTAATCTGACTAATATTCATGAACTAATAATTTCTTACATGAATATTCATGATGTAATTATTTCTTACATGAATATTCATGGAGTAAAGGGTACTGAATTCTTGCAAATAGTTAACATCCATATAACGAGGACTTAACCCTTATAACACTGAATTTGCAAATGGACTGTTCCAAAATTTCAAACGGGTTAATCTTATGGTGAATATTTAGGGATTTTTCTAAGGAAAAGTGTAATAAGACAAACAGTGCAGAACCTGATGAGAAGCCCTATCATCTGAGTCTGCACTGTTTGCAAAGGACATTAGTGACTCGTGTCCCACACTGTAAGGGTTAGAGTAACACTGTTGTAATCACATTAGTTAACCCTTTCCTTGTTCTATATTTATTACAAATTTCAATACCTACTGAATATTCATGGACAAAATGATTATATGAAATTTGTGAGGTGGACCATCATTGTAGGCATTTTTTAGAAACTGAAGAAACAATTCTATTCTATCAAATTCCATTAGGAGCCGTCTGATCTGGGTCTACTCTTTTTGCAAATGTGTGAAAAGGCGTTTATATGAGGGAAAGGGTTAAGATTTATAAGCATTTACAAAATGATTGCTTTCCTATAACTCAGTTGATTTTTAGCTCACCAGAGCACAAAGTGCTCAGGGTGATCTTAGTGATCACCTGATGTCAATCGTCCGTCGGCGTGCATCGTCAGTCGTCAACAATTTGAACCTTTGAAAATCTTCTCCTCTGAATCTACCGGGTTCTCAGCTGTCATCTTTGGCACATAGCATCATGTTCAAGTCCTCCACATAAATTATGCCCCTAGGGTCAAAATTGGCCCCGCCACAGGGGTGGACAGTTTTCAAAAGAACATTTAGTGAAAATCTTCTCCTGAAACTGGAAGATTCTCAGCTTTCATATTTGGCACATAGCATCATGTTCAGGTCCTTTACAAAAGTTATATAGATTATGCCCCAGGTGTCAAAATTGGCCCGGCCCCAGTTTTCTATAGAAACATATTGAAAACTTTGAAAATCTTCTCCTCTGATTGTCAGGTGAGCGATATCAGGGCTTTCATGGCCCTCATGTTTAGTTTACCTGAGCATGATGTGGTAAGATATTGTGATATAGTGGTTACCATCGTCTGCCGTCATCAATTTATCAAAAAAACATCTGTAAAAAACCCTGGGCCACTTGTGGCCAAAGCTTACAGAAATGGTCCTTGGGAGGTCCTCTTTAATTTTTGTTATACGCCCATCCTCAGACGGGACGTGGTATGTCGTGGCGCTGTCAGTCCGTCCGTCTGTCCGTCCATCCGTGAACTTTTGCTTGTCCGCTCTCTAACTCAAATAAATGCAATCCAATTCTTTTAAAATTTTGTCAGCATGTATATTACCATAATGTCTTGGTCAAGTTCGATAACCAGCAAGATTGGCCCAGGGACTCCAGAATTATCTCCCCTTACTTTATGAAATTCCTTGAATTTTAGCTTGTCCCCTCTCTAACTCAAACAAATGTAATCCAATCCGCTTCAAATTTTGTCAGCAAGTATATTACCATAATGTCTAAGTCAAGTATGATAACCAGCAAGATTGCCCCAGAAACTTCAGAATTATCTCCCTTTACTTAATGAATTTCTGTGCATTTTTGCTTGCCCACTTTCTAACTCAAACAATTGTAATCCACTCCTTTTCAAATTTTGTCAGCATGTATATTAACATAATGTCTCAGTCATATTCGATAACCATCAAGATTGCCCAAGACACTCAAGAATTATCTCCCCTTACTTTATGAATTTCCGTGAATTTTTGCTTGTCCTTTCTCTAACTCAAACAATTGTAATCCAATCCTTTTCAAATTTGGTCAGCATGTATATTACCATAATGTCTCAGTCAGGCTCGATAAATAGCAAGAATGTCCTTGACACTCCACAATTATCTCCCCTTACTTAATGCCACCTGATATGGAGTAATGGCCTTTCAACTTCCAGACATTTGACAGGCGTATATTGGTACATTTTGGCACTCTTGTTAACCCTTTCACTCTTATCTTTGCTAACACAGTAGGCCCAGATCAGGCAGGTCCCGTAGGAGTAATTTTATTTGTTTATGAAATTATAATAGACCTGACTCTACAGCTTGCACCGATAAACCGAAACATCCTATGTACATATACCATTAATAGAATTCAGCTTATAAATAATTATGATATCATTATTCCTTCCATGAATATTCAACAGGGAAAGGGTTAAAGAATTGAAAACCATGTAGAACTGGTTGTGTTGCCATAGCATACTAAAGGGAAACATTTTCTGGAATCGTTGGGGAGATTTCAGTTTAATTTGGCAAAAAGTTGATGCTCAGCTCCACTAAATACAGGTTGGACTCGATTTAACGAAATGGCTGGAACCGGACTTTTGTTTTTCTTAGAATTGAAATTTCGTTGGTGTGAATTTTGCCTTTTCGGCGATCTCAAACATGGTACTGACTAGTATTTCAGGAACTTTACTGGTACAGTAAAACCTGTGTTAAGTGGCCAGTCAAGGGAAGCGGCCAAATTGACCGCTTAAGCGAGGTGACCACTTAATCGAGGGGTGGATATTTTGGGAGATTTTTCTGTTTGGTTAGACAAACGTAAAAGATATCCACATATACTTTAATGCCTTATCCAAAAGATTATGTATTTTATCCTTGTAAATACAGGTAAAATACAACATGTACTGTAAATTGCATGCACAAAAGAAAAAAAACATCAGGGAGAATCATTTGACACATCCGGAAATACAAATGTACATATCTACACTTCACTCGATTCTCTAATGTGAGGAACTTATGTTTGGAAAAGGCGTGAATATTTGTATTGACGTTATCTCTTTTGATTCAGTAACGTGCAGACAAACTTCTCAACACCCCCATATTTGCACATTTAACAGGTAAAGGAGTTCAAAGGATTATCATGCCGTCGATTATAATCTTGCCCTAAGGCCAAGGTCAATGCTTAGTTTATTTCGTTCACTTCCGACATAATGAAAAACACCGAAGCGGCCATTCTATGCACTTTTCCGACATAACGGAAGTTTCCGAAGCGATCACGATATTTCGATCGGCGATTTCCGTAATGTCAGAAAGTTACGATGGGCAACCTCTATTTTGACATGTGTCAGCTGGCAGTATGTATTGGGTTTTCAATCTGGCCGCCAGGCTTTCTGCTGGCCGTCTAATGGGGTCGAAATATAGGGTTTGGAGTGAAGTATGGTGGCTGCATTTAAGGTGACTGTTAGGTCAAATTTTACTGTATTTCAAACTGCGTATGATATAAAGAACAAACTAACTGTAACATGTTTGTCTGAGTATTTCACATTGTTTTAAACCGAAAGTAAAGACTTACAAACTGAAAGTAGTGACTTTCGCCGATATCAATATCAAGCTTGTAGAGATTTTTAGAAAATATTATTTGAAAAAATTGTGAATACACGGTATCCATTCATGCTATCAGACCGGGATAATGCCTTATAGACCAGTTATATGGTGTTTTGACTTGAATTATAGCGTATTTCTATTTGGAACCTCAGAGTCAACCTGGTTGTCACTTTGGCGATTCGTAAAAGCGTGTTAATATTCTGAGAAAAAATAGATGACTGCGCATCAAGAGTGAGGATTTCTTTGATAAATGAGACACAGTTTATAGAAATTTGTGGTCAAATAAGCTTTCAAGGATGATCGCAGTGAATGAACCCATCAATTTTTTTGCAGATTTCGGCTGAAGTTGAATACCTTTTACTTATTATTTAGAGCAGGGGTGTTTGCGAAAAAAAATAAAAATTCAAGGACCCACATCTGGTTGGGTCAGAAAACTATCTTTTGGTATGTTTTAGATACTTATGACATGTGATTAAAAAATAATGTATTTGTGATGGAGTTGTTGTTGAGACATAGCATGCGATGGGCACCTGTGATCTGGAATGGATTTGCATAGTCCCATGAAGTTTGAGATATCGAAGTTCAAATTTATGTCTGGTTACAGCAACAGCTCTTGTTATGTAAGTAGCAAGAAAAATTAGTGATGACTTCTCCATCTTCTGTCCATTCATCTATCCATTTTTCCATCTGTCTTGCCCTTTCTAAGGATTTCCCAAATGCAGGTTTTCTCAGGTGCAATTATTTCGCAGAGGACTCACATCTGTACTGCAGAACTCACAAATTCATTATGGTACTAGACTACTAGTCATTGTAGTCACAGAATTATACCTACTCATTCACTTCAAGTCTATAAACACTTGTTGCTTAGGGTTTATGAGCGCCTCAGTAATATCAATCTCGGTAGCAGCAAACATGTAGTATATACAAGATGACACAGCAAAAATATCACATTTTTTGGTGGTAAATTTGCAAATAGACAAACAATCAAAAGATGAACTAATGTCACATGCAATGACAGACAAGCAATCAAATTTTCTTGCTAAATAGAAATACAAGTATGAATTGTGGCGAAGAATATGTGCTGTACTTACTATGAACCGATGACAAAGACCCTTTCATAACTGGGTGAACTAAGTAATTGATTATATACATGTAATTTATTTTCATGAACTGTGTACCGCCCTTCATAAAATTTATAAAAAAAATTTGAAGAGAAAGTGAATTATTTGCCCCAGCAGGTTGAATCCTCTAACAAGCATGAACAATAAAAAATAATGCAGATTCTTTTTATCTACTCTGTTTGCAAAAACATAGAAAGGCCAATTTATGGAGTGGAGGGTTAATATTAAAAAAGAAAATGGAATAAGTTTGCAACCCCCAAATATACTAACAGGTCCTTAGATTCACAGTTGAGGTTCCTGGAAACCTCATTTTCAATAACCAAGGGAAAACCTTCATTTTGTATTGAGAAGGTGACATGGTTTGGGTTTTTTAACACTTATTTTTAAAGTTAAATGATGCGTCGATCATTGTTTAATGGTAGAGATCACTGAGTCTGAAAGGATAAAGAGTGCCTTAGTATTTAAAAGTAAATGGCATTTAATTGGATTTCAAGAAAAGAGCTTTTGGTCTAATCTGTTCAAGTCATGTTAACTATTAAGAAGTGAACTTGGTGCATATACTTACCAAATATAAAACCACTGGTGCATATACTTACCAAATATAAAACCACTGGTGCATATACTTACCAAATATAAAACCACTGACTGTGAGTCTAACCCTTCCCCTCATGCCTGTTAATCCTTCGCTTGCTGAATTTTAAAATACGTCTCCTTCTTTACCCATGCTCTGTTGTATAATTACATATATCTTCACTGTGTGCAAGTATTTCGCTGTGCAATCACTGCTGTGGAGTGCACTGATTGCACAGTCAACTTGTAAATAGTGCAGACCCTGATGAGACAGCTCCTGCAGGGTGAGCTTTTGTGATTGCCTGATGTCTGTCGTCCGTCGGCGTGCGTTGTCAGTCGTCAACAATTTGAACCTTTAGAAATCTTCTCCTCTGAATCTACAGGGTTCTCAGCTTTCATCTTTGGCACATATTATCATCTTTAGGTCCTCTACAAAAGTTATATAAATTATGGCCCTGGGGTCAAAATTGGCCCCGTCCCAGGGGTGCCTTGTTTTCAATAGAAACATATAGTAAAACTTTGAAAATCTTATCCTCTGAAACCAGAAGGTTCTCAGCTTTCATATTTGGCACATAGCATCATGTTCAGGTCCTCTACAAAAGTTATATAAATAATGGGGCCTGGGGTCAAAATTGGCCCCGCCCCAGGGGTGGGCAGTTTTCAATAGAAACAAATAGTAAAATCTTTGAAAATCTTCTCTGAAACTGGAAGTCTCTCAGCTTTCATATTTGGCACAGAGCAACATGTTCAGGTCCTATACAAAAGTTATATAAATTATGGCCCTGGGGTCAAAATTGGCCCCGCCCCAGGGGTGCCTTGTTTTCAATACAAACATATAGTAAAATTTTGAAAATCTTCTCCTCTGAAACCAAAAGGTTCTCAGCTTTCATATTTGGCACATAGAATCATGTTCAGGTCCTCTATAAAAGTTATACAAATTATGGCCCTGGGGTCAACATTAGCCCTGCCCCAGGGGTGGGCCATTTTCAATAGAAACAAATAGTGAAATCTTTGAAAATCTTCTTCTCTGAAACTGGGAGGCTCTCAGCTTTCATATTTGGCACAGAGCATCATGTTCAGGTCCTCTACAAATTTTGTATAAATTATGGCCCTGGGTCAAAATTGGCCCCGCCCCAGGGGTGGGCCATTTTCAATAGAAACAAATAGTGAAATCTTTGAAAATCTTCTTCTCTGAATCTGGGAGTCTCTCAGCTTTCATATTTGGCACATAGCATTATGTTCAGGTCCTCTACAAATTTTATATAAATTATGGCTCCGGGGTCAAAATTGGCCCCGCCCCAGGGGTGGGCAGTTTTCAATAGAAACAAATAGTGAACTCTTTGAATATCTTCTTCTCTGAAACTGGAAGGTTCTAAGCTTTTATATTTTGCACATAGCATCAGGTTCAGGTCCTCTACAAAAGTTATATAAATTATGCCCCTGGGGTCCAAATTGGCCCCGCCCCAGGTGTAGCCAGTTTTTAATAGAAACATATAGTGAAAACTTTGAAAATCTTCTCGTCTGAAACTGGAAGGTTCTCAGCTTTCATATTTGACACATAGCATCATGTTCAGGTCCTCTACAAAAGTTATATAAATTGTGCTGCTTGGGTCAAAATAAGCCACACCCCAGGGCAGACTAGTTTTCTATAGAAACATATAGTGAAAACTTTGAAAATCTTCTCCTCTGATTGTCTGGTGAGCGCCTCAGGGCCATTCTGGCCCTCTTGTTTGGAATATTTTTGATTCTCTGTAACGAAGCAAGTACAGTAAAACCTCTCTCTAACGGACACTAGATTGTGTTAATTAGTTTGTATTTAGGTCAGGTGGCTGTTTAAAGCAAGGTGAAAGTAAAACAGAACGCTCCAATAGGAGCGTTCTGTTTTACCTTCACCTTGCTTTAAGCAGCCACCTGCCTTTAACACAAAATACTTGATGTAATTTAGTGGCTGTTATAGAGAAGTTTTACTGTATATCTCCTAATCTGATTAGAATGACATTGTCCACAGAATGGGATCTGTACAAGAACAAAAGAAGAATGATATGCCTGTTGGGTAGCAAAAAACTTACTCTTGACACAAATCAATCAAGGGATTGACATTTTTGCGCAAAAAATAAAGAGAAATAGCCTTCAAGGTATAAATAGAAAACATATGGTGAGAAATTATGCTGAATATTGTTTTTGTTCTGTCTGTTGGTTTGTTGGTTGGTTGGTTGTGTCCAACTTTAACGTTTGCAATAATTTTGTAGGCATTGCGCATACATACTTTAAACTTGGCATGCATGTGCAACTTATGGTGGCAAACATTTTAAGGGGTGACTTATTAAGGTCAAAGACATACATCAAGGTCAAAGGTCAAATTAGGGGGTGTAGTGTTTCACAAACACATCTTGTTCATTTGAACTTTGTATGAAGGAAATTTTTGTAAGTTCTGACATACAACTATCACAAAGTTTCGATCATCTGGGTCCATGCTTATAAAGCTTTAAGTTGAGTCTGAGTTCGTTCTCAGTGTTTTTGATTGGTCAGATTTGAGCCAAAGTGACATACAATATCACAAAGTTTCGATCATCTGGGTCCATGCTTATAAAGCTTTTAGTTGAGTCTGAGTTCATTCTCAGTGTTTTTGATTGGTCAGATTTGAGCCTTTGGCTCAAATCTGACCAATCAAAAGCTTGAGAACTCAAATCTGACCAATCAAAAGCTTGAGAACAAACTCAAGACTCAACTAAAAAGCTTTATAAGCATGGACCCATATTATGCAGTCTTTCGCAAGATAGGATGCAGGATTTTAACCCTTCATACTCCACAGATATTATAATTAAGTTAACAATTAACAATAACATTAATTGATATTCATACATGAATTAATATTAATTATCGTTATATTAATATTTCTTACATGATAATTCATGGAGAAAGGGATAAACCCAAAACTTAGCCATATTAACCTGACACAGTGTGAAAGATTTGCTAACATCATTTTTTGGAATGCCAAGAATGAAAAGTGATTATTAACCTTTCACTCCATAAATACGCCTTTGTATGCCTTTGCAAACAGATTAGACCCAGATCAGACGACTCCTGTGGGCCAATAATGTCTGTGTCCATATGCCATTATAAAAAATAATCTAATAAATATTCATGATGTAATTATTTCTCACATGAATATTCATGGGGTAAAGGGCCCAATAATGTCTGTGTCCATAATATGCCATGATAAAAAATACAGTAAAACCTCTCTATAACAGCCACTAAATTGTTTTAATTAGTTGGTATTTAGGACAGGTGGTTGTTTAAAGCAATGTGAAAGTAAAACAGAACGCTCCTATTGGAGCGTTCTGTTTTACTTTCACCTTGCTTGAAGCAGCCACCTGCCTTTAACACAAAATACTTTATGTAATTTAGTGGCCGTTATAGAGAGGTTTTACTGTAATCTAATAAATATTCATGATGTAATTATTTCTCACATGAATATTCATGGGGTAAAGGGTTAAAGAGTATTGGTATGACTCAGTGTGACTCAATGGGATTGAACTTTCGGCTCTTTGACTCACTGTATGTGTGAATTTAATAAAAGGCTTTAGATGTGAAACTAAAATAACCAGTGTTTTATTACCGTTGTTCGCCAATGGCACAATAGGAGTCATCTGATCAGGGTCTGCTGTGTTTGCTAATGAAATTTGATTGATCTGTTTCTTTAGTTTCTGAAAGAAATTTTTAACGTTTTGTAAATGTGATTTATTTTGTAATTTTGCAAAATCAAACTCCCAATATCAGCCCTTAAACAACAATTTCTAAACAGCTGAATTGTATTTGTGACCAAACTTCACAGAACTGATCCTGAAAATATCTATCAACCCTTTCCCTGTTCTATGTTTATTCCAAATTTCAATACCTACTGAATATTCATGGACAAAATAGTTATAATGACATATGGAAGGTGGAACATTGTGGCCATTTTAGAAAGTAAAGAATCAGATCTTTCAAATTCCATTAGCAAACAGAGCTGATGCTGGGTTTACTGAAGTGAAAACACATTTATATGAGGGAAAGGGTTAATAGCTTAGGTTGGCTGAATAAGTAAGTTACAAGAGTTGTAAATAGAAATTAAAATGTCAATTATTCCTAAACAATTACCAAGTTCAACAGTAATGGTCCTGAGATCAAATGTTCTGGTATATTAATTGTTTTGGTACACTGCATAAGTACTAAGGTGACTGGTCACAAAAGCTGACTATGAGCAATCTTCACAGGAAAGATTCTTAGGTAATTCTCAGTCAACCCTTTACTCTATAAATACGCCTTTGCAAACAGAGTAGACCCAAATCAGATGGCTTCTGTAGGAGCCGTCTGATCGGGGTCTGCTTTGTTTACTTATGGAATTGTATAGATCTTATTCAATTTCTACTATGGTATATTATAAGTTCCTGGGTTCATGTGACATGATTAAAAGTAATCTAATTAATATTCATGATGTCATTATTAGGGCCCTGCATTGAAAATGCAGGAGCCCTATGGGAATCACATTTTCTGTGTCTGTCTGTCTGTCTTTCAGTCCATCCATCTCAGAGTCTGTCAGTCAAATATTTTGATGTGAACCAATAAATCAAACAGTTTTTCAAATATTGGTTTCATATTAAGAGCATATATTGCTTAGTATCATCAGAGGAAGATGCCTATTGTTTTAGGGTTGAATTAGATCACTATGTTTGAAATAGAAAATACTCTATAATTCAAGTTGAAACACCATATAACTGGTCTATAAAGCATTGCCCAGGTCTGATAGCAAGATTAAATATTGTGTATTCACAATTTCTTCAAATAATATTTTTCTAAAAATCTCTACAAGCTTGATATTGGTATCGGCAAAAGTCATTACTTTCCGTTTGTAAGTCCTTACTTTCGGTTTAAAACTAAAAGTAATGACTTTCACCAATATCAATATCAAGCTTGTAGAGATTTTTTTTAGCTCACCAGAGCACAAAGTGCTCAGGGTGAGCTTTTGTGATCACCTGATGTCCATCTGCGTCCGTCGTCAGTCGTGCGTCGTCAGTCGTCAACAATTTGATCCTTTAAAACTCTTCTCCTGAATCTACAGGGTTCTCAGCCTTCATCTTTGGCACATAGCATCATCTTTAGGTCCTCTACAAAAGTTATATAAATTATGTCCCTGGGGTCAAAATTGGCCCCACCCCAGGGGTACATTGTTTTCTATAGGAACATATAGTGAAAGTCTTCTCCTCTGAAACTGGAAGGTTCTCAGCTTTCATATTTGGCATATAGCATCATGTTTAGGTCCTCTACAAAAGTTATATAAATCATGCCCCTGGGGTCAAAATTGGCCTCGCCCCAGGGGTGGCCAGTTTTCAATAGAAACATATAGTGAAAATGTTGAAAATCTCCTCTGAAACTAAGAAGGTTCTCAGCCTATATATTTGGCATATAGCATCATGCTCCGGTCCTCTACAAAAGTTATATAAATTATGCCCCTGGGGTCAAAATTGGCCCCGCCCCAGGGGTAGCCAGTTTCCAATAGAAACATATAGTGCAAACTTTGAAAATTTCTCCTCTGAATCGACAGGGTTCTCAGCTTTCATATTTGGCACAAAGCATCATGTTCCGGTCCTCTACAAAAGTTATACAAATTATGCCACTGGGGTCAAAATTGCCCCCGCCCTAGGGGTAGCCAGTTTTCAATAGAAACATATAGTGAAAACTTAAGTTTTCAATAAAAATATAAAGTGAAATCTTTGAAAATCTTCTCCTCTGACTGTCTGGTGAGCGCTTCAAGAAATTGTGAATACACGAGTGCTATCAGACTGGGGCAATGCCTTATAGACCAGTTATATGGTGTTTTGACTTGAATTTTAGCGTATTTCTATTTCGAACCTCAGAGTCAACCTGTGTCCTAGAGGGGTTAGTTGTTTATTTTACTTATTATATAGAGCAGGGGTGTTCGCGAAAAAAAATAAATCCTTTTTTATTTCTTTTTTGTTGGGTCAGAAAACTATCTTTTGGTATGTTTTTAATACTTAAGACATGTGATTAAAAAATAATGAATTTGTGATGAAGTTGTTGTTGTTGTTAAGACATAGCATGAGAAGGGCACCTGAGAGGGACGGGGCTAGATTTCCTTATATAACTGTATAGAAAACCTTTAAAAATCTTCTTCAAAACTGGTGGTCCATGATTTGAATGGTCTTTGGTAGTAGTTACCTGGTGACCCTTTATCCAAATTCTTAAAATCATGTTAACCCTTCGCTTGCTGAATTTTAAAATACATTTCTCCTTCTTTACCCATGCCCTATCCAAATTCTTAAAATCATGTTAACCCTTCGCTTGCTGAATTTTAAAATACATTTCTCCTTCTTTACCCATGCCCTGTTGTATAATTACATATATCATCACTGTGTACAAGTATTTCGCTGTGCAATCACTGCTGTGGAGTGCACTGATTGCACAATCAATTTGTAAATAGTGCAGATCCGGATGAGACCGCTCATCTGGGTCTTCACTATTTACAGGTGGGTATATTGACGTGAATAGTAAGCGAAGGGTTAATATTTCAAAAACTGTGACTGCCAGGGGCATGGCTAGATTTCCTTACATAACTCAACTATATATAAAACTTTTAAAATCATCTTCTCCAAAACCAGTGGTCCAATTTGAATGGTAAGAATAGTCTCCTGGTAACCCTTTATCAAAATTGTTAAAATCATGTTGATACATGTATGATGTATATAATCATTGACATGGTCGCCAGAAGCGGGGCTAAATTTCCTTATATAGTCGAGACTGCCTTAGTGACCCCCCTGAATTAAGCGACTCCCTGTCATATGTGACTATTTCATCCCACCCAATGTATTTTCCTATAATTATGGTCTGAATTAAGCGACTCCATGTATACGTGACAAGCGACCCTGATTTTGCGATCCAAACGTAGGCTTCAGTCTGTATTAAACAATATTTTAATTATCATTTCAATTATCTTTTTGTTTGTTTACACCGTGTGTCAGATATTCACACAATATTAATTGGGGAAAACCCGGGATTCTAAATCACACATGAACTAGCTGGTTCTCCACTTACGCTCTACAGGCACATGTACGCAAACAGAATATTCAGGAAACCAGTCATGTCAAACATGGCTACGTCGTATACAAGATTCGACGTAGGAGATTTCTAGCGACAAAAAGATTAAAGAATGACAAACAAGGCAATTAATTTGATGTGGCTTGCAATTATTATTGGCACTTCAGGTCAGAACAGTCTTTATAAATATCAATCATTATACACATAATACATGTCTCTTTCATCATACTCGAAAGTATGCTTGGTAATCTGCACCTGGTTTATATTTATATCATTAAATGTCTAATTTAGTGCTTGTATTTACATGTACATTACATTTGTACATCGTATTTTAAATGCACTGATGTGCTGGAATCCCTTCAATCTTTTAAATTTTGTCTTTTAAAATAAACAGTAAAAAGTACATTGAAATACATGTACTTGATAATCATATGTGGTCTGTTATTCTCAAACACTTTGCCCAGAGACCATACCTGTTCCAATTTGCCCAGAGACCATACCTGTTCCAAGACGACAATGCACCCTGCCATGGGTCATGCAAAACTAAAGCTTGGAAGGAAACAAACGAAATACCCTACTTATCCTGGCCAGCACAATCACCAGATCTGAATATAATAGAAAATCTTTGGCTCCTGGTGAAAAATTGTTTAAAAAGACAACTTTGAAACATCACCACAATTGATGACTTGAAAGCCGTGCTGATCAGTGCCTGTGAAAACATCCCTTTAAATTACATAGGAGCGTTGTGTTTTACATTCACCTTGCTTTAAGCAACCACCTGCCTTTAACACAAAATACTTGATGTAATTTAGTGGTCATCACAGAGAGGTTTTACTGTACATCCATACCAAGGCAAATCCAGATAGTAATAAGATCAAGAGGACACATCACAAAGTATTACGTCTCTATGACAGGCATTTTCACAAGTAGGTGTCGTTTTGTTTGAGTTTTGTTATTTTTCAGTTTTCAAAATGGCTGCCTATCTTAAATGACTTTTGTCACCCCACTGTATATATAGAAACCTTTAAAAATCTTCTTCTGCAAAACTGGTGGTCCAATTTGAATGGCGTTTGGTATGAATAGTCACCTGGTGAGCCTTTATCAAAATTGTTCAATCATCTTTATATCTAAAACAAAATGGCCGCCAGGGGCGTGGATAGATATCCTTATAAAATTATATTAACTAAATCGTATAGAAAACCTTTAAAGATGTTCTTCTCCAAAACCAATGGTCCAATTTGAATGGTCACCGTAAATATTTTGATAGGCATATAGGCTGGGTCCTAGTAGTGGTTACCGTAGCATCCCCCCCTAGACTTTTTTTCATGGGTACCAAATTGTTCGTTGGGGTCCTCAGAACACATTTTGAGCATGCCCCCAAAAATAAGTTTGTCCCAGCTATGTTTTATTTAACAGTTTCCATGGTAACCCGAGGTAATTTTCGAAACTCTCTTGGTTCAGAAAATGCGCCATAACTTTGTTTTTAGAAGCAATAGAAGGACAAAACAAGTACCAAAGTAAAGCAGAGACATATAGCTTGAATATGATATATGATTTTATTAATATTCATAAATGCATTCTTATGAATATTAATGAGGAAGTAAAAAATGTGATTTTTTTAGAAAAAAGGAGTTTGTTGTTTAATCTGAGAGGCTTATTAATGCACAGAAATTAATGAATTTAGGTTTAAGTTGTTCGTTGGAGTCCTCAGAACACATTTTGAGTATTTCCCCAAATAATTATGTCCCATCTATGTTTTATTAAACGGTTTCCATGGTAACCCGAGGTAAATTCCGAAACATCCTTGGTTCAGAAAATGCGTAATAACTTTGCTTTTAGAGGTAATAGAAGGACAAAACAAGTACCAAAGTAAAGCAGAGACATATAGCTTGAATATGGTATATGATTTAATTAATATTCATAAATGCATTCTTATGAATATTCATGAGAATGTAAAAAATGCGTTTTTTTTAGAAAAAGGAGCTTGTTGTTTAGTCTGATAGGCTTATTAATGCACACAAATTATTGAATTTAGGTTTAAATTGTTTGTTTGGGTCATCAGAACACATTTTGAGCATTCCCCCAAAGTAATTTTGTCCCATCTATGTTTTATTGAATGGTTTCCATGGTAATGCCAGGAGGTAAATTTCGAAACATCATTGGTTCAGAAAATGCATAATAACTTTGCTTTTAGAGGCAATAGAAGGACAAAACAAAAACCAAAGTAAAGCAGAGACATATATCTTGATTATGATATATAATTTTAATAATATTCATATATGATTGCTTATGAATATTAATGAGGAAGTATAAAAATCCGCGTTTTTAGAAAAATGAGTTTTTTGTTTAGTCTTAGAGGCATATTAATGCACAAAAATTATTGAATTCAGGTTTAAATTGTTCGTTGGGGTTATCAGAACACGTTTTGAGCATTCTCCCAAAATAATTGTGCCCCAGCTATGTTTTATTAAACGGTTTCCGTGGTAACCCGAGGTAAATTTCGAAACTATTTTGATAAAGAAAATGCTTCATAACTTTGTTTTTAGAGACAATAGAAGGACAAAACAAGAACCAACGTAAAGTAGAGACATATAGCTTGAATACGATATGTAATTCTATTAATACATATAATGCATTCTTATAATGCATTCTTATGAATATTAATGGGGAAGTAAAAAATGCGTTTTTAGTTTGACGAGTTTGTTTTTAGTCTGAGAGGCCTAATAATATACAAATAGTTATTGAATTCAGATTTAAAAATTTTAATATCAACATACAAATAAAGGAAAACATCTTTGGTTCATGTAATATTTCTAAAACATGTATATTTAAGCTAATTTGCATATAACGTGCGTAAATGAATAAGCAATTTAACATAAGCCCTATATTTAGCATTGTTTCGAGTGTACTATCTTTTCTATTATTTATTTTACGTAAAATACCAGAACAACAAACATTGACAAGAGCAGAGGGTCGTTACTTTGGGTTCTTGAATATTAATGCATATTTATGAATATTAATGAGATGTAAAATAAACACACTTGAATGAGCTGTTCTTTTTATCTGATATTATTTTAGTTAACCAGTATAGAGCTTGATACTGACTGAAACAGCGATATTGATGTTCATGTATATAAATATGTAGATAATGAATATTATTTCAAAATCATGAATATTAATGAGAATGTAAACTGTTGTAGGAAAGTAATTTTTTCTATTAAATTGCAATATACATGTATGTGAACAACACATTTCTTGTAAGAAATTACAGCAGAGGAATTGAGCCTCATGCATGTTTTATGAAGAATATTACTGTTATGGGTGTTTTGCAATGCAATAGAAAATATATATCTCGACTGTAATCATCAGCTTATGTTTACCCATATTAGCCTTGCGTGACTTCTAACTTGCTCGCGATGTCTTATGCATTTGCTTGATTATTTACCACAGCATGCCAGAGCAACGCAAGGCTTCTTGCGAGCATTTCGCGACAGGCTGGACAACTCATTAAGTGTGTCTGGCCTGCTGCGGATGCTCCGCGTCAGCTCCCTGTCCAGTTTCATCCCTCTGGACAGGGGAGACGTGGGAGCTTGCTGCCCGACGGAAGAAGTATTCTTCTCTTTGGTCAGCGACTCCCCTGTGGTGCAGTCGATTCCCCAGTTGTTAGTTGCACCCAACTGCTGGCCCGGGCGCGGGTTCCCCGTTTACCACTTGAATGGTACCCATTGTTCTGGTCCCAGGTAATATTGTTGCCAGGTCTCCCGGTCCGCTTGTTGTGTGAAGAGTTTTGCCTGGTCCCGCTGAATCTAGGCCCAGTTATCCGTCACCGGTCCCCGGTGTCCTGGCCTTAGTGCTTCCGTTTCATGACATCACCAGCGGACCGGTCTACCGAGCCCCCGCCCAAAGATGCCACTGTGTATTCTTTGGCCCGGTGTCCTAAGTTTGCTCTCCAACGGTCCTCCGGTGGCCCGGTCTGGTCCTTTGGACCAGGATACCGAAGTGGACCGGTAAATCTACCAGTCCAATCTTTTCTACAGGGCATTCTGTCTCTACATCGCATTACAGTGGTGAAAGTCAACAGGAAGCTGCTCTGGCTAAGTCTAGACGTTCTTGGTCGTCTAGACCCTGCAATTACTCTTCATCTTCTGAGTACACCTCGGACTCCCCAGCCCCCATTCCACCCACCCCGTAGGAGGCGTAAAAAACTCCTTATTCTTCTAATGGGAACCGGCACTCGCACCGCTCTCATCGCAGATCGAGGTCTTACCATTACTCTTCTATGCGAAGACATCGCTCTGCCTCCTCAGATTCGCCGGCTGGTCGCTCTCGATAGCCGACACTCATTCTGGGAACCAGCAAGCTTCACCTAGAGGGAGAATAGCTCTCACGTGAACCCACAGTCCACACTTCTATGTCTGTGGCGGGTCCCACTCTTCCCGGGTGCTGCCATCCATGGCGTTCACCAGGGCGGGTTCTGAGGGAGAGCAGGAAGACACTTTGTCCATTATGGCTCCTGGGGACGGTCCTATTTTTTAAGGGAATCAGACTTTGTGGAAGCCTCTCACTCAGAGATTTAGACGGGACTTAGTCCTCTTTTTCTTTAGATGGATCTGAACATCAATATTTTCTATTGAGAATGCGTGTGAATATTGTTTTAGAATCATCCCACCCTCTGTCTGCCCTAGATCCCCGAATCCTATTCACAGGGGTTCTCTATCCTCTTCCGTGCTAGCGTCAGTCGAAAAAGTGGACCTCCCTAACCTAATTAAGTCTAGGGAGTCTATTTCTCCTTCCACGCGACTTCTTTCCCGTTTGCCTGACCTGGACGAAGATTTTTGTGCCTGCCCGGCAACTGGGTGGGTCATGTCCGCTAAACTCTTACGGACAAGGGTTCCCTGGGTATCTCTTAGGCCTCCGGTTTCAAATGAAAATCGACCTGGGATGTTTTATCAGATCCCCTCACTTGTTTCCGACAGTCCCAGGGGCGGGCATTAGCCCCCCCCCCCTCTCTCTCTCTCTCTCTCTCTCTCTCTCTCTCTCTCACTCATTCACTTCTTTAGCCCCGGCAGTTGCACCCAACAGATGGGATTCGCTTCAAACATTGACGTATTATCATTGACGTACGTATTATTATCGATATTTAAGACAGGTGACATCTTAATGCATGGTGAAAGTCATGCAGAAAGCTCCTAGTGCAGCTTTCTGCATGACTTTCACCATGCATTAAGAAGTCACCTGCCTAAAAGGGTCTTAATGCTTCTATAAAGAAAATTCGAATAATCGAGATTTTACCGTATACACAAAATAATACTAAATACAATGCTCATAGAAAATTGCTTATATTCATATACGTACATAATATGCAAATAAGCTGAAATACGCATGCTTTATAGAAATATTACCTGAAACAAAGATGGTTTATTTTCCTTCACATGAAAACATTCAAACATGAATTCAATAACTCTTGTTTATTAATAGGCATCTCAGACTAAACAATAAACTCCTTTTTTCTAAACAAAAATCGGATTGTTTTACTTCCTCATTAATATTCATAAGAATACATTTATGAAAATTATTTAAATTACATATCATATTCAAGTTATATGTCTTTGCTTTATTCAGGTTCTTGTTGTGTCCTTCTTTCGCCTCTTAAAGCAAAGTTATGGCGCATTTGTTTAACCATGGATGTTTCGAAATTTACCTCGGGTTACCATGGAAACCGTTAAAAACATAGCTTGGACACAATTATTTTGGGGAATGCTCAAGTGGTGTTCTGCGGACCCCAACGAACAATTTAAACCCGAATTCAATAATTTTTGTGCATTAATAGGCATCTAAGACTAAACAAAAAACTCATTTTTCTAAAAAAGCGGATTTTTATACTTCCTCATTAATATTCATAAGCAATCATATATGAATATTATTAAAATTATATATCATAATCAAGATATATGTCTCTGCTTTACTTTGGTTTTTGTTTTGTCCTTCTATTGCCTCTAAAAGCAAAGTTATTATGCATTTTCTGAACCAATGATGTTTCGAAATTTACCTCCTGGCGTTACCATGGAAACCGTTCAATAAAACATAGATGGGACAAAATTACTTTGGGGGAATGCTCAAAATGTGTTCTGATGAACCAAACAAACAATTTAAACCTGAATTCAATAATTTGTGTGCATTAATAAGCCTATCAGACTAAACAACAAGCTCCTTTTTCTAAAAAACGCATTTTTTTTACATTCTCATGAATATTCATAAGAATGCATTTATGCATATTAATTAAATCATATACCATATTCAAGCTATATGTCTCTGCTTTACTTTGGTACTTGTTTTGTCCTTCTATTACCTCTAAAAGCAAAGTTATTACGCATTTTCTGAACCAAGGATGTTTCGGAATTTACCTCGGGTTACCATGGAAACCGTTTAATAAAACATAGATGGGACAAAATTATTTGGGGAAATACTCAAAATGTGTTCTGAGGACTCCAACGAACAACTTAAACCTAAATTCAATAATTTCTGTGCATTAATAAGCCTCTCAGACTAAACAACAAACTCCTTTTTTCTAAAAAAATCACATTTTTTACTTCCTCATTAATATTCATAAGAATGCATTTATGAATATTAATAAAATCATATATCATATTCAAGCTATATGTCTCTGCTTTACTTTGGTACTTGTTTTGTCCTTCTATTGCTTCTAAAAACAAAGTTATGGCGCATTTTCTGAACCAAGGTAGTTTCGAAAATTACCTCGGGTTACCATGGAAACCGTTAAATAAAACATAGCTGGGACAAACTTATTTTTGGGGGCATGCTCAAAATGTGTTCTAAGGACCCCAACGAACAATTTGGTACCCATGAAAAAAAGTCTAGGGGGGGATGCTACGGTAACCACTACTAGGACCCAGCCTAATAGTTGCCAGGTGACCTTTTATCAAAATTGTTAAAATGATGTTGATATTTCAAAAAACATGGTCGCCTGATATAACTCAACTTTATAGAAAACCTTTAAAAAACTTCTTCCTCAACTGATGACCATATTGAGAATTAATTATGACTACCATGCTTTTTGAACAAATTGAATAATCATCAGTTGAAAAAATTAAAACAACTATGGCACTCTTATCATGGTTATGACTTAGTTACACTTACAGATAGACCAACTTATTTTGGAACAACACATGACCTACTCTAATGTAAACAAAATGAAGCGACTATGGCGCTTCCTAATTATTAAAAGACTTCGCAAGACACAACCCTTCAATATAAATGTCGTGGTGCAATGGATATGTATCTGGGCTTGCATGCGGCGGGTCTCGAGTTCTATTCTGACCAGTGGCCAATATTTTTTTATTAATTAATTGTCCATACAAAACAACAATAAATATAACATATAATAATTAATAACAGAATATTAACATATAATTTAAAACGACTAAAAATTAAAATGATGATTATAAATATCAAATCATTTTTATTGAAAAAAAAAGAAAACTGCATAGCCTGGGATTCGAACCCACGACATCCTGTTTGCAAGACAAGATACCTATCCACTAGACCAAAGCCCAGTACATTATTGGTGGCAACTTAATACATTATGTTGTCTAAACCTATATTTGTATTCTGTTATGTAAACAACAAAATAACAACAAGTCTCAATATAGCGTGGTTTACCTGTAGTTATCTGTTGCAACATTATTCACGGGTGAGTGATATAGGTTTTTGTCACACTTTTTGGCAAAGGTGATGCATATTTTCCTTTGAACATTTATTATTAGAGTTTTATGATCCGTCACTGTTTAATGATATGAAAGGATAAAAATAAATAGAGGACTTTGATTATGACTGGAAGGCTAGAACCTGATATGAGGATTCTGTCAAGCACCCTTTAACCCTTTCCCTGTTCTATGTTTAGTCCAAATGGCAATATCCATGAACAAAATAGTTACAATTAAATATGGAAGGTTGGGCATTGTAGCCATGTTAGAAACTAAAGAAACAGATCTTTCAAATTCTAGGAGCCATCTGATCTGGGTCTACTCTGTTTGCAAATGCGTGAAAACACGTTTATATGAGGGAAAGGGTAATGTCTGCCTTCATTGTTTCCAAATGTCATTTAACTCGTTTTCTTCATTAATAGCCAAAAGTTCCTTAGTATTTAAACATAGACGTTTGGTTCATTTACTTGACATAACCATTGAATTTCTACGGACCATAAAACACAGTAAAACCAGCCAACCAAATGAAATTTGTTGCAAATTACTCCCTTGCATGCTGCAGACACAGAGAAATTGATAAACCTGTATACTCGAGATCTAAAATCAGAGCAACAGATAAATATGTATACTATGAACTAAAATCAGGGGTGAGAATTTTCCGTGGATCCGCGGAATTCCGCGGATTTCGATTAACTCAGGGCCGTTTTTGAGATCGATGTAAATCCGTTGAGAAATTTGATTTTGGGGGAGGGGGGGGTTATGGCGAATAATTCAGGAAATTATTATTTTCCGATATATTCTTTCACTATTCCAAGTAAATCCGCGTTAACAACGTTTATATCACGTTAACAGCGAGATTTCGGTTCAGCTAATCGAATAACGAGACTCTTGTCCTACAGCCAATCAAAACGCTCGTATTATGCAGTGTTCGTTCAACATTTCCAAGATGGCGTCCGTGATATGAAATTCTGTATCTGTACTGTCAATTAATCTGAATTTAAGACAAAATTGAGAAGCATAGGCAGAGATTACGATAACAGTGTGGAAAACAAGTTCTACCCAAGATGGCTAGAGAAAGAAATTACGTTGACATTTGGTAAAGAAACAAGAAAAGTGATAATTGGCGACGATTTCGTGAAACTGAAAGTAAACTTCGGACGAGGGAACCTTGTGTAAACTTTGTTCCAAACAAATGAATTACGGAAAACGCGACTGCGTAGCATATAAGAACCTTCCATGTCCAGTTATTGAAACAGCGGATTTCCAGTCACAGGTAAAAACCTGTAATGTCAAGTATTCACCAGAAAGTTGTCTGTCAGTAGCTATTCATAGGTAATGTTAAAGGAACTGGTCAAGATGTATCGATTCAGAAAAGTTATATTTTATTTTTAATAAACCAGTTTAATGAATTAGAAGATGGTTTATTGACATAAAAAAGTAATCAGAATCAGAGTTTGAATATGAACTTTGACTAGAAATTGTGACTGTAATGTGAACTTTGGTGAATTTTGTCTAGAAAGTTAACTGTTACAATACCATGCCAACTTTAAATCAAATTTTGTATCTTTATCTGTGACCACAGAGTTCCATTTGATTTCATTTTTAAAACGTATGAATTTTAATTGCTTGTGTTTGACAAGAAAGAAATTAATCTGGCAATGTTGAATGGATCCAATAATAAACTGAATGTAAATTGTATGGACATGTTCTACAACTGGTTAGTTTGAAACACAGCTCATCGTGTATGACATGCAACTCGAGTATAATTGTAAAAAAACACATGAATGACAGACCCAAGTGAAAATGCAGGAGAAGGCTCCTGAAGTGCTCAGGAAAGCTATATTTCATTTTGCTTCGGGGGGCTTTGCTCCCCTGAGCCCCCCACATGGGCGCTGCCCATGTCCCGCAAGGGGCCTAGGCGGCCCCCTTGACCCCTGCCAGTTTTCCTCTTTTTTCACCAACCGCCATTCTCACCCCTGTAAAATAGTCATTTCTTCGAGATGATTCTAAAGAGTGGTCACAACATAGGGTTTGGGTGGGGAAAATGATGTCAATTCTTGAAAATGTTTTAATTGTGCATATATTATCAGGACCTCCAAGATACGGAATAATTATTTCATATAATTGCACTTGAATCAGATTGTCTATTTGTCAGAACATGTTCAGAGCTTATTGCAGGTCTAAAGTTAGAACACTCACTTCCGTGAAGAATGTGTTCTGTATCGTTTTCTCGATTACAGAATCATGCAGCCGTCACGACTTTAACCCCGGATCTCTTTTAAAAATCAACAATGTGTGTCGGTTTGCCATAGTAACTAACAAAGGTTTTTAACGCTCTTCAGTTCCGGGCCCCTGGTCCTGTAGAAACGGTCATTTTAGTTGATTTTCCATTAAAATATCTAAACTATTTAAGCCCCGCCCCTGATTTAAACGATTGTCGTAAGCGTACTACTCTGAATACTAAAGTTGTCGGTTCCGCAACATCCTAGTCAATTCCATGGCTGTTATCGTTGATTATCCTTCCGCTGCGGTAATAAATTTTCTATTAGCCCTGACCTAGGAGAAATAATTTTCTAATATTTTCATTTCCAAAATACAAACAATTCTACACTGAAAAAAGTATGTCGACCTGTTTCCAACTATATAAAATTGTATTACTCCATACATGATGTTCTTTTATAATCATAAAAACAAATTAAAATTCACTCGCAATTCGTGATAAATCAGCCTTCCTACCAGTGAAATTCCAACCCTTGATCCAGCATTTGGGAGGAATTATTTCAAACTGTCACAGATGAACAACCTTGATGTGAAGATGGACATAAAGAAGGGAATTTATGTTGCAACCAAGTTTTACTAGAGTTACAGGTCTTTGAAATTTTCATCACTATATATTATATAAGTGTCCAACTCCTCATACTCCATTTGGAGGAATTAGTCAAAACTTTCACTGATGAACAGCTTGATGTAAAGATGGCCATAAAGAAGGGAAATTTTATTCCAACCATTTTTAGTTCGCCTATTCAAAGAATAGGGGTGCTTATGGAATCACCCCAGCGTCGGCTTTTTAGCTCACCTGAGCCAAAGGCTCAGGATGAGCTATTGTGACCGCGATGTGTCCGGCGTCTGTCGTCCGTGCACATTTTCAAATGACATCTCCTCTGAAACTGCTGACCCGATTTTAACGAAATTTTGTCAGAAGCATCAGTGGCTAGGGGGAACGAAACGTTGTTCACATTATGACCCCCGGGCCAAAAATGGCCCCGCCCAAGGGCTTATCAGTTTTTCATAGGAAAATCTTTAAAAATCTTCTACTCTGAAACTGTAAGTCCTAGACCTTTGATATTTGGTAAGTAGCATGATCTTATGGTCCTCTACAAAGGTTGTTCAAATTATGACCCCCGGGCCAAAAATGGCCCCGCCCAAGGGCTTACCAGTTTCTCATAGGAAAATCTTTAAGAATCTTCTTCTCTGAAACTGTAAGGCCTAGACCTTTTATATTTGGTATGTAGCATGATCTTATGGTCCTCTACAAAGATTGTTCAAATTATGACCCCCAAACCAAAAATAGCCCCGCTCACGGGCTTATCAGTTTTTCATAGGAAAATCTTTAAAAATCTATTCAAACTGTAAGGCCTAGACCTTTTATGTTTGGTATGTAACATGATCTAATGGTCCTTTACAAATATGTAGCTGTGGCTTGTGGTCCTCTGCCAATAATATTCAAATTACGACCCTGACCACTGGGCGAAACTTGGCCCTGCCTCAGGGCTTATCAGTTTTTCATGGGAAAAATATAAAATATTATTTTTCTCTGAAACCATAAGGTTTAGACCTTTAATTAATGGCATACTGCTTTGCCTTGTGGTTCTACCAAGGTTGTACAAATTATTTCTTGTGGTCAAAAAATTAGACAAAAATGGCCCCGCCCCTTGGGTTATGGCAGGTGAGCGCTTCAGGGCCTCATGGCCCTATTGTGGTTAAAGTTTTGGGGTAAATGTTGAAATGCACTATTACTACATGAAATATTTGCTCTAGGAGCTGATACTTGAAATGGAGGTTTCTGGTGTGTTAAACATTGATGTAGTGTAGTTAAAATTTAATAAAACTGAATTTTAGTCAAAATTTCACCTGATTTGGACTTAGCGTTTTGGGCTGAAATTGGAAGGTTAAAGTTTTGGGGTAAGTGTTGAAATGCACTAAAACTACATGAAACATTTGCCCAAGAAACATTGATATTTGGAATGGAGGTTCCCGGTGTGTTGAACATTGTGGTACTAGTGCAGTTAAAATTTAAAATAAAATTTTGGGGTAAGTGTTAAGATGCACTAAAACAACCTGAAATACTTGCCATAGGTAGCTGGTATTTGGAATAGAGTTTGCCAGTAGGTTTAACATTGATGTAGGTCAGTTAAAATAGAAAAATATTTTGGACTTCATCTTGGTAGACAATGTCTACAATAGGCGAGCTTTGCTGTCCTGCGACAGTTTAGTTATTAGTTACGGGACTTTGAAATTTTCTTCACTATGAAACATATAGTGAAAATATCCTGTGTATCATCCATTACTCCTCACACACCATTTGGAGGATCACAGGTAAAGAAACTTGATGTAAAGATGTGTATAAAGAAGTTTTTTCGCAGTGACCATCAGGGCCTGCAATGTGTTTGTTATGTTACACTTTTCTTGATAAAAATCCCAAAATATTCACCATAAGCTTGATCTGTTTGAATTTTGGAATAATCCATTTGAAAATTCAGCATTATAAGGGTTAAAACATACTTGACTTACAGATAATATCACCAGAAAAGGGGACATTTGTATCCTATGGACACAATTCTATAGTGTTATAATATAATTGATTCTACAGTTCCTGCAATGTCCACAATTTGCTGTTTTCATGACGTACAAGTAGTGATGGGAATCGGCTGGATTTTCATAATCGATAATCGGTTCATGCCAACCGACTAAGCTTCGATTATAATCGGAATCGGTTACTGTGTAACAAGTGTAGAATCTACTGTGTAATACAGAAAAGCCGTTTCTACCTGAATTAATGATTTTCGGTAGATCTACAGCCTGCAGATGGCTTCATATATCAAGGTTAAAAATATTTATTAAATGGCGATCTTTTTTAGGGTTTCGGCTTTTGCCGAAATCCTTATAAAATGGATTGCGACTCAAACTATGGCGGAAAACCCTATTGCACGAGCTCTACCTAGCGGGAATCCCCCTAAGAGAATACGCGCATGTGCAGTGCGTGGCTTACAATCCGGTTCCGGAATCTTACCAACTATTTATAATGAGATATGGAAGTTGGATCCATTAGAAAACAGAGCAGACCCTGATCAGATGGGAGCGAGCTGTCTTATTTGGGTCGAATCTGTTTGCAGAGGCATGAAAACAAGTTTATATGAGGGAAATTAAGGGTTAAATAGACTTCTTCTGTTCTTCACATCAAAAGCTTCAGTATAAAGGTTAGAGCACTAGTGGTCAGTAGTGCAGGGCAACTGTTACATCATGCTAAAATCTCTAGAGGTCATACGCTTAACTCTTTGCACGCTAGCGGCGGAACTGTGATTACCTTTGCAAACAGTTTGGATCCAGATGAGAGGCCGCATATTTCTGCGTCTCATCAGGATCCAAACTGTTTGTCATCTTGATCATATTTTTGCATAAAATGAAAGAAAGTTTATTGAAGAATTGAAGCAGACGGCAATTGTTGCAAACGAAAAATCACTCAGCATTGTAAGGATTATGCAAGCTGTAGATATCTGTAATATATCGTCTGCTTCAGGTTTGTCATCATTTGAATTTCTAAAAGATCAGATTTAGGCATTTTGACCTAAGACAAAATTGTCACAAGTTGTAAACATTTTAGACTTAGGTCAAACAGTTACTTGGTATTAGATCTGAATCCAAACAGGGTGAAGATTGTGACGGTGAACAAGTGTTCTAAGTTAAAAGCTTTATCTCAAAGGGTTATATAAATAAATGGACTTTAACAAAGCCTTAACCAAAAATTCTTAGTTAAAAAGGGGCATAATTCAGTCAAAATGCTTGACAGAGTTATTTACTCTTGCCTACAGGTGTAGGTTGTGACGGTGAACAAGTGTTCCAAGTTTGAAAGCTTTATCACAAAGTGTTATGTAAATAAGTGGACTTGTTCCACATAAATTGAGGTAAACATTTTTACTTAACGCAAATGCTAAGCGCAAATTCTAAGTCCAATTAAGCGACCTTGACCTTGGATAAATGAGCCGGGACTTGGCAGGCTACTGTAGCATGTCTAGATAAACATTTTTGTTAAATTTGGGAAGGATCCACCAAGCGGAACTTGAGCTAGAAATGTTACAGACAGACAGACCGGTTATCATTTTTGCTAAACGCAAATTTTAAGTCCAATTGTGTGACATTGACCTTGAATAAACAAACCTGGACTTGGCAGGCTACTGTAGCATGTCTAGATAAACATTGTGACTAAATTTGAGAAGGATCCACCAAGCGGAACTTGAGTTAGAGATGTTGCAGACGGACAGGCAACCAGACGGACAGACAGCGCATTCCATAATACGTCCCGTTTTTTCAAACGGGCGTATAAAAATCATTAACAGCAAAAAGGCAGAAAGGCAAACAAAATGAGACAAAGCACTTTCTTATCTTTTAATTTATATACATTTCATCATTTATTGATTTACGTGTCAGGCGTATAGTATCTTATAGTGTCGTATAGTATCTTATAGTAGGCCCTAATATATGTAATTTATTTCTTATTCATATCATTTATTTCTATGACGCCGGTTACTGATCAGGGTCTGTAGGGTTTACTACAACACTAACTGTTATTTGCATGTATAATTATAATTTATTTGTAATTATATCATTTATTGATATACTTGTTACATGTATGATGCTGCAAATACCGAAGACCCTGGCCAGTTGTGGTAACTGATCGGGGTATGTATTGTTTGCAGCACAGACTCACAAACTGGCCCTGAACAGACTCACACTCACAGTCTCCTCAGGAAAAGGCAAGAAAATACAATGCAATCACACGCAAAAACAAAGTATAGGCATGGATAAACTATTCTCTGAACTTCAGGGTCTTTTCTGTTTGCAAAAGCATAGATAGGCTTATTTTTGCTCAAACAAATTGTACCCGATATGGAACCCTGAAATCGTCTTCACTATATAATATAAAGTGAAACAATATTATGTGTCTAACAACCCATATACCAATAGGAGGTTTTACTTCAAAATTTCACCCATGATAATCTGTCAACCTTGATGTGAAGATTTTCTTAAAGAATGTAATTTATGCTCTGATCATTTTACCAGAGTTATGGGAAATTTTCTTCACTGTATAACACACAGCCAAAAGTGCTTGATATAGAGGCACTATTGTTAGCGGGAGGGGTGCATCAGTGACTTGGAAACAATTTTCTAGTTAATTTTATTTTCCCTGTTGTATCCTGCCATGCTAAGTTGAAATATATTTTTTACTTTATAATTTGTCATATTGTTAATATCACCCCACAGTATATTTGGCAATTATTTGTAGGGTATTTAGAATCACAAGGAAATATATGTTTAAAATTGGTGGAAGTGTATATATGGATAAGTGAATGATGCATGCTAATTACTGTTATGGTACACCAGATAGTAGCAGAAGTATGACCCTTACTTTCAAATAATGGAGTGATGGCTCTATATACTACATTAAACATCAATGTTGGCTCTATTGGCACAAAGTGGCAAGTTGAGCTATTGAAATCGTCCTGTGTGTGACATGTTCATAAAACAATTCTTTAAATGTCTTCCAAACTACTGACATGATTTTCAGAAAAATCCACAGCTAACAATCAATATAATATATATTATGTCCGAAACCTTCAGTACTGTCAGTACTTTGATTGTTTCTCCATCCTCTGTAATTTTCTTTTAAATTCTGAAAGGGGTGATCCCCGAGAGCAAAAATTACAACACACAAAAAGAGAAAATTGCAGACTCGGTTTTATTGAGTCTGTTCATGAACAGTAATTGAAAGTGCAACACTGCTTACGCCCCCTAGCACCGGCTTAAACGGTATTCAATTTTCACAACAAGAAGTACTGAAATTCATGATCTCGAAGGATCAGAAGGTATAACAACACTGAGAATGAAGTACGGGGCGACGTTTTAAAGTCTTGGTTTTGGTTTTACAAAACAAATCACTTATTTGATTTGACATCGTTGTGTCTGGTTTCCATCGCATGGTCGCATACAGTTGCTAAGCAATACTGGTACCTCGTTTTGATATGCCACTTATGATGTATACGCAATGTAAACCGGGCTAAAGTAATGGGGCGCGTGCAGCTTCAAGGGGGTTTTCCCACACAGATACTATAAATAGTAACGGTAGGATGGAGAAAAAGAAAGGGACAATTCGGATATTTAAGGAATATAAAGGGCAGTTTCTATCTGTAACTGATTGACACAATGACTGTTTATGATATAAATCTTTAGATCTCAATAACATCGTATTTTAATGTTCAACAAAGCACTTGCATTATTTTTCCGATGCTTGAAATTTCAACTCTCAATTTTCATTTTCTACTGGCATTTCGCGAGTATGCGAGCGCTAAGTTCAAACCCTGGTTGTTCATTTAATAGCAAATATAGGAATCGTGATTTAGTGTTGAAATACCACGAAAATATGAAAAATTAATGCATAAGATTACAAATAACTTATATGTTATTTCCGTGATTCTCCATATTCCAATTAAGCGGAAACAGCCAAGTCGCGTTGAGCGCTTGGTTTGTGGCCGATCTCGACTGATTTTCGATTATAATCGATTATCGGGACACCACTTACATGTACTGTTACAAAAAATAATGAAAAATAATCAAACTCATATTAATTTTATGGTGTCATTATTTCTTGCATGAATCTTCATGGAGGAAAGGGTTAAACAACATCTTCTAGAATGCGAAATTGATTTCAACGCAATTTCACAAGAATGATCTTCAGATGGCTCTGTTGAAGTTGTGTGAATGTTTACGATACTCTACACAAGTAGGTCACAGTAGCTATTAATTCTTTCCCTTCCAAATTTCAATACCTTCTGAATATTCATGGACAAAATAGTTATAATAGAATATGGAAGGTGGGACAGTTTAGCCATTTTAGATAGTAAAGAAACAAATCTATGAACTTCCAATAGCAAACAGAGCAGACCCTGATCAGATGACTCCAATAGTTGAATGAACATTTTTTTCTCCTACTCCACTGATTTGGATTTGATTTATCCTCCATCAGACATTTAAATAGTTAGCTCACCCGGAGCAAAGCTCAAGGTGAGCTTTTGGGAGACTTGAATATCCGACATCTGTTGTGCGTCATCAACAATTTGTTTGTGAACAGTCTAGTGGTCACAATTTTAGTCTAAAATTTTAGAAACTTTGTCAGAATGATTGTCTTGATAAAATCTTGGATGAGTTCGGAAGTGGATTACGTGGGGTTAAAAACTAGGTCACAAGGTCAATTAGTGGGAAAACCTTGTGAACACTAGAGGTCACATTTTTAGCCCAATTTTCATGAAACTTAGACTGATTGTCTTCATAAAATCTCAGACGATTTTGAAAGTGGGTCACATGGGGTTAAAAACTAGGTCACTAGGTCAGATAGTAGGAAAACCTTGTGAACACTCTAGAGGTCACATTTCTACCTGGATTTTCATGAAACTTTATCAGAATGATTGTTTTGATAAAATCTGGAATGAGTTTGAAAGTGGGTCACCTGGGGTCAAAAAATAGGTCACTAGATTAAACAGTAGAAAAACCTTGTGAACAATCTTGTGGTCACATTTTTAGCTCACCAGAGCACAAAGTGCTCAAGGTGAGCTATTGTGATACCGCTGTGTCTGGCGTCCGTCGTCCGTCGGTCCGTCTGTACGTCTGTCCGCACTCACCAAAGGGTAGTTGTGTGACTTTTTCTAACTAGTCGCACAAGTAAAATCATTAACCTGGCCATCTCTTGTGACATTAACCTGGCCATTTCTTGTGACATTAACCTGGCCAGTTGTGGGACATAGGGTTAGGGTTAGCTTCCAGATCATTCTTTTCCAAAGATAGAGCCAAAAATAGTTTTTCTTGTGGGACTAGTCCCACAAGAAAAGATCAAAGGAAAAAGTCACACAACTACCCATTTGTTAGTATGTCCGTCTGTATGTCTGTCTGTCCGTCAACAATTTCAAACGACTTCTTCTCTGATACCGACAGCCCAATTGTAACCAAACTTGGTCAGATACATACTGAGGGTGTGTGCTTCAAAAGTTGTTAAAAGATAGTTGGTGGGGCCATCGGTCTTGTTGCCATGGCAACTGTACGCAATATCTAGAAAAATCTTCTTCTCCAGAATGACTTGTCCGATTTGAATATAGTTTTCACCAAAATGTTTCTCAGTTGATAGACTTTAAAAGTTGTTAAAAGAATTTTGATCCGGCAAAAAACATGGCCGCCAGAGGGCGTGGTCATTTTTTCCATATATGGTAATATATGAAAATCTTTAAAAAAATCTTCTCTGAAACCATATGTCCTAGACCATTGATATTTGGTATGTAGCATGATCTTATGGTCCTCTACAAAGATTTTTCAAATTATGACCCCCAGGCCAAAAATGGCCCCGCCCAAGGGGCTTATCAGTTTTTCAGAGGAAAACCTTTAAAAATCTACTTCTCTGAAACTGTAAGGCCTAGACCTTTGATATTTTGTATGTAGCTTGATCTTATGGTCCTCTACTAAAGTTGTTCAAATTATGACCCCCGGGCCAAAAATGGCCCCACCCTAGGGCTTATCAGTTTTTCATAGCAAAATCTTTAAAAATCTTCTTCTCTGAAACTGTAAGGCCTAGACCTTTGATATTTGGTATGTAGCATGATCTTATGGTCCTCTACAAAGATTGTTCAAATTATGACCCCCGGGCCAAAAATGGCCCCGCCCAAGGGCTTATCAGTTTTTCATAGGAAAATCTTTAAAAAATCTTCTTCTCTCAAACTGTAAGGCGTAGACTTTTGATATTTGGAATGTAGCATGATCTAATGGTCCTCTACAAAAGTTGTTCAAATTATGATTCCCGGGCCAAAAATGGCCCCGCCCAAGGGCTTATCAGTTTTTCATAGGAAAATCTTTAAAAATCTTCTTCTCTCAAACTGTAAGGCCTAGACCTTTGATGTTTAGTATGTAGCATGATCTTATGGTCCTCTACAAATATTGTTCAAATTATAGTCACTGGGCCAAAAATGGCCCCGCCCAAGGGCTTATCAGTTTGGAAAATCTTTAAAAATCTACTGAAACTGTAAGGCCAAGACCTTTGATATTTGGTATGTAACATGATCTAATGGTTCTCTACAAATATGTAGCTGTGGCTTGTGGTCCTCTGTCAAGAATGTTTAACTTACGACCCTGACCACTGGGGGAAACTTGGCCCTGCCTCAGAGCTTATCAGTTTTTCATGGGAAAAATATGAAATATTATTATACCCCCCTTTTGAAAAAATGGGGGTATATTGCTTTGCACATGTCGGTCGGTCGGTCGGTCGGTCGGTCGGTCGGTCGGTAGATCGATGGTTTCCGAATGATAACTAATAAACGACTTGGCCTAGAATCTTCAAACTTGCTGTGGTGCTTGGTCATGACAAGTAGATGACCCCTATTGTTTTTGAGGTCACTAGGTCAAAGGTCAAGGTCACCATGACCTTAAATGGTGAAATAGTTTCCGATCAATAACTGCTCAAGGGTTTGGCTTGGGATCTTCAAACTTGCTGTGGTGGTTGGTCATGACCACTAGATGACCCCTATTGATTTTGAGGTCACTAGTTCAAAGGTCAAGGTCACCATGACCTTAAATGGTTAAATGGTTTCCGATCAATAACTGCTCAAGGATTTAGCTTAGAATCTTCAAACTTGCTGTGGTAGTTGGTCATGACCACTGGATGACCCCTATTTATTTTGAGGTCACTAGGTCAAAGGTCAAGGTCACCATGACCTTAAATGGTAGAATGGTTTCTGATCAATAACTGCTCAAGGGTTTGGCTTAGGACCTTCAAATTTGCTTAGGTGGTTGGTCATTGAAACTAGATGAGTCCTGTTGTTTTTTAGGTCACTAGGTCAAAGGTCAAGGTCACAGTGACCTTAAAGGGTGAAATGGTTTGCGATCAATAACTGCTCAAGGGTTTGGCCTAGGACCTTCAAATTTGCTGTGGTGGTTGGTAATGACCACTAGATGACCCCTATTGTTTTTTAGGTCACTAGGTCAAAGGTCAAGGTCACCATGCTCTTAACTGGTGAAACGGTTTGCGATCAATAACTGCTCAAGGGTTTGGCTTAGAATCTTCAATATTGCTGCGGTAGTTGGTCATGACAACTGGATGACCCCTATTGTATTTGAGGTCACTAGGTCAAGGTCACCATGACCTTAACTTGTAAAATGGTTTCTGATCAATAACTGCTCAAGGGTTTGGCTTAGGATCTTCAAATTTGCTGTGGTAGTTGGTCATGACCACTGGATGACCCCGATTGATTTTTAGGTCAAAGGTCAAGGTCACCATGACCTTAACTGGTGAAATGGTTTGCGATCGATAACTGCTCAAGGGTTTGGCTTAGGATCTTCAAACTTGCTGTGGTGGTTGGTCATGACCGATAGATAACCCCTATTATTTTTAGGTCACTAGATCAAAGGTCAAGGTCATCATGACCTTAACTGATGAAATGGTTTCCAATTAATAACTGCTCAATGGTTTGGGTCGGGATCTTCAAACTTGCTGTGGTAGTTGGTCGTGACCACTAGATGACCCCTATAGTTGTTGAGGTCACTAGGTCAGAGGTCAAGGTCACCATGACCTTAATATGTGAAATGTTTTCAGATCAATAAATGATCAGTGGTTTGGCTTAGGATCTTCAAAGTTGCTGTGGTGATTAGTCATGACCGCTTGATGACCTCTATAGTTGAGGTCACTAGATCAAAGGTCAGAGGGTCTGGGGGGTATACATGTTTTACAAACATCTCTTGTTTTTCTCTTAAACCATAAGGCTTAGACCTTTAATTAATGGCATATTGCTTTACCTTGTGGTTCTCTACCAAGGGTGTACACATGATTTCTTTTGATCAAAAATGGCCCGCCCCTGGGGTTACCTCTGGCGAGCGCTTCAGGGCCTCATGGCCCTCTTGTTTGTCCAATTTTCATGAAACGTGGTCAGAATGATTGTCTTGGTAAAATCTCGGACTAGATCGAAAATTGGGCATGCTGGGTTATAAACTAGGTCACTAGGTGAGATTGTAGGAAAACCTTGTTAACATTACGTAGTGTTCACATTTGTAGCCAAATCTTCATGAAAATTGGTCAAAATGATTGTCCTGATAAACTTTTTGACGAGCTTAAGATTGGGTTACTTGGTGTCAAAAAGTAGGTCACTGGGTCATATCTTAGTAAAATCTTGTTTACACTCTAGCGGTCACATTTTTAGCCCAATCTTCCCTAAACTTGCTCAGAATGTTTGCTCAGAATGTTTGTATCGGTGATATCAAGGTTTAGTGTGATCATGGATGGGGTGGGATCAAAAAGTAGGTCACTATGTCAAATCTTAGAAAAATCACTCTAGAGGGCACATTTTTGGTCAGAATGATTGTCTTGATAAAATCAATATTCTAAATCTTTGAAAATCTTGTTCTGCAGAACCACTGCTCATGATCCACTATCAACTATCCATTCATAATCTTAAATCTATGGTAATCGGATTAAGATGAGCGATTAAGAGCCATCTTGCTCCTCTTGTTTTAATTGGCAGTATAAGTTATGGCACCTGGTCTAAAAATTTATTTCAGTGAACAATTTCTTTAAAAACAATCTCTTCCCTAATTACGCTGCAGAATGAAATTTGATTAATCCTTAGATAGTCTTCTATCAAAGTGAAATACAGCGGCCTGAACAGTTTCCAGGGTTTGTCACAAATTTAGGGAAAAGTTAGAGAAATTGAAATTGTTTTCAGGTCAGGGAATTTTCTAGAATGTTTTAGAAATGTCAGGGAATTTTGGAAATATAGGCAAATATAATGTCAGGGAATTTTGAAAAAAAATTGATTCAGTGCCATTTATTAAATAAACTTTCTAAAAAAAATTTGCAAATTATGACAGAATGAGAAAGACCAAAATTTAATGTCGCAGTGTAATGTGTCAGGGAAATTCAAAATTATGTCAGGGAATATTGTTTCCTCTGGTATGTGGCAACCCTGATTTTGGTAGATGCACATAGTAGATCACTTTTAACCAGGTGAGTGAATCAAGGCCATGATATGCTCCTCTTGTTTTTTATCTCACCAGAGCACAAAGTGCTCAGGGTGAGCTTTTGTGATCGCCTGATGTCCGTCGTCGTGCGTCGTCCGTCGTCCCGCGTCAACAATTTGAACCTTTAAAAATCTTCTCCTCTGAATCTACAGGGTTTTCAGCTTTCATCTTTGGTACATAGCATCACCTATAGGTCCTCTACAAAAGTTATATAAATAATGCCCCTGGGGTCAAAATTGGCCCCGCCCCAGGGGTTGAAAGTTTTCAATAGAAACATATAGTAAAACTTTGAAAATCTTCTCCTCTGAAACCAGAAGGTTCTCAGCTTTCATATTTGGCACATAGCATCATGTTCAGGTCATCTACAAAAGTTATATAAATTATGACCCTGGGGTCAAAATTGGCCCCGCCCCAGGGGTGGCCAGTTTTCAATGGAAACAAATAGTGAAATCTTTGAAAATCTTCTTCTCTTAAACTGAAAGGCTCTCATCTTTCATATTTGGCACAGAGCATCATGTTCAGGTCCTCTACAAAAGTTATATAAATTATAGCCCTGGGGTCAAAATTGGCCCCGCCCCAGGGGTGGGCTGTTTTCAATGGAAACAATAGTGATATCTTTGAAATCTTCTCCTCTGAAACTGGAAGGTTTTCAGCTTGCATATTTGGCACATAGCATCATGTTTAGGTCCTCTACAAAAGTTATATAAATTATGGCCCTGGGGTTCAAATTGGCCCCGCCCCAGGGGTGGGAAGTTTTCAATAGAAACATATAGTGAAATCTTTGAAAATCTTCTCCTCTGAAACTGGAAGGCGCTCAGCTTTCATATTTGGCACAGAGCATCATGTTCAGGTCCTCTACAAAAGTTATATAAATTATGGCCCTGGGGTCAAAATTGGCCCCGCCCCAGGGGAGGGTAGTTTTCAGTAGAAACATATAGAGAAAACTTTGAAAATCTTCTTTTCTGAAACTGAAAGGTTCTCAGCTTTCATATTTGGCTCATAGCATCATGTTTAAGTCCTCTACAAAAGTTATATAAATTATAGCCCTGGGGTCAAAATTGGCCCGCCCCAGGGCCGGCTAGTTTTCTATAAAAGCATATAGTGAAAACTTTGAAAATCTTCTCCTCTGATTGTCTGGTGAGCGCTTCAGGGCCATTCTGGCCCTCTTGTAGTAAAATACTTAGAGCCAAGGGGAGTACTGCATGTAGAGTGAATAGCTTACTATTTGAATGCTGAAAAGTTAAAGTGGAATGATCCATCAATACTTAACTAGAGAATCCATTCAGTTTGAAAGGCTAGAATTTAATGAGAGCCCTAGCAGCTGTAATAGCTCAGAGATCTGGGTCTACATTGTTTGCAAATGCAGTACACTCTTTTCCCACATTCATCCTTCTATAAACATGATGTCTGCTTGCACTCTGATATACAGTAGAATCTGTCTTGAGTGGCCATCAGAAAGAGGTCTTAACTGTGGGTCTGTAAGGCAGGGGGTAGCTCAATGCAGGTCAAACATAATGCAGAAAGCTCCCTTTGCCATGCATTAAGCACCTGCCTGCTTTTTAACACTCCTATGTGCAGTAAGTGAATGGTTGATAAACCTTCCCCCCCCCCCCTAAATATGCCTTTCTACGCCTCTGTAATAATCATTTCTTGAAACCATTGTGATAAATAGGAGCAAATGCTCTATTTATCACAATGGTTTCTATACTACACAAATATAACATTTTCCTTTTCTCAAGTAAATGCTCCTTTTTGGTAGATTCATTCAAAGTGGTTGGATCTAAAAATAGCCTATGGAGGAATGGGTTAAGACAGTTTTCACTGTTTTTCCATTTCCCCTTACTTCCTTCCAATTTATTCAAGCTGTTTAGAAGCAACTGAACCCATACTAAACAGCTTAGATCCTGAAGAAACACTTTGTTACTGAATGTGTTATCTGGATCCAAGCTCTTGTTACTGAATGTGTCATCTGGATCCAAGCTGTTTCAAATGCAAGTCTGACCAGAATAAGGGCTAAAAGTACCCTAGCACAACTTAACCACACCCGGTCCTATCTCCCCCACTGGGATTACATCAATGTTTATCGAAGTAAACTGCTGTCAGCACGCAACAAAGGCCTCTACTCCTAGTTTACCCCTCGGACAGTTGTGCTGACAAAAGCGGCAATGTTTGACTTCACATTTGACTGGTAATATGAGAATGAGACAACACCGATATAGCACAGCCACGCCTTCCAAATCGACCTCCTGGAGCTTAGAATGACCAGGCAGATATGTCAGTGTGTTTATACTAGTACATAATGTGTATAATTTCCTTGATCAGGTATGACAAACATATTTGACCTTGTTAAAAGACGTAAATCTATAGTACTCCACCAATGTCTATTGTAGAGAGGGTTTCTCTAATGATATGAAAAATTGTCACTCCACTCTATCAATACCACAAACCTAATTTGTGAAAACCTTAACCCTTACTCCATAATAAATACACCTTTCTATGCCTTTGCAAACAGAGTAGACCCAGATCAAATAGCTCCTGTAGGAGCTGTCTGATCATGGTCTGCTCTGTTTGCTTATGATATAATTTAGATATGATTCTACAGTTTCCCTTTATTAGAAAGGGGGCATATTGTTTTTGATATGCCTGTCTGTTGTTTGGTTGGTTTGGCCAATGATAATGTTGGTGATAATTTTGTCACCATTGCTTCAAACATACTTCAAGCATGGCAAATGGAGGCAAATAATTTTAGTGGTGACTTATTAAGGGCAAAGTCATACATCAAGGTCAAAGGTCATATCAGGGGCATAATGTTTCACAAACTGTCTTGTTCATTATGCATTAAGCCTTTTCCTCTTATTTAATACTGTTTCATGCCTCTGCAAACAGGAGTGGACTCGGATCATACAGCTTCTGTAAGAGCTGTCTGATTAGTGTCTTCTCTGTTTGCTTTTGAAACTATGATAGATCTGACTGTACAGGTTTTACCAATTGATACCAAAACCTCCTGTACACACATTCAGCTATTCAATAATCATGACAGGAATACAATAGCATGTCTTAACCCATTACCTCATAGGCTATTTTTAGATAAAAACCTCTTTGTATAAATATACCGAAAAGGAGCGTTAACTAGAGAAAAGGAAAATTTTAGAATTCTCTAGTTTGAAACCATTGTGATAAATAGAGCATTTGCTCCAATAGGAGCAAATGCTCTATTTATCACGGTGGTTTCACAAAGTTACTTTTACAGAGACGTTAAAACTCGTCAATATGAGGGAATTGGTTAAGCTGATCTATATTTCCTAATTAGCATGGATATCATAGTTACAGTAGAGAAGTATAACCCCTCTAATGCGACCACTTAATGAATAAACTTTATAATTTTTATAATAAAAGTTATAAGCAGGTGGTTGCTTAATGCAGGACAAAAGTAATGCAGAAAGCTAGGAGCTTTCTGCATTACTTTTGTCCTGCATTAAGCTACCACCTGCCTCTACCACCCAGAATTATACCTTTTAGGTGGTCGCATTAGAGGGGTTTTACTGACATCATTGATATCAATTATCTTTTTAACCCTTCGCTTGCTGTTCACGTCAATATACCTACCTGTAAATAGTGAAGATTCAGATGAGACAGCTCCTGCAGGAGCTGTCTCATCAGGGTCTGCACTACTTACAAGTTGATTGTGCAACCAGTGCACTCCACAGCAGTGATTGCACAGCGAAATACTTGTACACAGTGAAGATATATGTAATTATACAACAGGGCATGGGTAAAGAAGGCGAAATGTATTTTAAAATTCAGCAAGCGAAGGGTTAAAATTGCATATTAACACATGGAATTTATACCAAATTTCGTTAGCAAACAGAGCAGACCCTGATCAGACGGCTCCTACAGGATTCATCTGATCTGGGTCTACTGTGTTTGCAATGTCGTAGAAAGGCATATATATGAAGTAAAGGGTTAATTACAGTAATGTTTGTTTTTATGCCACCGTTGACGATAGTCAGGGGGCATTATGTTTTGCACTGTCCGTCCGTCTGTTCATCCGTCCATCACTTTTACGTGCAGTTGGTATGTGCAGTTGGTTGTCACAGTTTTTTCATTGGCTTATATCTCACTAACCACTATAGCTATTGGCATGGAATTGCATATATACATAAACCACCATCCATATTTTCATTGCGCACCCATCCCAGGCTGCCCGCAAGGTCAAGGTCAAATGACTTGGAAATTTTTACATGCAGTTGATTATCACATTTACGTGCAGCTGGTTCTCACAGTTTTTCATTGTCTTATATCTCACTAACCACTATAGCTATTGGCATGGAATTGCATATATACATAAACCATCATCCATATTTTCATTGCGCACCCAGCCCAGCCCAGGCTGCCCGCAAACCCCAAGCCAAGGTCAAATGACTTAGGAACTTTACATGCAACTAGGCAATCACCACCACAGGGGCATCGCTGTGTCTTACAGACACAATTTTCTAGTTCAATGATAAAGCATTTACGTTGATCCAATCAAACGGGAAATTCTTTCATTTAATTCTTTGCACGCTTAATTTTCGTCTGCAACATTTGTCGTCTGCTTCAATTCTTAAAATAAACTTTCATTTCTTTGCAAAAATATGGTCAATATGACAAACAGTTTGGATCCTGATGAGATGCCGCATTATGCGGCGTCTCATCTGGATCCAAACTGTTTGCATGGGTAATCACAGTTTCGCCACTAGCGTTCGAAGAGTGAAAACTTCAATCTTTGAATCAGTTAATTGGTTTTTCAAATGAAGCAATCATTGAAATTTACTAATTTTTGTGGAAAATTCCTACATCTTGCATACTTGGTCCTTTTTTGTTTTTAAATGACAGCCAAAGCTAAACTCCCATTAGAGCACATTGGTGAAGTTCCCTTTCAATCCCAACAAACCCTTAGACTGTATAATCCCTTACCTGATGACCCTTTAGTTAGAAATATTGACATAATGAATATTAAGTTTTAATTTAACCCTTTTCCTGTTCTATATTTGGCCCCAAATTCATAGACAAAATAGTTATAATAAAATATGGAAGATGAAACATTGTAGCCATTTTGGAAACTAAAATAACAGATCTATCGAATTCCATTAGTACAGCAGACCCTGATCAGTCTGATCTGGGTCTTCTCTGTTTGCAGAGGCATAGAAAGGTGTTTATATGTCAAGGAAAGGGTTAATTAGCTGAAATTTTGTAACTGCAATATCATGGGAATATTTTACCATGATAATAACAGTAGTTTCATATCTACAGTAAAACCCGTCTACTGCAATCACCAAAAAAGGCCATAATTCACAGTGGCAAAGGCAGGTGGTAGCTTAATGCAGGATAAAAGTAATGCAGAAAGCTCCAATAGGAGCTTTCTGCATAACTTTTGTCCTGCATTAAGCAACCACCTGCTTATGACGACCGCCATGTTTGTTCATTAAGTGGTAGCATTAGATGATTAGAGTGGTTTTACTGTGTATTATTTCATAGGCGAAATAAAGTAAACCTTGATCAGACAGTTCTTACAGGAACAATCTCAGCTGGGTCTACTCTGTTTGCAAAGGTGTTAAAAATTGCCTCGAAAAGACGATTCTAAAGAGTGGTTACAGTATAGGGTTTGGTGTAGAAATAACGGAGCTATTTTTGAAAATGTTTAAATTTACACATATTACCTGGACCTCGGACAGTTAGATAGTATTCTATGTCTATCAATAATGCCCGTCACATTAAATGTAAAATAAAACACCATAATACAGTCAAGAATTTTCATTGAAGTGTAGAAATTTATATTAGCATTAGAATCATTAAATGTTTTGTAGATAATTTAGAATTGATCATCCAAGACTATCACTGTTTTACATCTTAATAGCTTGCATGTTGCATGGTAGATTTAAGACGTATTAATACAAGAATCCATGACTTAATGAATAAGTGTTAACTTAATGTTATAATGACCAATGAACAGGGGAAGTTTGGTCCATTTCAGGAACTAGAATTACATACATATGATTCCTTAAGCAAACAGAGCAGACCCTGATAAGATGGCTGCTACAGAAACCGTTTAATCTGGGTCTACTCTGTTTGTACAGATGTGAAAAGGCATTTATAAGAAGGAAAGGGTTAAACATTAACCAATTATAAGTCCTGTTTTTGTACAAATGTATGTTATTTGTTTGATAATTATTGTCATCAACAGAAAGTCACCTACCATACCAGTCAGCAATTTCACAGATTGTGGTTAAGTTTATTTTTAGAATCATGTTCAGGTCCTGTACATAAGTTATATAAATTATGCCCCGCCCCAGTTTTTGTGTCACCTGCCGAGAGGCTTTCAAATTTCACACATGGAACAAGCATGATGAGAGGAAGTGTCATGCACAAGGGCCACAACTCTAACATCAATATTTTTTTAGTTATATCCCTTTTTGTGTCACCTGCCAAGAGGCAGTGTGTCACTTAGGGATCACTTATCTGTCATCTGTCTGTCCGTCCGTCTGTCTGTCCGTCTGTCTGTCAAATTTCACATATGTCTTCCTCTCATTGAGGACCATTGATGTGAACTAAGGTCCATCACTCTGCATGCAATACTTTTTGAGTTATTCCCCTTTTTCTGATTTTTGCACTCCAGTATATTGACACTTTTTGTGTCAGTTGCGAGCAGGTGACACATGTGTTCCTCCAAACACTCTTGTTCATATTAACAACAAGTTTTTGTGTCAGCTACGAGCAGGTGACACATGTGTTCCTCCGAACACTCTTGTCTATATAAACATATATTGAAAACTTTGAAAATCTTCTCCTGAAACTGAAAGGTTCTCAGCTTTCATATTTGGCACATAGCATCATGTTCAGGTCCTCTACATAAATTATATAAATTATGCCCCTGGGGTCAAAATTGGCCCCGCCCCAGGAGTGGCCAGTTTTCTATATAAACATATAGTAAAAACTATGAAAATCTTCTCCATCTGGAAGGTTCTCAGCTTTCATATTTGGCACATATCATCATTTTCAGGTTCTCTACTAAAGGTATATAAATTATGCCCCTGGGGTCAAAATTGGCCCTGCCCCAGGGACGGCTACTTTTTTTAAAGGACCTGAACACTGATTATCTGGTGAGCGATATCGGGACCATCATGGCCTACTTGTATTATGTCATTATTTCTACACAGATATTAAACAGGGAAAAGGGTAAAGAGAAACAGAATATAAAAATCGAAGTACTCACTGAAAGTACTGAGGATGGATTCAATGTAGATCGATTAAATGTAGCTTTGAGCGACTGGACAAAGATACCACCTTAAAGATGCAGCTTTATGGGATGCACATTAGCACACCATCCACGAAGTCTTCATCTCTATGAGTTCAAACTTTCAGAGCCAATATTACATATAAATTTATGGAAAAAATTCCTTTGACCTTGACTGACCTTTGACTATACATCACTTAAGCCTTTCCCTGGTCTATATTTAGTCTAAACTTCAGTAACTATTGTGGTCCGAGTTGGTATGGTTTTCGACTGACAATCGCTTAGCCCCTCACCGCTGTGGGTTCGAATCCCGGCCTGGGCATTTGGATTTTTCATGTGAGAAAGCCTTCCATCTGGCTTGTGGTAGGTCGGTAGTTCTACTTGGATATTCTTCCATGCAATGCAATTTGTTCCGTGCACAGAAGAACATGTGGGGTCTTCCACCTGTAATTAGCTGGACGTCGTGATATACTGTTAAAACGATGTAAACCCTGATAAAATCCAAACAGTAACTACAGAATATTCATGGACAAAAGATTGAAGGTGGAACATTGTAGCCATTTTAGAAACTAAATAAACATCTTTCAAATTCCATTAGCAAACAGATCATGATTAGACGGCTCCTAGTAGCTGTCTGAGTCTGTTCTCGGTCTATGAGGTTTACAAATGCGTGAAAAGCATTTATATGAGGCAAAGGGCTAAACCACCCAGCTTTATGAGATGCATGAGCATGCCAAATTTGAAGTATTTGGTCTCTACTGGTTCAAAATTCATAGCCAATGTTACACCTGCAGTAAAGTTACAAGAAAATGAATTTTGACCTTGACCTGTGACCTTGACCAATGACCAGGTACCACTTAAAAGAGTGAGCGAATTGGGTTTTACGGCACTGCAACACTGAATAGGTCATATAGCGCCGATGAATGATGAGATGACATGATGATGAGGGATGATATCAGGAAAAGATGATTTCGGCTAATCTCATACGCTGCAAAGCAGTGCATGGGATCAAAACCACTGACCTGCCTTCCTTTTAGTTCTTGGCAGAGGGGATAATCTCTGTCAAATAAGCAAAAACATCCCCTGTGACAATTAGGCCCCAGAACCACGGCAAGGATGCAAAGATGCAGTGTCATGAGATGCATATGCATGCCAAATGTGAAGTCTTTATCTGTACCAAAGTCAAAAGTAAGAGCCAAGATTAAATTTAAGAGACATTTACCTTTGACACATACCGTGACCTTAACCCTTTCCCTCATATAAACGTGTTTTCACGCATTTGCAAACAGAGTAGACCCAGATCAGACGGCTCCTAGAGGAGCCGTCTGATCAGGGTCTACTCTGTTTGCTAGTGGAATTTGAAAGATCTGTTTCTTTTCTTTCTAAAATGGCTACAGTGTTCCACCTTCCATATTTCATTTTAACTATTTTGTCCATGAATAATCAATAGGTATTGATATTCATAATAAACATAGAACAGGGAAAGGGTTAACCAAACACATCTGATCAGGGTCTGCTTTGGATCAGACTCTACAGGTTTACCAAAACCAAACAATCCTGTGTATTATATATGCTACTACATGTATAACAAAACCAGCTAATAAATATTCATGTCAATATTTCATACATGAATATTCAACAGGAAAATGGTTCATATTAATTTCATGCTTAGCTTGAAACCTTATGTGACCATGTCTGATACAGCTGGTATGTTAAACTATTTAACCCTTTCCCTGTAATTAGCTCACCAGAGCACTTTTGTGCTCAGGGTGAGCTTTTGTGATCGCCTGATGCCTGTTGTCCGTCATCCTGCGTCAACAATTTGAACCTTTAAATTTCTTCTCCTCAAAAGAGGGTTCTCAGCTTTCATCTTTGGTACATAGCATTATCTGTAGGTCCTCTACAAAAGTTATATAAATTATGCCCCTGGGGTCAAAATTGGCCCCGGCCCCAGGGGTACTTTGTTTTCTATAGAAACATATAGTGAAAATCTTCTCCTCTGAAACTGGAAGGTTCTGAGCTTTCATATTTGGCACATACCATCATGTTCTGGTCCTCTACAAAAGTTATATAAATGATGCCCCTGGAGCCCCAGGGGTAGCCAGTTTTCAATAGAAACGTATAGTGTTCAAGCTTTGAACATGTTCTCTGAAACTGGAAGGTTCTCAGCTTTCATCTTTGGCACATAGCATCATGTTCAGGTCCTCTACAAAAGTTGTATAAATTATGCCCCTGGGGTAAAAATTGGCCCCTCCCCAGGGCCGGCTTAGTTTTCTATACAAACATATAGTGAAAAATCTTCTCCTGTGATTGTCTGAAGAGCGATATCAGGGCCATTTTAGCCCTCTTGTATATATATGTAAGTCCAAATTTCAATACCTACTGAATATACATGGACAAAATATGAAATATTGAAGGTGGAACATTGTTGCTATTTTAGAAAATAAAGAAACATCTTTCAAATTCGACTTAGCAAACAGAGTTGACCCAGATCAGACAGCTCCTACAGGAGCCGTTTGATCTGGGGCTACTCTGTTTGCAAATGCATGAAAACACATTTGTATGAAGGAAAGGTTAAATGTCATAACTTTATTTTCATTTTCCGAACATTTTAAAAGCAAACAACTGTTCAGAAAGCCCTTGTTTAGGCATTTCATTCTGGAATAAGATAACTTGGAAAAAATATGTACTGATGAATAAACTAAAACCTCTGGATGTAGACGAGTTTAACCCTTTCCCTCATGTAAACGTGTTTTCACGCATTTGCAAACAGAGTAGACCCAGATCAGACGGCTCCTAGAGGAGCCGTCTGATCAGGGTCTGCTCTGTTTGCTACTAGAACCAAAATGGCTACAATATCCAACCTTCCTTATTTCATTATAACTATTTTGTCCATGAGTAGTCAGTAGGTATTGAAATTTGTAATAAACTTAGAACAGGGAAAGGGTTAATTGTACAAAATGTTAATAACCAAACTACATGTATATTTGAAAAATTGCTGTCCTGTATATCCAGGTCAATCCTTTCACTCATATAAATGCCTTCATTTTCACATCTTTGCAAACAGAGTAGACCCAGATCAGAAAAATCATGTAGGACCCGTCTGGTCAGGATTATTATGTTGCAGACGTCTGTCAAAATTGAAAGTAGCTTCAAATGATGCTAGCTGAGGAGAAGCGATATAAGTTATAGTATTGTGATTGTGTTTACTGTTATATCAAGATTCTATTCAATAAACAGCCACGCTTTACACAATCGGTCAGGCTACCAACTTGAAATTTCTGCAAGACAGGACTGACATACTCGATTATGAGATGTTGAATGTACTTCTTTGAGTCGCAGTTGATTATTGCGTGAATTTGAGGTTGGTAAATCCAACATGACTAACGTTGAATCCTTCAGTCATGATTCAGAGATTCAGAGACCCTCACTATCTGATCTAGCTTACTATGTCTGATCGGATCCAAAACTGCCTGTTAACTCTTTCAAACTCTTTCAAATTGTTGCCATTTTAAAAAAAATCGAGACGGGTAAGATACTGATGACAAAGCTTCAGATAAAGATGCATAATCAAATCCTAATATCGTCTATTTTTCTACAAACTGTATTCTTTGACCACTTTTTGGAATCGTCTGTTGATTGCAAAGAGTGGTCACAGTGTAGGGTTTGGTGAAGAAATAATGGAGTTATTCTTAAAAATATTTAAATTTATGCATCTTATCTGGACCTCTGCAAGTAACTCTATATGCATCTCAATTTGGATGTGACTTGTTTGCAAAATGATCATCAGATATTGATCCATCGTGTCGAAGGGTTAACCAAGTATGTTTTTACCTCGTCAAAGCTATTAGTGCTATTATCTGATTTTGAACTGTGACCCAAAAATTGGAGACTATTCATGCTAACCCTTCAACTTATTTTTGTTTTGGTCTGTCAAATTGTTTGCTCTTTCTTATATTAGAGTCCAGCTAGTATGAAATGATTAAATGTTAAAAGAGTTTGAAAAACAAAATGCAGAGCCTGATCAGACTGACCTTGGTATCTACTGTTTGCAAATGTTAACTTCATTTCCTTCATTGAAAGGGTCGAACACAAAACATATGACGAAGGTGTGGCAGTCCAGGGGGGTAAAAATCCATGTGGGAGGTGTACGCCTAAGCACTTATGAATCAAAGGTTATGAAAAGCTGGCATATTTACACCCTTATCTCTTCGGAACTGCAGATCAAACTTTCATATGCTAATTAACCAATTTAGCCATCACAAAACTTGTGTATAACTAGAGAAGTTATTCTTTGATTTTCAAATAACTTGAATCCTGACGAGACACCTAAATACTTAATACATTTGAACTATGTTCAAGCTGTTTAGAACACACAGTCTGAGGGGAAATATGTTTGGCTTTTAACTCTGTGCATGCTAGTTGCGGATTCTCTCGCCATATATGACATATGCAAGCAGTTTGGATCCAGATCAGGCCCCACAAAAGGTGGAGCCTGATCTGAGATCCAAACTGTTTGTCTCTTCATACAAAATTCTGAAAGAAAATGAATAGTTTGAGAATGTTGCAGATGACATTTGAGCAACAGATGACAAGTTGGCAGACAATAAATTACTTAAACATGCAAAGAGTTATTCCACTAACTACATCATCTTAATTGGGATTTTTCTTAAGTTATAAGAGAAAAAAACAACATTTCATGATTGGATAAATCTGGATGAAGATCAGAAATTGAGATGATCTACTTGTGACCCTGATCAAAACTGTCAGGAAACTGTATATGGATTTGGTGTTGAAGGGTTAATGACTCTCTTCAAGTAACTCTGAGGGGGTTATATCTTTGTACACCAAGTAATTATTGTCTGCAAAATTGTTGTCTGCTGCAGTTGTCTAAATTAATCTTTCTTTAATTTCTTGTCAGATGTAGTCGCACAATGTCAAGCTTTTTTGTCCTGATGAGACTACTGTCAATTGGCTTCTCATCTTGATCACAGGTCCAGATAGGATGCATTAATTTAAACATTTTCAAGAATAGCTCCCTTTTTTTCTGCGCCAAACCCTATACTGTGACCACCCTTTAGCATCGTCTCAAAGAGACGATACTAAAGAGTGGTCACAGTATAGGGTTCGATGGAGAAATGAGGATTTTAGTATTTGGGTGCATACCTTTATCTATTGCTCGGATGATCCTATTGCTTTCATAAAATTAATGTGCTGCTACCATGTAGAGAGTTAACCCTTTCCTTCATATAAATGGGTTTTCACACATTTGCAAACAGGGTACACCCAGTGGCTCCTATAGGAGTCATCTGATCAGGGTCTGCTCTGTTTGCTAATGGAATTTGAAAGATCTGTTAAAACTATTTTTTCCATGAATGTTTAATAAGTATTGAAATTTGGAATAAACAAACAGCAGGGAAAGGGTTAAACCTTTGTGTAAAGACATTAGAAATTATTTGAAATTTAAATTCAACCATTAGGATTAAAATTAGATGATCCATGAATTCATGATTACCTGCGCAAATAGCATTTGAGATGGGTATTTTAACCCTTCGCTTGCTATTCGCGTCAATATACATACCTGTAAATAGTGAAGACCCAGATGAGACAGCTCCTGCAGGAGCTGTCTCATCAGGGTCTGCACTATTTACAAGTTGATTGTGCAACCAGTGCACTCCGCAGCAGTGATTACACAGCGAAATACTTGTACACTGTGAAGATATATGTAATTATACAACAGGGCATGGGAAAAGAAGAGAAATGTATTTTAAAATTCAGCAAGCGAAGGGTTAATGTTATTTATGATCTAGAATGTTTGATACACTTGTATAGACCATGTATCAGTGTTTAACTATAGAGTCCATTCTGTATGAAAGGTGTAAACTTGCTGGAGAATTTGGAATGACAAATGGTGTAGAGGACTCCTGTGGACCCACTGATCTGGGTCTACACTGCTTGCAAATGACAACTTGGGTGTATGTCCCTGTTTTAAAGGGTTAATAAAGGAAATAGAAGAAAAAGTAATAATGTGAGAATTGTACGTAGCTGATAACTTTTTAGCTCGTCTGTTTCGAAGAAAAGTCGAGCTATTGTGATCACTGGGTCGGCCTTTTTAGCTCGTCTGTTTCGAAGAAAAGTCGAGCTATTGTGATCACTGGGTCGGCGGTGGTGGCATGCAAAAACTTTAATGTAGCTCATTACTCAAAAAGTATAAGAGGTATCAACATGAAACTTCATAGCTTAGTAGATCTTATTGAAGGGAAGGCCCCTACATAAGAACCATGACTCTGATTTCAAAAATTTTGAGTTAAGACCCTTTATTTTTTTCAAAATTTTTAAATTTAGTTGGACAAGCACCAAATCAGACGAGCGTTGGCACCGCACGCGGCTCTTGTTTATTTGCAGATGACAATTACCTAGCATGTTAAAAGTTGAGAAGTTAGATTTGAACATATTAAATAATTGAGCATATTTAGTGTTGAACATATTAATTAATTGAGCATATTTAGAGCTGAACAATGTTAACACTTTCCTGCATATAAACGCTTTTTTATGCATTTGCAAACAAAGTAGACTTAGATCAGACGACTCCCATATGCTTTCCCTGTTCTAGGTGGAACATTGTAGCTATTTTAGAAAGTAAAGAAACATCTTTCAAATTCCATTAGCAAACAGAGCAGACCCTCAACTCCCTGATTAGACTGCTCCTATAGGAGCCCTCTGATTTGGGTCTACTCTGTATGCAAAATGCTTGAAAAGATGTTTATATGAAGAAAAGGGTTAACAACACCATTATCCCAAAGCTTCGTTGGGTCTATTTTGAAGTATAGTCCTGTATGGTGTTTCACAAAATCAAAAGACATGGAGGCGATTCACCTTAGGTTTTGTAAATATATTCATGGTGCGAAATTAAGCAACAAAGCTGTATATGAGTATTAATTTTCGAATGCAGCTGTATATGATTAATTGTAATGCAGTAATTGTAATGCAGCTGTATATGAGTAATTGTAATGCAGCTGTATATGAATAATTATAATATGAGTAATTGTAATGTAGCTGCATACCAGTTGTTGTAATGCAGATGTATACAAGTAATTTTAATGTAGCTGTATATGAGTAATTGTAAAGCAGCTGTTTAAATTATGAGTAATTGTAATACAGCCGTATATGAGAAAATATAACACAGCTGTACATATGAGTACTTGTAATGCAGGTGTATATGAGAACTTGTAACGCAGCTGTATATATGAGTACTTGGAAGATACCCTTTGAATATAAATAGATTTGTCTCAATATTGAAATATTGACTGAAATTGTTAAATAGTCACAACTGTAATATAAATGTTGTGTTGCACTAAAGAATGTGAAATTGGTAAACAGAATTGATGACATTAATTAAACCTTTATTCCATGAATATTTATGTAAGAAATAATGACATCATGACTATTAATTAGATTACTTAACTTTTTTTTATAATGGCACATGATAACAGATGTTAACTTTTAGCCATGACAAAATTTATAGAATCATATCTAGATTATTTCATAAGCAAACAGAGCAGACCCTGAGCAGAGAGCTCCTATAGGAGCCGTCTGATCTGGGTCTACTCCGTTTCCAAATGCTTAGAAAGGCATATTTATGGAGTAAAGGGTTGATCAATGGTGGATTATTCCAAAATTCAAGCAGGTGACAAGCTTACTGTGAATATTCAGGGATTTTTAAGAGACAAGTGTAACATGACAAACAGTGCAGACCCTGATGAAAGGGCTCCTCTAGGAGCCTTCTCATCTGAGTCTACACTGTTTGCAAATGACAGTGCACTAGCACTGAAAGTACATGTATATATATAAGAGTTAGTGGTGTGTAACTGAGCATAGAGTTTACAACACTGGGGATTGGTGGGTGGGTAATAGGAAGTAAACAACAAGCCAATCAGACGTCCTTTGACATTTGCTTCATATCATAGAGCATGTAAGTGTGAAGGGTTGGGTTTATCGCAGTTGGTGTATGACATTTTCTGCACACTACATAATGCTATGAAAACTATGTATGAATTTATAAAATGGAGAAAATGCATTAATTGTTATTTAACAATATAATTCTCTGAAAGAACATTAAAATATACTGTGAAAAATAAAACCGTAATAAAAGTGAAGCTTTAATACAGAATTCAGCCGGATAAAATTCCGTTATTCGATGACAGTTTGTAAGAAAGCGGCATTGTCTAAAACCGAGGAAATAGAAAGTCCTTTTAAAATAAATGTGTTCATAGTGGGAAATTAAAAAAGATTAATACAGAGTTTTGAGATTGTGCATTCAGGGTGTATTGTGGAGTTAGCAAAATCTCAAGTGTTTATTTACTCTCATTTCTCACCAAAAATGCATCTCATGTATGGGGAAGAAGTTCATATTTTGCCAATGGTGCATCAGCCAATGGCACCTCATTATTATGGGTTTACTTTCCCATACTCGGTGAGTACCTTATGGAATTTTATTAGAATTAAATTTAACCCTTTCAACACTTAACCCATTCCCTGTTCTGTGTTTATTACACATTTCAATACCTACTGAATATTCATGGACAAAATAGTTATAAAGAAATATGCAAGGTGGAACGTTGTAAACATTTTAGTAAGTAAACAAACATTTATCAAATTCTATTTGCAAACAGAGTAGACCCTGATCAGACGGCTCCTCTAGGAGCCGTCTGATCTGGGTCTACTCTGTTTGCAAATGCGTGAAAACACGTTTATATGAGGGAAAGGGTTAAAGTAACTTTTCTGTTGCTACATCTCTCGTCTGCTACAACTTGTCGTCTGCTACAATTCTTTAAGTCAGTAATATTTCTTCCAATTCTTTTAACTCTCTTTTAACTCTCTGCACGCTAGCGGAAAGACAATAATTAACTATGCAAAAAGTTTGCATCCAGATCAGACATTGTATAATGCAGCATCTCATTAGAATCCAAACTGTTCGACACTTTGACCCAATTTTTGCAAGAAATGAGAGAAATTTATTTAACATTTGATGCAGATGAAAAATGACTTGGTGTGCTTAGAATTAACCCTTTCCCTGTTCAATTCATATGCATTAAGAAATAATGACATTAGTGTTGGAAGGCCTAGGTGATTCCTGCCACACATTAAGTAGATCTTGTGTATTATGGTTGACATTGATTTACTCAATAAATACTCGTTTCTACTTTTCTATGCCTTTGCAAACAGAGTAGACCCAGATCAGACGGCTCTTGTAGTTGCCGTCTGATCAGGGTCTGCTCTCTTTGCTTATGATATAATATAGATATATGTGATTCTTCAGTTTTTGTCATAGCCAAAAATTCACGTGTCCATGTGCTAAAATTATAACATATTAATCTGATTTATAGTCATGATGGTTTTTATTTCTAATACTTGAATACTCATGGAGGAAAGGGTTAACCCTTTACTCAATGAATATTCATGTCAAAAATAAAGACATCGTGGATATTAATTCACTGAATTATTTTAATGGCCCTATGAACAGGGGAAATTTGGTTATGATAGAAACTGTAGGATTAGATCCATAGTATTCCATAAGCAAACAGAGGAGGCTCTGTTCAGACAGCTCCTATAGGAGCCATCTGATCTGGATCTACTTTGTTTGCAAAGGCATGAAAAGAAGTATTTATGGAGTAAAGGGTTAAAACAGTTGGATCCAAATGGAACATCAAGTAATTTTTTTCTCTTCAGGATCTGAATTAATTGGGGCATTCTGATAGGAATTTTCTTCCAACAAATTCAAGCAAAATGTACTTTAACATTTCCTTCATATAAATGGGGTTGTCTGCTGTTTGCTATTGGAATTTGATAGACCTTTTTCTTTACTTTCTAAAATTGCTACAATGTTCCATATTTCATTTTAACTATTTTGGCCATGAATATTCAGTACACAGGTATTGAAATTTGAAATAAACAGGGAAAGGGTTAAGAATTGTTTCTAAATAAAAGTTATCGTTCAATTGGTTAACTCTTCTCCACTAAAGAATTGTCCGTCAAAATTATTATAGTGAAAACAAGGCATTGTTTGCTTTGACAATAGCTGTAGAATCAGATCAGATCTATATCATGTCAAAAGCAAACCGAGCAGACCCTAATAAGACAGCTCAAATAGAATCATACCTCGGTCTTTAACTTTATTTGCAAATGCATGAAAAGGCGTTTATATGAAACCCCCTTCAGTAAAGAATGATTAATTACTCCATATGTGCAGGTATGCAATATATTAACTTACAAATCAGATGTTAATAGGGAGGAAGAGAGGGGGGTGATGAATTTATGAACCTTCTTGTCTGATTTGTAAGCCTAATATAAATTTGACATGGTTAATTTACCAAGGGGATTTTCTATTCATGTTATTACAGATTTGTCACACATGGAAAACAAATTTACCCTTTCACTGTGTAACCCTTTCCCTCATATAAACGCCTTTTCAGGTATCTGCAAACAGAATAGACCCAGATCAGATGGCTCCTACAGGAGCAGTCTGATCAGGGTCTGCTCTGTTTGCAAATGAAATTATAATGGATCCACAACAATGAAAAAATTCTGTTTTCCATGTTCCATTTTATTGATTCTTTTCATGAATATTTATGAGGTGAAAAATGCTTCAATAAATATTAACCCTTTACTCCATGAATATTTATGTAAGAAATAATGACATCATGAATATTAATAATATTTTTACATACTGGCCTCGTGACTCAGTGGTAGAGTGTCCGCCTGCGGTACGGAAGGTCGTGGGTTCGATTTTCGGCCGAGACAGACCAAAAGTCATTAAAAGTTGGTAGTATTAGCTCCCTTGTCTATGCTCGACATTAAAAGGGTAGTTCTAGGACTGGTGGGCCCGGTGTCAGGATAATGTGACTGAGTGGGGTACCCTTGCCATGTGCCCGCGGCAGGGACATTCCAGTGAGGCAGCAACTTGTCTCAATTGGGTGCCGTCTGCGAATAATAGATACTGTTTGTCGGACGTAAAACCCAACTCACTCACTATATTTTTATAATAGCACATTGAGACAAGAAATTGGTCATGGCAGAAACTGTAGAATCATATCTATATCATATCATAAGCGAACAGAGAAGACCTTGATCTCTGATCTGGGTCTACCCTGTTTGCAAAGGCATAGAAAGGTGTATATATGGAGTAGAGGGTTGAGACTATTCATGTAAGAAAGGGTTAACCCTTTCCCCCATCAATACGCCTTTCTACACCTCTGTAATAACCACTTCTTGAAACCATTGTGATAAATAGAGCATTTGCTCCTATAGGAGCAAAATGCTCTATTTATCACAATGGTTTCAAACTACAAAATTCTAAAATTTTACTTTTCTCTAGTAAATGCTCCTTTTGGGTAGATTCATGGAAAGAGGTTTGGTCTAAAATAGCCTATGGAGGAAAGGGTTTAAATAGGCGAATGGTTAAGGAATAATAGCTTCATGAATATTATTACAGAGCAGTAGAAAATGGTGTATATTTAAATACTTACACTGCACCATCGTTGTAACCTAAACCACTCATTTTAGAATCGTCAAGATTGATCACAACATAAGGTTTGGTGGATAAATAAAGGAGCTTTTCTTGAAAATGTTTTAACCCTTTCCTCCATAGGCTATTTTTAGACCAAAACCTCTTTGAATTAATCTACTGAAAAGGAGCATTAACTAGAGAAAAGGAGATTTTTAGAATTTTGTAGTTTGAAACCATTGTGATAAATAGAGCATTTGCTCCTATAGGAGCAAATGCTCTATTTATCACAATGGTTTCAAGAAGTGACTATTACCAAGACATAGAAAGGCGTATTTATGGAGGAAAGGGTTAATATATGCATCTTATCTGGGCCTCTGTGAATATTTATTAGCTGAATCTTTATAATGGCATATGTACAAAGGAATTTTGGGCTATTTCAGAAACTATAGAATCAGACCAACATTATTCCGTAAGCAAACAGAGCAGACCATGATCAGACCATGATCCTGCAGGAGCAGTATGAATTGAGTTTATACTCTTTTTGCAAAGGCATGAAAAGGCAGTAATATGAAATAAACAGTTAACACAGTATAATGAATCCTTTGAATGCTGAATTTTCAATGTTCAGGCCTGTGGAAATCCATAAAGCTGTACTTGTATGCTCATAAAGAACATTTGTCCACCAAAATCGTAATGATTGCATCTAAAATAATTAGCAGTGACAAATTATTGATGTAATGTGTACATAATTAAATCAGAAACCCACTATATGGTGTTTGTACTTAAGATGAGGTACTAAAAGACAATTCAAATTCAAACTTAGTTTTTAAGATGTTATGTAAAGTCACCATCTGAAATTTAACTTGTCCTCGGACAAGTAGAAAGGGAAGATCCACTTGTCTGTCAGTGTTTTTCCCAGGTCAGACAAGTCGGGCATTGAATTCCGCTCCTCTGAAGTTGAACTGTTCATCATTGTTTACTTCAGAGATCATTAAGTATGGAAGGATTAACCCTTTCCTCCATGGGTATTCGTGTAAGAAGTAATGATGTCATAAATATTAATTAGATTAATTTGTAACAATTGCACATGAAGGACATGGATTTTGGGCCATGACAGAAACTGTAGAACCATATCTATATTATATCAAAAGCAAACAGAGCAGACCCTGATCAGATAGCCTATTGGGAGCGGTCTGATCTTGATCTACTCTGTTTGCAAATTGCTTGAGGATTATGAAGATTTTGAAGAGGACTTCTGATCAGTGGGTCTACAATGATGGCAGATGTCAAAGAAATATAATATTCCCACATTAAGCAAAAGTGCAAGATCTCTTAACCCTTTCCTTCATATAGACACATTTTCACGCATTTGCAAATAGAGTAGACCCAGATAAGACGGCTCCTGTTGGAGTCGTCTGATCAGGGTCTGCTCTGTTTGCTTATGGAATTATATAAATCTGATTCTACATTCTGTGTCACAGTCTAAAATTCCTCTGTTAATCATGCTTTAAAATAGTTTGGCTCATTAATATTCATGATATCATTATTTCTTTCATGAATATTTAACAGGGAAAGGGTTAGAACTAAGTTTTACAGTATTCAATATTTTAGAGTACACCATGACGATGGAAAAATCTCACCTCTTAGATGAGTCAGGCCGTTTCTTTGTTGCCTGTATGGCATATTTAAACAGCTTAGTTGTAAACTAAGTGGTTTATGTGGGATTTTTTGTTAATGTATGAATTAGGTGAAACTAGATAGAGCAGTATTGTTCAGCCACTATACTGAAGAAGTAACAAACAGTCAGCGTACTGTTTGCATAGATGTGTTGGTTACACCCAAAGTTTAAAAAAAATCAGTTGATAAATTTTTAACTAAATTGAAATTTTGAATTCAAATGAAAGTTTTTGCATATCAAAATAAGTTAAATAAATTTGTTCATGAAAAATTATACCATCTTAACCCTTCGCTTGCTAATCGCGTCAATATACGTACCTGTAAATAGTGAAGACCCAGATGAGACAGCTCCTGCAGGAGCTGTCTCATCAGGGTCTGCACTATTTACAAGTTGATTGTGCAACCAGCGCACTCCACAGCAGTGATTGCACAGTGCAATACTTGTACACAGAGAAGATATATGTAATTATACAACAGGGCATGGGTAAAGAAGGAGAAATGTATTTTAAAATTCAGCAAGCGAAGGGTTAACCCTTTCCCTGATGTGTAAATGCTTTTTGCACGCCTTTACAACAGAGTAGACCCAAGAGTCGTCTGATCAGGGTCTGCTCTATTTACTTGTAAAATTATATAGATCTAATTCTACACTTTCTGCCATGGCCAAAACACCACATGTTCAAAATAAATTATACCAGATTAAAAACTATTCTAACCAATTTTCATGAAGTCATGTATTCTTGTACATAAATATTTAACAGGGAGCGTTCAGACTTTTCATTGATCCTTTAAGACAGCCTAAAAGGTTAAAACTGTTTTGATCCTAATATGAGATGCTCAATGACTCAGGTTTGGATCCATATCCTAGTGGGGGCAATTGGTTTGATGTTTACAAAGGCTTTGGATCCAGATCCTAGTGTGGGCATGGTTTGATGTTTTCAAAGGCTTTGGATCCAGATCCTAGTGTGGGCGTGGTTTGATGTTTTCAAAGGCTTTGGATCCAGATCCTAGTATGGGTGTAGTTTGATATTTTCAAAGGCTTTGGTTCCAGATCCTAGTATGGGCATGGTTTGATGTTTACAAAGCTATAACAAAGTTAAGGTCTATACCCTACACTCCATGAATATTCATGAAAGAAATAATGACATCATGAATATTAATTAGTTTATTTTCTATAATCGCACATGAACACAGGAATTTTTAGCCATGACAGTAATTGTTGAATCACATCTTTATTACTTCATAAGCAAACAGTGCAGACCTGATCAGATGGCTCCTATAGGCACTACTCTATTGTCAAAGCATGAAAAGCGATTATGAGGGAAAGGGTTAAAAAGAATTTTTAAAAAAATACTCAGTTGCTGAAAACATTTAATTAAATTAAACCAATAATCTCTTTAAAAATTTTTATAGGTTTGTGTACACGTTATATAGGCTTCATTTGCTCTTGGATAACTATGTAATTACAGTAGAACCCCTCCAATGCGACCACTTAATGAATAAACATGAGTCGTTATAAGCATGTGGTTGCTCAATGCAGGACAAAAGTAATGCAGAAAGCTCCTGTATTACTTTTGTCCTGCATTAAGCTACCACCTGCCTCTACCATCCAGAATTATACCTTTTTTAGGTGGTCGCATTGGAGGGGGTTTACTGTATTTTCATTTCATTTCTTTTCAAAATCAATAGATATCAAACAGTTTGGATTGTGATGAGATGTTTTCAAATGTAAAATATTGTCACAAAATCACCGTTTATGGTTTTCAGTGATTTGTCAGATTGTTACTGTTTGCAGGTTAGACCGTGGGCAACGTCTTATCCAGGTGAATAGGCAATCGATAATAATGCAAATTACTACTGTACTCTCCACAGACATAATACAGCTATAATGCTGTCGTAATCTAAATCTGTTTTCAAAGCCCCCTGGAGTTTGTACGAGCCAGGACTTGGCTTGACATAGCGTCTCCTGTTTAGTTTCTATAATCCTTCAATGTACAAATATTGACTATTTTAATCTCATACAAGGTAATGCCCTTTTGCTGTTTAACCATGTGACTTGCAATTTGTACTAGTTTGGATACTGATCAGATGTCAACTGACTCGGGATGTAATCAATATTTGAAGTTTTTTTGCTATGCCGGGGATAATTTCTGAACAGATAAAGGGAATCTTGTGGTACCCTTATAACAACGCTGAATATTTAGGGATTTTTCTAAAGAAAAGTAACATGACAAACAGTGCAGACCCTGATGAGAGGGCTCCTGTAGGATTCCTCTCATCTGGGTCTACACTGTTTGCAAAGGACAATTAGGGAATTGAGTCCTGCACTGTAAGGGTTAAAGAGTTAGGAAGAGATTTAATAACTGACATTTTTACAGCTGTTCAAGGACTTAACTGCCAAATATTGTCATCTGCAAAATTTTGCATACCGTATATGTAAACTTGATGTTTTGGCTCTGACAGAAACTGTAGAATCAGATCTATATTATACCATAAGCAAATAGATCAGACCCTGATCAGACAGCTACTATAGGAGCCATCGGATCTGGGTCTATTCTATTTGCAAATGCGTGAAAAGGCGTTTGTATGAGGGAAAGGGTTAACTGCCAAATATTGTCTTCTGCCAATTCTGTTACCTGATACAATTTTCATTTGTTTAATTTTCTCCCCGTTTCTTTCAGAAACTTTGCCACAGTAACAAATGGTATAACCGTAACTTGATATTTTAGCCCTTTGCTCCATAAATACCATATGTCTTTCTACGCCTTTGCAAACAGAGAAGACCCAGATCAAATGGCTCCTATAGGAGTCTGATCTGGGTCAGCTCACTTTGCTAATGGAATTATAAAAGATGTGATTCTACTGTTTCTGCTTTGGCAAAATATCTGGGTCTTCTCTGTTTGCAGATGGAATTTGATAGATCTGTTTCTTCAGATTTTAAAATGGCTACAATATTCCACCCTCCATATTTCATTATAACTATTTTGTCCATGAATATTCAGTAGGTATTTAAATTTGAACTAAAGTTAGAACAGGGGAAGGGTTAACAGATCAAATATGTGCACACAGGTAATACTGATGAAACACAAAGCTACTCAGATCAAAATCTGGATCAAAATTCTTTGCTAAGGTCATCACAGATTTATCTGATGAACAGTACATGTAGTTACAGTATTTTTACACTGATCTTTGTCTTCTGTGTAGACAAAAGCATAGATGTGGAGTAAAAGATTTTCCTAAAATCCAACAAGAGACCGACATGTTTCAGTAGCTTCCTTGCAGAAGATTTACTGATAATTAACCCAATGTAGACCCTGATCAGATGACTCCAAGGAATCCTCTGATCAGGGTCTACCCTGTTTGCAAATATCATTGAACTTGTTTTCCGCATTAAAAGGGTTGAGATTTTTAATGTGAAAAATGACAAAAACTTGCTCTACAAAAACAGTATGGCAGATGGAATAGGATTTCTAAATATATAGGGTTATATTTCACCTGTAACTGAGTTTGGAACGACATGGTACATATAAACACCTGATATCCTGTGTAGATAGTGATGTGAAGCCGAGAGTGTTATGGAGCATATAAGTACAATGAATGCATGAACAATAATTTGTTGTTCAGCCACAACAATAGTCAGTAAGTTATCCAAGGAAGATAAGCCTAAGCACCTACTGATGAATAGAAAGAAACCATTCACCAACAAATACCATGCTACGGTCTGATACTCTCCCTGAATTTTAGTATGACCATCATGGTAATGTTTCATTTCAGAAGAGTCCCCTGCCGTGAAACAATTTGCACATGCATAAGCAGGACTCATATACCACGGTATATGAGTGCTGTTAGCATGGCTCCTAAAATGATTCACTGGTTTTGAACAAATTTCACATGTTTGTGGGTCAAATTTTCGTTTTGGCATTGTGAGTCTAGTTTTCCTGTAAGAAAGAAGAATAAACTAGTTAATGCCATATGTTTTCTCAGAATATTAGAATATTATTTAGATGAGCATATTAGATGTGAATGTTATTATACCTTGCATTATTATCAAGGTAATGTTAAAAGGAGTTGGTCTTTCTTATGTGTAATTAATATCACACAGAATGCGACCACATCAGACTGTGTAATGTAAATAAAATACAGAATATTAATCAATATATAGCAATATTGTCCAAGATAACCAACTAAGACCATACAAGTCTATATGATCATCTTAGCACATGACAATATTTTCATAAAGTCTGAACAGATGGGACATGAACCACATGATTGTCTACCAATTCAATGCAGATATATAACAAGTATAAGTAATTATTGACATAATAGGTAGAAACCACGTGATTGTCTACCAAGTCAATACGTAAATACAGTAAAACCTCGATTATCCGAACACTAAAATGCGCATTATTATCGATCTTTAAGACAGGTGGCAGCTTAATGCATGGTGAAAGTCATGCAGAAAGCTCCTCTAGGAGCTTTCTGCATGACTTTCATCATGCATTAAGCAGCCACCTGCCTAAAAGGGTCTAAATTCGTTTATAACGAAAATTCGAATAATCGAGGTTTTACTGTATATAACAAATATAAGAAGTCATTGACCTGGAAGAGACCTCCTGATCATCTAAATGGCCAATGCGATATGACAGTAAAGCAACTACCAAACAGAGACAATGTAATTATCTCTACAGTAGCTGTAGAAATACAGCAAATAGGGAGACAATGTAATTGTCCCCACAGTAGCTGTAGAAATACAGCAAACAAGAAGACAATGTAATTGTCCCCATAGTAGCTGCAGAAATACAGCAAACAAGAAGACGATGTAATTGTCCCGATAGTAGCTGCAGAAATACAGCAAATAGGAAGACAATGTAATTGTCCCCACAGTAGCTGTAGAAATACAGCAAACAAGAAGTAAAGTAACTATTGAACAGTAACCACATGATTGTCTATCCAATAGCTACAGAAATACAATATTGATGAAATAACACAACCACTGAACAGTACCCACATGATTGTCTATCCAATAGCTACAGAAATACAATATTGATGAAATAACACAACCACTGAACAGTAACCACATGATTGTCTATCCAATAGCTACAGAAATACAATATTGATGAAATAACACAACCACTGAACAGTACCCACATGATTGTCTATCCAATAGCTACAGAAATACAATATTGATGAAATAACACAACCACTGAACAGTACCCACATGATTGTCTATCCAATAGCTACAGAAATACAATATTGATGAAATAACACAACCACTGAACAGTAACCACATGATTGTCTATCCAGCAGTTGTAACAGTAAAATAGATATATGAAAACACTAACCAGAGGGGACCACATGATCATTTATCCGGTCAATGAGAAAAATACAATAGATATAGAATCACGAACCAGAGAGGACCACATGATCATTTATCCGGTCAATGAGAAAAGATACAATAAAGAATCACTAACCGGAGAGGACCACATGATCATTTATCCGGTCAATGAAAAAAGATACAATAAAGAATCACTAACCGGAGAGGACCACATGATCATTTATCCGGTCAATGAAAAAAAGATACAATAAATATAAAATCGCTAACCGGAGAGGACCACATGATCATTTATCCGGTCAATGAAAAAAGATACAATAAATATAAAATCGCTAACCGGAGAGGACCACATGATCATTTATCCAGTCAATGAAAAAAGATACAATAAAGAATCACTAACCGGAGAGGACCACATGATCATTTATCCGGTCAATGAAAAAACATACAATAAATATAAAATCACTAACCGGAGAGGACCACATGATCATTTATCCGGTCAATGAAAGATACAAAACCACTAAAACTGCCTGAACGGGAACCACATGATTATCCACCCAAACAGCATAATGGTAGAATAAGATAAATAAAAATCAACGAAATCTAGAAGGGAGTCTGATTTCACGAAACCCCCCCCCCCCCCCCCCCCTCGTTCTGCGAATAGAATCTGGAGCAAGATCTAAATCTAAATCAGGGTCATCACTGGGCTCTGGGTCTGATGGCAATTCTATGATTTCATCTACCTGATCAGGGATCATATATGGTAATGTTTGATCCAAGTCCTGTTCCATTTCCGGTTGAGCGTCGTCTGGGGTCTGTTCTGAAATACTCTGATCCTGCTCTGTGATTGTCGAGTCTGGTTCCAGATTTAGTAAATTATGACGTTTCCTCTTCAACCACAAAGGAAGATAGAGTCGCGACACAATTTTAATCTATCATGATGCACCAGAGTTGTCTTTTTATTTGAAGCAATCTCGTAAAGAGGTGGCTTTGCTGATGTTATCAAGAATGGACCTGCCCAAGGGGGTCTTAATTTAGTACTAACACCCACCTTAGTAGAGGAATCCCTAAGATACACTGGATCACCCAGGTTAAAAGTTCTTTCCTTCAGTCGAAGGTCATAGTCACGCTTCTGCCTTAGCTGCGTTTGTCCTATTTTTTCTCTAGCTAGGCAATGTATTTCTGACAATTTGGAAAGTAGATCTTTCACCCATTGCACTTCATTAACGGGCAAAAAATCTACTTGGCCTATCATCAAATCCAAAGGTTGGATTGTTTCTCTCCCCAGCATCATCATATTGGCAGAGAACCCAGTGGTGTGGTTCTTCATTGAATGTAATGCCATTGTGATGAAGGGAAGAAATGCATCCCAGTCCTTTAAACCCTTTGATATAAAACTCCTAATAATCTGCAGAATTACTCTATTAAAGACTTCACATTGTCCATTGGTTGTATGGGGTTGTTCTTGTTTAGCTAAAGTGAAAACCCTATTGGCTGTGGATTCTCCTAGTTGCGGAAAGGTTCGGAGGTCATCGGGTGCACAGTCAAACACATTTATTGGTTGCATTGCAATGGTGAAAATTTTCAAAGAAATAGTTGTAAACACAAATATAATATACAATATATGAAAGATAAATGCTACTTCACAAGAATAAATTGCAAAATAATGAAGAAATGTCCGTATTAGTAATATTCAGACCACGTGGTACCACGTGTGCCGTCTGCTTATTAAAAATACAAACACCAAAAATGCAAAAATAAACCAACCAATTTGCTCGCAGCGCCACTTGATGTGAAGCCGAAAGTGTTATGGAGCATATAAGTACAATGAATGCATGAATAAATGGATATATGAGCTGCAATGCGAAAGACTTACCTTTCAGGTATGGTAAACCTTTGGTGCAGTGCAGAGTAGATCCAAGCGTGAAGAGGAGGGCAGTGATCTGGAGCCGGTGTTTATATACCCTCGCTCCAGTGGTCGTGGTGGAAGTTCGGCCAATAATAGCTTCGCCCTCGGAAGTAACACTGGACTCACGATGTGGCCTCGTATCAATAGTATGGAATAAAAAAAAGATATGCCACTCGGAATATGATCAGCATCCAAACTGTATCGCAGTCAGACCTGTTTTTTTGAAGAGTAAATAAATCACTTGACAGTGACAATACTTGAAGATGAAATTACAATAGAACATGTCTTAACCCTTTCCTCCATAAATACGCCTTTCTACACCTCTGTAAAAATCACATGTTTAAACCATTTTGATAAATAGAGCATTTGCTCCTGTAGGAGCAAATGCTCTATTTATCACAGTGATTTCAAAGTACATGTACAAAATTCTTTAAAAAAAAATCCTTTTCTCTAGTTAAAGCTCATTTTCAGTAGATTTATTCAAAGAGGTTTGGTCTAAAAATAGCATATGAGGTAATGGGTTAAATGACCAGAAGCAGGCAGTTGCTTAATGCAGGGCTTTTGACCTGCATTAAAAACCCTTCCCTTCTTATAAACGTGTTTTCAAGCATTTGCAAACAGAGTAAACCCAGAACAGACGGCTCCTTAGGGTCTGCTCTGTTTGCTAATGGATCAATTTTTTTAGTTTCTAAAATGGCTACAATGTTCCACCTTCCATATTTCATTTTAACTATTTTGTCCATGAATATTCCGTTGGTACATGGTTCGCACAGAATCTGAAAAACCCTTGAATTTGATGTCTGTCTTGAAAACCACTTGAAAATGGTAGTTTGTCTTGAAAAACCTTAAATTGTCTTGAAAACCCTTGAAAAAACCTTAAAAATGATTTTCATGAGTGATTTTGAGATCTTTGTTAGGAATGATTGCCTGCAAGAAGTAAACCAAAAAAAAAGTGATATCCGAGTAAAAATTGTTCCGCACTGCGGATTGAGTTTACTCTCTCTCTCTGTCATCTAGACGCTTGTTGTCAATGATAAACTGCATCAGTATCAAGCGTTCAGTGAGTACATTAGAAATAAACTTTATAGTATACACATGCGGTCTCGTCTGCAGTTTGTTTTGCGCTAAAATGGAAAAAATGAAAATGGGAAGGTGTGTATTTAATCAAAAGTAGCTAAATGACTCTCAGTTCAAAACTTGGATCAAAGATTTCGAAGGATCCAAAAATGCTGCGGTGTGTGTGAATGCAACAAAGTGGAATTTGTGGAAAATGGATGAGCATGCCTTAGCCTACATATCGTTGTACCATCCTTGCAATCTGCACCTATTACTAATATGTATGTTATAAGACACTTCGTCTGACATCATTGTCTATGGTTCCTGTTGATTTAAACATTACCCCACCCACCTTTTCCACCAAGTAAGATGTTAGAATCTATGAAGAATTATGGTGAGAGAGTAAACTCAGTTTAGCAATTAAAGCAGTTTACTATTGTTAGAAAATGCAAACCCATTTCATGATGGGTGCAGTTTGTATCCCATAAAGTCTAGATAAGAGATTCGTATAGCTTTGATTTTGATGGCCTTAAATTTGAACTGGAAGGCCTTAAAAAACCCTTGAAAAACCCTTGAATTTTTTCCCAGAAAGTTTGTATGAACAATGTGGTAAATAAACATAGAAAAGGAAGATGTTTAAGATACCGTCTGTATGAAGGTCCGGGATCTAGACCCACTCATATGGAGTGCTTGGTACTGAAATGACACTAGTAGTAATAAGAGATTCAGTTTTCAATGATGTAGCAAGTATGTTGATTATATTTTCACAATGTCAACCTGTGACACACAATAAACTGATTTTTTATTTGCTCGTCTGTTTCGAAGAAAAGCCAAGCTATTATGATCACTCAGGGTCGTTGTCGTTGTTGGCAGCGGCGTGCATGCGTGCAAACACTTTAATGTAGCTCATTACTTGAAAAGCATAAGAGGTGTCAACATGAATCTTCATAAGAAGCCCCTACATAAGAACCATAACACTTGATTTCAAAATTTTGGAGTTATGGCCCTTTATCATTTTCAAATTTTTTTAATCTAGCTGGACAAGTACCAAATCAGACGAGCGTTAGCGCCGCACGCGGCTCTTGTTGACTCATGTTCTTGGGCCGTAATCATATTTTTTTTTTGTATGTTGACAGAGTTGTGTTCCTTTGAAAACTTTGGTGTTCGGCAATGGGGATTGGTTAGGGTTGACAACCCCTCTTCTTTCTCATATGCCGTATTGTACGCAATAAACTTATGAGGGAAAGAACTAACCATCATTAAAACAACTAAATAATAAGTAATGACTAAAAATATTTGGCTTTTTTTTTCAAAATACTGTTGGTAGCTTAATGCAGACTTAAAGCACTTCAGAAAGCTCCTATAGGACCACAAGAAATTACCTGTGTACAAAATGCAAGAAGCTTCTTTTGGAAAATGTTAGGACCAGGGGCATTTAGTAAAGATAATATGGTACACTAGCAGAAACAATACTCAAAACCTCACAAGCCCTTAGACACAGAAAATTACCTTTATACAGAATTAAGCTTCCATATGCGTTAAATACCTGCATTTGTACTTCTTTTGAGTGATCATTTAATCCTTTCCCAGTTTCATATTTATTAACCCTTTCCCTCATATAAACGTGTTTTCACGCATCTGCAAACAGAGAAGACCCAGATCAGACGGCTCCTAGAGGAGCCGTCTGATCAGGGTCTGCTCTGTTTGCTTATGGAACTTGATAAATATGTTTCTTTAGTCTTTAAAACGGCTGCAATGTACCACCTTCCATATTTCATTATAGCTCTTTTGCCCATGAATATTCAATAGGTATTCAAATTTGTAATAAACATAGAACAGGGAAAGGGTTAAAAAAAAAAATAATCACCTCATGAATATTCATGCATGGAATCAATAAAATGGATTTTGGAAAAAGGGCATTTTTCACTGTTGTGGGAACTGCATAATTGGATCTATAAAATTTCCATAAGCAAACAGCAGATCCTGATCAGACGCAATTGCATGAAGAGGCATTTTTATGAAGGAAAGGGTTAAACCTTTACTCCATGTATATTCATGTAAGAAATGACGATGTCATGAATTTTGATTGGATTCATTTTTATAATGGCATATCAACATAATTATAGGAAACTGTATAGTCATTCCTATATTATTTCATAAGCAATCAGAGCAGACTCTGATCTGGGTCTACTCTGTTTGCAAATGTGTAGATAGGCCTAATAGCAAAGGGTTAATAGAAGTGTAAATGTAAATTATTCACATCATCTGCTTCCTGTAGGAATTGTCAGATCAGGATCTGTTCTGTTTGCTTATAATATAGATATGGTTCTAGTTTCTTCTGTGGCCAAAAATTCCTGTATCAATATGCTATTAGAACAAAATTAATAGTCTAATTAATATTCATGATGTCATTATTTCTTCCATGAATATTCATGGAGGAAAGGATTATGTATGTGTATCTATTTCTACTTGATTTGATTATTCATGCCTATTTATTTCTACTTTCAGCCCTTGCAGACAGAACCCGTGGATCTGTCAGTCAACAAGAAGTCTAGTCCTCCACCATGGTGCACGGGTCTCACCACAGACGATCACCTTGACAATACTGATGTCAAAATGGGCATTAGATCATTACCCTTCATTAAAAAAGGTAAATAACTGTACTTGCCCCAACATCTCTTGGAGAAGTGGAGCCTCAGCTAAGATGTCAACTAGTGCCCAATCTAGAAATTCAAACACATTTTCTCCCCAAACCCCGAAAAATAGGGGCGAATTCTAAGAAGAATGGGGAATTCTTAAATTACTAATTTTACTTGTCAAAAAATTAATGTAAACTTGCTGGAAAGTCTTCCCTGTTTACTCAGCTTAAACTCTTTCAGGGTCCATGCTTATAAAGCTTTTAGTTGAGTCTGAGTTTCGTTCTCAGGCTTTTGATTGGTCAGATTTGAGTTCTCAAGCTTTTGATTGTAGACTATTGGTCAGATTTGAGCCTTTGGCTCAAATCTGACCAATCAAAAGCTTGAGAACGATCTCAGACTCAACTAAAAGCTTTATAAGCATGGACCCAGAGCAATTGTGCAATCAAAAGTCCTTCAATGGAAGACTGTCTATTGCATTTGTCATCTTCCTTCACATTGCTGATGCCCCATATCTATTTTTGATTGGCAGTTTTAACCCTTTACTCTATAATTACTCCTTTCAACGCCTTTGCAAACAGAGTAGACCTATAGGAGACGTCTGATCAGGGTCTGCTCTGTTTATTTTTAGAATAACATAGATATGATTCTACAGTTTCTGCTTGGCCAAAACTTCCTGTCTCCGTGTGCTATTATAAGAAATTAATCTTATTAATGTTCATGATGTCATTATTTCTTTCATGAATATTCATGGAGGAAATGGTTAATAATGTTCTGATTGCCCTAATGGGAAAAAAATCAGTAATCCTTTGCTTTTTAGAGGTTCAACATTGTTTTGGATTGTTTGGGATTTCATCTAATAGCTGTGTAGCAGTTGCCATAACTAATTAATAGAATCAGCCGTAGATGAAATTTAATAAATGGGGATATTTCTAATACAGTCCTGCTTTAACATTCCAACATTGGTCACTATCTTTTGTTTATGAAATAAAATAGTTATGGTCTGAAATGATGACCGAAAAATCAAAAGAGAAAATTGGAAATAAATATATTTCATTTGCATGTGATTTTTAGCTTGTCTGTTTTGAAAAAAAGTCGAGCTATTGTGATCACCGGGTTGTAGGCGTTCTCGTTGTCGTCGGCATGCAAAACCTTTAATGTAGCTCATTACTGGAAAAGTATAAGAGGTATCAACATGAAACTTCATAGGGTAGTAGATCTCATTAAGGGGAAGGCCCCTACATAAGAACCATAACTATTGATTTCAAAATTTTGGAGTTATGGCCCTTTGTATTTTTCAAAAATGTTTAATTTAGTTGGACAAGCACCAAATTAGATGAGTGTTGGCGCCGCACACGGCTCTTGTTGTATTATTAAATTCTTATTGTGCATATAACCAGTTTGGAATGTCCACCAAGGGTGATAAGCATAATTTATACTGAGCGTGTAAACAATTTATATGCACTGAACGCGACCACTAAATGCATGTGGGTTTTAGCTTATAATAATATTGGTTTTTCAGCACTCATATTTCCATTTCAAAACTGGTAGAAGTTAAACTTTTGAAAATCATGTGCGCTGATCTAGCACTCCCTAAAAATCATACAGGATCTCTGAACGAAGTGGGAAGATTCCTGCAATTGCACAGTTTAGATTGGACTCTGTTATCTGGGCCTGCTCATAGATATGATTCTACAGTTTCTGCCATGACCAACAATTCCTATGTCTATGTGCTATTAGAACCCTTTACTCCATGAATATTCATGATAGAAATATGGACCAGGGTCCATGCTTATAAAGCTTTTAGTTGAGTCTGAATATTGTTCTCAAGCTTTTGATTGGTCAGATTTGAGTTCTCAAATTTGAGTTCTCAAGCTTTTGATTGGTCAGATTTAAAGGAGCATTTTGCATTTTGTACACAAGTATTGGCTTAACCCATTCCCGCATATTGGCTCCTTTTGACGCCTCTGTAAAAGTCATTTTATGAAACCATTGTGACAAATAGAGCATTTGCTCCACAGGAGCAAAACTACACAATTCTGAAAAATTCCTTTTCTCCAGTTAATGCTCCTTTCTGGTAGATTTAATCAAAGAGGTTAGGTCTAAAAATAGCCTAAGTGGGAATGGGTTAATGCAGAATGAAAGCAATGCAAAAAGCTCATAGGGGATCTTTCTACACTGCTTTCAGTCTGCATTTTGAAAAACCTATATTTATTTATTTAGCGGGGCTTACCTTCATATAAACGCCTTTTCACTCATTTGAAAAATGAATAGTCCCAGATCAGACGAGTCTCCTATTGTCAAAGTAAATGCAGCTAATAAATATTCATGATGTCATTATTTTTTTACATGAATGTTGAACAAGGAATGTGTAAATGGTTATTATATAGGATTTTAAGTTGTTTTATTGATCAATAATTAATTAATTCAAGTAAGAGGGTGTTTATTAGAGTGGGGGCAATGATTAGAGAGAATACAGTGTATTAGCAGAGCAAAGCTTTAGTACGATGGGCATGCTAAAGGCTAGGAGTTGCTTGATAAGATTTAGGAACATTTTAGTGTGGTTAGGAATGACTGTGCAGGTCAGATCCTATGTAACCAGGAAGTGACAATGTTAAGACAAGATGACCCTTTAATGTGGGGATAACAGGTTAACTGGTATTCGTAAACAGTGTAGATCATGATCAGAGAGTTCCTGGAGGAACACTTGAATGAGGGTATGCGCTGTTTGTCATTAATAATCCGCTATCAAATTTCATGTTTTTATACTAAAAGAAATTTGCTGTTAAACAGTGACAGACCATTAAACTTTGAAATTTGAGCAATCTGTGTGTTTTATTGGGAGCTATAGGAGGGATAGATAACAAGAGTGGTTCCTATCTGACTGTACTTCAAACAAGACTAGTCTTATTTAACCCATTCCCCGTATAGGCTATTTTTAGATCCATCCTCGAGCTTTGAACAAATCTACCAAAAAGGAGCAATAACCAGAGAAAAGGAAATTTTCAGAATTGTGTAGTTTTGAAACCATTGTGATAAATAGAGCATTTGCTCCTGTGAAGCAAATGCTCTATTTATCACAATGGTTTCATAAAGTAACTTTTACATAAGCACCAAAAGGCGTCTATATGCGGGAATGGGTTAATCCTTTGAACCTTGAACAACTGATATTGTGTTTTCTGCAAAAATTGATGTTTTTGGGAGTGAATGTAACTCTTTCCTTTATATAAATGCCTTTTCACCCCTTTGCAAACAGAATAGACCCAGATCATACGGCTCCTGTAGGAGCCATCTGATCAGGGTCTGCTCCAATTGCTTATGGCAGGATACAGATCTGATTCTACAGTTTTTATCAAAGTTTAAAAGTTCCCTTGAAAATTTAACATTATAAAAATGTAGCTAGTAAGTATTAATGATGTCATCATTTCTTACATTTATATTAAACAGGTTAAGGGTCAACTATAAAATGGCTTTCTGTAATCTTTAGTACAGCTGTGCATTATTACCATATTCACCAGCATTATTTTTGGTGGGGGGGAGCATTCATCATAAGTGACAGCTATTTTTTTCCTATTTCGATTTTAAGATTTTGAGAAGATAGTGACTGAATGTGACGGCTTGGAAACTGATTGATGTTCCTCAGCGGCGCACCAAAGTAGATCAAAGTACATGTAGTTTACAATGCATGCAGTTCGTGTTCACTTAGATCAGTTACGCTTGATTTTCCTAATGATATCATAATTACATAATAATGAGACTTGAGACATTTTATTTCTTTATTATCCCATTCCCGCATATTGACGCCTATTGACGCTTCTGTAAAAGTCACTTAATGAAACCATTGTGATAAATAGAGCATTTGCTCCACAGGAGCAAATGCTCTATTTATCACAATGGTTTCAAAACTACACAATTCTGAAATTGTCTTAGGCTATTTTAAAATCCAACCTCTTGGATTAAATCTACCAAAGTTGGAATGGGTTATATCACCGATATAAAAATAAGAACAATGATGGGTACCCCCTAGGTGCTTCCTCTGTCACCCATTTTCTGATGGATATTCATGTAGAATTAATGATATTTTGAATATATTTTTTGTAATCTCATATATAAGCACAAGAATTATTTTAATTATAGATTTATATACATATTATTATACCCCATCAAACGAAGTTTGAGAGGGGGTATACTGGAGGCAGTGTGTTGGTCTGTCTGTCTGTCTGTCTGTCTGCCTGTCTGTCTGTCTGTCTGTCTGTGTCTGTCTGTCCATCCATCCGTCTGTCTGTCCATGGCACAACCTGGCACAATGAACACTCTTGTGGTCACAATTTTAGTCCAGTCTTCATGACACTTGGTCAGAATGATTGTCTTGATAAATTATCTCAACGAGTTTAAAAGTGGGTCATGTGGGGTAAAAAACTAGGTCACTAGGTAAAACAGTAAAATATTCTGGTTTGATTTGTGATCAACTCGCAGCTGAGCTGGTGTATTCAATCACGTTAGTGATATTCCTAGTTTCATTAATAAATAGAACAGACCATGACCAGACAACTCCTACTCAGTTTATAAAGATGAGATGCTGAGTAACTCGAGTAATCCAGATGAGATGCTGAGTAATGCTAACTCAGGTTATCCATATGAGATGCTGAGTAATGCTAACTCGGGTTTATCCAGATGAGATGCTGAGTAATGCTAACTCGGGTTTATCCAGATGAGATGCTGAGTAATGCTAACTCAGGTTTATCCATATGAGATGCTGAGTAATGCTAACTCGGGTTTATCCAGATGAGATGCTGAGTAATGCTAACTCGGGTTTATCCAGATGAGATGCTGAGTAATTCAGTTTATCCATATGAGATGCAGAACATTATAGAAAATTTAGATAGTAAAGAAACAGATCTTTCAAATTCCATTAGCAAACAGAGCAGACCCTGATCAGACGGCTCTTATAGAAGCCGTTTGATCTGGGTCTACTCTGTTTTCAAATGCATGAAAAGGCATTTGTATGAGGGAAACCCACACCAGTGGTGTACAGGTGTAGGGGGGTTGAATACTTGGGTAATTTGGGAAATACAATGTAGATCTTTTTCTTTCCCTTTCTTGGTCCTTTACCAAGTAATTTTCATCTACAGTACACATTTTTTTGTCAAAGATATTATTTTTCCAATACAGTGATTCTAAATGATGTTCAAATAGCCTTTGATACTGATGAGAGTTTAGCCCTTTCCCTCATATAAACGTGTTTTCACGCATCTGCAAACAGAGTAGACCCAGATCAGACGGCTCCTAGAGGAGCCGTCTGATCAGGGTCTGCTCTGTTTGCTAATGGAATTTGATAGATGTGTTTCTTTTGTTCCTAAAATGGCTAAAATGCACCACCTTCCACATTTCATTATAACTATTCAAACTTGGCTCATAGACTGTTTCAAAGTTAAGCTGTCCTTCTTATTACATACCATTATAAAGGATAGGCTTGATACATATTGGGTTTTTGTCGTGACAGCACAGTTAAATGACAGAAAACATTAAATCTGCACACTTTACTTTATTGTTGACTGCAAAATTTGTGACAATTAAGTTGCATTTCTCCTTAACACTTTGCACCATGAGTATTTATGTAAGCAATAATGACATCATAAATATTAATTAGATTAATTTCTATCATACCACATGGACGCAGAAGTTTTGGCCTTATAAACTGTAGAATCCTATCTGTATTATTTCTTAAGGAATCAGCGCAGACCCTAATCAGACAGATCTACAGGATGATACCAGGTACAGTAAAACCCCGCTAATGTGACCACCTAAAGGAGGTATAATTCTGGGTGCTAGATGCAGGTGGTAGCTTAATGCAGGACAAAAGTAATGCAGAAAGCTCCTCTAGGAGCTTTCTGCATTAATTTTGTTCCGCATTAAGCAACCACCTGCTTATAAAGACACCAATGTTTATTCATTAATTCATTAAATGGTCACATTAGAGGGGTTCTACTGTATATGTGTTTGGTTCTGGTTTGTAATTGCAAGAGAGGTTTCATATTATTGTTTTCATAAAATTTGAATATCTGGAAAACTGATCTCAAAAAATAAGTATTAAAGCAGCTCATGACTTATGTAATTGAAGTAATCTGGCATACCTGCTTATAAGAAGGCAAAAAGTATAGATCCAGGTCAAACTCAGGGCTCAACATTAACTTTTTGGCTTACTAGACCGGTCGGGCTAGTGGTTTTGAAAACTACTAGCCCTGACCAAAATTTCTTGTGCCCTGACTTGGTGATAAACTATTTTGGTCTTTAAAAACTCATGAGATGTTGAACCTGTATGAAGTGTCAAATCCTGCTTTAAATACATTTTATCAAGAAGATTTAGAGAGGAGCAGGGTTGTTAAAATGTATTTATGGGTAGTGAATAATGTGTTATATTTGAATGTTCGTGAAAATATGGCACTACAATGCTATAGTAAACACCATACAGGATCAGGAGCCATTTAAATTCTCAAGCCATTTGGGAAGAAATTGACAGTTTCGCTTCTCTTTTTCATACGTATTCTTTGTTTCTGGTAGGCCCCTTCAATTTATTATATTGTCATTGCTACTACCACTGCATTCTGATGTAAAGCCGAAGTTTAAAAGTGACATTTCTTTCAACAGACAAATTTTACTTACAATAAAGCTTCCACACGTTGTTATTGTAATCAAACGTAAATGAGTCTAAATGTCGTAATTTTTTGGCACGTGTTTTATTCATTCGGGAGATTAATTCAATACAGCATTTCACGTATTAACTCCTTCATTGTTTGCAAAATGTTGCAATTGAACACTACATGCAAATTAATACATTGTACCGACGCCTTTTTTGCGACAACTTCCTCAACGGTGTTCCCTGTTTGATAGCAAAAATAGATACGAAATTCCAAGACTGGTATCGGTACGTCGGTCACCACTTGGTGTTGTAAAGGCTAGCTAGTAGTGGGGGAAATATCGCGAAGAGCAGTCTGTATTTTTTGCACATGCGTACTATGTATAAGCACAATTATAGATGAACCCGACGTGAACTATCTGTAAGAGACTGGACCGACATTCAACCAGTGAATGTCTGTCAGACGTAGGTTAATGTTGAGCCCTGAAACTGCTCCTTCAAAATGTTAGATCTGGGTTTGCGCTATTTTATCAGAAGCCTACAACAGTGCTCCCTCCCTACAACGACCCTCTCAATAACGATCCCTTCTTACAACAACACATGTCATTGTTTCCGAAACAACAAGTCTCCAGAAACAACTTTTTCCATTGTATTTTCCTTATGCCTCCATCAAACCCTATGCTGTGACCACTCTAAAGAGTGGTCACAACATAGGGTTTGATGGAGGCATAACGGTCTTAGTTCTCGAAATACACCTTATCTGGGGATCTGCAAACAAGCTAATTATGTTTGATTTTCCCTCCCAATAACAACTCATTCTGAACAACACATACAATCTTCGTATCCCAAAGGGTGTCGTTGTAGAGAGGGAGCACTGTATGTCCGACTAATTTAAAGTCATAAAAATGGTGGCAAATTCATTTATTTAGCTTTACGGAAACGGTAGAGAGGAAACTTTGAGTGTCTGAATATTTAGGGTAATTGGACTAGGTTTACCCTTTCCCTCATGAGCTATTTTTAGACCCAACCTCTTTGATTAAATCTACTGAAAAGGAACATTGACTAGAGGAAAGGAAAATTTTAGAATTTGTTTAGTTTTGAAACCATTGCAATAAATAGAGAGCTTTTAAAGCTCCTATGAAGCAAATGCTCCATTATAGCAAATATAGCAAATTACTTTTACAGAGGCGTAAAAAGGTGTATTGGGAGGTTAAGGGTTAACCCTTTCCCTGTTCTATAATTATTGCAAATTTCAATACCTACTGAATATTCATTAACAAAATAGTTAAAAAGAAATATGGTAGGTGGAAGATTGTAGACATTTTAGAAATCAAAGAAACAGAGCTATCAAATTCTATTAGCAAACAGAGCAGAACCTGATCAGACGGCTCCTCTAGGAGCCATCTGATCTGGGTCTACTCTGTTGCAAATGCGTGAAACACGTTTATATGAGGGGAAAGGGTTGAAGGATCAGTAAGGGTAATTATGTCTCCCCCCATATTTATATGGGGGAGACATATTGTTTTCGTGAGAGTTGTCTGTCTGTCCGTCTGTCTGTCACACTTTTTATCCGGACGATAACTTCAATATGCCTGATGCCAGTTGATTGAAACTCTATATATGGAAAGAGCATAATGAGAGGAAGTGTCATGCACAAGGTCCATAACTCTGGCTTCACTAATATTGGAGTTATTGCCCTTTGTAAAAAAAAATCACACTTTTTTGTCCGGACGATAACTCCTATATGGCTCATGCCATTGGATTGAAACTTCATATATGGAAAGATCATGACGAGAGGAAGTGTCATGCACAAGGTCCATAACTCTGGCTTCACTAATATTGGAGTTATTGCCCTTTGTAAAAAATATCATAATTTTTTGTCCGGACAATAACTTCAATATGCCTGATGCTAGTTGATTGAAACTTCATATATGGAAAGAGCATAATGAGAGGAAGTGTCATGTAGAAGGTACATAACTCTGGCTTCACTAATATAGGAGTTATTGCCCTTTGTAAAAAAAATCACACTTTTTTGTCCGGACGATAACTTCTATATGGCTCATGCCATTGGATTGAAACTTCATATATGGAAAGATCATAATGAGAGGAAGTGTCATGCACAAGGTCCATAACTCTGGCTTCACTAATATTGGAGTTATTGCCCTTTGTAAAAAAAATCACAATTTTTTGTCCGGACGATAACTCCTATGTGACACATGCCATTGGAGTGAAACTTCATACATGGAACGATCATGATAAGAGAAAGTGTCATGCATAAGATCCTTAACTCGAGCTTCAATAAATTTAGAGTTATTGCCCCTTGTACATTTGTTTAATTCTTTCTTGTCCGGACGATAACTCCTACATGGCTCTTGCCATAGTATTGAAAATTCATACATGGAAAGAGCATGATGAGAGAAAGTGTCATGAACAAGGGCTATAATTCTGGCTTCAATACTTTTGGAGTTATTGCCCTTTGTTACATTTTTTGGCCGATCAATAACTCCTGTTCGACTGATGCTATTGGAATGACATTTTATTTTTGGAAAGAGCATGATGAAAGTAAGTGTCATGCACAAGGGCCATAAATCTGGTATCAGTATTTTTGGAGTTATTAGCTGTTATCATTTTCTTCTTGAAAAATGTAGTGTGGAAAACGCATAATGAGGGGAAGTATCATTCATCAAGACCATAACATCTTTTAGTGATTTCCCTTTACATATTGTTTTTATACGCCCACCTAATAAAGGTGGTCGTATATTGTCGTGGCCCTGTCCGTCCGTCCGTCCGTTCGTTCGTTCGTTCGTTCGTTCGTTCGTTCGTTCGTTCGTTTGTACGTTCGTTCGTTCGTCCGTCAACATTTTGTTTGTCCGCTGTTTTCTGGGAAAACTATTTGACAGATATTGATGAAACTTCACACAAATGTTAAATGCATCAAGATCTGAAGCTGAGTTGATTCTGAGGTTCATTTGATTTTTCATTTCAGAGTTATGGCCCTTGTCCTTAAAAAATATGCAAATAGTTTGTCCGCTGTTTTCTGGGAAAACCATTTGAGAGATATTAATGAAACTTCACACAAATGTTTAATACATCAAGATCTGAAGCTGAGTCGATTCTGAGGTTCATTTGATTTGTCGTTTTGGAGTTATGGCCCTTTTACTTAAAAAATAATGCAAATAGTTTGTCCGCTGTTTTCTGGGAAAACTATTTGACAGATATTAATGAAACTTCACACAAATGTTTAATGCATCAAGATCTGAAGGTGAGTTGATTCTGAGGTTCATTTGATTTGTCGTTTCGGAGTTATGGCCCTTGTCCTTAAAAAAAATTGCAAAGTTTGTCCGCTGTTTTCTGGGAAAACTATTTGAGAGATATTAATGAAACTTCACACAAATGTTAAATGCATCAAGGTCTGAAGCTGAGTCAATTCTGAGGTTCATTTGAATTGTCGTTTCAAAGTTATGGCATTTTTACTTAAAAAATAATGCAAATACATGCAAATAGTTTGTCCGCTGTTTTCTGGGAAAACTATTTGACAGATATTAATGAAACTTCACACAAATGTTTAATGCATCAAGATCTGAAGCTGAGTTGATTCTGAGGTTCATTTGATTTTTCATTTCAGAGTTATGGCCCTTGTCCTTAAAAAATATGCAAATAGTTTGTCCGCTGTTTTCTGGGAAAACTATTTGAGAGATATTAATGAAACTTCACACAAATACTTAATGCGTCAAGATCTGAAACTGAATTGATTCTGAGGATCATTTGATTTTTCATTTCATAGTTATGGCCCTTGTCCTTAAAAAATAATGCAAATAGATTGTTCGCTGTTTTCTGGGAAAACTATTTGAGAGATATTAATGAAACTTCACAAAAATGTTTAATGCATCAAGATCTGATGCTGAGTCGATTTTGAGGTTTATTTGATTTTTCGTTTCGGAGTTATTGCCCTTTTACTTAAAAAAATGCAAATATATGCAAATAGTTTGTCCGCTGTTTTCTGGCAAAACTGTTTGACAGATATTAATGAAACTTCATACACATGTTTAATGCATCAAGACCTGAAGCTAAGTCGATTCTGAGGATCATTTGATTTGTTGTTTCGGAGTTATGGCCCTTGCACTTAAAAAAATAATGCAAATCTATGCAAATATGAGGATGGCCATAACCTTTTCATTTGAAATGATATTTACTTAAATTTTTTTATATGGTTAAACCTTAATGTGAATTTTCACATATATTGCGGGGGTTTTGATATGTCATTTTATTCTAAAGTTATGGTCCTTGAACTTTGTGTGTTCGTTGCTTTGTTAGTCAGTCAACTTTTAGTTTGTCTGTTGTTTTCTGGGAAAACTATTAAAATGATATAAATGAAACTTAACACAAATGTTTTAAGCAACAAAATTTGAAGCTGAGTTTATTTTGAGGTTCATTCAGTTTGTCTTTACAGAGTTATGGCCATTGCACTTTACAAAAATCTGCAAAAATGAGGATTAGCTGTAACTTTTTTATTAGCTCACCAGAGCACAAAGTGCTCAAGGTGAGCTTTTGTGATACCCCTGTGTCCGTCGTCCGTCTGTCCGTCAACAATTTCAAACGACTTCTTCTTTGAAACCGACTGCCCAATTGTAATCAAACTTGGTCAGATACATACTGTTGGTGGGTGCTTCAAAAGTTGTTAAAAGATAGTGGGTGGGGGCCATTGGTCTTGTTGCCATGGCAACCGTACACAATATCTAGAAAAATCTTCTTCTCCAGAATGACTTGTCCGATTTGAATATAGTTTTCACCAAAATGTTTCTTAGTTGATAGACTTCAAAAGTTGTTAAAAGAATTTTGATCCGGCAAAAAACATGGCCGCCAGAGGGCGTGGTCATTTTTTCCGTATATGGTAATATGGAATTTTCATAGGAAAATCTTTAAAAATCTTCTTCTCTGAAACTATAAAGCCTAGACCTTTGATATTTGGTATGTAGCATGATCTTATGGTCCTCTACAAATATTGTTCAAATTATGGCCCCCGGGCCAAAAATGGCCCCGCCCAAGGGCTTATCAGTTTTTCATAGGAAAATCTTTAAAAATCTTCTTCTCTGAAACTGTAAGGCCTAGACCTTTGATATTTGGTATGTAGCATGATCTTATGGTCCTCTACAAATATTGTTCAAATTATGACCCCCGGGCCAAAAATGGCCCCGCCCAAGGGCTTGTCAGTTTTTCATAGGAAAATCTTTTTAAAAATCTTCTTCTCTGTAACTGTAAGGCCTAGACCTTTGATATTTTGTATATAGCATGATCTTATGGTCCTCTACAAAAGTGGTTCAAATTATGACCCCCGGGCCTCAAATGGCCCCGCCCAAGGGCTTATCAGTTTTTCATATGAAAATCTTTAAAAATCTTCTGTTCTCAAACTGTAAAGCCTAGACCTTTGATATTTGGCATGTAGCATGATCTTATGGTCCTCTATAAATAGTGTTCAAATTATGACCCCGGGCCAAAAATGGCCCCGCCCAAGGGCTTATCAGTTTCTCATAGGAAAATCTTTAAAAATCTTCTTCTCTGAAGCTGTAAGGCCTAGATCTTTGATATTTAATATGTATCATGATCTTATGGTCCTCTACAATTGTTGTTCAAATTATGACCCCCGGGCCAAAAATGGCCCGCCCAAGGGCTTATCAGTTTTCTATAGGAAAATCTTTAAAAATCTTCTGAAACTGTAAGGCCTAGACCTTTGATATTTGGTATATGTAGCATGATCTTATGGTCCTCTACAAGTATTGTTCAAATTATGATCCCCAGGCCAAAAATGCCCCGCCCAAGGGCTTATCAGTTTTTCATTGGAAAATCTTTAAAAATCTACTGAAACTGTAAGGCCTAGACCATTGATATTTGGTATGACTAACATGATCTAATGGTCCTCTATAAATAAGTAGCTGTGGCTTGTGGTCCTCTGCCAAGAATGTTTAACTTACGACCCTGACCACTGGGCGAAACTTGGCCCTGCCTCAGGGCTTATCAGTTTTTTATTGGAAAAATATGAAATATTACTTTTCTCTGAAACCATAAGGCTTAGACCATTAATGAACACCCCCCCCCCCCCCCCCCCCCCCCCCTGGAGTTATCTCAGGTGAGCGCTTCAGGGCCTCATGGCCCTCTTGTTTCATAAGATATTCACTTCATTTTTTTAAAGAATAGTATCACCTTAATATGGAAATCAAGATCTGAAGCACAGATTAGAAAATTTCAACACTTGTAAGGCATGTTGAATCAGAGAAAGTTTGCAAGTGGGCGTATTATGTACCGTATGCGGTACTCTTGTTATTAGAGGGGAGACATCCGGGTTTTTTTTGACAAAAACCTCTAGTTGGAGTATGTTAAAGGCTGGATGAGAGAATTAAATTTCATAATATAGTAAAACCACTTAATGAATAAACATGACTGTCTTTATAAGCAGGTGGTTGCTTAATGCAGGACGAAAGTTATGCAGAAAGCTCTGCATAACTTTCGTCCTGCATTAAGCTACCACCTGCCTTTGCCACTGTGAATTATGCCCCTTTTTGCTGGTCGCATTAGAGGGGTTTTACTGTATAAAATGATGAAAACGGACTCTTTGTATACAAATGTATCATTATTATGCCGTGAAACCTTACAACTGCACATAACATTATTTGTCAAAATGCAGCCTGCTTCAATTGTAAAAAAAATGTATTTCTGCCATCTGTTTAAAAAAAGGTGTAAGCGTGTCAGACACTTTGGATTCTGATGAGATGCCAAATTAATACCAGACATCTTTATCTGGGTCCTAACTGTAGGCAAAGGTCATCCATTATGTCTTAAAGGATTAATGGGTTTATTAAATATCCACATCATCGTTTTGTCATGTGAGCAGCTTTTCAAATATTGAGGTTTTGGCTCACCAGAGCACAAAGTGCTCAGGGTGAGCTTTTGTGATGCCTGATGTCCTGAAGCGTGCGTTGTCAGTCATCAACAATTTAAACCTTTAAAAATCTTCTCCTCTGCATCTACAGGGTTTTCAGCTTTCAGCACATAGCATCATCTGTAGGTCCTCTACAAAGGTTATATAAATTATGTCCCTGGGGTCAAAATTGGCCCTGCCCCAGGGGTGGCCAGTTTTCTATAGAAACACATAGTGAAAACTTTGAAAATCTTCTCCTGAAACTGGAAAGGTTCTCAGCTTTATATATTTAGCACATAGCATCATGTTCAGGTCCTCTACAAAAGTTATATAAATTATGCCCCTGGGGTCAAATGTGGCCCCACCCCATTGGTGGCCAATTTTCTATAGAAACATATAGTGAAAACTTTGAAAATCTTCTCCTGAAACTGGAAAGTTCTCCGCTTTCATATTTGGCACATAGCATCATGTTCAGGTCCTATACAAAAAACCATATAAATTATGCCCCTAGGGTCAAATGTGGCCCTGTCCCAGGGATGGCCAGCTTTCTATAGAATCATATAGTGAAAACTTTGAAAACCTTCTCCTGAAACTTGAAGGTTCTTGGCTTTTATATTTGGCAAATAGCATCACCTTCAGGCCTTCTATAAAGGTTAAACAAATTACGTGCTTGGGGTCAAAATTGACCATGCTCCAGGAGTGCCTTGTTTTATATAGAAACATATTGTGAAAACTTTGAAAATCTTCTCTAAAACTGGAAGGTTCGCAGCTTTCATATTTGGCACATAGCATCATGCTCAAGTCCTCCACCAAAGTTATATGAATTATGCCCCTAGGGTCAAATGAGGCCCCACCGCAGGCGTGGTCAGTTTTCTATAGAAACATATAGTGAAAATCTCCGATTGTCTGCTGAGTGATATCAAGGCCATCATGGCTCTCTTGTTCTATTTTTTTGTGGTTTAAAAACTGCAACTCTGATTTTGAAATAATTTCAGGAAAGTGTTTCATTGACCTGTACAGTGTGGGACACAAGTCACTAACGTGCTTTGCAAACAGTGTAGACCAAGATGAGAGGGCTCCTTAGAGGAGTCCTCTCATCAGGGTCTGCATTGTTTGTTATGTTACACTTTTCTTTAGAAAAATCCCAAAATATTCACCATAAGCTTGACCAGTTTGAATTTTTGAATAGTCCATTTGTAAAGTCAGTAATGAAAGGGGTTACATTAGAATGACATAGTAGAAATTAATATTCATGACGTCATTATTTCTTACATGAATATTCAAGGAGGAAAAGGTTATGGCTATAAGGGGTTTATCCACAAGAAAATTTGAATCAGGGAGTGGACAGGAATTTGCCCTTTTTGCTTTTGAGAGAAAATATTGATTCTAGAGAAAAAACATGAGAACACTGCAGACATGGTTTCAAATTAGAATTTTATTCTACTGCTGTCTGCCCTGGGTGACCCTTTTTTGAACAATTTGTAATGAACAACTTGGTCATTAGTTTTCATATACATTGTATTATATGTTATACATACAACTAAACTGCAAACACTGAGAATCATTGCTTCGAAGACGTCTTGATAGATGTAAATGAAGACTGTCATTGTTTCATGTTTTTATGGGTCTCATTTTAGTGTGAGGGAGTGATTGTTTTATTACCTGTGCCCCACCCACCCTTGATAGTTGATATCATTGTGTCAGGTATGCCGTCTTCCTCTTGGCTTGCAGTATGTATCATAGTGTGTGTAGTCCATAAGAATATTTCTCATGTCAACACTATAAGTAGCTCTAAATCGATTTTTTTCCCCAAAAGAAATATTAACTCTTTGCACGCTAGCGGCAAAACTGTGATTACCTATGCAAACAGTTTGGATCCATATGAGACGCCGCATAATGCGGTGTCTCATCAGGATCCAAACTGTTTGTCATCTTGACCATATTTTTGCAAAAAAATGAGAGAAAGTTTATTTAAGAATTGAAACAGACGACAATTGTTGCAGACGAAAAATTACTTAGTGTGCAAATAAATATGCCTGTTTATGTCCTTGCAAATAGAGTAGACCCAGATCAGACGGCTCCTGTAGGAACTGTCTGATCAGGGTCTGCTCTGTTTGCTTATGGAGTACTGTAGACCCGATTCTAGAGTTTCTGCCCTGGCCGAACCTGTCTTGGTTAGTGTTCCATTATATAAGTGCAGCTTATTTATATTCATAAGGTCATTACCTTTCACAAGAATAATCATGAGGTAATGTGTGAAACATGCAAAAGGTAATAGTCTACCATGTTGACATCATTTCCCATCACTGAAGAGTTGAGTGAGTGATTTGTACTCTATGGCCAGTTGGGGGAAATACACTCCCACTTGTTGTTGGTTGGGGAAAGCAGTTGACTAGATCAGATAACCCTGTACTCCATTAATACGCCTTTCTACAACTTTGAAAACAGAGTAGACCCAGATCGTATGGCTCCTAGAGGAGCCGTCTAATCAGGGTCTGCTCTGTTTGCTTATAATATAATATAGATCTGATTCTACAGTTTCTGATATGCCCAAAATATCATGTGTTCATATATGACTACAAAAATGAATCTTATTTAATATTCATGACATCATTATGTCTTGCATAAATATTCATGGAATAAAGAGATGCTTAAAATAAATCTCTTCGTACATTAGCAGTGGATCCGTGGCTGTCAGTACAAACAATGTAGATACAGATGAGGTGCGGATTACCTACGCATTCCTCTGGATCCAAACTGTGACACTCCTAACTGTATATTTGAAGAGAAATGGAAGAGAAAGACAACTTTTTGAAATAGAATAGAAATACAACTTTTTGAAATAGAATAGAAAGATAACTTTTGAAAATAGAAGGGAAAGATAACGTTTTGAAAAAGTAGCAGACTACAAGTTTTGCAGATGACTGTATTTAGCTCTTTGCACGTCATAACAGTGAAACCGTGATTACCTCTGCAAACAGTTTGGATCCAGATCAGAGGCCGCGTAATGCAGCCTCTCATCTCATAATGCAGCCTCTGATCAGGATTCAAACTGTTAGACACTTAAACCATGTTATTGTAAAGAATTAGAAATTTTATTTAACCCTTTCCCTGTTATATATTTAGTTCAAATTTCAATACCTACTGAATAGTCATGGACAAAATAGTTATATGAAATATGAAAGGTGTAGCATTGTAGCTATTTTAGAAACTAAAGAAACAGATCTATCAAATTCCATTAGCAAACAGAGCAGACCAGGATCAGACTGCTCCTCTAGGAGCCATCTGATCTGGGTCTTCTCTGTTTGCAAATGTGTGAAAAGACATTTATGTGAGGGAAGGGGTTAAAGTATTGAAGCAGATGGCAATTGTTGCAGACGAAAAGTTACTTAGCGTGCCAACAGTTCTGATGAGGCTGGGGGAGTGACTTGTGTGTGACATGTCTTGTTACAGGCTGTAACTGTCATCTGTATTGCCAGCGGCATAATGACACATATATACATGTTAATAGGGACTCTTTCCAAATCTCTTTTACTGGATATGGGTTTAAATCTTTATTACATAAAGGATAAAATGCACAGTAGCATGGTGCAAGTTGAAAAAAAATGAAAGAACCAGTTTTGACACTTTCATTAAAAAGTCATGAAAGAAGGTTGTCATCAGGATCTAAACTTGACAACATTTCCTTCTGACTGAATATTCATAGCAGCTCGATGTATTAACCCTTTACTCCATAAATAGGCCTTTGCAAACAGATTAGTCAATAGCTATGTACCAGGGTCATGCAAAAAGTTCTGTCATTGGGTTCAGATTTCTTAAGTGATATGTGTAATTAAAAATATTAATTTTTATTACAAACCTTAGAAGTATTCCCCCTTTACCGAAACACATTTTTGTAACCTTTTTACCCAGTCTCGAAAAGCAAAAAGATAGTCTTCTTTAGGTATCTGTTGGAGACACTGATAGATAGCGCTGCCAAGAGAACTTCTGGACTTATATTTCTTTCCAGAAAACATTTTCTTCAGTCTAGGAAATAAGAAAAAGTCACAGGGACTCAGGTCAGGTGAATAAGGTGGATGGTTTACAACTTTCACATTTTCAGAAGCCAGAAAAGACTTAACAGCCTCACGCTTTTGAGAGGAGGCATTATCATGTATAAGATGGACACCTGCCCATCTTTTGCTTGGATGTTACTTTTTGTAGGACCCTCGTAAATCGCTTCAGTCATTGCATGCATGATTATGGCCCTTACTTTCTGTGGCAAAAAATCTGAAGTGGGGGCATCAGTGTCCTATGGACACATTTCTAGTTTCCCTGCCACAGCTTATCATTGTCTGCAGAATTTGTTGTCAACTTTAGTTTTTTATCTTTCATTTTTGTGTCAACAGCCGAGAGGCAGTGTGTTACTTAGGGATCACTTTTTTGTCGTCTGTCTGTCCATCACACATTTAAATTATGACCCCGGACCAAAAATGGCCCCGCCCCGGGGCTTATCAGTTTTTCATAGGAAAATCTTTAAAAATCTTCCTCTGAAACCGAAGGCCTAGACCTTTGGTATTTAGTATGTAGCATCATCTAATGGTCCTCTACAAAGATTGTTCAAATTATGACCCCCGGACCAAAAATGGCCCCGCCCCGGGGCTTATCAGTTTTTCATAGGAAAATCTTTAAAAATCTTGTACTCTGAAACTGTAAGGCCTAGACCATTGATATTTGGTATGTGGCATTATCTAATGGTCCTCTACAAAGATTGTTCAAATTATGACCCCTTGACCAAAATAGCCCCGCCCCGGAGCTTATCAGTTTTTCATAGGAAAATCTGTAAAAATCTTCCTCTCTGAAACCATAAGGCCTAGACCTTTGATATTTGGTATGTAGCATCATCTAATGGTCCTCTACAATGATTGTTCAAACTATGACCCCCGGACCAAAAATGGCCCCTGCCCGGGGATTATCAGTTTTTCATGGGAAAACCTTTGAAAATCTTCTTCTCCTAAACTGTAAGGCCTAGACCTTTGAAATTTAGTATGTATTATCATCTAATGGTTTTCTACCAAGATTGTTCAAATTATGACCCCTGGACCAAAATGGCCCCGCCCCTGGCTTGTAAATCAGTTTTTCATAGGAAAATAATAAAATCTCCTTCTGTGAAATTGTAAAATATGAAGCATCATCTAATGTTCCTTTATTCAGATTGTTGAAATTTGAAACTCAAGGCCTAAAATTATGGCCCTTGGTTTCATATTGGCCCCAATCTGAAGCTTACTTATTTTTACAGAATTATATACAGAATAGAATTTATACAGAATTATATTTTTATAGAAATACAGTGTATGCATATGTCTATAGTAACCAGGTGAGCGATTTAGGGGCATCATGGCCCTCTTGTCTGATTTTCGCACTCCAGCAGATAAACAGTTCTTGTGTCAACTGTGAGCAGGTGACACATGTGTTCCTTCGAACACTCTTATTTTTTTTATATCTTTCATTTTTCTTGCCATTTCTTTCAAAACAAGGACAACCTTAGAAACAAATGGTTTGGAACTTCTGGGCATCTCAAGTTCAATTAGACCTAAACTGTTTGCAAAAGTTATCAAGGAATTGCCCATCACAGCGAAAAAGTTAACCCTTTATTCCATAAATACGCCTTTCTACACCTTTGCAAACAGAGTTGACCGACCGCATGGCTCAGTGGTAAAGCGTCCGCCTGCGGTACGGAAGGTCGTGGGTTCGATCCCCAGACCAAAAGTCGTTAAAAGTTGGTACTAGTAGCTCCCTTGTCTGCGCTCGACATTAAAAGGTGTAGTTCTAGGACTGGTCGGCCCGGTGTCAGGATAATGTGACTGGGTGGGATGCCCTTGCCATGTGCCCGCGGCAGGGGTATTTCAGTGAGGCAGCACTATAACTTGTCTCATGCGGGTGCCGTCTGCAAATAACTGAAATACTGTTGGTTGGACGTTAAACCCAACTCACTCACTCACAAACATCAGATGGCACCTGTAAGAGCCGTCCCATTTGGGTCTACACTGTTTGCAAATGCATGAAAAGGGTTCAACCTTTACACCATATCTATGCCTTACTACACCTTTTTGCAAATAGAGTAGACCCAAATCAGATGGCTCCTCTAGGAGCTGTCTTATTGGGGTCTGCTCTGTTTGCTTATGATATAATATAGATATGATTCTACTGTTTCTGTCAAGACCAAAACTGTTTGTGTCAATAATATTGATGTTGTCATTATTTCTTACATGAATATTCAAGGAGTAAAGGGTTAACCCTTCGCTTGCTAATCGCGTCAATATACCTACCTGTAAATAGTGAAGACCCAGATGAGACAGCTCCTGCAGGAGCTGTCTCATCAGTGTCTGCACTATTTACAAGTTGATTGTGCAACCAGTGCACTCCACAGCAGTGATTGCACAGCGAAATACGTGTACACAGTGAAGATATATGTAATTATACAACTGGGCATGGGTAAAGAAGGAGAAATGTATTTTAAATTTCAGCAAGTAAAGGGTTAAACAAGAAATTTGAACAAGAAATATGACATTGTAGTCTGCTACAAGGCTGAAAATTAGTAGTTTTATGCTCGTCACAAGGTGGAAGGCAAATAGCCTTGCTCTGGTCTGTCTGTACCTATGTACCATAATTATGTCCCCCAAATCTTGTGTGGCCTGCTCCTCATACGCCATTGGGAGGATTTACTTCAAACTTCCACAGATAAACAATGTTCATGTGAAGATGTACTTAAAAAGGGGGAGTATTTCTTTGACCATTTTACCAGAGTTGTGGGACTTTGAATTTTTTCTGCACTATATAACAAATATTGAAAAGTGCTTGTTTTAGAGACATTATCACTGTGTCCTATGAACACAATTTTCTAGTCTTCATTTCTCATAAGAAATAGAATTTTTGACAGTTTGGATACAGATGAGACTCCAGTTATTCTAAAGCATCTCTCCTGGATCTGAACTGAACACATAGACCATCTCAAGTTTTTGTCACTAGGATTGAAAATGTAATTGCAGCAATGGAATAAAATATTTAAGAGGAGAATTATCAATTTAACTAGGTCAGTTTTAAGTATAGATTTTCAGATTTTTTTTATTCCATGTTGAAAATAGAACAGATTAGATAAGTGTTCTACGTGTCCATTCAGGATCTGGTTTGGAAAACGCTATCACACACTAGAGCTACTTGTGGGTCAGGGTTTATCAAATGTTAGATACTAGTGCAAATCAGACAGCAATACAATAGAACCTCTTTAACCCTTTCCTTCATATAAACGCCTTTTCACGCATTTATAAACAGAAGACCCAGATCAGACAGCTCCTGTAGGATCCGTCTAATCAGGGTCTGCTCTGTTTGCTGATAGAATTTGATAGATCTACGTCTTTAGTTTCTAAAACTGATACAATGCTTCACTTTCCATATTTCATTGTAAGTATTTTGTCGTTGAATATTCAGTAGATATTGAAATTTGTACAGTGCTCCCTCCCTACAACGACCCTCTCAATAACGATTCCCTCCCTACAGCAACGCATGTCACTGTTTCCGAAACAACAAGGCTGCAAAATTAACTTTTTTCCATCGTAATTTTTTTATGCCTCCATCAAACCCTATGTTGTGACCACTCTTTAGAATCGTCACTTTGTGACGATTCTAAAGAGTGGTCACAACATAGGGTTTGATGGAGGCATAACGGTTTTAGTTCTCGAAATACACCTTATCTGGGGATATGCAAACAAGCTAATTATGTTTGATTCTCCCTCCCTATAACGACTCCCTCTGAACAACACATACAATCTTCGTATCCCAAAGGGTGTCGTTGTAGAGAGGGAGCAGTCGTTGTAGAGAGGGAGCAGTCGTTGTAGAGAGGGAGCACTGTAATAAACTTAGAACAGGGAAAGGTATAAAGCGATAACATGAATAAACATTAGCCTTAACCCTTTAGCTGTTTAATATTCATGTCAGAAATAATCATTACATCATTTATTTAATAGCTGAATTTTTATAATGAATAATTTTCATGGGAATTTTGTTTGCTCTGACAGAAACTGTAGAATTGGATCTATATGATGTCATAAGCAAACAGAGCAGACCCTAATCAGACAGCTCCTGTAGGAGCCGTCTGATCTGGGTCTACTCTATTTGCAAATGCTAGAAAAAGCGTTTATATGGAGGAAAGGGTTAAAGAAGTTCCACTGTATTGTGCTGATACACTTGATTCACAGAAGCATGGCCTGCTTCCACATTATCTTCCTTCCAGTAATTATCATGTGAAGATGTTCCTCAATAAACTCTTAATCTTTAACTCTCTGAATTAATTTCTCTTGTGCAAAAACTGTTGTCTGCTTCAATATTTGAAATTAGCTTTTATGCACCCACATTTTATGTTTGGAGCTTATAGTGTTTAACATAACATGACATCTTCAGAAAAGACGACACCTTTGGTCACAAATCTCAAGGGGTCTACTATCAGGGTTGACTGATGTCAGCCCTGAATATATTACTAGGAGGTTGGAGCTATAATGCATCCAGCAATTAGTGGGCAAATCTCTGTCCGAGTGGGCTAATGTCCGCCCAGAGAGAATTTAGGGGAAAGTGCAGGGGAGCTACCGTCCTGGTAGGCTAATGTCCGTGGAAGACACCTTTGGTCACAGTGGTTTCAAACTTTCACAGATGGCCAACCTTGATGTACCTATGCACATAAAGGAAATTATTACAGCTGCAATAATTTTTATGCCCCCAGATCAGATCGGGGGGGGGGGGGGGCATATTGTTTTTGCCCTGTCTGTTTGTCACAAACTTTAACATTGGTCATAACTTTTGAGCCAGTACAGATAGAGACTAGATATTTGGCATGCATATGTATCTCATAAAGCTACACATTTTGAGGGGTAACATGTCAAGGTCAAGGTCATCCTTCAGGGTCAATGGTCAAATTAGGCTGGGCATAGTATTTCACAAACACATCTTGTTTAACCCATTCCCTCATATAAATGCGTTCTCACGCATTTGCAAACAGAGTAGACCCAGATCAAACGGCTCCTATAGGAGCCGTCTGATCAGGGTCTGCTCTGTTTGCTGATGAAATTTGATAGATCTGTTTCTTTAGTTTCTAAAATGGCTACATTGTTCCACTTTGCACATTTCACTATAACTATTTTGTCCATGAATATTCAGAAGGTATAGAAATTAAGCCTAAATTCAGAACAGGGAATGGGTTAAAACAGAGAATTTGTTTTTATCTCATCGAGTATATGCTCAGGATAAGCTATTGTGATCTCCCAACACAAGGGGTCCATCGTCTGTCCATTTATAGACACCTTACATTTAATGCATGTTCAAATTGTTTACATTGTATGGAGTACAAAATCTACTGACTAGATTTTTTATTTTGCTGACTTCTTTCTGTGTTTCAGAAACAGATGACCATCCCACAGTCACATTGGAGTCCATGAACAAAATTGGCTCAGCGGCTCTCCTGTCTCTACAAAGGATTAAAGAGGCATCAGAGTAAGTAGGCAAAGTCCTGCACCCAATTTATCCATTTCCTCCATGAATATTCATGTAAAAAATGACATCATGAATATGAATTAGATGAAGTTTTATAATGGCTCAATAACACGAGTTATTTGCCATTGCAGACACTGTAGAATTGGATCTATATTATTTCATAAGCAAACAGACCAGACGGCATCCTGCAGGAGTCATCTGATCTTGGTCTAATCTATTTGCAAAGGCATAATGTGTATTTGTGGAGTACAGTAAAACTCCTCTAAACAGGAATTCTAGTAGATAAGAATGGAGATACGTTTAGTCAGGTGGCAACTTAGTGCAGGGTGAAAGTCCTAAGGAGTTTTCTGCATAACTTTCACCCTGCATTTAGCTGCCACCTTAAACTGAATGTTCCGTATAGAAGGCTTTTACTGTAAAGGGTTACAGTGACCACAGAAAGTCTAATCACTGGTCTTCGATAAAGTAACTTTATAGAGTAAAGAGTTATATACTAGATATTAGGGCTGTGCAAAAACGCTTGTTATTTCATTCTTTAACCCATTCCCGTATAGGCTATTCTTTGAATAAATCTACCGAAAAGGAGCATTAACTAGAGAAAATGAAATTTTTAGAATTTTGTAGTTTGAAACCATTGTGATAAATAGAGCATTTGCTCCTGTAGGAGCAAATGCTCTATTTATCATAATGGTTTCACAAAATGACGTTTACAGAGTCATCAAAAGTCATCAATATGAGGGAATGGGTTAACTGTGTTTGGGCACAAACCGCATTCTTTAACTATTTTGCACACGAAAGTAATTTGTCATCTTGAGGTAGTTTTTTGTTTGCAACAGTTTGCTGAATACTCACGTCAGAAATACTGTTTTGAACAGCCTGGTTTGTAATAAAATTACACAGTACTCTGCCTCTCATCCAAATCCAAAATGTTTGCATCAGTAATCAACAATATGTTGCTTATATGCAGAGATGCAATGCTGTAGTACCGGTAGGGTATCGTTAGCCATCCTGGCTCTCTTGTTTGACAAATAACGGTTTACTGGCATATGTTTGACAAGAGTAAAGGATATAGCTATATAGGTTGACTAGACCAAAATTGTATTATATTACTCGAAATTTAACCCTTTGAATGCAAGCACGCATGCGCTGGTATTTGCAAACAGAATAGACCTAGAGGAGTCCTCTATCTATTCATACTGTAAACAGTGATGAGCTATTCCACTCTAAAACTTCAGCATTGAAAGGGTAAACCCTTTTCTCCATAAATACGCCTTTCTACGCCTCTGTAATAACCACCTCATGAAACCATTGTGATAAATAGAGCATTTGCTCCTATAGGAGCAAATGCTCTATTTATCACAATGGTTTCAAACTTTGTAAAGTTTTAATGCTCCTTTTCGGTAGATTTATTCAAAGAGGTTAGATCTAAAAATAGCCTATGGAGGAAAGGGTTAAATCTAAGTCTAGTGATACCTCACTGTCATTTGTCTTTTCTTTCAGGCAATTCAAATCCATTGGGAAACATCACAGTATTCACAATAGTAAGCCTACCCTTGGCCACACCCCTCAACACCCAGACTCCTCCCCCATGACTGGCACAGGGGACATGTATGCTGAAAGAAAGAAACGGGCTCACAGATGTGACTTCGACGGTTGCAATAAAGTTTACACAAAAAGCTCACATTTGAAGGCACACAGACGGACACACACAGGTTAGCTCACAGACAGATACAATAGAAACTTTGATATGCAGTAGGACTTCTCTAAAGCAGTCTCTTAAATGAACCTCGGATAGTTTTACTCGGGCAGAAAATGTAGAATCAGATATATATTATACCATAAGCAAACAGAGCAGACCCTGACCAGACGGTTCCTATAGGAGCCGTCTGATCTTGGTTGCTGTGTTTGCAAAGGCTTAGAATGGTGTAATTATGGAGTAAAGAGTTAATGAATAAACATAAGGCTCTTTAACTAGGTACTTGATTAACCCAACCCTTGCTCTGTTGAATAATGGCATCATGACTATTTCTCAGCTGAATTTCTCTAATGGCATATATACCAAGGATTTTTTATATGCCATAAGGTACCATCGGTCGTATTATGGTATGGTGCGTGTCCGACAGTTAGTTTGTCCCTCCGGGCGCACATATGGACACTTTTTGGGATAACAGTAAATTCTTTTCATCCTGTCTGTATTTTTGGGTAGTTTTGTGCCCCTTTTGGGTAGTTTTAAACAAAAGAAATACCCAACAAGTGTCCATATATGTAGTAATGTCCATCTGTCCTTTAGCCACATCTTTGTCCGCTCAATAACTTGACAGCTATTAGGTGTACAGTCCTCATACATAATAGGGAGGTAGCTCATGGCCAGCAGATGACCCCTATTGATTTTGAGGTCAAAGGTCAAGGTAACAGTGACTTTTAACTAGAAAATCTTGTCTGCCCAATAACTTGATAAGTATTAGGTGTGCTGTCTTCATACTTAGTAGGGAAGTTGGTCATGGCTAGTAGATGACCCCTATTGATTTTAAGGTCAGTCATCAAAGGTCAAGGTCACTAACTTTCAATAAAAAAACATGTCCACTCAATAACTTGATAAGTATAGGTGTGCTGTCTTCATACTTCGTAGGGACGTTTGTCATGGCCAGTAGATGACCCTTGTTGATTTTGAGATAATTCAGTCAAAGGTCAAGGTCACAGTGACCTTCAACTCAAAAATATTTTCTTCTCAATAAGTTGATATCTATCAGGTGTGCTGCCTTCATACTTAGTTGGGAGGTTGGCCATGGTCAGTAAATGACCACTATTGATTTTGAGGTCATTCGGTCAAAGGACAAGGTCACAGTGACTTTCACTAAAAAAAGATGTCTGCTCAATAACTTGATAACTATTAGATGTGCTGTCTTCATACTTAGTAGGAAGGCTAGATGTGCTGTCTTCATACTTAGTAGGAAGGTTGGTCATGGCCAGCTGATGACCCCTATCAGTTTAGAGGTCATAGGTCAAGGTGACAGTGACCTTCAACTAAAAAATCTTGTCTAATCAATAGCTTGATAACTATCAGCTGTGCTGTCTTCATACTAAGTAGGACTCGAGCCAAAGGAATCTATTCATTAAAGGTAGTAAAGTTTACATCATACCAAATAGTGTAAATACACAGTACATAAACACTTTACCTATCAACATTGCTGTCAACTTATGATTGGGAAAGATTGAAGAGATAATTTACACATAAGCATGGTATGTTGCAGTAATGAACAGCCATTTAGAGTGCACTCCATAGCAATTAAACTACAAAGGTGTAACAGTTAGATAGATGATTTGAAGATAATCATCAGAATTACTAAACATTGCTTATTGATGCAATATACCACACTGACAAGTAAATTATTTCCATTCTTCTAAAAAACAAGATTAGAGGGTCTCAAATCGGTAATTACTAATTAGAAGACCCAGATTTACTTTCCATCGGATATTTTCATTTGGATGTTTTATGAATTTGTCAAATATTAGACAGTAAGGATATGTATCCTTGTTTTGTTTGCCCAGCTGATTAGACTCCATGACACATTCACCACATTATCTCTTATGCTCCCTGGGACATTACAGTTTTTAAAAAGAGCTGCTTGCATTTTGTACACATGTGGTTGCTTAACCCTTTACCTGATAGAAGCGGCTTTTAGCGTGTTTGATTTATTCCTCCGCGGAAGAAAATAGTTCAAATTCATACAGTCATGAACATATTGCATAATAAATATTTTCCATATCCTAGTAGGTGGTAGCTTAAAGCAGGCTGAAAGTAAAGCAGAATGCGCCTTAAGGCGCATTCTGCTTTACTTTCAACCTGCTTTAAGTGGTCATATGTCTTCAAAACTAGAAACAGGCTATTGGGTAAAGGGTTAACCCTTTCCCTGTTTAACATAATATTCAAGATTGTATCACCTCATTAATATTCATGGACAGAAATCACCTCATTAATATTCATGGACAGAATCAGTCAACTGGAACATGGAAAAGAGATTTTTTCACCATTGTGGAAATTGTAAATTCAGATCTTTAAAATTCCATAAGCAAACAGAGCAGACGCTGATCAGACAGCTCCATCAGGAGCTGTCTGATCTGGGTCTACTCTTTTTGCAAAAGGCGTGAAAAGGTGTTTCCATGAGGGAATGGGTTAATGTAGAATGAAAACAATGCATGAGGCTGCTAAGGAAGCTTTCTACATTGCTTTCATACACTGTAAAGCATCCACCTGTATTTTGGCAAGCCTGTATTTCTTTATTTGATTGTTATATCATATAGGGTTTTAATTATTTATACATCATATGTTACCCACAAAAGTAAATGGGTCCTTAGGTGATTATCTATCAAAATTGTTCAAATCGTGTTGATTTGTTAAAAATCATGGCCACCAGGGGTTGGGCAATTTTCCTTATATGACTGCAGAGAAAATTTCATTGAAACTAGGCAGATTTATTGGAAGAATTGTTGCCTGGGTGACCTTCTACCAAAAATGCTCAAGCTGTTGTCATTTGTTAAAAACATGACTTCAAGGAGCAGTGCTAATTTTCCATACATGGCTGTGGTGAAAATTAAAAAAATTCTATAACCTAACTCTTTACTCCATAAATACGCCCCAGGGAAGACCTAGATCAGATGGATTGTGTAGGAGCTTATGAAATAATATAGATAATGATTTTACTATTTCTTTCATGGCTATAATGTGTCATTATAAATGTAAACCCTTTACTCCATGGATATTTCTGCCAGAAAAGATTACATCATGAATATCATGTAAAAGCAAATGAAGCAGACCATTCTAATTGTGAGTTTCTATTCCTATGCAAACAATTTTGATTCAGATGAGACACCATCTTTGGCTCAAATCTGACCAATCAAAAGCTTGAGAACAAACTCAGACTCAACTAAAAAGCTTTATAAGCATGGACCCTGATCATGAATTTTTAAAAACAATGGAGAAAAACATTTTGTGTCGGATGAAAAAAGTTCACAAACAGATAAAGAACAATGAGACATTGTTTCTGAGATACAGGTAGTTTTAGAGAGATGTGACTGAGATACAGGTAGTTTTAGAGAGATGTGACTATCTGTTGTTTTTTTTCACTGTAGGAGAGAAACCTTATATCTGTACGTGGGAGGGCTGTACATGGCGGTTTGCCAGATCAGACGAATTAACACGTCACTTTAGGAAACATACAGGCGACAGGCCTTTCAAGTGTAACATTTGCGACAGGGCTTTCTCCAGGTCTGACCATCTCAGTTTACACATGAAAAGACATTGATACAGGTAAGACTCATGTCTAGAGAAGAGGTCTGTCCTCATTATATCTGCAGCACCAGTATATTCATGTCTAGAAAAGTGGTCTCTCCTCATTATATCTGCAGCACCGGTATATTCATGTCTAGAGTAAAGATTCCAGAGCAGATGTATACAAGTGTGTAGATATATACATTTCTTTAGTAAAATTATGAACATTTCTAGAGTAGAGATTTACACATGTACAGGATAAATTTCTTGATTAGAGATATATACATGTCTAGAATAGAGGTTTACACAGGTATGAGGAAAATGTCTTGAAGGTTTACACATGTGTAGGATAAATGTCTTGCTTAGAGATATACACATGTGTAGAACAGAAGTCTACACATGTACAGGATAAATGTCTTAAGTAGATATATATACATCTCTGGATTAGGTTAACACTAGAAAAGGGAGGAGGCATCCTTTTCCTATAGATACAATTCTGATTTGATTACCTTTTTGTTTCATCCCAATTGTCTTCATAGATGACACAGATCTGTTAAACACTCTTATTTTAGAAGAATTTCAACAAAAGTCATATTGATAATATGTTTACACTGCTATTAATTGAAATGGTTTGAATTTGCATATTTTTGTACTAGCGATGTATATCGACCAAGTCGGCGGTGATTTTAATCATATTATTTTATTTATTTTCAGCTGTTTCATTCAGTGTTGTGTTGTGGTGACATGTTTTTGCCAGCTACTGTCAAAGTAGAAGTAAAATTTGTTGGGATGCCATGTAATGGCATCAATGACTCGTCCATCATGTGGAAGTGGTATACGATGACCAATGACAACCCCCTAGCATGCTGTGGGGGGCCATGAGAATAGTACCCACTTGTTGTACATATCTTATAAAGCTGCCTCTTGGAAAATAAAAGTGGTTGCTTGTAGCAACATGATAAATCTAACGGAAGTTTATTCATCGGAGCTGATTGTGCACAGTCTTAGGGCTGGCAGAAGGTAGGCGACATTCCACACAGTGTCACGTGGAGCAATCAGTCAGTAGATGCCAAGCATGATCTGGATCTGGTGTGAAGATTTAACATGCTATAAGGCTGGTGTTTTAAGGGGTCTTACATGTTTACATATACCCCTTGAAATAAATTACTGGTGAGTCATTGAACATAGATGAAACAGCTACAGCACAAACTCTTGCCAACATATTGATACATCATACTTGAATGAAATCTATAAGAACTTGGTATGTCTGCAATAATGGAAACATTGCCAGCCAAAGCTGATACTGACAAAGTTTTGAATGAAGGAAGATGTTGGTTACCATAGATGTTCAATTTAATTTTTGTATGCAAGATGGAGAGACAGAAGCAAAGAGTCTTGTCATTTCTGATTGGATGAACGTAGTGAAAGTTGAGAGTCATTTTTGATTGGATGAACATTTTGAAAGCTGATAGTCGATTTCTGATTGGATGAATATTGTGAAAGTTGATAGCCAATTTCTGATTTGATGGAAAGGTGATATTAGATAGATATATATCACTTCTGTCTGGATAGTGCTAATTTTTACATGACAAAATAGGTGCTTAAATGTACTTCAAATAGACAGGGTGTTTTTTTTATGGCAATGGAATTATATTGTGAGACAGAGTATGTACAGATATTGTGTTTTTATAGTTTTTGAAACTCTTATCATTTGAAAATTGTATTCCAGTATTGACTATCATTACTTTGATGTAATACTGATTATAAGCAATATGGATAGATGTGGCAGACCTCTTTAACCCTTTACTCCATAATTACACATTTCTGCGCCTTTGCAAACTAAATAGACCCATCTCATGTAAGAGGTATCTAATCAGGGTCTGCTCTGTTTGCTTATGAAATTATCCCTTTCCTCCATAGGCTATTTTTAGATCCAACCTCTTTGAATGAATCTACCAAAAAGGAGCAAAACTAGAGAAAAGGAAATCGTTATAATTGTGTAGTATAGAAACCATTGTGATAAATAGAGCATTTGCTCCTATGGAGCAAATGCTCTATTTATCACAATGGTTTCAAGAAGTGACTATTACAGAGGCGTAGAAAGGCGTATTTATGGAGGAAAGGACTAAAATAGATCTAACTCTACAGTTTCTATCAACAGCAAAACGTCCTCTGTACATATGCCATTATAAAAATGCATCTAATGAATATACATGATGTATTTCGTATATGAATGTTCATAGATTACAGGGTTAACCTTTTATCTGGATGAATATTCATGTACATATAAGAAATCAATACTATTGAATAATATTTATTTTGGCGTTATGTAAAAATGCATTTTTGACCATGGCAGAAACTGTAGAATCAGATCGATATTGTATCATGAGCAAACAGAGTAGACCCTAATCAGACAACTCCTTCAGAAACTGTCAGATCTATGTCTATGCAGTTTGCTAATGCAATGCAGTAATATAAGGTAAAGGATTAAAGCGACCACTTAATGAAATAAGCTTGGGAGACTTACTTTAAAGCAGGTGGCTCCTTTAAGTAGAGAGAATCTTAAAGCAGCAAGTTCCAGTATTTAGCCACCACCTGTCTTAACGACTGATAATTAGACTGACTCCAGAGGTTGTTTTACTGTTTGCCATATTTTTTATCATATATTTTAAAAATTTACATTTGTTATTGATAACAACGAATTTTGGAACTGTTGAGAAATCATGTGTTTTTACACATAACTTGACACTTTTTCTGTTAACCCATTCCCTCATATTGACACCTGTATAAATTACTTTCTGAAACTGTTGTGATAAATAGAGCATTTGCTCCTATGGAGCAAATGCTCTATTTATCACAATGGTTTCAGAACTACACAATTCTAAAAAGTGTCCTTTTCTCTCCATTTCAGTAGATTTATTCAATGAGGTCGGATCTAAAATAGCCTATGAGGTAATTGGTTAATGAGCATTGGTGCAAATGTGGTCAGAACAGTTGCTGAATTGCCATTGATGTTCTAAGAGTTTCAGAAATCCGGTGAAGCAGACTTTTGTTAAAAAGATTATTTATGAAGTCTAGATAAACTGTTTTGTTTTACTTCTCAGCCAAAGCCTATCTTGTCAGTACTCACAGAAATCTCTCCGGGGTGATTTTAATGAGTATCTATAAAATAGAGTTTGGTTTAGAAATTTGGATATATCAGTACTCCTGTATAATATCTTAAGCTCTGTAAAGGAGTGGTTTAATGTTGAGTATAGATTTCTGTCCATTTGCACACCAGACTCTGATTTGCATTAAATTTTTGGTTTATTTACTAAGGTTTGCAATTCTTGTTAGAAAATATTCGCATGTAGAATTAAATTTTTGGTATATTTACTGAGGTTTGCAATTCTTGTTAGAAAATATTCGCATGTAGAATTAAATTTTTGGTACATATACTAAGGTTTGCAATTTGTTGGGAAATAATTTTGAAAATGGATAGTACTTTCATAAAAAAATTGACCCTTTACTCCATAAAACTGCCTTTCTGCACCTTTGCATACAAAGTAGACCAATATTAGATCGCTCCTTTAGGAGCCGTCTGATCAGGGACTTCTCTATTGGCTTATGATATAATACAGATCTGATTCTACAGTTTCTGCCATGGCCAAAGCACATATGTCTATGTGCTATTATAACAATGAAATCTAATTAATATTCATGATGTCATGATTTCTTACATGCATATTTATGGAGGAAGGGTTAATGAGGTTTGGGGTCATTATTAACTGCAGCTCACCTTGGAGCGCTTAATAGTAATAGTAATAATAATAACATTATTTAGCAATCCCAATCTTCCCTGTGGTATCTTGGATATCCCCACTGGGTGTACACTGGAGCTCTAGGAAAGTGACATACAACGCTGACCAAGCAGCTCAAGGGTTTCCAGCAAAACATAACTGTTTACTCCTTTGTCTGATGAATATTTATGTATGAAATAATGATGGTATAAATATTTATTAACCCTTTCCTCCATAGGTTATTTTTTATAGACTCAACCTCTTTGAATGAATCTACCCAAAAAGGAGCATTTACTAGAGAAAAGTAAAATTTTAGAATTTTGTAGTTTGAAACCATTGTAATAAATAGAGCATTTGCTCCTATAGGAGCAAATGCTCTATTTATCACAATGGTTTCAAGAAGTGGTTATTACAGAGGCGTAGAAAGGTGTATTTATGGAGAAAAGGGTTAAATGAATGTTATTTATTGTATATGAACATAGATTTGTTTGGGCATGTAGTAGCTTTTCAGTGTCAACACTACATTGTCCAAAGGTCTAACAACTGGAATACGGAAAGGGAAATGAAGTGATACAATCATATGTATTTCTACAGAGTACATACCGTAGTTGTGTTAAAGTCCAGTGAATAATAAAAAAAATGTATGAATTAAGAATTTGACATGAGTAATAATTTTACTGAAAATTCGAATAAAAATTTGCTGCTTCCTGCGTTAACCTGTTACTCCATGAATACGCCTTTCTATGCCTTTTCAAACAGGGTAGACCCAGATCAGACGACTCCTTTAGGAGCCGTCTGATCTGGGTCTGCTCTGTTTGTTTATGATATACAGATATGTTTCTACCATGGCCAAAACTTCCTGTGTCCATGTACTGCTTTGACAATTACTCTAATTAATATTCATGATGTCATTATTTCTTACTAGAATATTCATGGAGTAAAAGGTTATAAGTACAGTAAAACCTCACTATAACGGCCACTTAATTGTGTTAATTAGTTTGTATTTAGGGCAGGTGGCTGCTTAAAACAAGGTGAACGTAAAACAGAACGCTCCTATAGGAGCGTTCTGTTTTACTTTCACTTTGCTTTAAGTAGCCACCTGCCTTTAACGCAAAATATTTGATGTAATTTAGTGGTCGTTATAGAGAGGTTTTACTGTATAGATATTTGTCTTCCTATGAAAAGTTGCAGGCTCAAGATAAGCAGAAGAATGTTTCTTCTCCACCAAGCCCATGGTTGTGACTGTTCTCATTATGTATGGATTTGGTGGAGAAGTTTAAGAAATGTTCAAAACTGTTTGGCTTGCCCCACAAGTGGCTGCAATATAGATATCCCTCAATATTACAGTTCTACAGGTTTTTTTGTGGGGAAACAATGGTATTGAGGTTTTATTTGATTTTTTTATTTCTTTTATTTTGTCAGCAAAGCAATTTACAAAGCTTGGAACTTCCACTTGCGCTGGCTGATATACATGTACATGTGAAAAGGTGTGAACTATTCCAATCACTAGCCAGACAATGTATGATAAGCAATAATTGATAGTTTTCTGCTAATGCAGAGCTACAGATAAAGGTGCATACTTAAATACTAAAATTTCTCCACCAAACCCTATGTTGTGACCACACTTTAGCCTCGTGTCTGCGAGTCGATTCTAAAGAGTGGTCACAGCATAGTGTTTGGTAGAGAAATAAAGAACTTAGTCTTGAAAATGGTTTTGATTTATGCATCTTATCTGGACCTTTGTAATGTAAAAGTCAATGTTAGTGCTCAATAGTTTTGTGTATAGTTTTAGCTCACCTGACACAAAGTGCCAAGGTGAACTATTGTGATTGCCATGTGTCTGACATACATAATCAACTAGTTTTTCTCCATTGCTTGAATTTTCACTAAATATTAACGCAATGATCAGCAGATGGCCCTCTATCAGATTTGTATAATTGTTTGTAGTCTGCTGCATAAGTGGGTCACAGGAGCTAAATTACATCTTAAAAGAGCAGTTCTTTAAATGACATCTCCTAAACTATTGAATGGATTTCCACCAAATTTTACAAGGATGGTTTTTATGAGACCCTCTGTCAAACTTCTATAAATTGTTATGGTCTACTTTCCAGTTTGATGCATAAGTAGGTCACATGAGCTAAAAGTAGATTTTAACAAACATGCATGATACATAGGTGGTCCACTATGAAACACACATAATTGGTTCTGGTTTGCTGCATGTGTCAGTCACAGAAATTATCAATACATAATAAATCACTATAATTATAACTGTGCTGCTGTAAAAACCAACTCGCTACTAACCAGGTGAGCAATACGGGCCTTCATGAGCCTCTTGTTTAATTTTGGCTTTGCCAGTATTGATAAGATTGATCAAGCAATAAGAGAAACATTGTAGTGATTGCTTAACCCTTTACTTCATGACTATTTAAGCAAGACTCCACCCATTATGAATATTTAAGCAAGACTCCACCCATTATGAATATTTAAGCAAGACTCCACCCATTATGAATATTTAAGCAAGACTCCACCCATTATGAATATTTAAGCAAGACTCCACCCATATTAATCCTTAATTGAAAAAATACGGATTTTACTGCCATGGCATAATGTATGTATCTGTAACATACAAGGAAATGGAGCATACCCAGGCCACTGATCTTAGTTTACTATGGAACATACCCTGATCACTGATCTTGGTTTATTCTGTTTTCAAAAGGGTATACAGGCAGATTTTGTAGTATGTAGTAAAGGGTTAAAGCATAAGTATATTTTTTTGCTCCCCATGGGGTCATGTTATATCTACTTTGTCAATCTATTCTTGTATTAGTTTTAATTGACACTTAAGGGTCTGACACATCTCCCGTGTCTATCCTCGTTGTTTTGTTATATATATTTCTTGCTATGAAGTCCATAATTTCAAGTCAACTACAACTATTTATCCCTTTCCCTGTTCTATGTTTATTACAAATTGCAATACCTAATGAATATTCATGGACAAAATAGTTATAATGAAATACGGAAGGCGGAACATTTTAGCCATTTTAAGAAGAATAGAAACAGATCTATCTAATTCCATTAGCAAACAGAGTAGACCCTGATCAGACGGCTCCTATAGGAGCCGTCTGATCTGGGTTTACTCTGTTTGCAGATGCGTGAAAACACATTTATATGAGGGAAAGGGTTATAACAGTACATCAAGCACATATCAGTGTACTGCAGTAAAGCCTGCATAGATGACATTCTAAGTTACTTAGTGTCTCCTCTGTTACAAAGATAACCCCTTTTACTCCATAAATACGCTGCTCTGTATTTTTGCAAATAGATTAGACCCAGATCAGACAGCTCCTATAGGAGCTTTCTGATCAGAGTCTGCTCTGTTTGCTTATGAAGTGATACATATATATGATTCTAGTTTCTCCCATAGCCAAACATTTCTGTGTCCATTTGCTATTATAAAAATTAAAAAAAGTAGTATTCATGATGTCATTATTTCTTAGATAAGTATTTAACCCATTCCCGCATATAGACGCCTTTTGACACTTCTGTAAAAGACACTTTATGAAACCATTGTGATAAATAGAGCATTTGCTCCACAGGAGCAAATGCTCTATTTATCATAATGGTTTCAAAACTACACAATTCTGAAAATTTCCTTTTCTTTAGTTAATGCTCCTTTTTGGTAGAATTAATCAAAGTGGTTGGATCTAAAAATAGCCTAAGTGGGAATGGGTTAAGGAGTAAAGGGATAACCCTTACAATGCAAGAGACAAGTCACTAATGTCCTTTGCAAACAGTGTAGACCTAGATGAGAGGGCTACTGCACTGTTTGTCATATTACACTTTTCTTTAGAAAATCCCTAAATATTCACAACAAGCTTGACCTGTTTGAATTTTGGAATAGTCCATTTAAAAATAAAGCATTGTAAGGAGTTAATCACAGATTTAGTTCTAGCATGCTAAACGTTTGCTATCAAGAATAATCATACTGGCAGATATTGATTCAATGATTTTTGATTGACGTGGTTTTTTTCTATTTAAAGTAGACCGTAATATTGTCTTAGGGTGAATTAGGGGAATATAAACCAGTCCCCCATGTTGATGACTCTGTAAAAATCACTTTTTGAAACCGTTGTGAGAAAATGCTATACTTATGACATTGGTTTCGAAATTACACAAGTCTAATTGTTTTAAAAAAAATATTTTGTACATGCTCATTTTGGGTTGATTTATTCAAAGAGGTTTGGTCTTAAACTAATCTGAGGGAATGGGTAAATGACAAATTATACATGCCAAATGGAAAACTTAGTGGTAGACATGTTTTGCTTTGGGGAGCTTCTATTGGTTTTACCAATAATTATGTTCAGTGTAAAAGTGCTGTTAAGTTTGATATAATACAGTAAAACCCCTCTAAACCGGAATTCTAGTAGAGAAGAATTTAGATACTTTTAGGCAGGTGGCTGCTTCATGCAGGGTGAAAGTCATGCAGAAAGCTCCTCTAGGAGCTTTCTGCATGACTTTCACCCTGCATGAAGCTGCCACCTGTCTCCAAGACCGATATTTATACCAAATTTAACGTCCGGTTTAGAGGGGTTTTACTGTAGTTCTTTTTATTTTCTGTCATAAATTTTCATTTATTTTTCTTAGAATTGTATGTAATCTAATCTAAGTTATATGTTTATGTATATATATAATTTTTTTTAACATTGCCAACTGGTGAATTTGTTTCAATTTTTAAACTTCTTCTTGTAAATAAAGGGATTAGTGCAAGCTTATTGTAACGTAGACCTATACCTGTTTCTATGTTTATTCAAGATTTCAATATTCATGGACAAAATACTTATAAAGGAATATGGAAGGTGGAATATTGTAGCCATTTTAAAAAGTAAAGAAACAGATCTTTTAGATTCAGTTACCTTGATCAGACGGCTCCTATAGGAGTTGTCTGATCTGGATCTTCTGTTTGCAAATGTGTGAAAACATGTTTATATGAAGGAAAGGGTTAACCCTTTACTTCATGTAAATGCCTTTTTACGCCTTTGCAAACAGATTAGACCCAAATCAGACGGCTCCTGTTGGAGACGTCTGATTATGTCCTCTCTGTTTGCTAACTGAATTATCCTTATCCCTCATAGAAATGCATTTGCAAACAGAGTACACCCGTCTGATCAGAGTCTGCTCTGTTTGCTAATAGAATTTGATAGCTCTGTTTCTTTGCTTTCTAAAATGTCTACAACCTTCCACCTTTACAATAATTATAGAACAGGGAAAGGGTTATATAGATGCCTTTTATGTCAAGATGGAAAAAAAACGTTATCAAACTTTAGCTTAAAATATTCATGATGTCATTATCTATTAAATGAATATTGAACAGGTAAAGGATTTACCCTAAGTAACTTTCATCTAAAAAAAATGTTGTTTGCCATAATTCTTAGAGTGTACATTTCTTGTTAAAAACATTAGGTAAGTATGTCAGATCAGAATGTCAAGCAATTTGGGTCCTGATGAGATACTGGGCGTCTGATCTTGATTCAGACTATTGTTTTATCTCTGATAAATGTTCACAGAGGTCGTACATTTATTAAAAGCAGACTCCTTGCATTTTGTACACATATGGTTTCTAAATAAAGAATGAATGCTATGTAGAAAGCTACCACATGTATTTTAAAAAAGTCTACAATTCTTTATAAAATGTTTATTATCCCTTTCCTCCATAGATACGCCTCTAATAACCACTTCTTGAAACCATTGTGATAAATAGAGCATTTTTTCCTATAGGAGCAAATGCTCTATTTATCACAATGGTTTCAAAGTGCTAAATTCTAAAATTTTACTTTTCTCCAGTAAATACTCCTTTCGGGTAGATTCATTCAAAGTGGTTGGGTCTAAAAATAGCCTATGGAAGAAAGGGTTCTATAAGGGTTTTATTGCTTTTTAGTTTCTCCCTACAAGTAAAAGGGCATTTATTAGGGAGAATATGGTATTTGCAAAAAGATCATCACAAATTGGTCCGTAGTGTTGAGGGGGTTAAGTGAACAATTTTTCATGGTGACTGCAGGTTCGATCCAGATGAGTTAACTTTGCGTCACATCGGATCAAAACTGTTAGACAAAGAGAAAAAGAAATGAAAGGAAAAATATACTGAGAATTGAAGGATACAACGTTTGATGATGAACATTATTAACCCTTTGCTCCATAAATACGCCTTTCTGCGCCTTTGCAAACACAGTAGACCCAGATCAGATGGCTCCTGTAGGAGCCATCTGATCAGGGTCTGCTCTGTTTGCTTACAACATAATAAAAATCTAATTTTACACTTTCTGTCTTGGTTTAAACTTTTATGTTTTCATATTTTATTTTGAAAATACAGCTAATTTATATGCATGATGTCATTACTTCTTACATGAATATTCATGGAGTAAAGGGTTACCTGTAGTTACAGTAGTTTTGCACTAAGCTCTTGGATTATGTCAGTGTGCAATATGGAAACTAAAGCTATGAGTAAGGAAAATTCAATATGTAGTTGTAAGAATATTGTGTGTAAAGTTTGTTTCTGTTATAAGTAAATCTATCTGTATACTGAATAAAAGGATACAATAAAATGGAAGTTGATATCAGATGATTTCACTGCATGCCTGGTTTAGTAATTTGTTTTAGTTTAATAGGTATACTGCGAAGGCATTTTGTTTTCGTGCGTGCTGTCCGTCCGTCTGTCCGATTTTACTTTGTCAACTCAGTTTCTCTAAAAACCTTTGGTCGGATTTTCATGAAACTTCATAAGAATTGATCAACACCATGCCTAGTTGCGCATAATTTATTCCTGTTCCAGTTCAAAGATTTTCTTCAGAGTTATGGGACTTTGAAATTTCTGCATGGAAAATTTTGTTCGATCAGTTTCTCCAAACCCTTGGTAGGATTGTCATGAAACTGTATAGGATTGATCAGCACAATGCCTAGTTTTGCATATCATATTCCTGTTTCGTTTAATGATTCTCTGCAGAGTTATTGGACTTCATCAAATGCAGTGAAATGTGTTTATATGAGGGAAAGAGTTAACTACTACTTTGAATTGGTTGTTTTAACCCTTTCCTCCATAAATACGCCTTTCTACGCCTCTGTAAAAGTCACTTTATGATACCAATGTGATAAATAGAGCATTTGCTCCTATAGGAGCAAATGCTCTATTTATCACAATGGTTTCAAACTACAAATTCTAAAAATTTCCCTTTTATCTAGTTAATACTCCTTTTCGGTAGATTGATTCAAAGTGGTTAGATCTAAAAATAGCCTATGAGGGAGAGGGTTAAACGGCATTCAGAGGTAAACTGTCACCTTTTTCAGATCTTTTCAGTGTCATATTCAGAGTGCAGGTGACTGACATCTACATTGTCCTTAATGATAATAGTAATCCTTTCACTCCATAAATAAGCTTTTCTACACCTTTGCAAACAGGGTAGACCAAGATCATATGGCTCCTGTAGGAACTATCTGATCAGGGTCTGCTTTGTTTACTTATGATATAATACATATATTATCTACAGTTTCTGCCATGGTAAAAAAGTCCTGTGCAATTATAACAACTGACCTAATTAATATTGATTGGGTCATTATTTTTACATGAAAGTTCATAATGTTAAGGGTTACACAACACTTATTTCCTTCATTTTTAGCTCACCTGAGCAAAGCTCAGGGTGAGCTTTTGGGAGACTTGAATGTCCGTCGTGTGTCGTCAACAATTTGCTTGTGAACACTCTAGTGATCACAATTGTAGTCTAATCTATATGAAACTTGGTCAGAATGAATGTCTTGATAAAATCTCGGACGAGTTCGAAAGTGGGTCATGTTGGGTTAAAAACTAGGTCACTAGGTCAAATAGTAGGAAAACCTTGTGAACCCTCTACAGGTCACATTTTTAGCCCAATTTTCATGAAACTTGGTCAGAATGATTGTCTTGATAAAATCTTGGAGGAGTTTGAAAAATGGGTTATGTGGGGTAAAAAACTAGGTCACTAGGTCAAACAGTAGAAAAACCTTGTGAACACTCTAGTAGTCACAATTTTAGTCCAATCTTCATGAAACTTGGTCAGAATGAATGTCTTGTTAAAATCTCGGACGAGTTCGAAAGTGGGTCAAGTGGAGTTAAAAACTAGGTCACTAGGTCAAACAGTAGAAAAACCCTGTGAACACTCTAGTGGTCACAATTTTAGTCTTATTTTCATGAAACTTGGTCAGAACCGATGTCTTGATAAAATCTCGGACTAGTTCGAAAGTGGGTCAAGTGGGGTTAAAAACTAGGTCACTAGGTCAAACAGTAGAAAAACCTTGTGAACACTCTAGTGGTCACAATTTTAGTCCAATCTTCATGAAACTTATTCATAATGATTGTCTTGATAAAATCTCAAACGTATTTGAAAGTGGGTTATGTGGGGTTAAAAACTAGGTCACTAGGTCAAATAGTACGAAAACCTTGTGAACACCCTAGAGGTCACATTTATAGCCAAATATTCATGAAAATTGGTCAGAATGATTGTCCTAATAAAATCTTGGACAAGCATGAAAGTGGGTTATGTGAGGTGAAAAAGAAGGTCACTGGGTCATATCTTAGAGAAGTCTAGTTTACCCTCCAGTGGCCACATTTTTGGCCCAGTCTTCCTCAAACTTGCTCAGAGTGTTTGTCTTGGTGAATTAAGGTTGAGTGTGATCATGGGTGGGGTGGGAATAGAAAGTAGGTCACTAGGTCAAATCTTAGAAAAAATACTTCAGAGAGCACATTTTTAGCCCAATCTTCATTGGTCAGAATCATTATCTTGATAAAATCAATATACTAAATCTTTGAAAATCTTGTTCTGCAGAACCACTGCTCATGATCCACTGCTCATGATCCACTATCAACATTGTTCATATCAATATTGACCCTACCCATGGGCTACCCTGCAACAATCTTAAATCTATGGTAATCAGGTGAGCGATTAAGGGCCATCTGGCCCTCTTGTTCATCAAACCCTTAGTTGTAACTTCTCCTTGGAGGATACTATTATCAGCAATGGATTTGTTTGAGAAATGTGCACTATTACACATCTGAAATATTCCCGATAGTGAAACCTGCAAATTGTCATGATTTTGCCTTTGCCCAAAGGTTAATTGGCATACAAAAACCTAATGCATGACAATTACAAAAGTTTACACTCTTATATATCGTATTGATGATATTTCATTTTAACTCTTTACTTATGAATATTACTCGTGAGAATCTGTGGCAATAATTGTTGCAATAGCACATGAACACAGGGATTTTAGGCCTTGACCTACATGAACCATCTGATCTGGGTCTATTCTGTTTGCAAAGGCCTAGAAAGGATTAAATAATTGAGAAAATCTAAGATGAAATTGAGTAAATAATATAATGGAGTCTAGAGAGGATGTGGTCATTTTTAGCTCACCTGGCACAAAGTGCCAGGTGAGGTATTAAAAGTAAAGTACCTAGTTATAGTCTACTTTCAGTCCGAATGACCGCTCAGCCGACTGTACACAGGTATTGTGAGGGGGCAGTCTCCGGCGTCGTGCGTCGTCAACAATTTACTTAAACATCTTCTCTGAAACCACAAAGCCTAGAGCTTTGGTATTTGGTATGTGGAATCATCTAATGGTCCTCTACAAAGATTGTTCAAATTATGTCCCCCGGACCAAAAATGGCCCCGCCCTGGGGCTTATCAGTTTTTCTTAGGAAAATCTTTAAAAAATCTTCTCCCCTGAAACCGTAAGGCCTAGACCTTTGATATTTGGTATGTAGCATCATCTAATGGTCCTCTACAAAGATTGTTCAAATTATGACCCCGGGCCCAAAAATGGCCCCGCCCCGGGGCTTATCATTTTTTCATAGGAAAATCTTTAAAAATCTTCTTCTCTGAAACCGTAAGGCCTAGACCTTTGGTATTTAGTATGTAGCATCATCTAATGGTCCTCTACAAAGATTGTTCAAATTATGACCCCCGGACCAAAAATGGCCCCGCCCCGGGGCTTATCAGTTTTTCATAAGAAAATCTTTAAAAATCTTCTTCTCTGAAACCGTGGGACCTACACCTTTGATATTTAGTATGTAGCATTATCTAATGGTCCTCTACAAAGATTTTTCAAATTATGACCCCTGGACCAAATATGGCCCCGCCCCGGGGCTTATCAGTTTTTCATAGAAAAATCTTAAAAAATCTTCTCTGAAACCGTAAAGGCCTAGACATTTGATATTTGCTATGTAACATCATCTATTGGTCCTCTACAAAAAATGTTCAAATTATGTCCCCGGACCAGAAATGGCCCCGCCCTGGGCCTTATCAGTTTTTTAGCTCACCAGAGCACAAAGTGCGCAGGGTGAGCTTTTGTGATTGCCTGATGTCCGTCGGCGTGCGTCGTCCGTCGTCAGTCGTGCGTCGTCAGTCGTCAACAATTTGAACCTTTAAGAATCTTCTCTGAATCTACAGGGTTCTCAGCTTTCATCTTTTGCACATAGTATCATCTTTAGGTCCTTTACAAAAGTTATATAAATTATGGCCTTGGGGTCAAAATTGGCCCCGCCCCAGGGGTGCCTTGTTTTCAATAGAAACATATAGCAAATCTTTGAAAATATTCTTCTCTGAAACTGGAAGGTTCTCAGCTTTCATATTTGACATATAGCATCATGTTCAGGTGCTCTACAAAAGTTATATAAATTATGGCCCTGGGGTCAAAATTGGCCCCGCCTCAGGGGTGGGCAGTTTTCAATAGAAACAAATAGTGAAATCTTTTAAAATCTTCTTCTCTGAAACTAGAAGGCTCTCAGCTTTCATAATTGGCACATAGCATCATGTTCAGGTCCTCTACAAAATTTGTATAAATTATGGCCTTGGGGTCAAAATTGGCCACGCCCCAGGGCTGGGCAGTTTTCAATAGAAACATATAGTGAAATCTTTGAAAATCTTCTTCTCTGAAACTGGAAGGCTCTCTGCTTTGATATTTGGCACATAGCATCATGTTCAGGTCCTCTACAAAAAATATATAAATTATTGCCCTATGGTCAAAATTGGTTCCATCCCAGGGGTGGGCAGTTTTCAATAGAAACAAATAGTGAAATCTTTGAAAATCTTCTTCTGAAACTGGAAGGTTCTCAGCTTTCATATTTGGCACATAACATCATGTTCAAGTCCTCTACAAAAGCTATATAAATTATGGCCCTGGGGTCAAAATTGGTTCCATCCCAGGGGTGGGCAGTTTTCAATAGAAACAAATAGTGACATCTTTGAAAATCTTCTCTGAAACTAGAAGGCTCTCAGCTTTCATATTTGGCACATAGCATTATGATCAGGTCCTCTACAAAAGTTATATAAATTATGGCCCCGTGGTCAAAATTGGCCCCGCCCCAGGGGTGGGCAGTTTTGAAACTGGAAGGTTCTCGGCTTTCATATTTGGCACAAAGCATCATGTCCAGGTCCTCTACATAAATTGTGCCTCTTGGGTCAAAATTAGCCCAGCCCAAGGGCAGGCTAGTTTTCTATATACAGTTAAAACTTTGAAAATCTTCTCCTTTGATTGTCTGGTGAGCGCTTCAGGGCCATTCTGGCCCTCTTGTCTTAGGAAAATCTTTAAAAATCTTCTCCCCAAACCGTAAGGCCTAGACCTTTGATATTTGGTATGTAGCATCATCTATTGGTCCTCTACAAAGATTGTTAAAATTATGACCCCCGGACCAAAATGGCCCTGCCCCGGGGCTTATCAGTTTTTCATAGGAAAATCTTTAAAAATCTTCTTCTCTGAAACCGTAAGGCCTAGACATTTGATATTTGGTATGTAGCATCATCTATTGGTCCTCTACAAAGATTGTTCAACAAAAATCTTTAAAAATCTTACCCTTACTTTCTGTGGCAAAAAATCTAAAGTGGGGGCATCAGTGTTCTATGGACACATTTCTAGTTTCCCTGCCACATATCATTGTCTGCAGAATTTGTTGTCAACTTTAGTTTTTTATCTTTCATTTTTGTATCAACTGCCGAAAGGCAGTGTGTTACTTAGGGATCACTTTTTTGTCGTCTGTCTGTCCTTCACACATTTGAATTATGACTCCTTGACCAAAAATGGCCCCGCTCCGGGGCTTATCAGTTTTTCATAAAAAGCTCCTTCTCTGAAACCATAAGGCCTAGACCTTTGATATTTGGTATGTAGCATCATCTAATGGTCTTCTACAAAGATTGTTCAAACTATGACCCCCGGACCTAAAATGGCCCTGGCCCGGGGCTTATCAGTTTTTCACAAGAAAATCTTTGAAAATCTTCTTCTAAACTGTAAGACCTAGACCTTTGAAATTTAGTACATGTATTTATTATCATCTAATGGTTTTCTACCAAGATTGTTCAAATTATGACCACTGAACCAAAATGGCCCCGTCCCGGGCTTATCATTTTTTCATAGGAAAATCTTTAAAATCTCCTGTGAAACTGTAAGGCCCGGAACTTTGAAACTTATATGAAGCATCATCTAATGTTCCTTTATTTAGATTGTTCAAATTTGAAACTCAAGGCCTAAAATGATGGCCCTTGGTTTCATATTGGCCCCAATCTGAAGCTTACTTATTTTTACATAGAAATACAGTGTGTGCATATGTCTATAGTAACCAGGTGAGCGATTTAGAGCCATCATGGCCCTCTTGTTATTTTTATTTTGCGGTTTGAATAATCTGTAAATTTCCATTTATGATTATGTCTACTTTCTTGATGCCAGTATTCATGACGATTCACATGTTTAACCCATTCCCTCATATTGACGACTCTGTAAAAGTCACTTTATGAAACCATTGTGATAAATAGAGCATTTGCTCCTATAGGAGCAAATTCTCTATTTATCACAATGGTTTCAAACTAAATAATTCTAAAATGTTCATTTTCTCTAGTTAATGCTCCTTTTCGGTAGATTTATTCAAAGAGGTTGTATCTAAAAATGGCCTATGAGGTAATGGGTTAAAGTGATAGGCATAACGAAAGATAGCACTGCAGTGATAAAAGCAATATGGTTTAAGCTTACTGTTCAAATTTTTGAATGAAAAGGTTTTTTGGGGGTTTTTTGACGTTCATCAAAGTTACATTTGGTAAAAAGATAAAGGCAAGTATAGATACAATTGTTCGACTGACTTTCAATTTTAAAATGAAATAATAGTACCCAGCTAGGGCCAGCTTTAAAAAGTACCCTCTGTTGCCAGAAAATAGTTACCTTTCCAATTTAAGCTTTATGTTCAAAATAATACATATAATGCCTTAGTTTCTTTAATAAAGCGGAACATTTTCCTTGCGCAGATCAATGACATGCCATTTCAATAAACCTACATCTACACACATGCAGTGATTTGCAATGACATGAACAGTTCAACCCTTTCCTCCATAAATACGTCTTTCTACACCTCTGTAAAAGTCGCTTTTTGAAACTTTTGTGGCAAATGGAGCATTTGATCCATAGGAGCAAATGCTCTATTTATCACAATGGTTTCAATACTCCACAATTCTAATTTTGTTCCTTTTTCTCTAGTTAATGCTCCTTTTCGGTAGATTTATTCAAAGAGGTTACGTCTAAAAACAGTCATATAAGGGAATGGGTTAACCCTTTCCCTGTTCTATATTTAGTCCAATTTCAATACCTACTGATCTGGGTCACTCTGTTTGCAAATGCATTGAAACTCTTTTATATGAGGGATAGGGTTAAGCCTTTACCAGATTCAAATATTCATGTAAGAAATAATGACATGATTACTAATTAACCCTTCGCTTGCAGAATTTTAAAATACATTTCTCCTTCTTTACCCATGCCCTGTTGTATAATTACATATATCTTCACTGTGTACAAGTATTTCGTTTTGCAATCACTGCTGTGGAGTGCACTGGTTGCACAATCAACTTGTAAGTAGTGCAGACCCTGATGAGACAGCTCCTGTAGGAGCTGTCTCATCTGGGACTTCACTATTTACAGGTAGGTATATTGACGTGAATAGCAAGCGAAGGGTTAAAGCAAGTTTTGTAACTTCACAGGAACTGTTTTTTGGCTTTTACGAGGGTCATGCAAAAAGTTCTGTCATTGGGTTCGGATTTCTTAAGTGATGCGTGTAATTAAAACTATTTGTATTACAAACCTTCGAAGTATTCCCCCTTTACCGAAACACATTTTTGTAACCTTTTTACCCAGTCTCGAAATGCGAAAAAATAGTCTTCTTTAGGTATCTGTTGGAGACACTGATAGATAGCGCTGCCAAGAGAACTTCTGGACTTATATTTCTTTCCAGAAAACATTTTCTTCAGTCTCGGAAATAACAAAAAGTCACAGGGACTCGGGTCAGGTGAATAAGGTGGATGGTTTACAACTTTCACATTTTCAGAAGCCAGAAAAGACTTGACAGCCTCGCACTTGTGAGAGGAGGCGTTATCATATATAAGATGGACACCTGCCCATCCTTTGCTTGGACGTTTCTTATTGTAAAATCTTTGACTTTCTTTAGTACAGAGTTCTTGTAGAATCATCCAGTTACTGTACGACCAGATGGGCAAGGCACTTTAACGACTGGTCCACTCGAATTAAAGAATAAAGCGTACATCTTTTTTGAACTTATGGTTCTCTTGGCAATACATGGACGTTTCTGATCTTTTCGCTTCCATTGCTTATTATCAGCCCTTCTCTGTGGCTCAAACATGTGCACCCAGGTTTCGTCACCTGTAAGCAAGTTAGAAATAACCCAACTGTCACAACCTTTGTATGTTTTCAAAAGTTCCCGGGCACATTTAAGGCGGTGTTTCTTTTGTTCGTCAGTGAGCAAATGAGGTACCCACCTATCGCAAACCTTTCTCAGGTCTAAACGCTTTTTCAGAATTGTTTGCACGCTGCCTTCTGATATGCCAGTACAACTAGCTATGTCTTCCACAGACAATCGCGCATCCTGCTCGACCACAACCTTTACAGCAGCGATGTTTGCCTTACTAACAGAGGTTTTAGGTCTACCAGGACGGGTGTCATCTTCAACAGGTATTTTCCCAGCTTTAAAAGCCTTGACCCACCTAAAAAATGTGCGTATTGAAATGGCATTAGGTCCACATATACCACACAATTCTTCAAATATCTGCTTTGAATCTATATCGAGCCTAATGCGACATTTGATATAGCTACGAATTTCAGCCTTTTCGTCCATTTTACATTGAGACACGTAAATTGGTCGGTGTATATGACTGCATGTATTTCAATTTGAAATAACTCTGTCATTTGTAAAGCAATTTGCACGAAATGAACGGATATCGTTAGATAGTGAACACACTTCAGGTGCAGTGAAGCGTTTTAAAATATACATGGTTTAAAACTACGGAAACCCGTTAGTGACAGAACTTTTTGCAGGACCCTCGTATAGAAATCTGAACAATTAGATATATTATTCCATAAGCAAACAGAGTAGACCCTGGTGAGATGGTTCCTGCATGATTTATTTGATCTGTGTCTACTCAGTTTGCAAAGATGCCAAGTAAAGGGTCAATGACGGTAGCTGGCAAATGAACAAAGTTGGGCCTTGGCAGAAGCTGTACAATCAGATTTATATAATCTCATAAGCAAACAACAGACTGATAAGCTGGCTCCTCCTACAGAAGCCACCTGATCTGGTCTACTCTGTTTTCTTGTGAGTGAAATAAAATCTGCAAACCATTGTCTGTTAAAGTTCTCAAAGTCAATATTTCATTTCTTTCTTTACAGAAATACAATTAGTGTCAAATGTTTTGAATCCTAATGAGATTCAGAGCCCCCTGGCAACTTATCTGGATCAGCACTGTATGCAACATACCTAGTCTTCGAATGTGTTGAAAGGTTGTAAAAGTTAAACAATTGTCAAGCTTTTCCACTTCAGCAAGAAGTATGCTCAGTTTTCCACAGAAAAAGTCATTTAAGGCATTAAAGTTGCCATGTCCTTGGTGCCCTCTTTGTTTGCATTGTGCAAAGAGTTTTACATAGTAACACAGTTTCAACACCAGTATAGGTATCTCTGTCAATGTTCTCACCGGTATTAAACAGCACAAGGGTTACAAAGTAAGGTGCGATTTTCTTGGACAGATAATGGTTAGTATCCTCCAAATGCAGTGATCTTGTTCAATAGTAACTGTTTTATAGCTCCATGTAATATTTCGACCATACAGGCAGCTTTGGAGGAATATTTAACCACTCTTGGCCCTTTATCCCATAAAGACACCTTTTGACGCAGAGTATACCCATGTCAGCCAGCAGGTAATGTAGGGGCCGTCTGATTAGGATCAGCTGTATGCTTATGGAATAATATAGACCTGATTCTAGTGTTTGTCATTGGAAAACCATTGCCATTATAAAAAATAGCCAATTATTTATAATATCATTATTTCTAAACAAGAATATTATTCAGGGAAAGGCGTAACTCTTTTGGCGTCAAATTCAAAAGTGTCGTCTGCAATAATAATTACATATTAAATATAATTCTAAACTACATATGTAAATAATAAAAGTATACTAGTAAAACATTTGTTTTTAAAAACCTGTATGCTTGGGCTAAAATAATACAGAAAACAGTGAAGTCCCAGGTCAGATGCCGCCTTTTCAAGGCGGCATCTGACCTGGGACTGCACTGTTTTCAATGGTGCCAACAGGCGACATTGGCGCCGAAAGAGTTAAACCTGTAAATGCAAGAAACATGGTCAGGTATAATTTAACCCCTTCATGCAGAGTCGGCTCCATTGTTAATTATTCCTCGTTGAATATTCATGTAAGAAATAATGACATCATTGATAGTAGGTAGATTAATTTTTATAGTGGTTTTATAAAGCAGAACATTTTGACTCAAACAGAAACGGTAGAATCAGATCTATATTATACCATAAACAAATTGAGCTGCCCCTGATTAGATGGCTCTTATGGGAGCCATCTGATCTGGGTCTACTGTATTTACGAAGGCATGTATAGGCATTTATATGAAGAAAATGGTTAAACAACTGTTCAACATTCAAAGGTATAACTGTGTCTGGTTCCATGCTTATCAAGCTTTTAGTTGAGTCTAGGTTTGTTCTCAAGTTTTTGATTGGTTAGATTTGAACCAAAGGCTCAAATCTGACCAATCAAAAACTTGAGAACGAACTCAGACTCTACTAAAAAGTTTATAAGTATGGATACTGGTTTTATTTCAGAGTTTTCCGTAACAAGTACCATCAAATATTCCATGGTGTTGATAATAAATCTGAGTCACGTATTAAGAAAAATATCGATTTTACCCAGATAAGCAAAAACAATTTGATAAGGGTCTTCATTGTTGGTCATATGTGATAATACAAACACACATGTAGACCTACGAGGGTGTACCTCAAATCCAAAACCGTCATTTTCCAACCAAATGTTATGTAATGTAAGAGAAAATTAACTGCAGACAACATGGAGTTTGGTTTAGAGATAAAGGAGTGGTTACAGGGTTCAATATACATATATTATCTTGCGTTTGTGCTTATGTGTGTCAAATAGAGTCGACTCTATTCAGGTGTGACGTTTCCTCATGGAGTGCATTGAAGCAGAGACATATACATGTATGTATATGTCTGATTGAAGCATCTGCAATAAATCACTCTGGGTCCCTGCTTATAAAGCTTTTAGTTGAGTCTGAGTTTCGTTCTCAAACTTTTGATTGGTCAGATTTGAGTTCTCAAGCTTTTGATTGGTCAGATTTGAGCCAAAGGCAACTTGCATACTTTTGTAAGAAATAATGACATCATGAATATGAATTAGATCAAACTTTATAATAGCATTATGATTACAGGAATTTTAGGCACAGCATAACCATTTCCTCCATAAATACGCCTTTCTACGCCTCTGTAATAACCACTTCTTGAAACATTGTGATAAATAAAGCATTTGCTCTTATAGGAGCAAATGCTCTATTTATCACAATGTTTTTAAACTACAAAATTCTAAAATTTTACTTTTCTCTAGTAAATGTTCCTTTTGGGTAGATTCGTTCAAAGAGGTTTGGTCTAAAAATAGCCTATGAAGGAAAGGGATAAATTGTAGAATCTGATCTATATTATTTCATATAAGCAAATACAGCAGACCCTGATCAGATGACTCTTACAGAAGCCATCAGATATATATCTACTCTGTTAGATTGTAAGGTGTTAAACGTGTCAGTGCAATGAAGGGTTTTATATATATATTATGTATTTATAAATTGAGCTGAATTGTCTCAAATCAGTTTTACCCTTTCCCTGTTCTGTAATTGTTCCAAATTTCTATACCTGCTGAATAGACATGAACAAAATAGTTACAATGAATATGGAAGGTGGAACATTGTAGCTATTTTAGAAACTAAAGAAACAGATCTATCGCATTCCGTTATGTTTCTGTATCTATATGTCGTAGAATCCTATATATAAGCTTTTACACGGCTGCAAACAGAGCAGACCCTGACGAGAAGGCTACTGTAGGAGTAGTCTGGTCTGAGTCTACTCTGTTTGCAAATGCGTGTAAATAAAAGACGTTTATATGAAGGAAATGGTTATTCACCAGTGGAGAGAAGAGCTTTAATGTCAGAATATTTAATGGTAACACCATTATTGAGACAGACGGTAGCTTAATGCAGGGCACAAGTGCTGTTAAATCTCTGTGTCATCTGCATTAGCAGATTTATGACAGCTTAGTGCTGGGCACAAGTGTTGTTAGATCTCTCTGTCGCCTTTAAGGATCACTTCACTGTGGGTTGTCTGCCCTTCTATCAGTTTTTATCCCTTGCAACAGGTGGAGTGATATAGTTTTGATGTTGTCCATGCGTCTCGGATTCATATCTCAGAAATGTTTTGGATTTTTTTGAAACTGTAAATGTCTAGTACCATGCATGAAGACATCAGGCCCTGCGAGTAACACTCTTATTGACCTTGGAACACCAGAGTTACGACCCTTTGCCAAAAACATATATTTTATGTTACTCCGGAATCATATCTCAAAACAGTTTGGGATTTTCTATGGAATATTTGGTAAACATTTAGTACTATAAGGAAATATGGCCCTGCAAGTATTACTCACATTTACATTTGACCACCAGAGTTGTGATGAATAGTTTGCCAAAAGCTTAGCCTGTGTTTTTGTCAATACCAGGTCAATGGCCAATAACTCAGCTAAATACTGAAACCAACACTTGTTACGCGGGGGATATCTATTCAGCGTATTTGCTTGTTTCATCAGGGTCTTAACCATTCGCTTGCTATTCACGTCAATATACCTACCTGTAAATAGTGAAGACCCAGACGAGACAGCTCCTGCAGGAGCTGTCTCATCAGGGTCACACAAGAAGATTTAACTAGGTGAGCGATACAGGGCCACCATGACCTGTTTTTATACGACACAGGTAGTTCAGATTGTGAGAAAAAACAACTCTTGTCGTTTTTTCTTTTCTTTTTGTTTGTTTGTAGATTACTGTTACATTTTGTTACACAATGTTTTGTTTTAACACTTCGCTTGCTGAATTTTAAAATACAATTCTCCTTCTTTACCCATGCCCTGTTGTATAATTACATATATCTTCACTGTGTACAAGTATTTCGCTGTGCAATCACTGCTGTGGAGTGCACTGGTTGCACAATCAACTTGTTAATAGTGCAGACCCTGATGAGACAACTCCTGCAGGAGCTGCCTCATCTGGGTCTTCACTATTTACAGGTAAGTATATTGACTGAATAGCAAGCGAAGGGTTAATGTGACAACAGAATTACAATTTAAATATAGACGAGTCAACAGGTGTTTGTTGTGTGTTGTTTATACAGAAACAATATCATCCCTTTGCTCCATAAAAACGCCTTTGCAAACAGAGCAGAACCAGATCAGACGGCTCCTATAGGAGCAGTCTGATTAGAGTCTGCTCTGTTTGCTTATGATAAAATGCAAGTATGATTCTGCAGTTTCTACCATGGCCAAAAACTTCTGTGTCCATGTTCTGTTATAATGAATTAATCTAATTTATTTTCATGACGTCATTACACCTAACATGAATATTTATTGAGGAAAGGGTTATAAATATAATTGTTTAACACTTTGTTGTCTGACAGCCAAATAGAGTATCATACAGCCCCCGCCGCAGTCATCTCATATGTATCTATTCTTTTAACCAAAGACGTGAAAAAAGCGTTTATATCTGGGTCAAGCTTTTGATTGGTCAGATTTGAGTTCTCAAACTTTTGATTGGTCAGATTTGAGCCAAAGGCTCAAATCTGACCAATCATAAACTTGAGAACGAACTCAGACTCAACTAAAGGTTTTATAAGCATGGACCCAGGTAGTTAGCATTACATAATGCAAGTCTGGGGAGGGGTTCTGTTTAAAATATCGCATGTGTCGACATGCGCTAAATAACGAACATTATGGCATGTTACTTCACGCGAGAAGTGACTAGCGATATTTAACAGTACTTAATATTATCAGTACTTAATATCGCATGTATGTTTGTCCTCGGAAGGATTTCAGCAGTGTAAAATTGGCGATATTTAGGTGCAGTGAAGCGTTTTAAAGTATACATGGTTTAAAACCCGTTAGTGACGGAACTAACGCAGGACCCTCGTAATCATCCTTTGTGTGTGTTTGTGTTGTTGTTGTTTTGTTGTTGTTTTTAGCTCACCAGAGCACAATGTGTTCAGGGTGAGCTTTTGTGATTGCCTATTGTCCGTCGGCGTGCGTCGTCCGTCGTCAGTCGTCAACAATTTGAACTCTTAAAATCTTCTCTTCTGAATCTACAGGGTTTTCAGCTTTCTTCTTTGGCACATAGCATCATCTGTAGGTCCCTGGGGTCAAAATTGCCCCCCCCCCCCCCCCCCCCCCAGGATACATTGTTTTCTATAGGAACATACAGTGAACACTTTGAAAATCTCCTCCCCTGAAACTGGAAGGTTCTCAACTTTCATATTTGGCACATAGCATCATGTTCATAGTCTCTACAAAGTTTTATAAATCATGTCCCTAGGGTCAAAATTGGTCCCGCATGTGTGGTGGTCACGTTTCAATAGAAACATATAGAGAAAACTTTGAAAATCTTCTCTGAAACTGGAAGGTTCACAGCTTTCATATTTGGCACATAGCATCATGTTCAGATCCTCTACAAAAGTTATATAAATTATGCCACTTAGGTTAAAATTGGCCCCGCCCAAGAGGTGGCCAGTTTTCAATAGAAGCATATAGTGAACACGTTGAAAATATTTTCCTCTGAAACTGGGAGGTTCTCAAATTTCATATTTGGCACATAGCATCATGTCCAGGTCCTCTACAAAATTTATATAAACTATGCCCATGGGCCAAAGGGGTGGCCAGTTTTCTGTAGCAGACAGCTGTTTCAATATTTTGCTGGTCAATTACAACTGACCAGGGGCTGTTTTAGCATACATGTATGGCTGGAGTGAGTCATATTGCTTATTGGCACTGTAAGTCAAGATGTAGTAGGTTTTGGAGTTCTTGCCTTGTTTTATATAGAAACATACTGTGAAAACTTTGAAATTATTCTCCTCTGAAACTGGAAGCTTCTCAGCTTTCATATTTGGCTCATAGCAATGATAGCATCATCTTGAAGTCCTCTACAACAGTTATATGAATTATGCCCCTGGGTTCAAATGAGGTCCCAGGGCTGGCCAGTTTTCTATAAAAACATATTAAAGAAAACTTTGAAAATCTTCTCCTCTGATTGTCTGGTGAGCGATGTCAGGGTAATCATGGCCCTCTTGTTTGGCGTTTAGCTCACCAGAGCACAAAGTGCTCAAGGTGAGCTTTTATGATCGCCTGCTGTCCGTCGGCGTGCGTCGTCCGTCGTTTGTCGTCAACAATTTGAGCTTTTAAAATTCTTCTCCTCTGAATCTACAGAGTTCTCAGCTTTCAGCTTTGGCGCATAGCATCATCATCTATAGGTCCTCTACAAAATTATGCCCCTGGGGTTAAAATTGCTCCCGCACCAGGGGTGGCCATTTTTAGCTCACCAGGGCACAAAGTGTTCAGGGTGAGCTTTTGTGATCGCCTGATGTCCGTCGGCGTGCGTCGTCCGTCGTGCGTCGTGCGTCGTCAGTCGTCAACAATTTGAACCTTTAAAAATCTTCTCCTCTGAATCTACGGGGTTCTCAGACTTCATCTTTGGCACATAGCATCATTTTTAGGTGCTCTACAAAAGTTATATAAATTATGTCCCTTGGGTCAAAATTGGCTTGCCCCAGGGGTACATTGTTTTCTATAAGAACATATAGTGAAAACTTTGAAAATCTTCTCCTCTGAAACTGGAAGGTTCTCAGCTGTCATATTTGACAAATAGCATCATGTTCAGGTCCTCTACAAAAGTTATATAAATTATGCCCCTGGGGTCAAAATCGGCCCCGCCCGAGGGATGCCTTGTTTCCTATAGAAGCATATGAAAAACTTTGAAAATATTCTCCTCTGAATCTATAGGGTTCTCAGCTTTCATATTTGGCACTTAGCCTAATGTTTAGCTCCTCTACACAAGTTATATAAATTATGCCCCTGAGGTCAAAATCGGCCCCGCCCCAGGGGTGCCTTCTTTCCTATAGAAGCATATAGTAAAACTTTGAAAATATTCTCCTCTGAATCTATAGGGTTCTCAGCTTTCATATTTGGCACTTAGCATGATGTTCAGCTCCTCTACACGAGTTATATAAAGTATGCCCCTGGGGTCAAAAGTGACCCTGCCGCTGGGGAAGCCAGTTTTCAATAAGAACATATAGTGAAATCTTTGAAAATATTCTCCTCTGAAACTGGAAGGTTCATAGCTTTCATATTTGGCACATAGCATCATGTTCAGCTCCTCTACAAAAGTTATATAAATGATGCCCTTGGGGTCGAAAGTGACCCTGCCGCTGGGGAAGCCAGTTTTGAATAAGAACATATAGTGAAAACTTTGAAAATATTCTCCTCTGAAACTGGAAGGTTCATAGCTTTCATATTTGGCACATATCATCATGTTCATGATGCCCCTGGGGTCAAAATTGGCCCCGCCCCAGGGGGGCCACTCTTCAATAGAAACATATAGTGCAAACTTTGAAAAGATTCTCCTCTGAATCTACAGGGTTTCTCAGCTTTCATATTTGGCCCATAGCGTCATGTTCAGGTCCTCTACAAAAGTTATATAAATTATGCCCCTGGGGTCAAATTTGGCCCCGCCCCAGGGTAGCCAGTTTTCGATAGAAACATATAGTGAAAACTTTGAAAATCTTCTCCTCTGAAACTGCAAGGTTATCATCTTTCATATTTGGCACATAGCATCATGTTAGGTCCTCTACAGAAGTTATATAAATTGTGTCAGTTGGGTCAAAATTTGCCCTGCCCCAGGGCGGGCTAGTTTTTAATAAAAACATAAAGTGAAAATGTTGAAAATTGTCTGATTGTCTGGTGAGCGCTTCAGGGCCATTCTGGCCATCTTGTCTATAGAAACATAGTAAAAACTTTCTCCTCTGAAACCAGAAGGTTCTCAGCTTTCATATTTGGCACATAACATCATGTTAAGCTCCTCTACAACATTTATATAATTTATGTCCCTTGGGTTAAAGTTGGACCTGCACCAGGGATGTCCAGCTTTCAATAGAAACAGTTCTCAGCTGTTATATTTGGCACATGGCATCATGTTCGAGTCCTCTACAAAAGTTATATAAGTTATATAAATTTTGCCCCTTGGGTCAAAATTTGTCCCGCCCCAGGGGTGGCAAGTGTTTTATAAAACATATGGTGAAAACCATTGAAATTGTTTCCTCTCAATCTTCAGGGTTCTCAGCTTTCATATTTGGCACATAGCATCATGTTCTCTGCAAAAGCTGTATAAAGTATGTCCTTGGGTCAAAATTGGCCCCACCCTAGGGATGGCCAGTATTCAATAGAGACATATAGTGAAAACTTTGAAAATATTCTCCTCTGAATCTACAGGGTTTCTCAGCTTTCATATTTGGCCCATAGCGTCATGTTCAGGTCCTCTACAAAAGTTATATAAATTATGCCCCTGTGTCAAAATTGGCCCCGCCCCAGGGTAGCCAGTTTTCAATAGAAACATATAGTGAAAATTTTGAAAATATTCTCCTCTGAAACTGCAAGGTTCTCATATTTCATATTTGGCACATAGCATCATGTAAGGTCCTCTAAAAAAGTTATATAAATTGTGCCTGTTGGGTCAAAATTTGCCCTGCCCTGCCCCAGGGCGGGCTAGTTTTCAATAAAAACATAAAGTGAAAATTTTGAAAATCTTCTCCTCTGATTGTCTGGTGAGCGCTTCAGGGCCATTCTGGCCCTCTTGTTTATAGAAACATAGTGAGAAAACTTTCTCCTCTGAAAACAGAAGGTTCTCAGCTTTCATATTTGGCACATAACATCATGTTAAGGTCCTCTACAAAATTTATATAAATTATGTCCCTTTGGACCCGCACCAGGGATGTCCTGTTTTCAATAGAAACAGTTTTCAGCTGTCATATTTGGCACACGGCATCATGTTCGAGTCCTCTACAAAAGTTATATAAGTTATATAAAGTTTGCCTCTGGGGTCAAAATAGGTCCCGCCCCAGGGGTGGCAAGTGTTTTATAAAAATATATAGTGAAAACCATTGAAATTGTTTCCTCTCAATCTTCTGGGCTCTCAGCTTTCATATTTGGCACATAGCATCATGTCCTCTGCAAAAGCTATATAAAGTATGTCCCTTGGGTCAAAATTGGCCCCACCTCAGGGATGGCCAGTATTCAATAGAAACATATAGTGAAAACTTTGAAAATATTCTCCTCTGAATCTACAGGGTTCTCGGCTTTCATACCTGGCACATGGCATTATGTTCAGGTCCTCTACAACAGTTATATAAATTATGCCCCTGGGGTCAAAATTGGCCTTGCTCCAGGGATGGCCAATTTGCAAGAGAAACATATAGTGAAAATTTTGAAATTTGAAAATCCTCTCCTCTGAAACTGAAAGGTTCTCAGATTTTATATTTTGCACATAACATCATGTTCATGTCCTCAACAAAAGTTATATAAATTATGCCCCTGCAGCCAAAATTGGCGCCACCCGGGATGGTCAGTTTTCTGTAGTAGACTGCTGTTTAAACAGCTTGTTTATACCCTTTGCTGCTCAGTGAGAATATCGTGACCAGTGGCTATTTTAGCATACATGTATTACTGGAGTGTTGCTGGAGTGCACCATATTACTCATTTGCACTCAGATGGCCAACATGTAGTAGGGTTTGGAGATTTTGCTCTGTTTTATATAGAAACATATTGTGAAAACTTTAAAAATATTCTCCCCTGAAAATGGAAGGTCCTAAGCTTTCATATTTGGCACACAGCACAAGTGCCCTTCGCATGCTATGTCTCGACAACAACAACAACAACAACAACAATAACAACTCCATCACAAATACATTATTTTTAATTACATGTCATGTATCTGAAACATACCAAAAGATAGTTTTATGACCAAACCAAAACAAAACACCCCTGCTCTATATAATAAGTAATATAGAGCAGGGGTGTTCACTGATTTTTATTTTGGTTGGGTCATAAAACTATCTTTTGGTATGTTTTAAATACTTATGACATGTGATAAAAAATAATGTATTTATGATGGAGTTGTTGTTGTTGTTGTTGTTGTTGTTGTTGTTGTTGAGGCATAGCATGCGAAGGGCACCTGTGGCACATAGCATCATCTTGAAGTTCTCTACAGAAGTTATATGCATTATGCTCCTGGGTTTAAATGAGGCCCCCCAGGGGCGGCCAGTTTTCTATAGAAACATAGAGAACATTTTGAAAATGTTCTCTTCTGATTGCTGGTGAACGATATCAGGGTCATCATGGCCCTCTTCTTTAGCTCATCAGAGCACAAAGTGCTTAGGGTGAGCTTTTGTGATCGCCTGATGTCCGTCGTCCGTCAGCGTGCATAGTGCTACAGGATTCTCAGCTTTCATCTTTGGCATATAGCATCATGTTCAGGTCCTCTACAAAAAGTATATAATTTATGTCTCTCGGGTTAAAATTGGCCCCGCCCCAGGGGTGCCTTGTTTTCTATTGAAACACATTGTGAAAACTTTAAAAATATTCTCCTCTGAAACTGGAAGGTTTTCAGCTATCGTATTTAGCACATAGCATCATGTCCAGGTCCTCTACAAAAGTTATACATGTATAAATTATGCCCCTGGAGTCAAAATTGGCCCGTCCCAGGGGTGGCCGGTTTTCAATAGAAACATATAGTGAAAATTTTGAAAATCTTCTCCTCTGACACTGGAAGGTTCTCAGCTTTCATATTTGACACATATTATCATGTTCAGAACATCTACAACAGTTATATAAATTATTACCATGGGATCAAAATTGGCCCGTCACAGGGGTGGCAAGTTTTCATTAGAAACATATAGTGAAAACTTTGAAAATCCTCTCCTCTGAAACTGGAAGGTTTTCAGCTTTTATATTTGGCACATGGCATCATGTTCAGGTCCTTTACAAAGTTATATAAATTATGCCCCTGGGGTCAAAAGTGGCCCCGCCCAGGGATGGCCAGTTTTCTATAGAAACATATATTGAACACTTTGAAAATATTCTCCCCCGAAACTGTAAGGTTCTCGGCTTTCATATTTGGCACATAGCCCCGTGTGTAGGTCCTCTACAAAAGTTATATAAATTATGTCTCTGGGGTCAAAATTGGCACCGCCCCAGGGTGGCCAGTTTTCATTAGAAACATATAATGAAACTTTGAAAATCTTCTCCTCTGACTGTCTGGTGATCGATATCAAGGTCATCATGGCCTTCTTGTTTGTGTGGTTTTTGGGGGGGTGTTTTGGGGTTGGTTTTTTTTTTTTTGGGGGGGGGGGGGGTTGGGGGGGGGGCTCCGCTCGCTAATGCAAAAGTCAATTATCATCGGTTGAAATGTGTGAATGTATAATATCTAGGTAAAGTTAGCTAACCATCTGACTCGCCTCGGGCTTTTCAGGATTATGGCCCTTGAATAGCATCAAAATCGACAAATTCAGTCTTTGTCCGCTCTCTGAGTGGGCAGTTTGTTTCCGAATGCGTCGAATCGGAGTAAGTATTGGAAACAGACACATGGGGAAATTATGGGATTATAGTGGATGATTAATTTAAACCTATAATCATGGAAGAATTTATGACCCCATCAGTATTAATTAGATTTATTGTTATAATAGCAAATACACACAGGATGTTAATGACCCCATCAGTATTAATTAGATTTATTGTTATAATAGCAAATACACACAGGATGTTAATGACCCCATCAGTATTAATTAGATTTATTGTTATAATAGCAAATACACACAGGATGGTTTTGTTTTGCCATGGCAGAAACTGCAGAATCATTTCTATACTGTATCATAAGCAAACAGAGCAGATCATGATCAGACGGCTCCTATAGGAGCCGTCTGATCTGGGTCTACTCTGTTTGCAAAGACTTAGAAAGGCGTATTTATGGAGTAAAATGTTAAACTGTTTATTTGGAAGTAACCAATAGGAGCCGTCCTATCTGGGTATTCTCTTGCAAAAGCGTGAAAAGGCGTTTGTGTGAAGGAAATGTTAATTAATCCTCGATCTTAACACCTAAATACACAGAATCGCAAAAGAAACGCAGCAGTTGGAGAAACACATATAATTCTAAACTAAACAGTTCAAATGATAAACAAGACGAATACTGATGCAAGGCATTGGATCGCCGGGAAATTTGTGTACAAGGAAGGTTTTTAATAAGGAACTGTTTTGTTAAGACAATTGGAATACAACATTTCATTAAAAACTTAACGAAATATGTAGCCTCTAGAGTGTAATGACGTAGTGACCTAGTTCCGAACCCGACATGATCCATATTTGAACTTGACCAAGATTGCATCCAAAAATAACGTATAAGTTGAAAGAAAAATCACTTAATATGGATAATTATCATTAACTATCCCAGTAAAATCCAAACTACCATTGAAAAAAAATAGAAAGGAAAAAGAGAGAAATTTTTTTTTCGTCAGCCGTGAGAATCGAACCAGGGCTGACTGCACGATAGGCGACCGTGGTAACCACTACGTTATCGGGCCAGACATACTTCAAGGGAAATTGAAGATGTATATAAAGTTATCATGCTACTATATTGACGACTTTTTTTAAAATAAAAAAAATAAAACGACTTTTTTAAATAAAAATAAATTAAACAATAAAACTTCATTACAACATTTATCACTCTCGTGATAATTTAATCAATAAACTCTAACAAGGGCGGTGATGGTCATAGACCTAAATATAGCCTGTTCAGTTCCATTAACGAGTGACGTTAGTCCTATCTAACGAGAGCACCGCAAACAGGTGCACGACTACAGTTTTGACCCGGCTTCAATTCTGCGACTTTGACCCGGCTTCATTTATGTTTACAAAACTGTTTTTGGCATTTAATGTCGATACTTCGACGAAAAAAGTGTCATAATTATTGTTATTATTGTACATTTGTTTGATAAATTTCTTTTTAAACATCGTATGAAGGTTTTTACATCACATATTTCACTACATCAATAATGCAGATAGAAACTATTCTCTGCCACGCTCTCATGAGCCAATTTGTAAAACTTGTCGCTACCCCTCCTACATGGGTAAATACTTTTGAGCATTCCATTAGTGATCGCCGCTCATGCGGCGATCAATAACGGATGTATTTCAGTTTATAGGTACCTTATCTACATACCGTGTAATTTTCATTAAAACATATCAACAAATAACTCCAATTTTATTATGTTAAATTTCATTACCCATGAGTTCATTTTTCACACATTATCCATAGCCATTGGAAGATACACGAGTTATTGACAATGCGTGAACTTGTGGGTAATGAACTTTGACATAATGAAATCGGGAGAGTTTGTTGATATATTTTAATGAAATGTATACAGTATGTAGGTAAGATACATATAAAATGAAATACAACCGTTATTTATCATTTGAACTGTTTAGTTTCGATTTATATGTGTTTCCCCAGCTGTTGCGTTTCTTTTGCGGTTCGGTGTACAATGTACAGAACAGAGGTTATACAGGATGTTCTATAAATTAGTCCTACGTGTGCGCTGGAGTGATGCTCGGATCAATGAGTTTTGGGAATTTTATATGTCTGTCTTTCTTGGGAATTTTATCTGTCTGTCTATTTTAACATACGTGCAGTTTGTACACTTTTACAAGTATCCTTATTAAACTTTTTTTGCTCTATCGTTTTCGACTGATGTCTTGTCATTATCCAAACTTTATGATGTTGACATAATCATTATCCGAACTTTATGATGTGTTGCCTTATGACTAAACGACAGGGTGCACATAACGACCTATATGCATACATGTACATGTATATTCAACGGGGAAGGGATGGGATTTAGCAGTAATCCCGATTCTGATGGGGTTTGTCTAAAGTCATCGACTGTAACCACGTGATCTATATCAATGTCTATGCTGTTACTGTAACCACGTGATCTATATCTGTAGTTGGAAGGAAATAGTTTTTGAATTGTTCACTATTAACCCTTCGCTTGCTATTCACGTCAATATACCTACCTGTAAATAGTGAAGACCCAGATGAGACAGCTCCTGCAGGAGCTGTCTCATCAGGGTCTGCACTATTTACAATTTGATTGTGCAACCAGTGCATTCCGCAGCAGTGATTGCACAGCGAAATATTTGTACACAGTGAAGACATATGTAATTATACAACAGGGCATGGGTAAAGAAGGAGAAATGTATTTTAAAATTCAGCAAGAGAAGGGTTAAAGTTTGTAGTTATTAAGCATTGATACGTAGCAGACTAGCCCATTTAACCCTTTCTCTGTTGAATATCCATGTAAGAAATAGATATTAGCGCATCTTTTATAATGGCGTATGTACACAGGATATTGGATATTCTACTAGTAGAAACTAGAGTCAGAGTAATTTCATCACAGGGGGCCATTTCGTGGGTCTACATGGTCTAAAAGGTCAAAAAATTGATTGGTTCGATTTAGTATATTATAACACTAAATGGCCCCCTGTGAATTTCATGAGCAAACAGATCAGACCCTGATCAGACGTCTCCTTCAGGAGCCTCGGTTCTGGGTCTACTCCGTTTGCAAAGGCGTGAACATGTGTTTGATCAGGGTTTGCTCAGTTTGCTTATGAAATTACCATGAATCTTAGACTACAGTTTCTATACCAATACGAGATCATGTGTACATTTGTCATTATAAAATTACTCCTCTTCCCCATTATCGACATCATCAGTAATCGTTGAACCCTTCGTAGAGTATTGATACAAAATTGAAACAAGTAAGTAGGAAATAAATCTTACTGTTTATACTCATGACACTACACCTCTTGGCCTTGAATCGCATATCCCAGGTAGCTGCCCAAGACTCGGTATACTTTAGGTATGTTTGTAGTTTATGTTGTCTCTTGGTGATGCTTCATTACAGAAGACATTCGTTGGCAAATAGTTTAATTGCAGAATGGTTGCAATTGGCTAACGGCCCTAGGACTGTTCCTTGGGAAAGCAAGAGTCAAAGATGACTGGTTCCGATGATTCTCCCATCGACTACTATCCTCACTGCCCTGTCCGTCAGAGAGTCTCTGGGCCAATCACTGCTGTTCCCGCCGATGCTATACAGTTTCATTTTATGTAACAGACTTTCATGTGGCACGGTATTAAATGCCTTTGAAATATCAAGAAATAATCCAGTTTATCTGGGAGATTGTGTAGTGACGTTGGAGAATGTTAGAAGTTGAGATTCACATGAAAACCTAGATCTGAAACCTTGGTTTCTAGTGCAGTAAGAATGGTGTATTTCTTAGCAATCGCCTTTCAGGTATACATGTACTAGGGCCACGTTTACACACTGCCATTCAACTGGCCATTGCCCAGTGTTGATTGAAGCCTAGAATGTGTATCTTAGAGTAGGTCAGCTAACTGCTTTGAACCATTTATTCCATGAATGTTAACGTAAGCATTTATGACATCATGCATGTCAATTAGCTGCACTTTTATGAGAAAAAACAAACAAACAAAAAACCATGAATACCGGAATATTAAACAAAGAAAGTGCAGAATCTGATCTACATTATGTCATGAGCAAACAGGTCAGACCCTGCTCAGATGACTCCTATAGGAGCAGTCTGATATGGGTTAACTCTGTTTGCAAACGCGTTGACAGGCGTACTTATGGCGTGAAGGGTTAACAAATTTTCTGTAAGAGGTTAAGGAATACCGTCAGGTCCCGATTTTGCTTGGGTGTAGAATCTCAAAATCGGACCTACCAGATGCCTGAGAATGAAATCAGGCTTAGGCTCAGAAATTTTATAACCGCGGAGCTTGTTGGTGTTAAACATTTACTCCATAAACACGCCTGTCTTTGCCTTTCCGGAGTAGTCCAAGATCAGACCGCTCCTGTAGGGTATTCTCTGTTTGCTTATGAAATTATAATAGCCCTAACTCTATAGTATCTACCAATACCAAACAAGCATGTGTAAATACAGTAAACCTCACTATAACGGCCACTAAATTGTGTTAATTACAGTAAAACCTCGCTAATGCGACCACCTAAAAGAGGTATAATTCTAGGTGCTAGATGCAGGTGGTAGCTTAATGCAGGACAAAAGTAATGCAGAAAGCTCCTATAGGAGCTTTCTGCATTTCTTTTGTCCTGCATTAAGCATCCACCTGCTTATAAAGACGCCCATATTTATTCATTTAGTGGTCGCATTAGAGGGGTTCTACTGTAGTTGGTATTTAGGGCAGGTGTAGTCATATAGGAACGTTCTGTTTTACTTTCACCTTGCTTTAAGCGCAGCCACCTGCCTTTAACACAAAATACTTGATGTAATTTAGTGGTCGTTATAGAGAGGGTTTACTGTATACCATTATAAAACATCCAGCAAGTAAACATTCTTGATGTCATTTTTTCTTACATGACTCTTCATGGACTGAATTGTTATTGTTTGAAAGTAGCTATATTATGATATTGGTTGTTGCAGAGCGTTTTAACCATTTTGGGAAGATGACTCATACCCCTGAAATTGGGATTTTGTCTGATTTGGGAATTTGTCAGCTGTAAAAAAGATTTCAGCGAATTCTCTTCTACAATCGTCCATTGCAAACACAATCGCCCCAGTCAGGCACAAACCTCGTAAACAGACCCAGATCAGACAGCGTCTATAGGATCTATGTCTGTTGTTTGTTTATGAAATTTAGATGTTTTGGTCTGACTTAATTTTCTGGCTAAACACTTTTACCTCTGAATTAGGAAATTTTCAATCAAAATTGGGAAAACACACTTTTTTGCCATTGGGAACATAAACCAGTAACGACTATAAAAAACACGTGACTGGCTGCCTATCAGTTTTCTTGCGCTCTTGCTTGTATCAGGTATTGAACTGTTGTGGCTAGTGAAGATAGATTGAATCAGACGAACCAAGGTTCATGCATTCAGGCTTATCTTTCTTGCTATTAACCATTTCCCTGTTCTATGTTTATTTCAAATTTCAATACCTCCTGAATATTCATTAACAAAATAGTTATAAAGATAAATGGAAAGTGCAACATTGTAGACATTTTAGGTAGCAAAGAAACTGATCCATCAAATTCTATTAGCAAACAGAACAGACCCTGATCAGACGGCTCTTACAGGAACCGTCTGATCTGGGTCTTCGTTTGCAGAGACCTGAAAATGTGTTGTATGCCTTAATAAACAGTGCACGAATAAAACAGTCCATGATTTCTATAACATTCAGATACATATATGTATTTATTTTGTCAACTTCCACTTCGGTAAATATCTTTTATGTCGCTTTTATGACTGATAAATTATTTTTAAGATCACAAGTTGAAGCTCACACTATGCTCTCAACTTGAACACGATTGTTTTCTTTCAGCTACATGTACGTAGTTTCTATGTTCAGATCGTTTGTAAACAAAGTATAGCCTATGTCGATAAACTCTTGGCACATACAGTAAAACCCATCTAAACCGGAATTCTGGAAGAGAAGAATTTAGATACTTTTAGGCAGGTGGATGTTTAATGTACGGTGAAAGTCATGCATAAAAACCCTGCATTAAGCTGTTTTTTGTCTCCAAGACCGATATTTATACTACATTTGATATCCGGTTTAGAGAGGTGGCCTGGTTTATTACATTTGCACATATAACGCTACAACCCGGTAGAAAATGCCCAGGTTATCCCATCATTGTTAGACTCACAGTGTAGAGTTAAAAAGCGTTCACCATGTGCATTAAGCAGCCGCATGCCTTAAAGTATCTTTTTTCTCTTATTAAATTAGAGAGGGTTTACTGTACTTCAATATATTTCTCTACTGCATAGGTAACAATCAAACGTATACGGGGATCTGACCAAACAGAAGTAACCTGAAAGATTATCAACGGTAACAGCCGAGGTATGATGACTAAAACGTTGCGGAAGATAATTGCACATTCCAATGTATTTCTTTTGGGTTTAAGCCGATTTAAAGCTAATTTTAAGAAATAACGTATACATGTATTTGCTTTTAAAAGTTTGGCCCACTTAAGAGTACAAATCCTACAAGATACGCTGTATAAATACGTGTTTTAGTTTATTATCGACTTGAAGTCAGTCACGATATCGTTGTCATTTCAACGGAACTTCGCACGGAGATCACTCCGTAACAAAGAAATATTTTGATTCACAATTTCGAAACAGAAAGAAATTAAGTTAATGTCATTTGTTATTGAATGCTTCGTGCATTATGTTTCTAACCAAAATGTGATCGGATTGTCCTTGATAAATTGACTTGAGGCTTTAAATGGCCATAATGAATTGAATAGAACGTTAGTCTGGTCGAAATTAATCTAAAAATAGAACAGAACTCAAAGTACTGAAGGTGCTCGTCCGGGCTCGTTTATCCCTGTTGCATATTCACGTAAGAAATAATGACAACATGAATAGTAATTAGCTGATTTTTTATAATAACAGGATTATTTTGGTACTGGTAGAAACGAGTCTATGATAATTTCATAAGCAAATAGAGAAGACCTTGATCATATGTACGGCTATTATATATATTCTATTCTAGGAGCTGATTGAAATAGGTCTACTCCATATGCAATGCGTTAAAACGCGTTTACATGGGGGAAGTGGTTAAATAAAATAATAGCTGTTCAACAACACTTTCTTTTATTGCTATTTTTGCAGAGGAGGGCGAAGCGTTTGTTAGATAGATAGATAAATTTATTTCAATATTGTGCAAGTAACATGGTTACAATAGCAATTTAAATCAAATTAAAATAGTTCTTTCTTATGGAGTGACCTCTGTTAAACAGGTAGGATCATTTCTGCTCTTCCATGAAAATTAACCTATATATTAACATGAGATACTGAAATATTCATGACATCAGATTAACAAGATTGGATTCCAAATATATATTTAGCGGTATTAAGTGGTTTTTAACTAGAATAGAAAAAGTGCTATTTTAGCAGCATATGATCTACTATTTATTTTAGCAGCATATGATCTCATCAGGGTATGCACTATTTACAAGTTGTTTGTGCAACCAGTGCACTCCACAGCAGTGATTGCACAACGCAATACTTGTGCACAGTGAAGATATATGTAAGTATACAGTAGGACATGGGTAAAGAAGGAGAAATGTATTTTAAAAATCAGTAAGCGAATGGTTAAAATTGCAATGTACAGTAGAACCTGTATTGGAGGACTATTAATTCCTTGAACGTTCAAAGAAAACAACAGATGGTTATTCCTCCTGTCCTTCTCTATGTTTGTACACCAGTAAATAATGTTTGATCTATAACAAAATAGACAAATTAATAGCAATTGTTTTAGTGACGAAAACTAGCATTTTACTTGTGTTGCACATCTTTATCTAATGGGAATGTACACATATGGACACATATCCCGTTTGCCTACAAGCATTTCAAGTTGCTCAGGTTTTATAAAGTTTTCCATGATATTACAAATGCTATTTTTTACCAGTTCCATTTATGCTAGTCAAATTACTTGTTCAGTATTAATAAAGTTTATATTATTTGTTTTTGTTATCTTTATGAATTGCCCGATTTCACAAAGTTCACTTTCCACATTTAATGTGCTAATCCCTAGAATAAACGCACATTTTATATAACATCATACAGAATAGTATTTGTTGAGTTCAATCATTCTGGTGAAAATTGTCTATTTGAACTTCTAACAAAAATTGTCTTTGTGATACAAAATATACAGTTTTCTTCAATACTTTAATTTTTATACGCCCACCTAATAAAGGTGGTCGTATATTGGCGTGGCCCTGTCCGTCCGTCCGTTCGTTCGTTCGTTCGTTCGTTCGTTCGTCCGTCAACATTTTGTTTGTCCGCAGTTTTCTCGGAAAACTGTTTGACAGATATTAATGAAACTTCACACAAATGTTTTATGTATCAATATCTGATGGCTCTTGTCCTTAAAAAATGCAAATAGTTTGTCCGCTGTTTTCTGGGAAAACTATATGAGAAATATTAATGAAACTTCACACAAATGTTTAATGCATCAAGATCTGAAGCTGAGTCGATTCTGAGGTTCATTTGATTTGTCGTTTCGGAGTTATGGCCCTTTTACTTAAAAAATAATTTAAATACATGCAAATAATTTGTCCGCTGTTTTCTGGGAAAACTATTTGAGAGATATTAATGAAACTTCACACAAATGTTTAATGAATCAAGATCTGAAGCTGAGTTGATTCTGAGGATCATTTGATTTTTCGTTTCAGAATTAAGGCCCTTGTCCTTAAAAAATAATGCAAATACATGCAAATAGTTTGTCCGCTGTTTTCTGGGAAACTATTTGAGAACTATTAATGAAACTTCACACAAATGTTAATTGCATCAAGATCTGAAGCTGAGTTGATTCTGAGGATCATTTGATTTTTCGTTTCAGAGTTATGGCCCTTTTACTTAAAATATAATGCAAATATATGCATATAGTTTGTCCGCTGTTTTCTGGGAAAACTATATGAGAGATATTAATGAAACTTCACACAAATGTTTAATACATCAAGATCTGAAGCTGAGTCAATTCTGAGGTTCATTTGATTTGTCGTTTTGGAGTTATGGCCCTGTTACTTAAAAAATAATGTGAATACATGCGAATAGATTGTCCGCTGTTTTCTGGGAAAACTATTTGAGAGACATTAATGAAACTTCACACAAATGTTAAATGCATCAAGATCTGAAGCTGGGTTGATTCTGAGGATCATTTGATTTTTCGTTTCAGAGTTATGGCCCTTTTACTTAAAAAATAATGCAAATATATGCATATAGTTTGTCCGCTGTTTCCTGGGAAAACTGTTTGACAGATATTAATGAAACTTCACACACATGTTTAATGCACCAAGACCTGAAGCTAAGTCAATTCTGAGGTTCATTTGATTTGTCGTTTCGGAGTTATGGCCCTTGCACTTAAAAGAAATAATGCAAATCTATGCAAATATATATGAGGATGGCCATAACTTTTTCATTTGAAATGATATTTACTTCATTTTTTTATATGGTTAAACCTTAATATGAATTTTCACATATATTGCGGGGTGTTTGGTAAGTCATTTTATTCTAAAGTTATGGTCCTTGAACTTTGTGTGTTTGTTGCTTTGTTTGTCGGTCAGCTTTTAGTTTGTCTCTTGTTTTCTGGGAAAACTGTTAAAATGATATAAATGAAACTTAACAGAAATGTTTTAAGCAACAAAATCTGAAGCTGAGTTTATTTTGAGGTTCATTCAGTTTGTTTTTACAGAGTTTATAATGGCTGTTGCACTTTTCAAAAATCTGCAAATATGAGGATTAGCTGTAACTTTTTTATTTAATAAGTTATTCACTTCATTTTTTTGAAAAATAGTATCACCTTAATATGGAAATCAAGATCTGAAGCACAGATTAGAAAATGTCAACACTTATAAGGCATGTTGAATCAGAGAAAGTTTGCAAGTGGGCGTATTATGTACCGTATGTGGTACTCTTGTTAACAGTTACAATAGCCCCCACATGAATAAAAACTATTACATCGGCAAAGCTTTTTATATCAAACACATGAAATATTTGTCTTCTCCATGGTTTTTCCATATACTGCTTTTCCATATATGAACCAATTATTTCTGGATTTTTGGGCACATTTTTAATAGGTTCGCAAATACAGACTGTAAATTCCATGTTTTATTTCTCCTTTGATGTTATCCAACTTCATGCTTTGCATCAATGGTTTTCTTGTATATTAATATAGAAAATACATGTACATGGGTTGCACCACATGGGTTGCACAAGTTTCGTGCTGCATCAGTACATATTTATCAGGCATGGAACCATGCTCTATTTCGTTGTATTGTCTGCTCTCATCATATACTTGTATGTTTTTCATTATTGTGCATATACAGTAAAAACCTCTCTATAATGGCCAGTTAATCGTGTTAATTAGTTGGTATTTAGGGCAGGTGGCTGCCTAAAGCAAGGTGAAAGTAAAACAGAACGCTCCTATAGGAGCTTGCTTTAAACAGCCACCTGTCTTAAACACAAACTACATGATGTAATTCATACTAAATTTAACGGCCGGTTAAGAGAGGTTTTACTGTACTTCACTTTTATACATAGAGTATATCTTAGATCAATGACCTGACTATGAGCTATCCATGATAAACCATGTACAGTTGAACTTCGATAACTCGAACTTCAAGGGACCATACAAATTAGTTCGAGATAACAGAGGTACGAGTAATCCGATTTCTAATCAGATCAATTTCTCAATGCCACAGCTTAATACAGGTCTAAAGTAATGCTGAAAGCTCCTGTAGGAGCTTTCAGCATTACTTTAGACCTGTGTTGAGCTGTCACGTGTGTTTCTAGATATCTGTAGCGATACATTTTAGAACAATTCTGTATTGTAAGTTTTGAAAGGACTGAACGTTTTGTTCGAGTTATCCTGAAGTTCGAGTTATCCGATTTCGAGATATCGAAGTTCAACTGTATATCCGTTGAAACGGGCGATGGTAGTAATAGACATGTTTTACCTATATCCTGTTCATACAGTTCTTATCAGATGTAAATATATTTAGTGCGTAAAAGGTAATTTACCTACCTATCAAGATGTTGTTTGGGGAATATTAAAATATGACTATTAAACAGAACTCTAGATAAGATGCGTAAATTAAAACATTTTCAAGAATCTTCATTTTTCCCCCAACCCTATGTTGTAATCACTCTTTAGAATCGACTCGGGCAACATGATTTTCCTCAGCAGGGAATAAAGTCAGATACCCCGCCAATGATATGTATAACGATGTCATTATACAGTGAACCCTCGTTACAACGGAGATGTTTGTTTCCAGACATTTTGCTGGTATAACGAGATTGCCGTTATAACGAATTTAAATATGAAAGGAACCATACGGCCAGTTTTAAACTAGTACCAAAAGGTGAACGCTTAATGCAGAGCTTTTTGCACGTTGTGTTCTGCATTAAGCGATCACCTGTCTTATTGGCATTGCACCTATTTATTCAGTGGATGTTTCAAAGACTTAACGGTAATTTTGTTTCAATGCATACTGCCGGTATAACGAGGGTGCCATTGTAACGAATACCGGTATAATGAGGGTTCACTGTACTGATACTGTACTGCAAAGTTTAATATTTGTAGGAGTTAATTATCGCTGTTAATGTACGCGTCGTTTTGCTTCCCCTCAGGGGCCTCTTCAATACTGTAAGGTAATGGCCAATTCACTCTGCAATCCAAGTTCACCTGCTTATTGCATTTGTGGATAGAAAGGGGTCTTCCAGGTGAAATAGTTTCTCAAAGTTTTAAAAGAATCAGACCTTAGTAAACAAATTCAGTAAATCAGGTATTAAGCAGGCACTATTTTTCAGCATGAGAACGGTTAAAGTTAATTGAGGGAATGACGCAACTCCGACGTCATTTGGATGACGTCAAAATGACGTTTTTATTAGATTAAATAAATGGACGTTGGAAGGACCGGCTATACTGCAATTTGGTACGTGTACTGAATCTGAATCGAATTGGGCGTGGATTGTCTTTATAAAAGCGGAGGTTTGGGGGCTAATCGGTACGTGCACAAGCACTTTGACAGCATTTACAGCATCAGAACAGAATAAGACAATCGCCAAGTATCGGGTTCATTTACATTGTTATACAACAACTATATATATTCAAAGTGAGCTTAACCATTCATATCCGCCAAATGATGTGGACAACAGTCATTGGACTAGAATCATAATTTTGGTAATATTTTGTTTAAACGAGACCATTAACACATTCCCTGTTGAAGATTCATGTTAGAAATAATGACATCATAGATATTTACAAGCTGAATATGTGTAAGTGAAGTTTTGTAATCGCATACACTTAGGAATCTTATAAGTATGCATGTATATATGGGACCATATCTCAGTCAATAATGAGAAAATCGTGTTGAAATGTTGTAGAAATAAAGAAGACATATTTCTTATTATATTCTGTTTATTCCATTTAATACAAAACTAACTTCAAAGTATCACTTTTTTATTCTCATTTGGTCATATCACCTATTCAAATAGGTGATATCACCCATTCAATAGGTGATATCACTCATTCGAATATGTGATATCACTTATTCAGAAAGTTAACCCATTCCCACTTAAGCTATTTCAAGACCTAACCTCTTTGAACAGATCTACCGAAAAGAAGCATTAACTAGAGAAAAGGAAATATTCAGAATTGTGTAGTTTTGAAACCATTGTGATAAATAGAGCATTTGCTCCTGTGGAGCAAATGCTCTATTTATCACAATGGTTTCATAAAGTGACTTTTAAAGAAGCGTCAAAAGGCGTCAAAAGGCGTCAATATGCGGGAATGGGTTAAGCTGCTATTGTACATCGTCCACGAGGTCTGCGAGTGAGATTCACAACGTACGGAGCCTGTCGCTCTGTACTTTATCAGTAATTTCATGATGGCATTGCAATGAACATCTATGCGCCGTAAACCTGTAAAAGATACGAACAACAAAACGTCAAATTAATGACATCTATGCATTTAAATTGAATTAATTTTATTTTTGGAGACGTTTTTGCTAAAAATATTAAATTTACTTGGAGTTTCATTTATTTAATGAAACATAATCAAAACGATTTATAAACGTGACGCACCTCAGCTTTCTTAACGCTTGCGTTTAATAAACCGACGGCTATTCCACGTTGCTCGATTGATATTCGTCTCATAACTTGTTTTCTAATGTGTGGCTTGATAGGCCATGCACGAGAAAAGTATCGAAAAGATTTCCCGCAAGTGCATGACTTTCTCATGCAATTTGAGTAATTTGTCATTTCATGGTTCACTCAGCCGTTAAATTTGATAACGATTTGATAACGTATACATAAATACTTGAACTGCTCTGATCTAATATTTCGACCACTAAGGGCCTTTTTTCAAAGATTACCATGTCAAAATACACGTCACATTTTTGTTACATGCATTCAGCTATAAAATCAAGAGAATAATGTTGAGTACGCACTTTACAAAAACATTGTAAAAAACATTCAAAAGTTTTGCATCAATCAGACCGGCTTAAAGAGGTATTTCAACAACTGCCAATTGCAGGCGTGATAAAAATCTATGTGACACACTGGTGCATTCAAAAACTAACCGGATTGTTAGATCAAGCAATACAGTCTGTTCACAGGGTTGTGCTACTTGCAGTATTCTTGAAATGTCAAGTATTAGTGACACAAATAGGCAATCAGTTTACAATGTATCTACCAATATTAACTGTAGAGAAAGAAATGTAGTATATGCAATTGAATACAGTAAATGCGATATAATGGTGTATGTCGGCGAAACTGAGAGAGAAATTCGGGAGAGAATGAAAGAACATTTGAGTGATGTGAGGCATGAGAGAGAGAGAGAAGCCAATAAACAGGCATTTTGGAATCGGTGGTCATAGCAGTGATGATGTGAGATTTTGTAGTTTTGAAACGGATGTTCCATGCATGTAGAATTGAAAGACAGATCCATGAAACTGATTGGATATGGAGGCTGAGAACGTACAGACCATTTGGCTGTAACACCAAAGAGGATAATGCGCTAATGCATGCATGACGTCGTTGCACCCATGTCGTCATTTGATGACGTCATTTTGATGACGTCATGACATTTTAAATAACAACCCAATGTCACCATGACGATGGATCAACATTATTCTCTTTGATTTTATGGCTGAATGCATGTAACAAAAATGTGACGTGTATTTTTACATGATAATCTTTGAAAAAGGCCCTTAGTGGTCTAAATATTAGATCAGAGCAGTTCAAGTATTTATGTATTATATTAATTCCCTATTTTGGAATATTTTCTTCATTGTGGATTTGATAACAATTTGACATTTCATTTTCTGCCAATAGCCAACACACACACTTTTGTACAGAAATTCGTATTAATAAAAGATATATAGCAAAAAGAAAAGTGCACACTTATAAGATTCGCTAAGTGTATGTCTACAGGATATTTTAGTATTGACACAAACTGTAGAGTCAGATATATTATAATTTCACTAACAAAACGGGCAGACCTGGTCAGACCCTCGTCAGACAACCCATACAGAAGCGTACGTCTTGTATTGGTCTTATCTGTTTGCAAAGGCATAAAAAGGGAATATATCATAAACACCTACAGAAGTTCACATATATTAGCCCATCTCACAAATTAGAACTGTTTGATAAATTGATAAGTCCAATACTTAAGTATAGTAGTGATATATGGGGCTTCTCTAATGCACCTTCCATTGAAGAATGGCAAAAACAACAATTTGCAAAACACTTTTGGGTGTAAAACGAACAACTCAAAATGATTTTAATCATGGAGTGCATACCAAACTAGGAGATACATAAATATTTTTAAATACTGGGTTAAAATTTTACATGCAAGAGAAAATAAATATATAACAAAAATATATCGCATGAGGATGAGCATGAATTAAATAATTATGTGAACTGGTGTTCGCTATTAAAAGATCTTATTTGTCGCTTAGGATTCTACCATGTTTGGTTATCACAAACTCTTGGCGATGCAAAAATATTTATATGTCTTGTAAAGCAAAGGCTAAATGACCAGTTTGTACAAAATTGGAACAATAGGCTTCAGGAATCAAGTAGGGCTCTGTGTTTTAGAACGATATCCAATTTTGAAATGCAACCATACCTAAATAGTGTTAATGTCGGAAAGTTTTGTAAATATATGAGTCAACTTAGGTTGTCTTCTCATAGACTGGCAGTTGAAACAGTGAGATGGAATAAACCACTGCCAATAGCATTCAATGATCGAAGATGCAGTGTATGTTCCACTTTAGAAGATGAATTTCATTTGATATTAGAATGCATACAATTCAAAGATCTTAGAATACAATATATTGAAAAATATTATTGGAAAAGGCAAAGTATGTTGACTAATGACTAGTAAGCATGTGATGACTGTTAAAAAATTATCGATGTATGTTCAGTATGCATTTAAAGCTAGACCTGGGCCCATGCTTATAAAGATTTTAGTTGAGTCAGAGTTTCGTTCTCAGGCTTTTGATTGGTCAGATTTGAGTTCTCAAGCTTTTGATTGGTCAGATTTGAGCCAATGGCTCAAATCTGACCAATCAAAAGCTTGAGAACGATCTCAGACTCAACTAAAAGCTTTATAAGCATGGACCCTGTATGATTATGATGTGATCTGGTGACAGTAGTTATGATGAAAATGATGAATGTAGACTTAAAAGTAAACATGTATCATTGTTATCATCACTGCCTGGCAGTGAGTTATGGATTTTGGTGTTTAATAAGTTATGCATTGATTATAACGTTGGGAGTTACAGGTGTATATAAGTTTGATCTAATTGTGATCTATACGCTGCTGTTAAAAGCATTTGATGTTTAATTGTTTGACGTATCGGTTGTTAACCCATTGCCATGATAGGATGTTAAACTAAATTAATGCACGGTTTGAATTTTGTATGAGATGGGGCTTCTAGCTCTTGTTATCTCTTGAACAGAGAGCTGAGAATCTCTTTTGCTACCAGCTTTTATTAAACAAAGCATACACTGGCGAGACAGTTCCTATTGTATCTGTGTCATATGTGTCTTTTTGTTTGCTGGTGTATAAGTGTGCGTGAAAAGCGTGACTATCAGGTAAAGGGTTAACATCTATTGAGTTACATGTGACTGTTATTGTGGCTTTGAGCTGGTAAGTTATGGAGACGTTTTGTCTGCGTCTAGTCTGTTTGCAGATGTGTAAAATCTGCTTCGGTGCGAGTGAATGTGTTTTGTTTGACTTCGTGTTCAAATAATTGTTAATGTGTTACCCAGTATGAGATGGGTCTTGGTTCTATAGAATCACTAAATTTGACAATGATATTTGCTTTCAGGAAATTAAATTATGATAATGATGATAATGATGTTTACTTTGACTAACTCAATATCGCTAAAATCATAATTTTTAATGTTCTTTGTTTCCTTGCATCTTCTCCGCATAATGTGTTCTTACTATCACCACTGTTTGTATTTCTTAGCTCATGGACTTGTTAGTAATAAAATCTTATCTTATCTTATCTGATGATGGAACGGGTTAAACATGCATGGAACAGTTCTATGTGTATGTGTTTGGTACATGAGCGTTCTTCGATTGTTTTAAATCGTTCCTTTATGTTCTACATCCTTTGGCACCATATGACCTTTTTAGTGTCTCAGTGCCCTAAATGGTGTCGTGTGGAACAGGCGAGCAACAGCTCTATGAAGGTCGAGCGCGCATTTCATTTGTACTTCTGGTGTTGCCATGCACTTTCGTGTTGCATTGCTAATTGTCCTACCTGACTTCTATTCTATTTTAACTCATTCTCTCCCAGGCTAATTTTAGAGCCAACCTCTTTGTATAAATCTACCGAAAAGGAACATTAACTAGAGAAAATGAAATGTTTAGAATTGTGTAGTTCTGAAACCATTGTGATAAATAGAGCATTTGCTCCTTAGGAGCAAATGCTCTATTAGTCACAATGGTTTCAAAATGTGAATTTTACAGAGGCGCAAAAATGCGTCACTAGGGGTTAATGTGTTAAATGATTATGTTAAATTTTGGCATTGTATTATCATTGTTCATCTCAAGAAAAACTAATAATTCCGAACATGCTGGGCTAAATGCTCTACAAAAATATTACTGATAGACACCTCAATATCAATCTATCAAACGACGGTTCCTGTTACTCTCATATTGAATACATTAAATAAAAAAACTTAAGGTAGAATACATATGCATAAATAAAATTTACATTAAACAGAAATCTCTCCAAACAATATATTTTAGTTTCATTAGCACCTTGCTGGAATATTCAGATGTTGTTTGGGACAATTAAACAAAGAATGAGAAGTGTGAGCTTGACAAGAACCAACATGAGGTGGTCACAATTGTCACTTGGACAATTAAACTCATTTATCTTCAAAAATTGATGAAGAAATGGGCTGGGAATCTCTTGAATCCAAAACATAAGCTTATCCCCCTTATTTTACCCCATCCTTCATATAAACGTGTTTTCGCGCATTTGAAAACAGAGTAGAGTCAGAGCAGACGGCCAGTTTAGTTTCTTTATTTTTAACCCTTCGCTTGCTATTCACGTCAATATACCTATCTGTAAATAGTGAAGACCCAGATGAGACAGCTTCTGCAGGAGCTGTCTCATCAGGGTCTGCACTATTTACAAGTTGATTGTGCAACCAGTGCACTCAAGAGCAGTGATTGCACAGCGAAATACGTGTACACAGTGAAGATATATGTAATTATACAGCAGGGCATGGGTAAAGAAGGAGAAATGTATTTCAAAATTCAGCAAGCGAAGGGTTAAAATGGCTACAATGGTCCACCTTCCACATTTGATTATAAATATTTTGTCCATGAATATTCAGTAGGTATTGAAATTTGAAATGAAAACATATATCAGGGAAAAGGTTAACATGATTAAACGAACATGTCTTAATATCGCTCCTCTGTCGTCGCTCCTGCAGTCAGTCATCACATTGGCGGAACATGCATACTTAACAGAACAGACTGTGAAAGCCAGAACACGCATATACAGTAAATCCTCTCTATGACGACCACTAAATTGTTAGTTATTTGGTATTTAGGGCAGGTGGTCGCTTAAAGCAAGGTGAAAGTAAAAGTGTTTTACTTTCATCTTGCTTTAAGCAGCCACATGCCTTTGACACAAAATACTTGGTGTAATTGAGTGGCCGTTATAGAGAGGTTTTACTGTAATTGAGTGGCCGTTATAGAGAGGTTTTACTCTATTGTGAACCCTTCCTGTCATCAGCTGTGTAAGAATGGAACTCTCTGCCATTAGAATTCACAACCCATGTATTATTTCAAATCTGCAATAGGTCGTCAGAATATACACAATATCCCAAATTATTACTATACTCTGGTGCTTGTTTGTTCGTTTGTGCTGATTAATCTCCGTTTCTGCGCACTAAAGGGCTAAAGGCTAATTGGACAACCAAGAGAGAGGAGGGTATACAGAGAAACTCGGCCGCGATACCCTACTCTTATTATCGACAGACTTTCTCTGTTTCTTATTGATACCCAGGGTAAAGCACTGGTACATAGGACCTCGGTTTACAGTCTCGTCCGAAGTACTTGGTTTGGTGCTATACTGGTACAAGATAGCAGACCCCACGAATCAGGTTGTTGCAAACGATAAACGCAATACATCAAAAGTAACAATACATTTTCTATTGTTTGGTGAACAACCACTTAATACACCGACTGTTTTATTTTCCAAGCAGTGCTTATGCAATGTCATACCTCCAGTGATGTGCTGCTAGATGATTTAACCCTTTACTCCATGAATATATATGCAAGAAATAATGACGTCATGAATTTTAATTAGATTCATTTTAATAATGGCATATAAAAACAGCATATTTTGACTATGGTCAAGTCAAGTCAAGTAATATTTATTTACAAATCGGTACATAATTAACAGATAACATAAGCTCGACTGAGGTTTTAACACCGATATTTCAAGCACATACACAATACAACACTGACATAGAATCACATTAGCATAATAGCAACATTAAACATCACGGATAGCAAAATAAGCATAAGATCGCATTAGATGAAAATCAAGCAAATAGTAAAGCAAATTATAAGGCATAAAGCAAACAAAATAGCATATATAAGCATAAGATAGCATGAAATAAAACATTAAGAAAACATAGTAAAGCATATGATTAGGTATAAAACATCCGATGTTACCTAGAGTACTAGACTAAGAAAGCAATATTACATTATTAAGGCAAACTCTAAGAAAAGTGGTATCACATATTAAAAGAAAAATGTGCAATTAGTGTATATCAGTATAATTATGTGTTTTACTTACAGCAGCAAATATTTTGAAAATATATATATATACATCCACGCATTGTATCAATTTAGAAAGTATAGAGTCAGGTCTACATATATCATATTATAAGCAAACAGGGCAGACGGAACCTCTAGGAGCAGTCTGATCTGGGTCTACTCTTTTTGCAAAGGCGTAGAAAGGCGGATTTTTGGAGTAAAGTGTTAACATTGTGATGTTGTGTTTGTTCTTTTTTATGTCTTGCTTTTAAATAGGAAAGTGATCATCATTATATATTTTGAAATGCTTATATTTTGTTTACATAAACAGGCACATATTTAGAACCCCCCCCCCCCCTTTAAAGAGGAAAATGGACGCATATTTTCAATAATATAATAAAACTTGGTATTTGTTATGCTCAATCACTATTATGAAGAGTGTCAATTTGTGCTTATATCGAAAAATGCCCCTGTGATAAAAAATAAACCGATTTCGTCAATACAACAAAGTATTATCGGCATTTTCCGTTCAAATTTTCCGCATTTTGCCGATGATCATCCGATCTTTCCGTTGTTTACGTAACAGCTTTTCTCGGAAGTGGTCGGAGAGACGCGAATAGCGCGAATAGATACGAAACTAAACCCCAACCCGAATAAAACTGAAACATCGTGGAATAAAAGCGGGATTGTCGATATCAAACACATGGATGTTTTGCCTTTTACAACGTTTATTGGATATGTTTTCATGCGATAAACTATAGGTTTTCATGCGATAAACTACTTTTCAGCATATAAACAAATGAGTTTTGTATATTTTAGGTATTTCTGAAACACGTCGAATGTAGGGACTTCCCCTTTAAAAAATTCCCAAACAAATGTTTTTGAGTAATTTTATTAAACCTATATCTAATAAAAATGAATTATTCTTGAGTTTTTTACTTCCCTTACTCAATTGCGCTCTTTCTCAATATGCATTACAAAGACACTAGTGATGTCATCTAAATTTTAAAAATCTACGTCCCTAAAAATCTACACCCCTACCAAACTGACATCTTGGATCCGCACCTGATATATGACTGCTATTACGATTAAATCTTAACTAGATGCAACTTTACTTGAACGGTATATATTAATTGCCTGATTTACTTTTTTCATACAGTTTTTTTTCTAATTACTTAAGCGTCTGTCACACCTTACCGAATAGCATTAACGGACATCAAACGGTTAACACCGTGCGCATGCATTTCTTGTCCGTTTCTCATTCGGCGTGTGTGCTTCTTGTCCTGCAAGGTCCGTTCAGTCCGGCGGAAAGTTTTGAACATGTTCAAAACTCAGAACGGACTCCATCGGACAAAGGCGCTCGCTGGACGTACGGTACCTATGCTCTGGCATGTTCCGAACTAGTGCATTCCCTCTCCTGGACGTTCGTTCCTTCCTCTGGACTTGTCCAGTTCGCATCCGTTGATGTCCGGTGGACCTTATTCGCCGACTACTACTTGGCATGCAACGGGTCAACTGGAGGTGTTGCGGATAGAGTCCTTCGAAGAATGTCTTGTCAGTTTCTCATGTGCGTTGCACTTTCGTTTTACCCGGTACTTGTCCGTTAATCGTAAGTTAATAGGCCATTAATTTTCCTGTACATGTCCGGTAATCGTGTGGTCATTGTGTGTTTTATGCGCTCCACACACCGATCGCGAGAGCCTCGAGCAGCAGTGGGGATGACTTTCATCACCGATTAACTTGTTTATACGTTTGACGCCCGTTTAAGCTATCCGGTAAAGTATGACAGATACTTTAAATAAGAATTCGTGCAAGAAGTAAGGTTTTGTTGCGTGGCATTTCCAAAAGTCCTGTCTGACTTCTATTATATTTTAAATAATAATCAATAATTTGCTTTAAGTTTACGTTTAATCAAATTTGTTTTAATGTTATGATGTTTATTTTACCTGTGTATTTGTCAATTCTTTTTGTCCTATGTTTATTAGTCAGTCAGTTTAAATGCTCTACAGAGCTTGTGTTATAACTGTTGTTGTTGGTATCTTTCAGTCTTGAAGACTATGGATTAGCACGCAGAGAAGATAAACATCGTCTTCTGTGACTGTAGAGTCCAATCTTCGACTTGCACTCTCCCCCATAAACCTGGCATGAGAAGACTAATATCTCTGCGTCCGTAATCGGTTTTTGACGACTGACTTACCGTTTGACCATTTTCTCGTAGTTAAGCTGCTGCATCGCAATCTCCCCCTCTTTGAGTCCAGCTGATACGGTCTATTTCCAGAGCACTATGTCACTTGCAACAGGGTCCCAAGACTCTGGCTTGCTATGGCAGGCCATCATGTCTCGTTTGCAGACGTCCGTATGACCAACGTCTATGTCCTGACCAGTAGACAGCTCTCCGTACAACAAGTATTTTAGAATGCGTCCATCCTCCATCCCCAACGCACAGGTTCAAGCCAGCGTAAGCGACGTTGACGCAGCAACGTGATCATGGTTGAGTGCCCAGCTCTAGACAGAACCTCGCCATTTGTGACCTTGTCTCGCCAACTGATGCCAAGGATCATTCGCAGGCAACGGAGATGAAACACCAGAAGCTTCCTTTCTTGGCACGGGTAAGTCGTCCACGATTCACTGCCGTATGGTTGAGTGCTGAGGACACACGCTTTGTAGACATTCATCTTGGATGGGATTGTAATGTGCCTGTTTTACCAGACTTTCTTTTTGAGTCTCGCAAGAGTTTTCGATGCCTGCCTACGCGCTTACTAAGCTCTACGCCCAGCCACAGTGTATCTGTTGCAGTGGAACCAAAGTACTGAAACTGGTTTACTACTGCCAGTTCCTCCCCATTCACAGTTATTGGTGGGGGGGGGGGCTAATTGTCAGTCCAATGAGATCGCATCCTTTGGAGAACGATCAATCTCTCTGAAGTCCTTGCTGGTTTTAGGTAGCTACAGCGACGTCATCAGCAAACAGCAAGTCCCTGATGAGAATTTCTCTCACCTTCGTTTTCGCACGGAATCTGCCGATGTTGAACAAGCTGCCGTCTATTCAAACGGGCGTATAAAAACGAAAACAACAAAACACCAACAAAGCAATAACTAAACAGAAAAACAACCCAAACCAAAACATCAACAAAAGTAGAACAGCTTTAACATCAAAATTAGTAATGTTCAATAACAAATACATTTCTCAACCAATTTTCAATTATCTTAAATACATTTTACCTGTAAAGAACCTTTCATTATTATTTTGCCTAATTTCATGGTTTCGTCGCACTGTTTCTTGAAGACTTATAATTATTAATTCAGAACTTACCATAGGTTATATCGTTCCTCTTCTATCTTTTAGATAATTCACCACAGGCCTTAAAATAAAGTTTTCATTTAGTAAACCCTTAATTGTACAAAATGGGATATTGGCGTTAATGGGAAGATAACAATTTTCTTTTCGTAAAAGGGTTGGGTTTTGCAAAGCAAAAATAAGGTATACGATAGAATTGAAGTTGGGTGGTCGACAGTTTTAGATATTTAGATACAAATTTTAGCTGTCATAGCGCTAAATGTTTTATGTACTTAAACCTTTCCCTGTTCTATTCTTATTCAAAATTGCAATACCTACTGAATACTCAAGGATAAAACAGTTATAATGAAATATGGAAGGTAGAATATTGTAGCCATTTTAGTAACTACAGAAACAGATATTTCGAAATGTACTAGCAAACAGATTAGACCCTAATCACACGCTCCTCTAGGAGCAGTCTGATTTAGGTCTTCTCTGTTTGTAAATGCGTGAAAACAAATTTAAATGAAGAAAAGAGTTAAACCAAAAATGCCATGTCAATTGTTTGCTGCATTTTGGATCAATTTCAAATTATTCTTCAGGATACATTTTCGAAAGAATGAGAGTACAACAGTAAAATCCCTCTAAACTGATGAAGAAGAATTGAGGTTGTTTTGGGCAGGTGGCTCATTGCATTTAGGTTGTTTGTTTTAGGCAGGTGGCTTTTTTCATTTATGTTGTTTTAGGCAGGTGGCTTATTTCATTTATGTTGTTTGTTTTAGGCATGTGGCTCATTACAATTATGTTGTTTTAGGCAGGTGGCTCATTACATTTATGTTGTTTGTTTTAGGCATGTGGCTCATTTCATTTAGGTTGTTTGTTTTAGGCAGGTGGCTCATTACATTTAAGTTGTTAGTTTTAGGCATATGACTCATAACATTTATGTTGTTTGTTTTGAGCAGGTGGCTCATTTCATTTATGTTGTTTGTTTTAGGCATGTGGCTCATTACATTTATGTTGTTTGTTTAGGCAGGTGGCTCATTCATTTATGTTGTTTTAGGCAGGTGGCTCATTACATTTAGGTTGTTTAGGCAGGTGGCTCATTACATTTAGGTTGTTTAGGCAAGTGGCTCATTACATTAAGGTTGTTTTAGGCAGGTGGCTCATTACATTTAGGTTGTTTGTTTTAGGCAGGTTGCTCATTGCATTTATATTGTTTGTTTTAGGCAGGTGGCTCATTGCATTTATGTTGTTTGTTTTAGGCATGTTGCTCGTAACATTTAGGTTGTTTGTTTTGGGCAGGTGGCTCATTACATTTATGTTTTTTGTTTTAGGCATGTGACTCATTTCATTTAGTTTGTTTTAGGCAGGTGGCTCATTCCATTAGCTATCTGTCGCCGCAGCCTTTCTTTGATGATTGTTGAAAGTTCCCTTGATTTACTGCGAGATTGGTTTTTATCTAAATGTGTGATAGAAAAGCCCAGCAAGAATTTATCTTTATTTCCTGCATTGCATTTTTCCCCCAGCGGTGGCACATATTTTGGACGGAAATTCAAAATGGTTATGATTTACTGTGACTACACTCCAGATTTACACTCCAGATAAATGCAACTGCAATATTTGTCACTGTGCTCACTTAGCCTTACTAATGCCCAAGAACTGTTTGATATTTGATGTGTTGTTAACCTTATGCAGGCCATTTGCTGTCCAGCATAATGTACTCCAAATACCTTCTGCACTCTGAGAAATTAACCCTTACAGTGCCGGAATTGTTGTCTGCTAGACTGATTTTGGTCTGCTTCAAGTTTCAGAATGGACGTTTGTTCAATGTCTTTGTAAAAACAGGGTGTCAAACAGAACTAAATATTTTGATAAAACCTTAAATACAACAGAAAAACAACAAATGCAAGCAATAAAGCATAGAGAAAGTAAATACTGATGTATCACATGCGTATAACAATAATATGGGCAAAAGAGCTCATGAAGGAGCCTTCTGCATTACTCCCGACCTGCATCAAGCTGGCATGGGGGGGGGGGGGGGGGTACGCATGCTTAATGTATTTCTGCTGCAGATTAATAATATGACCCGATACATACTGAACGTGTGCTTCTTATTGGACAATTTGCTGTGATTGAAATGTAGTGGTGTTGGGGGGAAAAGTGAAAATTGGAACATTTACCATATATAATAAGGACTTATTAATACACCACTATAACCAAAGAAGATATTTGGAAGGATCATTTTGGAAAAAGAATTTTAAAAAAATTAAACAGGAAAAGTGAGTTAAATGACACCCTTTTTGCATATTTTCAGGAAAAAAATAAAGTTTTATTTAACTATTAACCCTTTCGCTGCCAAACTCTGTCGTCTGCTACAAATTTTCATTATTTTGATTTTCTTCATTTTTGTTTCAGAAACATAGTAATAGTAACAAACAGTTTGGATCCTGATGAGACGCCGAGTTACTCCGCGTCTCATCTGGATCCAAACTTTTTGCATAGGTAATCACAGATCCGGCATTGGCAGCGAAAGGGTTAAAGTGAAATTGGAACATTTTATAATATAATAAGTACTTATTGGTACACCAACAGGATTAAAGAAGATATTTTGAAGAACAAAATGTTTTTTAAACATCTGTAAAAGTGAGGTTATATAACACCTATTTTTGCATATTTTCAGGTAAATTTTAAAGTTTTATTTAACGTTTAATCGCTGTTTAACATTTATGAAATACACTATGACCTTTACTTAAAAACTTTATAAAAATAATTGCTGGAAATTGTTAAACAATATAGATTTAATCAATGTTTGATATGAAGGTCAAATTGAAAGGAGGTAAACAAACGGCCATTGCTGGAAATACCTTAAACCACATACCGGTATATAGAAATATACAAAATTGAGAAAGAATGTTACATAATTGTGGGACGTGGTACTTAATATACTCCATACATGGCAAATAATAATACAAAATACAGTAAAACCTCTCTATAACAGCCACTAAATTACATCAAGTATTTTGACTGTACACATATGAATGTAACTCTTGCAATTTCAATGATAATTTTGTAATTCTTTCGACTATTGAAAGCCAATATATTTTACTATCAAATAAATATAATCATCTGACGGTAACTTATGCACAATTATCAATCCAACAACGTTTTTCTTAAAATTTCACGTGTTTTCTGGGTCATTAACAAACGTTCGTTCGCCCCGGTTTCACTATATCATAGCCATAACCTGGCGATTTTCAGTTAAAAAGATGGCGTGGTTCAATAAAACAACCCAATTATATCACCAATCTCCATTTGTTTTGTCCTCTTAATAAGTAAGCAACTAGCAACAGCGGCCTTTCCGTCTGTCGTTATGTTTCTATTTCGGATGGTGCCATTTTGCAATAAATTTGAATGGAGCCATTTCTTTGGATGAGCGAAGGAAAAGTTGGGAAATACGTGACGTCACGTACAATGGCTCCTTCCTCGACAATTTGAAGCAAACTGACAAAACTCGCTAGTTTTACATCATTTTTTTTATGCTGGGGACTAAAAAATAGGAGGTGGGTGATAGAATTGATTCGTTTTATTGAACCACGCCATTTTTTAAACCTCAAATTGCCAGGTTATTGCTGTGATGTAGTGAAACCGGAGTGAACGAACGTTTGTCAATGACCCAAAAACACGTGAAATTTTGAGAAAATCATTGTTGGATTGATACTTGTTCATAAGTTACCGTTATAAGATTATATTTATTTGATAGAAAAATATATTAGCTTTCAATACCCGAAAGAATTACGAAATTATCATTTAAATTGTAAGAGTTACAGTCATTTGTACTCGTGGTACACGGATATCCGTTCTGCTAGTTGAAACCCTTGTTATTATATAGTACATATAGACCCCCATTAAGCGGTCCAGACCCCTGTGCAAAAAATAGACGTTTCTGACACGCGCAATGATTGTGGCAAGTGAACATGTGTAGCGAATCTATTGTAAAGAAATGTAAACAAACCCAAAAAAACTTTATTGATCTTTTTAACGACGAAAAATAACATATATAATACATTACCGTACATTACAGAAAAGTACATGTGACCGATCTTAAATTTTGTCGAGATCAAAATAAGGTTGACATTACGCGTGATGTTGGATAATCAAAACTTAAAATACCAACTTTCAGTACATCGTTTTCCGCCATCTTGGAACTACAGCGACCAAGCCCTGTGGCGTTGTTCGACTATAATTCAGGAGAAAGTTCACATTACGTAAAATTTACTCGCTACTGCCGCCGTTCATACCAAACTATCTATGGAAGACCGGTTCGCCGTGCTAAATGCGAAATGCTAAATGCGAAATACCCGTGCTTTAGGAAAAAGCTAGAATCTAATTAAAACCCAATCTTTGAAATGAAAACAAACGTTTGTCACCAAGTACAAGTCTATCTTTATCCCACTTTATAGAGATCAAAGCACTGTCTCGTGTGAAACGTGATATTTTGGTGGTTTCAGTCATTTGGCATTAAGCAACTTGCATTTAGCAAATCGCATTTTGCAAATCGCATGTAGCATTTCGCTTTTAGCATTTTGCATATCGCATTTTGCATGGCGAGAGGTTCACAGAGATTATGATAACAGTTTAATATACTATTTCGACGCACGAAGAAGAAAAATAGATAGTACTGTATGTATATTGGAAAAAGATACAAATCTCGCCTTCTAAATTGACTTATTCAGTTTAACCATTCAATACAATGTGATTAGCAATTGCATTTAAAAGTCCCCAAATAGCAATTGGCATTTGTCATTTAGCATTTGTCATTAAGCATTTCGTATTTTGCATTTCGCAAATCGCATTTAGCATTTCGCATTTAGCATGGCGCACCGGCCTTCCATAACTATCAAAATGTGGTAATTATTGTTCGAACGATAGACCGAAGTGACGTCATTCCAAGAAGATCCTAGATATGGCCGATTTCACATTTGACAAGCCCTTTGCACGGGAAAATCTTGGAAACGCCTGTTTTGGGGCGTTGATTAAACCCACTAATACCCAACCGGTTGTATCCATTGTTTGACAAAGTGACATGCGTGCTTCACATGACCGACAACCTATAGTTATCTTGACTTGATCGGTGCTGTTTCTTTTGCGTTTTAGTTATACACTACAAAATACGTGTTTTAAAAGGCAGACGAAACGGTTGGTTACATTTTGAGATTGTAATCGTTGTCTTTATTGCTATGTGGGCTAATTTAAAGTTTATGATGTATGAACTTTCAATGATTATGGAATTGATAGAGACCTAGAACGTACACTGCTTTACAGTGCCCGTTTAGAACATTTAATAATTGATATGATAAGTCTGTCAACTGTCCGCTTTTACATTTCGTGCATTATTTTGTTTATTCATTTGCACATGAATATTTATTAGCTGATTTTTATAATGGCATATTTTCACAATGTCATGAGTGTTTGGTATCGGAAGAAACTGCATAGTCAGTGCTATTATAACTTCATAAGCAAACAGAGCAGTTCCTCATCAGACGGCTCCTACTGGGCCCTCTGATCTGGGTCTCCTCTGTTTGCAAAGGGATAAAAGGCATACCCTGGTGATATGGTACAGGTAGGCATTGATCATATGATGCATGTAGACCTTGGTCATATGATTGTAGGTCCTGCACATATAGTGTATATAGGTCCTGATCATATAGTGTATGTAGGTCCTGTACATATACTGTATGTAGGTCTTGATCATATAGTGAATGTAGGGCCTGATCATATAGTGTATGTAGATCCTCTACATATAGTGTGTGTAAGTCCTGATCATATAGTACAGGTAGGCCCTGATCATATAGTGTATATAGGTTCTGTACATATAGTGTATGTTGGTCATGTGCATAGAGTGTATGTAGGTCCTGTACATATAGTGTATGCAGGGCCTGATCGTATTGTGTATGTAGATCCTGTACATATAGTGTATGTAGGTCCTGATCATATAGTGCATGTAGGTCATGTTCATATGATTGTAGGTCCTGATCATATACAATATGTAGGCCCTGCTCATATAATGCATGTAGGGCCTGATCATATGATTGTAGGCCCTGATCATATAGTGTATTTAGGCCCTGCTCATATAATGCATCAAGGTCATGATTATATGATTGTAGGCCCTGATCATATAGTGTATGTAGGTCATGATCATATAATATATGAAGGTCATGATCATATAGTGTAAGTAGGTCCTGATCACATAGTGTATGTAAGTCCTGATCAAATAGTGCAAGTAGGTCCTTGTCATAGAGTGTATGTAAGTCCTGCTCATATAGCGTATGTAACCCTGGTCATATAGTGTATATAGTGTATGTAGGTCCTGCACTCATTGTGTATGTATAGGTCCTGATCATATATTGTATGTAGGTCCTGATCGTATAGTGCATGTAGGTCCTGGTCATATAGTGCACGTAGGTCATGATCATACATCAATGTAGGTCCTTGTCATACAGTGTATGTAGGTCATGATCATATATTGTATGTAGGTCCTGGTCATATAGTGCATGTAGGTCCTTTGCATAGAGTGCAATTAAGTCCTTGTCATGTAGTGTATGTAGGTCCTTGTCATATAGAATATGTAGGTTTTGATCATATAGTCAATGTAGGTGCTGATCATATAGTGTATGTAGGTCCTAGTAATATAGTGTATGTAGGTCCTGATTATATATAGTATATGTAGGTCCTGGACATATAGTGTATGTCGGAGAGGACTGAGACAAAACAGCTCCTAGTAGAGCTGTTGGACCTGGGTCTACTCTGCTTGCTCGGACTGATTATAGGATATTAACGCTTTCCTCCAAATGTAAACTTTTCTGTGCCTTTGCAAGCAGGGAAGACCCAGACCAGACGACTCCTATAGCAGCTGGCTGATCAGGGTCTGCCGATTGTCTGCCAATGATGTAACAAAGATATGAGTTTATAGTCTCTACCATTGTTCAAATATCATGTGTTCAGTTGACATATTATAATCTATAATGTATACTGATTGTTATCCATGATATCAATATTTCTAGCATGAGACTGTTCAATGTATTCATGGAGCAAATGGTTAAGTACATGTACTTGTAAGTACTTGCTGATACTCAATTTGATGGAAAGTTATTATCCATGGAGCAAATTTAAGGTTAAGATTACTATACGGCTAAAGTTCGTTTTTGTTCTGATACTACATGTAATATGACTTTTCGGACTCTAGTCCTTATGGCTAAAGTACCTCTCTAAAATTTATATTTAAAAGAAAAAATGGTGCATTTGTGGAAAATTAGTCAAATTTATATAAAAAAAAATCTAAATAGCATATTGTATTTGACAATATTTAATTCTTAGAAACAAAGTTAATAATCTTAAAAAACATGCTAAGGAACGGTTTTATAACTCACTTGAAATTAATCTTACCAATCTCGAAACTAATGACAAAAAAGGGTTTTTGGAAAATAATTCGTCACTTTGTAAATAGTGCTGATGCATCATGCATACCACCTTTATGTTTTTTCTAATGAGGATGATAATCATATTCAAATTTTACCACTGATGCAGAAAAGGCAAATTGTCTCAATAATTACTTTACATCAATCTCACGAATTGACGAAATTAATGCCCAGCTTCCTACTGTATCCTTTAAGACACATAGTAAATTACCCGAGATCACTATATCAAAAGAGGAAATTGAAGAATTAATCAAATTACTACCTGTCAACAAGGCATGTGGTCCAGATCTTATTACTCACAAAATGTTAAAGGGATGTACATCTGCAGTTTCAGTACCTTTACTTATACTATTCAATAGATCACTCACTGAAGGCACTTTTCCCGACGCCTGGAAAATTGCACATATTACTCCAATTTTTTAAAAAGGGGACGAATCTACACCTTCTAATTATAGGCCCGTTTCACTACTCAGTTGTGTTGGCAAACTGTTTGAAAGACTTGTGTTTAAAAACATTTATAATTTCTTACTTGATAACAATGTCTTATATAAATACCAGTCAGGTTTTCTACCAAATCATTCAACTGTATACCAATTGATTGATATATATCACCATATCTGTCAAGGGTTTGAAAATAACCAATTTTCTTGTATGTTTTTTTTTGGTGATATTTCTAAAGCCTTTGACAGGGTGTGACACAAAGGCCTTATATTTAAGCTTTATGAAAATGGCATTGATGGTAAACTTCTTGACTGGATTTCTAATTATTTGCAGAAAAGACACCAAAATGTTGTTCTTCAGTCAGGAACATCTACTTTACAGTCTATTTCTGCTTGTGTGCCTCAGGGCTCTGTTCTCGGTCCGCTATTTTTTCTCATTTACGTCAATGATATAACTGATTCACTCCTAAGTCTTACAAGACTGTATGCGGATGACAGCTCCCTCTTTTGTTCAGCTTCTAATGTTCAAGATATTGAAGGGATGCTGAATCATGACCTACAGCAAATTTCTGTTTGGTCAAAGCAATGGCTTGTCAAATTCAATCCTGACAAAACAGAAGCTGTACTATTCTCTCTAAAAAAAGGATGGTATTAATCCCAGACTGATTTTTGAGAACACTAACATAAATTTTGTAGACTGTCATACACATTTAGGGTTAACACTTAAACATAATGGCCAGTGGTCAGTCCACATTGAAAATATTTTGAGTACTGCTTCTAAAACGCTAAACATCATGAGAAAAATAAAATTTACCCTCTGAAGAGCCGCTTTAAACCAAATATTTTTTATCATATATTAGACCAATATTGGAATATGCTGCTATATTTGGGACGGCTGTACTCAAAACGACACTGAGTCCTTGGAAAAAATACAGAATGAAGCTGCACGAATAGTCACCGGTCTAACTAGATCTATTTCTCTAGCTAATCTCTATAGAGAATGCGGATGGGAGTCTTTACATAAAAGAAGGGAAAGACAAAAATATTGTTTCATGTACAAAGCTTTTACAGAATCAGTACCATCATATATAAGAGATATAATTCCACCACAAATAAGAGACATTACACATTATGAACTTCGAAACAGGAACGATCTCGAATCTGTCCAAACCAGGACCTCAATATTCAATAAATCATGTATTCCATCTTCAGTAAAATTGTGGAACAATTTAGATACTGATATAACACAAAGCACATCAATATCTAGTTTTAAAAACTCAGTAAAATCATTTTCAGACTGTTCTACTATTCCTCGTTATTTTTATTTTAGTCTTAACAGATATTTATCAATCATGCATGCCAGAATTAGGAACAACTGTAGTGATCTAAATGAAGATCTATACCACAACCATCTTAGGTTTGATCCATGTTGCTCATGTCAAAATAGTCCAGAGAATGCATCTCATTATTTCTTTAAGTGCAGACTTTATACTGCTCAACGAATACAACTATTTCATGAAACAAGGGCACTACATCCATTAAATACTGATCTACTGCTTTTTGGTGATAAGGCCTTGTCTTATGAGCAAAATTGTGTTTTATTTGAAGCAGTTCAACATTATATACTGAGGTCGAAAAGATTCAGTTACTGATAATCTAATATATATTTATATTTTTACAGTTCCTTTAATACATTGACATTAACTGGCTCCTTACCAATTCCCTTAATTGAGTCATTTTGTCGGCCCTGTAAAACTTTACCGGTTGTAACATAGCCAATGAAGAAAAGGGATAGTATTTGTGTGAAAAGGCCCCTTCGTCTTCATTTTCCTATTTCCCATTGGTTTACCCTGCAGACTGAGCACCTCTCTCTCTCTCTCGCTCTCTCTCTCTTCATCTCTCTCTCTTTCTCAATTTCTCTGAAGTTTTCAATCTTTCCCTCACCTACTCACTCTCTCTCACTCTGATCCTTTGAATTTATATGCTTATATTTGCGTGACTGTCATTTTACTTTGTACTATATTATTCCATTCACTGTAGGGGAAGGGCTTTATCTACGTTGGAAGAACTTGTTGCCCAACCCCCCATTTCTGGATAATATGAAATAAAATATGTTTAAACTATATAGTGTATGTAGGCCCTGATCATATAGTGTATGTAGGTCTGGTCACAAAGTGTTTGTAGGTCCTGCACACATTGTGTATGTATAGGTCCTGATCATATATTGTATGTAGGTCCTGTACAGATGGTGTATGTAGAGCCTTGTGATATAGTGCATGTAGGCCCTGATCATACAGCTGAAGGTCCAGGACATATAGAGCATGTTGGTACTGATCATAAAGTTTATGTAGGTCCTAATCATATAGTGTATGTAGGTCTTGATAATGTAATGTATGTATGCCCTGATCATATAGTGCAACTAGGTCATTGTCATACAGTGTATGTAGGTCCTGATCATATAGTGTATGTAAGCCCTGATCATATAGTGTATGTAGGCACTGATCATATAGTGTATGTAAGTCCTGGTCAAATAGTGTATGTAAGCCCTGATCATATAGTGTATATAGGCCTAGATCATATAGTGTATGTAGGTCCTGAACATATGATACATGTAGGCCCTGATCATATAGTGTGTGTAGGCCCAAATCATATAGTATAGGTAGGCCCTGATCATATAGTAAATGTAGGTCCTGATCATATAGTGTATGTAGGTCCTGATCATATAGTGTATGTAAGCCCTGATCATATAGTGTATGTAGGCACTGATCATATAGTGTATGTAAGTCCTGGTCAAATAGTGTATGTAAGCCCTGATCATATAGTGTATATAGGCCTAGATCATATAGTGTATGTAGGTCCTGAACATATGATACATGTAGGCCCTGATCATATAGTGTGTGTAGGCCCAAATCATATAGTATAGGTAGGCCCTGATCATATAGTAAATGTAGGTCCTGATCATATAGTGTATGGAGGTCCTGGACATATGGTGTATGTAGGTCCTGATCATATAGTCCATGTAGGCCCTGATCATATAGTGTATGTAGGTCCTGATCATATAATGTATGCAGGTCTTATTCATATAGTGTATGTAGGTCCTGTTCATATATTGAATGTAGGTTCTGATCAAATAGTGTATGTAGGTCCTTGTCATACAGTCCACGTAGGTCCTGATCATATAGTGTATGTAGGTCCTGATCATATAGTGCATGTAGGTCCTGATCATAAAGTGTATGTAGGTCCTTGTCATACAGTCCACGTAGGTCCTGATCATATAGTATATGTAGGTCCTGATCATATAGTGTATGTAGAACCTGATCATAACGCCACCGTAGGTACATGACATAGTGTATGTAGGTCCTGATCATATAGTGTATGAAGGGCCTGATCATATAGTGTATGTAGGCCCTGAACATACAGTCACTGGATGTCCAGGAAATATAGTGTATGTAGGTCCCGATTATATAGTGTATGTAGGTCCTGTTCATATATTGAATGTAGGTTCTGATCAAATAGTGTATGTAGGTCCTTGTCATACAGTCCACGTAGGTCCTGATCATATAGTGTATGTAGGTCCTGATCATATAGTGCATGTAGGTCCTGATCATAAAGTGTATGTAGGTCCTTGTCATACAGTCCACGTAGGTCCTGATCATATAGTATATGTAGGTCCTGATCATATAGTGTATGTAGAACCTGATCATAACGCCACCGTAGGTACATGACATAGTGTATGTAGGTCCTGATCATATAGTGTATGAAGGGCCTGATCATATAGTGTATGTAGGTCCTGAACATACAGTCACTGGATGTCCAGGAAATATAGTGTATGTAGGTCCCGATTATATAGTGTATGTAGGTCCTGATCATAAAGTGTATGTAGGTCCTGTGTATATAGTGTACACTGTATATAGGTCCTGATCATATAGTGTATGTAGGCCCTGATCACACAGTCAATATATGTCCAGGACATATAGTGTACACAGGTCCTGGTCATATAGTTTATTTAGGTCCTGATCATATAGTGTATGTATATCCTTGTCGTAAAGTGTATATAGGTCCTGATCATAGAGTTTATGTAAGCCCTGGTCATGTAGTGTAAGTAGGTCCTGATCATATAGTGTATGTAAGTCCTGGTCGTACAGTGTATGTAGGTCTTGGTCATATAGTGTATATAGGTCCTGATCATATAGTGCATATAGGTCCTGATCGTATAGTGCATATAGGTCCTGATCATATAGTGCATATAGGTCCTGATCGTATAGTGTATGTAGGTCCTGATCATATAGTGTATTTAGGTCCTGGGGATATAGTACAGGTACGCCCTGATCATATAATATATGTAGGCCCTGATCATAAACATGCGATGTAGTGTATGTATGCGCCTAGTTATAGTCTACTTTCAGTCCGAAGGACGGCTCAGCCGGCTTAACATTTACTCCTATTGTCATTGGGTCATTCGCCTACAATATTGAGCACTACTAAGATATGGTGCAATCATTCAGTCAAGCGAGTTACAACTAGACCACTGCACACCACATATAGGGTCCTGATCATATAGTGTACGTAGGCCCGGTCATATAGTACAGGTAGGCCCTGATCATATAGTATATGTAGTCCCTAATCATATAATATATGTAGGCCCTGATCATACAGCCCATGTAGGTTCTGATAATATGGTTTATGTAGGTCCTGATCATATAGTGTATGTAGGTCCTGATCATATATTGTATGTAGACCCTGATATTATAATATATGTAGGTCCTGATCATACAGCCCATGTAGGTTCTGATAATATGGTTTATGTAGGTCCTGATCATATAGTGTATGAAGGTCCTGATCATATAGTGTATGTAGGCCCTGATCATATAGTGTATGTAGACCCTGATCATATAATGTATGTAGACCCTGATCATATAGTGTATGTAGACCCTGATCATATAATATATGTAGGTCCTGATCATATAGTGTGTGTAGGTCCTAATTATACAGGCCATACAGATCCTGATTATACAGGCTATGTAGGTCCTGATCATACAGCCCATATATATCCTGATCATACAGGCCATATAGATCCTGATTATACAGGTCTTGTAAATCCTGGTTATACAGGCCATGTAGATCCTGATTATACAGGCAATGTAGATCCTGATCATATAGGCCATGTCGATCCTGATCATATAGGCCATGTAGATCCTGATCATACAGGCCACGTAGATCCTGATTATACAGGTCATATAGATCCAGATTATACAGGCCATATAGATCCTGATCATACAGGCCATATAGATCCTGATTTTACTCTCTCCCGATCTCGCTAGGATGAGCCTAGTTTACTCTACTATCGTCTGCTGCATTTACATTTACATTGTCCATTATTTCTCCTCAAAGTACAGCCAGGGTGTCAAACAGTTTGGGTCCTGATTACACGAATGATTTAGAAAATATGCATAAACATTTTGAATACAGTTGTGATACCAAATGACTCAGGTCAATAGAGTTTACTCCCCTGGTCATTCGCCTACATTATTGAGCACTGCTAACATGGCGCAATCATGCAGCCGCAGTACCAGCTAGTGATCAGTATTTTAACCCTTTGGAGGAGAGGATGTGCGGCTGTGAGACACTGAAAAGCGTCTCTGAAATTTCCGGGAGGAACCGGACCTCCAGATTGATAGTCAAACGCGTTACCACTAGCACACACTAGCACACCACAGTTGCGGAATGACTCGAGTTAACAGGTGTGATGTCGAGTTGTCGACTGACTCAATTCAATACAGTTGCGACGCGGAGTGACTGCAGTTTGTAGATGTGATGTTCAATAGTTGAAGATCTGTGTTTCTTTAATTTCTAAAATAGCTACAATTTTCCACCTTTCATATTTCAGTATACCTGTTTTGTCCATGAATATTCAGTAAGTATTAAGATTTAGAATACACATGGAACAGGGAAGGGGTAAAGTTTGGTACGTTTGGTATTTCCATCTACAATGGTATAGAAGATATGATCCGAAAAAACACTTTTTCTAAAATATAGGTCAAAGGTCAATGTCATGGTCACACAGACTTAAAAATAGCATACAACATTGCGCCTTCCCAAGATACTTTAACACACCAAGTTTAGTATTCCAGATTAAGTAGTACAGGAGATTTGCTGCCCGGACGGACACGTGGACACACGGACGCACAGAGGGACAGTGCAATTACTGTATGCCTCACCAAAGCCTAGCTTTAGGGGCATAAAAATACTAAAAAATATTTACATATGAAAAACATTTACAGGAAACAATTCCTTAACAAAGGCTAAAGTCAAAATTAGATAGTGGAGTAATGCTGGACAAAAATGTTGCACAAAACTCGGAACTACATGAGATTTTTGTAATGTTCAGTCCTGCATTATGGTTTCGCCCAAAAATATCTGGATGCCTTGGCCGTGTTTGAGAGGTTTTGTTGTGTTTGCGTTTTTATTATGTAAAGCTACTTTGTAATAAATAGTTATATTTTGTGTTCAACTAGTCACCAGCTACAGCTGACGGTTATTCAGTTGTTGTTGGCCTCATTTTATCAGCCATTTTTGTAAGTGTGGAATACTAACGGGGTGACGTATAAATGTGTTACCCTTACACCACATCGTCTAGTGATTCTGCTAAATTCACTAGCATTAACGGGAAATCCCAACGAAGGGCGAACTCAAAAGGGTGTAAATGTTCATTTCCGTAATACACGTTTAAATACTTAATGAAATCAAGTAATGACAATAAAAACAAAATTTCTTGAAATCTAATTGCAATTATACAGCATCAGTATAATATTTGATTTTAATTCATATAAACATGTTGAATTCGTTTTCATTAATGGCAGAATAGAAGATTTTTGTCATATAGATATGTGCATATAAAATTAAAATACAAAAGCATCATACGGAGTTAAAACAGTGATAAATGGGTACCCGTAATAAATATTGAAAAATATAAGTTTCGTTAATTTTAAAATAGATAAGCTAACAAAAAATGCAGCAGTCGGCATTTATAGGAGCACGGGACCGCAGTAAATCATGTGCAAAATTCAATTCCGTCGGCGGCCCAATAACTCTGAAAATAGAGACATAAGTTAGTTTTGAAGACAAATACTTAGCAAGTGCTTAGTATACTTAAGTATCGAATTAATCATTCTGGTTTCTAAGTGGAAGGAGGGGTCTTTCAATTTCTTCTCAAAATATCAGCATTAAATTGTCTGAATCTCGGTAGGATGTCGAGTTACTCGGCGTTTTTTTCTAGTTCAAAACAGGTTTTGCATTTTTTTGCGTAAGCAATGAATACAAAGGTAGTATTCTCACGTCGATCCCATGCTTAACCCTTTCCCTGTTCTATATTTAGGCCATTTTTCAGTACCTACAGAATATTCATTAACAAAATAGTTATAAAGAAATATGGAAGGTGGAACATTATAGACATTTTAGAAAGTAAAGAAACAGATCTATCAAACTCTATTAGCAAACAGAGTAGACCCTGATCAGACGGCTCCTCTGGGAGCCGTCTGATCTGGGTCTACTCTGTTTGCAAATGCGTGAAAACACGTTTATATGAGGGAAAGGGTTGACATACATGCCTGACAATTGCAATTCCGCAAAGCAGTCTAGTGCAATTTATTGACATGCATTCGATAGATACAAAAGGCATTTATTAACATGGCATCTGGAAACAATCAAGGTATACCATTTCTGACATGAAATTGCTTCGTAACGGTAGCTTTGGTTTAGTATGTGCAAACAAAATCCACAAAATATGGTAATTGTAAAAAGTGCGCACGAATATACACTAACACTAAAGAATTTCTTAACCCTTCTCTCGCTGAATTTTAATATACATTTCTCCTTCTTTACCCATGCCCTGTTGTATAATTACATATATCTTCACTGTGCACAAGTATTTCGCTGTGCAATCACTGCTGTGGATTGCACTGGTTGCACAATCAACTTGTAAATAGTGCAGACCCTGATGAGACAGCTCCTACTGGAGCTTCTCATCTGGGTCTTCAGTATTTACAGGTAGGTATATTGACGTGAATAGCATGCGAAGGGTTAAGTCAGAATGCAATGGACATTTGAGTAAGAAATGAAATTCATCCTCTAAAGTGTTACATAACTGGCATTTCCTATCCAGTCTATAAAACAAGAGGACCATGATGGCCCTGATATCGCTCACCAGACAATCAGAGGAGAAGACTTTCGAACGTTTCACTATATGTTTCTATAGAAAACTGACCACCCCTGGGGCATGGCCATTAGTTTGACCCCAGGGGCGTAATTTATATAACTTTTGTAGAGGACCCGAACATGATGCTATGTGCCAAATATGAAAACTGAGACCCTTCCAGTTTCAGAGGAGAAGATTTTCGAAGTTTTACTATATGTTTCTATAGAAAACAAGGCACCCCTGGGGCGGGGCCAATTTTGTCCCCAGGGCATAATTTATATAAATTTTGTAGAGGACCTGCAGATGATGCTATATGCCAAAGATGAAAGCTGAGAACCCTGTAGATTCAGAGAAGAAGATTTTTAAAGGTTCAAATTGTTGACGACAGACGACAAACGACGGGGACGACGGACATCAGGCGATCACAAAAGCTCACCGTGAGCACTTTGTGTTCTGGTGAGCTAAAAGGGGATATTTGTTGCACCATGGCAGAAAGTTGAATCAAACCCTGATCGCTTCTCCAAGTGATGACCCGGTCAATAAAAGCGTCAACTCTTTCGCTGCTAATGTCACATCTGTAAGTTCCTATGCAAACAGTTTGGATCCAGAAGAAACGCCAAGTAACTCGGCTTCTCATCAGGATCCAAACTGATTATTTGTTTGACTAATTTTTAAATAAAAAATGAAGAAAAATAAAATATGAAAATTGTAGCAGACGACTAATTTTGCACACGACTAAATTCGACGAGAAAGTTAAAATGCGTCTCTGCGGAATGAAGCATTAAATTCTTGCATTCCTTAAAATTGCCAAGCGTACCACTGACGGGTGTTATATACGTGTAGTTAACTGCAAGCACAGCCAACAGGTGTTCGGCGCGTGCTACCTCCCACCCCCTCTACCCCCTATGATATCATAGCCTATGATATATTTTGACACCGAGAGGCGTTTGTCAGAAACTGATTGTTAATCTATATTATGATGATTTGACCATATGTATGCATGTTTTAGTGTCTTTTATTCATTTTGTTTTGGGTTGTAGAGAGGTGGGGGGGGGGGGGGGGGGGGTTTGTTAGCACGCGCCGAACACCTGTGGCACAGCCTATGTATTTATGGAGCGGTATTTGGGTCTAAATTATAGTTGTGATTTTACTAAGTTTATACTGTTATCTACATATACATATATATGCTAGTTGTTAGTTTAGATATAAATCTCATTTCGATGTTGTTAAATACAATTTATCGATTTAAACTTCTATTTTAATTGTTTTGTTTTTTCGTAATAATTTGAGTTGAAACATTTAGCTTTTAGCGGTAAGAATTAAGAATATAAAATGAAGAATATAGAATGAGGTATGTAGAATAAGGCGGTTAGCTTCTGAGATTGCGAATGAAATATAATATTTTTTTGAAAAACGGAAAAGACAATTAAAATAGAAGTTTAAATTGATAAATTGTATTTAACAACATCGAAATGAGATTTATATCTAAACTAACAACTAGCATATATGTAGATAACAGTATAAACTTAGTAAAATCATAACTATAATGTTGACCCAAATACCGCTCCATATGTATTATGTATAAGATGTATTATGCGCATTTTTCGTATTAACCAATCAACACCAGAAGCTGTACAGGTATACATACAATGAAAATAATGCTAACAACCGATTTTCCGAAAGGAGATATTTGTTCAATTAAATATTATCGCTATCCGAATACTGCTAAATTCTTAAAAAGGAGCCTCCTTTTTATTAGGGAGATTTTGTACGGAAATCAGCGGACATCTTCGGCCAAATTCTGAATGACTTCGATTCTATTTCGGAACAACGCTTTGAATATTAATTAGGTTGTTACCACATGTACAATGGCTGACACTGGTTGTTGGCCTACTTAAAAGATTGTATTCAGGAAAATAAGGCAATACGCCCATCTTACCACATACCATTCAATGGTGTCAATCAAATATAACGGTCAAAGGGAGGTAACTCATACAAGTACATCGAATGATTATTTCCGGTATGTAAAATTTTGAATCTTACGACAGATTTCGGCCAATGGCGAAGGCTGTTCCGTTGGTTTCTGTAGCAATCCATTTTTCTAGTTTTTTTGACACAACCATTTACTGGCCGTGCTGTATAGCGTTAAAGAAGTGTTAAGGTATATAGATTCCAATTCTGAAGTCAGTTCGAAACGCAAAATTTGCGGAAATTTGCGCAGCATAACAGACCCCTATCTATGGGTTAAATAGTCCCACTGCCACGTGGGTAACTAGGGATAGTACATGGCTAAGGGAGTTAACCCTGAAAGAAAATCCGGAGTGAAGCCTCGCAGGCGGTTGCTTGTTAAACCCTGACAAGTTCCCGGCAACTTCTGCATCTGGATCCATCTCTAGCTGTCTCGACATTGTTTTGCCACTAGGTCAATATGTATCTAGACGAGAGAGTGAGGTTGGTGAGTGCGCAACACTTCTTCACTTAAATCAAATTCTCTGCGCAAGTCATACTCACCTCACGACACATCACACGGCACCATATACCTCTTCTCAAGTCCTGTGGCGATTGGCAAACGGCGAAGCAGTAGGTGTGGATACACTGGGAGCTGTAGTTGTGACCCTCCACACAGGCGGCCCAGGACACTGGTCGTCAGCTATTGACCGAGACAGCGGTAGCTCCCGGCAACATCTTGGACGACTGAGCAGCCCTTTTCAGGAATGCACTGCTCACCTCCATAGAATGAGGAAGGGATTAGAAAAGGTGTCCTCAAAATTGCCTGTCTCAACACACCAGGGCCAGTTTACCGCAACTGGCAGGGATCCCCATCAAGCGGTCGAAACAAAAACAGAAAATCGAAAACGAAGATGGTACCAATAACTTTTGGTGCATGGAATGTACGGACTCTTCTGGGCAGGGAGTCATCTGAAAGACCAGAACGCCGAACTGCACTGGTTGCAAAGGAACTGTCAAGATACAAGATAGACATCGCTGCATTGAGTGAGACACGTCTTGCCGAAGAGGGACAGCTGAAGGAGTCTAAAGCAGGTTATACCTTCTACTGGACTGGACAGGGGAAAGAGAAGCGCCGTGAGGCTGGAGTTGGATTCGCCATCAGTAACGACATTGCTGGAAAGTTGACAAGCCTCCCAAAGGGTGTGAACGACCGCCTCATGACGCTACGCTTACCTCTAACTGGAAAGAAACATGTCACCATCATCAGTTGCTACGCACCGACAATGACCAACCCGGAGGACATCAAAGATAAATTCTACGAAGAGTTGGACAGTCTGATTGCATCAACACCCAAGCAAGACAAACTAGTCATCCTCGGTGACTTCAATGCACGCGTGGGGACTGACGGCCAGGCATGGAGTGAGGTCATTGGGAACAATGACATTGGAAACTGTAACAGCAACGGTCTGCTACTTCTCAAACTGTGTATAGAGCATGGACTTCTCATCATTAACACAATGTTCCAGCTACCAACTAGGAATAGAACCACATGGATGCACCCACGATCCAAGCATTGGCATCTCGTCAACTGTAATAGTGAGGTCGATGTGCGGGGCTGATTGCTGGACTGACCACCGCCTTGTTCTGTCAAAGATGAATTTTTACGTACTGCCACCAAGAAGGCCCCAGGGTAAGAAGGCCCCAAAAGGCTTAATGTCTCCAAACTCGCTGTAGACGACGTCAGGCACCGATTTGCTAGTGAGCTGGATGCAAAGCTGGAGTCATTAACACGCGACACATCTGACATAGAACAGGACTGGATGCTATTCAAGGAAACTGTTTATGATACCTCCATTAAAATACTTGGTCCCAAAACCCGCTATCACCAGGATTGGTTCGAAGAGAACAAGGATGAGATTGAGACGCTCCTGACAGAAAAGAACCGTCTGCAAAAGGTGTACCTACCTGTCCAACAAAAGCCCAGCAAATGCAACTGCCTTAAGTCAAGTCAAGCAGATTGTCCAAACAAGACTGAGACATATGAAGGAAACCTGGCTCAGCCTGAGAGCAGACGAAATCCAAGGATATGCAGATGCACACAATACCAAGCGGTTCTACGAGGCTGTTCAAACGCTTTACGGCCCTCAACCTTCTGGTACGTCACCAATCCTCTCGGCAGATGGGACGATACTACTCACTGAGAAGTCTGACATCTTAAACAGATGGGCAGAACAGGCCTTCAACTATAAACGACATGGCTATCGAACGACTCGCCCAAACCCCGATTGATCCTGATCTTGACAACCCTACTTCTCTGGACGAAACCATCAAGGCAATAAAGCAGATGTCGTCTGGGAAGGCTCCTGGAACAGATGCTATTCCTGCTGAAGTCTACAATACCTGTGGACCACCATCAATTCAGAAACTGACTCAGCTATTTCAATGTATGTGGGAGAAAGAAGCAATTCCACAGGAATTCAAAGACGCTTCTATAGTCCACCTTTACAAGCGGAAAGGCAACAGGCAATCCTGCGACAACCATAGAGGTATCTCCCAGTTCTCCATTGCAGGCTAGATTCTCGCCCGCATCTTATTGAATAGGTTACTCCGTCACCTAGAAAATGAAATGCTACCTGAAAGTAAATGTGGATTTCGTGCTGGTCGTGGCACTGTCAATATGATCTTTGCTGCGAAGCAACTCCAGGAAAAATGCCAGGAGCAAAATGCAGACCTCTACACAACATTTGTTGATCTCACCAAGGCCTTTGATACCGTAAGCAGGGCAGGACTGTGGAAGATCATGGCAAAGATTGGCTGCCCACAGCGATTTATCTCTATGGTACGTCAATTCCACGATGGCATGAACGCTCTTCAGCATGATGTTCTCTGTGATGCTTGCTGACGCCTTCTCCGAACCTGACCCTGGTGTTGATATCCGGTACAGAACCGACGGTGGAATCTTCAACTTAAGACGCTTGAAAGCAAAAACCAAGGTCCACTACAGGAGGATACGTGATCTTCTGTTTGCTGATGACTGTGCTCTCAATGCAACATCCGAGCATGACATGCAACTCAGCCTCAATAAGTTTTCAGATGCTTGCGATAACTTCGGACTCACAATCAGCACGAAGAAGACAGAAGTGATGTTCCAGCCTGCCCCAAACAAAGCATACACTGTACCACAGATCCTTATCAAGTCACAACCTCTAACAGCTGTAGATCAGTTCACATACCTCGGGAGTACACTGTCCAGGAATGTACACATTGATGATGAAGTGAATGCACGCATAGCAAAAGCCAGTGCTGCTTATGGTCGCAGAGGAATCTCCACAAAGACCAAGCTTTGCGTTTATAGAGCAGTTGTACTCACTGTGCTGCTATATGCCAGTGAAACATGGACTGTGTACCAGAGACACGCAAGGAAGCTAAACCACTTCCACCTTGTCTGCCTACGGAAAGTCTTAGGCATCAAATGGCAAGACAAAGTGCCAGATACTGAAGTCCTGGAACGCAGTAACATGAGCAGCATCCACACATTATTGCGTCTGGGGCAGCTTCGCTGAGCAGGCCATGTCCAGAGAATGCTAGCCTCACGTATCCCAAAACAGCTGTTCTTCGGGGAACTACAAACAGGCTCAAGATGTCATGGCGGACAAAAGAAACGCTTCAAAGACTCTCTCAAAGCCTCTTTCAAGCTGTTTGGCATCAACCCAGAGGAATGGGAGGAGCTGGCATTGAACCGCAATACTTGGCGCTCCGCCATCCACCTTGGGGCAAAGGCACATGAGGAGGGCCGCACTGATCACGCTGTACAGAAACCTGCAGACAGGAATTCACGATCCTCCCTCACAGCATCACCATCCAGTAGTCACCGTTGTTCAGTTTGCAGCCGTATATTCCGTGCCAGAATAGGACTGGTCAGCCATCTTCGTAAGCACACCAATCCAAATACAAGACATGAAGCTACTAGGAGATGAGGATGGACTTCTTCGAGATCGAAGGACGAACAACACATCACTACAGGTGGGCCGGTGTGAAGTATTTACCGCAGTGGCGTCTCCACGTCATCAGCGCTACGTACGAGTGAGTCACGCCTAGCCGCGGTCCCCGAAGAGGGGCGGGTCGTGTCTTTTTTCGCGTCGACGACGTGGCACGGAAAAAGTCCAGTCTCGGCGGAAATGCTGTGACCATATCGAGAGAAATATATTCCACGTCCGCGTTGTGGCATTGAAAAATCCCATAACACCCGAACCGTTTTCTAAAGAAGCGTACGTTAAAGATACAGAGTAACAGACGGAAATTTACCAACCTCCGTCGGAAATGACCTTCATGGGTTAGAGCATTTTTATTTCATACTACGGAATATAGTAATCAAGGCGCGGGACGTGCCGAGAGGACTATCTTTTGTAGTATGAAATAAACATATTGGCGCAATTGGTGAGTTTATTTACACGGGAGGGGTTCATCGGGGGTATCGAAAATTAGAAGAGCGTTCATCCTATTTTGCGAGGAAAGCACTTGAAACAGTCATCGTCTAACCTTTATCGTACCACTATCTCACACGAAAATCCTGATCGAATTCGCATGCTGAACACTGCGTATGCCCGCAGGAATTTAATGTGACAGGAATATCGAGTTCCATGCAAATTGTACACTCTCCCGCACCTCTCGACTCTGTGGTAGTTCCTTAAACTTTGGCGGAGATTCGATGCTGCGTCGGTATATCAGGGCAGAAACGTCGGTCTCGATATTTGACATCAGGGTCTCCGCGAGATGAGTCACCTCGCACACCACAAGCGATTACGCGAAGGTCTGAAAGGCAAGGGGACCTCTTTTCTGAATCACTGATAACAAGTTAACAACTGTCTGTTTTTCCCCTCGCAGTCCGTTTAGACTAGAGTTCTTCTCTCATTCTCAGAATGTTCCGTTCGATGAGAATTTCCACAACATTTGATATTTGGCCAGACGTTATGGAGCGAATGAGAGTCGAACTCTTTCTGATAGTGGTTCTGTGTAGGCCTATCTCTTCCATGAATGACTTACGATTGAGGCGGTAACTCGATGTATTTATACCCTAGACTATGAGGTGGTTGACAACTTGACGTGGAACATTTTTTCTCTCTATATAGTCACATTTCCGGTGGAGGCTGGTATCTTTCCGTCTACGTCTGAAAAGTACCGTTTAACGTACGCTTTTTAGAAAAAGGTTCGGGTGTAGTGGGATTTTTTCGTGATACATCATAGACATAGAATAGATCTACTTTTCTCTTGATATGGCCACGGCATTTCCAGCAAGTCTGGAATTTTTCAGTGCCACGTCGTTGACGCGAAAAAAAGACGCCCATGTTCTCGCTTGGTTAGACTACTAACTATAGCCGATGACTCACCCCTCTTTTGGGCCTCATAAAACATAACCAACCCATATGCGTATATGGCTGTGTAGTAAAACTTGGGGGGGGGGGGGGTTGTGCGTGCGTGAATGTCCGCGTGCCTTGTGTGCGAGACAGTGTGTGATGGTAATTTATTTGCCTGGAATTATTGCAAAATGATAAACTTACGAAGGGAATACATATCTAAACTGATTCAGCCAGAGAGGGCCCTGCAGATGATCTTTTGTTGAATATGGCATTTTGGATAAATCAAGGGCAGATAACTCTGGACATGGTGATCTCATTCAAACCAAAAACTATAGGTGTCTTCCTCTCATAATACTAAAGTGACAAAAGTTAATGGCATTTTGGATGAATCAAGGACAGCTAACTCGAGACATAGTGATCTATCTCAACCCAAAAACTACAGGTGTCTTCCTCTGATGATACGAGCTAAGCATACTGTGCCCTTAGCCTAATATGAAACCAATTTTGGAAGTACTATTTGAATTATCGCGTCACATCAAAAGTTGATGGCATTTTTTTTTATGAATCAAGGGCAGATAACTCTAGACAGTGATTTAATTCATCCCCAAAACTATTGGTGTCTTTCTCTGATGGTACTAAGCATATGCCCTCAATATGAAACCAATATGTGATGAACTGTTTGAGTTATCGCGTCATATCAAAAGTGTTGACAAACGTTGATGGCATTTTTTTAATCAAGGGCAGATAACTCTAGGCACGGTGATCTCATTCAACCCAAAAACTACAGGCGTCTGTGAATTACTGTTTGAGTTATCACGTCACATCAAAATTGTCGACGGACGGACGGACACAAAATGTGATCCCTATAGGGCTCCTGCATTTTCAATGCAGTGCCCTAATAATTCTACATATCTTTTATCCTTTGAACATTTACATAATTTAGATTAAATTCACAGCATTGGGCATGCATATGGAATGCGGTCGGGACATGCCAATTGCTAATTTGCCAAATGCCTTTTTGCTAGTTGCTAAATGCCAATTGCTAAGTTGCCAAATGCTAATTGCTTTTTGCCAGTTGCCATTTATTCTAGTTTCTTTTCTCTGAAGAGTGCTTGCTGGTTCCTGGCAAATTTGATGGTATGTTTAGTAGGTCAAGTACCGCCACCACATTGCATTTTTGGGATCCAGATCAGTGGTATGGAATGCAGATCGGGCCATTCCAATTACTAAATGCCAATTGCTTATTTACCAGTTGCTAAATGTCAATTGCTAATTTGCCAAATGCCAATTGCTAATTTGCCAAATGCTGAATGCCAGTTGCTAATTGCCATTAATTCGTTTCTTTTCTCTGAAGAGTGCTTGGCGGATCTAAGGATTAGACACATCGGCGGGCTTCATTCTACAATGTGGTGTGTATCCTTATCAAAACAGTAATACATATATACCCAATCTATGTACATCTGTAAGCGAAAAGAACATGTTCGTAAATTTTTCATTTGGCATTCCATACATGCAGTTAAAATTCTTATTAATGTTAATTGCAAGAACTATTTTTGGTGTGCTTCAAATTCTAATCTGATTTTACACATCTGGCGGTATAAGTAGCTATTTGCACTACTAAAAAAGGGGTGTTCGCGATTTTTTTTTTTTTTTTGGTTGGGTCAGAAAACCATCTTTTGGTATGTTTTAGATACTTATGACATGTGATTAAAAATAATGTATTTGCGATGGAGTTGTTGAGACATAGCATGCGAATGGCACTTGTGCTCATAGCCACATAACTATCAATCCGTGAGTACAGACAGACAGACGGACGGACAAGCGCCATACCATAATACGACAGAAGTTACCTTTGGGCATATAAAAACTGATGATCTCCAAGGACCAGAAATATAACACTGAGTATGATGTAATGGGCAACTTTTTACAGCCATCACACAGGAAAATGTTGTGAAGTACATACATTCTGTAAATAGTAGATACTTTGAAAGCAAAATCAGCAATGCAAAAAGAGAATTTCTGACTTGGTTTTCTGTCTGGAGTCTGTTCAAGAGTTGTTAAAAGTGCAACACTACTCACACCCCTAGCACAAGTTTAAGTCGTATTCAATTTTCATAAAGCATTGAAACTCATCAGCAAATAGAGCAGACCCTAATCAGACAGTTCCTACAGGAGCCGTCCAATCTGGGTCTGTTCTGTTTACAAACGCGTGGAGAAGCGTTGATATGAGGGAAAGGGTTAAAAGTATTTCAGGCTTATTGTGCACAAATGAGCTAAGAAATCAGTTTGTTCAGACTTTTATTTTAGATAAAAACACATAAAAGAATGATCATCTTTCCTACATCGGTATCTGTTTTATAGAATAACAAGTTATGGGAGCATTGAAAGCAATGTCATAGTCCCCTACTGTTTTAACTTTCCTGAAATTTTCTATGTCCAACGCCGGTAATTCCTTGAAAAATCAATGTAGTGTAAAAAATTTCAACCTTGATCTTAAATCATTATAATAAAGCCACATACAAAATGTCACTTTAACCCATTCCCTAATATTGACGCCTTTGCAAAAGTCACCTGTTGAAACCATTGTGATAAATAGAGCATTTGCTCCTATAGGAGCAAATGCTCTATTTATCACAATGGTTTCAAACTAAAAACTTCTGAAATTTTCCCTTTTTCTAGCTAATGCTCCTATTCGGTAGATTTATTTAAAGAGGTTGGATCTAAAAATAGCCTATGAGGTAATGGGTTAATATCTGTTAAGGTTTAGTTAATCCTAAACTTTCCTGAAATTTTCTAAGTACAACTGCTGTAATTCCATGAACAATCAACATCAGCATAACGAAATTAATTACAAAACATCACTTCAACATCTGCTAGGGTTTAGAAAAAAAGTCTGGAAAACCTAAAGTTTTCTGAAATTTTCTAGGTCCAACGGCTGTTATTCTGTAAAAAATTATTCTGTAAAAAATCAATATAGCAAAATTTAAACTTGATTTGTAACTCAATGTAGTTAAAGCTACAAACCAAATATCACTTCAATATCTGCAGGAGTTAGAAAAAAAGTCAGGAGAACTGAAGTGTGACCGACAGGCGGACGGATAGAATGCAAACCTATAGTCCCGTTCGGGGTTACATGTAGTGTGCAAATCTATAGTCCTCTAACTCCTCTTTAGCGTTGCTGGTAGGGGACTACAAGCATTCATATCAGTGGCAATAATATTGCAATATTAAGTCTGCAATAGTAATACTATAATACTTCAACAGTATATATTTAACCATTGATACTAGTGCAATACATGTAGTTGCTTTTGTGCTCAATAGTCACCCCTAATATATATATATAACATCACAGATAAGATTTTTTATTATCTTATATCTCAAAATTTATTCATAATTTTGTTAATGAAAGACAGACTTTGCAAAACAATGTCAGCATCTATTAAATTAATTTGTCACCAATTTTCAAACATCGCTACAGGGCTGTTTTTAACATTCCTTCTTTCAGATTTGTAACCAATAATCTGATGTTACAGTAATTGTTTTTCTCAGTTGAATGGTCAAAATGATTTCTAAACAATCTTGCTACCTTTCAATTTCTTCTGTGCATTACACACAATCATACATGAATATGCTTGATGTAAAGGCAGGCAATGAAGAGTAAAACAAGCCAAGAAAACATGAACCTTGAGTGTCCCACTGTTTGTAAATGATTTAGATTTTGGATTTACCAACATCAGGTGCGTAGCTAAATCCAAATGTAATGTACCCGTTATGCACTGTAGCTATAAGGGTCCCGGGGTATGCTCCCCCGGGAAAATTTAGAATTGTGTTGTTTTGAAACCAGTGATAAATAGAGCATTTGCTCCTATAGGAGCAAAAGCTCTATTTATCGCAATGGTTCAAAAAGGTGACTTTTACAGAGGAGCCAAAAGGTGTCAATAGAAGAGAATGGGCTAACCCTTTCCTCCAAGAAAATTCATGAAAGAATTAATGCAAGCCACGCACCTGAACATCATTGCTACAGCTATGAGGCATACTAAAACATCCAACTCACTTCTTTCTAACCAAACCTTTTTTATTACTACTTTCTAGATAAATACCAACAGCATACAGAATGGCAAATCAATCTAGAAAATATCCCATATCTGGATATTTTTACCCTTTACTCCATGAATAACTATGTAAGAGTTAAACACTTCATGAATAATCATTAAATGAAGCTTCATAATAGCATATAATGAAGGAATAATTGGCCATAATAGAAACTGTAGTATCAAACCTATATAAGTCCATTAGCAAACAAAACAGATCCTGATCAGACTGCTCCTACAGGAGTTATCTGATCTGGGCCTCCCCCGTTTGCAAAGGTGTTAAAATCGTATTTATGAAGTACAGTAAAACCCCTCTAAACCGGACGTTAAATTTGTTATAAATATTGGTCTTGGAGACAGGTGGCAGCTTCATGCAGGGTGAAAGTCATGCAGAAAGCTCCTAGAGGAGCTTTCTGCATGACTTTCACCCTGCATGAAGCAGCCACCTGCCTAAAAGTATCTCAAATCTTCTCTACTAGAATTCTGGTTTAGAGGGGTTCTACTGTAAAGGGTTAAAACATAGATGGGAAAACTCAAAATATTGTAAATAAGAGCTGCAGATAAGATGCTAACTGATCTATCATAATCTCTTATTTCTCAGCCAAACAGAGCAGACCCTAATCAGACAGCTCATAAAGGAGCTGTCTGATCTGGGTCTACTCTGTTTGCAAATGAGTGAAAAGGTATTGATGCTATTCATCAGAATTGCCTGCCAAAAAGACCATTATAATGAGAAGCAACATGAGTTTGGCAGAGAAATATCGTTTTACTCTATGGAGTGAAAGTAAACCCTTCCTTCATATAAATGCCATTTCACTCATTTGCAAACAGAGTAGACCAAGATCAGATGGCTGCTATAGGAGCTGTCTGATCAGGGTCTGCTCTGTTTTCTTATTATATAATAGAGATCTAACTCTACAGTATCTACATAATTATACCAAAATATCCTGTGTACATATGCCGCTATAAAAGATCTAGAAATAAATATTCATGATGTCATTATTTCTGACATGAATATTGAACAGGGAACGAGCTAATATTACACTTGATAAAAGCATGCAAGGTCTAAGTTAATGACCTCAGATGGTCTGTAAACATCATCCCTGGAACGTTTCAAAATGTTTGTTGTACTTGACAATACTGCCACTAAGCGATCAAGATTTGGCCTGCTGTTTTTTCATTTCACATTTTGGGTCATTAGAATCATCACTGCTTTCATCATCAGTTATTGTTTCACTTGCTTTTGTTTCACTGGGCTTGCTATCATTGTTAACAGTGTCTGTAGTCCCATTATTGTCATCTGCTTTTATTTCATGAATTTCTCTTAATGCCTCAAGAATCTTGGCCAGAATAGGATTCTCTGCCTCTGAAGCCTTCAATCCTGAAGAAAGAAAATGATTATAAATCACATGTATCTCTATCATGTATAGCTGCAAACAAAATATGTCTGCTCAGCCTCTATCTCTAACTTCCAATTTATTCAAGCTTTAACCCTTTCCTCCATAGGCTATTTTTAGACCCAACCTCTTTGAATAAATCTACCGAAAAGGAGCATTAACTAGAGAAAAGATTTTTTTTAGAATTTTGTAGTTTGAAACAATTGTGATAAATAGAGCATTTGCTCCTATAGGAGCAAATTCTCTATTTATCACAATGGTTTCAACAGGTGATTTTACAGAGGCATAGAAAGGTGTATTTATGGAGGAAGGGTTAAGAAATGATTTACAAAGTGTTGGAAAGCTTGAATTCTAATGTGATGTTACGCTAATTTGTTTCTCACCTGGATCTAATCTGTTTACAAAATACAACGAGCAAAAAATGCAGAACACGCATTAAAGCCGGATTTTTTCAACTGAAAGACCTTCACCCAAGCTACCTGCATACCAAATATAAATTGTCTAGCATATGTAGTTCAGAAGTTAAAACAAAATTTTAATGACAGCCAAGTTTTCAAAACAGTGACATTGACCTGATTTCAAGTATCTTTATGTCATCTGTAAGGTCCTTACCAAAGCTATCTGAATACCAAAGGTGAAATGCCTAGCGCTTGTGGATCAGAAGTTATAGCAAAATGTTAAAGTTTGTTAAAAACAGCCAAGTTTTCTAAATAGTGACCTTGACCGTCACCCAATTTCATGTATCCTTGTATCAAATAAAATGCCTTCATCAAAACTATCTCCATACCATATAAAAATTGTCTAGCATATGTGGTGTAGAAGTTAAGACAAAATGTTGAAGTTTTTCAACGATGGCCAACTTGTCAAAATAGTGACCTTGACCTAATGTCAAATATCTTTAAATTCAACTGAAAGGCCTTTACCAAAGACATCTGTATACCAAAGATGAACTGCCTAGCATTTGTAGTGTACATTTACTGTTTCACTGTGATAGCTCAAGGCGAGTACATTTTCACCATATATTTGTCCTGAAAGATGAGAACTGAACTGGTAGCAACAAGAGATGTTTGTAGCAAGTCTGTAATAATCTTGTCCTTTGTCCTTGATGTATGATCTTTACATGATACCACTTCATCTTTACTTTAGAAGTTAAGTCAAGGTTATTTGTGATTGTTAGTATCTGGGAGCATGAAGACCCCAGATGTTTTTTCATGAATGGAACCAATTGCATTGTTTCTCAAATGTACAACTCAACCGAGAGCTTTGCCTATAATATATGGACCTTGGGGTCCTATAAATTGATAAAGCTAGATGTTTAGTACGCTATTTTAAGACAGATACTTCTCCAAAATTCTATAGTTAAGGTTCCCTACCAAATCCTGTATCAAAACTGTAGAACCTATGAATTTTCAAAGTTATGAATTGATGATCATACGGGTTTATCTTAAAAATTATACAGTGAATTGCGACTGTTTAAACCATCAATCATGTTCAACAATTACCATAAATAATTCGGACAGTTTTGTTTAAAGGTATTGCTGTAATTAACAAGATAACACTATGCCCCCTCGATAACACTATGCCCCCTCGATATGATATTTGACCATGAAGGATGACCTTGATCTTGACATGTCACCCCTCAAACTGTGCACCTTCATGGGGTACACATGCATACCAAATATCAAGTCTGTATCTCTACTGGTTCAAAAGTTATGGCCAATGTTAAAGTTGGTGACCTTTGACCATGAAGGATGACCTTGACCTTGACATGTCACCCCTCAAACTGTGCGGCTTCATGAGATACACATGCATACCAGTATCAAGGCTGTATATCTACTGGTTCAAACATTATGGCCAATGTTAATGTTGGTGACCTTTGACCTTCAAAGATGACCTTGACATGTCACCCCTCAAACTGTGCAGCCAAATGAGAAACACATGTATACCAACTATCAAGTCTGTATCTATACTGGTTCAAAAGTTATGGCCAATGTTAAAGTCGGTGACCTTTGACCCTGAAAGGTGACCTTGACCTTGACATGTCACCCCAAAACTGTGCAGCTTCATGAGATACACATGTATACCAAATGTCAAGTCTGTATCTCTACTGGTTCAAAAGTTATTGGCCGTTAAAGTCAGTGACCTTTGACCCTGAAAGATGACCTTGACCTTGACATGTCACCCCCAAACTGTGCAGCTTCATGAGATACACATGCATACCAAATGTCAAGTCTGTATCCACAGGTCCAAAAGTTATGGCCAATTTTAAAGTCGATGACCTTTGACATGCATACCAAATATCAAGACTCTATCTCTATTGGTTCAAAAGTTATGGCCAATTTAAATTTGGTGACCTTTGAACCTGAAGGATGACCTTGACATGTCACCCCTCAAACTGTGCAGCTTCACGAGATACACAAGCATGTCACATATCAAGTCTCTATCTCTACTGGTCCAAAAGTTATGGCCAATGTTAAAGTCGGTGATTTGACCCATGTTTGACCTCTGACCTTTAAGGATGACCTTGACATGTCACCCCACAAAATGTGCGGCTTTATGAGATACATATGCATGCCAAATATCAAGTCTCTATCTGTACTGGCTCAAAAGTTATGACCAATGTTAAAGTTACAGACAAACAAACAGACAATTTGACCTTTGACCCTGAAGAATGACAAGCATGCCAAATATCAAGTCTCTATCTCTACTGGTCCAAAAGTTATGGCCAATGTTAAAGTCAGTGATTTGACCCATATATTTGACCTCTGACCTTGAAGGATGACCTTGACCTTGACATGTCACCCCTCAAAATGTGCGGCTTTATGAGATACATATGCATGCCAAATATCAAGTCTCTATCTGTACTGGCTCAAAAGTTATGACCAATGTAAAAGTTACAAACTGACAATTTGACCTTTGACCCTGAAGAATGACCTTGACATGTCACCCCTCAAAATGTGCAGCTTCATGAGATACACAAGCATGCCAAATATCAAGTCTCTATCTCTACTGGTCCAAAAGTTATGGCCAATGTTAATGTCAGTGATTTGACTCATATATTTTACCTCTGACCTTGAATGATGACCTTGGACTTTGACATGTCACCCCTCAAAATGTGTGGCTTTATGAGATACATATGCATGCCATATATCAAGTCACTAGCTGTACTGGCTCAAAAGTTATGACCAATGTTAAAGTTACAGACAAAGAAACAGACAATTTGACCTTTGACCCTGAAGGATGACCTTCACCGTGACATGTCACCCCTCAAAATGTGCAGCTTCACAAGATACACAAGCATGCCAAATATCAAGTCTCTATCTCTACTGGTCCAAAAGTTATGGCCAATGTTAAAGTCGGTGATTTGACCCATATATTTGACCCCTGACCTTGAAGGATGACCTTGACATGTCACCCCTCAAAATGTGCGGCTTTATGAGATACATATGCATGCCAAATATCAAGACTCTATCTGTACTGGCTCAAAAGTTATGACCAATGTTAAAGTTGCTGACAAACAAACAGACAAATGGACAAACAGACAGACAGGGCAAAAACAATATGCACCCCAGATCTGATCTGGGGGGCATAAAAATCATGCCATACTTGACTAAAATACAGGAAGTCCAGGGTGCAATTTTCAAATAACTGATAGAGGTTTGAAAACTGCATTATAATAAATTGAATACGCTTTTTGTTTGAAAATGCATAATGGACCCAAAAATAGCTTCTAGAATTGTTTCTTTTATACAAATGAATTTTTGTCAAAACATTTGTATAGAAATAAACAAGAGATGTCACAGTCACGTGACAAATGCCCCAAAAAATTGTACCATGTGACCTTGACATTTGAACCATGGACCAGGGAGTTGACACATCGTCTTTGTAAGGTGAACATTTGTGCCAGGTTCCTTTGAAATCCATTCACAGATAAACAAGTAATTGTACCCTGTGACCTTGACCTTTGACATATGGACCAGGGAGCTGAACACGACACATCGTCTTTGTCTGGTGAACATCTGTGCCAAGTTATATTGAAATCCATTGATAGATAAAAATGTTACAGACCGGACACGAAATTTGTGACAAAGTAATTGTATTCTGTGACCTTGACCTTTGACCCATGGACCAGGGAGTTGAAGGCGACACATTGTCTCTGTCTGGTGAACATTTGTGCCAAATCATATTGAAATCCATTGATATATTAAGAAGTTACAGACCGGACACGAAATTTGTGACAAAGTAATTGTACCCTGTGACCTTGACCTTTGACCTATGGACCAGGGAGTTAAAAGCGACATATCGTCTTTGTGTGGTGAACATTTGTGCCAAGATATATTGAAATCCATTGATAGATAAAGAAGTTACAGACCGGACACGAAATTTGTTATGAAGTTATTTTATCCTGTGACCTTGACCTTTGACCCATGGACCTGGGAGTTGAACGCGACACATCGTCTTTGTGTGGTGAACATTTGTGGCAAGTTATATTGAAATCCATTGATAGATAAAGAAGTTACAGGCCGGACACGAAATTTGTGACAAAGTAATTGTACCCTGTGACCTTGACCTTTGACCTATGGACCTGGGAGTTGAACGCGACACATTGTCTTTGTGTGGTGAACATTTGTGCCAAGTTATATTGAAATCCATTGATAGATGAAGAAGTTACAGACCGGACACGAAATTTGTGACAAAGTAATTGTACCCTGTGACCTTGACCTTTGACCTATGGACCTGGGAGTTGAACGCGACACATCGTCTTTGTGTGGTGAACATTTGTGCCAAGTTATATTGAAATCCATTGATAGATGAAGAAGTTACAGACCGGACACGAATTTGGGACGGATGGAAGGACAGACGGACAGACGGACGGACGGACGGACGGACAGACGGACAGACGGACAGACAGACGGACGGACGGAAAGACGGACAATGCGATTACTATATGCCCACCTTTGGGGGCATAAAAAATATGAATTCGGGACCATCAATTATTTTCATAGAAGTGAGAATCTTGTTTGAATGGGGTTTGCTGTTCCTATTTCAGATCATATATCGTATAAACATCATTCATGGAAAAACCTGAAGAAACAGAGAAAGCAAAGCAGTTGTATACTCACATTATAATAAATATGGTACTTCTAAACATGGTTGATATCAACCAAATATCTTTCTTTTAATTTTGCCAAGGAATGATTCATCTTCAAAGCTCTCTGTTTCTTCATTATAAGTAGAGTTGCTTTCCCCTGACCATCCACTCTCTGAAACAGAAAGTGGACAATTACAGTAACACCTCTCTATAACGACCACTAAATTACATCAAGTATTTTGTGTTAAAGGCAGGTGGATGCTTAAAGCAAGGTGAAAGTAAAACAGAACGCTCCTATAGGAGCGTTCTGTTTTACTTTCACCTTGCTTTAAGCAACCACCTGCCCAAAAAACCAACTAATTAACACAATTTAGTGGTCGATATAGAGAGGTTTTACTGTATTCTGAATTTCTTTCCCCAAAAGAACACTTTGAATTGATTTGAAATAATAAGAACTTTCCTGCCTTCCCACTTTTGGTCCCTTTTTTCATGGTACCTTGATTTGCTTTTAATTCTCCAAGTAACACTTAAACTGAGCACTGAGAATATTTGACACAGATATTATACCGTACTAGCTCTGATAAACACCCCGGGGGCATAATTTTTTCAAAAGGAGCTTCTTGCATTTTGCACAGGTGGTTGCTTAATGTAGAATGTTGAGAACATGTAATTTCATTCATTGTTAGCTTCCCCCAAGAAGTAAGGAGATGTTTAATATATAAGAGATGGGGCATTTATTAGAACGAATATGGTAAGCTCTTTAATTGCTTTCATTGTTAAGTCTAAACCAGAGGACTACAACTCTACTCAAAAATAATTAATCATAATGCTAGTACATGTGCAAAAACAGCAAACTTACGGAAAGTCATGTAATGGCAGATTTTATATTGGTGGCATACAATCACTAAACAAGTGCAGCAAGATTTCAACAAAAATTTTCAACCTAAAATGGAATCTGATGAAATAGTGTTAACCCTTTACTACATGAATAGTCATGTAAGAAATGATGACATTATGAATATTAATTAGATTAATTGTTAAAATAGAACATGGACACAGCAATATTTGGCCAAGGTACACATTAAAGAATTGTATTTATGTTATAGCATCTGGGTCTACTCTGCTTGCAAAGGTGTAAAAAAATGATGAGGTAAAGGGTTAACCCTTTATTCCATAAATATGCTTTTCTATGCCCGTCTGATCAGAGTCTGCTGTTTTGACAGGATTCTAGTTTCAGTGGTGGCCAAAATTAAACTAATTAATATTCATGATGTCATTGTTTCTCACATGAATATTCATTGAGTAAAGGGTTAAAAGGGTGACAAATATGACCCAAACTGATCATTGAGGGGAATGGAAGAAAGTCTGTCTCTAAATCTACATTTGGTAACATGAAATGGAAGAAAGTCTGTCTCTAAATCTACATTTGGAAACATGAAATGGGGGAAAGTCTGTCTCTAAATCTACATTTGGTAACATGAAATGGAAGAAAGTCTGTCTCTAAATCTACATTTGGTAACATGAAATGGAAGAAAGTCTGTCTCTAAATCTACATTTTGTAACATGAAATGGAAGAAAGTCTGTCTCTAAATCTACATTTGGAACATGAAATGGGGGAAAGTCTGTCTCTAAATCTAGATATGGTGACATGAAATGGGAGAAAGCCTGTCTCTAAATCTACATTTGGTGACATGGAATGGGAGAAAGTCTGTCTCTGAATCTACATTTGGTAACATGAAATGGGAGAAAGTATGTCTCTAAATCTACATTTGGTAACATGAAATGGAAGAAAGTCTGTCTCTAAATCTACATTTGGTAGCATGAAAAGGGAGAAAGTCTGTCTAAATCTACATTTGGTAACATGAAATGGGGGAAAGTCCGTCTCTAAAACTAGATATGGTGACATGAAATGGGAGAAAGTGTCTCTAAATCTACATTTGGTACAAACATGAAATGGAAGAAAGTCCCTCTCTAAAACTACATTTGGTAACGTGAAATGAAAGAAAGTCTGTCTCTAAATCTACATTTGGTAGCATGAAATGGAAGAAAGTCTGTCTCTAAATCTACATTTGGTAACAAGAAATGGAAGAAAGTCTGTCTCTAAATCTACATAAAGTAACATGAAATGGAAGAAAGTCCGTCACTAAATCTACATTTGGTAACATGAAATGGAAGAAAGTCTGTCTCTAAATCTACATTTGGAAACATGAAATGGGAGAAAGTCTGTCTCTAAATCTACATTTGGTGACATGAAATGGGAGAAAGTCTGTCTCTAAATCTACATTTGGTAACACGAAATGGAAGAAAGTCTGTCTCTAAATCTACATTTGGTAACATGAAATGGGAGAAAATTTGTCTCTTAATCTACATTTGGTAACATGAAATGGGAGAAAGTGTGTCTCTAAATCTACATTTGGTAGCATGAAATGGGGGAAAGTCTGTCTCTAAATCTAGATATGGTGACATGAAATGGGAGAAAGTCTGTCTCTAAATCAATATTTGGTAACATGAAATGGGAGAAAGTCTGTCTCTAAATCTACATTTGGTAACATGAAATGGGAGAAAGTCTGTTTCTAAATCTACATTTGGAAACATGAAATGGAAGAAAGTCGGTCTCTAAATCTAGATATGGTGACATGAAATGGGAGAAAGTCTGTCTCTAAATCTACATTTGGTGACATGAAATGGGAGAAAGTCTGTCTCTAAATCTACATTTGGTAACATGAAATGGGAGAAAGTCTTTTCTAAATCTACATTTGGTAACATAAAATGGGAGAAAGTCTGTCTCTTAATCTACATTTGGTAGCATGAAATGGGAAAAAGCCTGTCCATAAATCTAGATATGTTGACATGAAACGGGAGAAAGTCTGTCTCTAAATCTACATTTGGTAACATGAAATGGTAGAAAGTCTGTCTCTAAATCTATATTTGGTGACATGAAAAGGGAGAAAGTCTCACTCTAAATCTACATTTGGTGACAGTCTGTCTTTAAATCTATATTAAGTGTCAGACATGAAATAGGTACAAGATACAAGAAGCTTTATTTTCAGTCGGGTTTACAACAAATAACATTAGCTATATCAGAACTTGAGAAGCTATTTGCCGACTGTAGTAACATAAAACAATAACACTTTAAAAACAACAGCAGGAGAAAGTCTGTCTCTAAATCTATATTAGGTGTCAGACATGAAATGGGAGAAAGTCTGTCTTTAAATCTACATAAGGTATCAGACATGATATGGGAGAAAGTCTCTCTCTAAATCTAGATATGGTGACATGAAATGGGAGAAAGTCTGTCTCTAAATCTACATTAGATGACATGTTCTAGTTCTAAACTTTTTCTTAGCATGGTTAGATTAAGAGTGTCTGAATTGTGTGCTGTTGTACTTATTATGTTACTGTATTTTATCCATGCAGTGAACCAGAACAATAAATACAAATCTGATAAAAGGCCACCTGCAGATAATTCCTTTGAAATTTGGTGAAAATGCAGTCAATGGTTAATGAGATATTGTTTAACCCATTCCTCCATAAGACTATTTTTAGATCCAACCTCTTTGAATAAATATACCGAAAAGGAGCATTAACTAGAGAAAAGGATTTTTTTTTAGAATTTCGTAGTTTTGAAACCATTGTGATAAATAGAGTACATGTATTTGCTCCTAAGGAGCAAATGCTCTATTTATCACAATGTTTCAAGAAGTGACTATTACAGAGGCGTAGAAAGATGTATTTATGGAGGAAAGAGTTAAGCCTTCACTCCATGAATATTCATGTAAGAAATAATAACACAACATGAATATTAATTAGATTAAATTTATACTGCCTCATGGTCACAGGAATTTTTGGCTATAGTAGATTTCATTAGCAAACACAGCAGACCCTGATCAGACGGCTCCTACAGGATTTGGGTCTTCTCTGGTTGCAAAGGCATAGAAAAGCGTATTGACGGAGCAATGGGTTAAAGAAATCTGGTAACTGGTACAAGGAAATCCCAATATTGGCCAAGTGTGATAGACACAGAGATAAATGCTCTCCTGCTAAACCAGGTGACAAAACAACAGAGATCAGTCACTGCTTTTCAAATGCTGTGTCTAATCATGGTCATCGGTGTGTGACTTGTTTAAAGCAGGTTACCTGTCTTTGTATTTGCTAGTCCATTTATTGTTCCATCCACATTCCGCTCAAGCTCTGCCCAAGCTAACATCAGTGCTTTCTGCTCCTCTGAAAGATGCCTGAAAATAAAATCGCGACCATAAAACATCAACTGGCCAAATACATCAACACTTTTCTTTTTTTGCTAAGGGCTGTTCCAGGAAAAAAGGCCAGGGGGGGGGGGGGGGGGGGGGGGGGGGGGGGGGGTCGGAACGGCGATGAATTAAAATTTTGTGGGTGGGGGGTAATAAAGAGTTAAATTTGTGTTGGTTGGGGCGATTTTTTCAATTGTAATTGTGTTGTATCGGGGTTATTGAATATTTCAATTCGGAGGGGGGGGGGGGGGGCATTAAGCACGGTAATTCTGTGTAAAATTTCCCAAATAAGAAAAAATCGTCGCCGATATATTCTTTCCCGTTTTCAAGTAAATCCACGTTAATAACGTTTATCACGTCAACAGCGAGATTTCGGTTCGGCTAATCGAATAACGAGACTCTTGTCCTACAGCCAATCAAAACGCTCGTATTATCGAATGTTCGTTCAACAAATCCAATATGGCGTCCGTTTATGAAATTCGGTATCTGTACCTGCCAATTAATGTGAATATAAGACAAAAATGAAAAGCACAGACCGAGATTATGATCTGAGTGTCAAAAATAAGTTCAGCCCAAGATGGCTAGAGTAAGAAATGACGTTGACATTTAGTAAAGAAACAAGAAAAGTGATAGTCGGCGATTTCGTGAAAGTGAAAGTAAACCTTCCCGGGAGAGAGTTCCTTGTTTAATACTGTAAACAAACAAATTAATTACGGAAAACGCGGCTGTGTAGACTTTGGGGACCATCTGAAAACCGCTAGACATGTCCAGTTATTGAAACAGCGTGTTCAAGTCACAGGTAAAACCCTGTAGTATTGAGTATTCACCAGAAAATTGTGTCTGTCAATATAGCTTTGTTAAAGGAACTAGTCAACATGTACCGATTCAGAAAAATTATAAACCAGTTTAATGAATTAGAACTGAAGATGGTTTATAATGACATAAAGAGTTTGAGTTTGAATGTAAATATGATTAGAAATTGTGACTATAATTGTGTATAAAAAGGTGAACTATGTCTAGTAAGTTAACTAATTGTTAAGTGTTATATAATACCATGCTGACTTTTAAATCAAATTTCATATCTTTAACGTGTGAGTTTTAATTGCTTGTGTTTTACAAGAAATTAATCTGGCAATATTGAATAGATCCAGGATAAACTGAATGTAAATTGTATGGACATGCACTGCAACCAGTTTGTTTGAAATACAGCTAACGTATGACATGCAACCGGAGTATAATTGTAAAAAACACATGAATGTCCATTCAATGAAAGACCCAAGTGAAAATGCAGGAGAAGACTCCTGAACTCAGCAAAGCTATACTGGTATTTCATGTGTCGGGGGGGGGGGGGGGCTCCCCCCCCCCCCCTTAACCCCCATACAAGCAGGCTGCCTTTGACCCCATCAAATGTTCCTGTTTTTTTTTCACAAACAGCTATTCTCACCCATTTTACTGGTGTTTTTGTAATATTTGCCTCCCTTATATAAGACCTGCTAAGAGATATCCAACCAGAGGGCTGTGCAAACAGTGTAGACACAGATCAGCTGTTGCATATAAATGAGGTATCTGATCAGGATCTTCCCAATTGCTTTCCAGACAAATTGGCAAACTAGAGATGGTGGTGGTAATTTGCAAGCAGTGTAGATCAGATAAGATTTTCATTGCACCAGCTGATCTAGGTCAACACTGTAACAATCTCTTGTGATTTGATTTCTGTATATACCGATAAAAGAAATTTAGTAATCATGTAATTCAATGTAATGTGATTGTCTTAATATTCAATTTCTGCCATACAAATAGTCAACACAGGAAAATTAAATTTCACAAATTGGACCAACAGTGGCTATCAAAAAGTGGTTATGTTAGATATAAAGTTATCAACAGTCATGGCTCATATTTGCATAATTAATGTCTGCTATGTTCTTACACCTTAGAAAGGGTTAAATTTAATGATCATATAATTGAACGTCTTGTGTCAAGGTAAAAGATGTTTATATACTAGGAATGGGGAAAAAAGCATTCCACACTAGAAACAAGATGGCAAATAGTTTATTGTTTCAGCATGCCAATGTAATGTGTACAAACTCAACAAAAAGCAGATGATTTCAATATTTAGCACATGGCTTGGAGCTCTCGGCCAATCAGATGCCTCAAATAGTGTCGACTATATCGTTTAGTTGACGCTTTTTGAAAAAACCATGGACTAACTAACAAACTGTTTATTTAGTCAATGGTTCCTGTCAACCAATCATTATAATGTTTTTTTGACGTCACATCCTAGGCTTTCACGTGATATTTCACCCCAATGCATCGTAGCCTTGATCAGCTGGTTACACTGAAATACAGTAAAACTTAGGTTAATCGACAATTAAGGGAAATGAATATGAATATGCAATTTTAAATACAGTTGACAGTTTAATGCATTACTAAAGGTATGCAGAAAGCTCCTATTTTGAGCGTTATGTGTTACCTTTAACCTGCATTCAAGCATAAAAAGTTGTCTTTAAAAAGCTTAATAGTGTATTTTATTGACCATTGTACATAGGTTTTACTGTATACAATCTAATCAATGCGTGAAAAGTTGAAAACAATCTTTATTAAAAAAAATTAAACAAAATAAGATAATAAAAATCTTAATAAAATGATCTAGATCTAGATAGAATTAATTCAATATTTAAAAGTAACTTTTATTTCAAATGCATCATATTGAAATTGAAATTATCGTTGAATATTTAATTGTACACAATTTTAAAATCTTGCCATTAAATTTCCAGCTTTGTCGTTTTTCCTTCCTCTTCTTCCAAAATATTAATGGATTCAGGTGCAATCATGGTTTTCAATCTTGTGCGAAGAGAAGTGAGGGAAAATCAGCACGCGCCTGATGACGTGAAATTGCGAATTTGACGACGTTTATTTCTTGTTTTTCCTCGAGCCCAAGCCAGTGCTAAATAGGTTAGCCAATGGTTGAGCGCGACTAAACGAAAAAGTTCTTGGGGGGCTATGCCCCCTTGAACTATATCGTTTAGTCACGCTCAACCATGGTCTAACCTATACATAAACAATATATATGCTGTCAATATGATTTGCATTCAGAAAACAGCACATTCATAGTAAAACTTGTCAAGCTTTGAGTGGTAAAGAAATCTAGAAAGTACTATTGAATCGGAAATTTCAGTTTTCTTGGTGGTGGGTGGCAAGTTAAATATAAATCTAGTGGTTGTGGGTATCTGACTTATCTTAATTCTCTTGTTTGGGGGGGTAAAAAAAATAAAATTGTGTTGGTGGTACCCCTATTTTTGGCTGGCGTTCCTACCCCCCCAGGCCTTTTTTCCTGGAACAGCCCTAATTGAAAAATTCTCTTGAAAAGTAAACATAAAAATTCAGCAAGTAAAATATTCTTACATGAATACTGAACAGAAAAAGTCTTAATGCAGGGTGAAAGTCATGCAGAAAGCTCCATTGGGACATCAACCTGCATTAAGCTACAACCCATCTGAAAGACTGCAGTCTGGCACTGGTATTCATGTTGTCATTATTTATTACATGGATACTGAACAGGGAAAAGGTTGATGCAGGATGAAAGTCATGCTGTCTGCAAGACTTTAAACCTGCATTATGCTACAACCTGTCTGAAAGACTGGCACTGATACTAATTGTAATGTCTGGTTTAGGGAGGTTTTACTGAAGTTACATGTCGTGTCATAATTCTGTAATAAAGAATGTAACAAGAGGGCCAGAATGGCCCTGATATCGCTCACCAGACAAGCAGAGGAGAAGATTTTCAAAGTTTTCACTATATGTTTACTATTGAAAACTGGTTACCCCTGGGGAGGGGCCAATTTTGACCCCAGGAACATAATTTATATAACTTTTGTAGAGGATCTGAACATGATAATATGTGCCAAATATGAATGCTGAGAACCTTCCAGATTCAAAGGAGAATATTTTCAAAGTATTCACTATATGTTTCTATTGAAAACTGACCACCTTTGGGGCAGGGCCAATTTTGACCCCAGGGGCATAGTTTATATAACTATTGTAGAGAACCTGAACATGATGCTATGTGCCAAATATGAGAGCTGAGAACCTTCCAGTTTCAGGAGAAGATTTTCAAAGTATTCACTATGTTTCTATTGAAAACTGGCAACCCCTGGGGCGGGGCCAATTTTGACCCCAGGGACATAATTTATATAACTTTTGTAGAGGACCTGAACATGATGTTATGTGCCAAATATGAAAACTAAGAACCTTCCAGTTTCAGGAGAAGATTTTCAAAGTTTTACTATATGTTTCTATTGAAAACAAGGCACCCCTGGGGCAGGGCCAATTTTCACCCCAGGGGCATAATTTATATAACTTTTGTAGAGGACCTGAATATGATACGTTGTGCCAAATATGAAAGTGAGAACCTCCCAGTTTCAGAGGAGAAGATTTTCAAAGTATTCACTATATGTTTCTATTGAAAACTGACCACCTTTGGGGCAGGGCCAATTTTGACCCCAGGGGCATAGTTTATATAACTATTGTAGAGAACCTGAACATGATGCTTTGTGCCAAATATGAGAGCTGAGAACCTTCCAGTTTCAGGAGAAGATTTTCAAAGTATTCACTATGTTTCTATTGAAAACTGGCAACCCCTGGGGCGGGGCCAATTTTGACCCCAGGGACATAATTTATATAAGTTTTGTAGATGACCTGAACATGATGTTATGTGCCAAATATGAAAACTAAGAACCTTCCAGTTTCAGGAGACGATTTTCAAAGTTTTACTATATATTTCTATTGAAAACAAGGCACCCCTGGGGCAGGGCCAATTTTTACCCCAGGGGCATAATTTATATAACTTTTGTAGAGGACCTGAATATGATGCCAATTTTCACCCCAGGGGCATAATTTATATAACTTTTGTAGAGGACCTGAATATGATGTTATGTGCCAAAGATGAAAGTTGAGAACCCTGTAGATTCAGAGGAGAAGATTTTAAAGGCTCAAATTGTTGATGACGGACGACGAACGACGCACGCCGACGGACAACGGGTGATCACAAAAGCTCTAAAAATTGGTGTCTACTCATAAGAATTCTAATGAGTAATCACAGTTTTGGATGAATGATGCATATTTTTAGACTACTCATATAATCTACAGCCCTAACACAGAAGGCCCAAACTAATGAAATTTATTTTCAGTAAAACCTCTCTAAACCAGAATTCTAGTAGAGAATAATTTAGATACTTTTAGGCAGATGGCAGCTTAATGCAGGATGAAAGTCATGCAGAACTTCTGCATGACTTTCACCCTGCATTAAGCTGTCACCTGTCTCCAAGACCGATATTTATACTAAATTGAACATCCAGTTTAGAGAGGTTATACTGTATATCAAGAAACTCTCTGAGGCCTCAGCAATGAAGTCTCAAATGTAAGAACTTACAGAGGAGCTTTGATTTTCATATGTATATAGTGATCACCATAGCCATAGCTGTTGACCCGACTGATACCCTTCCCCGTCATCCTGATCTTATCATGCGACTGGGTACCGGCTGGTATCTGACAAAACACAATGCAATATAGTAGTCAGCAACAAGTCTGCACAATAAAAAAATATAAAGATATAGTTCACAATTAGCAGAAAAACAAATTAAATCTGGCACTTGCAAACAGTGTACATCCAGATCAGAGGATAAGGGACTACCCTGTCATTCAATTTCAGTGTTCATATGTACATATAAATGGTTGGTATTGTTAGAAACTGTAGAGTGTACTCTGTTTGCAAAGGCATGAAAAGACATTTATATGAGGGAAAGGGTTATTAAAGCAGATCAAGCATGCTTCATTTATTTTCATGATTTATTAGTCACAATACAGGCAAATTTCATCATGAAATCAGTGTCTTGAGATGCCTAGAGTAGCTATCTCTCGACTCTCTTCTGTTTCTAATCACGATCATCAAGTATAACCACTGAATGTTTCTAGAGGATTGCATGCATATGAACCATAAATTAAAACTACAGGCCTTTGATTTAATCCAATGTTTCATTACAATTTAATTTTGTTTCTAAAATCAGTCAAAATTTACTACAAATCCACTTAAATATCAGTATTCGAATCTGACAATCATGAACGAACATCCTTTCGATTCCGATTGATCTTGATTAATCTTGAAAAATAGACAAACACCACAAACACCAGGCATGGATATCACTGACTTGCTTCTGCCTCTCTTATCAAGCTTTGCGAAAACAATCTATACTCCCTTAACCCATCCCCTCATAGGCTATTTTTAGATCCAACTTCTTTGAATAAATCTACCAAAAAGGAGCATTAACTAGAGAAAAGGAAAATTTTACAATGAAGAAAATATTCCAAAATAGGAATATTAGATCAGAGCAATTCAAGTATTTATGGAAAATTTTAGAATTTTGCAATTTGAAACAATTGTGATAAATATTGCAGTTGCTCCTATAGGAGCAAATGCTCTATTTATGACAATGGTTTCCAACAGATGACTTTTGCAGGTGTCAATATGAGGGAATGGGTTAATAAAAAATTATCAATGTGGGTTTCCTCAAATGGCATGTGAAACATTTCAATTGACTGATTACTAGTTGTTTATACAATTAACCTTTAGCCTGCTAAGGGCAGATAAGTGAACACCTATGCAAATAGTTTGGATCCAGATGACACACCAAGTAACTCGGCGTCTCATCAGGATCCAAACTGTTTGACACCCAGATTGCATTTTTGTAGACAAAATGATTAAAGCTTGAAATTTGAAAATGTAGTATGTGAAATATTCTGTAAAAATAATTTGCTCAGTAGGCTAAAGGTTAAAAGTTTAAAGCTTTAATACAGAATGGTAACCAACACCTTGCTTATGCATTCAAGTTCCAGTCACTTACATCATTAGTCAAAATCATCATTTTTCACAAGTGAAGTGAGCTTCATCAATTTTTTTATTCTACTGATTATGATGTTTGTCACTCCAAGTCACCAATTTTTCACATTTTGCGATTATGGCAGAGGTCCTATCCTTGAACAATTTTCATATGCACCAGGTCCTGTCAAAAACTTTGATTATGCCACATTGGCAACCGGAACATTAAAAATTATCCATATCCATTTCCAACTTGTATTCATTTGAATGGGGATAAATTGACAATAATTAACTAATGACCAGAGATTAAAGCAAAATCTCAAAACCGCTCTCAGTGTACCCATGGCTTAAGTTAATACATGAACATTAATCTGCTGATGATTGTGTGTATAAAAGTATTTCAATACAAATAGCTTACTTTTAGCAGTATGTCATCATATATGCCTGGTGTACGTAAAGTTCCTCCTAACACAGCCTGGGCTAATGTTATAGTAACATCACTGTGGACGTCTGCCCCTTCACGACGGAAAATCCGACTTCTACCAACCTATCAACAAAAGGTGCATATCAGTATACTGCCAAACCTATCTCGCCATTTCTAGCTTAAGTTCTTATCAATGTGGGTTTCCTCCTAGTGGTGCATTTTGGCACCTCTGTAAAAGTAATATTTAGAAACCCTTGTGATAAATAGAGCATTTGCTCCAATGGAGCAAATGCTCTATTTATTACAATGGTTTCAAAACTACAAAATTCTAAGTCTCCTTTTCTATGGTAAATACTCCTTTTCGGAAGATTAATTCATAGAGGTTGGGTCTTAAAAAAGCCTAGGAGGGAATGGGTTAATGGTCCATATACAGTGTAGTCAGTCAGACCAATACATTCATGGCAGGTGTTCTGAATGAACATGTTTCAACATAATTCATTTTATAGTTAAACAAGATGTGTTTGTGAAACACTACACTATGCAAAAACAATATGCCCCCCATCTGATCTTGGAGGCATAAAAATCAGATAAATGTCCAAAGAGCCTTGTAAAAACTTATATTGCAGTGCACAGGGAGATCACTGCAATGCTGTACGTACAAGGATCAGTCATATTTACTAAAATATAAGAGTTTTTAAGGAATAGATTCTAGTTTACAAACCAATCTGCTTCCACTACAGAAGGTGGTAGTCTGAGAAATCCAACTTATAGTGTTGCCATCTTTCTTCCTTGAAGGCCATAGAGACATCAAAGTAGTATGTAATACTCTGCCCTTCTGAGATGCATCCATAAAAGAAATCTGTGAACCCTAATCTAAGTGGTTGAGGAGATATTATCCAGACAAGATTTGTAGATAGACTTTTGCTAAATTTGAGGTCAAGGTCAGAGTTACGGTCATAGGGACCATCAATGCAGTAAGAGACACCCTACCTTCCAAAGATGCATCTATGCAAGAAAATTGGAAACTCTAACTAGCTGAGGCGACATTCTATTTCTCGACAAACTTGCACTAAAATTGAGGTTAAAATTAGGGCCAAGGTAGTATGAGGCATTCTACTTTCCCAAGATGCATCCACACAAGAAATTTGGAAACCCTAACCAAATGGTTGAAACAGATATCCACAAGAAAAATCCAGACCTTTCAGTAAACTTGAGGTCAAAGTCAGGGTCAAGGTAAAAGGAATCAAAGAAGTATCTACTCCCAAGATGCATCCACACAGGAAATTTCGAAATCCTAACCCATGGGATTGAGGGTTGTAAATAAAGCTGATGTCAAGGTCAATGTCATCGACACAAACGTAGTATGTGACAATCTGCCTTCCCAAGATGCATCAACTCAAGTAATTTGAAAATTATAACCCAAGGAGTTGAGAAGATATCCTAACAAGAGCAGACCTAGATCAGTTGGCTCCTGTTATAGTCTGATCTGGGCCTACTCTGTTTGCAAAGGCATAGAAAGTTGTACTTCTGGTGTGAAGTGTTAATAACCCACAAAAAGAAGGGTACCGGTATACAGCGAAACATCAATCATAGGGTATTGAAAATGAGAAGGACTACTCACTTTGAATGTGGCAAACAATTCTGTGTCCCCTATAGCAACCCTGACGGTCTGCCCATCCTCTACACCTGTAAAATAATAGTATTATATCATGCTAAAGTTGTAACCTTTGGAATCTTGAGTAAATTTTCACTTACCCGTATTTAAAACTTGACCTGCATTGAGTTTAACCCTTTACTCCATGAACTTCGTAAGAAATAAGTACATCATTAATATTAATTAGATTAATTGTTATAATACCACATGGACAGAGAAGTGTTTCGCCATGGTATTTACTGTAGAATCATATCTATAAGCAAACAGAGGAGGCCCTGATCAGGCGGCTCCTATTAACCATCTGATCTGGGTCTTCTCTGTTTGCAAAGGCATAGAAAGGTGTATCTATAGAGTAAAGGTTTAACCCTTTACCTGATAAATAATCAAGTAAAGTATTAATTTCATGAATACTGAATTAGCTGATCTTTGATATACAGCTGTATAGGATTTTTTAGCCAAAACTAGAACTATCACTAAAGGTGGAATATCCCTGCTAAGCTGCCTTGATCGCAAAAACAAGATTTGTCCCAGGTTGTGCCACGGACAGACAGACAGACCAACCGACCGACCAACACTGATTCCTATATACCCCCTCTCAAACTTTATTTGCAGTGGTATAATAAGTTATGTGATAAAAAGAATAAGATGCTCGTAGTCACTTTTGTACAAACTGATATTAAACGAGTCTTGGAAAATGTTATTAAGTGAGCATCTGGCGAGCTTAATAACATTTTCAAAGACGAATTTGCAGGGTCTGCTCTTTTTGCTAGTTAAATTTGAAAGATATGTTTCTTTATTTTCTTAAATGACTACTCCGTTTCACCTTCCATGTTTCATTAAAACTATTTTTTTCCAAGAATACTTAATAGATAATGAAATTTGGAATAAATATAGAACAGATTGTACACACCTTTGTAATCTTTCAATTCAACATTTGAAACAGTTTTGGTTTCTGAAACAGGTATACTGTACATGTACTGAAAACCTGCTGATCTCAATGCACTTCTGGAAGTGAACCTGTTCCCAGCTAAGAAACTTCTCAGTTTTAGAAATTAAAAATTCACATGGAGCTAGATCTGGTGGGTAGGATGGTAGATCAAGCTCATTTACTCGTTTTTCTCTCAAAAACAGTTTCACAACGGCCGCTTTGTGTCAAAAAGCATTGTAACGCAACAGGCAAATGTATAAGATTTTTGTAGACCCGGCCAGTAACAGATTTGCCCTTTGGTACTGTCTTGCAATACAGGTCCTTGATTCACGAAAAGAATAAAGTACAAAAGTGTTTTTACTGACTGTTCATTTTGCAATCATGGGTTGCCTAGAATTATTAGTAGCTAATACAGTCCAGTACAAACAGCTAACTGCCAAAAGTCAGTCAATCATCTTTTATCATTAGATTCAAAATGTTCTCGATGTTCATTTGTTGTCACTGTTCTTGGCGTTCCACTTTTCATGAAATTTTCCAAACCCTCTTGACCAGCTTTAAAACATTTAACCCTATCCTCCATGAACATTCATGTAAAATATAATGACATCATTAATATAAATTAGATTCATTCTTTATATAGCACATGGACACATTAACTTTTGGCCACAACTGAAACTGCAGGAACATATCTATATTAAACAAGTATAATAAGCAAACAGAGCAGACCCAGATCAGACGGCTCCTATAGGAGCCGTCTGTTCTGGGTCTACTCTGTTTGCAAAGGCGTTAAAAGGCGTATTTATGGAGTAAAGGGTTAAGTCAACAAATGACAGTGATATATGACACTACTTTGTTCTAGTAAATGTCACAAACTTCGTTGCAAACTGATTTTGTCCCTGAGCCAGGTTTACCCCTACCTTTTATACAAGCCTGATTTCAGCTACATTTACTATAAAAAAATTCCAACCAATTTTTACTTTTAGTGCAATGACTACGTGTAGTTTGAATTGTCATAACTGCTATAAAATAGTTCAATGAAATTTGATGAATGTTTAAACTGTTGAACAAGGAAGTTAAATTTGTATACCAGATAACTGGTAAATTTTGACTTATAAAAAGTTTGTGGAAAGTCAAATACAAATGGAGTTACACATATTTTCTAACATCCCTCATAAAAGGTGAATTTCTATTCAACTTTCTTCGTAAGTTCTCCGCCATACCTTATCTTATACGTACTCCATTAGAATTGCCCACTAGAGGCTGTTCTAACAATACTGGCAAGGTAATGTTTGGTGCAGTATTAGAGGAAATATTTACCAGGACTTTCTTAAATATGCTTTTTATTTGATGAGTTGAAAAATCAAGTTGGTTTTGTTAAACTGATGTACAGCCTTGGGCCTGTAAGAACTGCATAACCTGTTACAAACCTGCTGGTACTGGTACCACTACATTCTTCCTATTGGGTACCTTGCCCTTGCCTCTGCATCTTGTACACTTGTTGGTGATGATCTGCCCTTGGCCGCCACATACAGGACAAGTCTGACGCATTATCACTGGGCCCCGAGTCAATGTTTGCTGTACAAACAATTTATCTATTTAACTACAGTAAAACCTCTCTATAACGGCCACTAAATTGTGTTAATTAGTTGGTATTTAGGGCAGGTGGCTGCTTTAAGCAAGGTGGAAGTAAAACAGAACGCTCCTATAGGAGCGTTCTGTTTTTACTTTCACCTTGCTTTAAGCAGCCACCTGCCTTTAACACAAAATATTTGATGTAATTTAGTGGCCGCTATAGAGAGGTAATACTGTAGCAGTTTGAGCAATTTTTGTCCAAAAATATATGTTCTCTTATTGAAATTTCCAAGCAGACTTTTTTCAATTTCATTTGAAAGACAAATAAGTGCAAGCTGAGTTCTTAGCATCTCATCTCAGTCATCTGTATCCAAACAGTTTGCAAGATAAACAAGGGTTCACTTTTAGCCTGCTCAAGGAGCTTTGTATATTTCTGTTGCTTTCAAACTGTAAAACTCAGCTACAAATTATACATAAAATTGTACATACACAAACACTGCTTTGATATTGAAATTTTCTTTTTAGGCATCTTATGCCAGATTTATATCAAATCCTGGATATTGTTGGTGCACAATACCAAGAGTCTGCATGTATGTATAATTGTTTGAAAATAGACCATACTTCTAGAAGCCAATAATGGCAATTGCAATTAAACCAACTGTAGCATACCCATCCAAAAACCTTCAGAAAAGTACAGCTGGAAATCAAAACCTACTTATTTATGAGCAACACCATGCAAATGGCTCTTGTCTATAAGAAAACTGATACAATCAGCTATGGCATCATAGACAAAGCAGTTGATCTGGATCTATACTGTTTGCAAAGCACTAATATATATCATGTTACTTACAGTTCCAGCTCCCCGGCAGGCTGGACATGTGGTAGGTTTGGAGCCCGGCTCGGCCTTGCTTCCATCACATTTAGGACATTTTTCTGTAATGTTTAATTCTACCTCCTTATTCACTCCACGAGCTGCTTCTTGGAAAGACAGATTCAGCAAAACCTACAACACACCAAAAACCTTTCTAAAGTCAGAAATTATTTGACTGGCCTTTGCAAATGGTGCTGACAAGTAATGTTGAGAGATCTAGAAATACAGAAGTCATATCAGATGAAATCAATAGGCGTGTGAAGTAAATAACCCCAATTAGTACCAACAATACAGTAAAACCCCGCTAATGCGACCACCAAAAAGGGGCATAATTCTGGGTGGCAGAGGCAGGTGGTAGCTTAATGCAGGACAAAAGTTATGCAGAAAGCTCCTATAGGAGCTTTCTGCATAACTTTCGTCCTGCATTAAGCAACCACCTGCTTCAAACGACGCCAGTGGTTGTTTATTAAGTGGTCGCATTAGCGGGGTTTCACTGTACTTGTAAACGATTTATATTGAACACCCAGACAGTAATTCAGTTAACCCTTTCTTTCTTAGATACACCTTTTCACACCTTTGCAAACAGAGAAGACCCAGATCAGTCAGCTTATGCAGGAGACATCTGACCAGGGTCTGCTCTGTTTGCTTATGAAATAATTTAGATCTGATTCTACAGTTTCTGCCATGACCAAAATATTATGTGTACAGATATTCATGTCATTATTCAAAACATGAATTTTCAACAGGGAAAGAGTTAAAAATTCTGGGTTGTTTGTTTTGATATTTTTTCAAAAGCAAACTACGTCCTTAATGCATTTGTTCTGCAATATCATATGATATAAATTTGATATCCTGTTATAGAAAGAGTAAAACAATGATTCAAATGCCCAATGATGTGTCCTTTGTTGAAATTTTGTTTAATATAGGTAAATCTTCCTTTAAAGATAAATTATTTCAATATCATTTCGAGGGCTTGGTGCAAAACTATTCTAACTCCTTCACTTTGTGAAGGAGTTAGAATAGTTTTGCACCAAGCCCTCGATTTGCCATCTTACTATTTTATTCTCAGAATAGATAACCATGGAAGATTATTAAATTTTGATGCAAACAAGAGTTAATCTTGTACAAATGCTAAACACTTTTTCATGCCTTTGCAAAACAGTAGACCCAGACCAGACAGCTCCTCTGGTCAGGGTCTGCTCTGTTTACTTTTATGGTATAATACGGATCTGAATTTGCTGTTTCCGCCTGAACTAAAATGTGCTAAGTTTATATGCCATTTAACCCTTTCCCTCATATAGACGTTTTTTCACGCATTTGCAAACAGATTAGACCCAGATCAGACGGCTCCTAGAGGAGCCGTCTGATCAGTGTCTACTCTGTTTGCTAATAGAATTTGATAGATCCGTTTCCTTGCTTTCTAAAATGTCTACAATCTTCTACCTTCCATATTTCTTTATAACTATTTTCTTAATGAATATTCAGTAGGTATTGAAATTTGGCCTAAATACAGAACAGGGAACCAGAGTTAAACAATTAATCTAATTGATACTAATGATGTCATTATTTCATTCATGCATATTGAACAAATAAAGGGTTAAAAACAATGCATTTATTTCACCTCCACAGCAGGAGCATGTCCCCATTTGCTGCCAGCAAATATATCATCATACTGGCCTCCAAAGGCCCCAAATCCCTGGTTGCCAAACATCTGCCTGAACAGCTCCTCAGGATCAACGGTACCATGGAAATTCTCAAAACCTAAAAATAATGAAAATTCTCATAAGCTGGAAATGTTTCTCTGTGTAAACACAAACTAATTGTCCAATAGTGTTGATCCTGATGAGATTTTTCTTTCCTATCTTGTTCAGTAATTTGCTAATATCATGAAAAGGATTCCAAAAAAGGGTTTTTTGAGCAAATGCTCTATTTATTACAATGTTTCAAAAAGTGACTTTTACAGATGCACCAAAAAGCGTCAATATGAGGGAATGGGTTTATATCTGCACCCTTTGACACCTCTGTAAAATTCACTTTTTGAAACCATTGTGATAAATACTGTTCACAGTGGTTTCAAAACTACACAATTCTAAAATTTTCCTTTTTCTAGTAAATGCTCCTTTTCAATAGATTTATTCGAAGACTGGCTAGGTCTAAGTCTATTAGGAATTGAGGAAATTTAAGCTATCATATAATCTGGTTTGTTGATCAAGTGCCAACAGCTGTCAGATCTGATATTAGGTGATACAAAAAGCAACCATGAGTATTTGTTACCTTGAAAGCCACCTCCAGGTCCCTGTCCAGCTCCGCCCATACCTGCCCCTGCCATGCCAAACTGATCATACTGCCTCTTCCTTGAATCATCACTCAGAACCTATACACAGAAACCACAAACATCATTACATTACTCCTACAAAGAATAACATTGCCTTGACAGGACAGGATAATCACAACAAATAAACCTAAAACCAAGAATCCCTTTCCCTCATACACACGCCTTTTCATGCATTCTGTAGGAGCTGTCTGATCAGGATCTGCTCTGTTTGCTTAGGACATGATATAGATCTGATTCAACAGCTTTTGTCAAAGCAAATACCTTGAAAATTTAACATTATAGAAATTCAACTAATAACAAGAGATGTTTGTAAAACATGTATACCCCCCAGACCCCCTGACCTTTGATCTAGTGACCTCAACTATAGAGGTCATCTAGCGGTCATGACTAATCACCACAGCAACTTTGAAGATCCTAAGCCAAACCACTGATCATTTATTGATCTGAAAACATTTCACATAGTAATGTCATGGTGACCTTGACCTTTGACCTAGTGACCTCAACAACTATAGGGGTCATCTAGTGGTCACGACCAACTACCACAGCAAGTTTGAAGATCCTGAACCAAACCATTGAGCAGTTATTAATTGGAAACCATTTCATCAGTTAAGGTCATGATGACCTTGATCTTTGACCTAGTGACCTCAAAAACAATAGGGGTCATCTAGTTGTCATGACCAACCACCATAGCAAGTTTGAAGATCCTAAGCCAAACCCATGAGCAGTTATTGATCGCAAACCATTTCACCAGTTAAGGTCATGGTGACCTTGACCTTTGACCTAGTGACCTCAAAAATAATAGGGGTTATCTACTGGTCATGACCAACCACAACAGCAAGTTTGAAGATCCTAAGACAAACCCTTGAGCAGTTATTGATCGCAAACCATTTCACCAGTTAAGGTCATGGTGACCTTGACCTTTGACCTAGTGACCTAAAAAACAATAGGGCTCATCTAGTTGTCATGACCAACCACCTAAGCAAATTTGAAGATCCTAAGCCAAACCCTTGAGCAGTTATTGATCAGAAACCATTTTACCAGTTAAGGTCATAGTGACCTTGACCTTTGACCTAGTGACTTCAAATACAACAGGGGTCATCCAGTTGTCATGACCAACTACCGCAGCAAGTTTGAAGATTCTAAGCCAAACCCTTGAGCAGTTATTGATCGGAAACCATTTGACCAGTTAAGAGCATGGTGACCTTGACCTTTGACCTAGTGACCTAAAAACAATAGGGGTCATCTAGTGGTCATTACCAACCACCACAGCAAATTTGAAGATCCTAGGCCAAACCCTTGAGCAGTTATTGATCGCAAACCATTTCACCCTTTAAGGTCATGGTGACCTTGACCTTTGACCTAGTGACCTAACAAACAACAGGACTCATCTAGTTGTCATGACCAACCACCTAAGCAAATTTGAAGATCCTAAGCTAAACCCTTGAGCAGTTATTGATCAGAAACCATTTTACCAGTTGAGGTCATGGTGACCTTGACCTTTGACCTCAAAATCAATAGGGGTCATCCAGTGGTCATGACCAACTACCACAGCAAGTTTGAAGATTCTAAGCTAAACCCTTGAGCAGTTATTGATCGGAAACCATTTAACCATTTAAGGTCATGGTGACCTTAACCTTTGACCTAGTGACCTCAAAATCAATAGGGGTCATCTAGTGATCATGACCAACCACCACAGCAAGTTTGAAGATCCCAAGCCAAACCCTTGAGCAGTTATTGATCGGAAACTATTTCACCATTTTAGGTCGTGGTGACCTTGACCTTTGACCTAGTGACCTAAAAAACAATAGGGGTCATCTACTTGTCATGACCAACCACCACAGCAAGTTTGAAGATTCTAGGCCTAGTCGTTTATTAGTTATCGTTCGGAAACCATCGATCTACCGACCGACCGACATGTGCAAAGCAATATACCCCCATTTTTTCAAAAGGGGGGTATAAATATTCATGATGTCATTAATTCTTACATGAATACTGGCATTTTCTATCCATCAGACATGACAGACAAAATAAACATAACCTTTGAATCAAAATTCTAAACATTTCCATTACTCTGTAACCGTTTAACCCTTTCCCTCATATAAAGGTGTTTTCATGCACATGCAAACAGAGCAGACCCAGATCAGACGGCTCATATAGGAGCTATCTGATCAGGGTCTGCTCTGTTTGCTAATGGAATTTTAAAGATCTGTTTCTTTACTCTCTAAAATGACTGCAATATTTCACCATCCATATTTCATTATAACTATTTTGTCCATGAATATTAAGTAGGTATCGAAATTTGGAATAAACACAGAACAGGGAAAGGGAATTACAATATATGCTTGAAATGAGATGACTGACTGACATAAGCACTGAATAAAAGTCTTAATATTTGTTTCAGTCATCTCATCTTTTTCTTAGTGATTTCAAGCAAGGGTGTTGATCAGAACCAAGGACCACCAACAACCAAGTGAAATATATCCACTTTTCCCCTGACACATTAGTTGCAGCTGTCTTGGAATGGGACTCCTGATTAGAATCTAGTTTGTGGTTGTAATGGGAACATTGAAAGCAATGCCAGTCTCCTACCCGCTGAATTCTAAGACCAGCTCTGTAATTCCGTAAAAAATCAATGTAGCATAACAAATTTCAACTTTGCTAGATGTAACTCATTATCAATTATAATAAAGCTACATATCAAATATCGCTGCAATATCTAAACAAAATTCAAACTTGATCAGTAAGTAATTATAACAAAACCACATACCAATTACCAAATGTCACTTCAATATCTGCAGGGGTTTAGAAAAAAATTCGGAAAACTTTCCTGAAATTTTCTTTTAAAGTCCAACTGTTGTAGATCCATAAAATATCAAAGAAAAACTCAAAACAGTTCCTAAGATATGACTCCGGGGTCCAAGGTTATAAAACTTCTGAGCAAGCTCAGAATCTGACCAATCAGATGCTTGAGAATGATCTCAAAAACAAAAAGCTTTACAACTTCAGAGCTGGGACACACACAAGGACAACACCAAAACTATATCCCTCCGCCTTTGATTGAGGGATTATAATATTTAACAGTTTATTCATCCAAGATTTCAATGAAAATTTTTATTTTGTCCCCTCAAAGTATTCACCTCCAACAGATATGCAAAGTTTGTCTTCTAATCTAATCCTTAAAAGCATTTTCAAAGTCTTTTTTAGATATACTATGAAAACACTTGAATATTGCAGAACCGAGGTGTTTGCACTGGACTTTTTTTTTTACCAGAAAGGAATTTATGAGCCTTGGGAACATAAAGAACTCACAGGGGACAAGGTCAGGTGAATATATTGGCCAGGGAGCACAACAACCTTTTCCTGCTTCAGAAAGACTGTTACAATAGACACTTTGTGGGATGGTCCATTGTCATGTAGCTATCTGACAGTGGTCAAACCAGTTGCGACCAACTTGCGGGTCTTCGATTTTTTAAATATTTCTACAGACCTTTAGTCTTGTAAAACTTTGCATTTACAGATTTGCCTTTAGGTACATCAACCTGAATGGCAGGACCCCGAGTTGTGAAGAAAATCTTGTTAAACCTTTAATCTATAAGTACACCTATCTATACCTTTGCAAACAGAGTAGACTCAGATCATACAGATCCTGCAGGAGCCATCTGATCTTTCTTTCTTACACAAATATTCAGGGAGAAAGGGGTTGACCCTTTATTCCATAATTTGATAAACATGCTTTTCTACACCATTGCAAACAGCGTTTGATCCATCTAACCAAGGTCTGTTCTGTTTGCTTATGACATAATAAAGAACAGATTCTACACGTTCTGCCTTTGTTAAACTTTCCTACATGTTATCATAGAAATACAGCTAATTAATATCCATGACATCATTATTTCTTACATGAATATTCATGGAGTAAAGGGTTAATACTAATTCTGGTTACACTGCAAGATATTGTGTAAATTCTAGTAAGTATACTGATTTGCAGATGGCAAGTTATGGCATCTTATTTTGGCCAACATTTCTATACAAATATGCTGCCGGCCCTGATTTCTTCCAATAAAATGCAAACTCTTATGCAAAGGCAGAACTTACCTCATAAGCCTCAGAAACCTCCTGGAACTTTTTGGCAGCATTTGGATCATCTTTGCTTACATCTGGATGGTACTTTTTGGCAAGCTGAATATCAATATGATAAGTCAACATCAAGTTAACTGGACAAGGATATATACAAATGCTACATACTATACATCATCCAATCTAAAAGTGGATTTTGTAACTTATCTTTGTCCACAAGAAATGGGCCATCATTGCCCTATAAGGCTCACCTGAGTATCACCATTCACCAGTTCAAATAATATTCACCAAACTCTTAGGGAATGTAACTCACTCGAAATAAAATTTTGATCTCTAAAATCTATCTTTCGCCACTGTGACATACTTATGCAAGGAATCGGAAACATTTACGTAACTTTAATAGAGAATCTCCTGAGGATCAGCTCTGTAATGGTTAGTCAAATCCTGTTAATAAGCAGAGCTCTCAGAAGCTGTTGTTTAACCTTTAGCCTGCTATGGGCGGATGAGTGACTACCTATGCAAACAGTTTGGATCCAGATGAGACGCCGAGTTACTCGGCGTCTCATCAGGATCCAAACTGTTTGACATCCGGATTGCATTTTGGTAGACAAATTGATTATAGCTTGATTTTTGAAAATGTAGTAGGTGAGAATTTCTCTAAAAATTATTTCCTCAGCAGGTTAAAGGTTCAAGAAATTGTTCATTAAAATCTATTTTTAGCTCCTGTGACCTAATTAAACAGTTGACCAAAGGTGTCAAAAATGTGATAAAGGGTCACAGGTAGATTATTCCAGTAACATTTCATATAAACCCAGTCAGTGGTTTAGATGTTATTTAAGAAATTGATGACAATTAATGACAGGTGATCCCAACATCTCCCCTGGGACTTTGTGCTAGGGAGCTAAAAAGGGCCCCTTAAGTTAATGGTTTGTATCACAAGATGAAAATACAAAGAATATTGTAACTATCAGCTCACCTGATAGTAGGCCTTTTTAATATCTTGAGTTGAAGCATTTTTACCGATGCCAAGTACATCATAGTAGTCTCTTTTCCTGTCTCTTCTATCACTAGAGTGCACTTGTCTAGAACTAACACTCAACTGAGTGAACTGTGTCTTGCAAATGGCTGAAGAAAAAATTTAAAAAATTGCTCAATAAACAAAGTACTCAAGGTACAGATCAACTTCGATATCTCGAACTTGGATAACTCGAACTTCGGGATAACTCGAACTAAAGGTTTGATCCTTCCAAAATTTTACAATACAGAATTGCTCTAAAATGTATCACTACGCATATCTAGAAACACATTTCACAGCTTAATGCAGTTCTACAGTAATGCTGAAAGCTCCTGCAGGAGCTTTCAGCATTACTGTAGACCTGTATTAACCTATGAACTTGAGAAATTCTTCAGATTACAAATCGGATAACTCGAACTTCTGTTATCTTGAACTAATTTATATAGTACCTTGAAGTTTGAGATATCGAAGTTCAACTGTACTTCAATATTTCCAACAGACTTGGAAACCCAAGGGTAATGTGCCATTGTGCACATAACAAATGAAACTGTTACATATGGTTATTAGCCCTTTCCCTGTTCTATGTTTATTCCAAATTTCAATACCTACTGAATAGTCATGGCCAAAAGAGTTACACCAAAAATTAGAAGGTGGAACATTGTAGCCTTCAGAAACTAAAGTAACAGATCTATCAAATTCCATGATCAAACAGAGCATACCTTGATCAGACGGTTCCTTTAGGAGCAATCTGATCTGAGTTTACTCTGTTTGCAAATGCGTGAAAAGGCATTTAAAAGAAAGAAAGGGTTACTTGAATATGGACCATCACTGATACTATTTATTGGAAAATTTCACATTAATATGAGTATCTATTAGTGCTGTTCCGATAGTCACTGAGTGACGGTCAAAAACTAATAAGCCTAGTGTGAAGGCTGCAACAATCATTTTGTTTCTTTACTGTGTCCTTTTGGGTACTTTCTACGAAGAGAAGTAACTTGCTTGCCAAAATGGCGTCTAACAACATGAACATGGCAGTCACTGAAGAAGCAAGTAAAAAGTAATATTACTTGTATGGGAATATTCCATGTTCAGAAAGAATGCCTACAATAGGCAAACCTTGATATGATGATTGATGTGATATATATATATATATATATATATATATCATCACTCTTAATTTTTTATCATGCGTGTTGGAATTAAATGTCACAGTGTGTAGGTTTATTATCACTTGTATGGCCTTGCTGTACAAGCGCGCTTTTATGGCGACGTGGTAGAGTGCATGACTGCGAACCTAGCGACCTGGGTTCGATCCCAATTTGAGCGGGTATAGTTCTTTTTAAGAATACCCAGTAACATTTGGCGCCCAACGTGGTGCTGTGACTGTAAAAGCTCCGAGTTTGATTCCCAGTCGTTCTCATACCCATAGAAATTCGGGACGAATTTTTCAACTTGCTGGGGGAGTATGTCACAGTGTGTAAGTTTATTATCACTTGTACAGCTTTGCTGTACAAGCACACTTTTATGGCGACATGGTAGAATGCACGACTATGAATCCGGCGACCTGGGTTCGATCACGGGTCTGAGCGTGTATTTTTCTTTATAAGAACCCCTGGATACATTTGCAACGTGGGGCATAATTAAAGCTGATGATGGAAAAGTCTATATCCGACTGAGCAGTTTTCTCGCAAACTTATTTTTGTAATATTGATGTTTGGTACGAAGTGCCTCAAGGCCTATAGCATGTAACCCACCTGTATGTCCCAAAGCTTTTCCAATAACGTATTTGATTATGCCATAAAGTATGCCTGAGACAATGTTTATACTAGTGGAAGTGACGTTTCCAGGGGGCTGTTGTTTGCAGATGGCCAAGGCGAGAAAAAAATCAAGTATTTTGCTATGTGACATTTTGGTGCAATTCTGGTTTCCGCTTCAAAGCAGACGGTACCCTATGATCATTATAGTGTATAATGAAACGCTTGATTTATTTACATCCTCTCCACCCAGGTGTATAAATGGGTACCTGTGAGGGAAATAAGCCAATGTATCATGGCTGCCTTGGGCGCCAAATGTTAATGGCCGACTTATAACCCAGTGATCAGGGGGTAAATTGTGAAGTCGGGAGAATATGTCCATGTATATAGTTCCCGACTATAAACCTCACCTTTACCCTTTACATTTAATAAGCACCAAAGCAACTTAGATTCTAGAATTGTCTAGTCTGGTATGGATTACCTGCCCTGACACTACTTACTGTTGAAGTGCGACAGGGAACTAGACAATAAGGCATTTGGCAACTGGCAAGATTAGGCAATTTTAATTTTCTGATGAGTAGATCTTGTATACGGATCGTTTTTGGGTATTGGGTCCGTATGGGCAAAAACTGATACATACAAGTATGTATGGATTCGAATTTCTATCCGTAAAGGCAAAATATTTGTTCGTACATTACGGATACGGATGCTATCTGGAGCACTGAGTGTAACAGGCCAGGAACAGGTACTGAGTGCAGAACAGTAAGTAGTTCAGATAGCTCAGTTTGTAGAGCACTCACCCTGTAAGTGAGGTACCCGGGTTTTTCACCAGTCCTGTTAAATACCTTAGAATACGTTAGACCTCATTCTGGTAGAAGGCCATCAGTGGCCTCTATCACCAGCTCTTCATTTGTGTTTGGTCCAGTTGCAATAATTGCTTCGTAATCAAACTTTATTCCCCGATTGGCCCAGTGCCTATCTAATCTTGCCTCGAAAGCCTTCACTGTTGTTTGCATTCACAACACTGTTTGGTAGGGAGTTCCAGATGTCAACTATCCTGTGGCTGAAGTAATACTTCCTGATGTTGAGCCGTGGTCATTGCTTGAATAATTTCAAATTGTTTCCCCTAGTGCTATGGTCTTGTCTCATTGTTAACGTCTGGTCGGTTTCGAAATAATAGTAATTATATAAAAGTTTGTATGTTTCTATCATGTCTCCTCTGTTTCTTCTATAACTCAGTGTTGCTAAATTTAAAGCTTTAAGTCTTTCTTCATATGGTTGATCTGATAGCCCTGGAATCATCTTAGTTGCTCATCTCTGTATGTTTTCAATCATTGTGATGTCTTTCATTCTATGAAAATACCGATGGAAAACAAGTGATACACACACACACACACACACACAAGCAATTGTATCGACTAGTAAATAAATATTACTTGACTTGATTTGATGGCAAACTCAGGCAAGTTCCCATGCGCTGTCTGACGTACCGGGGTAGGCAGCAACAGCATCTTATGCAATGGCTGCAAGCACTGGGTGCATAAAAAATGCAGTGGGCTCAAGCGCCTAGTGGAGGACCCCAACTTCACATGTGCCCGATGCAAGGGAAATGCGCGCCCCCTTGATGGCAGGCCACAGGACATCCAAGTTGGAGGTAGTATCTTCTTTCTGCTACCTGGGCGACATTCTCTCAGCAGCAGGTGGCTGCGAGCTTGCAACCTCAACAAGAGCGAAAACCGCCTGAAAGAAGTTCAAGGAGCTGCTACCAGTCCTGTCATCACTCCACCTCTCCTACAAGACACGGGGATGTGTGTACAGCACTTGTGTCCAGAGCGCAATGCTCCATGCCTGCCAGACCTGGCCCTTAACCTAGCCAAACCTTCAACGCCTGCAGCGCAACGACAGAGCCATGATCAGACAAGATTTGTGAGTGAGTGAGCGAGTTATACGTCCGACCAACGTATTTCAGTTATTTGCAGACTGTACCCACATGAGATAAGTTATAGTGCTGCCTCACTGGAATGCTCCTGCCGCGGGCACATGGCAAGGTCACCACACCCAGTCACATTATCCTGACACCAGGCCAACCAGTCCTTGAACTACCCCTTTAATGTTGAGCGACTAGTACCAACTTTTAACGACTTTTTTATTATTATTATACCATACTTATATAGCACTCTTTTCATATCTAAATACGTTCAAAAGTGCTTCACAATTAAAAAAATTATACATACTAAAGCAGAAATTAAAGAAAATATAAGATATGAAATAGAAATAAAAACATAATAAACAAAACAAGACTTTTGGTCTGTTGCGGCCGGTGATCGAACCCACGACCTTCCGTACCGCAGGTGGACGCTCTACCACTGAGCCACACGGCCGGTGACAGATTTGTAGGATCAAGCCAGAGAATGTGGCCAAGGTACGGTCAAATGAGCTGCTACGGCAGCTCAGTCTGGAGGATCTTGACCCCTTCTAAGGGAGAGGAGGCTCCGTTGGTACGGCCACGTGGAACGTTCCAGCAGTGCTGTAAAGTGTGCCTCGGACTTTCAAGTGACTGGAAGAGGTGGGCCCGGACAGCCCAAGATGTCATGAAGGGAGATGGTAGAGAGAGATTTTAGAGAGTGGAGGCTCTCTGCCATCTGTTTTAAGGTTGTTGAAATAGACTATAACATGCAAATGATTATGTGTACTGGAGGCTGGAGCGGCTGGGTCCTTTACGGACAATCGCGAATTAAACGTCATCAATACAACACGCTTGTGTTCTTGTATACTTATTCCTCATTTGAGATAGTATTTAATTGATGGCTTATCAACAGTAACCACTTATATCGCCAACATAGTATTTAATTGATGGCTTATCAACAGTAACCACTTATATCGCCAACATAACAAAACACCATCGACCCACATGATAGAAACGCTTGGATAACAGGAGTGAGATCTGCCATGCGTGCAACTAGCCATCTGTCTGGAGGGGGGTCCACTAGTGTGGCATAACATCCCTGCACCTGCACGTTAATCTAAAGTAACCAATGATGATTATGCAAATCATCATATCAAGCAATCATCTGTGTTGGGGAAAAGAAACATTCGGATTATGTAATTGTTCATTAATGCAGCACTTTCAATCAATGGATAATTAAAGTGTTTAATCCGGAATATCATGACATGTCGTTGGATAAAATTATACAAAAGTTGCACTTTGTTTCAAACTTTGGATCTGGAACGAATCATAAATGAAGGAACTTTTAAGAATATTCTAGCAAACGCGAAATCGGATGAAACTCTTGCTATTAAGCAGTTGAACTACCTTTATTGTATCTGAACTGATCACTCTGTGCCAATTTGTGGAAACAAGAGGACTTTGAAAGACGAACTTCGCATGATGTGTGTCTTGACAGGCAATATATTACACGCGTGCAAGAATTTTCCAGTCCAAGGTTACATGCCGTCCTGAGCGCAGACATCTTGTTGCAGAAGACAGAAATCGTAAGAGTAAGGTCGTTTACGACTTAATCATCTAATGAATATTTAACGTAAAAGTTTGGGTAATTCTTTTTAAAAGTTATAAAGCATATAAAGACAACGCTTTATGAACAAATATATAATAAATTGCCTATGACTTGTTACACACATTGTTAAAAATTTCATTTACGACCACCCTTTCAGTTCACGCAAACCTTTTAGCCCGTACCATCGTCTAACCGGAACTTTTAAAACTGTCAACCGTAACACGGAAGACTGTCAACTTATTTTTATTAATGTAAGCAAAACGGCATCAGACACAGGAAAGAAACTAAATGAATCCACAACAAATATCGACTTGTTAAAATCGATTTTAAAAGGTCGATTGTTTCACAAGTGATATGTCAACAGAAAAGTCGAAATAGTTGGCCAGGGGGCGGATTCACTGTGTGTTTTGTTTGTTTACCTTGTGTAAAAGACGATTTTGCCTAGAAAGAATTATAAACTAAATCAATTAGATATTTCACCTAGAATTATATAGCGATTTTATTACGCACGTATGGTGCAGGTATTTGTAACCTGACAAAACAATAAAGAATGATTATGTTTGTATCATACAATATTGAATTGCTTTCCAGATCCAAGATTGATTGATCAGTGTAGCCCCGATCTCTTACTGTTATCTTACTCGTTTTGCCTTTATAGACATGCTCATACTGACTTGCACAAACTTTCTTGTGTAAGTTTTTGTTTTGTTTTATGAGAACCAGTTCTCCAAATGTGTTTTCGTCGGGTTGAATTTACTTTGCGGGTCTCCGAAATTTTTCCTACTACGTCACTGGATGCGCTAAATTCATTGCTATGCAGGATCGGGTAAACAGGCCGATATTTTGTTTCAATTCTATCATCCGATAAGCGGGGGTTTGGGGGCAGCAGCCACGATAATATTAAATGCACGAGAATGTATACATATAAAAGTTTGTAGAATTCGATTTGGGGGGGGGGGGGGGGGGTTGTTGAAGCTTGCTTTTTCGCATTTATTGATTGAAGAACCCTCCCATGCGACAGAGTAAAATACCTACATTTCCCGTCCTTTTTGTTGGAACGGCAAAGTATATTTGTTCCTTTCCGTCATATGTTCGGGTTAAAGTAGCTTAGTAATTATAGTCTACTTTCAGTCCTAAGGACTGCTCAGCCGGCTGATTGTTCAATCTTGGTCAACATGATCTGGAAAAACAACACCACAACACAGTTAATCTTGTTGCAAACATTCTTTATAGTTTTGTCATGTTATCCGTACCTGTATCATAGGTGTCAAATACAATCGCTATATATGCAAAAATAGTTAAGTCCAGCAGTCATACGTCAGTAGGAGTATGATCAGAGTCTGCACTGTTTGCTTATGGAATAATATAGATCTGATTCTCTGCGTTTCTGTCTTGGATGAAATTATTTTGTCCATATGCCATTATACAAAATTATAAAATTAAGGGAATAATGACATCATGAATATTCTAGCTGAATTTTTATGATGGCATATGTACACAGGATGCTTTGGTTCACATCCATTAACCTTAAACAGTGTGTGTCATTCATTTGAACTACCTTGAAATGGTGATAGTTTGTACACAAACACTACAGGCAGAATCATATCTACAGTATTATACCGTAAGCAAATTGAGCAGATCTCGACCCTGATAGGAAAAGGCATTTATATGAAGGAAAGAGTTAAGATGACTACTTAATCCTTTACTCCATGAATATTAATTATTTATTAGATGGTAGGCCTACATGAACAAATTTTGGTCAATTCAGAAACTGTAGAATCAGATCTAAACAGTTCCTTAAGTAAACAGAGCAGACCCCAATCAGGTTGCTCCTATAGGAGCCTTCTGATCTGGATCTACTCTGTTTGCAAAGGTGTTAAAACTAAATTAAAAGTCATATCTATGGAGTAAAGAGTTGTCAGCAATAATCCTTTTAACCCTTTACTCCATGAAATAATGACATCAATGATCATGAATATCAATTAGATTATGTTTAAATGATAGGACATGGCCATAGGATATTTTGGCCAATTTTGGTAGAAACTGCATGTAGAATCATATCTATATAATATCATTAGCAAACAGAGCAGACCCTGATCAGACGGCTCCTCTGTTTCAAAGGCGTAGAAAGGGGTATTTATGGAGTAAAGGGTTAATAATTGCAATCAGCAATGTTTGTTTATAGATTATACTTTTATTCATTGTCAACAACCATCATTAATTCATGTTAAATTTCTTTCTTCAGATAGATCTGCGACAACATGTCTTGGAAGTTCAAAGTATCAAAATTTAAAAATGCATCTCCGAGATTCCCTAAGAGAGAGGTATGTACCTAACCTTTTCTTTGTAAACAAAGTTGCAAAAATTCTAATACTGATATAATAAGTTTGATTTTGAGGGCTGATAATTTCTAGCCATAAATGATTGTTACAAATACACCATATTGCTACATCATTAATTGAATTTTTGTAATAGTCACTGAATATAAAGGAATTTTTACACACCCAAAGGTAGCTTTGGTCGAATTATGGTATGGTGCCTGTCAGTCTGTCTGTTCGTCCGTTAGCCACTTCTTTGTCCGCTCAATAACTTGACAACTATTAGGTGTACAGTCCTCATACATAATAGGTAGGTAGTTCATGGCCAGTAGATGACCTGTATTGATTTTGAGGTCAGTCGAGCAAAGGTCAAGGTCACTTCCAGTGACCTGCAACTCAAAAATCTTGTCCACTCCATAATTTGATAAATATTAGATGTGCTGTCTTTATACTCAAAAGGAATGTTGGTCATGGCAAGTAGATGACCCCTATTGATTTTGAAGTAAATCTGTCAAAGGTCAAGGTCACAATGACCTTCACACAAAAAAACATGTCTGCTCAATTACTTGATAACCATTAATTAGGTGTGCTGTCTTCATACTTAGTAGGAAGGTTGGTCATCATGACATGCCAGTAGATGACCCCTATTGATTTTGAGATCAGTCAGTCAAAGGTGAAGGTCACTTTCAGTGACTTTCAACTCAGAAATCTTGTCCACTCAATAACTTGGTAACTATTGGGTGTGCTGTCTTCATACTTAGTAGGTCAAGACAAGTAGACAATATTTATTGATTTTGAGGTCAGTCTGTAAAAGGTCAAGGTCAATGACCGTCATCTCATAAAAACATTGTCTGCTTGATAACTTGATAACATGAGCCCCCTGCCATATCAACATTGTGCATGTTACAACAGCACATACTTCGGCGTATCTGCTCCGACACACGGAGCTCTTGTTAAAATAGCTGCAATGTTCAACCCTCAATATTTCATTATAACTATTTTGTCCATGAATATTCAGTAGGTATTGAAAATTTGGACTAATTTAGAATATAAATCCAGAAATTCAGAAGAGGGAAAGGTTTAAGATGCAATATTAGACTCTTTTTTGGTGGCTATAGGGGTTTTAACTGCATATACAAGGAACCATTCAGTTTCACATATGGTCAAATAATCAGACCTCAAACTTTCAAACACTTGTTTCTCACATAACTTCCCTTATCTACGGGTTAGAACAACGGGTTAAGATTCTCTTATCAGTAACACGTGTAAGAACACTTTAGAATATACATGATGTCATACGTTATATATGACGTCACTCATGGAAAAAACGATGTTAACATGTCATTAAAAGGGCGAAAATAGATCTAGATCTACACTGTTTTTGGTTATGTGAGAAAAAGAATCTGACACTTGTTGTCTTTTAAGATCACATGTTCCTAAACTCACCAAGAAAATCTTATTAAGCTCACCAAAGGCTCGCTTAATAACATTTTCTAAGGCTCATTTAGGAACATGTGATCTTAAAAGACAACTCACAACAGATCCTCTATTTCAGACCAGGCAGTCACTAATGTAGAATATATAGCGCTGTCTCATCCGCATATACTCGGACCAAAAATTTCAAATCTTGTTGAAACTTCTGGATTCCCACTTAAACACTTTACCTGCCGAATATTCATGTAGGAAATAATGACTTTATTAACCCTTTCCTCCATAAATACGCCTTTCTACGCATCTGTTAAAGTCACTTCATGAAACCATTGTGATAAATAGAGCATTTGCTCCTATAGGAGCAAATGCTCTATTTATCACAATGGTTTCAAACTACAAAATTCTCAAATTTTACTTTTCTCTAGTAAATGCTCCTTTTGGGTAGGTTCATTCAAAGAGGTTGGGTCTAAAAATAGCCTAGGAAGGAAAGGGTTAATATTAATCTTCTTCCCTAATGTAACATGGTAAAAAAGTTGTGACTCAACTGGGACTCGAACCCAGGGCCTCTGGCTTACCATGCCAACTCTCTACAGACTGATCTACCAAGCCACACAGTCTAAGCGTTTCAAATGTTTCACCACAAGTTCTAACTGTCTACACACACCCCCTCTACACAAAAATTTGTCTGGAATTCTTTCTCAAAGAACACTCCACGATTTTCTTTATTATTACCTATTATTTCATATAAATCATGGTGTGGGTTATTTACTTTGGGCACCAAATGTAATATGCTGAAAAAGTTGTGACTTGACTGGGACTTGAAACCCAGGGCATTTGGCTTATCATGCCAACACTCTACTGACTGAGCTACACAGGCCAGACAGTCTACGCCTATCAACCGTTTCACCACAATCTCTACCAGGCTACACTAAACTGCTTGATCAAGCAGATTTTCCAGCTGCTTTGAAGTCCCACTGTGTGTAAAACACAATCACTCTCAGAGTGCCAGCTCTGTCAAACAGCTCTCAAGCTTTTGATTGGTCAGATTTGAGTTATCAAGCTTTTGATTGGTCAGATTTTAGCCAGAGGCTCAAATCTGACCAATCAAAAACTTGAGAACGAACTCAGACTCAACTAAAAGTTTTATAAGCATGGGCCCTGATTTGGAAGCAAAAAGGCTCAGACCAACAGTTTCTACCCTTGTTGAAACTCCTGGATTTGCACTTCAACAAGCTGCATCCCAAAACATTTTTTCAAGGCTCTAGTAGGAACTATGGAAGGTTGTTGTTTTTATTACAAAATTATGCCCCTTTATGGACTTAAGAAATAAAAACTTAAATTGTTTTGACAAACAAGCGTTGGTACATGCATGCAGTGCTCTTGTTAACCCATTCCCTCATATTGACGACTTTTGATGACTCTGTAGCAGTCACTCTGTAGAAGTCCTATAGGAGCAAAATTTATGCTCTATTTATCACATTGGTTTCAAACTATAAAATTCTAAATTTTTCCTTTTCCCTAGTTAATGTTCCTTTTCGGTAGATTTATTGAAAGAGGTTGTATCTAAAAATAGCCTATGAGGTAATGGGTTAAACCTGTATGGTAAGTTTCTAACCCTTTACCTGATGGATATCCATAAAAGGTTCCACCAGTTAATATTAATACAGTAAAAAAAAACAAATGCGACCACTTAATGAACAAACATGACTGTCTTCATAAGCAGGTGGTTGCTTAATGCATATAGGAGCTTTCTGCATAACTTTCATCCTGCATTAAGCTACCACCTGCCTTTGCCACTGTGAATTGTGCCCCTTTTTGGTGGTCGCATTAGAGGGGTTTTACTGTAGCGTATTTTTATGCCTTTAGGCGACGGAGGCTTTAAGTTTTACCCTTGTCCGTCCGTATGTCCAAAATTTTCGTCTGACCAATCAGAGAATGATCTCAGACTCAGAAGTTTTATAACCTTGGACCCAGGTAGCTCTTACAAGAGCTGTCTTATAGGAGTCTACTCTGTTTGCAAAGGTGTAAAATTCATGGGATTATCAAGTCAATAATGCCATGGACAATATATAGCATAACCAGAGCTACAGATAATGGTGGTGCATACCTAAATACTAAAATCCTCATTTCTCAACCATATCCTATACTGTGACCAGTCTTTAGAATCGTCTCAAAAAGGCAATTCTAAAGAGTGGTCACAGTATAGGATTTGGTGGAGAAATACAGAAGCTATTCTTGAAAATATTGAAATTTAAGCATCTTATCTGGACCTCTGGCATAACAGTCCTTTATGTCAATGATACAGTCTGATTTGTTTTAACTTTCAGGAGGCCATCTTTGATGTTCCAGTGGGTAGTGTTATGCAGTCCTGCAGTAATCACATAACAGCAAGCTGTACATATATGGCCTTCAATATAACAGCTGGAGGTAATATTTAGTAGAGAAAGAAATCTCACATTTGTTATTCTTCAATACCCCTTTGAATGTTAACTTTTCAAAGTGGAATTGTCAAATCATTGTTAACCCTTTCCCTCATATGAACGTGTTTTCACACATTTGCAAACAGAGTAGACCCAGAACAGACGGCTCCTAGAGGAGCTGTCTGATCAGGGTCTGCTCTGTTTGCTAATAGAATTTGATAGATCTGTTTCTTTGCTTTCTAAAATGCATACAATGTTCCACCTTGCATATTTCTTTATAACTATTTTGTTAATGAATAATCATTAGGTATTGAAATTTGAAATAAACATAGAACAGGGAAAGGGTTAAAGTCCATTTATCTACATAACCCATTGGGATAAAACTTTACACACTTGTTCACCATCACAAGCTTCATCTGTAGGCAACAGTACATATCTCTTTTTATAAGCATTTTGACAGAATTATGGCCCTTTTTAACTTAGAATTTTTGGTTAAGGTTTTTGTTACAGTCCACTTATTTTCATAACCCTGTGAGATAAAGCTTTGAAACTTGGAACACCCATTCACCATCAAAAGCTTCATCTGTAGGCAAGAGTACAAAACTCTGTCAAACATTTTGACAGAATTATGGCCCTTTTTAAATCAGAAAATTTTGGTTAAGATTTTGTTTGATTTGCGATCAAGGCAGCTGAGCGGGGGTATTTCATCACCTTTAGTGATAGTTCTAGTTTTTCATGCCTTTGCAAACAGATTAGATCTAGATTAGATGGCTCTTGTAGGAGTTGTTTGATCAGGGTCTGCTCAGTTTGCTTATTAAATTATAATATTTCTGAATACAGTTTATACCAATACCAAAAATTCCTGTGTACATTGCCATTGTAATACTCCAGCTATTAAATATTCATGATGTCATTATTTCTTACTTGAATATGCAATAGGTTAACCCTTTCTTTCATGTAAATACCATTTCACACTTTTGCAAACAGAGAAGACCCAGATCAGATGGCTCCAGTATGAGCTGTCTGATCATGGTCTGCTCTGTTTGCTTATGAAACTATAACAGACATGAATCTACAGTTTCTACCAATACCAAAAAAGCATCTCTATTTGGTAAAAGCCATAATACTCTAAGTAGTCAGCTTCTGAAATATTTGCGTACTGGGTCATTACAGAAGTAGAATGTTGCTTTTATCTGTATTATATATAATTATATGGATAATAATCTCTACAATTATAGATTAGATTCTACAGTTTCTGTTTAGCCAACAGTTTCCATGATGAATTCAGTTGATTAACCCTTCTCTTGCTGAATTTTAATATACATTTCTCCTTCTTTACCCATGCCCTGTTGTATAATTACATATATCTTCACTGTGTACAAGTATTTCGCTGTGCAATCACTGCTGTGGGGTGCACTGGTTGCACTATCAACTTGTAAATAGCGCAGGCCCTGATGAGACAGCTCCTGCAGGAGCTGTCTCATCTGGGTCTTCACTATTTACAGGTAGGTATATTGACGCGAATAGCAAGCGAAGGGTTAATATTTGTGATACTAATATAATACTCATTAGGTTTATCGTTAATCTCCGTTTCTAGGTGGAAGCAGTATTGGGATTTTACCTCTAGAAGCACAAGGACGTATAGAACAATCTCTGCCAACTCTGAAAGCTCACTCAGGTAGGTATGGTTCATAGACTCAGATAAGAGATGTATTTGGGAGATGTATATCACATATTTTCATCTGTTTTCGAAGAAAAAGTCGAGCTATTGTGATCACTGGGTCGTACTCCTAGTTGTATTTGTAGTTGTAGTCGTCGGCGTCCGCGTGCAAAACCTTTAATGTAGCTCATTACTCGAAAAACATGAAACTTCACAAATGAATAGATCTCAGTTAAGTTTGCTGTATACAGTTAATATGGAATTGATTGTTTATCTCTATTAATATTATTATAAAACTTTAATAGGAAATCAAAAGAAACAAACAAAATAAATATTAACTAGATTAATTTTTATAATAATTGTCTGATTCCTGCTTCAAAGTTCTCTCTTTTTCACATGTTTAATTTAGCATTTTATGATTAAAGATTTGACTGCACTTAAGAAATACCGTACCTGGATTTTCCCTTTGCCAAACTGTTCTGCCAGCTGCGGCTGACTACGACCAGCACTGCTTTTAATAAGTTCCACTTTCTGCTTCAGATTCAATTCTACCAATTTTTTAGGCTTTTGCTTTTCCATTCTGATTTCAGCGAAAGTTGTAACATGTATGATGTAGACAAATGCTCCAACAAAATAATTTGCAACAGTAAACAAATTAATTGCTCAAGCTCGTAAACAAACAAAATCAAACATACCTTTGTTCGAAAGTCCCCAGTTAATCCGCTAAATCAATCTTAATTAATTAAGTCCTGTGAAAAATAATTTGATCAAAGTCTGTCTTTAATACCGATGAACCGTCATTATTACCTATTTAGTGCTCAGCAGTGTAATCAAACAAATACTTAGTAAACTTTGAAATCGCTTTCCTTCCCTTGAAAACGTTATTGTTTTTCACACTAGCCATAAATTAAAACCTTTTCCGGTTTGCTACAATAGTAAAACTGCATATCTTTTAAAGCAATGTATTTATGTCTCCCCCCATATTTATATGGGGGAGACATATTGTTTTCGTGAGAGTTGTCTGTCTGTCTGTCTGTCTGTCCGTCTGTCCGTCCGTCCGTCCGTCCGTCCGTCCGTCTGTCTGTGCGAAAATCGTAAGTAGTCGCAAGAATCGGTGTTGAGGTAGGCAGTTTCCGGCAAAATCATGCGGTCGTTATTGCGGATATAAAAACTGCCTGAACGGTGTCAGCGGGACCGAGCAGGTAGTCGTAATAGTGAGGTGGTCGTAATTCTGGATATACCGACCATTGAGTTATATAAGGGAATAATTCGGGACTGAAGAAAATATGTCTTAATAGCAGGTTGCCCACATCAGTGAGGTGGTCGTAAGGTGGGGTTTTACTGGCGGAAAGCTGCTAAAAATTCTATGAGTTCATTCACTGCGACCATCCTTGAAAGCTTATTTGACTACCGATTTCCATAAACTGTGTCTCATTTATCAAAGAAATCATCACTCTTGATGAGCAATCATCTATGTTTTCTCAGAATATTAACACACTTTTACAATGAGTCGCCAAAGTGACAACCAACCCCTCTAGGACACAGGTTGACTCTGAGGTTCGAAATAGAAATACGCTATAATTTAAGTCGAAACACCATATAACTGGTGTATAAGGCATTGCCCCGGTCTGATAGCATGAATGGATATCGTTTATTCACAACATCTTCAAATAATATTTTTCTAAAAATCTCTACAAGCTTGATATTGATATCAGTGAAAGTCATTAGTAGGACTTACAAACACAGCACTTTTCTACATTACTCTCATTCTACATTAAGCTTCCACCGGCTTTTAAAGACCTCCTTGTTCATTTAATGGACACTATAGAGAAGTTATACTGTATTTTTCTTTCCAGATTATGTGACAGACATGTCATTTAGTCCCTTCAATGATCAGTTGTTAGCCACCTGTTCTGCTGATAACACAGTACGTAAACCTGCACTTTATATAATGTTTATTTTTACAGATATCCAGGTTAATTGTAAGAAGCATTCTTAATTTCTGTAAATGATGATTACTAAATGCAAACCATATAGGTCTTTAGCACACACATAGTTTAGCCGTGCCATGACAAAACCAGCCTTCGTGATTTTCACACAATGTAGACCCAGATCAGAGACAAGACTTCCGATCTGGGTCTGCACTGTTTGACACACATCAGGAGCTACAATATTTTTATATGCATCATATCAAACAGTATCACTACTTAAAAGTATTTATCATAGATACTGTTAGTATGTCATTAACCATTTTTTCCATAAATACACCTTTCTATGCCTTTGCAAACAGAGTAGACCCAGATCAGGGCCTGTTATGTTTGCTTATAAAATAGTAAAGATATGATTCTACCATTTCTGCCATGGCCAACAAACCTTTTTCATGTGCCATTGTAAAAATTAATTTAAATGATATTCATTATGTCCTTTTTTCTTGGATAAATATTCATGGAGTAAAAGGTTAAGGCTTTGTAAGTTTAGCCATGGGGTGGCTCATACAGTCGTATACCGTTACCTCGAACTCAGTTAGGTCAATTTACCGGTTAGCTCCAACTTACTTCGTTGGTCCCGACAGTTTCCTTATATATTTCTATGTAACACAGTACCGTTACCTCATTATTTTTAGCTCGAAATTTTGGTTTGCTTGAGTAAAATTTAAGTCCCATGTGCACATTTCTCTTTACTTTTAATCAGGTTACCTCAGCATAACACTTACTGTCTCGTTTGATCAAACTACACAGCAATGTGTGAAATACTGGTCGCCGCGGCAGCCTTTGAAACTGCCCACGCCTGACATTTAACACGCCGCTTGTGTTGTCTATAATAATCCACTAATACCCTATGCGTCCCATAAGTGGCTATCCATGGCAGTGTAAATATTTCGTTGTTACTTTCAGTTTTATGTTTTGCTTGTTGGTAATATTATTTTTGATATGTGATTATTCTGCTTCATTTGAAACTTTATTTATTTCATGAATATTCCAGTTTGTTTTGTGTTCATGTTACCAAAAATAGCGCCCGCTTACCAGTCTAGGTGTCATGGAGTATATCTTCGTACTACATACGCATAAATTACACATACTTCGATAACACACATGGATTTCGACAAGCTTATGCATGAATACCGATATGCCAAACTTCGGTTAGGTCAAACTAATTATCTGGGTCCCTTGAACTTCAAGGTAACGTAATTCAACTGTATTTATTTTTATTCTTTTGGTGTCAGCGTAGTAGTTGCAAAAATTTAGCCTTGCCCTATGCTTTAATCTCACCAGTTTTATGTTTCTCAGTGTCAGAATGTCAAATCTCAATGTGATCCTGTTTTAGAAGGAATTCATGGAATGACTTACATGACAGCAATTTACTTCCTTTACTGTAGATAAAGATTTGGTCATTGCCTGAGGAGGAGAGGCTAGCAGATGCCATCATTACACTGTGTCACACCTGTAAATTGCCGAACCAAGACTACAGGGTGGAGAATGTTGCCTGGAATACTGTGACTGACAATGTGTTGGCAGTCTCTGTACAGAAGGCAGTCAAGATCTTTGATGTAGAAAATTCAACAGAAAAATATGGTAATGTATGGGAACTTGTATATTTGCAAACATTTTAGACCCATTAACCCATTCCCTCAAAGACTAATTTCCAATGTCTTTGAATAAATCTACCGAAAAGGAGTATTTACTAGAGGAAAGGAAAATTGTAGAATCATGTAGTTTTGAAACCATTGTGATAAATAGAGTATTTGCTGCTATGAAGCAAATGCTGTATTTATCACAATGGTCTCAGAAAGTGACATTTATAGAGGCTTCAAAAGGTGTCAACATGAGGAAATGGGTTAACATTTTAGAACGATTTGAGGAGAAATAATGGCCATTGCCAGAAGAATGTGACTATGATGGAGAATGTTTATCAATGTAGGAATCAAAGGTGTCTTTTTAATTCATTCGCTCATAGGCTTTTGTTAGACCCAAACTCTTTGAATAAATATACTGAAAAGGAACATTAACTTGAAAAAAAGGAAAATTTTTGAATTGTGTAGTTTTGACAGCATTCTGATATATAGGGCATTTCCTCCTATGGAGCAAATGATCTATTTATCACAATGGTTTCAAAAGGTGACTTTTGGCAACAAAAGGCGTCGTTATGAGGGAATGGGTTAAGAAATGACCGTTCAAAATAATTGCTATAACTTGCCTGAGGTTTAACAGTATTATAGTTTTGTATATTAATATTATTTCAGAATTGTATTGAACTAGATGATTATTTAACCCTTTCCTCCATGAATATTCATGTAGGAAATAATGGTGTCATGAATATTAATTAAATTAATTGGTTATAATAGCACATGGACACAGGAAATTTTGTCTGAGGCAGAAACTTTATAATCATATCTATATTATATCATACGCAAACAGAGCAGACCCTGATCAGACACCTGATCTTGGTCTACTCTGTGTGCAAAGGGGTATAAAGGTGTATTTATGGAGCAAAGGGTTAACTATATAGATTGCCTGTGAAACTACATGTAATTTGCACCCAAACCAACTGCACTTCCAAAGATGCAGCATATCATCAGGCTCTAAACTGTTTGTCAAAAGGATGATAAAGTGTTGCCAATGCTAATCCCATTCCCTTACAAGCTATTTTAACCCTTTCCCTGTTCAATATTCATTTCAGAAACAATGATGTTATGTATGTTTATTAGCTGATTTTTTAAATGGTCCATGTACAGTGCTCCCTCCCTACAACGGCCCTCTCAATAACGATTCCCTCCTTACAACAATGCATGTCACTGTTTCCGAAACAACAAGGCTCCATCATATTTTCTTTATGCCTTAATCAAACCCTATGTTGTGACCACTCTTTAGAATCGTCACTTTGTGACGATTCTAAAGAGTGGTCACAACATAGGGTTGATTGAGGCATAACGGTTTTAGTTCTCGAAATACACCTGATCTGCAAACAAGCTAATTATGTTTGATTTTCCCTCCCTCTGAACAACACATACAATCTTCGTATCCCAAAGGGTGTCGTTGTAGAGAGGGAGCACTGTATACAGGATATTTTGATATTGGTAGAAACCAAAGAGTTAGATCTACTATACTTCATAAGCAAACAGAGCAGACCCTGATCAGACGGCTCCTCCAGGAGCCATCTGATCTGGGTCTTCTCTGCAAACACATGAAAATGCGTTTGTATGAGGGAAAGGGTTAAGACCCAACCTCTTTGAATGAATCTACTGAAAAGGAGCATTAACTAGATAAAAAGAGCAATTTTAGAATTGTGTAGTTTTGAAACCATTGTGATAAATAGAGCATTTGCTCTATTTATCACAATGGTTTCAAAAAGTGACTCTTACAGAAGCATCAATATGAGGGAATGTGTTATGAATGTCAAAGAGTGCCCACTGATCAAAAGTCACCCAATGGAATCTTCTCTTATGGCCTGGCTCACTATCATTACTCTTCTGGCTTGGTATTAACCCCTTCCTCCATAAATACGCCTTTCTATGCCTCTGTAAAAGTCACCTGTTTAAACTACAAAATTCTAAAATATTCCTTTTCTCTAATTATGCTCCTTTTCGGTTGATTTATTCCAAGTGGTTGGATCTAAAAATAGCCTATGAGGGAATGGGTTAACCCTCTTCCTGTTGAATATTCATGTAAGAAATGCAAATTTTATTAGCTGAAGTGTTATAATGGCATATATACACAGGGTGTTTTGGTAGAAACGGTACAGCCAGATCTATTATAATTTCATAAGCAAACAGAGCAGACTCTGATCAGATGGCTCCAATAAGAGCCATCTGAACTGGGTCTATTCTGTTTACAAATACATGAAAAGGTGTTTGCATGATGGAAAGGGTTTAACATTCCATGTACCGTCACAGTGCTTGCCTTGAGATTTTAAAATGTTTACCTGAGTCTGAATTCATTGTCAGGCATCTTATTGTTACAATATTGAATGGAATTCAGTACCTGGCTATTAACCCTTGAATTAATAATGACATCATGAATATTTATTAGTTGGATTTTTATAATGTAATTTTTTCAAGGAAATTGTTTGCTTTGACAAACTGTAGAATCAGGTCTAAATTATGTCACAAGCAAACAGAGCAGACCCTGATCAGACAGCTCCTATAGGAGCCATCTGATTTGGGTCTACTCTGTTTGCAAATTCGTGAAAAGGTGTTTATATGAGGGAAAGAGTTAAATCTATTTTTTGAGAATGAACTGGGACTCAAAATCAAAAATTTCATAAACTCTGGGCCTGGTATCTAATTCATTGTTTTACCGTAACTGTCATGCACAAATGCTCCTTTTCCAGATTTAGGTATTCATGGTGACCAGGTGCAGAGTCTGTGTTGGCATGGCAATGGTGACACTTTAGTTACAACATGCAAAGACAAGAAAATAAGAGTTCTAGATCCTAGAACTAGCAGTGTTGCTCAGGTGAATACTTTCCCTTTATTTGACGAATATTTCATGTAAGAAATAATAACTTAATGAAAATTAATTAGCTATCTGTATAATGTCTTAAGAAAACAGGAAAGTTTGACAATGGCAGAATTATTACATTAGCCATCGGATCAGGGTCTGCTCCGTTTGCTTATGAAATAATATAGATATGATTCTACAGTTTCTACTATGGTAAAAAAATTCATGTGTCCATGTGCCATTATAAAATGTATATCTAATGTATATCTAATGTATATTCATGACATCATTATTTCTTAGATAAATATTCATGGAGTAAAGGGTTTCCCACTTACAAAATACAGTAAAACCTCTCTATAACGGCCACTAAATTACATCCATTATTTTGTGTTAGAGGCAGGTGGCTGCTTAAAGCAAGGTGAAAGTGAAACAGAACGCTCCTATAGGAGCGTTCTGTTTCACTTTCACCTTGCTTTAAGCAGCCGCCTGCCCTAGATACCAACTAATTAACACAATTTAGTGGCCGTTATAGAGAGGTTTTACTGTAGATTCTTTTTCCAAATCAAAGTAACAAGTTTGAATCCTGACTAGGTGCAGAGTTAGTTGGTATCTGATCTGGATCCAAAATGTTTGCAAGTTATCTAACATGATCTGTCTGCTTCTTTTCAAGTGCTATGTATTGTTTAGCTGGTATGTTAGCCTCATTGTTCGTTTCATAAAACATATTACATAGCTATATGATTAATCATAAGGGATACTGGTTGAAGAATGAGTAACCTATAAAATAACCTGTTCCCTGATATTGACGACTTTTGACGACTCTGTAAAAGTCACTTTATGAAACCATTGTGATAAATAGAGCATTTGCTCCTATAGCAGCAAATGCTCTATTGATCACAATGGTTTCAAACTACAAAATTCTAAAACTTTTCTTTTCTCTAGTTAATGCTCCTTTTCGGTAGATTTATTCAAAGAGGTTGTATCTAAAAATAGCCTATGAGATAATGGGTTAAAGCTATTCATAGTTTTTCTTTAACCTTTTTGCCACAGGGCGATTAGTGTAACAGCAAAATGCCATGAACCGAATCATCTACCTAAATAAATGATCGAAATATTTATATGTGTACCATATGTAGGGAGTATGTAGATTGTTATTGATATTCTAGAATTGAAATACATTAATGATTTCATTCATGCTATTTATTTTGCATTAGATCTTATAAACTCTTTACTCTATAAATACGCCTTTTCTGCACCTTTGCAAACAGAGTAGGCCCAGTTCAGATATCTCATGTAGGATAGATCTGATCTGGGTCTGATCTGTTTTATTAAATAATTTAGACCTGTTTCTGAAGTTTCTGTCATGATAAAAAAAATCCAGTGTTCACAGTGCCATTATAAAAATTCATTTGATATTAAAGATTTCATGAAGTTTCTTGCATGACTATTCGCGGAGTAATGGTTTAACCCTTTACCTGATAGAAGCGGCTTTTAGCGTGTTTGATTTATTCCTCTGCTGAAGAAAATAGTTCAAATTCAAACAGTCATGAACATATTGCATAATAAATATTTTCTATATCCTAGTAGGTGGTAGCTTAAAGCAGGCTGAAAGTAAAGCAGAATGCGCCTTAAAGCATTCTGCTTTACTTTCAACCTGCTTTAAGTGGTCATATGTCTTCAAAACTAGAAACAGGCTATTGGGTAAAGGGTTAAGACTTGTCTTTGTCATGTACTCATATGGCTGTTATTCAGGAGTGTGCAGGGCATAGCAGTAACAGGGACGCCAGAGCAGTTTGGCTCCAGGACTTCATCATAACCACTGGCTTTAATGCAGTAAGTCAATAAGGAAGTTGTCATCATCATCATTATCATCATCATCATTATCATCATCAGTCCCTTAGCCTTGGCAGCTATTGGGGCTCCATGCTGGACTTGGCAGCCAGTTCTCTAGTTCCTTCAGGAATCAATCTGTTCTTATTGCCTGTTTATGGTCAGCTTGATATAGTTGTTGGTATATTTATCATGAAACGTCACGAAATACAGTCACTTCCTACTAGCATAATATTTTCCCTGTCAACACTGTATTTTGTGAGGTATAGTGCATGTGTACTGACCCCACTGGAATGCAAGTTTGGTTCAGCCAATAGGAGGAAAACAGAAGGACGAAAAAGGCATACTTAAACTGAAACATAAAATTGATATATTTGCTCACCTTTGTCTCAACTATATGTCCACATAAAATGATTTAATCAAGTTTGTTTATGTTGTAAAAGTCGATGACGTCACTGCATTACCATAGAAGAGGTACGCATGCCAATATGATGATACATAATTCGTACTTGCATGTATTTTCATTCAGGGGACGTAACCGCTTTAGCAATCTTTCTTTTTCTTCATTTTCTCCATTTTTCTTGGAGTTGCATGATAAAAGAATTACTATGCTAATTGTTTGGAAGTTCAGCTGTATTTTGGCTCGTCAGAAAAGTAGTTAAATGCTCGCCAAGGCTCGCATTTAACAACTTTTCTAACTCGCCAAAAATACAGCTGAACTTCCAACCTACTAGCATAGTAATTCTTATATATCTTATCACATAATTTGCTTTGTGGGCATGCCAAAACAGAGTGTTGTGAACTGCGGAAATGCACTTGTGGAATTTTTAGTCAAATGAGCAGTTTAAATCCGGCCAATGATGAATCTTAAGAGAGAATAAGTGGAACCAATGCATGACATCATTTAACCAATTACCTCATAGGCTATTTTTAGCTTACCAAAGCACAAAGTGCTCAGGGTGAGTTTTTGTGATCGCCTGATGTCCGTCGGCGTGAGTCGTTCGTCGCCTGGGTAGGCCAGTTTTCAATAGAAACATATACATGTAGTAAAACTTTGAAAATCATCTCCTGTGAAACTGGAAGATTTTCAGCTTTCATATTTGGCACATAGCATCAGTTTCAGTCCTATACAAAAGTTATATAAATCATGCCCCTGGGGTCAAAATTGGCCCCGCCCCAGAGAGCCAGTTTTCAATAGAAACATATAGTGAAAACTTTGAAAATCTTCTCCTCCGAAACTGGAAGGTTCTCAGCTTTCATATTTGCCACATAGAATCATGTTCAAGCCCTCCACAAATGTTGCATAAATTATGCCCCTGGGGTTAAATTGTCCCCGCCTCAGGGATGGGCAGTTTTCAAAAGAAACATATAGTGAAAACCTTGAAAATCTTCTCCTCTGAAACTGGAAGGTTCTTAGCTTTCATGTTTGGCACATAGCATCATGTTCAGGTCCTCTATAAAAATTGTATAAATTATGTCCCTGGGGTCAAAATTGGCCCCGCCCCAGGGGTGGCCAGTTTTCAAAAGAAAGACATTGTGAAAACCTTGAAAATCTTCTCCTCTGAAACTGGAAGGTTCTCAGCTTTCATATTTGGCACATAGCATCATGTTCAGGTCCTCTACAAAAGTTTTATAAATTATGCCCCTGGGGTCAAAATTTAGACCCACCCAAGGGCCGGCTAGTTTTTTATAGAAACATATAGTGAAAACTTGGAAAATCTTCTCCTCTAATTGTCTGGCGAGCGTTATCAGGGCCATTCCGGCCCTCTTGTTACTTTACCACTTCCCTCATAGGCTATTCTTAGACCCAACCAAAAAGGAGCATTTTCTAGAGAAAAGGAAAATGTTAGAAATGTGTAGTATTGAATAGAGCAACTGCTCCTATTGAGCAAATGCCCTATTTATAACAATAATTTCATGAAGTGACTATTACAAAGATGTAGAAAGGCGGAGGAAAGGGTTAAAGAAGCTGATTTCATTTCCAGTTACCCATTAATCACCCATTAGAAACATGTCATTCTGAGCTTATCTAGTCACATAACCAACATAGTTTAGGCTATTGAGAGGGAAATATGACTGAATGGTCACCTATTGTTTTTGATTTACATGGCTTCTGTGGTACCTCTAGTGGGTTTTAGTGCAATTGATAGAAGAGATTATTTGCTATTCATTAATACAAAAATAAAAAATATGTTTTTGCATGATTGTTTTGTCGGCCGACACCTTAATTAAAGACACAATGACATGCAAATCTGATAAGCATATAACCTGGTAATAGAGTTGCTTTCTGATGTCTAAAAAAGTTGATTTCTGAATTGGGCCAAATGGTAAAAAAAAGAGCATTTATGCACCGAAATATGAGCATTGCCTTGAGCACAGAGTAAAGATGTAGAACCAAACCCTGGGGTTATTAAACCATTTTGCCTGAGTCCATGAGATCATTTGCCTGAATGATCTCAGAATCAAGCAAACGGTTTTATAAGTGACCTGACATCTGGTCTAGTTCACATTTTTCCAAGCAGTAAATGAACCATGTGCTGATTGTGTTTCCTTTGAAGTATTTTGTATATTCTCTGTTTTCAGAGTCGCCAGAGGGAGCTGTGTCTGTGGGATAGTAGAAGCCTGAAATCTCCGCTCACTAAAGATGGCCAAGACACCTCTACAGGGTATATAAACAACACATAATACTTGATTATATAGGAGCCAAGATGTATAGAAGTCTAACTCATTGTAGAATTAAGATTGCAAACAATGTTGGCACTGATTTAATGCAGAGTTTGTAATGCAGCATCTGATCAGGGTTAACACTAATAAGTTATACAATAGATATTGAAGACTGATAAGTGTCATATAGTGAATTGTTTATCAGATGCTGTGTCAGATATGCTTTGACTGGTTTTTGTCTTCACACTTTACTGTTGAAATAAGATGTCTTCTTTGAAATCCTTGCTAATAAATTTTGGCTATTAGCTTGCCTCTAACTTTTGACACTTTACCATAAATATGCTATGCCTTTGCAAACAGAGTAGACCAAGATCAGATGGCTCCTGTAGGATCTATTTGCAAAGACATAAAAAGATGTATTAAGGAGTAAAGGGTTAAATAACTTGTATTTGCTTCCTTCATTAATATTCATGACAGAAATAATTACATCATGAATAATAATTAGCTGAATATTTATAATGACATATTAAATTGGGACTTTTAGACCAAGACAGAACAGTAGAATCAGATGTTATCATAAACAAAAAGAGCGGACCTTGATCCTATAGCTCCTAAAGGAGTCATCTGATCTTGGTCTACTCTGTTTGCAGATGCGTGAAAACACATTTACGAGGGTAAGGGTTAAATGAAAACGTGTAGCATGCTAATTTGTAGTTTGCTGCAACACTGTGTTATGAATATAGCAGTCTTGGGCAATTGTGAACTTCCATAAGTATGTTCATTGTCATGGCAATTGTTTACATTTATATTTTTACCAACCTGATTTCCCATTCTGATAGACCAGCTACTGAATTCAGAAATAAAAATGTTTGCTGAAAAGAACTGCAAATGTTATTATTAAACATGCTCTGACTATTTTAGCCTTTTGATCAGTCTACTCTGCTTGCAAATGTCAGTTAGCCCAGTTTTTACATCCAAAACATTTCAAAGAATAACCAAAAATTATGCTTGAACTGTAAAATGATTAATAGTTAAACAATTTAGCTCCTCTAAATAGGACATTAAATAAGTATCAATGCCAATATTTTAGACAGGTGGCAGCTGAATGCAGGTTGAAAGTCATACAAAAAAATCCTTTGGAAGCTTTCTGCATGACTTTCAATCTGCACCGAGCAGCCACCTGTCTAAAAAGACCTAAATTGTTCTTTTTTAAAATTCCAATTTCAAGGGGAAAGCACATGCTTATTAGACAACTGTACTGTTTTTCTTTTGGAAAGTCATATGCATTTGGCATAAGTTGTACAATGTAGGGATTAGTTGTGTTAATATCTTTAACCTTTAGCCTGCTGAGCAAATTATTTTTACAGAATTTTTCACCTACTAAATTTTCAAAATTCAAGCTATAGTCAATTTGTCTACCAAAATACAATCAGGTTGTCAAACAGTTAGGATCCTGATGAGACGCCGGGTTACTCGGCGTCTCATCTGGATCCAAACTGTTTGCATAGGTGTTCACTCATCCCCCCATAGCAGGCTAAAGGTTAATAATTCTTAGTAGCTTAACCCATTCCCTTATATTGACGCCCCTCTGTAAAGTCGCTTTTTGAAACCATTGTGATAAATTAACACAATGATTTCTAAACAACATTATTTTTTTTAAAGATCCTTTTTATACCCCCACAAACGAAGTTTTTTTTTGGGGGGGGGGGGGGGGGGGGGGATATACTGGAGTCACCATGTTCGTCCGATTGTCCATCTGTTTGTCCGGTTCATAACTTCCAAAGTATAAAAGCTGTTGACTTCAAACTTCATATACAGATAGATCACATTGACCGCAAGTGCAGTGCACAAGGTTTGTAACTCTATCTTCAGTATTTTAAGAGTTATTGCCCTTTTTTATTTTTCTCAAAATCTGGAGTTTTCCTAAAAAAAATTCTAAATCTTTACAGATATTGAAGTGATATTTGGTATGTGGCTTTATTATAATGAGTTACAGATCAAGTTTGAATTCCGTTATGCTTCATTGATTTTTCAAGGAAATACAGTAATTTTTCTTAGAAATGTTCCGGAAATTCAGGTTTTCCAGAGTTTTTTTCTAAACCCTTGCAGATATTGATGTGGTATTTGGTATGTAGCTTTATAATAATGAGTTACAGATCAAGTTTGAATTTTGTAACACTACATTGATTTTTAACGGAATTACAGCATTTTGACTTAGAATTTTTTTCGGAAATTTCAGGTTTTCAGTAGTTTGTTTCTAAACTGTATCAGATATTGTAGTGATATTTAGTATGTTGCTTAATTTTAATGAGTTACAGATCAGGTGTGAATTTCGTTACGCTTCATTGAATTTGAGTACTGTTGAACACCATCTGAAGTTCTGCACCTGCGTCAAAGGTTTTGATTTGTCGCTTTGTGCATGAATGAATGATCTCCCTTTTCGTAATTTAACAAATGAAAATTTAGCGGTCTTGAGCTTTATTTCTATAACCCCCATCTCTGTGTCAAATGTGCTAGTGGGGGTATTCATCACCTTTAGTGGTAGTTCTAGTTTTTCTAGTAATTGATTCTTTTCAATAGATTTATTCAAAGAGGTTGGATGTAAAAATAGCCTATGAGGGAATGGGTTAATGCAAAACTACTCTCTATTGGCAAATTGTGAACATGAGTATATTGTTCGGACTTAGATGAGACCATGGGTAACTTTGGCAGCTTATCAGGATCCAAACTTAGTGACACTTATTATCAGGTTGGAAAGAAATGGAAACAAAAAATTGACTATATATAAAAGGAGTTACAGTTGTTTTGGGCAGAACTCTAATACTGCTTAACCCTTACAGTGCGGGACACGAGTCACTGATGTCCTTTGCAAACAGTGTAGACCCAGATGAGAGGGCTCCTAGAGGAGCCCTCTCATCAGGGTCTGCACTGTTTGTCATGTTACATTTTTCTTGAGAAAAATCCCTAAACATTAACCATAAGCTTGACCTGTTTGAAATTTGTAATAGTCCATGTGAAAAGTCAGCGTTGTAAGGTTTTAAATGGTTTTGTATTTCCGCAGAGTTGTGATGCCATTGTTGGATGAGGACACCAGTATGCTGCTGCTAGTAGGAAAGGTAATACTTATCACTCTGAATATTCAGCCAGACAATGTTAGGCAAATAGTGTCGACCCAGATCAAACTGTTCCAGAAGGAGCAGTTTGATCAGGGTCTACACTATTTGCTAGTCCATAAGGTTCATTTACAGTTATCAATATGGTGCCAAATTGACTTTTAGTCACTTTTAACCTTCGGCCTTCAACATCGACCTCATAGATATTCAATCATGAATGTGTATTAGCTTGTTCCCATTCCCTCAATTGACACCTTTGTAAAAGTCATTTTTTAATTTTAATTTTAATTTAGAGCATTTGCTCCTATTTGCTTTATTTATCCAAATGGTTTAAAAACTACACAATTCTTAATGTTTCCTTTTTTGTAGTAAATGCTCATTTTCAGTAGATTTGTTAAAAAAGGATGGGTCTGAAAATAATATATGAGGGAATGGGTTAAGTCTCATAATGATATATGAACATAGGAGTTTTTGGCCATGGCACAAACATTAAAACCAGATCTATATTATTTCGTAATCAAACAGAGCAGATCCTATTCAGATGGCTGGATGTACTCGGTTTGCAAAGGCGTGAAAAGGCATCTCGATGAGGGAAAGGGTTTACTGGATTCAAACTAATGATCTGTAATATGGAAAGAGTGTAATATTTAGATTTTTTGACATCTCTGTGTATGTTTTACATTTTTGAAATTTAGGGTGATGCATGCTGGTCATATTTGGAAGTTGCAGAAAAAGATCCCTACTTCACACAAAGTAAGTAATTTTAGAAGCTTACCCTGTCCTTCATTCAAACGTCCTTTCACTGCTTTGCAAACAGAGTAGACCTATATCAGATAGGTCCTGTAGAAGCCAACTGATCAGGGTCTGCTCTGTTTGCTTTAGGACTTCTAATAGATCAACCTCTACAGTTTCTGCCAGTATCAAACATTCCTGTGTACATATGTCATTACAGTAAAACCTCTCTATAACGACCACTAAATTATATCAAGTATTTTGTGTTGAAGGCAGGTGGTGGCTTAAAGCAAGGTGAAAGTAAAACAGGACACTGCGATAGGAGCGTTCTGTTTTACTTTCATCTTGCTGTAAGCAGCCACCTGCCCTAATATACCAACTAATTAACACAATTTAGTGGCCGTTATAGAGAGGTTTTACTGTATATAAGTTCAGCTAATAAATATTGATGATGTTATTACTTCTTACATGAATATGCAACAGGGACAGGGTTAATTACCATAGGAATGCTTATTTTAGGCACATATTTATGTGAACCATGCATTTTCCAGTTATAACCCTTTACCAGAATGTGACTCTTGACATAATAAGTATGTACCATAATCTCCCTGATAAACGCCCCACTCTAATAAACATCCCACTCTAATAAACACTCACTCACTTCTTGGGGAAAACTAACGGTTAATGAAACAAATTAACCATTTACTCCTTCTACGCCTTTGCAAACAGAGTAGACCCAGATCGGACGGCTCTGTTTGCTATGATAAAATATAGATATGTTTCTACAGTTTCTGCCATGGCTAAAAATGCATGTGTCCATGTGCTATTGTAACAAACTAATCTGATAAATATTCATGATGTCATTATTTCTTACATGAATATTCATGGAGGAAAGGGTTAAACCATATATAATAACCATTAAATAAAGAAATGCAGTTTATGGCTCGCCTGTTCGTAGAACATCAGAGCTTATCTTATACCCCCGGCGTGAGCATGAGCATGCGCGTGAGCGTGTCCAAGGTTAAAGTTTTTTGGACGGGTTGTTTTAAAGCTTAATATTTGTACTAGGATGCTGAAATTGTGTATGGAAGTTCATTTGGGGTCAAATATTGCTGTTATGAAGTTAAACATTAAAAAAATATTTTTAATTTTATCAATTTTTGACATGTTTTGGACTTAGTCCTTTTGGCCAAAAATCACCAGGTTAAAGTTTTTTGGACGGGTTGTTTTAAAGCTTAATATTTGTACTAGGATGCTGAAATTGTGTATGGAAGTTCATTTGGGGTCAAATATTGCTGTTATGAAGTTAAACATTAAAAATATATTTTTAATTTTATCAATTTTTGACATGTTTTGGACTTAGTCCTTTTGGCCACAAATCACCAGGTTAAAGTTTTTTGGACGGGTTGTTTTAAAGCTTAATATTTGTACTAGGATGCTGAAATTGTGTATGGAAGTTCATTTGGGGTCAAATATTGCTGTTATGAAGTTAAACATTAAAAATATATTTTTAATTTTATCAATTTTTGACATGTTTTGGACTTAGTCCTTTTGGCCACAAATCACCAGGTTAAAGTTTTTTGAAAGGGTTGTTTTAAAACTTAATAATTGTGTTAGGATGCTGAAATTTTGTATGGAGGTTCATTTGGGGTCAAATATTACTGTAATGAAGTTAAACATTGAAAATGTTTTTAAATTTAATTCAATTTTTAACATGTTTTGGACTTTTTTGGACATTTCCGACCATGCCAACATTTTTGCCCTTCTGACCTTGACCTTTGACCTACTTTTCAAAAATCTTTAAATACCTATAACATTTGAACCAATGGACCTAGGGCTTCCATACTTGGTATGCAATTTTCTTGTGTTAAGACTTTTCCAACAATACCATTGTTTGCCCTTCTGACCTTGACCTTTGACCTACTTTTGCAAACATATTTAAATGCCTATATTATTGGAACCAATAGGCCTAGGGCTTCCATACAGCTTTTTTGTGTTAAGACCTGTCCAACAATATCATTGTTTTTGCCATGTTACAATGACCTTTGACCTACTTTTGCAAATTTCTTTAAAGTCAAGGGCAACTTTCTTGTCTTAAGACTTTTCCAACCAAACCATTGTTTTTACCATGTGACATTGACCTTGACCTTTGACCTACTGTTGCAAAAATCTTTAAATGCCTATTGATTTTGGTTCTGATATTGATGCAGTTAAGTTTAAATTGAAAATTGAATGATTTTTTTGTGTTCAATATGACACGTTTTAGACTTAACTTTTAAACAGGCGAGCATCAGGTGGCTTTGACACCATTTCTGGTTTCAATATACAGGTGGTAGCTTAATGCAGACAGAAAAATGCAGAAAGTTCTCATAGGAGATTTCATTCTGCATAAGGGCAACCACCTGTGTATTAAATACATGAAGCTCATTTAAAAAATGTTATGCCCCCAGGAGTGTTTATTAGACATAATACAGTGTATGAAGTTTTATGAAGCAAGGAGTTATATTTCAGGATATTCAGATTAAAACCTTTCCCAGTTCTACGTTTGTTTCAAATTTCAATACCTACTGAATATTCATGGACAAAATAGTTACAACTAAATATGGAAGCTAGAACATTGCGGCCATTTTAGAAAGTAAAGAAACAGATCTTTCAAATTCCATTTGCAAACAGAGCAGACCCTGATCAGACTGATCCTATAGGAGCTGTCTGAACTGGGTCTACTCTGTTTGCAAATGTGTGAAAACATGTTTATATGAGGGAATGGGTTAAGACCTTAATAGTACAATGATATTATGTAGGGTTTAAATGAACAGGTAATAAGAAAGATTGGGAATTGTTATTAAACATGATTGCTAAAGTTTTCTAAATTTGCATGTTTTTCAGATGCTGTTGAGAGGACAGAAAAGTCAGAACAAATTAAAGGTGCTTGTCTTATTCCTAAGCGGGCTGTGAAGGTGATGGATGGAGAGGTTGACAGACTACTGCTGATGATACAGAATTCCATTCTGCCCCTTCCCTACATTGTGCCTAGGAAGGTGTGTGCAGATTCAAAACAGTCCCTTTATATTTCCTAAAAGATATACAATACAAACCCTCTATAGTGGGTATTTGGTTAACCCTTTACTCCATAGATACACATTTTAACGTCTATACAAACAGCGTAGACCCAGATTAGATGGCTCCTGAAGGAGTCATCTGATCAGGGTCTGCTCTGTTTATTTAGGAAATAATAATAGTTCTGACTCTTCAGTTTCTGCAAATACCAAAAATTAATGTGCACACATGCCTGTATAAAAAAAATCAGCTAAAAATATTGATGATGTCATTTTTTCTTACATCAGTATTCCACAGGGAAAGAGTGATTGATGCTGATTATGCCTAGTTTACATTTGCCCTGCGATGAGTTTACGGTGCCCGTAGACTCGTCGTAAGGTCATTTCTGCACGGTCACCGTACAGAGGCATACGGTTGCTGTATGATTTTCTTACGGATTCCCGGGCGCCGTAGCCCTTGCAATTTGTCATAAAAAAAAGTTATACATATTTTCAAAAATTGCAAGCCTGCAGCCTGTAAACACGTGGTTACAGGCATCGTACGACCTCCGCACGGGCATCTTACGGAGGCTGCACAAGGATCGTGGAGAAAAAAAACGATATTCGGTGAACATGTAGCCAAAAAAATTGTACGCCGACTGTACTGTCATTGCAAGATCATCGCAAGGCTGGCACTAGGTGCCCGTGCGATACCCATGAAATGGTACGTACATCATACGGTCATCCTGCGGCAACCTTACGCCGTTTTTGAGATTTCTGATGGGTGCATATTTATTTGACATTTCCTGCATTAATAGTTTGTCTATCTATAGAAGATGGAACAGCCCCGCTAGTCTTCATATGGAACATGCACAGGCTCCGTACTGGTTTGACATGGGCTCCGAAGATTGCCTAATCCAAGCGGAGACAGCATGATGACTTTCTGGAGATCGTACGATCTTCGTATGGTCGCCGCTCAGTCATTGTACGGATAAGCCCCAATCAGTATATAAAAATAATAGTGTGATGATCATAGACAAGGTAGACAAAAACATCACAGCCTGTAGACTTGCAAAAAAATTAAATATCATAGGAAAATCGTAGGCAAAGAAATCGTACGGCCTCCGTGGCAAATGTAAACTAGGTAAAAGAGGACATTACAGTTAAACCCTTTCCCTGTTCTATGTTTATTCCAAATTTCAATACTTACTGAATATTCATGGAGAAAATAAATTGTAGTTGTAATTAAATATGGAAGGTGGAACATTGTAGCCATTTTAGAAATTAATGTAACAGATGTATCAAATTCCATTAGCAAACAGAGCAGGCCCTGATCAGGGTCTATCACTCTGTTCGCAGATGCGTGAAAAGGTGTTTATATGAAGGAAAGGTTTAACTCGCTTAAAATATGTTCAGCAGACCACCATTATACTCCTCAGCATCCTCACTGGGGTATGACATTCAGTGACAGCTTTTTATCCCCCCCCCCCGGTCAAAACGGGGGCATATTTTTTTTTTCCCTGTCTGTTTGTCTGTCTGAACGTTAACATTGGTCATAACTTTTCAGCTTTTCAGACAGTACAGATAGTGACTTGATATTTGGCATGCATATGTCTCTTATAAAGCCGGTGACATGTCAAGGTCAAGGTCATCCTTCAAGGTCAGAGGTCAAATATATTGGTCAAATCACCGACTTTAACATTGGCCATAATTTTTGAACCAGTAGAGATAGAGACTTGATATTTGACATGCATGTGTATCTCATAAAGCTGCTCATTTTGAGGAGTGACATGTCAAGGTCAAGGTCATCCTTCAGGGTCAAAGGTAAAATTAGCTGGGGGCATAGTGTTTCACAAACACATCTTTTTTTTTACATAGAAATGTTGATTGATCTTACACATGATTAAAGACGTGTTTCTCCATTGTTTTACTGCTTATGAACACAATATAGAATAAACCATTGCACCCAGAATGAACAAACAATGGTCAGTGGTATACAAAATCATCTCACCTTGCTTGCTTGTTCCTCATGATTTACTATTGCACCCTATTGATTTTCAAAGTCTTAGGTTCAGGGTGCAGATATTATGAACCCTTTCCTCCATTAATACGCCTTTCTACGCCTCTGTAATAACCACTTCTTGAAACCATTTTGATAAATAGAGCATTTGCCCCTAATAGGAGCAAATGCTCTATTTATCAAAATGGTTTCAAACTACAAAATTCTAAAATTTTACTTTTCTCTAGTAAATGCTCCTTTTGGGTAGATTCATTCAAAGAGGATGGGTCTAAAAATAGCCTATGGAGGAAAGGGGTTAACACATGACACATAACATACCAAGATGATCAGTTATGCTATCAAATGAATGAAATTATTGATATATTGGATGTAAGTAAAAAGCAATTTTTGTTAGGTCTGAACTACTAAATCAAAGCTTACTTTAACCATTTACTCCATAAATACGCCTTTTGATGCTGTTGCAAACAGAGTAGACCCAGATCAAATGGCTCCTGTCAGAACCATCTGATCAGTGTTTGTCCTGTTTGCTTATGGAATAATATAGATCTCATTCAACAGCTTCTGTCATGGCCAAAATGTGTGTTCCTGAACTATTATACAAGATAGTTTAACCCTTTCCCTGTTCTATGTTTATTCCAAATTTCAATACCTACTGAATATTCATGAGCAAAATAGTTATAAAGAAATATGGAAGATGGAACATTGTAGACATTTTAGACAGCAAAGAACCAGATCTATCAAATTCTATTAGCAAACAGAGCAGACCCTGATCAGACGGCTCCTAGAGGAGCCGTCTGATCTGGGTCTACTCTGTTTGCAATTGCGTGAAAACACGTTTATATGAAGGAAAGGGTTAATCAATATTCATGATGTCATTATTTCTTACATGAATATTCATAGAATTAAGGGTTAATTGGTAAACATTCTGACCTCAGTAATAATTTCTGTAATAGGGACATTCTTCAGGACGAATCCATTTAACATAAGCAGGGAGTGCTCTACTTATCCTTGTTTTCCGTATATTTCAGCAATACAAGGATTTCCATGAAGACCTATTTCCAGACACCAAGTGTGGTGTGGCTGCCCTTACTGCCGCAGAATGGTTTGAGGGGCAGAATGGACAGGTATGAATCAAGGGTATTAACCCTTTCCCTCATATAAATGCCTTTTCACGCTTTTGCAAAAAGAGTAGACCCAGATCAGGAGGCTCATATAGGAGCTGTCTGATCAGGGTCTGTTCTGTTTGCTTATGGTATATTATAGATCTGATTCTACAGTTTCTGCCTGTCAGAGCCAAAACATTCTGTGTACATATGTCATAAAAATTCAGCTAATAAATATTCATGATGTCATTATTCCTTACCTGAACATTAAACAAGGAAAGGGTTAAAATAACGGAAAACTATTTTAATACATTTTCAGCAGTTGCAAAACTCACCTGCTTTAATTTTTCAAGATTATATAGATATCTTGAGTTTATAGACCAAAAATTTAACAAATACTGCAAAAAGTGTTGTTTTTCATTTTTGATTTAACCCTTTGAATCCGTTTAATGAGTGTGCTGACATTTGCAAACAGTGAAGACCCAGATAAGTGAACTCCTAGAGGAGCCCTCTTATCAGACTCTGCCCTGTTTGTCACTCAAAATCCTCTTGAAATGTTTACCCTTTCATTGAGTATAGACTTTCCAATAAACAATGATGGCCTATTCCCTCTGAAAAATTAGAGTTGAAAGGGTTAATCCTTTCCTTCATATAAATGCATTTTCACGCATTTGCAAACAGGGCAGACCCAGATCAGACAGCTCCTATAGGAGCTGTCTGATCAGGGTCTGCTCTATTTGCTAGTGGAATTTGAAAGATCACTTTCTAAGATAGCTACAATATTCAGCCTTCCATATTTCAATATTACTATTTTGTGCATGAATATGCAGTGGGTATTAAATTTTGGAATAAACATAGAACAGGGGAAAGGTTAAATAGATGAAGGTTGTATGGATACAAGGTTTTTATTTCCAAGTTTGTCCATACTTTTGTTTTTTTAGGTGCAGCAAATTAGCCTAAATCCAGCCAACAGATCAAGCCAGCCAACTATAAAAGTGAAACGCAGGGCAGACAGAAGTAACGCTAGTGGTAATAAAGAAACGACAGAGGTAAAAAAGGTGAGTGATATGGGCTACTGTACTGAAAACATAAATGAAATCTGTCTTAATAACCAATATTTTTACTGTGCTGTAAGAGTCACTCTATAACAATTTATCAAAGCACTGGCAAGATAGGCAAGTTTTTAAAGTAGACATTAATTCTATCACTGCCAAATTTTATCGTCTCCAAATATTGTCATCTGCAATATTTGATATCAGTTTTCCTTTGTTTAATTTTCTCCCCTTTTCTTTAATAAAAAACATTACAACCATAACAACAGTTTGGATCCTAATGAGATGCAGAGTTACTCTACACCTCATCTGGATCCAAACTATTTGCATAGTAAATCACAGAAATTACATTGACAACAAAAGAATTAAAGATGAATATTTATATACATATATATAGTATACACATATAGAACCTGGCCATTAAAAAGATGTCTAATAACGGGTGTGTAAGGCAGGTGACAGCCTAATGCAGGTCAAAAGTGATGCAGAAAACTCCTATGGGAACTTTCTGCATTACTTTTGCCCTGCATTAAGCAATAACCTGCTTTTTGACTTAATATCTACAATCAACATTTCTACTTTTAATAATGAGAAGTCATTAACATTAACTTTCTAAGCCTTTGCAAATAATATATACCCCTATCAGATAGCTCCTATAGGAGCCTCCTATAGGAGCCTATAGGAGCCTCCTATAGGAGCCTTCTGTTCAGGGTCTACTCTCTTTGCTTATGATTCTACAGTTTCTGTAATTCTGGCATGGCCAAATATTCCTGTGTCCATGTGCTATTCATGATATTGTTATTTCTTACATGAATATTCATGGAGGAAGGAGTTAATCATAGCAAGGGATTTAATATTGTGTTTTGAAACTGAACTGAGGCAGCAAACCATCCATTACAGCTTGTTCCATTATCTCCGCAACATACCAATGTTGAATTGTCATGAAATTAAATGTTTGTGACCAGAGCTTAACCAAAGTGATCTAAAATGACGTCACAGTATACAATTTCCATATTTTAAATATTGTTTTTGCCTTGTATGATACATGTAATTGAAAACTAAGTCATAAAATATCTACTGGTCACATTCCAGGTTGAATCCTCAGCCCCAAAGTCTTCAGTGCCCCAGTCCCAGACCACACCCTCCAGTGTCCCTGTATCAAACCCCCAGGCCAACCTGAGGAGCACAGAGAACAGGAAGTCCCAGGAGACCCCTGTCCAACCTGAACCTCCCAGAGAACTCAGCAAGGCAGCAAAAACTTTTGCAGGTAGAGAAATCAGTATTGGACTGTACATTAAAATCACCTACTGATTGGGATTTTTAAGCAGCAACCACTTACTAATTAGGAATTTAAGCAACTACCTACTGATTAGGAAAGTTTAAAGCAACTACATACAAATTAGGAATGTTTAAGCATCCAACCTACTGATTGCTAGAGTTATTGACTGTCTGTCTGTTCTTTCATCATTTGTTCATCTGCCTGTCCATCATTATTTTTGTTCAGGGCATTATTACAAAGTACAAAAGCTGTTGACTTCAAATTGACTAATTATTTTTCAATGTGGCAGCTTGTACCTGTTGTTTAACCCTTTTCCTCATATAAACGTGATTTCATGCATATTCAAACAGAGTAGACCCAGATCAGACGGCTCCTATAGGAGCCGTCTGATCAGGGTCTGCTCTGTTTGCTAATGGAATTTGGTAGATCTGTTTCTTTACTTTCTAAAAAGACTACAGTGTTCCACCTTCCATAATTCATTATAACTGTAATGTCCATGAATATTCAGTAGGTATTGAATTTTGGAATAAACATAGAACAGGGAAAGTTTTGATGCTGGATGTTGTGTAGAACACTCCCATATGTTTTTAAGCCTTTACTCCATAAATACGCCTTTGCAAAAAAGAGCAGACACAGATCAGATGGCTCCCATAGGAGCCGTCTGATAAAGTCTGCTTATGATACGATATAGATATGATTCTACAGTTTCTGCCATGGCCAAAATTGTCTGTGTCCATAAGTCATTATTTCTCCACCAAACCCTGTGTTGTGGTCACTCTTCAGAATGGTCTGTTCAAGACATTTCTAAATAGTGGTCACAATATAGGATGTGGTGGAGAAATCTAGGATTTATTCTTGAAATCTTTTTTTAACTTTTCACATGCTAGTGGCACAATCGTGATTACCTATGCAAACAGTTTGGATTCAGACGAGTTGCCGCATATTGCAGCGTCTCATCAGGATCCAAACTGCTTGACAGTTTGACTATATTGTGTCCAGGATATGAGAGAAACTTTATTTTAAGAATTGAAGCAGTCAACTATTGTTGCAGATGAAAATTTATGTAGTATGCAAAGAAATAATTTACACATCTTATCTTTGTCTCTTTATGATGAATATTTTCTTGCAGCAATGCACCAGTCTAAATGCAAATACCTGAAAGGAAAGACGCTCCACCCAAGTACACATATACTCAATATAAGAAAGGTGTGCCGTACTTTACCTGGTCAGAGCAACTTGTTTGACGGGAACACCGAAAGATGTGCCATCCCCATAGAGGGTTCTGGTGGTCTAATAGTTGTGCTAGAGGTGATCATTGAATGTGTGATATTTTTATAATAGGGTATTGAGAGGGGGGTATCAGGAGAGAGAGAATGAACTAGTAAATAGTGAAAGTAGTTCCAATGAATATTTATAACAGTCATACCATCAACACACCTCTCCCCAATGTGAATATGTTGTGTTATTCTTCAGAGGTTTATTCCAGTTTTAAGCATTCTGATATTTCAAGACACATTGTTGGATTTGATTTTAGTTTACACTTATTCTATTAAACAAATTACTTGATTGTTTTCAATGAATTTTAATTTATATCTACATGTACTCTTTTGATCAAAGTAGATGAATGTGGCATACAGAATAAAGATACTTAACCCTTTATTCCATGAATATTCATATAAGAAATAAGTGTATCAATAATTTATTACATTGTTCTTTATAATGTCTCAAGAACACGTGAATTTTAGGCTATGGCAGAAACTGTAGAATCACATCAATATTATATCCTAAGCCAACAGAGCAGACCCAGATGAGACGGCTCCTATAGGAGCCATCTGATCTGGGTCTACATTGTTTGCAGATGTGTGAAAAGGTGTTTATATGAAGGAAACTGGTCCACAGATTTATTGGGTCAAATATTAATTTTCCAGCTGAACATGCCATGCAGGCTACTAGACACTGGAGTTCCTGTTATACAGAATGGCAGCAAAGTTAATGATTTTGCCTTTGACCCTTTTGATAATACCAGGCTGCTAGTTGGTGAGTATTTTAGCCCTGCTCTACGAAAACTAACCTTTAGGCTTAGTAAACAGTGTAGAACCAGAACAGACACCCCATTTAACCCTTTCCTCCATGAAAATTCATGTAATCCTATTGGAGCCTGTTCTATTTTGTTGCATTGTGCAAGAAAAAATGTAGAACCTGACACATTTTTGATAGAGCTGATCATCTGTTTATATAGCTCGAACAATTTGACCTTGACCCTCACTTTTATGCAGAACACATAATGAGAGAGATGACACTGTATAAATAAAACTCCGCTGGTAAATTGTGAAGTCTATTCTCGCTGAAATTATGAGAGAGCGATAACCCGTGCATATGTAAACCATACAATCACGAGTGTGTCCATGCATAGTTGCTTAGTGGGACACGTGCCGAGGATAAACCTGTGCAATGCCTATGATAAAAATAGAAATGTTACGAATTTTTATTTATGCAAATTAAGTAGGTCAGGGTCCAGATCGAATCGTTCGAGCTATACTCTGCTTGCAATACCCAAAGGTTAGTTTTCATGAAGCATTGCATTTTACTTCTTTAACCCTTTCCCTGTTGTGTGTTTAGTACAATTTCGATACCTACTGAAAAGGTTGTAATGAAATATGGAAGGTGGAACATTGTAGCCATTTTAGAAAGTAAAGACACAGATCTTTGAAATTCTATTAGCAAACAGAGTAGACCCAGATCAGACGGCTCCTCTAGGAGCTGTCTGATCTGGGTCTATTCTGTTTGCAGATGCCTGAAAACACGTTTATATGAGGGAAAGGGTTAAGTAAAAAACTGATTGTTAACATTTTACTCCATAAATACGCCTTTCTACGCCTTTGCAAACATAGTAGATCCAGATCAGATGGCACCTATGGGAGCCATCTGATCATGGTCTGCTCTGTTTGCTTATGATGTAATATAGATATGACTCTACAGTTTCTGTCAAGGCCAGACTTTTCTGTGTCTATGTGCTATAACTGCTTTTATAACAATTTATCTAAATCATATTCATGATGTAATTATTTCTTACATGAAGTAAAGGGTTAATAATAGAAAATTGATTTCAGTTATATAACCACAACCTAACTTTCATTTGCAAACTACAGTAAAACCTCTCTATAACGGCCATTAAATTGTGTTAAGTAGTTGGTATTTAGGGCAGGTGCCCGCTTAAAGCAAGGCGAAAGTAAAACAGAACGCTCCTATACTTTCACCTTGCTTTAAGCAGCCACCTGCCTTTAACACAAAATATTTTATGTAATTTAATGGCCATTGTTATAGAGAGGTTTTTACTGTACTTGGGAAAAATAAAGTGGTGTCTCATCAGGATCCAATCTCTTTGCAATGCAATCAATAATTTCTCAAAAGTTTTAACGAATTTGTAGAAAAGAAAAGATGTTATGTATCATTTACTTAGCATCCAGTCTAGGTCTTTCTCACGTAACTTCCCTTATCTCCGGGTTAGAACAACGGGTTAAGATTCTCTTATCAGTAACACGTGTAAGATCACTTTAGAATACATGTATATATGACGTCACCAAGGCTCGCTTAATAACATTTTCTAAGGCTTGTTTAGGAACATGTGATCTTAAAAGACAACTCGCAACAGATCCTCTATATCCTGATTGTATCATTTACTTAGCATCCAGTCTAGGTCTTTACTGATTGTATCATTTACTTAGCACCCAGTCTAGGTCTATACTGATTGTATCATTTACTTAGCACCCAGTCTAGGTCTATACTGATTGTATCATTTACTTAGCATCCAGTCTGTGTCTATACTGATTGTATCATTTTCTCAGCAAGGTATATACTGAGTCTGATTGTATGATTTACTCATAATCCATGTCATATATTTGTTACAGGCTGTGACAATGCTAAAGTGTACATATGGAAACTACCAGAGACAGGTCTGACAGAGACACTGACAGAGTACAAGGGCTATTTGATGAGTAAGTCTTCTTTGTCAGTAGTTTGATCTTTGTGCACTCACTGGCTATGGTAAAAGACGTCATAGACTTTGCAAACAGTCATGATCTATTGGCTCTCATGAGAAACTTGTCTGATGATGAGAATATAAGGCTAGACAACGTATTACTGTGGACATGCAGTTTCACAGCTTTTAAAATATTAACCCATTCCCTCATATTGACGACTTTTGACGCCTCTGTAAAAGTCATTTTGTGAAACCATTGTGATAAATAGAGCATTTGCTCCCATAGGAGCAAATGCTCTATTTATCACAATGGTTTCAAACTACAAAATTCTAAAAAAAATCCTTTTCTCTAGCTAATGCTCCTTTTCGGTAAATTTATTCAAAGAGGTTGTATCTAAAAATAGCATATGATGTAATGAGTTAACATGACAGCTCGTAGCACTGTTAGCAGGTGTTGACTACTTTAATACTCTTAAGTTTATTTATTCCCCTGCAAATAAAGTTTGAGGGGGTATACTGGAATCCCTCAGTGACCAGGCGGTTGGTTGCTTTTCAGTCCAACAAAGTTGATAAAGATTCCTTAAACACACAATCCTGCTTCACACCTTCTCTCGACATGGAAAAAATACAACATTTATGCAAAAGAATCAATGAGCAGGTTACACATGCTCAAGATGAGACCATATGTAAAAAAAAACAAAGGGTGAGAAAATATCGATTCAATTCATTTTCATAACAGTGTATGAAATTTTGGCCATCACACAAACTGTAGAGTCATATCTATAGTGTTTCATAAGCAGGCAGAGCAGACCCTGATCAGACCAATCCTTCAGGAGCCATCTGATCTGGGTCTACTCTGTTTGCAAAGGCATAGAAAGGGGTATTTATGGAGTAAACGGTTAACTCTTAGAAACCTAGTAATGTTTGTCTGCAGAGAATGGTCATCTGCTTAACTTTTTAAGTAGTTTTGACCCTGGTGAGAGGTATACACAATAATTATTTTGAATTGCATCTGTATCTTAACTTAAATGCTTCTAGTTTGACTGTATTTTTGTAGGTCATACAGAGAAGATATACTTCGTGAGATTTCACCCAACAGCTAAAGACGTCGTATTAACAGGGGCATATGACATGACCATAAAGATATGGGACTTGGAGAACAGTACAGAGGAGATAGAACTAAGGTGTCACTCCGATGAGGTAGGACTGTTTATTACTCATGTACATGTATGACTTTAACCCTTTCCCAGACGTATTTTCATGTATATTTATGCACATGTATTGGCTGAATTTGTTATAATGGTATACATACATAGTATGTTGTTGTATTGCCAGAAACTGTAGAGTCAGATCTATTATAATTGTACCCCACACAATGAAGTTGCAAGTGGTATATAGTTTTTGACCCATCCGTCATTCAGTCAGTCCTTCCATGTATCCTAATACATTGTTGCTCATCTAGCATTTTTGACCATTTTTCTCAAAGCTTTAAGAATTGTAATGAATAAAAATTTGGATGAATTCGATTTTCAGAGGAATCATGGGGAACCACTTTTTATGCCACTGGGGGCATATTATTTTTGCTCTGTCTGTTTGTTGGTTGGTTGGTTTGTCCAACGTTGGTGATAATTTTGTAGCCATTGCACATACATACTTCAAACTTGGCATGCATTGTGGAGGCAAACATTTTTAGGGGTGACTTATTAAGATCAAGGTCATATACCAAGGTCAAAGATCTAGTTGCATGTCAAATTCATATTGGCGATAATCGGGAGCATAATGTTTCACAAACACATCTTGGTTTTTTCTGACAATTTGGCAGCATGGGGTATGTGAGCTGACTCACTAAAGTTCTTTAATTTCAAAAGCAAACAGAGCAGACCCTGATCAGACTGCTCCTATATGATTCTAAAGAGTGTTCGCAACATAAGGTTTGGTGGAGAAATGACGATTTTAGTATTTGTGTATGCAGTTATCTGTTGCTCTGCCTTTCCCTGTACTATGTAATACCTACTGAATATTCATGGACAAAACAGTTTTAATGAAATATGGAAGGTCATTTTAGAAAGTAAAGAAATAAACTTCTAAAGTACCGGTAAACTTCTAAATTCCATTAGCAAACAGAGCAGACCCTGATCAGACGATCCCTATTGGAGCCGTCTGATTAGGGTCTACTCTGTTTGCAAATGCGTGAAAATGATTTATATGAATGAAAGGGATAAGGAGCTTCTTGAATTGTGTACACAGGTGGTTGCTTAATGCAGAATGAAAGCAATGCAGAAAGCTCTTCATTGCTATATCGTATCCTGGTAAACATTTTCTATAATTACAACATAATATGATGTGATTCATATGGTAAAATGTCTACACTATAAAAAATTCATGTCGCATAAGGTCTGTAACAGCAATTTCTTGAGGATCAGTATCTGATTAACTTGTATGAGTCTGTGTTCATGTTTCAATATTGATTTTTATTCTGCAGATATTCTGTGCTGAGTGGAGTCCAGATGGCAGGCTACTGGCAACCGCTTGTAAAGATGGCAAAATTAGAATATTTGATCCCAGAAAGTCCACTGACCCAATTAAGGTTACATTTTAATTAGTGTTTATGAAAACTCCACAATTTAAGAACTGTTTGTAGAAGATGTATTGCTCTGTCCAACTGTTGTTTTTACAAGTCTGAGGTCAATTTCAGAATATGATTGGTCACTTTGGCAGCTGTACAAGACCATATTATGAAACTAAGTCAATATTGATCTCTCCAGTGATTCAAAAGAACATGATTTCTTAACTATAATGAAATTTCCCATTATTCTTTTATATATTTGTATTATACATTTAAGACTTTGCTTAATGACCTGTATGGCAGACACTTTGGAAATTGACTAATTTATTTGAAGGGAAATAAAAACAATATTAAACTTGCATTATATATTTTATGCATTTGATCACATTCATTTTACAATATGCTACAATAAATTTGAGCTCTGATTTTGAAGCCAACAGACTTTATTCCATTGTTGCCTCTCGTCACTTTTTCGTTTCCTTTTTTTTTTGCACAGGAGGGTATTGGCCCGGAAGGAAATCGTGGAGCAAGAATTGTTTGGGCTGTCAACATGAAATATTTAGTCGTCTCAGGATTTTCAAAGTATGTATAACCCTTATTTCCATGAGTATTCATGTAAGAACTAAACGCATCCTGACTATGAAGAGTTCAAAGTTTATTAAGAAATATAGGCCTTTAGCCCATGCACAAAATGTGAGCATACATACTAATTTGTACAATATACTGGGAGTGACAGTCAGATCATGATATATATGAACAGATTAACGTTTTCTATTCCAACTTTCCCTATGGAGATCATATTACAGAATCACGACCGACATCTAAGTGCCATATGAAAGCTTAACCCTTTCCTTCATATAAACACCTTTTCATGCATTTGCAAACAGAGTAAATATGAGGGAAAGTGTTGATTAGTCATTCCTGTATTATGCATATGGTATTTACAATGTTATTGCTGTTTGAAGCATAAATTGATATCAATATGAGGTGCTCTTGTTAACAATCAATGGTGACTCAGGATAAGATTCTAAAGAATGAAAGATAAGTGTTTGGCCAATTTCAGTGCCACAGAAACACGTGTTATATATGGTATTGAATCTGTACTCTATATGTACATAGCATTGTAATTCTGATTTGCATTACCTTTTATGTCATGAATATTTATGTAAGAAGTAATAGCATTTTGAATATACAATGTACATGTATATCAGCTGAATTTTTATAATGGCACATGCACGCAGAATATTTTGGTATTACAGTAAAACCTCTCTATAACGTCCACTAAATTGTGTTAATTATTTGGTATTTAGGGCAAGTGACTACAATAGGAGCGTTCTGTTTTACTTCCACCTTGCTTTAAGCAGTCACCTGCATTTAACACAAAATACTTGATGTAATTTAGTGGCCATTATAGAGAGTTTTACTGTAGTAGAAACTGTAGTCATATCTATTATAATTTCATGAGCAAACCAACAAACCCTGATCAGATGGCTCCTACAGGAATCGTCTGATTTGCTTCTTCTCTGTTTGCAAAGGCGTGAAAAGGTGTTTATATGAAGGAAAGAGTTAAGAAATTGCTATTGTATTTATCCAGGGACAGTGTACGGCAACTGAGTGTTTATAGCACTGCTGATCTAGAAAAGCCACTGTACGTCGATAGCCTAGATAACTGTCCAGCCATCTTAGTGCCTCACTATGACGAGTCTACCTCAACAGTGTTTCTCACAGGCAGGGTAGGTTCAATAGACAGAATATATAGTTACACCTCAAAAACCTTTAACAATGATGACTATTATAGCAGAAACCTAGCTCTACTTAGTATCTCATTACACTTGGCTTGAGTGGGCATTCTATTTGATGGTGATGCATCAGGTTGGCAAGAATGTTAACCCTTTATTCCGTGAAATACGGCCTTTTTACACCTTTGCAATAGAGTTGACCCAGATCTGGGTCCATGCTTATAAAGCTTTTTAGTTGAGTCTGAGTTTGTTCTCAAGGTTTTGATTGGTCAGATTTGAGTTCTCAAGCTTTTGATTGGTCAGATTTGAGCCAAAGGCTCAAATCTGACCAATCAAAAACTTGAGAACGATCTCAGACTCAACTAAAAGTTTTATAAGCATGGACCCAGACGGCTCCTGTAGGAGCTGTCTGATCAGGGTCTGCTCTGTTTGCTTTTGGAATCATATAGATCTGATTTTGCAGTTTATGACATGGTCAAAAATTCCTGCGTTCATATGCCATTAAAAATATTATCTTATTGATATTCATTATTTCTTACATGAATATTCATGGAGTAAAGGGTTAATCTGCATATGAAGTTGTACAACTGGGGTTTTGTTTACAGAATCATCTGGTGGCCTTTGAGTTTGTAAATATTGAGGGCAATGGTGGAACAGTTATAGTCAATGGTTTGAAACACTGTACCAGTTGTACTGATGAAACATCATCTCATATCTGTTCTATCATACTATGTCTTGCATCTTGGAACACATTCTTTTAGAATCACAGAAATCTACTTTCTGAAAATATTTGTGAGAATTTCTATTATCTTATCCTGACGAGGCACCAATTTATTTATGCATTTTGTCATTTTTAAAATTTTGACTTTTTTTTACTCAAGTGTATGTATGTTTGTTTGTGTGTATGCCCAGGCACGCCCTTTTATAGAATTGACCATTCCATTGATATTTGGGCACAGTTATACCAAACAATTTAACCCATTCCCTCATAATGACAGCTTTTAACGACTCTGTAAAAGTCCTTTTGTGAAACCATTGTGATAAATAGAGCATTTGCTCCTACAGGAGCAAATGCTCTATTTATCACAATGGTTTCAAACTACAAAATTCTAAAAGGTTCCTTTTCTCTAGTTAATACTCCTTTTCGGTAGATTTATTCATAGAGATTGTATCTAAAAATAGCCTATCAGTAATATCAGGTAATGGGTTAATTCTTCACGAATGAAACTACTTCAGACTGTATAGGACTTACTGAGTGCACAAATTTTCAACAATATTAATAATTTCTACTGGTAATTTATTTTGTTGAAATTATTTCTGCGATTTTATCCAGGGATCGCAGAATTGCAGAAACTTGAACCTCACAGAAATTTGAACCTCGCAGAAAAAAACAGCTACATGTATATAGTATTTGGTTTGATCTCAGATAATTTGCTTAATAACAGACTGAGAAACTATGTTTCAGGGGGATCCGTCAATATTGACATATGAGGTTTCTGAGGATTTCCCCCACCTGTTCCCCTTGACTCCCATCAAGCCAGAAGGGGACCACCAGGCATTCTATCTGTTGCCTAAGACCAGCTGTGATGTGAGACAGGTGGAGATAGCTAGGTTGATGAGACTTACAAAGAATTCAGTTGAACCCATGATTGTGACAGTGCCGAGAGTGAAGGTAGTTCAGAGCTCTTTAGATGCTTCATTGCCACCTTTATACGCAACTATCAACTCTTTGCAAACTAACTAATTTTTATTCTGCAAAAAAGTGTTGTATGCTGTAACTTTGAAATTAATATTTTGTTATATTCATTAAAAGTGCAGTAAGAGTGTCAAACAAAACAGTTTGGATTCTGATGAGATGTTAGGTTAACCCTTTTCTCCATAGGCTATTTATAGACCCAACCTCTTTGAATGAATCTACTGAAAAGGAGCATTAACTAGAGAAAAGGAAAATTTTAGAACTTTGTAGTTTGAAACTATTGTGATAAATAGAGCATTTGCTCCTATAGGAGCAAATGCCCTATTTATCACAATGGTTTCATAAAGTGACTTTTACAGAGGCGTAGAAAGACATATTTATGGAGGAAAGGGGTTAAATGGTATCTCCTTTGGGTCTAACTGTTTGCAAATGTTATCGTAAATTCGCCATTGCATACTAAGCCACAGGAACAGATAAGGTATACATATATACCTGTATGTTAATTGAATACTACCCTATTTTTTTAAGAGTAATTGAATACCCATCAAAACAAATTGGGTATTAAAGTTTATAATGGCAAATGAACCTTTACTCAAAGCTAAGCTTTGAGCTTAATGTCGTATAAAATGTGTCTATGAATAGAATAGTCTCAAGCATAATTATTGTGGAATGGACAAAAGACAATAAAATCTACATTGCATGCCTAATTATGGAAATGGTGATACACCTGATGGTCAGATTTGACTTGAATATTATGGTTCTTTACAAACACTTGGTCGCTGTTGCCTAGGTGTTTCCTATTCCATATAGTATTCCTAATTTCCATTTCATTTACACTCTGTTCTGAACCTAATCGAGTAATTGGCAAATTTCTATTGAGTTATCACTCAAATACATAGCTTATCTGTTTCTTTGTAAATCTCATGAATTCTAACTCATTTTTTTTAACCTTTGCAACCCTGAATTATCAGAATGGCATAGTCCATCAGTGTCTCACTATAGAGTCCAATTAGAAAGAACGACTGAAACGTGCCAGAGAATTTTGAGTGACAAACAGTGCTGACCCTGATCAGAGGATTTACCTAGGAGCTCTCTGATCTGGGTCTACATTGTTTGCAAATTACAGTGCATGCATCTCCTGGGTTGAAAGGGTTAAAACTACAATCAAAATGTATATACATGTAAAACTTGCATAGTCTTATTACAGTAAAACCTCTCTATAACGACCACTAAATTGTGTTAATTAGTTGGTATTTAGGGCAGGTGAAAGCAAGGTGAAAGTAAAACAATGCTCCTATAAGAGCGTTCTGTTTTACTTTCATATTGCTTTAAGCAGCCACATGCCTTTAACACAAAATACTTGATGTAAATTAGTGGCTGTTATAGAGAGGTTTTACTGTATAGACTTATTTCCCACAGTTTAGCAAATATCATGCTATAATTTACATGTACATGTATGTATAATTTGAAAGATGACTATTTTCAGCCTGAGTTTTTCCAAGATGACCTGTTCCCAGATATTTATAGGCCATCGGTTCCCACAATGACCAGTCATGAATGGTTCCAGGGTAGTGATAAACTGCCAGAGAAAATATCACTGAAACCAAAAGATATGAAGCGATGTAAGTGAATAATTACGTGTACTCTAGTGATATATTTTATGATTACGTATTTAAAAGGTTCTTTTGTCTTTCCGCTTTGTTCAATGTTTTGAGAAAATATTAACCCTAAACTCTATAAATACTCCATTTCTCTGTTGAATATTCATGTAAGAAATAATGCTATCATGAATAACTATTAGCTCATTTTTAGCTGGTCTGTTTTCGAAGAAAAAGGTCGAGCTATTGTGATCACTGGATCGTAGGTGTTGTTGTAGTTGCAGGCGTTGGCATAGTCGGTGGCGGCGGTGTGCAAAAACTTTAATGTAGCCGATTAGTCAAAAAGTATACGAGGTATCAACATGAAACTTCATAGGTTGGTAGATCTCTTTGATGAGAAGTGTATGCAATGGACAAGCACCAAATCAGAAGAGCATTGGCGCTGCATGAGGCTCTTGTCTTATAATGGCATAATTCTGTTCACAGAACTTTTTGGTATTGGTAGAACATGTAGAATCAGATCTGTATTATTCCATAAGCAAACAGAGCAGACCCTGATCAAACATGAGTCATCCATCTGATTTGTGTCTACTCTGCAAAGATGTGAAAAAGCATTTATATGAGGGAAAGGGTTAACACTGGAGGAGGTAAGAAGCTCATACAGGTTATCTAATGTCAATTACAGTGAGTGAGGCCCCTGTAGAAGCTCCAAAAGCAAAGAAGTATGACAGTTATAACCCAGACACTTATAAAACAGATGACATGAAGAAAGAGGAGGTAAGTCAAGAGATTTCACTAGAATTAATTATATTTCCCCCTTGCATAGTTTTACATGTGCAACTCAGTTTTGCTCTTAAACTTAAAATGTTTTACCTTTATTTTGGATTGCTAATGGCAGGCTTGGAAGACTTTCATACAAAATCATGTTGAGTGATGAGACTACTGTGATTGCTTAACCCTTCACCCCATGAATATTTATATAAGAAATAATGACATCATTAATATCAATTGATATTTGGCCGGATTGCTTGCAATCCAGGCTTATAGATTGGCGAATGCCGTCCATCCGGCCGTCCGGTTGACCTTTTTGTTTGTGTTAGTTATAGCCAAAGTATAATACCTACAGTAACCAAACTTGGCATGTGGGTTCAGAATGAGGGTCACATTACATGTCATAGGTTAGCAGGTTACTATGACCCCTTTGTGACCTAGTTTTTGCGCTTCATTGACTTAGAGAATTTCCAGGTTGACCTTTTTGTTTGTGTTAGTTATAGCCAAATTATAACACCTACAGTAACCAAACCTGGCATATGGGTTCAGAATGAGGGTCACATTACATGTTATAGGTTAGTAGGGTATTATGAACCCTTTGTGACCTAGTTTTTACGCTTCAATGACTTAGAGAATTTCCAGGTTGACCTTTTTGTTTCCGATCGATAACTAATAAATGACTTGGCCTAGAATCTTCAAACTTGCTGTGGTGGTTGGTCATGACAACTAGATGACCCCTATTGTTTTTGAGGTCACTAGGTCAAAGGTCAAGGTCACAATGACCTTAACTGGTGAAATAGTTTCCGATCAATAACTGCTCAAGGGTTTGGCTTGGGATCTTCAAACTTGCTGTGGTGGTTCGTCATGACCACTAGATGACCCCTATAGTTTTTGAGGACACTAGGTCAAAGGTCAAGGTTACCATGACCTTAACTGGTTAAATGGTTTCTGATCAATGACTGCTCAAGGGTTTGGCTTAGGATCTTCAAATTTGCTGTGGTGGTTGGTCATGAAAAGTAAATGTGCCCTCTTGTTTTTGAGGTCACTAGGTCCAAGGTCAAGGTCACCATGACCTTAACTGGCGGAATGGTTTCCGATCAATAACTGCTCAAGGGTTTGACTTAGGATCTTCAAACTTGCTGTGGTGGTTGGTCATGACCACTAGATGACCCCTAATGTTTTTGCGGTCACTAGGTCAAAGGTCAAGGTCACCATGACCTTAACTGGGGAAATGGTTTCCGATCAATAACTGCTCAAGGGTTTGGCTTAGAATCTTCAAAGTTGCTGTGGTAGTTGGTCATGACCACTGAATGACTCCTATTGTTTTTTAGGTCAAAGGTCAAGGTCACCATGACCTTAACTGGTAAAATGGTTTCTGATCAATAACTGCTCAAGGGTTTGGCTTAGGATCTTCAAATTTGCTGTGGTGGTTGGTCATGACAACTAGATGAGCCCTCTTGTTTTTGAGGTCACTAGGTCAAAGGTCACCATGACCGTAACTGGTGAAATGGTTTCCAATCAATAACTGCTCAAGGGTTTGACTTAGGATCTTCAAACTTGCTGTGGTGGTTGGTCATGACCACTAGATGACCCCTAATGTTTTTAGGTCACTAGGTCAAAGGTCAAGGTCACCATGACATTAACTGGTGAAGTGGTTTCCAATCAATAACTGCTCATGGGTTTGGCTTAGGATCTTCAAACTTGCTGTGGTGGTTGGTCATGACAACTAGATGACCCCTATTGTTTTTGAGGTCACTAGGTCAAACATTAAGGTCACCATGACCTTAACTGATGAAATGGTTTCTGTTGCTTTGGTGGTTGGTCGTGACCACTAGATGACCCCTATAGTTGTTGAGGTCACTAGGTCAAAGGTCAAGGTCACCATGACTTAACTTGTGAAATGTTTTCAGATCAATAAATGATTAGTGGTTTGGCTTAGGATCGTCTAAGTTGCTGTGGTGATTAGTCATGACCACTAGATGACCTCTATAGTTGAGGTCACTAGATCAAAGGTCAGGGGGTCTGGGGGGTATACATGTTTTACAAACATCTCTTGTTTTTTTTACACTTCAATGAATTTCTAGGTTGACCTTTTTAACATGTGGAGTCATAATGATAACCTCATTACATGCAATTGGAATATGTTTAACTATTTATTATACCTTTAGCATCTGCTGATGCAGAAATGTATAATGATTTACTGCTCATCTATATCATTTTAATCGGCAATCCGGCCATACCGACATTGGCGGTTTCTTGTAATATTACTGTTATAATAGCACAAGGACAAAGAAACATTTGACTATGGTGGAAACTTTAAAAAATCAGAATTTAGAATGTAAAGAAACATCTTTCAAATTCCATTAGCAAACAGAGCAGACCCTGATCAGACGGCTCCTATAGGAGCCGTCTGATCTGGGTCTACTCTGTTTGCAGATGCGTGAAAAGGAAAGGGTTAATCTAATCAATATTCATGATGTCATTATTTCTTACATGTATAGGCTATTCATGGAATAAAAGGTAAAGTAAAACGTTACAACAATGTTCTTTTATTTTCAGCTGATCAATGCTGTTACCAACAAACTTGGCGTTAAAGAGACTCCGCTGCCTCAAGACAATGCAGAGGGTGTAGACTCAGATGAATGGGTGAGAATTATTTAATTATTCATATTTTAGGAGACTGTTTGAAATTTGTTATGCTTTTTGCAGGCTTGTTTAACCCATCTCCCTCATATTGACACCTCTGTAAAAGTTACTTTTTGAAACCATTGTGAAAAATAGAGCATTTGCTCTGTACGAGCAAATCCTCTGTTTATTACAATGGTTTAAAAACTACACAATTCAAAAAACAAATTCTTGCTTTCTAGTAAATGCTCCTTTTCAGTAGATTTATTCATAGAGATTGTCTCAAAATAGCCTATGAGGTAATTGGTTTATCTATGTGAAATTGGAGTAACGAGTCCTCCAAATCCAACTGATGACACTGATTATGTTTTAAAGAGGAGGTCCCTACTCCCTACAATGAATGCATATTTTCAATAATACCATAAAAGTTGGTATTTTGTTATGTTCAATCATTATTATGAAGATTGTCAATTTGAACTTATATTGAAAAATGCCCCTGTGATACAAAATAAACCATTTTCATAAATACTTATAATTTTTGTTCTACAACAAAATATTATTGGCCTTGGTTGAACAGTTAATGAAACTAAAACGTGACCCGAATAAATACTAATACATTACCAAACAACATAGCAAACATCTCTAAATAGGTTCATTAAGACCGATGACTTCTTTTGAGTAGGTTTCTTCATTTCAAATCTAAAATTTTGTTTACCAGGTCAACAAAATTTTGGATCTGACATGAAGAAACCTACTCAACAGAACATGTCAAACGCATGAAAGTGTTTTGTCTTCTTTGGTGTTTATTTGACTGGTTTTCTTGCGATATACCTTTTTTCAGGAAATGATTTATGTAAGATCAGGGTCTGCTCAATTTGCTTATGGTATGATATAGATCTGATTCTACAGTTACTGCCTGAGTACATATATAATTATAAGAAATTACGCTAATTAATTATAGTTTTGATTTAAACCTTTACTCCATGAATATTCATGTAAGGAATAATGACATCATGAATATTAATTAGGTTAATTGTCATAATAGCACATTAACACAGAAAACTTATCTATATTATTTCATAAGCAAACAGAGCAGACCCTGCATAGAAAGGCTTATTTATGGAAGAAAGGGTTAAATTGCCTAGATTACAGAAATCCTTGTTTCAAAATCATGTTCAAGAAAATCAGTGTGTTCATGTTCAAAATCATGTTCAAGAAAATAAGATCATGTTCAAGAAAAACATTCTTTTTTAATCACTGCTACTTTCAATTATTATTCATCTTTCATGATTTTTTTTTATTTATAGTAAATACATGTGACATTAACTCTACACCATGAATAATCATGTAAGAAATAATGACATCATGAATATTAATCAGATGCATTTTCATAATAGCATATAAACACGAAATTTCGGCTGTGACAGAAATTGTACAATTAGATCTCTATATTATTTCATAAAAGCAAACAGAGCAGACCCTGATCAGACGGCTCCTATAGGAGCCGTCTGATCTGGGTCTAATCTGTTTGCAAAAGCAAAGAAAGGTGTATCTATGGAGCAAAGGTTTAAGAAATAAAGAGTAAGCCATAAGCAAACTATTTTCTATATTTCAGGATGATTACTAGCATTCAAGGAGCAGCGACAAGTTGTCAGAGGTGTTCTGTCATTGAAATAAGTGGCTTATTTAATTTAATTTAACCCTTTCCCTGATATAAACGTGTTTTCACGCATTTGCAAACAGAGTAGACCCAGATCAGATGGCTCCTAGAGGAGCCGTCTGATCAGGGTCTACTCTGTTTGCTTATGGAATTTGATAGACCAGTTTCTTTAGTTTCTAAAATGGCTACAATATTCCACCTTCAATATTTCATTACAACTATTTTGTCCATGACTATTCAGTAGGTATTGAAATTTGTAATAAACATAGAACAGGGAAAGGGTTAATATTTATATATTGTGTCATTTTACGGACGGACTTTTGACAATCAAGAACAGCCAGTGTTTTAGAATGACCGGATGTAGTGATTTGGCCTTATACTTATTTAACAAACTTTTACCAATAATGTGTTAACCCTTGGCCTCATAAAGACACATATTTGTGAATTTGCAAACAGAATAGACCCAGATCAGACAGCTGCTGTAGACAGCTATGTTTGTTTCTGGATAATAGTTTCTGCTATGGCCAAAAACTATCTTGTTCATATCGCCATTTTAAAAACTTCAGCTAATGAATATTCAAAAAGTCATTATTTCTAATATGAATATTCATTAACTCTCTGTTGAATATTCATGTAAGAAATAATGTATATTATCTGATTACACATAAATGTTTGGTATTGATAGAAACTGAAGAATCGGGTCTATTAAAAGTTTATAAACAAACATAGCAGGCCCTGATCAGACGGCTCCTACATGAGCCATATGATCTGGGCCTTCTCTATATGCAAAGAAATGAAAGTGTTTGTATGAAGGAAAGGGTTAAATATAGGGTAAATAAGTGCACAGCTCACTGAGGTTTGATTCACCAGATTATGTCAGTGCTTCTGTGCATGGCTGTGTTTTTTATAAAGACGAATACAGAAGGAATCTGGGGGCATTGTTTGTCTTTTAGCAGATCAAGTACTACACCCAAATTGTGAAATGTTCCGTGTAATCAGCATGCATTGAATTTGTGATAACCTGTGCACATGGGTAACCATTTTCCTGTTGAATATTCATTTAAGAAATAATGACATCATGAATATGTATGTGATGAAATTTTATAATGACATATGTATACATGAAATTTTGGTATTGGTAGAGACTGTCGAGTCAGATCTATTATAATTTCATACGCAAACAGGGCAGGCCCAGATCAGATGGATTCTACAGGAGCCATCTGATCTAGGTCTACTCTGCAAAGGCATTAACCCTTCTCTTGCTGAATTTTAAAAAAACATGTCGCCTACTTTACCCATGCCCTATTGTATAATTACATATATCTTCACTGTGTACAAGTATTTCGCTGTGCAATCACTGCTGTGGAGTGTACTGGTTGCACAATCAATTTGTAAATAGTGCAGACCCTGATGAGACAGCTCCTGCAGGAGCTGTCTCATCTGGGTCTTCACTATTTACAGGTAGGTATATTGACGTGAATAGCTAGCGAAGGGTTAAAAAAGTATATGTATAGAGTACATGTAAAGGGTTAAAATCAAGATATTACTCTGAGTAACCCAGTCTCATAACGATGAAAAATGTGTAACACTTATTGTATGTGTTAGAAAATCTTTTGTAAAACATGAACAGTAAAACCCCTCTAAACCGGAATTCTAGTAATGAAGAATTTCAATAGCTTTAAATAGGCATGTGGCTGCTTAATGCCACCTGTTTCCAAGACCAATTTTTATACTAAATTGAATTTCCACTTTAGAGTGGTTCTGCTGTACACTGAGAACTTGAGCAGACAGAAATTACCCTGGTATGCCACAATTGCAGTCTATTCCTTGTTGCATATTTTTTCAGTATGAACATGCAGTTGTATCTTGTCTGTTGAGTAGTATTGTATTCAGTGTTCACGTATTAAGTCTATTTTCAGATGGAAGTATATTTTACAGCTAATGCTCATACATAATCATGTATAAAATAGTTTCTATTTTTATGATTAATATTGCAGCTTTATTTTATTAAGTCTCAAGGGATTTTATTGAAATTTTGTGTAGTTATGTAACTTATGTTAGGCATATGTTATGTATTAACATTCCAATAAATATGTGTATATCTATAGTACATATTATGTACGGAATATTGATCGATATTTGTTGCTTATAAAACAAATCAATAGTCACATAAAATCACCGAGTTTGCATGTTTATTTTGATCCCATCAGAAGGAACATATGTGTAAAGTTCTATCACTATATACAGACATCCATTCCTTTCTGAATATATGAAATTGTTTTATACCACCCACAAGCAAAGTCTGAAAGAGTATATAGGAGTCAGTTTGTAGCCTAGGTTGTTGTCGTCATCTGGCGGCGGCGGCGGCGGCCCCATGCAAATGTAAGAGCAAACTGCTTCTACAGCTGTTGCTGTATTTTCATGAACTTCAATGATATCACTATGATGAACAGATGTGTATGACATAAACAAATCCTTACGTGACTGATGGCAATATTGGATGAGGCAATTTGCTTGTGGAGCGAATGGAGCAAATTTCATATGCAGTTTTCCTGCATTTGCTTGAAGATTCATAAAAAATAATGGACATATTGTGACACAGCACATGGTATATCAGATTCAAGATGGCTGGCTGGGAGCCATATAGAATTCAATTTTCTTGTGGTGCAAACGACGTCTACAATTTTCGATGCATTTGCTTGAAAATTCACAAAAATGTTGAGGTGTAGTGCATGACATAAATTTACTTCCTGATTGGATTAAATATTCCCTACTGGGGGCCATATTGGATACACATGTGTGTATACATGAGATATATGCGCATGTACTTCTATTACCTCGTCTGTTTTTAAAAGAGAAATACATGTCAATCGAGATAGCCTTGGTGCTGTTGCTGTCGTCACATTTGTCGTTTTCGTTGTTCTCGCAGGAGTTGTCGTCATTATCGTAATTATTGACATTTTTTTTGTTATCGTAGTTGTCGTTTACGATGTTATTGTAAGCATTGTCATTGTGTAAAACCTTTCACATTTTGTAAGTTTCAACATCAGTACAGCAATTCCTATCACACACATGTTGAACATTACAAAAACTACTATCTACTATGGGACCAATACACTATTATACATATTTAATGCGCTATGACCTTTCAAAATATTAACTTCCGCAATCAAAAGACGAGCGTTGTCATCTGCATGCATTTCTCTTATTCTGTATTCTTTTGGCGCCAAATAGTTTTCTGCAAACATTGTCGTCTGTTTAAGTTTCATAGTGGACTTTCTTTCAATATCTTCTCTAAATTGTAAGTGGTGTGTCATATGGATCCAAACTATTTATAAAGCTACTGGTAGAAATCGCTCATTGCAGCAAGTGCTGGCTCTGTATGTTTACGATAATGCTTCTGACAGAGATACTAGAGGAGGGTCTGCACTTCCTCTGCAACTTGAGTATTTTGTACTGGATGGACTCTAGTAAAACACTGAAGAATACTTTCTCCTTGAATATTCAGCTTTCAAAGGGTCAGTAGTTCTACCCGGTGATACAGAAAGTAGTGTCAGACCAGCTGTAGTAAGAGTCAGAACAACTGCAGTCGTACATTTGCCACGTAATTTTCATTATACTTGGATCTGCGCGTATCCATCGTCCAGCTAGTTTCTTTCGTGCACAAGGATGTATTTTTATCCTGCTCAGGGACCGGCATGTATTCCCGTAGATACCGACAGTTCTTGAGCACGCGCAGTGACGTTGTTGATACGCTTGGGATTATTTTCGGACGGAACTCCATGTCGGTTTCCGGCTCCCAAATTTTAAATAGGAGATTTCTGGAAGGAAATTAATTAAATCATATGTATATAATTGTATGGAATAAATACATTTGTAATACTAACCCATCGAACAGAAACAGTGAAACATACATTTGTAATCGTGAAATAAATCATTGGTTTTAATTGACAAAAGCATGATTAAGCTGAAGATAATCTATATACGATCTCGAAGTAAATCAACACATTTCAGCATACACCGTAATGTATCTGCGTGTATGTGCGTCGCCCCTTGTCTTACTACGCTGTTTGTAAGCAATGACCTCAACAGCCGTCAGCTTTAGCCTGTTTCATTTTTGCATTTTTCTAAGGATTATGTGATAAAAAGAATCTTACATGAGTGTTCATTACAAATTGTTTTTATGAAACGAGTTTAGTATACACTATAATAATATGACACGAGCTTTAGCGAGTGTCATATTTATTATAGTAAACCTGTTTCATAAAAACAATTTGTAATGAACACTCATGTAAGATCCTCTATATAGAGATCGTTTAATACAAGCAAAGTTAAATGAAACAAATGTCTGCATTGAGTATTTCATAGATCATGTATTAGGTGGCCTATTTTGTGAGCGTATGAAAACATGCAGGGTAGATTAACCATGTACCTCGTGAAACTAGATCTATATTAGAAATAATGACATCATGAATATATATTAGTTTTTGTAATGGCACATGGGCAGGGAACTTTAGGCCATGGTAGAAACTATAGAATCTGATATATTACATTGCATTGACAAAAAGAGCAAATTCTGACCAGACTGCTCCCATTGGAGCCGTCTGATCTGGGTCTTCTCTGTTTGCATGGGTGTCAAAAGGCGTATTTGTGAAATAATTAGTTACAGGCAGAGTATCTAACCCATACTTGTGTAAATTTAAAAAAAAATGAAGATAATAAGGATCATTTAGTACCAAAACAAAATAAACGTGTATCTTAAGTTTTGCCGTACCCAATTGTCGAGCTGGTATTGTCGGTTGAGTTGTGAACAGCTCTACCCGACGGACCACCGGCGAGGGCCGAGATATCGGCATGTACACGCTCTGTAAACGTAAAATAAACGTGAAGAGTCCATGAATTATTCATATAATTATATAGTGTTACCATATGGAAAGTTTCAGCAAAATAAGTCGTTTGTACATGTAGTTTACAATTTACCTATTAAATGTTCATGAAAGATACTTACTTTATGAATATCGGTTAAGTGAATAATGAACAATGCAGTTTTGTCCCTTGCAAATACTGCTGACTCATATCCATATTATTCAATAAGCAAAGAGAGCAAACCCTGATCAGACAGCACTTGCAAAATTCTAATCCTGAGCTAAGGCGTAGAAAATGCGTACATATAAAATAAAGTATTAACCATTTAATTCGCTTGCTGAATTTTAAAATACATTTTTCCTTCTTTACCCATGCCCTGTTGTATAAGTACATATATCTTCACTGTGTACAAGTATTTCGCTGTGCAATCAGTGCTGTGGAGTGCACTGGTTGCACAATCAACTTGTAAATAGTGCAGACCCTGATGAGACAGCTCCTGCAGGAGCTGTCTCATCTGGGTCTTCACTATTTACAGGTAGGTATATTGACGTGAATAGCAAGCGAAGGGTTAAGAGTGGTAATGGCTTTCTTTCAACAAATGATTGTATAGGTTTATATTGAAGAGACTTTTAGTTCCAATTTATTTATCAAATATAAAATAAATATTATAGTTAAACTATTCTACCAAGTGTTAGTATATTTACAATATTAACTCTTTCGCTGCCAGTGTCGCATCTGTGATTACCTATTAAAACAGATTGGATCCCGTAATGTAATAGGCGTCTCATCAGGATCCAAACTGTAACTGTTACAATTTTTGAAACAAAAAAAAGAAAATTGTAGCAGACGAAAAAGTTTGCAGACGACAGAATTTGGTAGCGAAAGAGTTGGAAAAAATAAAAATTCATACATAGTATAGCTTATAAACTTTGAAGAAGATCCTCTCCCCCATAACCCCCAAACACAAATAGTAATAAATGAATAAAAAAAATACTGATCATCATCAAGCACTAATGTATGACAGGTTTGCAATTAGGTAGGTGCGTGGAGATAGCTTGCGTGTGGATGATAGATGTCATTGTTTCAATTTATGTAACTGTCAATGGTGAAAACTATGATACTGGTTATCGGATATGCATAAATAACCAACAGTAAACCTCGCTTGTCAGAACACTGAAATAGGTATCATTAGCAGTCTTAAAGACAGGCGGCAGCTTAATGCAGGGTGAATGCCATGCAGAAAGCTGTGGTAGCTTTCTGCATGCCTTACACCCTGTATTAAGCAGCAACAGATAAATACTAAAATCATCATTTCTCTACCAAACCCTGTGTTGTGATCACTCTTAAGAATCGTCTCGAAGAGACAATTCTAAAGAGTGGTCACAACATAGAGTTTGGTGGAGAAATAAAGGAGTTATTCTTGATTTGTTTTAATTTACGCATCTTATCTGGATCTTTGATAACAAACAAAGTGAATTACATACACTAAACAGAAGGTAGAAATATTAGATATCATATAGCTTCAAATAACAAGCGATCATGTTCTTCGTCTACACATTTAGCCTAATCATTTGAGAAACGAGTTTTTGAGTTTGTGTTTATTGAGGTTTGAGAAACTAGTTTGTAAAGTTCGTGAAATGCCCACAATATGATGTCTATAACAATTATACAGTAAAGTCTCGCTAATATGACCACTCAAAGGAAGACTTATTCTGGATTTTTAAAACAGTTGGTAGCTTAATGCAGGGCAAAAGTGATACTTAAAGCTCATATAGGAGTTTCTGTATCACTTTGCCCCGCATTACGCCACGACCTGCTTTTACGGTCTCCTATGAAAATACATCACGTGGTAGTTTTAGCCAGACTGAACTGTAGTACTACGATAATGATAATGCAGTAAAACCCTCTAAACCAGTCTTTTAGTACAGGTGAATTTGTATCTTTTATGCAGGTGCAGGGCGAATTTGTGCTTTCTGTGTGTTTTCTGCATGCCTTTTACTCTGCATTAAGGTGTCACATTTCCTAAAGACTGACACTAGTACTAACTTTAACTCATTTTCTCCTAGACTATTTTAGACCCCTTTGAATTAGTCTACAGAAAAGGAGCATTAACTATAGAAAAGGAACATTTTAGAATTGTATAGTTTTGAAACCATTGCGATAAGTAGAGCATTTGCTCCATAGGAGCAAATGCTCTACTTATCACAATGGTTTCAATGAATGAGTTTTACAAAGGCGCAAATAGACGTCAGTAGGAGAGAATGAGTTAAAGTCCTGGTTAGAGGGGGTTTGCTGTATAAATAGAAAAATCTATCACCGTGAATGTAATGTGAATTGTAATGAATTCTCCACTCCCCATTGATTTAATGCAAATCACCAACTGAACTGCATGTATTAAAATCCCGAAAATATGATAACATGTAAACACTGGTCAATTAGCACCTCCACCGATGACGAAAGCTTAACGTGGATGGGTTTCCATGAAATCTACTCAAATACAGTGCCAACGTTTAACTAAGATATGTGAAGAATATGAATTATAATGGTTAGTGTACTTGTCCTGCCTTTACGCCCTGTGATATGCAATCTGGAAAACAATGATGTATAGTATAGCATTAGTCATAAACAAGGATTGATTCTCAATGACATTCAGAGTACGTCGTATGAGAAAATTGTTATGAAAATACAATAAGAGAGTGCCCTAATTGCCCCCAAAATACTTAATTCCCCCTCGCAACTGATATGTAAAGCTGACTAAGTGAATTTGACACCATTTTGATAACTCTAAATTAGACTAAAATGCAATCACCCCCTCTAAACCGGAATTCTAGTAAAGAAGAATTTATATTCTTTATATTCTTCAGACAGGTGGCTGCTTAATGCAGGGTGAAAGGCATGCAGAAAGCTCCTATAGGAGCTTTCTGCATGACTTTCACCCTGCATTAAGCTGTCTCCAAGACCAATATGTATACTGATTTGAATGTCCAGTTTACTCTGAATACTTAAGATAATCAGGATAAGTTAAAATATCATCTTACGAACTGATATACCACGCTAAACGAAACCCAACAGCCTTGCGAAATTGCGAACAGTAGAATTAGGTCAGCCGCCGCGTTTATATCGCAATGTTGAAGCAGGTTCTACACGGGTTTTTAAATAATTATGCCTTATACAATCGGCTCTGATGGATGGCAAGCAGCGCATAACATGGTCAAACGCCGCGTTTTAAACGCGGCAACGGAAATGCTTGGTTCTTATTGTTTGCAACGTTTTTGAAGTAAAAGTATATAGCGGAGTTCATATGTTTCCTTAAAGTTATATTCTGGGTTGTTTTCTTATAGATCAATCAACACCAAATGCTGTACACATATCTATGTCATTAAAATATTGCTTACATGTACAGGCCTGATGGCCCTGTTTACAACAACATATACATAATTAACCATTTCCCTGTTCTGTATCTAAGTCAAATTTCAATACCTACTGAATATTCAAAATAGTTATAAAGAAATATGGAAGGTGGAACATTGTAGACATTTTAAAAAGCAAAGAAACAGATCTATCAAATTTTATTAGCAAACAGAGAAGACCCTGATCAGACGGCCGCTCTACGAGCCGTCTGATCTGGGTCTACTATGTTTGCAAATGCGTGAAAACACGTTTATATGAGGGAAAGGGTTATTGAACCAAATACGATCGTAGTAATTAGCAACGACTTAATACTGCTAAATCCTTTGACAACCGACGATAATTCAACCCTTTATCTGTTCCAATATTCATGTAAGAAATAATGATATCATGAATATTTATTTGCTGAATTTTTATAATGCAAAATTTTCAAGGGAATGTTTTGCTTTGACAAAAACTTGAGAATCATATCTTTACCAAGTCATAAGCAAACAAAGCAGACCCTGGTCAGACGGCTCCTTTGTCTTCTCTGTTTGCAAAAGACGTGTAAAAGCGATTATATAAGGGAAAAGGGTTAAAAGACGGAACACATTGCCGGGTTTTGGTCGGCTAAGCTCTTACTGAATGCAATCCGGTTTCTAAACAACACTGAATGCTAATTCAGTTTTCACAACGAAGACTGGTATGGTTCAGACGAAAGTAAGGGGGAAATGTGAAAGAGAACATCTTCTGTATAACAGTTCACCTACATGTACGCCGAAATGAGTACTCTGGTACATACAAACTGTACGTTGAAATGAGTACTCTGGTACATATATTTGATGTATCCCTTTCCTTCATGTAAACGCATTTTCACTCATTTACAAACAGAATAGACCCATAGCAGACGCTCCTATAGGAACCGTCTGATCAGGATTTATTATGTTTGCTTTTGGCATGATATAGATCTGATTCTACAGTTTTTGTCAAAGCAAAAACCGTTCTTCAAAAGTTTACGTAATAAAAAAAGTCAACTACTAATTATTCATGAAGCCATTGTTTCTTACATGGATAAACAGCAGGGAAAGAATATACGACACATTTCGGTCAGTGACGAACATATTTCCGTTGATTTCCGAACAATCATTGAAGTAACTTCTTTATCGATACAATCAGCTCGTCCCTTGCCGTTCTCTTTAGAAACCAAGTTAGTTATAAGGCACATAGAATGCGATTCTGTTATGAAAAAATTTTCACGGTGAATATATGCTTTACATTTGCAATCCTCCAAATATCTTGCCGTGAAATATCATTCGGATCACCATGGCCATATCATATGGAGAGATTGTCCTCACAATATCTTGCCGTGAAATATCAATCGGACCTTCACGGCTATATCATGTGAAGAAACGGTTTTACATATGTAAGCAATTCTTATAATGCTCTAATACCATATACCCTTATTTCTTATAGATCTGCTTCAAAGGCGCCCTAATGACACTGTAATGGTCACCTTACCTTTCTCAAAAGTATCTATGAACTTTTTCATCTTGATGTTTTGATTCAGTATGGTATCCCTCTCAGCCTTCAGAAGTTTATCTCTATAATACTGATCCTTCATAGATGGTATTTCGTGTTTTGCTAATCTAGGAGAACCGAACGGCAACAGTCGTCCACTTTTGGTCCGTTCATACTTTTGAACTGGCTCTCTGTTCGCCAGATCGTGAGCTCTTCTCCATTCCGACGCTTGAGCCCGCTTCTGATTTTGAAGAACAGTCCCCATACTGTTGCTCAAGCTTCGTCTTGAGTCAGGCTTTGCACTGCCTGGAGGAGTCGACAAATTAGTTTTTTCCTTTGTTCTATGTATAGATTTAGAACTGTTAATACGAGGGGACAAGCCATGGAGCTCATTTAATAGTTTTCTTTGCATATCATCCAGTCTTTTATTTCTAATTTCTTTCAATTTCTCTGGTTCTGTCTTCTCACCGGAACTCGCAGTCACACCGTCGAGTTGTCTTGAGCTTACATACTTCGCACTGCCACTTGGCCTAACGATCAGATCTGGTGCGACATAGAAACTTCTCTCCTTGTATTGCACGGCACGCGGGTTTTGCCGATATATCAGTGACGTATTTTCTGGAAATGTCTCATCATCCGGAAATATTTGAAAATGTGTTTTGTATCTCGGTGCTTCAGATTTTTTCTTATTGTCTCCCAAGTCATCTTTTGTTTTCGTATTATCTTTCGATTTTTTGGACTTTTTAGTTTTTGCAGAGGTTCTATGTCTTCTACGGGACATCGAAATCTTTAAGTTTTCATAATACGAGACGTCGGTGGAGGTGTCCGAGATTTCGTCACTGCCCTCCCAACCGTCACTGTCAATAGCTTCAGCTTCTATAGTATAACCGTCAACATCAGAAGAACTGTCTTCATTATTCGAATCTCTGTTTATATCGTCACTGTCCAGTTCAGGATCGGACCCGTAATTACCCGTGCTTGACTTCACATCCTCGTCTCTCTTGCTGTTGCGAGAGCGGTGTTTTGAGGATCCCGGAAGTTTGACAACGATTGTCTTCTTGATGCGCGCATGCTCTTTGTGATGTTTCGACTTGGATTTTCCTTTGCCGGCGGACTCTAACTGAAAGCAACACAAGTTCTGGATAAAGTTTCAGAAAAATAGAATTCAAGTGTGTTGTTATGTGTATAGATCTTTGTACATGTAAGACTATTTGAGAGGGGTTTCGCTAATTGAATGCGACCATAATTAATAGTTCTAGATCTATATTGATATAGATCTATAGGAGTCTTCAAAAGCAGGAGGTTGCTAGTATATGGTAAACTCTTGCAAGAGGTTTCTGCATTATTTAGCTACCAATTAAATAATACAGAATATTAGACTTCCATTAAGTGGTCGTAGTAGAATTTTGTAGATTGAAACCATTGAAATGAATACAGCATTTGCTCCTAGAGGAGCAAATGCTCTATTTATCACAATGGTTTCAACAGGTGATTTTACAGAGGCGTAGAAAAGCGTATTTATGGAGGAAAGGGTTAACCTTTACGGTGTGTATCAACTATACTAAGGTTTGCATATTCGTCCTACTTCAGTGTATATTAACCCTCACTCTGCGTAGAGCAAATGTTACGTTAATAGAGTAGGTCTGCTAACTACTACATCGCAGTAAAATGTCTTCCGTTTTGTATCAAAGACGTAAACATATCGGCGTATCATCTAGATCCAACCCGTTTGAAAAGATGATTACAGATGCAACCACGGCTGGCTAAAAGGTAAGCAGTAAATGATGGAGTTTCAAAAATACCCCCAAACATACATCAAAACTTTATCATGCACGCAATATCACTTTACACCCCATAATTCAAGGTTATGAAATATATGAGACACTGCATATCAACCTTTTATTCGATGCATATTGCAAGACTTCACTTCGGACGAGACTTTAAACCGATGTGTCAGTGTTTTAAACTGGGCATCTAAAAGAACCATAGAAACTCAGTCGATAGTAAGAGTAGGGCATCGCGCCCGGGTTTCTCTGCATCCTCTCCCCTTTCTCGGGGCGTTCAATTAGCCCATAGTGAGCAGAAACGGGCGTTTATCAACTCAAGCAAACAAACTAATCAATATGAATGCAATAAATTCTTGATAATGCGATCACTTTAGGACGTATAATTCTGGATTTGTAAAACAGGTGGTAGCTTAAAGCATACAGAAAGCCCCTCCGCTGAGGTAGTAACATTGAGGTAGTTGGCACTGAAGTAGGTAACATTGAGGTATATAACATTCAGGTAAGTGACATTGACGTAGGTAACTTTGAGGTAGGTAACATCGAGGAAGTAACATTGAGGTAGTAACATTGAGGTAATTGGCACTGAAGTAGGTAAAAATGAGGTATATAACATTGACGTAGGTAACATTGAGGTAGGTAACGTTGAGGAAGTAACATTGAGGTAGGTAACATTGAAGTGGTAACATTAAGGTCGTAACATTGAAGTGGCAACATTAAGGTCGTAACATTGAGGTAGTAAAATTGGGGTATTAACATTGGGGTAGGTAACATTGAGGTAAGTAACATTGAGGTAGTAACATTGGGGTAGGTAACATTGAGGTAGTAACAATGGGGTAGGTAACATTGAGGTAGGTAACATTGGGGTAGGTAACATTGAGGTAGGTAACATTGGGGTAGGTAACATTGAGGTAGGTAACATTGGGGTAGGTAACATTGAGGTAGGTAACATTGGGGTAGGTAACATTGGGGTAGGTAACATTGAGGTAGGTAACATTGAGGTAGGTAACATTGGGGTAGGTAACATTGAGGTAGTAACATGGGGTAGGTAACATTGAGGTAGTAACATTGGGGTAGTAACATTGAGGTAGGTAACATTGGGGTAGGTAACATTGAGGTAGTAACATTGAGGTAGTAACATTGAGGTAGTAACATTGAAGTGGCAACATTAAGGTCGTAACATTGAGGTAAGTAACATTGAGGTAGTAACATTGGGGTAGGTAACATTGGGGTAGGTACCATTGAGGTAGTAACATTGAGGTAGTAACATTGAGGTAGTAACATTGAGGTAGTAACATTGGAGTAGTAACATTGAGGTAGTAACATTGAGGTAGTAACATTGAGGTAGTAACATTGGGGTAGGTAACATTGGGGTAGTAACATTGGGGTAGGTAACATTGGGGTAGGTAACATTGAGGTAGTAACATTGAGGTAGTAACATTGAGGTACATAAGAGTTTAGCTAGGTAACATTGATGCAGTAACATTGAGGTTTGTTTCATACCGAGGTCTGGGTTTGCTTGTCCTCAGTTTCAGGCGGCACAGCTCGCGACACAAGCTGGGGCCGGTCGAGGGACAGGTCGGGCAACAGCGGAACTTTGTCGCTTCCGTCAAAAATATTCCGCTTCGCTTGGCTACGGTTAAAGAGTGACAGTCGTTTCTTGGTTAACTTCCGGTCCTCAGCTGAAGGTTAAAACGGAACTATATGAGCGTCTAGAATAAAATATGTATATCCTTCAACTTCTAACCTTGATCTGACTCCTATTTGCAAACAGTTTGGACCCAGATGAGACGCAGCGTAACTCGGTATTTCATCAGGAGCCAAGCTGTTTGAAACTCGTCAATTGTTCTTTAACAGTTTCCCTGTTCTATGTTAATTCTAAAGTTCGATGCCTGCTGAACATTCATGGACAAAACAGTTATAAAGAAATATGGAAGGTGTAGCCATTTTAGAAAGTAAAGAAACCGATCTATCACATTCCATTATCAAAGAGACCAGACCCTGATCAGACGGCTCTTATAGGAGCCGTCTGATCTGGGTTTACTCTGTTTGCAAATGCGTAAAAACACATTTATATGAAGAAAAGGATTAAAAGCTTGATCGAATCGAAAGTCAGATCGAAATTTGAACAGACATTTTTTAAAACGGTGTAAGTATTAATACCATTCAAATAAATACATGATCTGATATATGTTGTATATCTTTCTTTTTCTTCCCTACCAATAAGTGTTATTCTTTTGAGCGCCATATTGTTTATTTTGAACATAGAATTTACTTGGTGGAGTGTAGCTAAGTATATTGACAATTAAAATATGATTATATTTATATTATAAATTCATAATAGAACTACAGTAAACACTCTGTAATGCGAAAAATGGGCATAATTCACAGTGGCAAAGGCAGGTGGTAGCTTAATGCAGGACGAAAGTTATGCAGAAAGCTCATGTAGGAGCTTTCTGCATAGCTTCCTTCTGTATTAAGCAACCACCTGCTTATATAGACAGACATGTTTATTCATTAAGTGGTCGCATTAGAGGGGGTTTACTGTACGAACATAAATAAAACTGGCTAAAACGGAGATTAACCATATTCTTCATTAACATTCACCCTATCATGTAAGAAATAATAATACCATGGATGAGAACTAGATCATATTTTATAATGTCATATCAACACTGGAATTATTGATCCTGATATAGAATCAGATCTAAACTACTCTAAGAGCAAACAGATAGGACAGACCCAAAACATAAAACATAACTTTTTGTGAATGAAACATTTATGGACAGAAACTTCAAGCGATAGACTAGAACTGCATTCAAGCAAACAAAGCAGACCCTGATCAGAAAGTTCCTACAGGAGCTGTCTGATGCTGGTCTAATCTGTTTGCAAAGGCAAACATTGCGTTAAAACTATTATACAATGTAATGTTTTAATCCATTACCTCATAGGCTATTTTTAGATACAATCTCTTTGAATAAATCTACCGAAAAGGAGCATTATCTAGAGAAAAGGAAAATTTTAGATTTTTGTAGTTTAGGAGCAAATGCATTATTTATCACAATGGTTTCACAAAGTGACTTTTACAGAGGCGTCTAAAGGCGACAATATGAGGGAATGGGTTAACGCAACTGTGTAATAGAATACATGTATTACCATGCTGAGATTGTGTATACCTATTTGTACCTGTTTTCACGACGGATGGCAATGACACAAGTAATTTGTCCACCCTTATGTCGCTAACCGCGTTGTGACTAACAAGTGCAAACAGCATGGACCCAGCTGAGACGGCGAGTAACCCGGTGTCTCATCAGGATCCAAACAGTTTTACACTCGTTCAATAGTTTCTCAAAAGTTTTTTTCGAATCGGAAGTAGAGTCAAAATTGCATGAGATTCAAATCTGAGCAGACATTATTTTCTGTACACCGGGGTAATTTGTTAATTATACGCCCTAATTGTTATTGCGTTATTATATCTCGACGGTTTGGGCAAAACCACTGTAACTATACATTTAGGAGAGAAGTCATGATTACAACCGCAAACTGTTTCGACACAGAAGAATGGCTGAATAAGTTGGCGTCTCATCAGATTCGAAATGGTCTGTTACTCATATCAATGTATTATCATTCATATCACTTCATTAACCCCTTCCCTCATATTGACGACTTTGGACGACTCTGTAAAAGTCACGTTGTGAAACCATTGTGATAAAAAGAGCATTTGCTCCTATAGGAGCAAATGCTCTATTTATCACAATGGTTTCAAACTACAAATTTCTAAAATTTTCATTTTCTCTAGTTAATGCTCCTTTTCGGCAGATTTATTCAAAGAGGTTGTATCTAAAATAGCCTATGAGGTAATGGGTTAATAAGAAACGGAACAAAAACAGTACGTGTACTTAGAAATTCTTTCTTTTCCAAAGGTTCTGCGACCATCAAATTGTTGCCAACAAATTGGAACTAGAATAGACGCCGAGTAATCTAATAAGACGTGTAATTTGATTAGAAGCAGGGTAATTCGATGAGACGCCGGGTAACTTGATGAGACCACGGGTACTTTGATGAGACGTCAAGTACTTTGAATAAAACGCCGAACAAAATTATGAGACGTGGAGTAATTTGACGTGACGTCAAGTAATTTCGAGTAATTTGACGAGATACCGAGTACGTGACGTCAAGTAATTTCGAGTAATTTGACCAGACGTCAAATAATTTGATGAGATGTCGAGTAATTTGACAAGACGTCGAGTAATTTGACGAGACGTCAAATAATTTGATGAGATGTCGAGTAATTTGACAAGACGTCGAGTAATTTGACAAGACGTCGAGTAATTTGACGAGACATCGAGTAATTTGACGAGACATCGAGTAATTTGATGAGAAGCCGGGTAATTTGATGGGAAGACGGGTAATTTTACGAGACGTCGAGTAATTTGATGAGAAGCCAGGTAATTTGATGAGAAGCCAGGTAATTTGACGAGACGTCGAGTAATTTGGATGAGACGCCGGGTAGACTGAATGAGTGAGACGTCGGGTCATTTATGCGTCTTATCAGGGTGCAAAAATGTTTTTAAAACAAAAAGGTAGATAATGAATGAAAATTGAAGCAGGGGACAACTTTAATTCCTTTCAAAGGGCAGTTAAATTAGTTTTGCGCTAAGCTATGTTTTAGGACATTGTGACTTAAGTTGGCGGCTCACCAGTATCCAACCTGTTGGACCCCTTAACCGTTTTGTTCTGAAATTTGAAAGAGGGAGACATTTTTGTAACTGCTTTTGAGGGTTAGTTAAAGAATGTGGTTTTGCATTTTTTGGACACACGTCTGCATTGTTGTAACAACAATCATTTCATATATGGCTTCACTTGAGGTCTCATAAGGATCAACACTGCTTGGCGGTCTAATAATAGTTCAGGAAAATGAAATAGAAACATATTTTGTAACGGTATTTTAGGGTTACTTAATTTTTGTACAGGGTACCCTTTCTGCATTGTTGCAACAATAATGATAATGATGATGATTTCCAAACTAATTAGTCTTATCAGCGTTAACCTGTCGCGGTGTTGTCAAAATGTATGGGAAACCCCGAATCGTTTATTGTATCTATAAGAACCTACGTCAAACTACAGATTTATGCTTACAATTTAGCCGTCGACCCAAGCACATGTCATTTAAACCATTTCCTTCATATAAACGCTTTTTCACGTAGGAGCCGTCTGACCAAGGCCTTCTCTGTTAGCTTATGGCATGATATAGATCTGATTCTGCAGTTTTTGTCAAAGCAAACACTCCCATGAATTTTTACATTTTTAAATTCAGCTAATAAATGTTCATGATGTCATTATTTCTTACATGAATATTGAACAGGTAAAGGGTTAAGCCCTGTACTAGGTGAATATTCATGTAAGAAATAATGCAATCATAATTACAGTAAAACCTCTCTATAACGGCCACTAAATTGTGTTAATTAGTTGGTATTTAGGGCAGGTGGCTGCTTAAAGCAAGGTGAAAGTAAAACAGAACGGTCTAGCCACCTGCCTTTAACACAAACTATTTTATGTAATTGAATGGTCGTTATAGAGAGGTTTTACTATTTGTATTGTCTATTTTTATAATAGCATATGAACACAGAATTTCTCGACTATGGCAGAAGCTGTAGAATCAGATCTACATAATTCTATAAGTAAACAGAGCAGGCCCTGGTGAGTCATTATTTCGTACATGAATATTCATTAGGTAAAGGGTTAACTCTTATGAAAGTGTCTCTCGTCTGTAAAAAAAAGAGTCGGATTTCATTTTGGATGTGTTTTTTAGTTGTGTTTTTTATCTCTTTGTGTTAGTAATTACAAATTCAATTGTAGACTCTAAAGAGTGGTCACAACATAGGATTTGATAGAGAAATAAAAGAACTATTTTGAAAATGTTTTAATTTACACATTTTATCCGAGTCTCAGAAGCTGTCTGCTAAAGTAATAACATTCCATATGGTCGATATAGGCACATTCTACTGTATTGATGGATGCCAGAATCGTGTATGGAATATGTATTTGATTCACCATTGACTCAAATATGATACACACGTAAAACCATGAAGTCGTAAAGAATTTCGGACAGAAAATGCTGACGTAATATTGTAACTTTGCCTTTAAATGTCTATCGCTGCCATATATGGTCGTCTGCAAAGTTTGTCGTCTGCTTTATTTATTTCAGTTTTGAAAATACTTCTTTTTGTTTCAAGAGAACGTAATCACAGTATCAAATCATCTGGACCCAAACTGTTTGCATATCAAGTGATCACAGATTTGCCAATGACAGGGGTATATTAAACCACTCCGAAAAAAAAAGAAAAACACGAACCGGATTTTTTCCCCTATCATATATAGACCCGATAGGAAAAAATGTTCCGGTTCGTGTTTTTCTTGTTTTTCGGAGTGGTTTAAGGTACAAATAGATAGTTTTAGGCTAGTTTTACATACTTCAATAATAAATTATTTTTTATTTTTATTTTTTATTTGTTTATTTTATTTATTATTATTATATTATTTTTTTGTTATTTTTTTTTTATTCATTTATTTATTTATTTTATTTTATTTATTTATTTTATTTTAATTTTTTTATTTATTTTATTTATTTTATTTATTTATTTTATTTTATTTTATTTTATTTTATTTATTTTATTTATTTTATTTTATTTATTTATTTATTTATTTATTAATTATTTATTTTTTATTTATTTATTTTTTATTTTTTATTTTTTTTATTTTTTATTTATTTAATTTTTTTTTTTTGGGGGGGGGGGGGGGGGGTCCGTGGGTGAGTCCAAGCATGAGTCGGGCACCTTTGTGTATGGCAGAATCTTTGAACATTTATAAGATATTATACTGCGCCCCTAGAAAGTCACAAGAGTGTTCGAATTAAAACGTGCACCACGTTCCAACAGGATTTTTTGCGGGGGTGGGGGACGGATGAAAGATCCTGTCAGAAAGATAGGCGGATAGACATATAGATAGACTGTCGACAGAGAAGTGATGCCTAGGTGTAATCCTGCTGAAGAGACAAAACAAACCGAGTAAAAAATTGAATTAGCCTTTTTCTCCATTAACCCTTTCCCTTATGTAAGCACATTTTGACGTATCTGCAAACAGAGTAGACCCAGATCAGATGGCTCCTATAGATTAAACCGCAGTTTTCGAAAAGTCTGTGGCGTTGGCCAATCAGAGTTGGTTATTCAGTTTTTCCTTTTTCATGAAGACTTGATTATTGCCGCCAAAATGAAACTGCGGTTTAAATCGGTTAGGCTACAGTCCCACTAGCGCTTGCGATCGTTAAAGACCACTGGCGACAAAAAAATCGCAGTCACATTGGCGATGCATCTTCGACCACCTTAAGCCTGTCTCACACAGAACACACGGCTTATACGGTTGTCCATCCGTGTAAACCGTACATACAACCGAACCCACCGTGGCCTTATCCGAGTTACACTCGGGCCATTCGAGTGTATCCGTGAAAGCCGTGTATGATTTTTAAAACTTTTAAAAAACTGACACGGGTGCCATGTCCGTGTATAATCGTATTAGCGATCGTACAAGACCGTGAGAGACCGTGTGAGACCGTACGAGACCGTATATACAACCGCATATACAACCGCACATGAAGTCCACTCCACGAGTGAGCTCAACCGTGTCAATATCGTATATAAATCGTATGGAATCCTGTGAAACCGTTCCCAAGTCCTACATCCAACACCCGGATTAACACTCGAATGTCACACGATCACCGTACGATTCACACGAGTGTACACACGGTTTTATACGATCGCCATACGACCAATACGGTTTCATACGATCGCCATACGACCAATACGGTTCAAGTACGAATTATACATGGTCAAGTACGACCAGAAATGGTCTCTATGTCTGTACAAAACTCGTGTATGATCTCCTTCTGTTGACTTGTTCTTGTCTCCCCTCACGCCTTCTGGCCACAATAATCTCAATGTCTATCAGTCTTATCATGATTTCTAATTCCCTTATTCTGTCATCTGGCATTTTCCTATACTTCTCTGTTGAAAGTTCGAAAATTTATGAAGCCAAGCCATCAAAACGAGTCAATTTATATCAAAACATACACGAATGTGTGATAATTCGAGCATAACTCGAACAAAAGTCGGTGGGACCGTATGTAAACCCTGTAAATATCCAGTTAATCGAGTAAAAGTCGTGTTTAATCGTACTAGGCCGTAACAGACCGTACTAGACCGTACTTGGAACCGTACAACAATCGTATGAATCGTATGAAAATCGTTTTGCAAATCGTGTTCAAACCGTGACAAACCTTGCTTGACCGAGTATATCCGTGCTTTGTTCGTACATACTCATGCTACATTCGAGTCTAAATCGTACCAACTCATCCCCAGGCACGGTTGGAGCTCAATACTCGTACCAGTCAACCCGTGTATAACCGAGTATACCGTATTGGAACCGTGTGCCCAACCGTATTCTGTGTGAGACAGGCTTTAAGACAGGTTGTTGACGATCGTGCGTAAAGTCATTGGTATTCGTATGATATTCGTACGAAGGTTCCACAATAATTTCCGACCTGTTGTGTGGTCACGTGATCTATGCTTAGTCGTGGATAATCTTTAGGCAGTCGCTGGTAATTACACGACAGTCGTATGTTATTGTAGAAAGGTCGCTGATAGTCGTACGACTGTAGGGAAGATCACCAACGACCAGTTAAATATTATTGGGGACCTTCGTATAACGATCACATTATTACCTAAACCCTCTAAGGTTACATCTTAAAGAATACCGGCGGCCAGTTCGATCGTAAGGAGGTTGTTGTGCATGATTAACAACCTCTCTACGACTGAAATTGGTCGCACGACTGGAAACGATTATCAACGATTACTGAAGACCATCGGCGATTATCAGCGACTTGTCGTGCGACCTTCGTACGAATATCGGCTACCAAAAGTCGCTAGAAATCGTAAACGGGTCATAAGTGGTCGTAGGCCTAGTGGGACTGGGCACTGGGGTTATTGTATATGGTCTACAACCTCTCTACGACTATAATAAGACTGAACTTGGTCGCACGATTGCAAACGATTAATGAAAAAATCCGCGATTAACGGTGACTTGTCGTGCGACTTTCGTACGAATATCGGCGACCAGAGATCGGTAGCAATCGTAAATACAGGGGTCTGGACCGCTTCATTGGAGTCTGTATGTACTATATAATAACAAGGGTTCCAACTAGCAGAACGGATATCCGAGTACCACGAGTACAAATATGAATGTAACTCTTACAATTTCAATGATAATTTTGTAATTATTTCGGCTATTGAAAGCCAATATATTTTACTATCAAATAAATACAATTCGACTGTAACTTATTCACAATTATCAATCCAACAACGATTTTCTCAAAATTTACGTGTTTTCTGGGTCATTGACAAACGTTCGTTCACCCTGGTTGCACTATATCACAGCCATCACCTGGCGATTTTCAGTTCAAAAGATGGCGTGGTTCAATAAAATAACCCAATTATATCACCAATCTCCATTTGTTTTGTCCTCTTAATAAGTAAGCAACTAGCAACAGCGACCTTTCCGTCTGTCGTTATGTTTCTATTTCGGATGGTGCCATTTTGCAACAAATTAGAATGGAGCCATTTCATTGGATGAGCGAAGGAAAAGTTGGGAAATCCGTGACGTCTCGTACAATGGGTCCTTCCTCGACGATTTGAAGCAAACTGACAAAACTCGCTAGTCTTACACCATTCTTTTGATGCTGGGGACTAAACAAATGGAGGTGGGTGATAGAATTGATCCATTTTATTGAACCACGCCATTTTTTAACTGCAAATTGTCAGGTTATTGCTGTGATATAGTGAAACCGGAGTGAACAAACGTTTGTCAATGCCCCCCCCCCGTTCTGCTAGTTGGAACCCTTGCTATAATATAGTACATATAATATAGACCCCCTGCGATTACAGTATTATTCGTGATGTCATCATTTCTTTCATGGAGTAAAGAGTTAATTAATCACACGTGTCAATGGAATAGAGGCACGTATACTTTGTAACCAGAGTACAATCACATCTCGCTAATCCGGATCTAGTAAAAAGCATTTAGTGTTTTCTCTGCCGAAGAATGCTTATCGCAGGATTGCAAAAACGCAATTTCGTTTGGGAGCTTTCTGTATAATGTTCACATTTGATTAAACTCCTATCTGGCTTAACCCTTTACCTGATAGAAGCGGCTTTTAGCGTGTTTGATTTATTCCTCCGCTGAAGAAAATAGTTCAAATTCATACAGTCCTGAACATATTGCATAATAAATATTTTCTATATCCTAGTAGGTGGTAGCTTAAAGCAGGCTGAAAGTGAAGCAGAATGCGCCTTAAGGCGCATTCTGCTTTACTTTCAACCTGCTTTAAGTGGTCATATGTCTATTGGGTAAAGGGTTAAAGACTGACACTGGTACTAATTTGAAAGTCCAGTTTAGAGATAGCCTACTGTACATCCAGATACACAGCAATGTTTTCACAGGGTTGATCAGGATCCATACTTTATGGTATTTGTCAGTAGCATACTTACACTGTCTACTAACATTGCAGAAAGTGCAATCATAGCTTTATTAACCCTTCGCTTGCTAATCGCGTCAATATACCTACCTGTAAATAGTGAAGACCCAGATGAGACAGCTCCTGCAGGAGCTGTCTCATCAGGGTCTGCACTATTTACAAGTTGATTGTGCAACAGTGCACTCTACAGCAGTGATTGCACAGCGAAATATCTGTACACAGTGAAGACATATGTAATTATACAACAGGGCATGAGTAAAGAAGGAGAAATGTATTTTAAAATTCAGCAAGCGAAGGGTTGATATTTTAACTAATATTAATAATAGCATATGAACATGACATTTTCGGCCATGGCATAAATGCTAGAATTAGAAATATATTATTCTATACATAAATACTTGAATAGCTCTGATCTAATATTTCGACCACTAAGGGCCTTTTTCAAAGATTATCATGTCAAAATACACGATACATTTTTGTTAAATGTATTCAGCCATAAAATCAGTTCTCTTAGTGTTCGACATATTAGATCAGAGCTATTCAAGTATTTATGTATCATATTAATTCGCTTTTTGGAATATTTTCTTCATTGTGTATTATTATATAAGCAAACAGATCAGACCCGTGTCATACTGCTTCTACAAGAGCTTATAATCTTTGTCTGACCTATTTTTAAAAACGTAAATATGCAACCGTTAATTAGAATGTGCGGTTGAGAGCAACAGCTTATCTGAGTCTACATTATCAAAAAGAATGCAAATTGTCCAGTGACATCGGCAAAATCAAGAATATTACCCCGAAGATCGTCCATTTCCACTTCAACTTCTTCCACATTTTCTTCTGGAATTGTTTCCATCCTTGACGCTGGTGGCAAAAAGTTCTGCCCAAGTACAGCCATAGGAGCTGTTCCCTGGGCATTGTCGTGTTCTTCTGTGTAATCATCGTCGGAATATGTGGTGTCTGACTCTGAAGTCCATGTCTTACTCTTATTCTTAACTTTTGGCAAAAAGTTACGATTGGCATTACCCGCAGTTTCCTCGATTTCTGTTGCCTTAGCGCTATGTGTTGAATCAGCGTTAAAGTCTGAAAGAGCAGTTGCACTTGTGAGCATTTTGTGTTTCTTTTGATGGTGTTCATCCTTTTTATTCGTTTGTTTCCCGCTCTTATTTCCATTTGAACTATTTGATCCGAACACATATTCCTCATTCCCTGGTACCCGTAGAAAATCCACATTTGGTCGTTTCCCCATTTCTTGTATCCGGTATTGTCGATTTATCTCTACGTTATCTTTGAATTTCTTGACCACTTTCATCAACATCAGCTTCCTCCGTATCTGGAGAAGCTTCTCCCGCACTTGTTCTTGGTACCTCGCATATTCTTCTTTCTTAATCCGTCTCAGCTCTTTCTTCAATCTTTTCCCCGATTCGAACACTTTCTCCTGTTCTTTACTGAGACTACCTATCGTGAATATCTGCTCTTTAAACCAAACGTCTAATTGACGACCCATTTGTCCTACACTGTGTTTCATGAAGTGTCGAACGTTGGGCTCAAGTTCGCTTCTACGGATAAACTTGAGGCGATACAAATCACTCGCCTTCCCTTTATTCACATCAAATGGAAACTTCACTCTTTTGTGGGTTGTCATCTTTGAGAGTTGGTTATTTCACAAATTCAATGTTTAAATTGGTTAACTTTTAACGCTAGTTTTTGACTAGTATATGTAACCAACAAGCTGCCAGTTGCTATTGTAACAAAAGCATATAATGTACATGTAGAAAGTAAATCTTAATTCGTATTTGCAAACAGATTAGACCCAAATCAGATGGTTCCTATAAGAGTTGTCTGATCAGGATCTGCTCTGTTTCCAAATAGAATTTGATAAATCTGTTTCTTTACTTTCTAAAATGTTCCACCTTCCACATTTCATTATAACTATTTTGTCCATGAATATTCAGAAGGTATTGAGATTTGAAATAAACATGCACTCTATGTTCGATTTTGTAAATTAAACTCTCTTTTTTGTATTTCTCATTCATATATCCATCAAAACTCTGTGCTGTAACCACGCTTTAGAATCGTCTCTTCGAAACGATCCTGAAGCATGGTTGCAACATAAGGGTTTGTGGAGAAATGATGATTTTAGCATCTGAAATGCATACGTTTATTTACATGTCTGTCTCTGTGAGACATGACATAGTTTATCGCAACTTCAGTATTCAAAATGTATGTCACATCATATTAACTACAACAATTTCCAAATGAGATTTTGAAGAAGATTCGGAGTTATACAGACTGAATTCATAAAAAAATATTTCCATCACTGTCTTTCAGAAAGAAGTTACGCCTGCTGAAATATCCATTTGTTCACTGACAGTCCAGTCTTAGTAGATATCAATCAAAACAATTTTCTTTCACACAGTCGAACGCTATAGATTTCGAAAGAACATGTACATCACTAAGGTGAAAGTTCTTTGACTCTTTGTATGCCAAGTAATTGTCGTCTGCCAAATAAAAGTCGTTTGCCACAATTCTAAACACATATACAGTCGGGGTATCAAACATTCTCGGTCCTGGTGAGACGTCGAGTAACTCGTTGTTTCATTTGGGTCCGAACTATTTGCATATTCGTCACTAGCGTACTACGAGTTACCTAAATTTAATATCATATATCAGCTGGGATCAAACGAAAATGTCGTCTGCTGGAACTCACATCCGTCTGCTTCAAAATTTTCCACCACCAAATTTCTCCAAAAAAGAACCCATATCCATTTTTGTACACATCATATTTTGGATGATTATAGCGCAAAGTTTTCTGATTGAAATGTAGACTTTAAATATACCATTCCTGTTTCTATGTAGCAAGTTATAAGATGGAAACATCGTGGTGGAAATTATCCACGATATTTAACTATTTGTCGTCAGCAAAATTTGTCGTCAGCTTCATATATTTTTTTGTTTTTAATTTTCTTCATTTTGTATAAGGAAACAATCACTAAATCAAAAAGGTTGGATCTAGATGAGACACCGAGTTACTCGGCATCCCACCCATATCCAAACTGTTTGTACATGTAATCCCCTATTCAACATTTGCACATAGAGATTTAAGACAATGTTATTGCATTTCAACCAAGATGTGTAACTTAACACAAAATTTCCTCTCACAGCTGAGACAATTTTAATATATCCAGCTCGACATCTTGTATGGGGCGTTGATAAGGGGTCGCTCTCTATATAAAGGAAGGGGATAAAACAGCTCATTGTGTTATAAAGCCGCGTTCACTAGCCACGGAGTAATGTATATACATTCATCCTTATCTCCCTAAATAAGTATCAACTGCAAAAATTTGTCGTCTGCGACTTTATTCAAAATTGATTTTTCTTCCATTTCTTTTCAAAATCTCTCAGTCATAATGTCAAACACCTTAACATGATGAGACAGCGGGTCAATCGGCGTCTCATCTGGATCCAAGCTACTTTGAAAAAGTAATTACAAATTCTCACGTGATATGCTAAGAGTGTAACCTTATCATGCTAAAAAACTTTATCTGTTCAACCTGTGATTTGCTGTAAACGTTTAGTAAGTTCCGATTCATTCAATGTTTTGAGAAACAGTTGTCTAAAGGTCAAACAGTTTGGATCCAGATGAGACGCCGATTTAATCGGCGTCTCATTTGGACCCAAGCTGTTTGAAAATGCTAAATAAATCGTGTTTATCCGGGTTAAGAGTTAAGATGTCCGCGGTCTCCTTTTCTTGTTGAATAGTGCTTGTGGACTTGCCTGTGATGTTTGCCTATAATATACCATGTAAATTAGCACACCGCTTTCATTTCCTGTTACTGTTTGTATCAGTTTTGGTACTTCGTATAAACGAAAGAACGTAGTGTTAGATCCTAAGAATGCTATCATTGAATTTGTGATTACCTAAGTCACGAGCAGTTTCGATCCGGATGAGACGTCCGAGTCGTTCAGGATCTCACCAGGACCAAAACTGTTTGACAATACTGTCGTATTTTTGAAAGAAATTGAATAAAAACCTATTTTGATAATTTAAGCAGACGACAACTTTTTTGAAGACGACAATGTTTAGATTGTACACGTTTTGAAAATACAATACAAAATCTCACACACTAACAATTTAAATGACTCCAGACCGCTCTTCTCAAAACTAATTGTTCAAATTATACGCACACCTTTGATAAACTGCAGACGAAATAAATGGCCTTTTAAAAATGTACGGACCGACATAAAAATGTTCTGAAGCGAGTGTTTTAATATACACCAATATCCATGGAAACTACTCTTTGGTGCTTACAAAGAGGCCATGCTGACATTTTTTAACGAAAGGGCAAACGACACTTATATCACCAGACGACAATACGGCATGTGGAAGGTAACCTGTACTTGGCGCCATCGGATAGGCATTTAAAACACTGTAGTTTAAATGGTAAACAATAAAACCAATATAAACCGGAATTTTAGTAGAGAAGAAGTTAGATACTTTTAGGCAGGTGATTGCTTAATGCAGGGTGAAATCCATTCAGAAAACCCTGCATTAAACTGCCACCTGTCTCCAAGGCCGATATTTATATATACTAAATAGAAGGGTTTTACTGTATAAGTAAGTTGTTTACAAATTATTTTTTAGACGCTCACTGAGAAAAGGCTCTTTCTTGCATTTAAAAACAGTGTATACCCAGATCAGACATCGTGTCTATGATAAAGTCTATTGATCAAGTTTTACGATACATGGAAAGAAAGAGAATGTATCATTACAGAGTATGTGTCAAACAGTGCAGAACCAGACCATTTTGAATATCACTTCAATATTTTATTTATCAAAACTATAAAATTGAAATGTATTGCCACGGCGGAAGATATTCAGAGCTGTAACAGACAAGCACTCTGGTCAGAAAACTGGTCTGTATCTACTCTGTTTGCATATGCGTGAAAATGCGTTCATAAACTTATGAGGGATATTATTAAACCTTTTTATGCTGTAAAAGGTATGCTTAAACCCTGAATTCTGTTATGAAAATTTTACTTCAATCCGATTCGTTCATATTTTTGAGAAACTGTTGTTCTAGTATCAAACAGCTTTGCTTCTGATCAGGCACCGAGTTACTCGACGTCTTGTCTTGATCAAAGCTGTTTGAAAATGCCATCTAAGTCAAACTTAGCGGGACAATTGTTAAAATTTCGATAAGAAATTTCGTTTCAGAAATGAACAAACTTTTCTTTTGAATCACGATTCTCTGTACAAGGTATAGCGGATGTGCGTGTTTAATGAAGTTGTTTGTAAACGTTACTTATTTCAATTGACCATTCATTCGTAAATACATGTAGTTAAACACTATTAACCCGTTGGCTTCCAATGACGAATCTGTGATTACCAATACAAACAGTTTGGATTCAGATTAGACGCAAAGTAACACGGCGTCTCATCAGGATCCCAACTGTTTGATGCTGTGAGTACGCTTCTTTAAAGAAAATGGAAGACAAATGAAAAATGATAATTGAAATCAGACGGCAAGGTTGAAGACGACTACGTTGCAGTGAACGAGTTAAAAAGAATCAACATTCTAACTACATGTACATGTAATGGCAATGACTTGGCGTTTCCATTTCTTTCCTTTCTTCTCGTTTGGTGTCAATACTTTTCGTCTGAACGCATTGTCGTCTGCTTTTAAGTGCAAGTGTGGATTTCCCTTCAAGTTCTCAAAACATACGCGGAGTGTCAGACAGTTTGGATCCTGATGAGACGCCGAGGTAATCACAAACTCGTCCGTTGCGGCAAGCCCCGTTAGACCTTTCCGTCCATTGGGACGGCGAAAGACATTAATGCTGTGCCAAAATTTAAAGTAATTTCCCGAATCCTTACATAGCATATATACTCATGAATATTGACACCGTTTGCACAGATAAGACCCAAGTCATACATTTTGGGTTATTTGTCAACTGTTATTTAACACTTTCCCTCATATAAACGCATTTTCACGAATTTGCAGAGTAGCCCCAGATCAGCCGTCTGATCAGGATCTGCTCTGTTTGTTTTTATATGATATTAATCTGGGTCCATGCTTATAAAGCTTTTAGTTGAGTCTGAGTTTTGTTCTCAAGCTTTTGATTGGTCAGATTTGAGTTCTCAAGCTTTTGATTGGTCAGATTTGAGCCAAAGGCTCAAATCTGACCAATCAAATGCTTGAGAACGTTCTCAGACTCAACTAAAAGTTTTATAAGCATGGACCCAGATTCTACAGTTTGTGTCAAAGCTGAAAAAAATCTCGAAAAGTTTACATTACAAAAATTCAGCTAATAAATATTCAAATCATTATTTCTTACATCAATATTGAACAGATTTCCTTCATATAAACGACTTTTCACACGTTTGCAAACAGATTAGAACCAAATTAGAAGGCCCCTGTAGGAGTTGTCTAATCAGAGTCTGCTCTACCAACAAACGTGTGTACATGTGCCACTTTAAATAATTCAGTTAATAAATATTCATGGTGTCAATATTTTTTACACGAATATGCAACGCCGAAACGATTAAACAGGAACAGAAGATATAAGGTCAATGCATACGATTGCTTTACATATACATTTGTTAAATGTGCTTTAGGTTATTCAATAGTTGCTATAGGGCTGTGTCAGGCATAACGAAGAGCAATTTGATTTGTTTGTTCCTGGTTAAAATGGAAAAAGAAGTTTTTAGTCAAAAGTAAATATTAAATAAAGTAAATATCCAATGTAAATATCTGTTTTGGAGAAAAGTATCGTCTGCTTCAGATTTCAAATTAGTGTAGTCTTCTGCAATACAATAGAGTCCCGCTAGACAACCCGATTATTCGAACACTAGAATACGTATTATTATTGGTGGCAGCTTAATGCATGGTGAAAGTCATGCAGAAAGTTCCTCTAGGAACTTTCTGCATGACTTTCACCGTGCATTAAGCAACCACCTGCCTAGAAGGGTCTAAATTCTTCTACACAGAAAATTCGATTAATCCATATTTACTGTACATGTATATGGTTTATTACCATACGAGATTCTACAGGCAGATGGTTGCTTAATGCCAGACAAAAGTGATACAGAGCTCTTTTAGGAGCGTTCTGTGTCATCCTTGTCCTGACCTCATCAACCACCTGTTTTATACAGAGCTCTTTTAGGAGCGTTCTGTGTCACCTTTGTCCTGACTTCATCAACCACCTGTTTTATACAGAGCTCTTTTAGGAGCGTTCTGCATCACTTTTGCCCAGACCTCATCAACCGCCTGTTTTATACAGAGCTCTTTTAGGAGCGTTCTGCATCACTTTTGCCCAGACCTCATCAACCGCCTGTTTTATACAGAGCTCTTTTAGGAGCGTTCTGCATCACTTTTGCCCAGACCTCATCAACCACCTGTTTTATACAGAGCTCTTTTAGGAGCGTTCTGCGTCACCTTTTTCCCGACTTCATCAACCACCTGTTTTAAAAATCCAGATATACCCTTTACCTATTAATATTCATTTAACCCTTTCTCTGTTCTATATCGGTATTTAGTTCAAATTTCAATACCTACTGAACATTCATGAACAAAATAGTTATAATGAAATATGGATGGTGGAACCTACAATAGCCATGTTAGACACTGAAGAAACATATTCTAATAGCAAACAGAGCAGACCCTGATCAAACGACTCCTATAGGAGCCGTCTGATCTGGGTCTACTTTGTTTGCAGATGCGTGAAGTGTTGTTCATATGAGGGAAAGGGTTAAGAAATAATGGCTTCATGAAAATAAATTATTTAACTATTTATAAATATATGAACACATGATGTTTTTGCATGTAGTTCAATAAGAAAAATAGTTCCCACAGAAGCCATCTGATCTGGGTATACCCTGTTTGAAAATGCGTCTCTCTGGGGTACAAGGTTAACCCATTACCTCATAGGCTATTTTAGATACAACCTCTTTGAATAAATCTACCGAAAAGGAGCATTAACTAGAGAAAGGGAAAATTTTAGATTTTTTTTAGCTTGAAACAATTGTGATAAATAGAGCATTTGCTCCTATAGGAGCAAAATGCTCTATTTATCACAATGGTTTCACAAAGTGACTTTTACAGAGGCGTCAAAAGGCGTCAATATGAGGGAATGGGTTAAGACATGTTTCAAGTACTGTTCCAGACTCTATATATAAATAGTTCGCTATTGTTATAGTGAGGTCAAAGGTTGTTTGTCTTGGCCCTTTAAATTCTGAATGTTTAAAGTGGAATGGTCCATCATTGCTTAATGAAACAGTCCATTTAGTATAAAAGGGTACAATTTTAGATGGATATTTGACAGACAAACAGTGCAGACCCTGATCAGAGGGTTCCTCTAGGAGCCCCCTGATCTGGGTCTACACGGTTTGCAAATGCCAGTACACTCGTTTTCCGCATTGATATGGCTAATCAGCAGGACATATAACCGTACTTCTTAACTGGCTATCGGCGAACTCGTTATAACATTTGGAAAACAGTTTGGATCCAGATAAGAAGCCCAATATTTCGAGGTTTCATCGGGATCCAAATTGTTTGACACTCTGATCATACTTATAGAAAAAGAAATGAACAAAATGTCTTCTTTCAGAATCGACCCAGACGACATTTTTAGCAGACGACTATAGTTGTGAGTGACAAGAGGGTCAGGTGTCATAATATTATCATATTTCACGTGATGCTGAAACTTTAAAGAACAAGAAATACCCGAAATAAAGTCTGTTTCACAAGTGTCGTCTGCTTTCAATAATTTACGATTTAAATTTTTCATAATTATGTATATGTATCTGCAAATGTGTCTTATTTTAACCAACATAACGGATACAATTTCAAATCATATATATCAAGTAATATTCGACTGATCTGGGTTTGAAATGCTTGATGTAAGCGAGCGGTCAACGTTACTAAAGGGTATCAAATGATTTTGATGATAAAGAATCTTGACCATTATCTTGCTGATGAGAAATATTCATTGCTAAAAATTATTGTCTGTTTCATTTTCAAAATCCATCTAATTCATCGAATCTTCAAAGAAAGTGTTCATGCATCAATGACGTGCCATGATCCTGGTCAGACAGCGAACTACTCGCCCTCCGATCTGGATCCATTCTGTTTGCTACTTGTACTTGAGTTTATTTCAGAATGATAAGTGTTGAATAACTCACCTGTTCCTATCAAACCTTATTCATTTGTATTCAATACTGGAGAAATGAAGCTTCAGATTATTTTCGTCTGCGCAATTCTTGGATTTTTATCCACGCACGCGCGTGCCGATGTCAGCTCGTGCACGTACAGGGACACCTCTACAGGAAAGACATATGACTTCTCAACGCTGATTAACCCGTAAGTCGGACCGTTTATGCATCCATTTATCCACCTATTTGTCTGCTACAGTTAAATCCTCTGAACCGGACGTTTGAATTAGTAACAGTGTCGGTTTTTAGACAGGTGACAGCTTAATGCAGGGTGAAACTAATGCAGAAAGCTCTTGTACCTCCTCACCCTGGATTAAGCAGCCACCTGCCTAAATGTAGCTTAATTCTTCTCTGTTAGAATTCCAGTTTAGAGGGTTTTTTACTGTACTCACATGCCTTGTCTGTTGTTAATTGGTTTAGATATTATCGGAGAAACATACATTCATTAACCCTTTCGCTGCCAATGCCGGATCTGTGATTACCTATGCAAACAGTTTGGATCCAGATGAGACGCCGAGTAACTCGGCGTCTCATCAGGATCCAAACTGTTTGTTACTGTTACTATGTTTTTGAAACAAAAATGAAGAAAATCAAAAGAATGAAATTTTGTAGCAGACGACAAAGTTAACAGACGACAGAGTTTGGCAGCGAAAGGGTTAAACCAGGTATAAATATTAAAAAATAGCCCTTTACTCCATGAATATTCATGGCATCATGCATAAATTGCACGAAGTTCTATACTGGCATATGTACACGAGGCTTTTTGGCCATAGTAGAAACTGTAGAATCATATCTATATTATTTCATAAGAATTCAGAGCAGACCAAGATCAGACGGCTCCAATAAAATTTTCGAAACCATTGTGGTAAATAGAGCATTTGCTCCATAGGAGTAATGGCCAATAACTACGCCATTCTAAAGTTTTCCTTTTCTTTAGTAAATACTCCTTTTCGGTAGATTTATTCAAAGAGGCTGTGTCTAAATATAGTCTAGGAGGGAATGAGTTAATTATTTTCCAACAGAAAATGAAATTACGGGTATCATGTACCATATTCTCACTAATAAACACCCCAATTCTAACAAATTTTCCTTTCTTCGTGTGTGTGTGGGCGGGGGGGGGGGGGGGGGCGGCTAATACAGGCGATGACTTAATGAAGTCCGGACTCTTTGGTCGATCGGGTATTACTCGAGTAGAGGTCGAGATGATTGGGTACAGGTCGGATAAATGACTTCATCCCGACCTCACTAGATCTCTACACGATTCTCTCCCGATCAACTCGTACCTCAGCTCGATCAATACCCGACCCCTTCCCGATCGTTTCTCGGGCGCGTGGCTACTCGATCTCTACCCCGAATTTTGTTGCCATGTCAAAAAAATTCGTGTAGGGAGTCCGAGCGATGCCGACCAAGGTAGACCTCTTCGATCACTCCTGTCGAGCGAGTCAGACCAGTCCCCGATCATTTCATCTGGCATGATCGAGTCGATCTGATCGGCAGCGGGGGACCTAGCTTTAACGTTTGACCATTTCAAATCTGATGATACATTACTATACACCAAGATATTTTACTATTTCCACCGATTTTAAGACATGACCATGTAAACGTAGTTATGCTTAACCCATTACCTCATAGGTTATTTTAGATACTCTTTGAATAAATCTACCGAAAAGGAGCATTAACTAGAGAAAAGGAAAAATTAAAATTTTGTAGTTTGAAACCATTGTGATAAATAGAGCATTTGCTCCTATAGGAGCAAATGCTCTGTTTATCACAATGGTTTCACAAAGTGACTTTTACAGAGTCGTCAAAAGTCGTCAATATGAGGGAATGGGTTAATTAATAGGATGGTGCTTACGAGTTATAGATAATACACGTATCTGAAATAATAAAGATATGATTCTGCATCTGAAATAATAAAGATATGATACTGCATCTGAAATAATAAAGATATGAGTTTGCAGTTTCTACCATGACCAACACGTTCTGTGTTCATATGCCAGAATATTTATTATTCAATGTTATTATTTCTAACGTGAATATTCACCAGGTACAAGGTTGAGCGGGATTTTGTATGAATACGATATGAACGTAGCGGAACGTCGATATTCTTATATAGAATGAGGGTTAAACTCATATGATGAAGGTGAATCCATTTTTACATTTACATTACTTTTATTCCTCAGAGCAGGGTATTACTCGTTCAACCAGACAGTGTGGAGCATTGGCGGGTTCAGTTTGGATTCCTTGTCCGCAGACTCCCAGGTCAACGTGACCTTCTATGTACAGGTGTGTCAGAATCTACGAACGCCCCCTCCTGGCTGTGAGGATATAGGGGCATTATACTCTGTAAGTACTCCCTTTAAAATTGTACGTAAGTAGTTCTAGTTATTGCAGTACAATGCGTCTTGTTGCTGGTGTTCGGTTGGCCACCATGTCTAGGCGCTTAACATGTAACGAGGTGTTATGTTGTAGTAACAGTACTTCTCTATCAAACCCTCTACAATAAAACCTCTTTACAGCGACCAGTGATATAAGGTATAATTCTGTGTTTTACTATTCGTTAAAAATGCGCTTTTTAACGTCATTGCAAACAAAGTAGACCAGGAACAGACGGATCCAATGAGAGCCGTCTGATCAGGGTCTGCTCTGTTTGTTTATATGTCAAAATAGATCGGAGTATAAAGTTTATGCCATGGTAAAAAATTCCCGTGCTTATGTGCGATTCTAAAACAAAATCAGCTAATTAATATTCATACTGCCATTACTTTTACATGAATATTCAAAGCGGCATAAAACCCCGATACCAACAAACAAACATGAATACGTTTGAACTTCGATATCTCGAACTCCAGGGGACTATACAAATTACTCCGAGATAACGAAGTTCGAATTTCTAATCTGGAGAATTTCTCGAGTTCACAGCTTAATGCAGGTGTAAAGTAATGCTGAAAGCTCCTGCAGGAGCTTTCAGCATTACTTTAAACCTGCATTAAACTGACACGTGTGTTTCTAGATATCAGTAGTGATACATTTAAGAGCAATTATGTATTGTAGGTTTTGGAAGGACCGAATGTTTAGTTCGAGTTATCCCGAATTTCGAGTTATCCGAGTTCGAGATATCGAAGTTCAACTGTAGTTTAAGACATGCGGTAGCTTATTGCTTGGCAAAAACTATACAAAAAGTTCTTTGGGAGATTCCTGCATTACCTTGGTCCACATTAAGCAGTCACCTGTTGTTTTTATACATATAGCTCACCTTTAACCATTTCCCTGTTCTATATTTGTTCCAAATTTCAATACCTACCGAATATTCATGGACAAAATAGTTATAATGAAATATGGAAAGTGGACCATTGTAGTCATTTTAGAAACTTAAGAAACAGTTCTATCAAACAGAGCAGACCCTGACCAGACGGCTCCTATCTGGGTCTAATCTGTTTGCATATGCGTGAAAAGGCGTTTACATGTATATGAAGGAAAGTGTTAAACAAGTTGTTTGTACTTGCAACTCATGGTTAAAATGTGTGCTAGTTCTGATGTAATTACATACTCAAGTGGCTTAATTCAAATGTGTATTCTAACATAGAGGTGTAGTGTCATTCCGCCTTTAGTCCAGGAAGTCTGTGCATGTTCGATCCTGTATGGTAGTGACATTCTAAACTACAAATGGGAATGTTTCTCTATGCTATGAGGGCCACTAAATAATCTGGTTTATAGATGAATATAAACCATTTTCCCTATATCCGTCGCCTGATTCGCACTTGCAAACAGGTTGGATCAAGATGAGACAGTGCCTCATCAGTCATCAGGCGCTTGGTGGTCATTGATTTGTAAACAGGAACCATCGTAAGAACCGCCGTTAATATGACGAGAACCATCGTTATATAACAGGAACCATCGCTAATATAACAGATACAATCGTCAATACAACAGTAACCATAGTAAGCATCACTGTTAATACGGCTGGAACAACCGTTAATATAACAGGAACCATCATTAATATAATGGGAACCATCATTAATATAATTGGAACCATCGATAATAATAGGAACACATTTAATATAACGGGAACCATTATTAATATAACAGATATCACCGTTAATATAACAGGAGCCCCTGTTAATATAATAGGAACGACCATTAATATATAACAGGAACCAGCCTTAATATAACAGGGACCACTGTTGATATAACTGTTATTAAACAGGATCCACCGTTAGAGTAACAGTGACGATGGGAGAGCAAGCACTTATCAGAAATGAATGAAACGGTAATGAAGGACAGTCTGGGTTTCTATATAGTTCATATGTACATGTAGTTGTAATTTAGTTTTCCAAGTCATAGAAAGCGCAATGATTTACAACCATGACAGAAATCAGCATAGTACATTTAGAAACAAGAGGAATGTAAAACGACGCTTTTAAACACACGTAGATGAAAACTCATGAGACTATTGGATTCTAAATCACATCACTTATCTGGATAACGGGGAGGTGTGAAGAGGTTTAAGATAATCCCATGTAAAACAACCTATCGTTAATATGTAACAAATGACACCACTTTATTCTGTAATATCTTGTAAACTTCAAATAAATGAGCTTTATTCTCTAGATGAATGAAAGATCAACCAGTGCAAAACAATTTGGAACATCACTGTCATGCGTATATTACAAAACAAAGCAGTATTTAATGACGAAGAACTGATAGCCTTTAGGCAAGGTGGATGCTTACAATGCAAGGTGAAAGTCACACAGAAAGCTCCTTTTACACACTGCATTTTTAGCTGCCGCTTGTCTGGAAGACGGACATTGATACTTAATTGACTGTACAGTTCCTAGAGGTTTTACTGTATAAACGTACTGTATAATTGTAATAGACGTCTGGTTGTACAGTAAAATCTCTCTATAACGACCACTAAATTACATCAAGTATTTTGTGTAAAAGGCAGGTGGCTGCTTAAAGCAAGGTGAAAGTAAAACAGAACGCTCTTATAGGAGCGTTCTGTTTTACTTTCACATTGCTTTAAGCAACCACCTGCCATAAATACCAACTAATTAACATACTTTAGTGGCCGTTATAGAGAGGTTTTACTGTATTAACCATTTCCCTCATAGAGGCGTTCTTTGACTTCTTTTCAAACAGAGTAGATCAAGATCAGATGGTCCATGTGGGATCCGCCTAATCAGAGTCTGCTCTGTTTGCTCGTGGGATAAAATAGATCTGATTCTACTGGTTCTGTCATGGTAAATATTCATGTAAAACAGTGTTTCCCTGTTCTTGAAGCTGTGTTACAACCACTTTTGCAATAATAACCAGAATTGCAATAAATTTATAATAAATTTATTGCAATTCTGGTTATTATTGCAAAAGTGGTTGTAACAAAGCTGTTATGAAATTCAGCTTATTAGTATTTATACATTCATTATTTCTCAATGAATATTCATGAGAGAAAGGGTTAAGACCTCTTTTGAGGCAACACTTGTAAGAAATAATAATGACATCATGGATATTTATAAGATGAGTTTTGATGAAGGGAAGGCATATGAACAAGATAATAATGACCATGTCACAAGCTGTAGAATCAGATGTCTATAATATCATAAACAACCAGAGTAGACACTGATCAGACAGCTCCTATGGAAGCCCCTCCGATATTGGTCTACTCTGTTAGCGAGGGCGTGAAATGACGTTTCTACCGGGCAATGGGTTCACGTGACCATTCTCTTGCCCGGGATGCCAATGGTGAAATATTTATTGGCTGGTTTTGTTTCTTAGATATAATTATATGAGCACATTGCAGAAACTTCGAACCTGATCCGATATACAGTACAACCCCTCTAATGCGATCACTTAATGAATACACATGGGTGTCGTTATAAGCAGGTGGTTGCTTAATGCAGGACAAACGTAATGCAGAAAGCTCCTCTAGGAGCTTTCTGCATTACTTTTGTCCTGCATTAAGCTACCACCTGCCTCTACCACCAAGAATTATACATCTTTTAGGTGGTCGCTTTAGAGGGGTTTTACTGTAATTTCATAAGCAAACAGAGCCCTGGTCAGACAGTTACTATAGGAACCGTTTGGGTCTGAGGCTACTCCTTTCCTTTTCACGTATTTGCAAATAGGGGAAACCCAGATCAGACGGTTCCTATAGGAGCCGCCTGATCAGGGTCTGCTCTGTTTGCTTATGGCCAAATCTATATGATTCTACAGTTTCTGCCTGAGCTAAAACATCCGGCGTACATTCTGATATTATAAAAAGAAATCAGCTAATAAATATTCATGATGTCATAATGAACATGAATAGCAAAAGGGAAAGGGCTGAGTTCAGAGTTAACGTCAAAGCCAGATATGTATCTATTCTGCCACATATACAATTGCTTGAATACAATTAATTGTGCATGTATTATATAACAAGAAATATGTAAATGTTTACGTTAGGAATAAAGCGTTTGAATCTTGATGCAAAGGCGTCAAATACGTATATTTGAGGTAAAGGGTAAATATATCGAACATCATATGTTACATGTACATGTATATATTTCCAGAAAACGTCAGATGGCAAGTGTCAATCATGGGGTGATGCAAATGTCGCCATATTTGACCCAAATCCGTATAAAGACGGTATGTATTATCATTAAACACACGTTCTCCGGTCTCTAATCCATCACGTTATGAATATTCAAATAGAAATATAATTTAAAACAGTGACGTCATGTTCAATTAGATTATTCTTAATAATTGTATACAAACAAGAGAATGTTCTACACTGCGGAATCAAATATGTAGTACCCCGTAAGCAAACAGAGCAGACCCTGATCAGACCGCTCCTGATAGAGACGCGTGTGGCACCTTTGCAGAGTAGACCAAGATCAGGCAGCTCTTGTTGGACCCGTCTGATCAGGGTCTGCTCTGTTTGCTTATGAAATTGTTATATCAGATTCATATGTATCCATATGCCATTATAAAAAGGTTAATCAATATGCATTATGTTTTACATAAATATTCATGAGGTAAATAGCTAAGTGTTTAGTCCATAGAGGTTAACCCTTCTCTTGCTATTCACGTCAATATACCTACCTGTAAATAGTGAAGACCCAGATGAGAACAGCTCCTGCAGGAGCTGTCTCATCAGGGTCTGCACTATTTAAAAGTTGATTGTGCAACCAGTGCACCCACAGCAAGAAATACTTGTACACAGTGAAGATATATGTAATTATACAACAGGGCATGGGTAAAGAAGGAGAAATGTATTTCAAAATTCAGCAAGAGAAGGGTTAAGTATAAAATGTACTATGGATACGTTTGGTATTGCAGGTGTAAATCTGAAGCATTTCCATGGTTCCATGATAGACCACATCACATTCACCGCCGGTACGATCTACTTCGTGTGCGCGCCCACTCCAAAGGGTCCTATGTTCGAGCACATAAAGGCCGCAGTCAACCAAGCCCACTTCAAAATATTCACCCCACTGGCGTGTTAGGCCAGTACTGATATTTACTATGTGACTGGATTTTCCTCCTTGCTATACAGTAAAACCTCTCTATAATGGCCACTTAACTGTGTTAATTAGTTGGTACTATGGGCAGGTGGCTGTTTAAAGCAAGGTGAAAGTAAAACAGAACGCTCCTATAGGAGCGTTCTGTTTTACTTTCACCTTGCTTTAAGCTGGCACTTGCCTTCAACACAAAATATTTCATGTAATTTAGTGGCCGTTATAGAGAGGTTTTACTGTACATGATTAACCATTAACTTTGTGAATATTCATGCAGGATTCTGCCAATTATGAATATTAATTAATTGAATAATTGCCATGGCAACAATAGAGAATCAAATGTATAAGCAAACAAAGCAGACCATGATCAGTCAGCTCCTATAGGAGTTGTCTGGTCTGGGTCTACTCTGTTTGAAAGTATGTGAAAGGTGCACTTATCAAGTAGGCTAAAAAGTATATGTTTCAAAGGGTGTTTATATAATGTCATAAGTTAGTTTGCTATGAATGTAAGAAATGTAATACAGTACAACCAAATCTAGAGCGACCTCATATTGAACAGACATGTGCGTCTTTTAAAGCAGGCGGTTGCTTAGTACAGAAGGAAAGTTATGCAGAAAGCTCCTATAGGAGCTTTCTGCAAAACTTTCCTTCTGTATTAAGCTACCATCCGCATCTACGACCCAGGTGCCTTCGAAAACACGCGATTGTGTAATGCAGAATGACAATAAAGTATATGCGGAAAGTTCCCATGTAAACTTGTTTTGCATGACTTTCATATTTCTTTTGTATAGTACGACCAGAGTGTCCAATAGTTTGAACCAATTTACTTGTCTTAAGTATTTCCTTCATATAAACGGGTTTTCACACATCTGCAAACAGAGTAGACCCATCTGACTATGGCCTGCTCTGTTTGCTAATGGAATTTGATGTTTTTTGTTTCTAAAATGGCTACAATGTACCACCTTCCATTTTTCGTTATGACTATATTGTTCCTGAATGTTCAGCAAGTACTGATATTTAGAATAAAATAGAACAGGGAAAGGGTTAACATGGTCCAAATTGTTTCCAGAGATTATCGCAAAATTTCCCTATAATTGCTCCAAGTAATTGTCATCTGTAACAAGCAAATTCGTTGAATTGATATCTCCCGCTAAACAAGAGCTGGCCTGAGTTTACTGATATGAGATGATAATTGTTCCAAGGTCAATCTGAGGCATACTTGCAGTGCCAATGGCAGTAAACATTAACACAATGTTTCATTGAAATTCAAACCATTTCTGAAATATTACTCCAACGGTCAAAATGGTTAAAGTTCTGGCAAACAAAGGGTCATAACTCTGGTGTTTCACGGTCAAATGTGAGTGATACTTGCAGATCGGCATTTCTTTATTTCACTCAATTTTACAAAATGTTTCATAGGATAACTCATTTGTTTTTTAGATATAACTCTGGACAGATCGGAAAACATACTCACGGAGAGAAAAACTCTGAACCATTTCTGAGATATGATTGAGAAAATAACATTTATTAGGAACACATTAGGAACAAGAAAACCCCAAACCAACTATCACATAGTTTATTTGGTCATTTCCCAAGTTTGTACCTTTGATACACATAAATCGTTTAATATTTGATCCACAGACCTTTGCTAACATACAAATATACAATAATATACTATCGCCTGTTAGAAATAATTGCCCGAACATCATTTTCCTGAAAACGTGTTTTACTTTTCAGTACATGCACAGGGAGTCAAATTATACAAGTGAACAATATTATATAAGTGATTACATATACAGTATGACCCCTCTAAACTGAAAAATCTAGAAGAGAAGAATTTTGATACTTTTAGGCAGGTGGCTGCTTAATGCAGGGTGAAAGTCATGCAGAAAGCTCCTCTAGGAGCTTTCTGCATGACTTTCACCCTGCATTAAGCTGCCACCTGTCTTGAAGACCGATATATATACTAAATTTAACACCCGGTTTAGAGAGGTTTTATTGTTCATATAATCACATGTGTAATATTTTCACTACAAACTGGCTTCCTGTATGTATATGTATATCATCCCGTTTGAAAAAAGAGCAAACCACATGTAAAGGCAAATGTGTGTCTCTTCAACATCCTAAAACCTATAAAAAAGAAACATAATTCTGTCACTATGCCTGGATGAGTTATTGGCATTGATTTATTGGACACTTCTAACCTGTTACTTGAGGAACATTTATTATACAATATGCTGCCAGTCATAAATATAATTAATTTAATTCTTAAAAATAATAAAATAAGGAAAATAACTGCAATGGCAAATAGTCTGTAACATATTAGCAACCAAAGCAGACTCTGATCAGACCACTCCTACAGAAGGTGTCTGATCTGGGTCTACTCTGTTTGCAAAGGCATACAAAGGTGATATTATCAAGTAAACAGTTAAAGATAAGAAGTGTGGATTTACAAAGTCGCTTTAAGGGAGCTGAATTGATGGACGAGTTTGAAGTTTTTTTATGACAATGCCAATAACAAAATAACAGACTTTGACAATACCTCTATATTTGTTTATTTGAAGGCATATATTTATGTCACATGAAAACTGAAAAACAAACTCTCTTAAAAGACCAGGCAATTCAACAGTATGATACCCTGCCATTTTGCATGGAGAGAGGAGAGGTGTGTATAGAAAACTTTATCATTTACTTCACTGAGTCCCTTTCCCTGTTTTACGTTTATTCAAAATTTCAATACCTACTGAATATTCATAGAAAAAAATAGTTACAACAAAATATAGTAGGTGGAATTTTGTATCCATTTTAGAAAGTAAAGAAACAGATCTTAATTTTTTTATTAGCCACTGAGCAGACCCTGATCAGATGACTCCTATAGGATCGGTCTAATTAGGGTCTACTCTGTTTGTAAATGCATGAAAAGTTGAAAACATGTTTATATGATGGAAAAGGTTAATTAACCCTTTGCCACATAAACATTTAGTCAGAAATATTGACATCATGAATATTAATTAGCAGAAATTTCATAATGGCAGTATGACCAAGGAAATATACTAGCATAGTAGAAACTGTAAATTTATATCTATATTTCATAAGCAAACACAGCTAATCCTGATCAGACCACTCCTAAAGTAACCATCTGATCTGGGTATACTCTGTTTGCAAAGATGTGAAATGGCTATTGTATGAGGGAATAGGGTTAATGGCACATTTATTAAGAGTAAAACCTCTCTAAAGCGGCCACCAAAATCGGTCTAATTATGAGTCTATAAGGTAACAAGGCTTACAACGGGATGAAAGTTATTTAGAAACCTCCCTGTGAGCGCTTTGTGCCTAACTTTCATCTGCATTAAAGACGATTTCGGTAGTAAGTTCTGCACAGCTGTTTGCGCCAAATACTCTCTACAAAGGAAACAACCGTTACCGGTATTCTGAATGACGCTTATTTCGAACGACTTATTTCGACCAACATTTACAAACCTTAAATGTACCAACAATTTCGATTACACGAGAAAATTGCTAATTTGAATAAATCTACCGAAAAGGAGCATTAACTAGTGAAAAGGAAATTTTTTAGAAATCTTTAGCTTGAAACCGTTGTGATAAATAGAGAATTTGCTCCTATAGGTAAACATCATAAGGTGTCAGTATGAGAGAATGGGTTAAATACAAAAGTCTGCAATATATCAAACATTAAACAGAGCTGTGCTATGAAAGATACAACAGTAAAAACACTTAAAGTTGAATATCAGCATAATATACATGTATAAACAAATAAAAATACATTCCTCACATCCTTACACACTAACAAATAAACATCAGAATGTACAGTACACTAACAACTAGCAGCAGGCAAACACCAACATCATCTATCAACACTAACAACTAGCAGCAGGCAAACACCAACATCATCTATCAACCCTTTACCCCATAATCACACCTTTGGGAAACAGAGTTGATCTAGGTCACAGCTCTTGTTGGAGTCCTCTGATTTCAAACAATTTCCTGTTTCCTTAAATAATGTGATAAATCTAATTATATTATGTCTGTCATGGCACGAAAAGTTTCATGTTTCAGGAGTCCTAACAAAATTCCACTGAATTAACACTTTCCTCCATAAATACGCCTTTCTATGCCTCTGAAAAAGTCAGTTTTTGAAACCATTGTGATAAATAGAGCTATATTTATCACAATGGTTTCAAACTACAAAAATCTAAAAATTTTCCTTTTCTCTAGTAAATGCTCCTTCTTGGTAGATTTATTCAAAGAGGTTGGATCTAAAAATAGCCTATGAATGAATGAGTTCATATCACATGACATGAATATTCATGAAGCAAAATGTTTACTCTTCATCATCAGCAAATTTATTGTCTACTACAACTTATAAAAGTGAATATTCTATTGATTTTCAAAACCCATGATCAGTGTGTCAATGAGTTTGAATCTGGATGAATTTTCTCATCCGCATACAAACTGTTTACTCTGGGTCACATCCGGATACAATATGTCTACTCTGGGTCACATCCGGATACAAACTGTCTACAAAGATACCCCCACAGTCCCTGCTACAATGCAGTTTTGACGTGAATCTCCTGTTAACCCATTCCCTAGTTATAGGCTACTTTCAGACCAAACTTCTTTGAATAAATCTTTCTGAATTAATGAAAAGGAGCATTTACTAGAGAGAAGGACAATTTCATAATTGTATAGTTTTGAAACCATTGTTTTTACACAATGGTTCAAAAGAGACTTTTACAGAGGCATTAAAAAGCATCAATATGAGGGAATTGGTTAAAGGCATGCTTGGCAAATTCACAACATAGGGTTTGACTGAAATCTTGCAATTAAATGCTTCTAGTACATCAAACTACATATATTTATCAATGATGCTAGTAACCATTCATAATATATTATACATCATTTAAAAAGTCGCTGTATTTTACTTCCTGAAAGGAATTTTGGAAAATCTTCAAATAAAGACAAAAGGATATATTGATATGCCAGACTATGCTAGATACTAACTACATAGAACACTTGAAAGTCTTTTTAACCCTTTACTCCACATATACACCTTATATAGACCCAGATCAAACAGCTCTTGTAGGAGTTGTCGGATTAGGGTCTGCTCTGGTTGCTTATGAAATAATATAGATCTGAAATTATATGTGTTCATCTGCCATCTACAAAATTAGTTAATATTCATAAATTCATAATTCTTACATGAATATTCATGGCATAAAGGGTTAATGTAAATGATGCTGGACCGCGAAATTCTGAAGCTGAAACATTCTCAGACTCAATTTTCTCAGAAATATTTGCCTTTGATGACAGTTTCTAGTTTCTAGCATTCTGGTAGATGCTGAGAGCCAAACAAACATGTCAGGGGGAAATCTAGATTCTAAAATGAGCACAGGATAATTATAGACTGCTAGCTGGTTGATTTAGCCAGTGTTTTGTGAACTAAACTAACGACTCATCATGTGAACAAAACTGCCTACTCATCCCTTAACCCATTCCCTCATATTGACGACTTTTGACGACTCTGTAAAAGTCACTTTGTGAAACCAATGTGATAAATAGAGCATTTGCTCCTATAGGAGCAAATGCTCTATTTATCACAATGGTTTCAAGCTACAAAATTCTAAAATTTTCCTTTTCTCTAGTTAATGCTCCTTTTCGGTAGATTTATTCAAAGAGGTTGGATCTAAAAATAGCCTATGAGGTAATGGGTTAAACATATGAATATTCATGACAGACTCCATCCATTATGAATCAATTTTCCAATATTGTTACACAAAACAAGTGAATATGGTGCTATGGAAATAAGAGTGGAACCTGATCTAAGATATTCTAAAAGCATACCAAGTAAACCATGATTAGACAACTCCTACAGAAACTCACTGATCTGGGTCTATTCTGTTAGCAAAGGTGTAAAAGGGTCAGTGCTTATTAAACTTCTGAATCAGATGCTTGAGAATGAACTCAGACTCAGTTTTATAATCTCAGGGCAAGGTGGTATTCTTAACCCTTTCCCTCATATAAACGTGTTTTCACGCATTTGCAAACAGAGTAGACCCAGATCAAACGGCTCCTAGAGGAGCCGTCTGTTCAGGGTCTACTCTGTTTGCTTATAGAATTTGCTAGATCTGTTTCTTTGCTTTTTAAAATGGCTACAATGTTCCCCCTTCCATATTTCTTTATAACTATTTTGTCGATGAATATTCAGTAGGTATTGAAAATTGTACTAAACTTAGAACAGGGAAAGGGTTAAGTAAAAGGGTTAATTTCTATTGACTGTTGAGTCAAAATTGTTCCTCTGCTAAAATTTAAGAAGCAAAAAAGGGCTGCATATACAGCTGAGCAGGTTATAACCAAGGGAGATAATTCCTAACATAACAGTTGACAGACCAAAAATGGTCAAATTTACAAAACTGACGCATAAACTTTCTATCAAAATAATCAAGCTTGTTTCAATTTCACCCTTTACCTGATGAATATTCATGTTAGAAATAATGACATCATGAATATTTATCAGCCGATTTTTCATAATGGCATATGAACAATAATTTTTTTCACCATGGCAGAAACTAGAATTAGATCTATGTAACACCATAGGCAAACAGAGCAGGGGTTTCTAAATTGGGTCTACCCTGTTTGTAAAGGCTGAAAAAGGTGTCTCTATCAGGCAAATAGTTAAATATTGATTACCCGCTACTACGGTTTTCACATCATGACAAAACTACAGCATATGGATTTGTAAGGTAAAGTGCTTGCATAAAATCTGTTGATATAGACTGTACATAATTCTCATGTATTTGTACAGTAAAACCTCTCAATAATGGACACTAAATTAAATCAAGTGTTTTGTGTTAAAGGCAGGTGGCAGCTTAAAGCAAGGTGAAAGTAAAACAGAACACTCCTATAGGAGCGTTCCGTTTTACTTTCACTTTGCTTTAAGCCGCCACCTGCCTTTAACACAAAATACTTGATGTAATTTAGTGGCCGTTATAGAGAAGTTTTACTGTAATTCATTTTGAGGGCAAAACTCCTGTATCTACATTCTTTGACCCTTTACCTCATGTATGAAATAATAATCTCATGAATACTTAGATGATTTTTTACACTGGCATATGGACACGAACATTGTTTGGCATGGACGAAACTGTATAATCAGATCTATATTGTTCCATAAGCAAACAGAGCAGATGATGACCAGACTGCTCTGATCTGAGTCAACCCTGTTTGTAAAGGAATTAGAGGCATATACATATATATGAGGTAAATGCTTAATATCTATGAGCATTTGCAAAAGTGTTGTCCTTAAAGTCTTTTATTCAGAAAACAATGTTTTCTACCATTTATTTCCAAATTCACAATCAGATTTGTCAAACAGATCAGAACCTGATGAGATGCCGAGTTACTTAGCGTCTCATCTGGATCCAATACTGTTTGCAAGGGTCATCACAGTTTCTCCACATCTATTGTAGTTACATCAGTTTTGCATACAATCCGTAACCCTTTCACCTTATAGTGACGACTTTTGGCACCTTTGCAGAGTAAACCTGTCTGTAACAGCCGTCTGTTCAGGTTGGCTCTGTTTGATCATGAAATAATATACAGTAAAAGCCCGCTAATGCAACCACCTGAAAGAGGTATAATTCTGGGTGCTAGATGCAGATGGTAGCTTAATGCAGGACAAAAGTAATGCAGAAAGCTCCTAGAGGAGCTTTCTGCATTACTTTTGTCCTGCATTAAGCAACCACCTGCTTATAAAGACACCCATGTTTATTCGTTAAGTGGTCGCACTAGAGGGGTTCTACTGTACATCTCATTCTAAAGTTTCTATCACAGTCAAACATTCTCTTGTTAATGTGTAACATGAATTTTCATGTAGTAATAAATTCTAAAAGTAATATTCATAAGAAAAAGGTTCAGTTTGACGGAGATAATTATAAAAATGTTAATCCCTTCCTTCACATAAACACCTTTTTACCCCTTTGTAAACAAGGTAAACCCAGATCAGATCGCTTTTGTAGGAGCAGTCTAATCTGGGTCTCCTCTGTTTGCGTATGGAATTATATAGATCTAATACTACAGTTTTTGTCCAAACAAGCACTCCCCTTTTTAAAGTACCATATAAAAATCAAGTTCATGAATATTCATGAAACGATCAATTCATACAAAAAAGGGTTTGGTCAAGGTTATAATCTTAACCACATTACTGCTGGCAAAGACCTTGAAATTCTTTTTTTTTTCAAATCTTTGCACACACAGAGGAGAGGAACTAATTCCTTTGAGTGCTGTGGAAAGGCCCATCCGTATTTAACCCTTACAATGCTGAATTTTCAAATGGACTATTTCAAAATGCAAACAGGTCAAACTTATGGTGAATATTTAGGGATTTTTCTAAAGAAACGTGTAGCATGGCAAACAGTGCAGACCCAGATGAGAGGGTTCCTCTAGGAGCCCTCTCATCTGGGTCTACACTGTTTGCAAAGGACATCAGTGACTGGTGTCCTGCACTGTAAGGGTTAACAATGGCGTCCATTCAGTATGAAAGGCTTAAATTTGCTAAGTACAGGGAAATGACACACAATGAAGACCCCGATCAGAGAGTTTCTCTAGGAACCCAATGAACTGGTTCTACTCTGTTTGCAAATGACATCAATCTACTTTTTCACACTTGAAGTGTTAAAAACAATACATCCTATAGGGCTATTCATTCAATAAATCAACAAAGTGATGAATTGTATGTTAGAAAAGAGCTCCATGTTCACTGCATATCATAACACTACTATGTACATTGCTTTATACACAGGTGAATTTACACATAAATACACAAGTCTCCATTGAATTAGATCCAACACTAGAATACTCGGTAGTGATAGAAGTCACACAGTCCTTTGCTGAAATTCCAGCTCAAAATCAGTGAGAGAATATACACCAGTCCCACAGCTGTCACTGGAAATAGCATGAAGCGAGTGTTCTTTAAAAATGGTAATGCTGAAAAACAAAACAAAGACAGGTTCAACTGTTTTCATATTGGCGAAAGTAATATTCATTACATGCATGACATTTCTAAGAAGAAAACAAGATGTGTTTGTGAAACACTGTGCCCCCGCCCAATTTGACCTTTGACCCTGAAAGCCAATGTTAAAGTTGGTGATATGACCTATATATTTAACCTCTGACCTTGAAGGATGACCTTGACCTTGACATGTCACCCCTCAAAATGTGCGGCTTTATGAGATACATATGCATGCCAATTACCAAGTATCGATCTGTACTGGCTCAAAAGTTATGACCAATGTTAAAGTTGCTGACAAACAAACAGACAGACAGACAGGGCAAAAACAATATGCCCCCCAGATCTGATCAGCGGGGTGCATAAATAATCTTATTCCTCTGTTAAAGTTGCTGTCTGCTCAAACTGCTATCTGTTGTTTTAACTCTTTACTCCATGAATATTCATGTAAGAAATAATAGCATCATGACTATTAATTAGAGTTAATAGCTATAATAGCACATGGACACAGGAATTTTTCTCCATGAGAAGCAAAGACGCATTCATGGAGTAAATGGTTAAAATATTTCATTATTTTGTGTCATATATTTTTTGTTTGTAACTACTGGTCCCCAGTGTCAAACAGCTCTGATCCTGATAAGATGCTGAGTAACATGTTATATCACCTGGATCAAAGTTATTAGCAAATGTAAGTCAGGACATAGGTTAATTCTTTGAGAAACGGATGCATTGGCATTTGCAAACAGTGAAGACCAAGATTAGGGGATTCCTGTAGGAGCTCTCTGATCAGGGTCTGCACTGTTTGTCATTCAAAATCCTCTAGCAAGTTTTGTCCTGTCATACTAAATGGACTCTTTAGTTAAACACTAATCCACTATGAATATTCTGCATATATTTTCAAAGTTATTAAGTTAATTAAGAAATAAGGTTTTCCATAAACTTGTCAACATTAAGTACCAGTAACTTTTATCTACAAAAGTCATCATTTGCCATAATTCTGAAAGTACTCCTTTTTTCATTTTTTTCTAGTCAAACAATAATGTATTGGTGTCGAACAAGAATATGTGTGTGTCAAACAACGTCTTGTGTCGAACAACAATGTATTGTGTCAAATCATCTATTTGAGACGATTCTAAAGAGTGGTCACAGTATAGAGTTTGGTCGAGAAATAAAGGAGTTATTCTTGTAAGTGTTTAAATTTACACATCATATCTGGACCTCTGAACATGAATATTTATTAGTTCATTTTTTATAATGTAAACATTTCAAATTTGTTTTTTACTTTGACAAAAACAGTAGAATCATATTTACATCATGTCAAAAGCAAAGAGAGCAGACCCTGATCAGATGGCAGCTCCTAAAGTGTTTATATTAGGGAAAGGGTTAAAAAGGTTGACCTTGTATATTACAGTACAGATCTGTGTGTCTTACTTACCACTATACCCCAGAAATGTGACGTATATGTAATAGGCTATAGCAACCAACCACAGGGTATTCCCAACCAAACGACCAGGAAAGTGGTCTTGATTTATAAAAGCTGAAAAGTAGGAAAACATAACTTTTTTAAAGAAAGAACAAATATCTGGGTCTACACGTTTTTGCAAATGTTAGAGAACTTACTTTCTTCACCCAGAGAGTTATCCCTTACTTCAGGAATACATCACTTCCTAAATATTCATCACTGAATTTTAATAAGAGACAATGAACAAAGGAAATGTCATGTTCATTTCAGAATCTGTAGAGTCATAACTATTCCTTAACCTTTAACTTGCTGAGCAAATCATTTTTGCAGAATTTTTCAATTACCACATTTTCGAAATTCAAGCTATAGTCAATTTGTGTACCAAAATGCAATCAGGATGTCAAACAGTTTGGATCCTGATGAGAGGCCGAGTTACTCGGCGTCTCATCTGGACTGTTTGCAAAGGTATTTACTCATCAGCCCATAGCAGGCTAAAGGTTAAACAAGCAGAAAAGACCCTGATCAGAAAGCTTGTAGAGGAGCTGTCTGATCAGGGTCTTGTCTATATGCAACAGCATTAAAGGTGTATCAACAAAATAAAAAGACCCATATTGCTATAATAATCTGATTGTATGCGGACAACTTCTTATATAAACAAAACTTTACTACTTTTTCATTTAAAGTTTCTCTAACATTTTTCATTGTCAAAAGGAGGTAAATAACAATTAAATTGTTTAACCCTTTACCTGTTGAATATTCATGTAAGAAATAATGGCACCATGAATATTTATTAGCTGATTTTTTATAATGGTATATGTACACAGGATTTTTTGTTAATGCTAGAAAGTTCAGATACTGTAGAGTCAGATCTATTATAATTACATATGAAAGCAAATAGAGCAGATCCTGATCAGATCTGTCACCATCTAATCTGGGTCTAATCTATTTGCAAAGGTGAGAAAACACATTTTTATGAGGTAAACATTATTTTGAGTCACTTTTTAGTGATAATGTCTTATCCCTTTCCTCCATAATTAATCCTTTCTACGCCTCTGTAACAGGTACTTCTTGAAACCATTGTGATAAATAGAGCATTTGCTCTATAGAAGCAAATGCTCTATTTATCACAATAGTTTCAATACTACACAATTTCAAAGTTTTCCTTTACTCTAGTAATTGCTCATTTTCGGGAGATTTAAGCAAAAATATTAGATCTAACAAGAGCACCGCAAGCGGGTGCCAATGCTTGTTTGTCGTCATTGTCAAGATGAACATGCATACCAAAAATGAAGGTTGTAAATGAAAAATTGAAGAAGTTATGGTCAATGTTAAGATTTCGGACGACGACAACGACGATGCGGACGCCGGAGTTATGACAACAGCTCGTGATTTCTTCGAAACAGTCTTACAGACGAGCTAAAAATAGCCTATGAGGGAATGGGTTAATTGAATTCAAGCTGTTTGCAAATACCAATCAACTCAGTAGGACAAGGAATAAACATCTATCACAAAAATGACTTACAATTCAACAACACCAGCTGAAAGAGATGTAGAATCATGAGAAGAGGGAAGAAGGCATTCAGATGCACGTCAAACGCGTATCCCCACTCCACATCTTGGCCCCGGGGTGGGGCTATCACCATGTATCTATTTGTTAAAAACCTGGAATAACAATAAATACATTACCGTACTCCATTGAATTGGTCCTTAATTTTTGAAGAGAATAAATATTACAGAGAAGCAATATAGCATTTGGAGATATAAACACTATTAACCCTTTCCTTGTTCAATATTCATGAAAGAAATTATCATATCATGAATATTTATTGGCTCAGTTTTTGTAGTAGTGAATGTACAATGGATTTGTTTTGTAATTTTAGAAACTGGAGAGTCAGATCTATTACAATTTCATAAGCAAACAGAGCAGACCCGGAACAGACAGAGCCTTCTTATCTGGGACTAATCTGTTTGCAAATGAACAGACAGAGCCTTCTTATCTGGGACTAATCTGTTTGCAAATGAGTGAAAAGGTGTTTATATGAAGAAAAGGCTTGAATATTTCCACAAGGAGCTGTCAACATTTTTGTCTTGAATATGTTATTTTTGTAATGCAATAAGTAATCACTCAAAAGAATTAGTCAGTGTTAACTCTTTACTTCATGAACATTTATGTAAGAAATAATGGAATCATGAATATTAACTAGACAATTTTTTATAATGGCATACAGACACAGAAAGTTTTAGCCATGACAGAAACTGTAGAATCAGACCTTTATTATTCCTGTAGCAAACAGAGCAGACCCTGATCAGACCCTTTACATAATCAATATTCATGTAAGAAATAATAAATACATAAATTTTAAATATTAAGTAGCTTAATATTTATAATGGTATATAAACACATATATTACTGGCCATGGTATTTTTTTTCAGTAGGTCAATATTTAACAGCTACGAATTTGTTATTTCGATTCTAACCACTTTTTTAATAAGAAATACTTTCCCAGAGAATACCGCTAAACCGGGAGCATTGTCAGTGGTTACGCCATTTTACATTTACTCTACACGACTTTAACCCATGACGTTGTACGAGTAAAGGGTCAAATCTCAACAGAAAACAACAATTCCAAGTCAAAAATGCTTCACCTTTCACATAGAAGCAAACAACTATTCCATTTACATCATGTCTGCAACCTCTATGCCAGAGCCATTGTGTTTACAGATTTAGAAATGTGAAATAACATTTGACTGTGTGTGGTTTGAACATGGAACAGAATTTCATGTGTAGAGGAAAATGGAACAGCCGATGGAAATGCAGCGCATGCAGTTCATTATCACAGATTAAAACACGTTTCTCGGTATTCTTTGTTTATATGCCGTAGGTTCATAGTCGTGTTGGAATATTTCGTAGCAAACATAGTAGACCCTGATTAGACAACTCCTACAGGAGCCATCTTATCTGGGTCTACTCTGTTTGCAAAGGTGCAAAAGGGCATTTCTATCTATGGATTAACAGACTCCATGTTTATTCACAGAAGTTTTACATATTGTTTTTACAGACCCAGAGAAAAATTGTAACAATCAAAGTCAAAGTTAAGGCGAGGTAAAACTTCAATACAAACAGACAAATAGACAACACATAAGCCGCATGTATTTACCCTTTATTTCATGAGTATTCATGTTAGAAATATTGACCTCATGAATATTAATTTGCTTAATTTTTATAATGACACAAGAACATTGGGATTTTATGCTACTATTGGTAGAAACTGTAGAATTGTATTATTTCATAAGCAAACAGACCCTCATCAGACGGCCCCAACAGAAGAAATCTGTTTGCAAAGGTTTATAAAGGCGTATTTATGTAGTGACTAGTTAAAGGAAAACTGCAAGAAAATTAATGAAAGTTCACAGTCCTAGATAATGAAGAGTACACAAATGCTACAAGCCTAATTTCTCCATCAAACTATACATTGTGATCAATTGTTAGAATTGTCCCAATGAGATAATTTTAAAAGTGGTCACAACACATGGTTTGATTGAGAAATAAATGAAAATAACTAAGAAAAAGTTCAATCTTATCTCCGACAGTGATTTCACCATATGAAACAACACTGCTAAATCTGTTCAATAAGTATGTCTATGCTACATCCCTAGTGGCAATTCTAATGAGTATCAAGGAGATAGGGTTTGGATCTGAACTAAAGGGATTTTGACCAACCCACATGACCTTTAACTACAATTCTGCCAATAAGATGTGCATTGAAATTGAAAAGCTCTCATGTCTCAGATACAGAGGAGATTCTAATGAGTAGCAGCAAGACAGGGCTTGGTGGCAAAATATCAACAATAATTTGCATAGATTTTCTTAAAACAATAGAACCTGTCTTATGCGCCCATTCATTTATTGAATGTAGGATTCATAAAAACAGGGGGTCACTTAATGCAAGGCAAAAGTAATGCAAAAAGCACATGTAGGAGCATTACTTTTCACCTGCATTAAGCTACCTGTCCTACCTATAGTCTTGACTTACCATAGTATTGTAGCTATTATCAGTCCCACTCCGATGCAGTCCACAAATATCACCCAGATCATAAACTTGAAGAAAGCCAAAAAATGCAACCCAAGAACAAATGCAAAACCAACTGATGACACTGAAACAAAAAAGGTATAGAATTAGTTTCATTCCTTACAGCAACAGAGTACACACATTTTCACTTACACAATCACGTGCCTTTTATTAGACAATCTAACTATTTAACCCCTTACTCAATAAATACGCCTTTGCAAAGTTCTTTGGTTTTACGTTAAGCCCGGTGGGCTTGCTTTGATATCTTTGGTGAGCCCGGACAAAATTTTCTGGTAGCCCACGGGCTCCGGGCAATGGATTTGTTGGACACTGTAAACAGAGTAGACCCAGATCTGACAGCTCCTATAGGAGCTGTCTGATCAGGGTCTGCTCTGTTTGCTTATATCATAAAGATGAAATTCTAGTTTCTGCCATGGCCAAAAATTCATGTATCCATGCCCTATTATAACAAATTAATCGAATTAATATTTATGACATCATTTATTTCTTACATGAATATTCATGGAGGAAAGAGTTTAAAGACATTCCCTTGGCCGGCTTGGGTCTTTACAGCTAACCTGTGAAAAAGCATGCGGCACATGGTAAGAACTATAGCAGTCTGCCTGTCAAGAACCACTGGAGCGTTCCATGTGAGGCCCGTCTCTTACATTTGATGATTTGGAAATGATTAGATTGTCACTAATGCAGTATATGTAATTGACTAATTGTATGTAAGGGCCTCTCTAGACAGAATGAGACGGCTTGCCATATTTTGCACACTTGTATCATGCTTTTACTGTTACTTTCACGCCTATTGAGAACAATGGGGGGGGAATCATTGAATGGACCTGGGTAATGTCTTTAATGCAAATTTTTCAGAGTGGAATGGTCCACCATCATTTAACAACAGAGTGCATTCATTCAGTATGAAAGGGTATCATTTTCATGGGGAGTTTGAATGATAGACAGGGCAGACCCTGATCAAACAGCTCTTCTAGGAACCCTCTGATCTGGGTCTACACTGTTTGTAAATGCCTGTATACTCATTCCCACATTCATAGGGTAAAGTATGTCTGTTTTTTTCATTTCTTTTTTAATCCTTACCCTACTGAAATAAAATGTCTCCCCAAACTCTCATCTGATGTTAACTTTACTTCCAATTCTTTTAACCCTTTACTCCATAGGCTATTGTTAGACCCAACCTCTTTGAATGAATCTACCCAAAAGCTTTAACTAGAGAAAAGGATTTTTTCAGAATTTTGTATTTTGAAACCATTGTGATAAATAGAGCATTAGCTCCTATAGGAGCAAATGCTCTATTTATCACAATGGTTTCAACAGGTGATTTTTAAAGAGGCGTAGAAAAGCGTATTTATGGAGGAAAGGGTTAAGAAACTTGTCTAAAAGTTTGGATCCTGCCTGAACACTGTTTGCAAACGTGATATAGGCCCCACTTATCAGGAAAAGGTTACACATAGTTTTTGAACATGGTCCATTAGTTATGTTTTATATTTAACTCTTTACTTGATAAAGTTTCACTCTGCCTATAATGAATATAAATTAATTGTTGTATTAAAATATGAACATTAAAGGAATGAAATTTATTATCATGGCAATAAGTAGATAATCAGACTCAGATCTATAACTTATGAGCAAATGGAGCAGACCCTGATCAGAAGTTGTCTAATGTATGACCTGTCATGATTTGGGAATATTGAAATGGCATAAAAAAAGTGGGATTAAATTTAATAACAGAACAGAAAAGAAAATTTATTGAAATATTAACAATTCCTTCATAGAAAAACCTTTCCATGCCTTTGCTAGCAACGTAGACCAAGATCAGACAACTCCTGTATGAGTCATTTGATTAGGTCTACCAATACAAAACAATATTGTGTATGTATGCCATTATAAAAGTTCAGCTAATAAATATTCACAAAGTCACAATATCTAACATGAATATGCAACAGGGAAAGGATTAAGTTTTACTGATTATTAACCCTTTCCAAGTTCTAACCCTTTCCAAGTTCTATGTTATTATAAATTTCGATATCTACTGAATATTCATGGACAAAATAGTTGAAAAGGTGAAACATTGTAGCCATTTTAGAAAAATAAGAAACAGATTTATCAAATCCATCAGTAAACAAAACAGACCCTATAGGAGCCGTACTCCTGGGTCTACTCTGTTTGCAAATGCATGAAAAGGTGTTTATATGAAGGAAAGGGTGAAGTAGGTGCCAATCATCACAGACAAAATATATGGATGTACTAGATCCTTACCAACCAGCCAGAAGCTGAGCAACACAAGGAAAGCTGGATCATCTCTAGCCCACTGGTTCTTCGTGTCTACAAGAGAAAACAGCCCATAACCCTTACGTCCCTAAACCCATTCCATGTTCTATGTTTATTCTAAATTTTGATACCAACTGAATATTTAGGGACAAAATAGTTATACATGTAATGAAATATGGAATATTGAACATTGTAGCCATTTTAGAAACTAAAGAAACATATCTATCAAATTCCATTAGCAAACAGTGCAGACCCTGATCAGATCGCTCCTAAGGAGCCATCTGATCTGGGTCTGCACTGTTTGCAAATGTGTGAAAAATTGTTTATATGAGGGAAAAGGTTAACCTTTTAATCCTTTACTCCATGAATATTAAAACAAGAGGGCCAGAATGGCCCTGAAGCGCTCACCAGGCAATCAGAGTAGAAGACTTTCAAAGTTTTCACTATATGTCTCTATAGAAAACTATCTGTCTAATCTGGATCTACTCTGTTTGCAAAGGCGTAAAAGGTGGAATGACCAAAATGCATTAACCTATTCCCTCATCCAACCTCTTTGAATAAATCTACCGAAAAGGAGCATTAACTAGAGAAAAGGATTTTTTTTAGAATTTTGTAGTTCTGAAACCATTGCGATAAATAGAGCATTTGCTCCCTATGAGCAAATGCCCTATTTATCACAATGGTTTCAAAAAGTGTATGGTGTACATAAAAAAAGGTGTATTTATGGGTTAAAGAGATTCCTATTGAACATTTCACATGCTAAGTAATTTTGTCATCTGCTCAATTGTCGTCTGCAACATTTTCAAACCTATTCATTTTCTTTCTGACTTTTTTGCTGAAGTTGAATTTGAGTGACACACAGTTTGGATCTCAGATCAGGCCCCACATTTTGTGGGGTCTGATGTAGGTCCAAAATGTTGGTATAGGTCATAAATAGCAGGAGACTTTGCTGCTAGTGTGTAAAGAGTTAACCCTTTCCCTGTCCTGTATTTATTACAAAGTCCATTACCTACTGAATATTAATGGACAAAATAGTTATAATGAACTATGGAAGATAAAGATTGTAGCCATTTTAGAATGTAAAGAACCAGAACTACCAAATTCCATAAGCAAACAGAGTAGACCTTGATCAGACGGCTCCTATTGGAGTCGTCTGATCTGGGTCTACTCTGTTTGCAAATGCGTGAAAACGCGTTTATATGAGGCAAAGGGTTAACCAGTCAATTACACCTGAGGAGAATAATGCAAAGCATGCATATAGGTCCATCAATAAACAAGAGTAATCCTCAAAGATCAAGTTTTGACAAAATAGTTGAACCATGTACTCCCTATATTTATATACAATGTATACAGGAATAATACCCCTCTTTAACCAGAGTAGACCCAGATCAGACTGTCCCTGTAGGAGCTGTCTGGTCAGGATCGGCTCTGTTTGCTGACTGAGTAATATAGGTCTGATTCTAATTTCTTCCAAGGCCAGAATTTCTTTTGTTCATGAACCCTTAAAAAAATAGTATATTAATATGCATTACTTTGTGCATGAAAATTATGAAGTAAAGTGTCAAATTATAAATCTCTCACGAAGAAATAAACTACATGTATTTGTTTTCAGTACTGATATTTAAATGTACTTACTCTTTCTGTACTGGAAATTTCTGTACCTGTAGTATGAGATATAAAAAGGGCATTTTATAAAAGATGAAGATGAAACAATATGTTTGTAAACCATGTTTGTCTCCAAACCCCAAACAAACAATTGGCATTCAGTCAATAATTTTGAAAATTGACCTAAGAGAGTGATCTTGACCTACTGACATCAAAATCAATAGCAGCTTAGCTCATAGTCAATAGGTGTCATTTACTCCCCATGACCAACATCTCTATCAAATATGAGGACTCTACTAATGATGGTTGATAAGATACTGATTGAAAACTATTTGGTCTATCAACCAACTGACCAGCAAATCAATACAACCCCTCCTCTTTAAACCCTTTCCCTAATACAAATGTGTTTTCACGCATTTGCAAACAGAGTAGACCCAGATCAGATGGCTCCTCTAGGAGTCATCTGATCAGGGTCTGCTCTGTTTGCTTATGAAATTATAATAGGCCCAACTCTACAGTTTCGACCATACCAAAACAATCCTGTCTACAAATGCAACTATAAAAATTCTGCTAATGAATATTCATGATGTCAATATTTCTTATATGAACACAGAACAGGGTTAAAATGGGGGCATTCTATCGACCATGTGACCAGCAAAGTAATATAAACCTATTTAACTGTTTCCCTGTTTAATATTCATGTAAGAAATAATGACATCATGAATATTTATTAGCTGAATTTTACACTTTTACTCTTTGCATGCTAGTGGCAGATTCTCCTGTCATATATGACCTATGCATACAGTTTGGATCCAGATATGGCCCCACAAACTATGGAGTCTGATCAGAGATCCAAACTGTTTGTCGTTCAGACTCAACTTCTGCAAGAATTAACAATGGAAATTAATAGTTTTGAAAATGTTTCAGGCAAGAATTGAGCAGACGACAAATTATCTAAATACATGTTTGTTACCATCCAGGGCTCTAGAAATCCGGAAAATCGCCGGTCTTGACCGATTTTTGTATTTTGAGATCCGTTGTATTTCAGATTTTGAAAAAAAATCGGTCCCAAAATCTTAAGCAGACAATACGTTTCTAATCAAAATCATCAGCCTATTTGCTAAAAGTATTGTAATACAATATGTACACTGGATGTTTTGGTATTAGTAGAAACTGCAGATCGAGTCAGATCTATCATAATTTCATAAGCAAATAGAGCAGACCCTGATTGACGAGGCAGTTCTAGTTTTAATAAAACAGAGAGATAAGATTTGGCAGATAAATAAGAGATACTGATCAGAGATCACTACACCTTTCATTTACTGTTTTATATATAATCTGTGTTTAGACTTCCATCTTAGACTTGCCTGCCTGACATGATTCTAAATGGGTACATGAATACAAGAGATTGCTGAGGAATTACAGACTTACACAGATCAGTACTATTCGTATCTACAAACCGGCTCTGATTTTCAATTTATCGAAGTTTGCTCAACCCACTAAAGATTGATTCACTTACACTTTCTGTGGTGCTACAAGCAGGTAAATCATTTGCCAAAATGCATATTCAAAATCCATCTGTCTGAATTTAAACAGCCTGCGTAGGTATTTCTGTCTTTTGGCAGTGGCTGTGAGTCTGTGTTCTTGTTGTGAAGATTCATCGCCTTTGGAAAAAAATGGCGAAGTAGGAGGGGACACTGATGGCGAAAGCTGTGGTGACATTGTCGGGGAAACACTCCGATAGCCGTATGAATCTCTCTGGCTCATCTTGACATATGTAGCGACAAATCAAAAACTTCTATCCAATCTCAAAACCTACAATAAGATGATGAAATAGAACATTTCAATAACAGAAAAAAGACAGATTAATACAAAACTCTTTCATGTGCATACAGTTTTAACCCTTCGGTTGCTGAATTTTAAAATACATTTCTCCTTCTTTACCCATGCCCTGTTGTATAATTACATATATCTTCACTGTGTACAAATATTTTGCTGTGCAATCACTGCTGTGGAGTGCACTGGTTGCACAATCAATTTGTAAATAGTGCAGACCCTGATGAGACAGCTCCTGCAGGAGCTGTCTCATCTGGGTCTTCACTATTTACAGGTAGGTATATTGACATGAATAGCAAGCGAAGGGTTAAACTTAAGAGGAAACTTAAACTATCAATACCTGCATTTACCTGCATATGTTAGCACAATGGAAGCGAGTTTAGTCACAGAGAAATATAGTCCTGATTGATAGAACAATGACTGCTGGAATCTTTGAAAAAGAGGAAAAAAAATGTTTGGTCAGATCATTTCAACCCTTGTCCATTCTAGCAACAGTGGTGGTATCAAAGCCCAGTCACAATTACTATGGCACTAGAGAATCACTAAGATCCACTTCGAGCTGACCAACCCTTTCACTATATTAAACCGGTGGGTGTAAAAGTCATTAGGACCGTGCGGACCACGAAAAAGTTGTCTGGACTCGCGCTGACCAGAAAAATGGGTGTAAGAGGGGTTTCTTATGTGTTAAAAGAATGGTGACATTGGTATAATCATTTAAAACATATTTCTTATCTTTTCGACCATAAAAGGTAAATACCTTGATTTTGTTATTATAATCCTTTAAACGAGCCAAAGTCTGTGCGGACCACGAAAAAATCGTCCGGACTCGCGCAGACCAGAACAAGAGCACCGCGAGACGGGGCAATATACGCCCGAAGGCTGTTCTATTTACACAATGTGTGAACCTTCAGAAGTTGCGCATATGAGGACTCTATTAGGGCTAAGGCAATAGCAAGGAGAGTAAAACTGCTTATTGTAATAGTAATCTTTTATTTGTCGGACACAAAATTTGCTAACGCTCTATTTGTGACCTTGACCTTGAAAGTTCACAATTGGGTTTTGTATGCAACACACCTTCAAGTGATACTGAAGCCCTATTTGTGACCTTGACCTTGAAAGTTCACAATTGGGTTTTGTACGCGACACACCTTCAAGTGATACTGAACATATGTGTGAAAGAATTTTGAAAATCGGAGAAAAAATGAGTAAGTTATAGCCAGGACACGAATTTGCTAACGGACGGACAGAATTGCTAACGCCCTATTTGTGACCTTGACCTTGAAAGTTCACCATTGGGTTTTGTACGCGACACACCTTCAAGTGATACTGAACATATGTGTGAAAGAATTTTGAAAATTGGTGAAAAGATGAGTAAGTTTTACCAAGGACACGAAAATTGCTAACGCCCTATTTGTGACCTTGACCTTGAAAGTTCACAATTGGGTTTTGTACGCGACACACCTTCAAGTGATACTGAACATTTGTGTGAAAGAATTTTGAAAATCGGAGAAAAAATGAGTAAGTTATAGCCAGGACACGAATTTGCTAACGGACGGACGGACAGAATTGCTAACGCCCTATTTGTGACCTTGACCTTGAAAGTTCACCATTGGGTTTTGTACGCGACACACCTTCAAGTGATACTGAACATACGTGTGAAAGAATTTTGAAAATTGGTGAAAAGATGAGTAAGTTTTACCAAGGACACGAAAATTGCTAACGCCCTATTTGTGACCTTGACCTTGAAAGTTCACAATTGGGTTTTGTACGCGACACACCTTCAAGTGATACTGAACATTTGTGTGAAAGAATTTTGAAAATCGGAGAAAAAATGAGTAAGTTATAGCCAGGACACGAATTTGCTAACGGACGGACAGAATTGCTAACGCCCTATTTGTGACCTTGACCTTGAAAGTTCACCATTGGGTTTTGTACGCGACACACCTTCAAGTGATACTGAACATATGTGTGAAAGAATTTTGAAAATTGGTGAAAAGATGAGTAAGTTTTACCAAGGACACGAAAATTGCTAACGCCCTATTTGTGACCTTGACCTTGAAAGTTCACAATTGGGTTTTGTACGCGACACACCTTCAAGTGATACTGAACATTTGTGTGAAAGAATTTTGAAAATCGGAGAAAAAATGAGTAAGTTATAGCCAGGACACGAATTTGCTAACGGACGGACGGACAGAATTGCTAACGCCCTATTTGTGACCTTGACCTTGAAAGTTCACCATTGGGTTTTGTACGCGACACACCTTCAAGTGATACTGAACATACGTGTGAAAGAATTTTGAAAATTGGTGAAAAGATGAGTAAGTTTTAGCAAGGACACGAAAATTGCTAACGCCCTATTTGTGACCTTGACCTTGAAAGTTCACAATTGGGTTTTGTACGCGACACACCTTCAAGTGATACTGAACATTTGTGTGAAAGAATTTTGAAAATCGGAGAAAAAATGAGTAAGTTATAGCCAGGACACGAATTTGCTAACGGACGGACAGAATTGCTAACGCCCTATTTGTGACCTTGACCTTGAAAGTTCACCATTGGGTTTTGTACGCGACACACCTTCAAGTGATACTGAACATATGTGTGAAAGAATTTTGAAAATTGGTGAAAAGATGAGTAAGTTTTACCAAGGACACGAAAATTGCTAACGCCCTATTTGTGACCTTGACCTTGAAAGTTCACAATTGGGTTTTGTACGCGACACACCTTCAAGTGATACTGAACATTTGTGTGAAAGAATTTTGAAAATCGGAGAAAAAATGAGTAAGTTATAGCCAGGACACGAATTTGCTAACGGACGGACGGACAGAATTGCTAACGCCCTATTTGTGACCTTGACCTTGAAAGTTCACCATTGGGTTTTGTACGCGACACACCTTCAAGTGATACTGAACATACGTGTGAAAGAATTTTGAAAATTGGTGAAAAGATGAGTAAGTTTTACTAAGGACACGAAAATTGCTAACGCCCTATTTGTGACCTTGACCTTGAAAGTTCACAATTGGGTTTTGTACGCGACACACCTTCAAGTGATACTGAACATTTGTGTGAAAGAATTTTGAAAATCGGAGAAAAAATGAGTAAGTTATAGCCAGGACACGAATTTGCTAACGGACGGACGGACGGACATACTAACAAATGGGTAGTTGTGTGACTTTTTCCTTTGATCTTTTCTTGTGTGACTAGTCCCACAAGAAAAACTATTTTTGGCTCTAACTTTGGAAAAGAATGATCTGGAAGCTAACCCTAACCCTAACCCTATGTCCCACAACTGGCCAGGTTAATGTCACAAGAAATGGCCAGGTTAATGTCACAAGAGATGGCCAGGTTAATGATTTTACTTGTGGGACTAGTTAGAAAAAGTCACACAACTACCCTTTGGTGAGTGCGGACGGACGGACGGACGGACGGACAGACAGATGGACACCCAGCCAGACGGCCAGACGATGGAGACCATAACATAATACGACCCTTCGGGCGTATAAAAATGGGTATAAGAGGGTTTTTTATGTGTGTTAAACGTATGATAAAATGGTTTAAAACGTATTTCCTATCATTGTCAGCAAAAAAGGCCGACAAATTTTTCTGGTTTAACACACACCCCCCCCTTTCCCTGCTTAAACACAAGGCTCACAGCACAGGGGGCCATTTCGTGGGTCTAGATGGTCTAAAAAGTCAAAATAATTTATTGGGTCGATTTAGTGTTACAGTCAAACTTTAATAGCTCGAGCATCACTGAGTCGAGGACAGTGCCTTGCTCGAGGTCTGGTCAAAGTCCCGGAAAAAGTTGTTCTTAATTCAATGTAATAAATAACTGCTGGGTCAAATATGGCTTGCTCAAGGACCTGGACCTATAATTATGCCCCATTCATCTGTTAATCTGTTGTTTGTAGCACTATTGACTCGAGGACACAAATGTGTGAACAAATTACCTGTTGATTATCACTTCTCAACTGTCAGTCTTTGTTTTCACGAGTAATCAAACACTTATCATTTTAGCGGATCACACCTTTAAAAGGAATAATTGCAGGGTACAGATCAAAGCCTGTCCGATCGTGAACACGTTAAATGATGTTTGCTTACGAGTAAATATTATTTGTGTTTCATTAGAGTTTGCCTATAATTAGAAAATATTTATGAATGTGAACTTGCATACAAACATTCGTTTAATTTAAGAATTCTGAAACTTGGCCCTATCGAGAAAGTGAAACAATACAGTCACATACACAAACATGCTTCATCGATGTAAGTAAAGGGAAAGACGTAAAACACATGAAATTTGGGTTTACAAGCTCAAATTTACTGAGCAAAAGGATTTAAAGTAAGTAATGGTGTAGAAACAGATCATGTAATTGATAACCAACACCAAACACAAGCAATTGAAAAATTTAAAAGGATTGAACGAGTATTGAACAAAATCGCTATTTCATGTTGTAGTATCATATTTTGACTTTCTAGGTAATCGAATATTTACAATTTCAGATGAAATTCACTTGCTTGAGCACCCTCACTAGGTCGAGGTAAGGCTTGAAATTGTGTGACCTCGACCTAGTGAATTTTGACTGTATATTATATACAAGGGGTCCAACTACCCATTCGCAAATTTCACGACCGATTCGAAATAACGCACAGATTTGGACAGCCAAGATGGAATAACCACTAATGTTTGGTACGAACGTGAAGCTGGGACATTGTACTTTTCAAATAGTATAACTTTTGATACATTCCGACTAAGCGTAGCCAGTGCCGACGTGAAATTCTTACAAAATACGCTGATTGTTCTTACTCTGAAGACAAGTCGCAACATCGATTGTTGCTTGGCCCCCTTGTAAAACGGCCATAATCGCGATGCCTCGGGACAAAACGATTGTGCAATCAATACATATGACAAAAAGCTATCGTTTACCTCTCAAGCTCTCTGCAGACACTGATGCAGATCCGAAATGCAGGCGAATTTTGGTGCAATTAGCAGATTTAAATCTCTTTCAGGCCACTACGAGTCACGTGACCCGCTTCCTTTACAATAACAACATCCACATGTCTGTTTTCTTGCTTGCCCTATAAGCATTTGCGAGAAGCCATCCCTCGGTCAATCAGGTGCCTTGCTACTGGCTAAGTAGAAACTAGGTCAAGTTATTGCGACTGGTCGTCCGAGTAAGAAAAATCTGCGTATTTTGTAGGAATTTCATGTCGGCACTGGCTACGGCTTAGTCAGAATGTATTAAAAGTTATATTATTTGAAAAGTACAAGGTCCCAGCTTCACGTTCGAACCAAATTTAACATTAGTGGTTATTCCATCTTGGCAGCCCAAAACCGGGCGTTATTTAGAATCGGTAGTGAAATTTGCGAATGGGTAGTTAGACCCCTTGTATATAATATAACACTAAATCGACCCAATCAATTATTTTGACTTTTTAGACCATCTAGACCCACGAAATGGCCCCCTGTGGCTCACAGGTTCTTGATGATTACAATACAGTGTACAGTCAGTATTTACTGTGGAGGCTCTGCTATGCAGCTGATACAATATCTTAATGAAACCGCCAATTTCATTACATGTATATATCAATATTGGGTTCTACTACGTGTTATACAAATACTGTTACAGCCTGCGTCCGGTAGGTCTACACTTGTAAGCTATCCCTGTGCACGAAAACATCGGCGAATGCAGGCTTCTGATAATGACACTAATACCAAGGTAAACTGTTGCAGAAGATGTTAAATATTTGATTTCGTTTCTTCTTGATTAATCTAGTTCGTTTTGGTAGTAAATAAATGTTTCAACTTAGTCATAACACATGCTATCATACCATACAAGTTTTCTGTTTTGCTGTCAACGGAAGTGAAGAACCGGAAGTGAAATTTAACAGCGCTCAATGATTGAGACTTTTTGCCACAAGGGCACATATCTTTATTTTATTTGCATCTACATCTACATCTACTGGGATACTCCCAACAATCAATTTTTGATTATAACTGGGAGGTCGGGGACAGTGTTAGCTTGTTAAAACAAAATCTACACAGATTTCCGTTATATACAAAGTTATGGTTAAAAATAAAATGATATCTGTTGTTAGAACATGAAAACCGAGAGGCTATCAGAGAAGTCTTGGAGACTTTCATTAGCCTTGATGTCATATGGCAGGACAATTCCAAAGTCTTTTTGTACGAGGGAAGAAAGAGTTCATATGATACTGAGTTCTGGAAAATGGCTTGCATAGAAAGAAACGAACATGCTGTGTAGCAACCCGTTTTGAAAAAAAAACCCAAAACCATGCACTTTGAAATAACTATTTCAAAACGGGTTAAAGTTCATTTCAATGTGCGATTTTCGATGCCAACCCGTTTTGAAATAACGTCTCATTTTGAAATAATTACATGTATCGTAGATTCACCTTCTATCGAACCTCACCTGTTTATCGAACCTTTCATTTTTTGTGTTTTTACGCATGCACAAGTGCATACTACGTCATAAAATCATGAGTACCGTTGCTTTGTCTGTAAACAACGCCTCGTAGCTTTAAAAACGAAATATACGTCATAAACAGGTCAATACAGTTTATTTTTCCTTCAACTATGCTAAACATGAGAAAACTCTTAATACGTTATAGAATATCACGGTACTGCGGCTGCATGATTGCGCCTTATGTTAGCAGTGCTCAATATTGTAGGCCAATGACTCAATGACCAGGGGGGGGGGGGGGGGGGGGGGGGGGGGGTAAATGTACAGTCGGCTGAGCGGTCATTCGGACTGAAAGTAGACTATAACTAGGTACTTTACTTTATCAATATAAATTGAAAAGTGTACCATATTAAAAATGTTTGACAGCTCTGACCCCTTCAGCTTATGCAAAGGTCGCGTGCCCATGATGAAATCACGTGACTATGAGTATTATGTTACAGTAAACAGTTTCTAATATAAAGGTTCGATAAGCAGGTGATATTTTTCTGGCAGCCATTTTTGTTTTTGTTATGCGGGTGGTGGGGAACAGTGGATTGTTTGGGGATTAATAGATGAGAATAAAATTACTTAATTGTTTCAAGGTCTGTATAAAAGATTATTTTGAACTGCTGATTTATTTTTTCTTCAATATTCACAGTAAAAGTTTTCTGTTCTTGGTCAAAGGTTAAGAGGTTCGATAGACGGTGATACCATGTTGTTGTTGTCTGGTATTTTCCTCCGTTTTCTTCGGAGCACTCCTTGATGGATGTCTGACAGTTTCCTTTGATGAGTACGTGCATCAAATAGTCCGCACTATATATAATATTATCTACGTGATTCCACGTTCAAAATTTCCTATCTACACTCAATCGTTTAGTCGCGTTTGCGGCAGCCGTTATTTCTATGACAACCCCCCCCCCTCCCTTCCCGTATTTAATGAGCCGTGGTATACCCGTCCCTTCGCATGCTATTTCAAAACGGATTGAAGTTTATTTCAGTGCGTGATATTTTCGATGCCAACTCGTTTTGAAATAAAGTTGCATTTTGAGATAATTATTTCAAAACGGGTTGCAGTTATTTCAATGTCAATTTTCGATGTCAACCCGTTTTGAAATAAAGTTGCAAATTGAAATAAAAACTGCACGGAATTGGTAAAAACAGAATACACTTAAATGCATATTCAACTAGATCTACAAAAACGTTAAATATCAAATTTCAATCCGTGAAAAGTCCAAATTAGTCAGGACGTCACTTTAATTGGGCGTCACAACAAAATGCATGGATATGTAAAATGAATGTTATTAAAGCAAATTAGAAGACTTCAAAATCGTATTCATCCTGCAAAAGTAAGTTCCGCATCATTTATTTTGCGTTGAATTACATTTCCATGCGTTTTATAGTGAGACATAAGGATAAAGGTATGTGACGGGCAACTTTCACGGGTTAAAAACTGACATTGAACGCTTTAAATTGCAGTAAAATATGCATTTTAAGTGAATGACGTCATGTGACGCCGATTTGACGCCATGAGTCTACAGACACTTGAAACACACCACGGGTGCATATAAGGTTGGGTGTATTTTGTTTTTACCATTTCCTTTCAGTGAAAAGTACTTTAGTCAATTTGCAACTTCATTTCAAAACGGGTTGATATCGAAAATCGCACATTGAAACAAACTGCAACCCGTTTTGAAATAATTATTTTAAAGTGCAACGTTATTTCAAAACGGGTTACTATATACAATAGGCCTACAAATGGTGTGATTCTGAGAAATTGTCTGATTTAGAACAGCTAGACGTCCCTTTTTAGAATTAATATATATTTGACAAGGTTAAAACACGTCCCTCAATGTTCAATAGTGAATCGCTTTCTTGGCGCATTTAGGTTTAGTTTACAAGACACATATACATATATTAAGCACGTGCATTTCAATTTTGATTAGATGGCTATTAAACGTTTATCAAAGTACTACCTAATATTAACAAATGAACCAATGGCTCAAAATGCAGCTGTTTTAGCAGATGAAGTGTCCCTAAATAGTAACCCAGTGGAAACGTTTGCTTGACGTGTTATAGAGTATAGACAATGCAGTCCCTAAGAACACACTGCTATTGGTCACCATATGCCAAGGGAGTTCTGTTTTCTAACAGAGCATCCCCAATATATTCAATATTAATATTGGTATCTCGGGTGGGTGCTGGAGAAATCGCCTAGTGACGAAATCGCCTACATGTATAGTAAACCAATTGGAGATTTCGCCTAGAAAGCAATTATATAGTGATTGTATTTCGCACCTATGGTACAGGTATGGATATTATAACAGAACTATAAAGAATGTTTGTATTAAGAATAAATTGCCCATTTGTGTCGTTTTCCAGATCAAGATGGCCAAGACTGGACGATCAGTTCAGCCCCTGATCACCATCTGGAATTTGACAGCCCATTAAATTATTACAGGGGTTGATAATTATATACCGAATATTTGCAGAAAGTGAAAATGTCATATGTACGAAACAGTTATAATATGAATCTAAATATTCGTAAAGCAATATTAGTTAATACAAAGTGTCGGTTACCACAGTAAAAATAAAATAAATATTTTCGGCAAATACCCAATCCCCGGTATGGCACTTTGTTGGAAATGGCTAATTCCACAGACAAAAAATATTTTAGAATTCTAGTGCACAAGTGAATATTATTAACCCATTCCCTCATATTGACGACTTTTGACGACTCTGTAAAAGTCACTTTGTGAAACCATTGTGATAAATAGAGCATTTGCTCCTATAGGAGCAAATGCTCCATTTATCACAATGGTTTCAAACTACAAAATTCAAAAAATTCCTTTTCTCTAGTTAATGCTTCTTTTTGGTAAATTTATTCAAAGATTTTGTATCTAAAAATAGCTTACGAGGTAATGGGTTAAAGGACCACAGGTGCCCTTCGCATGCTGTGTCTCAACAACAACAGCAACAACTTCATCACAAATACATTTTTTTAATCACATGTCATAAGTATCTAAAACATACCAAAAGATAGTTTTCTGACCCAACAAAAATAAATAATCCACGAACACCCCTGCTCTATATAATAAGTAAAAGGTACACATGCAGTCAACTCCGGCCGAAATCTGCTAAAAAGGCGATGGGTTCATTCTCTGAGATCGTCCTTGAAAGCTTATTTGACCACCGATTTCCATAAACTGTGTCTTATTTATCAAAGAAATCGTCACTCTTGATGAGCAGTCATCTATTGTTTTCTCAGAATATTAACACGCTTTTACCACGAGTCGCCAAAGTGACAACCAACCTCTCTAGGACACAGGTTGACTCTGAGGTTCGAAATAGAAATACGCTATAATTCAAGTCGAAAACCGTATAACTGATCTATAAGGCATTTCCCCGGTCTGATAGCATGCATGGTAGGCACGTACCCAGGTGGGGGCTCCCCCCCCCCCCCCCCACTCCCCCCCCCCCCCCAGCTGGCTGCCAAAATACCAATTTTTATTAATGGGCCCTTTTTAGTTTTCTCTACCGTTTTGAAATTTTACCATGGCAATTTTTTAGTGACCGATATTTTCCTCCCTGTGGGAGATTATCTGTTAGTTCTCTACACAGACAGACCACCTTTAGTACGCTGTCATGCTGTGATACACGCTTGGCCTATTTTGGTATGGACCAATCAGGGTAATCCCAAGCGGAGAACACCCGAATTACGTAATCACGAGTCGGTTCCGGTTTTCGCTATACTTGAGTTTAGCAAATAAATTGTTCAGGAACCAGTCGTGACAAAATGCAAATTGCTACGTTGTCCACAAATACTACATGTGGCACGTAAATTACTCAATCGTGGAGACAATGTCGCAAAACGAGGGGACGGGGTGACATATCAAGACGTTAAGCAATATGCACTTCGACCGATAAACGTTTTACTAGATCAATAACTAGTAATGAAAGAATAACTCCGAACATTCCGAATGATAAAAAAGTATGAATGATTCGTCCCCAGACCGATTGTACTGAATAAATCGAGGTTTGTTAACGTTTTTCTTGGATTTTTGTGTTTTTGTAAATTGAGATTGTCCTAAAAAAATAGGTGAAAAACACACCTTTTGCCATTGGGAATATAGCCAAATAAAAAACCCCTGAAACTTTTATTGTAAAATAAGATAAAAATGGAATATCTTTTTCATTGTAAATGTATACATATTTCTGTTATAACCAGGTGAGCGATTAAGGGCCATCATGATCCTCGTGTTAAACTCTTACATTTAATGTTTGTAGTTTTGATCAGTGTTGTTTTCACATTTAGAAGAAAGAACTAGTGTGATGCTATGGTTAGTTGAGTGTATATTTACTTGGATATTTGGCTTTTTTTATATATATAATTTGGTAATGTTCAGAAGAAAAAAAATCTATGTATTAACATTTCAGTTATTTATACTTACAGAAAATCTTTTTTTTCCTTTACCCAATCTTGAAAATAATAGTTTTTAGCCATATTGCATAAAATCAATTAATTTTGAAAATTCAAAAGGATTTTCATTATGATCAATAAATAAAAGAATGGTCATTTTCTTTTAAAAGTAAATATATTTATATAGACAACTGATATACTTATGTTTTCTTATTTTAATAAATAAATGGAGATGATTTTCAAAAAAAATGTTTTCTTTATTACTTTTAATTGTATTCTTGCCAATCTTGGTAGATCAACATGCATGTCCTTAAATAAAGACATAAGGAGATGTTAGTTCTGAGATTAATAATGCCGAGTCTGTCCATAGCATTTTTTTTAAATCATGATCAAATGTCTGTCTGTTTGCCAAAGGCAAAACTTTAATCATATGTCTGCCTGCCTGTCTGTCAATGGCAAAAGTCTTTAGTCATGATCACATGTCTGTCTGTCAATGGCAAAAAACTTTAACCAAGATCACGTCTGCCAATGGAAAAAAGGTATGATCACATTTCCGTCTGTCTGTCTGTCAATGGCAAAAAACTTTAGCCTTGATCACAACTTTTGTGTTAGGGTGATTTGTACGAAGTCCATACATTGAAACATTGGTGATCATTCATCATGTATTAAGTCTCTACACCTAAACCCAGGTGTAAAAGGAGTCGATTTCCTATATTATAACATAAAATTATATATTGATAGAGTGATCCAGATAGCAGGAAATTGTACCATTCAATGCGGCATACTAAAAAAAATCGGCTACCGGGAGGGGACACCCCTCCCGTACCCTCCCCAACTCGCCCCCAGACAAACAAATCTGGGTACGGCCCTGCATGGATATCGTGTATTCACAATTTTTCAAATAATAATCTTCTAAAAATCTCCACAAGCTTGATATTGATATCGGTGAAAGTCACTACTTTCGGTTTGTAAGTATTTACTTTCGGTGTCAAACCGAAAGTAGTGACTTTCACCGATATCAATATCAAGTGTTTTATTTGACCAACGTTTGGAACCCACACTGTTAAAATGAACAAATAAATTATGGTTAATGTAGGTGAAAATGGTACTAAATGGTCACGTGGTCATGCTAAATAAGGAACAGTACCATCCATTGGTGTCGTCATGACGTCACGTAACTGCTGTCAATACAAGATGTGGTGAAATGAACATTAAAAAGTGATAACATGTAATGATTAGTAGATTTCTATATGAAAAAGTCGTCTATGCAATGTTCAGGTAATAATCTGTACACAGAGTGAATACGTCTTCATGGAGTGTGGTGTCTGAATAATTGGCTGTTCTTTCCCTTATATCTACCGTGAATTTAATTGGTAAATGAAAACTGTTCAAGGCTTCGACGAAGGAGTATATATAAGTGGCTTAAAGTAGAACTATATTGAATTTAATGCATACTTTTAATAATCCCGTTCTGAACCAAAATCTTGCTACATTATTTCAAGTCTATAAAATTTGCTATCCTCTAACAAATGGACCCCCTTTAATATAAACTTTTGTTATCCATAGACCATAAGCATTTATTACTTAAACACGCGCACAATGTTCAATTGTTAAAAGGTATGGTTATGCGTGCATAAGCTGGCCATTGATAATATAGCTTAAAATATGGGGGGGGGGGGGGGATGTCGATATATTATATAATACTATGACCCCATGCCATTTTACTATAAACTATAGTGACTCCCTTGCCAAAATACATCTGCCAGTGGGGGTCGATATATTTTATAGTACTATGACCCCTATGTCATTTTACTATACAATATAGTGACTCCCTTGCCAAAATACATCCACCCCGGGGTCGATAAATCATATAGTACTATGACCTCCCAGGCCATTTTACTATAATATATAGTGACTCCCTTGCCAAAATACATCACCAGGGGGTGGTGGGTCCGATATATTACATAGTACTATGACTCCATGCTATTTTACTATAAAATATAGTGACTCCCTTGCCAAATTAAATCCACCACGAGGGTCGATATATCATATAGTACCAGGGTCCCGGGTTCGATCCTCCGCTGGGCCAAGTCCTTCGGACGAGACTATAAACCGAGGTCCGATGTATCAGTGCTTTACACTGGGCATCTAAAAGAATCAGAGATACTCAGTCGATAATAAGAGTAGGGCATCGCTCCCAGGTTTCTCTGTATCCTATCCCTTCTCTCTGGGGCGCCCAATTAGCCCATCGTGAGCAGAAACGGATGTTAATCAACACAAACAAACAAACGCATAGTACTATAAAATATAGTGGATTCCTTGATAAAATACATATCCACCAGGGGGTCGATATATAGTATAAAGTACTATGGCCCATGCCATTTTTACTGTAAAATATAGTGACTTGCCGGCGAGCTAGCTCTTTGGCGACGTAGTTAAGTGTTTGGAACTGCACAGACTGGGCGGCTGATGGTTGGATATGATAATAATAATAATAATAATAATAATAATAAATAACATCAACAACAATAGTATATTCTAATAATAATAACAATAATAATGCATTGTACTGTTTACTATATATTTGCCGATGTTCACTCTATCAACTGCAAATTACGATGAGGCATTATATAATATATATGCACGAGATGTAATAAAGTGCTCAAACCCTTGTGAACTAAGCGAAAAACGCTTTATCGTCATTGAAAGCGTCCAGTTACATTGATTGATCAAAAGTTGTTTTCCCTTGTACTGAGGAATATTCGGTAAGAGAAGGTTATCTTATGAAAACTGTCATGACCGTTATGCAATAATTAGAGGATTTTTTTCTGAATATGCCAAATTGGAATCCATGATAAACGGCTCTTACCGTTTGAACCACTTCTTTATTAAGCAGATTTTCAGCAGTCAAATTGCAATGTTTCCTAAAATTGTGAAATTCTTAATCTTACTACTGTATGATCCAAGGGGATCCAAGTCCCGGTGTTAATAAACGCATTGCTTCAATTTGCTTGAGTCTGAAATCATTCCCAAGCTCCTGATTGGTTAGATATTGATCAATCTCTAAATCTGACCAATCAGATACATGATAATTAACACATGACTCAGATTTAGTCTCATTAATGACCTGTAAGACAGCATGCTAATTTTGTGACAGGTGCCGTCTTACATACTCTGCCGGGATATCGTTAAAACCGAAAGTAGCTCGATATCACCATTTAGAGTACACAGATGTGAACTCTGCCGGGATATCGTTAAAACCGAAAGTAGCTCGATATCACCATTTAGAGTACACAGATGTGAACTACTGTCCATTTCAATTTACTTTGTCACTAAATTTTAGTCGATATTTTTTTCATTTCGAGTCAGACTGACCTTAAATATATTTCATTTGATCGCATCGTTTTTCACGAACTCCCATGCTAAATATCCCTCAATTTCATGCAGTAACAACGAATAAAATGCCGAAAATGCATTTTCTACGTGCTAATTCGATCAGCCGTTTCTTTGCAAATGGCCGCCGTTTGTATGGATCGTGGAGCATATCATTTTTCAAGAGGGGTCAATAGCATACTGATATGAAATAAATGACGTAATTTTGTGTATGACGTCAACTTTTAAGAGCTATAATTACCCTTAGTTAAATTCGAACGTTCCACTCGACGTCAATCGTCCGCCATTTGCAATTTGAATTAAAATGAACGTGTTTACAATGGGAAAACATTGTTTTTATGCATGAAATATTTATTTGAAGATGGATTCAAGGGAAACTCAGGCACAGAGTTCGTGAAAAACGATGACACAAGTATCTTAAATTTGATCTCGATCCGGTAAGAAATGAAAAAAATTCTCGATTCAAATTCAGTGACAAAGTAAATTGAAATGGACAGTAGACTCAGATTTTGAGCAAAACTCAAAATCTGACCAATCAGATACATGATAATGAAATCTTGACTCAATCTCAGAAGTTTATAACTTAGGTGCCTGTTGTATACTTCCTGAACGAAATTATGAACTTGGTAGGGTTTTATCAAATGAATTGAGGAGGCTCGCTTACAAATGTGTGGTGGTTCTGGTGTGTGGATCGAGCAAATTACGGTCGTTTTGTCAAAATGCCAGTTTGTCAAAAAGGCGATATATAGTTTTGACGAAAGACGTTTCGTCAAAAAGGATATATCACCTAATATATATGAATAGTATTTCTCCTACAGGTTCTTGGTCTATTCTGTTTGCAAAGGTAGAGGATTAAGAGAGGTGACTGTGATTATAACTCAGTCATATACCTAGAATTCTGGCAAGGCCAATCAGATATTATTCAAAGCTGAGGATAAATACCCATTTTAAGATGAACTTTACTTCATTTTGATGTTTTTACAAGATACCAAAGCTTATTATAAAATAATGTTTAGTATTGACCCTTTACCTGATGAGTTTGCAAACAGGGTAGACCCAGATAGGAGCCATCTGATCAGGGTCTGATCTTCTTGCTTTTGTAATAATATAGACTTGAGATATGTTTTTGTCAAATCTACATGTGTTTTTTTCATTCCTTTAACCCTTTCCTTGTTCTGTGTTTATTACAAATTTCAATACCTACTGAATATTCATGGACATAAAGGTTAAAATGAAATATGGAGGGTGGAGCATTTTACCCAGTTTAGAAAGTAAAGACACAGATCTTTGAAATTCTATTAGCAAACAGAGTAGACCCTGATCAGACGGCTCCTCTAGGAGCCGTCTGATCTGGGTCTATTCTGTTTGCAGATGAGTGAAAACACGTTTATATGAGGGAAAGGGTTAACCAATTACTCCATGAATATTCATGTAAGAAATGATGACAACATGAACATTAATTAGTTTGAAATGACATATTAGCACACAATTTTTTTTGCCAAAGCAGAAACTGGAGAATCAGATGTTTGTAAATTCCTTAAAAAAGCAGAGCAGACCTTGATCAGACGGCTCCTACAGGAGCCATCTGATCTGGGTCTACTCTATTTGCAAAGGTGTAGAAAGGTGTATTTGCAAAGACAAAGAAAGGTGTATTTATGGAGTAAAGAGTTAAGATGGACCAAATAAACACTATACATGATAAAGATGCATGTTAATGCATTTGCAAACACAGTAGACCCAAATTTATCAGTTCCAGTAGGACTTGTGTGATCAAGGTCTGCTCTGTTAAGTCTGTTTGCTTTTGATAAACTTTAGATCAGATTCTATGGTTTCTGCCATGACCAAATTTTCCTGTGTTCATATTCCACTATAACATTTGAACTAAATAATATTCAAGAAATTATTATTTCTTACATGAATATTCATTAGGTAAAGGGTTTTCCCATTACCTCATAGGCTATTTTTAGATCCAACCTCTTTGAATAAATCTACCGAAAAGGAGCATTGACTAGAAAAAAGGAAATTTTTAGAATTATGTAGTTTGAAACAATTGTGATAAATAGAGCATTTGCTCCTATTGGAGCAAATGCTCTATTTATCACAATGGTTTCAACAGGTGACTTTGGCAGAGGCGTCAGAAGGCGTTATACATTCCTGTTATCTGGAGGTTATTTGGAATCTGTTTTAGATGTGCTGAAGAATGACAGATCAGGAAGAACAAGAGGATGAATTACTGGCCCTCACCAGCATCTATGATAATGTACTGAAAGTCACCAAAGAAAATGGTTTAAATGGAGGAGAACTTCTGTCCTGCCCTGCATTACCAGAAGATTTCTGTATTAAAATTGTCAAGATTGAAAAAGGTAATGTCTTAGCTCTTATTCTGCTTAGCAGAGCTACAGATAACGATGCATACCCAAATACTAAAATCGTCATTTTTCCACCAAACCCTATACTGTGACCACTCTTTAGAATCGTCTGTTTGAGACTGGTCACAGTATAGGGTTTGATGGAGAAATGAAGGAGCTATGCTTGAAAATGTTAAAATTTATGCACCTTATCTGGACCTGATTAGTGACATGACTTGCATGTCATTTATGTGCAAACATTGTTGATCCTGATGAGATGTTGAGTTATCCCTTCTTCATGGCTTGCTAACAAGAGTACACTCCAGATAAGATGACTCCTGTAGGAGCTATTTGATCAGGGTTGTTTGCCTGTTTGGTTATGGAATAATCAATTACAGTAGAACCCCTCTAATGCGACCACTTATTGAATAAACATTTCTGCCTTTATAAGCAGGTGGATGCTAATGCGGGATGAAAGTTATGCAGAAAGCTCCTATAGGAGCTTTCTGCATAACTTTTGTTTTGCATTAAGCTACCACCTGCCTCTGCCACCAGAATTATGCCCATCTTTTGGTGGTCTCATCAGAGGGGGTTTACTGTATATAGATATACTTCTGCTATGGTAAAAAATTCTGTGATCATAAGCCATCATAAAAATTCAACTAATGTTAAGGATCTTACATCAATATTCACCAGGTAAGGGTTTAATACAGGTGGTAGCTTAACCCTTTCCCTCATGTAATTGCATTTTCAAGCAATTGCAAACTGATTAGACCCAGATCAGATGGGAGACTGTTCTGTTTGCTAATGAAATTTGATAGTTCTGTTTATTTACTTTCTGAAATGGCTACAATGTTTATGTAGGATCCATCTGACCAGGGTCTACTCTGTGTACTTGTGATTTAATATAAATCAGATTCTATATAGTTTCTGCCATGGCAAAATTTCTCGTATTCATATACAAGAATAAAAGTATTGGAAATGGGTCTAGTACCAATTGGGAAACCTAAATGCTAATACTAACATTCATAGGAGCAATCTGATCTGGGTCTTCTCTGTTTGCAAAGGCATGAAAAGGCATCTATATAAAGGAAAGTGTTAAAACATCTGACAATCTAACACATACACCATCACATTCCTATAGGAGCCGTCTGATCATGGTCTGCAAATGGAATTTGATAGTTCTGTATCTTTGTTTTCTAAAATGACTACAATGTTCCACCTTCCATATTTCAGTATTACTATTTTGTCCATGAATATTCAGTAGGTATTGAATTTGAAATAAACACAGACCAGGGGTTAATGGAGGACAAAAGTTGCCTAGACAGTTCCCATAGGAGGTTTGTGCTTTGACCCTTAAGGCCCCTTTCTGTCATGTAGATGCATTTTCACACATTTGCAAACAGAATAGACCCAGATCAGACGGCTCATATAGGATCAGGGGGTGATCTGTTTGCTTTTGACATAATATAGATCTGGGTCCATGCTTATAAAGCTTTTAGTTGAGTCTGAGTTTCGTTCTCAGGCTTTTGATTGGTCAGATTTGAGTTCTCAAGCTTTTGATTGGTCAGATTTGAGCCAGAGGCTCAAATCTGACCAATCAAACACTTGAGAACGAACTCAGACTCAACTAAAAGTTTTATAAGCAGGGACCCAGATTGTACAGATTTGTCAAAGCAAAACATTTCCTTGAACATTTTACATTATCAAAATATAGAGAATAAATATTGATGATGTCATATTTTTTAACATGAATATTGAACAGGGAAAGGGTTAACTCTCATGCTTTAAGTGGCCAGCGGATTTTTTAGACTGTGTTTATTTAGTTAACATGTGCAATGTAGTTACTTAACCCATTGTCTGTTGAATATTCATGTAAGAAATAATGACATCATGAATATTTACTGGCTGAAGTTTTATAATGGCATATGTTTTGGTATAGGTAGAAACTATAGAGTATGATTTATTATAATTTTGCAAGCAAACAGAGCAGACCCTGGTCAGACGGCTCCTATAGTCCTGAGCCATCTGATCTGGGTTTACTCTGTTTGCAAAGGCTTGAAAAGGCATTTATGAAGGAAAGAGTTAGAACATGTTTAACTGGTTTACATTACCATATTTATATTTCAGATAAGCAGGAGAATGAGCTTCACCATGTGAAATACCTGCCGCCGATCTCCCTGAACTTTATACTGCCAGATGACTACCCCTCTCAAAGTCCTCCACAGTTCACCTTGTCCTGTAAATGGCTCAACAGAGAACAGGTCAGTTCATGTACAGTTAAACTGGTTTTTAATCCTTTACTCCATAAATACGCTTTTTATGCCCCCAAAGGCGGGCATATAGTAATCGCATTGTCCGTCCTTCCGTCTGTCCGTCTGTCCGTCCGTCCGTCCGTCTGTCCGTCCGTCCGATTGTCCGGTAACTAGGGGCCTAAAATGACGCCCAGTGGATGGGAGGGAGCCATTTTGGTACAAGGGGCCGTGTCCCCCTGTTTTATCGTCTTAAAGGTATCAGGAGGTCATGGGGGTATGGAAAAAATACATTAGAGAATTGGCCCTTAGAAACACCTGTCCAGGTTTGGATTTATGGACGTCCATAGGGCAAAATGGCCCCTCGAATGTCGCCTGTTCAGTACTTTTGGGCCATTTTGAAATTTAAAGGCCCTTTATTAATGTCCCCTTGTAAACTGGCCCTAAATATCGTTTAAGTGGTCTGTCCGTCCGCACTCACCAAAGGGTAGTTGTGTGACTTTTTCTAACTAGTCCCACAAGTAAAATCATTAACCTGGCCATCTCTTGTGACATTAACCTGGCCATTTCTTGTGACATTAACCTGGCCAGTTGTGGGACATAGGGTTAGGGTTAGGGTTAGCTTCCAGATCATTCTTTTCCAAAGTTAGAGCCAAAAATAGTTTTTCTTGTGGGACTAGTCACACAAGAAAAGATCAAAGGAAAAAGTCACACAACTACCCGTTTGTTAGTATGTCCGTCTGTCCGTCTGTCCGTCTGTCCTTCCGTCCGGAATTCGTGTCCGGTCTGTAACTTCTTCATCTATCAATGGATTTCAATATAACTTACCACAAATGTTCACCAGACAGAGACGATGTGTCGCGTTCAACTCCCAGGTCAATGGGTCAAAGGTCAAGGTCACAGGGTACAATTACTTTGTCACAAATTTCGTGTCCGGTCTGTAACTTCTTCATCTGTCAATGGATTTCAATATAACTTGGCACAAATGTTCACCACACAAAGACGATGTGTCGCGTTCAACTTCCAGGTCCATGGGTCAAAGGTCAAGGTCACAGGGTACAATTACTTTGTCTCAAAGTTCGTGTCCGGTCTGTAACTTCTTCATCTATCAATGGATTTCAATATAACTTGCCACAAATCTTCACCACACAAAGACGATGTGTCGGGGTCAACTCCCAGGTCCATGGGTCAAAGGTCAAGGTCACAGGGTACATTTACTTTGTCACAAATTTCGTGTCCGGTCTGTAACTTCTTCATCTATCAATGGATTTCAATATAACTTCGCACAAATGTTCACCACACAAAGACGATGTGTCGCGTTCAACTCCCTGGTCCATGGGTCAAAGGTCAAGGTCACAGGGTACAATTACTTTGTCACAAATTTCGTGTCCGGTCTGTAACTTCTTCATCTATCAATGGATTTCAATATAACTTACCACAAATGTTCACCAGACAGAGACGATGTGTCGCGTTCAACTCCCAGGTCAATGGGTCAAAGGTCAAGGTCACAGGGTACAATTACTTTGTCACAAATTTCGTGTCCGGTCTGTAACTTCTTCATCTGTCAATGGATTTCAATATAACTTGGCACAAATGTTCACCACACAAAGACGATGTGTCGCGTTCAACTTCCAGGTCCATGGGTCAAAGGTCAAGGTCACAGGGTACAATTACTTTGTCTCAAAGTTCGTGTCCGGTCTGTAACTTCTTCATCTATCAATGGATTTCAATATAACTTGCCACAAATCTTCACCACACAAAGACGATGTGTCGGGGTCAACTCCCAGGTCCATGGGTCAAAGGTCAAGGTCACAGGGTACAATTACTTTGTCACAAATTTCGTGTCCGGTCTGTAACTTCTTCATCTATCAATGGATTTCAATATAACTTGCCACAAATGTTCACCACACAAAGACAATGTGTCGCGTTCAACTCCCAGGTCAATGGGTCAAAGGTCAAGGTCACAGGGTACAATTACTTTGTAACAAATTTTGTGTTTTGCCTGTAACTTCTTTATCTATCAATGGATTTCAATATAATTTTGCACAAATGTTAAACACACTAAGACGATGTGTCGCTTTCAACTCCCAGGTCCATAGGTCAAAGGTCAAGGTCACAGGGTACAATTACTTTGTCACAAATTTCGTGTCCGGTCTGTAACTTCTTTATGTATCAATGGATTTCAATATAATTTGGCACAAATGTTCACCACACAAAAGATGATGTGTCGCTTTCAACTCGCTGGTCCATATGTCAAAGGTCAAGATCACAGGGTACAATTACTTGTTTATCTGTGAATGGATTTCAAAGGAACCTGGCACAAATGTTCACCACACAAAGACGATGTGTCAACTCCCTGGTCCATGGGTCAAAGGTCAAGGTCACAGGGTATAATTTTGGGGGCATTTGTCACGTGACTGTGACATCTCTTGTTTTTATACCTTTGCAAACAGAGTAGACCCCAATCAGACAGGAGCCATCTGACAGGGTCTGCTCTGTTTGCTTATGAATGATATAGATCTGATTCTCTAGTTTCTGCCATGGCTAAAAATTCATGCATTCATATACCATTATATTGATTGTGTTAATTAATAGTAAAAAATGGTGTCATTATTTCTTACATGAATATTCATAGGGTAAAGGGTTAACCCTTTATTCAATGAATATTCATATAAGAAATAATGACACAATGAATATTGATTAGATTATTTTGTATAATGACTGATGAAAACTAAAGTCTTTGGCTATGACAGAAACTGTAGCATCAGATCTATATTATTTCATAGGCAAACAGACCAGACCCTGATCAGACGACTCCTATAGGAACTGCCTGATCTGGATCTACTCTGTTTGTAAATGAATTGAAGAGTGAATCATGGAGTAAAGGGTTAAGGGTTAAGAAACTATTAAAAAGAAGTCTCTAACCCCTTTTAACCCATTTCCTCATAGGCTATTTTTAGATCCAACCACTTTGAATAAATGTACTGAAAAGGAGCATTAACTAGAGAAAAGTAAAATTTTAGAATTTTGTAGTTTGAAACCATTGTGATAAATAGAGCATTTGCTCCTTTAGGAGCAAATGCTCTATTTATCACAATGGTTTCAATAGGTGATTTTTACAGAGGCGTAGAAAGGTGTATTTATAGAGGAAAGGGTTAATACCTGATGAAAGAAAAAATTACTGTATGAATATTAATTAGCTGATATTTTTATAATGACATGTGAACAAGAAATAATTTTGGTTATGGCAGAAACTTTTTTATAAGCAAACACAGCAGACAGCTCCTACAGGAGTACATAGTATTTGTGTATTCGTATATCTGTAGCTCTGATATTGGGAATAACAGTACAGTAAAACCTTTCTATAACGACCACTGAATTGTGTTAATTAGTTGGTATTGTGGGCAGGTGGTTGCTTAAAGCAAGGTGAAAGAAAAACAGAACGCTCCTATATACTTAAGCAGCCACCTGCCTTTAACACAAAATATGTGATGTATTTTAGTGACCATTATAGAGAGGTTTTACTGTACATCCTGTATGAGAGGAAAGTACATAAGTATGTCAATAAGGGGATATGTGTTATGATCGTATTCTTACTTATTCCTTGAATGATACAGTTGAATTTCGATATCTCGAACTCCAAGGGACTGTAAAAATCAGTTCGAGATAACGGATGTTTGAGTCATCCGATTTACAATCTGACTAATATCTCAAGTATAATTGCTTAATGCAGGTCTAAAGTAATGCTGAAAGCTCCTGTAAGAGCTTTCAGCATTACTTTAGAACTGCATTAAGCGGTGTCATATGTGTTTTTAGATATGTGTAGTGATACATTTTAGAACAATTCTGTATTATAAATTTTGGAGGGACTGAATTTTTAGGTTGAGTTATCCAGATGTTCGAGTTATCCGAGTTCGGAGATATCGAAGTTCAACTGTATTTATATTGGGCTTATTCATCAAAGAAATGGTTAATTTTTATAATTTTTCAGCTGACAAGACTTTGTCATAAGCTTGATACCATATGGGAGGAAAACCAAGGGTGTGTTATTTTATTCCAATGGAACACTTTCCTACAGGATGAATTGTTTGAATTCCTGGATGTATCATCCCCATTGGAACTTGCCAAGGTCATACGACCTCAGAGAAATGCTGACCTTGACCTTGACCCAAGGGCTATCCAGGAGATATCCAACCAGGGTCAGCTTTTACCTGTGATTATAGAATACAACAAGCAAGAGAAAGTGCGACAGTTTGAAAAATCCAGTTTTACATGTAACGTGTGTTTTAGTGAGAAGTCTGGTCTACATTGTATGCTGTTCTATGACTGTGATCATGTGTACTGTAATGACTGTATGAGAGACTATTTCAGCGTGCAGATAAGAGAAGGCAATGTGAAAGGTCTGGAGTGTCCTGAAGATAAATGTGAGTCTCAGGCTCACCCTACACAGGTCAGTATATCGTACAGTACAGTTTACCCTTTTCCTCATAAATATTCATAAATAATGTCACAATTAATATTATTAACCATTTCAATACAGAAAACCAATATATTTGTGCTTTGCAAACAGACTCAGTGTAGACCAAAATGAAAGGGCTCCAGAAGGAATTCTCTCACCAGGGTCTGCACTGATTTCAATATGATCACAAATTGAGGAAAATGTCTATTAGAAGTTAAAAAATTTGATAGCCCTTTTACAAAAAGGAAAGAGTCCATGTGCAAATTCAGCATTAACCCTTTCCTTCATAAATACGCCTTTCTATGCCTCTGTAAAAGTCACTTAATGAAACCATTGTGATAAATAGAGCATTTGCTCCTATAGGAGCAAATGCTCTATTTATCACAATGGTTTCAAACTACAAAATTCTAAAATTTTACTTTTCTCTAATAAATGCTCCTTTTGGGTAGATTTATTCAAAGAGGTTTTGTCTAAAAATAGCCAACATATGAAAGGGTTAAAGAGTAAGCTAAATTTTATGATGGCATATAAACAAATGAACTTGTAACCATGGTAGAAACTACAATGTATAGAATCTATATTATTTCATAAACAAACAGAGTAGACCCTGATCAGATGAATATGAGAAATGTTGGCCATGGTAGAAACTGTAGAATCTGATTTATATTATATCACAAGTAAATAGAGCAGACCCTGGTCAAGTATCTCCTACACGAACCATCTGAGCTGGGTCTATCCTGTTGTTTCTATAAAAGTAAGTTTATTTATTATACAGAATCTGAACCTTTTTGAGGATTTTTCCCCTACTATTATACTGAAATACATGTATATCCAAACCTGTGTATAAAGCTTTACTCCATTATTTCACCTATTTATGCATTTGCCAACATGGTAGATCCAGATTGGACAGCTCCTACAGCAGTTCGCTGATCAGGGTTTTCTCTGTTTGCTTATATGTTACATAACGGCATCTCATCTGCCAAGTCAATAGATTATAACGGCATCTCATCTGCCGAATAAAATAGATTATAATGGCATTTCATCTGCCACGTGTATATATTATAACAGCATCTCATCTGCCACATCAATAGATTATAACGGCATCTCATCTGCCACATGGATATATCACGGCATCTCATCTGCCATGTCAAATAGATTATAATGGCATCTCATCTGCCACATGAATATATATTATAACGGCATCTCATCTGCCACATCAATATATTATAATGGAATCTCATCTGCCATGTCAATAGATTATAACAGCATCTCATCTGCCATGTCAATAGATTATAACAGCATCTCATCTGCCACGTCAAATAGATTATAACAGCATCTCATCTGCCATGTCAATAGATTATAGCAGCATCTCATCTGCCACGTCAAAATAGATTATAATGGCATCTCATCTGCCACATCAATAGATTATAACGGCATCTCATCTGCCATGTCAATAGATTATAACAGCATCTCATCTGCCACATCAAATAGATTATAATGGCATCTCATCTGCCACGTCGATAGATTAGAACAGCATCTCATCTGCCATGTCAATAGATTTCCTTGTTATATATTATAATACAAGAATTTAATTAATTTATGTTCAAATGGATGGATTTTCATATTAAAAGTAAAGGGTTGAAATGTATTTAGTTGAACAAGAATACAGCCAAACTGATTTAAGTTGTCATCTTCAGCATTCTTAGAGAGTACATGGAACAAAATGATGTTACCATGGTTATGATTTTAAGCCTTTACTTGATGAATATAATGCATGATTCCACATATCATTCAATATTTATTCATTTTATTCTTAATTATATGAAAGTACTAAATTAGGAAATTTATTGCCATTGTCAAAAGAAGAAAATCAGACCTTTCACCAAATAATGCAGAATTACCAAGCAAGTGGTTAATAAGTGCTTGAACTACTTATGCACACCAGTGAGTTTTCTTTCAGGTCAAGCATTTGGTTTCGCCAGAACTGTTTGAGAAGTATGACAAACTGTTGTTGCAGACAAGTCTAGATATGATGCTTGATGTGACATACTGTCCACGACCCGTGTGCCAGTCTGTGGTGCTCATGGACAAGGAGAGCTCAATGGCTACGTGTCCGGAGTGTAATTTTGTCTTCTGTGTCCTATGTAAACTGTGTTACCATGGATTGTCACCATGTAAACTGAAAGCAGGTTGGTAGTTTTGACAATGTATTACACATGTAACCCTTTAGTTCATACATATGCCTTTTAATGCCTTTGCAAACAGAGGAGACCCAGATCAGATATTTGCAGTAGGAGCCATGTGATCACACTTTTGCTTATGGAATAGTATAAATCTGATTCTACAGTTTTTGCAATGAACAACATTTTTTGTGTTCATGAACCACTATAAATAATCAGTGGCTGTAGTCAATATTCTTAATGTCATTGTTTCCAACATGAATATTCATGGAGTAAAGTGTTACACTCCTGTACTTTTTCTGTTTACCGTAATTGGCCTATTAAACATAATTCAGAGCTACAGATAAGGGTGCGTACCCGAATACTAAAATCATCATTTCTCCACCAAACCCTACACTGTGACCACTCTTTAGAATCGTCTCGAAGAGACGATTCTAAAGAGTGATCACAGTTTAGGGTTTGGTGGAGAAATAAAGGAGTTAATCTTGAAAATGATTTAATTTACATATTTTATCTTGAGCTCTGATTCTTCCAGACTAACTTAGGCAAATACTACAGACCAAGATCAGACTGCTTCTTTTGGATCAAGGTCTATATTTATTACTCCATTAGTTTCATTAACCCATGACTTATATAAACATATAAATGATATTTCACACTTTGCAAACAGAGTAAACCCAGACTGTTTGCTCCTGTAGGAGCAGTCTGATAAGGTTCTGTCCTGTTTGCTTATGAACATATATATATATATATCTGATCCTACAGTGATTGTCCAAAACAAAAATTACCTTGAAACATTTACCTTATAAAATTAAGTTAATAAATATTCATGAAATGATCAGTTCATGCATAAATGTATATTAGGGAAAGGGTAAGACCCCTGCACACAGACAAATGTTAAGGGTCTGCTCTATTCGCCATTCAAAATCCTCTCATAAATTATACCCTTTTATACTGAATGGACTGTAGTATATAATTAACCCTTTCCTTCATATAAAAACCTTTTCAAGCATTTGCAAACAGAGAAGACCCAGATCAGACGGCTCCTAGAGGAGCCGTATGATCAGGGTCTGCTCTGTTTGCTAATGGAATTTGATAGATCTGTTTCTTTAGTTTCTAATATGACAACAATGTTCCACCTTCCATATTTCACTATAACTATTTTTTCCATGAATATTCAGTAAGTATTGAAATTTGGACTAAATATAGAACAGGGAAAGTGTTAGCCCTTTACTCCATAAATACACTTATCTACGCCTTTGCAAACAGAGTAAACCCGGATCAAATGGCTCCTATAGGAGCCCTCTGATCAGGGTCTGTTCTGGTTGCTTTTGATATAATATAGATATGATTCTATAGTTTCTGCCATGGCTAAACATTCCTATGTCCATGTGCTATTATAATAATTAATCTATTTAATATTCATGACATCGTTATTTCTTACATTAATATTCATGGAGGAAAAGATTAAACATTGATAGACCATTCCACATTGAAAAATTCATCATTCATAGGGTTACACCAGTATCCCATTACCTCATAGGCTATTTATAGATCCAGCCTCTTTGGATAAATCTACTGAAATGGAGCATTTACTAGAGAAAAGGAAACTTTTAGAATTGTGTAGTTTTTAAACCATTGTGATAAATAGAGCATTTGCTCCTAAGGAGCAAATGCTCTGTTTATCACAATGGTTTCTAAAGTAACTTTTATAGAGGCGTCAAAAGGTGTCAAAATGGGGTATGGGGTATAAGAGTACCAAACAATAGTTGGTTTTTGGAATCTGCCTTGGTGGTACTCATTAGCCCTCTACTCCATAGATAAGCCACAAACATTAGACCCAGATCAGATGGTTCCTTTAGGAGTTGTTTGATCAGGTTCTGCTCTGTTTGCTTAACCCTTTCCCAGTTGAATATTCATGTAGGAAATAATGGCATCATGAATTTTGATTAGCTGAAGTTTTATGATGGCATATGTACATAGGAGGTTTTGTAGAAACTGTGGAGAAATGAACTTGCACATGGTATAATCTGTCCGTCCGTATTTCTTGACCATTTTTTTCTTCAAATTTGCTACATGTATAAGAATTGTCATGAATAAAAGCTTTAATAAGTTTGATTTTCAGAGGAATCTGTCATGGGAAACCACTTTTTTTCTCTGACAATGTGACTGCATGGGGTTTGTGAGCTTGCTCACTAAAGTTCTTCACTTTCATAAGCAGGAATTTTAGACTTGTGTAGTTTTGAAACCATTGTGATAAAAAGAGCATTTGCTCCTATGGAGCAAATGCTCTATTTATCACATTTTTTTCAAACTGTGACTTTTACAGAGGTGCCAAAATGCGTCACTAGGAGGGAATGTGTGTCAAATTTGATACAATAAGTTTTGTATCAAAGAATTAATATGTTGAGATCATTTCTATACTTAGACAATTTGATCAAGCTTCGACAGGAGTATTTGAATGGTGACGAGGCCACGAAGAGGCTCCTGGAGAAGCGGTATGGCAAGGTCACCATTCAACAGGCCTTGGAAGAGAGCTTTACCAATGAGTGGCTCAATAAACACTCCAAGGCATGTCCAGGGTGCGGAGCTCACATACAGGTATGTTAGCTGAGAAGATTCTGAAATAAGTATTAATCCTTTTCACCATTTTACACTTTTGCAAATAGTGTAGACACAGATCATGAAAGCCTTTTAATGCCATAGATATGCCTTTTAACTCCATAGATATGCCTTTGCAAACAGAGTAGACTGAGGTCAGATGGCTCCTTTAGGAGCTGTCTGATAAGGGTCTACTCTGTTTGCTTATGGCATAATATAGATCTGATTCTACAGTTTCTGCCATGGCAAAACAATTACTGTTGTAAAATGCCATTTTAAAAAATCATCTAATTAATATTCATGAAGTCATTATTCTTACATGAATAAAGGGTTAATTAGCTGATTGCATACCTGTATTGATTTCATGCTTACCTATGCAAACTGTTTGGATCTAGAGGAAACACTGGGTAGCTTTGCATCTCATTATGGTCTAAATTGTTTGTGTCACTCAGAGAGTCAAAGGAGACTGCAATATTTGCAAACAATGGTTTACTCAATATGCTAAAGACGAAATTAATAATCTCTCCAGTTTACACCTCTGCAAATAAAGTAGATCCAGATCAGACAGCTGATTATCTACTGTTTGCTATGGTAATAAATTTCCATTTTTTATTATTATGCCCCCCAGATCAAATTCGGGGGGGGGGGCATATTGTTTTTGCCCTGTCTGTCTGTTTGTCTGTTTGTTTGTCAGCAACTTTAACATTGGTCATAACTTTTAAGCCAGTACAGATAGCGACTTGATATTTGGCATGCATATGTATCTCATAAAGCTGCACATTTTGAGGGGTGACATGTCAAGGTCAAGGTCATCCTTTCAGGTCAGAGGTCAAATATATGGGTCAAATCACCAACTTTAACATTGGCCATAACTTTTGGACCAGTAGAGATAGAGACTTGATATTTGGCATGCTTGTGTATCTCATAAAGCTGCACATTTTGGGGGGTGACATGTCAAGGTCAAGGTAACGCAAACTTAACATTGGTCATAACTTTTGAGCCAGTACAGATAGAGAGTTGATATTTGGCATGCATATGTATCTCATAAAGCCGCACATTTTGAGGGGTGACATATCAAGGTCAATGTCATCCTTCAAGGTCAGAGGTCAAATATATGGGTCAAATCACCGACTTTAACATTGGCCATAACTTTTGGACCAGTATAGATAGAGACTTGATATTTGGCATGCTTGTGTATCTCATGAAGCTGCACATTTTGAGGGGTGACATGTCAAGGTCAAGGTCATCCTTCAGGGTCAAAGGTCAAATTGTCTGTTTTTTTGGCTGTAACTTTAACGCAAACTTAACATTGGTCATAACTTTTGAGCCAGTACAGATAGAGACTTGATATTTGGCATGCATATGTATCTCATAAAGCCGCACATTTTGAGGGGTGCCATGTCAAGGTCAAGGTCATCCTTCAAGGTCAGAGGTCAAATATATGGGTCAAATCACCGACTTTAACATTGGCCATAACTTTTGAACCAGTACAGATAGAGTCTTGATATTTGGTATGCATGTGTATCTCATGAAGCTGCACATTTTGAGGGGCAACATGTCAAGGTAAAGGTCATCTTTTAGGGTCAAAGGTCACCGACTTTAACTTTGGCCATAACTTTTGAACCTGTAGATACAGACTTGACATTTGGTATGCATGTGTATCTCATGAAGATGCACCGTTTGGGGGTGACATGTCAAGGTCAAGTTCATCTTTCAGGGTCAAAGGTCACCGACTTTAACATTGGCCATAACTTTAGAACCAGTAGAGATACCGACTTGACATTTGATATACATGTGTATCTCATGGAGCTGCACAGGGTGGGGGTGACATGTCAAGGTCATCTTTCAGGGTCAAAGGTCACCGACTTTAACATTGGCCATAACTTTTGAACCAGTAGAGATACAGACTTGATAGTTGGTATACATGTGTTTCTCATTTGGCTGCACAGTTTGAGGGGTGACATGTCAAGGTCAAGGTCATCTTTGAAGGTCAAAGGTCATTAACATTGGCCATAACGTTTGAACCAGTAGATATACAGCCTTGATACTGGTATGCATGTGTATCTCATGAAGCTGCACAGTTTGAGGGGTGACATGTCAAGGTCAAGGTCATCCTTCATGGTCAAAGGTCACCAACTTTTAGCATTGGCCATAACTTTTGAACCATTAGAGATACAGACTTGATATTTGGGATGCATGTGTACCCCATGAAGCTGCACAGTTTGAGGGGTGACATGTCAAGATCAAGGTCATTCTTCAGGATCAAATATCATATCGAGGGGGCATAGTGTTTCACAAACACATCTTGTTTTTAGCTCCACTTTTTCAAAAAGTGGAGCTATTGTCATGACCCTCTCGTCGGCGTCGGCGTTGGTTAACCTTTTTGTTAAGGTCCTTTTCTCAGAAACCATCAGAGACATTTGGTTCATATTTTGTATGTATGTTTACTATCACAACGGGAACCCATTTCACAAGGGTAGGTAACCCTAAAATTAAATTTGCTATAGTTATGCCCCTTTTTCGACTTAGAATTTTCATTGTTGGTTAAGTTTTATGTTCAGGTCCATGTCTCAGAAACTGTCCAAGATATTTGGTTCATCTCTGGTATACATATTAACTATTACAATGGGGGCCATTTCACAAGGGCAGGTGACCCTAAAATTAATTTTGCTGTTATCTCCCCTTTCTGACTTAGACATCCACTACACTATCCAGCACTAAAGAAAATGGAGCGCGCTGTCTGCGGACAGCTCTTGTTTATATTTATACTACGGCAAACAAAGTTTGAGAGGGGTTACATAGGAGTCAGTGTGTTGGTCGGTCGTTGGTCTGTCTGTCTGTGGCACAACCTGGCACAAAAATCTTGTGACGCAAACTACTTCTATATTTACTGATTTACATCAAACTTTGCATATGCATTAATTATGAAGTGTAGATGTGTATGACACAATTTCACGTGTTTAGCCATAGGCATTGCAGAATCATCTCCCCTTGAATTTTAATTTTTTTTGTCATCGATTGGTCTGTCTGTCTGTGGCACAACCTGGCACATATCTTGTGACGCAAACTACTTCTACATTTCCTTACCGATTTACATCAAACTTTGCATATGCATTAATTATGAAGTGTAGCTGTGCATGACACAATTTCATCTGTTTAGCCGTGGGCTGGTCCGGATCCTTATTTTCTGTGACAAAAAGTCTGAAGTGGGGATATCAGTGTCCTATGGACACATTTCTAGTTTTGGTGTATTGTTATTTGCAGTGAGTAGAGCCTTACATGGAAATATTCATTAGCTAAATGGTAGACCCTTTCCATGTTCTATATTTTTTCCAAATACCTTCTGAATATTCATGAACAAAATAGTTAAGATGAAATATGGAAGGTAGAGCGTAGCCATTTTAGAAACTAAAGAAACAGATCTATCAAATTCCATTTTCAAACAGAGCAGACCCTGATCAGAAGGCTCCTACAGGAGCTGTTTGATCTGGGTCTACTCTGTTTGCAAATGTGTGAAAAGGCGATGCAAAGGAAAGGATTAATAACACACTAGCTAAGTTGAATAGTACACTTATGCTCTGCAAAAACTGTGTCAGTCCAGAATTAAACTACAGTAAAACCTCTCTATAATGACTACTGTAAAACAATTTTTCAGACAGATGGTAGCTGAACCGTTTACCCCATGAATATTCATGTAAGATATCATGAAAATTTATTAATGGTATACATTATATGTACATATTACTTTTTGCTATTTATAGAAACTGTAGAGTCAAATCTATTATAATTTCTTAATCAATCAGAGCAGACCATGATCAGAAGGAGCCTCTGTTCTGGATCTACTCTGTTTGCAATGGCTTAAAAACGTCTTATCATTTGCATTACTCTTCTCCTGCATAAACCCTTTACCTGTTCACTATTTCTGTAAGAAATAATGACATGAATATTTATGAGCTGACTTTAATAATGGTACATGAACACAGTGTTGTTTTACCCTTTCCCTGTTCTATATTTTTCAAACGCTGTACAGCGATACACCATATCACCGTGACAAGTGAACAATAAATAAACTATTTTTAGAACAAGTCACGTGACAATAAGTTACCTAAATTGATGTACTTCAGCCTAACAATTTTTATTTTCTTCACCCTAATGAAGACCTAATTTGTAGGTCGAAAACGTTTAGTTACAAAATTAAAAAGTTACATTAAAACCCCTGAGATCGTTGGTTCTACTATATTTTACCTTTCTTCTGTTCTATATTTATTCCAAATTTCAATACCCACTGTATATTTATGGAAAAATAGATATATAGTGAAGTACGTAAAGTGGAAAATTGTAGCCATTTTAGAAAGTGAATAAAGATATCTTTCAAATTCCATTAACAAACAGAGCAGACCCTGTTCAGATTGCTCCTATAGAAGCCATCTGATCTGGGTCTACCCTGTTTGCAAATGCTTGAAAACATGTTTACATGAGGGAAAGGGTTTTCTATTATAATTGTATAACCCTTTCCCTGTTCTATGTTTATTACAATTTTCATTACCTACTGAATATTCATGGACAAAATAGTTGTAATGAAATATGGAAGATGGAACATTGTAGCCATTTTAGAAAGAATAGACACATATCTATCGATTTCCATTAGAAAATAGAGCAGACCCTGATCAGACGGCTCCTATAGGAGCCGTCTGATCTAGGTCTACTCTGTTTGCAAATGCGTGAAAACACGTTTATATGAGGGAAAGGGATAAACCAACATAGCAGGCATTGATCAGACCTGTTTATGAAAAAGCATTTATATATGAGAGATGTAAGCTATTCAGGCTAATGAGTTGCTTTGTATTTTTGCAGAAGATTGATGGCTGTAACAAGATGACATGTATGAAGTGTCGAGCCTACTTTTGCTGGATCTGCAACGCAGAACTATCACGAGGCAACCCGTATAACCATTACAACACCATAGGAGATGGCTGCTTTAACAAACTATTTGAGGGTATGAACCTCGATGATGAAGATGATTTATTTGATTTCTGGGATTTGGATGATATGTAATAATTTATTAACTATTTACAATGTAATAGTAAGTAGTAAACACTTTTAATATTCATTTAACAAGTAATGATATCATGAATATTAATCGAATGACTTATTAGTCCCCCACCCGTTACCGGTTGGGGGACTATTGGTTTGCTCGATTCTGTACGTTGGTCCGTCCGTCATGCTTCGTGTCCGGGCCATATCTTCTACAAGGGTAGGCTAAATTCATTATAGCTTAAAATATGGAACAAGCATGATGAGAGGAAGTGTCATACACAAGGGCCATAACTCCAGCATCAACGTTTTTGGGAGTTATTCCCCTTCTTCATATTGTCTTGTCCGGACAATAACTCTTTTTATCCAGTCACCAGGCTTCTCTAGTGACATAATAAAGGGGGTGCAAATAAACTTAGGTTTATTTGGTTACTTCCGGTAGTGGAAGGTTTATTAGGTTAGTAGATAAGCGTAATGATTCTATAACCATGGAACTATTTTAGTTTTCTGTAAATATTCATAAACATATTGATGGAATAGATCTAACAGATCTATTTGGTCACCAGAAGAATTATTCAAATGGGAAAAATAAAAAATAATTGGCTACAGCTGGATTCGAACCCGCGCCTGATCCTACAAAAACTAATTCTAATCTCTCTAGAGACGTCGCCCTTACCGATTACGCCACTGAGGCCACATACAAAATGACGTTGATTTATCACTTTTATTAATTTAATCCACCACTGGCAAAACCCGTTTTTGATAAAATCAAGATTGACAGATAAATAGTAAATGTTTTCTTTTCACTCTCATGATTATTTGATTGATAAACTCTTACAGGGGCGGTGATAGTCATAAACCTAAATATAGCCTGTTCAGTTCCATCGATTTCTGAGTGACGTTAGGTAGAATCTAAAAATAGAAACCGAGACTACGTAACTCGAATTTGACCAAAGAATATAGATCATGTCTGTTTGAAATAACTTATCGACCCTCGATTCAAATCATCTTATTTTTCAAATTCAACCACGTTTCCCTTCTAGTAATACAAGTATCGAAACTATATTCCTCTGCGGTAGCTCATTAGATCTATTTACGTCTAAATGGAAGTGAAAAGGGAGGGATCCGTTGATCGAAAAATTACATTTTCAATGTAAATTATTTCAAGAGTGTTATGAGTCTATAAAAAAGACATTTAACTATATTGACTGGATAAATCGAATAATAGGTTAGTGCCGTAGATGGGACGCCTTTATCCGACTCGGAGAGAAAACAGTTGAGGCTCGGCAAGCCTCGCCTCAACGTTTTCTCCCCTCGTCGGATAAAGCGTCCCATCTACGGCACTAACCTATTATTCTCTATATCTACTGGTTCAATTGATTTGAAACCTCACATATGGAACAAGCATGATGAGAGAAAGTGTCATGCACAATGGCCATAATTCTAGCAACAATATTTTTGGAGTTATTAACCTTTTTTCATATTGTCTGTTTTATGATTTTTACAAATACCATTAAGAGGGGTCATGTTTATACCATGGTCAACTATACCATGGGTGGGTGGAGTGGGGGGAAGGGTAGTTTTTATACCCCCACAAACAGAGTTTGAGGGGGGTATACTGGAATCAGCCTGTCATCTTGTACGGCGAACTCCTCCTTCAGTTTCAACCCGATTCACTTGACACTTGGCATAATTGTTAATCAGGAGTAGTAGATGTGCAAGACACAAATTTCAGGTCTCTGTGACCTTGACCTTGACCTTTGGCCTTGAAATTGGTCTTGAAATTGGCAGGCAAAAGCTTGTACTTTGAACTCCTCCTTCACATTCAACCTGATTCACTTGATACTTGGCATAAATGTTACTCAGGAGTAGTAGATGTGCAAGACACAAATTTCAGGTCTCTGTGACCTTGACCTTGACCTTTGGCCTTGAAATTGGCAGGCAAAATCTTGTACTTTGAACTCCTCCTTCACTTTCAACCTGATTCACTTGATACTTGGCATAAATGTTACTCAGGAGTAGTAGATGTGCAAGACACAAATTTCAGGTCTCTGTGACCTTGACCTTGATCTTTGGCCTTGAAATTGGTCTTAAAATTGGCAGGCAAAATCTTGTACTTTGAACTCCTCCTTCAATTTCAACCTGATTCACTTGATACTTGGCATAAATGTTACTCAGGAGTAGTAGATGTGCAAGACACAAATTTCAGGTCTCTGTGACCTTGACCTTGACCTTTGGCCTTGAAATTGGTCATGATATTGGCAGGCAAAATCTTGTACTTTGAACTCCTCCTTCAATTTCAACCTGATTCACTTGATACTTGGCATAAATGTTACTCAGGAGTAGTATATGTGCAAGACACAAATTTCAGGTCTCTGTGACCTTGACCGTTGGCCTTGAAATTGGTCTTAAAATTGGCAGGCAAAATCTTGTACTTTGAACTCCTCCTTCACTTTCAACCTGATTCACTTGATACTTGGCATAAATGTTACTCAGGAGTAGTAGATGTGCAAGACACAAATTTAAAATCTCTGTGACCTTGACCTTTGGCCTTGAAATTGGTCTTAAAATTGGCAGGCAAAATCTTGTACGGCGAACTCCTCCTTCAGTTTCAACCTGATTTACTTGATACTTGGCATAAATGTTACTCAGGAGTAGTAGATGTGCAAGACACAAATTTCAGGTTTCTGTGACCTTGACCTTGACCTTTGGTCTTGAAATTGGTCTTGAAATTGGCAGGCAAAATCTTGTACTTTGAACTCCTCCTTCACTTTCAACCTGATTCACTTGATACTTGGTTTAAATGTTACTCAGGAGTAGTAGATGTGCAAGACACAAATTTAAAATCTCTGTGACCTTGACCTTTGGCCTTGAAATTGGTCTTAAAATTGGCAAGCAAAATCTTGTACGGCAAACTCCTCCTTCACTTTCAACCTGATTCATTTGATACTTGGCATAAATGTTACTCAGGAGTAGTAGATGTGCAAGACACAAATTTCAGGTCTCTGTGACCTTGACCTTGACCTTTGGCCTTGAAATTGGTCATGATATTGGCAGGCAAAATCTTGTACTTTGAACTCCTCCTTCAATTTCAACCTGATTCACTTGATACTTGGCATAAATGTTACTCAGGAGTAGTATATGTGCAAGACACAAATTTCAGGTCTCTGTGACCTTGACCTTGACCGTTGGCCTTGAAATTGGTCTTAAAATTGGCAGGCAAAATCTTGTACTTTGAACTCCTCCTTCACTTTCAACCTGATTCACTTGATACTTGGCATAAATGTTACTCAGGAGTAGTAGATGTGCAAGACACAAATTTAAAATCTCTGTGACCTTGACCTTTGGCCTTGAAATTGGTCTTAAAATTGGCAGGCAAAATCTTGTACGGTGAACTCCTCCTTCAGTTTCAACCTGATTTACTTGATACTTGGCATAAATGTTACTCAGGAGTAGTAGATGTGCAAGACACAAATTTCAGGTCTCTGTGACCTTGACCGTTGGCCTTGAAATTGGTCTTAAAATTGGCAGGCAAAATCTTGTACTTTGAACTCCTCCTTCACTTTCAACCTGATTCACTTGATACTTGGCATATATGTTACTCAGGAGTAGTAGATGTGCAAGACACAAATTTAAAATCTCTGTGACCTTGACCTTTGGCCTTGAAATTGGTCTTAAAATTGGCAGGCAAAATCTTGTACGGCGAACTCCTCCTTCAGTTTCAACCTGATTTACTTGATACTTGGCATAAATGTTACTCAGGAGTAGTAGATGTGCAAGACACAAATTTCAGGTCTCTGTGACCTTGACCTTGACCTTTGGTCTTGAAATTGGCAGGCAAAATCTTGTACTTTGAACTCCTCCTTCAATTTCAATCTGATTCACTTGATACTTGGCATAAATTACAGAATTTTCTCTATTTGAACTTTGGGTATTTTTGTTATTTGGTCCTGTTACATGTTCAAAACTTGAATTTGCAATCAAGGCTGCCGTGTGGGGGTATTCATCACCTTTAGTGATAGTTCTAGTTTTTTTTTAATCTGGTTGAGGACTTGTATATTGCATAGCAATACAACATGCCCTTGTTTAGTACGGCATATGAACACAGGAAGTTTTATGGTGGAAAATGAAGGATCAGATCTGTATTATTTAATAAGCAAACAGAACAGACCCTGATCAGATGGCTCCTGTAGGCACTGTCTGATCTGGATCTACTCTGTAAGCAAAATCATTGAGAGGTATATCTATGGAGTAACAGGTTAAGGGAAAATAAAATCATATCAAAATATCTGTAGAATACTGTCTATACAATACAATACTTGTCTGACTCCTTTATTAACCCTTTACTCCATGAATATTCATGTAAGAAATAATGACATCACGGATATTAATCAGATTAATTAATATAATAGCACATGGACAGAGGAAATTTCGACCATGTCAGAAACTGTAGAATCACATCTATATTGTAGTAAAACCCCTCTAATTCGACCACTTAATGAACAAACATGGCTTTCTTCATATGCAGGTGGTTGCTTAATGCAGGGCAAAAGTAATACAGAAAGCTCCTGTCTGCATTACATTTGTCCTGCATTAAGCTACCACCTGCATCTAGCACCCAGAATTATACCTCTTTCAGGTGGTCGCATTAGCGGGGTTTTACTGTATATCATTAGCAAACAGAGCAGACCCTGATCAAATGAGTCCTACAGGAAAGGCGTATTAATTTAGTAAATGGTTAAGGAATCAGATTTTAGGAATTTAGTGTTAATTTCAGATTTACAAATCAGATCCCCTAATAACCTTTCACTTGATAGGTCTTTTAATGTCCCCCCCCCCCCCCCCCCCCATCTTTGAAGGCTCTAATGTTTATTGACTTTATTCATTTAATGATTAAAGAGGTTGTGCTGTATTCACGAAAACACATCAAAGGTGCAATTTTAAATTGTTTACCTGATGAATATTCATGTAGGAAATAAAAGACATCATGAATATTTATCAGCTGCATTTTCATATTGATATATGAGCACATAATGTTTTGGCCATGACTAGAAACTGCAGAATCAGATCTTTTTTATTTCAGAAGCAAACAGAGCAGACACGGGTCAGACAGATCGTACAAGAATAATCTGATCTGGGTCTACTCTGTTTGCAAAGCATGAAAAGTGGTAAAGGGTTAATTGATAGAGCGATGCTGCCCCTTATCTGCTCCTCTGATTCTTTACCATGTACATTAAAACTTCTCTAAACTGGACAGCTGGCAGCTTAATGCAGGCTGAAAGCCATGCAGAAAGCTCCTCTAGGAGCTTTCTGCATGGCTTTCACCCTGCATTAAGCAGCTACCTGCCGAAAAGTTAGTATCTAAATTCCTCACTACTAGAATTCCAGTTTAAAGGGGTTTTACTGTGTATTACTGGGCTGGGCTCTTGAAATGCAGAAAAAAATCAGTCTGGACCATACCGTCCTATTCAACTCGTAGTAGTCTTCCCTGTCTTCTGATGTAACTGAAATATTGACAATAGAGTTTATGTAACCATTGTCAACATATAGGTGACGCTTGGGAGTTTTCAAAACAGGGTGGAACGAGATCATACAGCTCCTGTAGGACCTGACTGATCAGGGTCTGCTCTGTTTGCCCTTGGAATAATAAAGATTTGATTCTACAGTTGCTACCACGGCAAGACTGTGTTCATACATGTATGCCATTATTAAAATTAAGCTAGTTAATATTTGTGATTCCTTTATTTCTTACATAAATATTAATGGAGTAAAGTGTTTGTTTCTGTACCACTCACAACATTTGTTGTGAAGAAATGGCAGGATAAGATTGATTGTCAGTGCATGGATGAGATATTGTTTGGACTACTAGTCACTACTAATATAGGATTGCACTGATTATTATTCCTCAAGGATCAAGATATCTGATGTCCTGTCCAAACAAAACTTTAACCCTTTACTCCATCAATATGCTTTCTATGCCTTTGTAAATAGAGTCGACCCAGATATGATCTAGGTCTGCTCTGTTTGCTTATGATATAATATAGATATGATTCTACTTTTTATGCCATGGCCAACTATCTCTATGCCAATGTGCTATTCTACAATTAATCTAATTAATATTCATGATTTTATTATTTCTTACATGAATATCCATGGAGTAAAAGGTTAATCTTGGCCATAACTTTTGAACTCTTCATTCTTTGCGTTACGGTGTATGGACAAAATTCTAGTTATCTCTTACATGTTTAGTTGTTGTCGTATGTAAAAATTGTCGTCTGCTGGAATTTCTCAAGTTTATTTTCTTCCATTTCTCAAAAAAGTACTTGGTGAATGTCAGACAGTTCTGATCATGATGAGATGCTGAGCTACTCAGAATCTTATCCAGATCGTAATTGTTTGCATAGGTATTACCAATTGGCCAAAGAGCTATGATTTAGTTCATAAACAAATCACTTATTAACCCACTTTTTCAAAAAGTGGAACTATTGTCATGACCCTCTTGTCGGCGTCAGCGTCGGCGTTGGATAAACTTTTTGTTAAGGTCCATTTCTCAGAAACCATCAAAGATATTTGGTTAAAATTTGGTATGCATGTTTACTATCAGAAGGGAAACCCATTTCACAAAGGTAGGTTACCCTTAAACTAATTTTGCCATAATGATGCCCCTTATTTTACATTGTTGGTTGTTAAGTTTTATGTTAAGGTCCATGTCTCAGAAACTGTCCAAGATACTTGGTTCAAATTTGGTATGCATGCTAACTATTACAAGGCGGACCCATTTAACAAGGGCAGGTAACCCTAAAATTAATTTTGCTATAGTTAATCTCCCCTTCCGACTTCGACTTCCACTACATTATTCAGCACTAAAAAAAGTGTAGTGCGCTGTCCGCTGACAGCTCTTGATTTTATTGTACCTTTGTTTTTAATCTCCACAGCCAGTGGTTTCTGGGCATTTTGTAGATATGATGTTTAAATTATACTTTTGAAAAAAAAGAAAAAAAAGAAATCCTTTATTTTTCCACCTAACTCTTATGTTGTGACTGTTCTTAAGAATAATCTTTTCGAGACAATTCTAAAGAGTGGTCACAACATAAAGGATTTGTTGAAGAAATGACACAAAAGAGGTCTAATTCTGAGTCATTATAGATTCAGGTGGTTGCTTAATGCAGGATGAAAATAATGCAGAAAGCTCCTGTAGGAGCTTTCTGCATTACTTTCATCCTGCATTAAGCAGCCACCTGCTCTTAAGGATACCCTAGTTTATGTATTAAGTAGTTGCTTTAGAGTGATGCTATTGTACAAACTTGAAGATAAGTGCTTTTTACTGGTACTTATGTTATAATTCCTTGCTTCTAGGAGAAGCGTTACAGGTTTTTGTGTTGAGATTTTATATCTCTATCACATTGTGTTGTAGACTGCCATTGTTTTTTTTGTTGATGAAAATATTGTAATCCACTTTTGCATAGTATCTCTTGCACTGGAAAACAGGGTAGACCTAGATCAGAGCCCCTTGATCAGAGTCAGCACTGTTTGAATCACAAATTATTTTCCAAAGATAACATCGACCAAAGAGTTCTTTCAGAAACTAAATTGTCAATACTAGCGTATAATGTAATAAGCTTGGAGGGAAACCAATTGTTTGGGAGGGACACCTGATTTTAGGAGTCGAAGACCAGTCCAAATATGATGGTGCTGAACTTTGAGAAAAATTCGTCTGAATGAAAAGTAGATCAATTCACTTAGAAGTACAAATTCACACTTTTTTAGCTCGCCTATTCGAAGACAAGGTCTACAATAGGCGAGCTTTACTGTCCTGCGACAGTCTAGTTTCTTGATACAGGCACCTTTTGATGTGTTTTCAAATGGAGTAGAACCAGATCAGATGACTCCTGTAGGAGCAGTCTGATCAGGGTCTGCTGTATTTGTTTATGGAATAATATAAATTGTAGATATAATTCTACATTTTCTACCATAGCCAAAAATTATTTTGTTTATATACTGTTATGAAAATTAAACTAATTCATATTCATAGTTATTATTTCTTACATGAATATTCATCAAGTAAAGGTTTAAAATGGGATGAAATGTTATACATGTACCATGCCATTGTCTTTCGTGTTGAAAATAGCTCATCTCAAAGGCTTTTTGCAAAATTTTGTATCATATCTATCAGACATAATGGTTTTCTGCCATTACTTTTCAAAAACATGATAAGAGGTTCAAACAGTTTTGATGTTATTGAGATATTGAGTTACTGAGAATCTCAGTGATCTAATCTTGTTTGTATAGGAGTTTACCCTTTCCTTCATATAAACACGTTTTCACACATTTGCAAACAGAGTAGACCCAGATCAGACATTTGTACCAGGCAGAGGGTTAACCAATTACTGGATAAACCTGCATTTTTATGCATTTTCAAACAAAGAAAATTCAGTTAAGACAGCTGTCTGATCAGGGTCTGATTTCTTTACTTAACCCTTTCCCTCATATAAACGCATTTTCATGCATATGCAAACAAAGTAGATCCAGATCAGAAGGCTCCAATAGGAGCCGTCTGATCAGGGTCTACTCTGTTGGCTGATGGAATTTGAAAGATCTGTTTCTTTACTTTCTATAATAGCTACAATGTTCCACCTTCCATATTTATTTATAATTATTTTGACCATGAATATTCAGTAGGCATTGTAATTGGAATAAACATAGAACAGGAAGGGGTTAAAGAAATTTCTCATAGAATGTACGTTGTACATTGTGGTTACAATATGTACAAAGCCTTTGATCTGTTTCTCGATTGAAACAATTTTGTTTTTGCCTATACATGTTGTACTTCTTTTGTGATATGAATTTTATTTAGCTCTTTGCACATGCATTTTTATAACTTATGCAAAAGTTGGATCTAGATGGGATGGGGAGTAACTCTGAATCTCATGCGGGTCCAAACTTTTTGACAGCCTGATTACATGAAATATATGTCAAATATGGATTTACCTATCACCAAGGTTGTCCGCTGTAGTCACGCACTTCATCAGCCGAGAACCGTCCATCACTAAGTGTTTCGACCCTTTAATCCCATAGTGGTGATCAGTCACTAATTGTCGGTGGTTGGCTTCCACCTCATTTCCTCCCTCTTCATCCACAACCAGCTAGATGCCCTTTCTTTAGTCCTCCTACAGCATGTTTCTTCTCTCCTCCAGTGATACCGGTACCCAGGGAGCCAAGCATTCTCCACAGTGATTGTACTGGGAATCCCCTTGCTCCTATTTCTACAGGGTAGAGCCAAATACACCATCCCCAGGCTCTACATTGCTCCCCTAGCTCTGCATACTTTGCTTTCTTCTGTTTGTATGCCTCTTCACATCCTGTAGGAGCTGTCTGATCAGAGTTTGCTCTGTTTGCTAATGGAATTTGATAGACCTGTTTAATTAGTTTCTAAAATGGCTACAATGTTCCACCTTACTTATTTCATTATACAGTAAAACCTCTCTATAACGGCCACTAAATTGTGTTAATTAGTTGGTATTTAGGGCAGGTGGCTGCTTAAAGCAAGGTGAAAGTAAAGTAAGGTTTTTTTTCACCTTGCTTTAAGCAACCACCTGCCTTTCAAACAAAATACTTGATGTAATTTAGTGGCCATTATAAAGAGGTTTTACTGTAACCATTTTGCCCATGAATATTGAGTAGGTATTGAAATTTGTAATAAATATAGAATAGGGAAAGGGTTAATATGGTTGTATGCATGAACCCCTTACCTCATGAATATTCATGTAAGACAATGAATATATGAATATTAATTAACTAAAATTTTGTATTGACATATAAACAAGAAATAATGCAGAAAATGAAGAAAAAGAAAGTGTGCTCAAGCGGTTTCGTCCCCTGTATGAAAATACATGCAAGTGCGATATATGTGACGTCATATTGGTGTGCAGTGACGTCATCGACTTTTACAACATAAACAAACTTTATTTAATCCTTTTATATATACAAATAGTTGAGACAAATGTGAGCAAATGTGTTAAATTTGATGTTTATGTTTAATTATGCCTTTTTCGTCCTTCTGTTTTCCTCCTATTGACTGAACCAAACTTGCATCCCAGTGGGGTCAGTACACATGCACTATACCTCACAAATACAGCATCGATGTGGAAAATATTATGCTAGTAGTAAGTGACTGTATTTGGTGACATTGCATGATAAATACATGTATATATGTGTGTACTGCTATATTAGCAATTTGAATTGTTTGTTAACCGGCTAAAGAATTGGCTTATTTCAATAAGAATAGTTAAAATTTGAAATTGTACAGATTTTTGCAATTTTTTTTCATATTAATATATTCTGTAGAATAAGAATTTAGATCCCATATTATTTTTAATATGATGATGGATTGTCTTATGTTAGGTGTTAATATTTAAATTATGTTAAACTCAATCATGGTCACAGGTGACCATTGTTACAGAAATAAAATAATATATAACGTATGAGTGAGATTTGTTTCTTATAATTGGAACCTTCTTCTATTTCAGATTCTGTAGCAGATTTTTTCCTTTTCCATTTCTTGACATATCTGTGATTACCTATACAGAAGGCTTGGGTCCAGATGAGACCCTGAGTAACTCAGCATCTTGTCAGGATTCAAATTACAATGTATTTGTTAACCCTTTCTCTCATATAAACATGTGTTTTGACACATTTGCAAACAGAGTAGACCCAGATCAGACGGCTCCTAGAGGAGCCGTCTGATCAGGGTCTGCTCTGTTTGCTTGTGGAATTTGATAGACCTGTTTCTTTAGTTTCTACAGTGGCTACAATATTCCACCTTGCATTTTTCTTTATAACTTTTTTGTTAATGAATATTCAGTAGGTATTGAAATTTGGCCTAATTGCAGAACAGGGAAAGGGTTAATATGGTGTTTTCAAAACAACAAAACCTATAGCAGACATGAAGTTTTGCAGATGACAGTACATGACGGTTAACCCTTTAGTCCATCTCCCATTACTGAGAGTTTACTCCATGAATATTCACATACAAAATAATGACTATGTATATTAATTAGATGGATTTTTATAATGGCAGATGAGCACATTTGTTTCTTCCAAGAGACTTTTGTCACTCCTAAGAGACATATGTCTCTTTCTTGAGACATGTGTCCCTTCCAAGAGACATTTGTCTCTTCCAAGAGACATGTTTTCCTTCCAAGAGATATTTCTCTTCCTAGCAACATTTGTCCCTTCCAAGAGACATTTGTCCTTTCCAAGAAGCAGTTGTCACTTCCAAGAGATCCAAGAGACATTTGTCTCTGTAGGCATGTGTCCCTTCCAAGTGACATTTGTCACTTTCACGAGACATTTGTTTCTTCCAACAGACATTTGTCTCTTTATAGCGACATTTGTCACGTCCACGAGACATTTGTTCCTTCCAAGATTCATTTCTTTCTTTCAGGAGACATTTTCCTTCCAAAGGACATTTGTCTCTTCCTAGGGACATCTGGCACTTCTGAGAGACATTTGGTCTTTGTAAGAGACATTATTCCTTTCCAAGAGACCTTTGTTCCTTCCAAGAGACATTTGTCCCTTCCAAGAGATATTTGTCTCTTCCTAGAGACATCTGGTACTTCTGAGAGACATGTTTCCCTTCCAAGAGACATTTGTGTCTTCCTAGAAACATCTGGCACTTCTGAGAGACATTTGTCCCTTCCAAGAGACATTTGTTCCTTCCAGAAGATATTTGTCCCTTCTGAGAGACATTTCTTCCAAGAGACATGTGTCCCTTCCAAGAGACAATTGTCCCCTTCTAGAGACATTTGTACCTTTCTAGGGACACTTGTCTCTTTCAAGAGACAATATATCACAATGGTTTCAAGAAGTGGTTATTACAGAGGTGTAGAAAGGTTTATTTATGGAGGAAAGGGTTAAGCTAATTAATAGTATACATACAATATATATTATTTGAATATTCATAGAGTAAAAGGTTAAATCTGAATAGTACTTCTAGCTTTCTTGCTTGATATCTAGCATTAACCCTTTACTCCAAAAATACACCTTTCTATGCCTTTGCAAACAGAGTTGACCCAGATCAGACGGCTCCTACTGATCAGGGTCTGCTCTGTTTGCTTATGATATAATATACGGGTAGATAGGAATCTACAGTTTCTTCCATGGCCAAAATTTCTGTGTCCATGAGCTATTATAACATTGAATCTAAATAATATGCATGACATCATTATTTCTTACGTGAATATTCATAGAGGAAAGGGTTAAAAAATCATGTGAGATTGATTAGTTGATTAATCCTTACTCGGCAGAAAATAATGTCTGCTCTAATATGGCCCAAGTACAATGTTGACTATGCTTCCAATTTGATCAAGCTTTTGAGAAACTATTGACCAAGTGTCAAACAGCTTGGGTACTGATGAGATGTTGAGTTACTTGGCACCTCATGTGGATCCACGCTGTTTGCCAATGTGAATCTGATCACAATTAGTGGGATATGGATTAATGTCTGTACAGTAACACCTCTCTATACCGGAATTCTAGTAAAAAGAATTTAGATACTTTTAGGCAGGTGACTGCTTAATGCAGGGTGAAAGTCATGCAGAAAGCTCCTAGAGAAGCTTTCTGCATGACTTTCACCCTGCATTTAAGCTGCTACCTATCTCCAAGACCGATATTATATTAAATTAAACGTCCGGTTTAGAGGGGTTTGCTGTATTAACCATAAAAGTCTGAAATGGGCCATTGGGTAACAGATGAACACTAGTTGAATTCCCTGGTAAGCAGATGTACACTGTGGACCCACACCTTGTCACATTATCCTGACACTAGGCCAAGTAGTCCTAGCGATGCTCTCGCTGAGCACAAAAGGAAGGGGTCGCTTATACCATTTTAAACCTCCACCTCATACATACGCTTTTAAATGCCTTTGCCAACAGAATAGACTCAGATCAGAGGGTGCATTGGGTTACAGATTAACCCTCTGAATTCCCTGGTAAGCACTTGTACACCGTGAGATTCTGACACACACCCAGTCACATTATCCTGACACTAAGTCAAGCAGTCATAGCACTACTGTCATATGCTGAGCACAAAGGGAAGGGTCTGTTAATACCATTTTATCTCTTTACTCGCTACGTAGTTCCGCCTTTTAATGCTTTGCAAACAGATTAGACCCATCAGAGAGCTGTGGGGGCCGTCGGATCTGGGTCTCTCTGTTTGCTTGATTAAAAACCTATGTTTAACCTTTTACTTCATAGATATGCTTTTTGTGTCATCTGCCAAGAGGCAGTGTGTCACTTAGGAATCACTCTTCTGTTGTCTGTCTGTCTGTCCATTTGTCTGTCTGTCTGTCGGTCTGTCACATTTTTTTTTTTTATTGTAACACTTCTCTCAGCAGGAGACACATGTTTTCCTTCGAACTCTCTTGTTTAACACATTTGCAAACAGAGTAGAGCCAGATCAGATGGTTCCTGTAGGAGCATTAATTCTGATCATAATCTTCTCTGCTTATGAAATAATATACATGTACACTGTACAGTAAAACCTCTCTAAACTGGAATTCTGGTACAGAAGAATTTAGATATTTTTATGCAGGTGGCTGCTTAATGAAGGGTGAAAGTCATTCAGAAAGCTCCTAGAGGAGCTTTCTGAATGACATTCACCCTGCATTAACCTGCCACCTGTCTCCAAGACCAATATTTATACTAAATTTTATGTCCGGTTTAGAGAGGTTTTACTGTATATCAATTCTACAATTTTTACCATGGCCTAGGGTATCTGTGTTCATAAGACATTGTAAACAAATCTTATAATTGATATTCATGATGTCATGATTTCTTACATGAATATTCATTAGTTAAAGGGTTAAAGAATTTGGTATGACACTAAAGCTACAGATAAAGGTGCATATCCAATACTAAAACTCATTTCTCCATCAAACCCTATACTGTGACCACTCTTTAGAATCGTCTCAATCGCACAACACTATGTACTGGTCAGTATGGACTTTGTTTTGGTCCGTATGGACTATGTACTGGGCAGTATGGACTATGTACTGGGCAGAATGGACTACATTGTATTTACTAGAAAGTATGGACTATATACTGGTCAGTATGGACTATGCACTGGTCAGTATGGACTATGTACTGATCAATATTGACTATAATTTATACTGATCAATATGAACTATACATACTGATCAATATGGACTATACACTGGTCAGAAGGGACTATATACTAATCAATATGGACTATATACTGATCAGTATGGACTATGTATGTACAAAATTTCAAACAATCGGAAGTAAGTGAAAAATATAACAAGTCACATAAACACCTTTCCATGCCCTAATTTGCAAACGAAGTAGATCCATAATGTTCTGCAGAAATCTGCTCTATGAATTAATTTTGTCCTGCATGAAACACATACCCCTATGTTTACGCATTATGTGGTAGCTATAGACAGGTTCTACTGTATACAGAGGCATATACAGCTAGCGATATGCACAAGTTGTAAGTTTATGCACAAGCGAAGCATCCGTCTGAAAGGTGACAATGTTATTATGACCAACATGGGAAAAATCCAAGACTAAGGGGGACAGTCTTTGACAAACGTTGTCTTGTCATTCTGCCATTCACTCAAATTGACACTTTTTGACGCCTCCGTAAAAGTCGCCTTTTGAAACCAGTGTGCCCTATCATAATGGTTTCAAAACTACACAATTCTTAAATTTCAAGGTGGGGTGCCCCCCCTCCCCTGGTCAGACGGATACTACATGAGCTGTCTGATCTAGGTCTACTATGTTTGCAAGGGCGTGGAAAAGTGTTTCAATCAGGTAAAGGGTTAAACCAGAGGCAAAAAAAATATAGCCCGGTCTGCTACACCAAAAACTTTGGAAATAATGTAGAGCTAGAGCATATACTGTATTGAAAATATGGCATCTTATCAGGATCTGCACTGTTTACCACCCCCAGGAGCATATTTTTTTATTTTGCCCACTAGTTTTACAAACAGTGTAGAACCTGATCAGATGCCACATCCTCAATACAGCAGTTGACCAGACGTACTTGACACTTTTTGCGAAGCATAAAAGTTGGGTTTCCTATAGCAAAATTGTAATACATAAATCAATTTAGGAGTAAAAGCAAACAGAACATAAAAATTAATTCATTAAATTTGCAAGAAGGAAAGATTAAATCAAATTGTTCAGCTCAAATAGTTTAATTATTTATTTATCATTCATGTTTCGTTATCACCGAACCTACATCTATATAGCCACATGTTCACAGGGATCAAGTGATAAGGACAGTATTAGGACCAGCTTAGTGATTTATTTTCTTGCAAGCGCATGGTTTACATAAAACATTAAAGTTAAATATGGTTAAACTCGAAAATCTGACCTCAGTAAATTTGAATGTAATTTTTTAATACATATCTACATGTATTGCATTGATCCTGATAAAAACGAGGATTGACTTAAGGATCAAGTATAAATAGGAAACATATCTGTTTATGGGGGAAAATCTGAAGTATAAACAAAGTAATTTATGCAAAATGTTTTTCCTTATGGCATTCTAAAAAATTAATGAGACCCGTGATGTGCCCGCAAAATATGCCGGTGTTCGTGTTTTATCCTTTTCCATGTACTTGGAAATCCCACTATGCCTAATTCAAAATGTCATCCTCTACATAATCAGACCGAAAGTGCGTTCTGATTTTTAATATTTGCAAAACATTTTCTGAACTTGTGACATTAAGTTGATGTAAATTAGCTTCATGAGGGAAGTCACTGACAACAAGTGTTGACCAAGTTCACGATGGCTTTGGCGTCCGTGTTACCATCGTCACGAAGCGAGTTGGATTTGTTCCTGAAAGGGGACGAACTTGGACGGAAATACCATGAACTCTTCGAAACTGTAGAAGAAAGTGCAACTGCAAAGTAAGAGTATATTTTAACTCGACTCCCTGTTTCTTTTTCTTGCTTGAACAGTTCTAATCTATATTAGAGTCCTAGGCATCTATGCCTTTCTAAACATTCCTATTTGGCAGTGTTTGGCGGAGTAGGAACTTGTTGGTTAGAAACAGAAATAGCTCAACGTTTTGATTCAGCTGTTTCCTCCATTTACTTATTGACTATTCATATAAGGGAATTGAATAATTACATGGCATATGATCACAGGAAGTTTTGGCTATGACAGAAGCGACAGTTTTAGTTATATTTTAATTTGTTCCATAAGCAAACAGAACAGGCCCTATTTACATGGTTCCTGCAGAAACTGTCTGATCTGGGTTTGCTCTTTCTGTATAGGTGTGAAATGGTGTATCTATAGAGTTACGGAATAAAGGCTGATTTACACTTTTTTGGCACAGTATACATATTCTTACCTTCACCCTGTTTTTCTGCAGTCAAATTAGCCTAACTTTGTGACAGAAAAGTCAGCACAAAATAGTCATAGGTGACCACTGCAGTGGTTGAAAAACACTAATGACTTATGCCTAGTTTACATTTGCCTTGCGATGAGTTTACAGTGCACATAGACTTGTCATAAGGGCATTTCCATACGATCTCTGGACAGAGGCAGGCAGTAGACGTATGATTTTCGTACGGATTCCCAGGCGTCTCAGCCCTTCCGATTTGTCATAAAAAAGTTATATATATTTTCAAAAATCGCAAGCTCGCAGCCAGTAAACACGTAGTTACAGCCATCTTACGACCTCCGTATGGACATTGTATGGAGGCCGCACAGGGATTGTGCGGAAAACGACTGATATTGGGTGGACATGTAGCAAAAGAAATCATATGGTCATCGCATGATCACGGCCGGGCTGCCGCTTGGTGTTCATGCAATACCCATGAAATCGCACGGTCATCCTGCGGCAGCCTCACAGCTACTGCGCAATGACCGTGCAACGATTTTGAGATTTCTAATGGCCCATATTTATCTGACATTTCCCATATTAATAGTTTGTCTAGCTATAGAAGATGGAACAACCCCACTGGTCTTCATATGGAACCCGCACAGGCTCCGTACGGGTTCCACATGGGATCAGTACAATTGCCTTATCCAAGCGGAGACAAGGTGGTAACTGCATGGAGATCACATGATCTCCGTACGGTCATCGCTCAGTAATCTTACGGATAAGCCCCAATCAGTATACACAAATAATCGTACGATGATCTTGGACAATGTAAACCAAAATATCGCAGCCCTTAGACTTCTTCAATAAAAAAATATCGTAGGAAAATCGCAGACAAAGAAATCGTACAGCCTCTGTGGCAAATGTAAACTAGGCATTAGTGATGGGAATTGGATAAAAATTTACTATTGATTATCATTTAATACTTTAAATTGATCTAGACTACTGTAACCGGATTTATCTGTATACAGAGGTTTCATGGAAAACACTGCATTCAGCTGGTTCTTTTTTAACTCAGGTTCTATTATCTCTTCAGGGTTCTGGCAAGGATTGAAAATGTTTTAGACATGTGTCCCATTGACAGTTAGAAAGTAGGGACATTTTCAAAATCTGTGAGACACATAAAAGTGTGAAAATATTTTTTTACGCATTATTCATTGAGAAAATGCCATGTTTATGAATCTGTGGATCTATAACTGATTTCCTTAACATGTAAATATTTGCTCTTATCATATTCAGTTTGATTTTTATCTCAATCTGATCTGTCTACTTTGGACTATTCTGGTAAGAACTGACCTTTTTTGAGGCATTTGTCCCAATGACAGTGAAAAAATGGGGACATTTCTTATTTTGAGGGGAAAATGTCCCAATTTCTCACCCTCGCAAGAACCCTGTCTCAAGTCTTGAACAACTTGTGTGGAAAATAAAATGAATACCAGAGAACGTTTCAGGCTTATATTCTTGTTATTTAAATTCTTTATAGCTCTAAAGTTATTACCCAAACTGTTTCAAATTCTAATCTAATTTAGCAGACTAGGACATAGAGAGTGAAAGAGAAAGTGACAGAGTGATAGTAGAATTGTAGGAAAGATGGCCAGTTGGAGACAGAGAGAGGTAAAATGTACTTTGGTTCTCTACCAGACTGAGCAAAGATAGGCTGAGAGCAGCTCCTTTTACACTTTTCGTCGGCAAAGTTGCACGATGAAAGCATGCAATCATATACTAGTCTTGTCAGCAGACTGTATTAACAAATACATACACGATCAGTTTACCTATAGCTCTAGAAATAATCATGTAATACAAATACACAATACACACAAGGGTAGTAGTTGTAAACCATGTATACAAAGCTATTGCTAATTGTTTACTGTATTACAAGTAAAATAAATAAAAGGACACTGTGTATATTCTCATTTCTGTCACAAGGGGAATAGCAGGGTTCCCACGGACAGGGAAAAGTCAGGGAAAAAATTTTTTTTTTCAAAGTCAGGGAAAAGTCAGGGAATTTTTTAATTGGTCAGGGAAAATTGAAATTTGGCAAAAGTCAGGGAAAAGTCAGGGAAATTTGGAACCAAAGGATGAGGGCTGAGGAAATATGTCAAAAAGGAGAAAGAATGAAAATAAAAGGCTAAGGCAGTTTCTTCAATTTTGACTAAACCAAGCATCTTTATACATCTTTGATTAGCTTTGTATATTTCACATCCAAATTTTATGGTATATCTATCATGAAGTCTGTTAAAACAAAATCATTGGAGAGTTCTGGCACCTCTGCAAGACTCCAGCATCCGTTTTGACAGCAGTGCTAGAATAGGGCAGCAATGCTAGATATTGAACATTCTACTGTAGTGTCTTCACTTGTTAGGACATGCTGGGCAGCTGCTAGATATTGGACATTCTACTGTACTGTCTTCACATGTTAAGACAGGCTGGGCAGCAGTGCTAGATATTGGACATTCTACTGTACTGTCTTCACTTGTAAGGGCAGCAATATTTGGTCTGCTATTATGAAAACAGTGAAAATGCAGACCCTTTTCTGGCATCTACAGAGACCCGTTAAAAGGACCTATTTTTCCCAATTTGGGAAAAACATCCCAAGTGATGCAAAATTTTGATTGAATTGCAAAACAAGAGGGCCTGAAAGGCCCTGATATCGCTCACCAGAAAATCAGAGGAGAAGATTTTCAAAGTTTTCACTATGTGTTTCTATAGAAAACCAGCCGTCCCTGGGGCGGGGCCAATTTTGACCCCATTTTAATAGCATGCTATATCAGTGTCCTACACACTGTATGTACTATTTTAAAATTCAGCTTACACAGAAAAACTGAAAGATTGACCCTTTCCACCATAGATACACATTTTATCACCTTAGAAAAATATCATAAATCTGAGTTTTTGCTTTAGTTTACTGCCAAAATATTTCTTAACTTTGCTTAAACATAAAGTTTTACTTAATTATATATTCATAGTAGACGGAGTCTCTAATAAAAATTCATGGAGGAAAGGGTTGAGAGAGGTAGAAAAGATTCAAGAGACTTTATACTTAGGGTGCATATTAGGACATGTTTGGCATCATGCATGTTACATTCAATATTGAGCAATTAAAAATGAAAAAGTCAAAAACATTTTTTTTTTAAAATGATCAAAAAACGACTGCTATATAGTTGTCATAAAGAGAGAGGTGGTAAGGATTGGCTGATGGGGAGGACGGAGGCCAACATTTATTGATCATGCTCATTGATGACCAATTAAACTTCTGTTAACATGGGGTCAGGGAAAATTGAAATTCGGTCAGGGAAAAGTCAGTGAAAAGTCAGGGAATTTTATTTTTTCTGTTTTGTGGGAACCCTGAATAGTGTAACAGGCCAGGTACAGGTACCAGGTGAAAAACAGTAAGCGGTCTGGATAGCTCAGTTGATAGGGCATGAGACTCTTAATCTTGAGGTCGTGGGTTTACACCCCACGTTGGGGACCAAATGTAATATGGTGATAAAGTTGTGACTTGATTGGGGCTTGAACCCAGGGCGTTTGGCTTACCATGCCAACACTCTACCAACTGAGCTATCAAACCTTGCAGTCTAAAGCCTATCAACTGTTTCACCACAATCTGTACTCAGCTACACACACCCCCTCTACACAAGAATTCGTCCGGAATTCTTACTCGAAGAACGCTCCACAAGTTTCTTATTATTACAATTTGTTCATATAAATCACCTGCAGGTTATTTATGTTGGGCGCCAAATGTAACATTGTGAAAAAGTTGTGACTTGACTTGGGCTTGAACCCAGGGCCTTTTGCTTACCATGCCAACACTCAACTGACTGAGCTGTCAAGCCACAAAGTCTAGAGCCTATCTACTGTTTCACCAAAGTCTTTACCTGGCTACACAACTGTTACAGGACTGGTGAAAAACATGCAGCCAGATTGGGGCTTGAACCCGGGACCCCTCACTTACAGGGCGAGTGCTCTCCTGACTGAGCTATCCGGACCACTTACTGTTCTTCATGCAGCACCTGTACCCGGCCTGTTACACTACTATTAACTAACTATTAGTTTTTAACAGTGATATTTTACATGGATATTGTGTGTTTAATTGTCATTAATACATGTATATATATACTCATTGTCTTTTTACATTTTTCATACTTAATATACTATCTGCTATTTAAAGCAACATAGTTATTAATAAATTTACATTCAAATATTTGTTTAATTCCTCGTAGAAATTGTATGCTTAAAATGTCTCATAAATGTGTATTTTGTTAGTTATTGTTATCAGTCATTGCTGAATAAATGTTTTGATTATCAAAACTTTGAATTATTGTGACAATTATTGTTGTAAGATTCAAGAGAACGTAAGTTTTGATTTAAACTTTAATTTCCAAAAATAAAACCTTGAATTTTAATGAAATCAATAATACTGTGATACTGATCAGACACCTGCTGCAAACTAGCACACTTAAAAATGAACAATCCAAAAACAATTTCTTACTAATTATGATCTACTCTATACTTTGTATTATGCACAAACTTAGATAATAGAGATCCTATGCTACAAAAAAAATCTGATAAATCTAACTTCTGCCACAAAATTTTATTCAAACAAAAACATTTAACAATCACACAAAAACCATTGATAGAGCGAATTTCACTATCAATGGTCGCTGACATAAGCATTAAGCACTTTCGTTTATAACTGATAATTGAGCCAACACTTCAAGGGAATGACTTGTGACATAAGTCACATTAAACAAGAGAATGTCTTATTGAATTTCCGATAATTTATGTCATGATACAATCTCACCTAAACAATTTTACCGCAGTACTTTATTTGTGTGCATATCTATTTAATTAAGAAGATGCCTATACTGATACAAAGTCAAGCATCTGTATACACAGGCACTAATGTTTTGATTGACTTTGGGTTTCATTCTGACTGGGGATATGATAAAAGCACACAATTAACCCTTTACTCCATAAATACGCCTTTCTACGTCTCTGTAAAAGTCATTAAATGAAACCATTGTGATAAATAGAGCATTTGCTCCTATAGGAGCAAATGCTTTATTTATCACAATGGTTTCAGAACTACAAAATTCTAAAATTTTCCTTTTCTCTAGTTAATGCTCCTTTTCGGTAGATTTATTCAAAGAGATTGGTTCTAAAAATAGACTATGAGGTAATGTGTTAAGATATTCACAACATCCTTTTATTCATGGAGTAAAGGTTAACCACACCCCTACTCTAGAGCATCTAACACTCTCTCTTCACCTTCATTGTCAGCAGTTTACTGTGATCCCATATGTGAGTGCTACTAAAATGTATTGCTGAAAAGCTAGTGTTTGTTCATACCTTGTTTTGAAGTGTTTGCATTCAGACAGTCATTTCCATTCTGATTATTCACTGATTATTCATATCATTGTTATAAGAATGAAGTCATGATGCAACTAAATAAGAGTTAGGTCAAATAAGAGCAGAATGTAATTCAGTTTAAGCCCTCAAATTGTCAAAGAACAATTCTGCACAGATAAGAATGCAAATTGTGAAGGCAACTCTCTTAATTAACTTACCAATGATAGTAACTAAATGCCTTCATAACTCTACAGTCTCATAAGAAAATGTAAAAATCAAGGTTCTTTTGCACCAGCAAACTAATAATCTGACCTTGGCTTTTGTCAGTTTGGTATTTAGCAAATGAGAATTGTAGTGTAGAAGCTAAAAGATGAGAATTACCATATTCAGTCTGATCAGTCATTTCATGGGTGGATGTCATCACACATATCAGAATGGCAGATTTCATGTTGCATAAAGGTTAAAACTTTCAATGTTTTATGAGTTCTGCTATAGCTAACCACAAGTCATTGCAAACATTGTAGATCCAGATCAACTGTTGTGTTAAAATGTTGAATCTGATCACTGTGATCAGGGTCTACACTATAATGCTTTTTGTCAGCACTTCATTGTGCCTGAAAAACAGTGTAGAGTCTGGGGTAGATGTCGCATTTTCAGTGCCGCTGCTGATCTGAGTCTACATTGTTTGCAATGTTGTGTGCATGGAAATCAGATAATTAGAATCATATCTTAGAAACGACGGTCACAAGATGTGGTTTGGTGGGGGAAAAATGGGAAATACATGTACATTCTTTAAAATGCGATAACATGTTGTATTAACCCTTTCCTCCATAAATACGCCTTTCTACGCCTCTGTAAAAGTCTCTTTTTAAAACCATTGTGATAAATAGAGCATTTGCTCCTAAGGAGCAAATGCTCTATTTATCACAATGGTTTCAGAACTACAAAATTCTTAAAAAAAATCCTTTTCTCTAGTTAATGCTCCTTTTTTTAGTCGATTTATTCAAAGAGATTGGATCTAAAAATAGCCTATGAGGAGTTAAATACATACGGTATATGAAAATGTCTCATTAGTTTTGGTGGAGTTTGAGACATAGCCTCATTGATAAAATTCTTTCATCATCATTGAGTGGCAAAACCATGACTACCTTTATGTCCTATTGCATAGATGGATGCTTTTTCAAATGGACAACATGTCCATTTAACCCTTTACTCCATAGGTTAACCCTTTCCTTCATACATAAGCTTTTTCATGCATTTACATACAGAATAGACCCAGATCAGGGTCTGTTCTATTTGCTACATTGTAATTGAATTTGATAGATCTGTTCCTATACTTTCTAAAATGGCTACAATGTTCCACCTTCCATATTTCGTTATAACTAGAACAGGGAAAGGGTTAAAGGGATGTTTGTTGTAAGCATTTATATTACCCGTGTTGAAAATAAAAAAAATCATTGACTGGTTTCTATTTGTAACCCTTCTCTTCATATAAATGCCTCTTCATGCTTTTTACAAAGATATGAATTTTAGGGAGTACTAGCAGGTAAAAAGTTATCTGTTTACAAAGATGTGAAAAGGAGTCACTATCGGGTAAAAAGTTATCATAAGACTTTATAATGATATGCATATCAGTGTTTTACTACATGTACCGTATTTAATTTGTCTCTTGGCCAAACGTTGGAGGGCAGAAAAATCAAAGTTGTCTATTTGGGCAGCCACTACATGTATGAATAAGTTTGAAACAAATTGGAAATTGCAAACAGTGTATGTAGATCCTGATCAGAGGACTCCTCATAGCTCTGGTAGTCATATGATCTGGATCTACACTGATTGTAAATGTCAGTTTCCTGCATGCAAAGGGTTAATCCTTTACCTCATTGATTCCTTTTAATGCCTTTGTAAACTGAGTAGACCCAGATCAGTCTCGTAAGGAGCTGTCTGATCAGTCTATTCTTTTTGCTAATGGATTTATATAGATATGATTTTAGTTTGATCAGTCTATTCTTTTTATGCCCTCCAGATCAGATCTGTTTGTCAGTTTGTCTGTTTGTTTGTCAGCAACTTTAACAATGGTCATAACTTTTGAGCCAGTACAGATAGAGACTTGATAATTGGCATGCATATGTATCTCATAAAGCCGCACATTTTTAGGGGTGACATGTCATGGTCAAGGTCATCCTTCAAGGTCGGAGGTAAAATATAAATATACCCTAGGTCAAATCACTGACTTTGACATTGGCCATAACTTTTGAATCGGTAGAGATAGAGACTTGATATTTGCACATTTTGAGGGGTGACATGTCATGGTCAAGGTCATCCTTCAGGGTCAAAGGTCAAATTGGCTTTGGACATAGTGTTTCAGAAACATATCTTGTTGCTAATGGATTTTTATCTAACAGTTGTTCATTTCAATTTACTTTGTCACTGAATTTGAATCGAGATTTGTTTTCATTTCTTACCGGATTGAGATTAAATTTGTGTCATCGTTTTTCAAGAACTCTGTGTCCGAATATCCCTTGAATCCATCTTTAAATAAAGATTTTGTGCATAAAAACGATGTTTTCCCATTGTAAACATGTTCATTTCAAATTACAAATGGCGGATGATTGACGTCGAGTGGAATATTCGATTTTAACTAAGGGTAATTATAGCTCTTAAAAGTTGACGTCATGCACGAAATTACGTCATTTATTTCATATCAGTATGCAATTCACCCCTGTTGAAAAATGATATGCTCCACTAGCCATACATACAGCGGCCATTTGCAAAGAAACAGCTGATCGAATTAGCATGTAGAAAATGCATTTTCGGCATTTTCTTCTTTGTTACTACATGGTATTGAGGGACATTTAGCATGGGAGTTCCTGAAAAACGAGTCAATAAAATGAAATAGATTTAAGGTCAGTCTGACTCGAAATGAAAAAAATCTCCATTCAAATTCAGTGACAAATTAAATTGAAATGGACAGTAGATATGATTTTAGTTTCTGCCATCAAACATAAATTGGCTCATATTGCTGAAAGGCATACAAACTCAGAATATGTTGGCTGTGGGAGAACTATAGAATCAGATCAATATAAGTTCATAAGCAAACAGCAGATCCTGATCCTGAAAGAGCCATCTGATCTGTGTCTGCCCTATTTGCAAAGTTGTTTAACCCTTTCCTCCATAGGCTATTTTAGACCCAACCTCTTTGAATGAATCTACCCAAAAGGAGCATTCACAAGAGAAAAGTAAAATTTTAGAATTTTGTAGTTTGAAACCATTGATAAATAGAGCATTTTCTCCTATAGGAGCAAATGCTCTATTTATCACAATGGTTTTAAGAAGTGGTTATTACAGAGGTGTAGAAAGGCGTATTTATGAAGGAAAGGGTTAAAAGCATCTCTATCAGGTAAAGAGTTAAAACATGCATTTTGTATGATGTAAATGCAAGCATATTGCTGCACAGGTTACAGAGCTCAGAGCTACAGGTAACAGTGCATACTCAAATACTAAAATCATAATTTCTCCACCAAAACCTATGTTGTGACCACTCTTTAGAATCGTCTCTTCAAGACAATTCTAAAGAGTGGTCACAACATAGGTTTTGGTGGAGAAATAAAGAAGTTATACTTGAAAATATTTCAATTTATGCATCTTATCTGGAGCTCTGAGAGCTGTACATAAGAGGAATACTGATCTATCTAAATCTCTTATTATACGTCACACAATAAAGTTGCCCCGGGTATATTGTTTTTGAACAGTCCATCTGTCAGTCAGTCTGTGTATCCTAATACATTATTGCTCATCTAGTACTTTCATTTCTTGACCAGTTTTTCTCAAATTTGCTTTAAGAATTGACATGAATAAAAGCTTGGATGAGTTCGATTTTCAGAGGATTCTGTAATGAGGAACCTTACAATGTGGTGGCATGGGGTATGTGAGCTTGCTCACTAAAGTTCTTTAACACATTGTCCCCTAGTGACGCATTTTTGCGCCTCTATAAAATTCACATTTTGAAACCATTGTGATAAATAGAGCATTTGCTCCATAGGAGCAAATGCTCTTTTCACCACAATGGTTTCAAGACTGCACAATTCTAAAACTCTCCTTTTCTATAGTTAATGCTCCTTTTCTAAAAATAGCCTAGGAGAGCATGAGTTTATTTCTCAAGTAAACCTTGTCATAGTGGTACTCATTAGGATGAGGAGGACCCTCAAGATAAGGTTTGATTGAAAAATGTTATACAATGTATATTTTAATGTCTAGATTTCCAAAATACTCCTTATAATCTACAGCTTTAGCAGAGGACCTGGCAACCAAAACAATCATAAGTGATGGAGTGATTTGCTGAAATGTACATGTAGTGTTGTAGAGTTCAGTGGTACCATATCAGTGATTCAGCCATATAGATCTGCAGACATGTATAGCTAGACTATCGGTATTTTTACAGTAAAACTTCTCTGAAATTACTACTCAATAAAAAAAGTCTTATTGTCATTTTGAAGACAGTTGGTAGCTTAGTGCAGGAAAAAAATGCTGAAATGAGCTCTCTGCATTACATTTGTCCTGTATCTATCAGCTTCCTGCCTTTTATGACAGTTGACTCGATGTGTACCGGTATTTAGATGCGATTGCTTAAATGAGGGTTTGCTGTATTTTTATGAATCATATTCAAAGTGCTGATCATAGAGAATTTCATGTATTTTCACAAGTATCTACAGTGACTGATGCTTTTGGAGATATTCCAGGTTGTTTTGTCATATAAATAGTGAAGACTCACAGCTGCTTTACATACAGTTTATATATATACAGTAAAATCTGTCTACAGCGACCACCCAAAATAACAATAGTTCTGGGATTTTTAACCCTTTCCTCCATCAATATGCCTTTCTACGCCTCTGTAAATATCACCTGTTGAAACCATTGTTTCATCCTTTAGGAGTAAATGCTCTATTTATCACAATAGTTTTAAATTACAAAATTCTAAGATTTTCCTTTTCTCTAGTTAATGCTCCTTTTAGGTAGATTTATTCAAAGTGGTTGGATCTAAAAATAGCCTATGAGGGAATAGGTTAAGACAGGTGGTAGCTAATAATGCAAGACAAGTTTTGCAGAAAGGTCCTCTAGGAGCTTTCTGCGTTACTTTTGTCTTGCATTAACCCTTTCCCACTTGTAAATGCCTTTTAATGCCTTTTAGTACACTCAGATCAGACGGCTCCTATAGAAGCTGTCTGATCAAGGTCAACTCTGTTTGTTTATGAAGCTAAAATAGATCTGACTCTACAGTTTTTACTGATACCAAAAACTACATAATCACATAATGTCATTAAAATGCAGCATATAAAAAGATAAATATTCATGATGCCATTATTTCTTACATGAATATTCAACAGTGAAAGGATTAACCCTTCCCTGTTGAATATTCTTATAAAAAATAATGATGTCATGAATATTTATTAGCTGAATTCTTATAATGGTATTTGTGCATAAATTTATTAAGTCGTAGTTATAGAATCAGATCTATATAATTATATAAGCCTGTATGAGCCATCTGATCTGGGTCTACTCTGTTTGCAAAGGAGTGAAAAAGAGCTTATATGTAGGAAAGAGTTAAAGGGTTAAATATGGTCATTGTTGAATATATAAACAATCTCAAGTAATAGGTAGTAATAGACTAATAGAGGGGTCTGATGCAGGATGGCATAAGCAATTTGTGAAGGAACTTTGTGTCTACTAGGAATTTTCAGTGTCGGTCTCTATAGAAAATCAATAGTCTTGCTGAGTACTGTTAGATAACTTGTCTGGCTGTGTTCTGTAGGAGTGAGTCATCGCTTAATCCTTGTTCTGCTATAAACATTGACGTCTGCACAAACACGGATCTGGAGCAATTTTTAGCTACTTCCGTTGTAACCCTTATTCCATGAATATTCATGTAAGAAACAATAATATCATGAATATGAATTTGATTATTTTTTGTAATGGTACATGGACACTGAACATTTTGGCCATATCTCTATTATTTCATAAGCAAACAGAATAGACCTTGATGAGATGGCTCCTACAGGAGCCGTCTGATATTGGTCTTCTGTTTGCAAAGACGTTGACAGGCTTATTTCAGGAGTAAAGGGTTAACCCTTTCCTTCATATAAACACATTTTCACACATCTACAAATAGTGTAGACCCAGATCAGACGGCTCCTATAGGAGCCGTTTGATCAGTGTCTGCCCTGTTTGCTTATGAAATTTGATAGATCTGTTTCTTTAGTTTCTAAAATGGCCACATTGTTCCACCTTCCATATTTTATGATTACCATTTTGTCAATCAATATTCAGTAGGTATTGAAATAAACACAAAGCAGGGAAATGGTTAATTAAGCTTTTGAGAATTAACTGGTCAAGAGACAGTTTGGATCCTGATGAGATGCCAATTAACTGGATCCAAACTGTTTGCAAATGTAGGTCAAGCCATGATTAATATGGTAAGGATTCACCCTTTCATCACCAGTGTCATTGCGTGCTGAAAAAATACTTTACTTAAATACATTTTCAAGCAAGACTCCACCCATTATGAATATTGAATATTTTATTTACGCTATGAATGTTCATGTAAGAAAAAATGACATAATGAATATTAATTAATCCTCTGCGAAGCAGAAGGAGGGGGGTTCATTTGAATGGCCTTTGTCCATCTGTCTGTTCATCTGTCCGTAACAATTTCGTGTCTGCTCCATATCCTATACCACTGGAGGATTTTCATGAAACTTATCTCAAATGTTAACCGAGTTGAGACAATGTGCTGAACACATGTGGCAGTCATCTTGGCTCAAGGTCAAGGTTACATTTGAAGGTCAAGTGTTTTAACCTTTAATTTCCATTACATTTTCGTGGCCGCTCAATATTTTCAAAACCCTTTGAATGATGCTCCTAAAACTTGAGTCAAATCTTAGCTAAATTGAGCTGATGAGCAGAACACATATGACAGTCATGTCAGCTCAAGGTCACATTTGAAGGTCAAGTGTAATTTCATGTCCGCTCCATATCTCCTATACGCCTTAAAGGATTTTCATGCGACTTGCCTCAAATGTGAACCAATTTAAGATGATGTGCAGAACACATGTGGCAGTCATATTGGCTTAAGGTCAAGGTCACATTTGAAGGTCAATGTTTTTAACGTTCAATATCCATTACATTTTCGTGTCCACTCCATATCTTCTAAACCCTTTGAAGGATGTTCATAAAACTTGAGTCAGATCATACTCCATATCTCCTATACCCCCTGTAAGGAATTTTATGAAACTTGCCTCAAATGTTAACCAAGTTGAGACGATGTGCAGAACACATGTGGCAGTCATGTCGGCTCAAGGTAAAGGTCGCTCAGTGGAATCCAATGAAACATTTATTACAATGGTTTCAAACTACAACATTCTAAAATTTTCCTTTTCTCTATTTGATGCTCTTTTTTTTTTTTTTCGGTGGATTTATTCAAAGTGGTTGGATCTAAAAATAGCCTATGAGGGAATGGGTTAATCATGTACTCGATAGATATGCCTTTTAATCCCTTTGCAAATGGAGTATACCCAGATCACTATCATCAGATAGCTCCTGTGGTAGCCGTCAGAACAGGGTTTACTCTACTTGCTAAAATAAACATGTAGATCAGATTGGGGTTTCCTCCACTTGTTAAAATAAACATGTAGATCAGATTGGGATTCACTCCACTTGCTAAAATAAACATGTAGATCAGATTGGGGTTTCCTCCACTTGCTACAATAAACATGTAGATCAGATTGGGGTTTACTCCACTTGCTACAATAAACATGTAGATCAGATTGGGGTTTACTCCACTTGCTACAATAAACATGTAGATCAGATTTGGGTTTATTCCACTTGCTAAAATAAACATGTAGATCAGATTGGGGTTTCCTCCACTTGCTGCAATAAACATGTAGATCAGATTGGGGTTTCCTCCACTTGCTACAATAAACATGTAGATCAGATTGGGGTTTATTCCACTTGCTAAAATAAACATGTAGATCAGATTGGGGTTTCCTCCACTTGCTACAATAAACATGTAGATCAGATTGGGGTTTACTCCGCTTGCTTTGGGACTAAATAAACATGTAGATCAGTTTCTGCCATGACCAAATCGAGGGCTTGGTGCAAAACTTTGTGAAGGAGTTAGAATAGTTTTGCACCAATCCCTCGAAATGGTCCTGTAATCATAAGCCATTTTGAAAATATATGTTAGAAATATTCATCATGTCTTTATTTTTAACATGAATATTCATATGTATGGAGAAATGGTTAAATATATAACCTCAATATAATTAGGTGGGTGCAACCACATATCGTTACTATATGTATAATACAGTAATCACTGAAATTTATTATTATAATGGATTATTGTACCAAGGTCATTTTTGTTTTCAGAAAAAAGAATGACAAGAAGGCAAAAAGGTCAAAGGCAAAAGGCAAGGACAAGAAACCAAAGGTAAATCATTTGCTGTATGACTGGCCAAGGAGGGAAAGAGTAGAGTATTAAGATACTGCAACCAGTGTAGACCCAGATCAATCTCTTACATGGTGTCTGATCAAAGTTTGCACAATTTGCAGTAGAAGTAGACAAATATCATTTACTCTTAGAATTGACAAAAAATGTTGACCTTGTTTTATCCAAAACCAGTTTCCGTTCCATTGTAGTGGCTTGTCATGGTTCCATACTGTTAAATTTGTATAGCTCTGCATACAGCTTGCATTTTGTTATGCTTCTAGAGAGATAACAGCCCAGAGGAGATTCCAGATGCCCAGATCCCCAACCTAGAACTTTGTGGGAACCCATCTTCCTTCTCCGTCTACTCCCTTGTGAGACAGGCACTATTAGAACGATGCATGAAGGAAGCAACCCGGGTGTACCAACAGAGCAGTGGACGCTACACGGACACAGACTCTGATGATGATGGGGAGGACAGATCAAATCAAAATAATGTCAAAATCCCAAAGGTAATGTTTCTAGGGTCTTGATCCAAATTGTGTCTTAAGACAATTTCTGTCATAGACATACGATGGTAGCCTTAATTGTTGCATGAACATTCTAATCTGATTAGTAGTGGATGTAGTAAAATTAGAATAAGGTTGGTCATAATATCTTTCATAGGACAAAGTTTGGTCAAACAGTCTGCTCAATTTCATGCTCAACCTATATTCCTAATTGAATACATGTATGATTTCAGATCTGTATTGATGTCACAAATTGTTATCTGTGTTCTGTTAATTTTAGTGACATATCATGTGATGTATATGTTTAAAACTTGATATATTTTGCTCATACAAATACCTTTTTACGCCTTTGCAAATAGAGTAAACCCAGTTCAGATGGCACCTTTGGAGCTATTTGATCAGGGTCTGCTCTATTTGCTAATGGAGTTCTATAGATCTGATTCTACATTCCAAATATGCCCTTGTTCATCGGCCGTTATAAAAATTCAGTTAATGAATATTTATAAGTCATAAATTTTTGTACAAATATTCATGAGGAAAAGGGTTACAGTTTATAAGTAACACATGTGTTACAGATTGTTGGACTTGGTTTGCGCGGAGTGTTTGAGATCGTGCGTGAGACACGCACACACTACCCAGAGCTGTGCATCAAGGCCATGAAAGCTCTTCTAGACATGCTACAGGGCCAGCAGCCAGAGAGTATGAAATACGAGCCCTCGGACATCATTGGTAAGTATGAGCCCTTAGATGTCATGAATGTGTATTAGCTCTCATATCAGACATCATTGGTAAATATGAGCCCTCAGATGTCATGAATGTGTATTAGCTCTCATATCAGACATCATTGGTAAATATGAGCCCTCAAACGTCATGAATGTATATTAGCTCTCATATCAGACATCACTGGGGAATATAAGCCCTTGGATATAATAAATTTATATAAGCTGCCATATCAGACATTGGTAAATATGATACCTTTGACATCATAAATGTATATTAGGTCTCTTATCAGACATTAGTAAATGTCCCTTGAACATCATAAATGTGTATTAGCTGTCATATCAGACATCATTAGTAAATAATAGCCGTTGGACTTCATAAAAGTACATGTATTAGCTCTAATATTAGACATAATTCGTAAATATGAACCCAGAGACATCATAGATGTATATTAACTCTCATAGCAGGCATCTTTGGTGTTTACTCTTGTTTGCAAAAGTTTGTAAAGGCAATTTTTTTTTATTAGGTAAAGGGAAAGGTTAATATTGTGTGGACTTTACTGTTAAAGGTTGAACAGTGCGGGACCCCATATTTAAAATTCAACAATCAAAAGGTTGATTTATTCCAGATGGTTTGTTTCAACTGCTCATGGAGATTGCCACCAACTCAGGGCCGGACTATGTCCATGAGGGTCTCTCACTTACCTCCCTTGCATGCTCAGGGCTGATCAGCCTTGTGATTGCCTTAGGGGACACGGGAAAGCTCCTCACAGCTGTGTCGGCCATGTTGATGAGCACTGGAACTCTTGCAACGCAAAGGATCAAGGTATTCCGGTTACTGTAAAACAGGTTTTATTAGCGACAATATATATTTCGCGCGAATGCGTTGCCCCGCGAAATCAATATTTTCGCTAATAAATCGGTAACAAGTATAAAAAGGAGTAACGTCCGAAATCGGTATATCCGGAATATGGTCAGATTTATCATGTCGTCGTCCATGTGTTTTCTGCATTAATAACATTCTTCGTTCAACACAAATGTTGGATGAAGTGTACTGCTTCCATATATTTTGTTTAGTAAACAAAAAAGTGTTTAAATAAAAAATACAGACCGAAAAATGGAAGAATGTTTCTCTTCTTCATTGATCTCCGTGAAAAGGGAAGTAACTCTTATATACATACATGTATACATGTACGGCAAGTGGTAAATTGTCGTAGAAACATCTGGTTGTTTTTGTACAATTACGGAATTTTGAAACAGGTTTGACTCTATGTGTTTGTGAAAAACAATTCACTCATTTTGACTATTGAATACCGGCTTATGCCAAGCAGCGTTTAACAGATCAACACGTATACATATACAAACTTGTAAATTTGTTTTCACACGTTTACCGTCCAAGTCTCAATAGGGGCACTGATTTAACCTTTAGCCTCATAATGGACAAATCGTGATAACCATTTCTTTTGCAGACAGTTTTGATCCAAATAAGACACCGAAGTAATAAATGAGTAGTAACTTTGTTGCTTACATTTCCACCATTTCATTAGTAGACCGGTGTGTCACGTTGTGCTATACATCCGAGTTTTAGGTAAAGTTCTCAAAACAAATACAAAATCGAATACTGGTAAATACAGGCCTTAACGCTATACGTTATCGATTGATAACCCGTAAATTGCCGACGGCAGTTACATACATTCGGCAGAAATTTATTCTTTGCCCTTTTTACAGCGTTCGGCAGAGTTTTATACGAGTCTATTTCCGTTAAGTTAATTTAGCGAGATGGACGCCGTAGCGAAATCATCATGACGCGAATTAATACGAAATCACAATTACGCGAAATAATCATGGCGCGAATATAACCTGTTTTACAGTACTGTTTTCTGTGATGGGCTGGATTGAAAAAAATAATATTTACCCTTCACTTGATAGAGATATCATTTGATGCTTTGCAAACAGAATAGGCCCAGGTCTGATGGCTTCTGTAGAAGCAGTCTGATCAGGGTCTGTTCTGGTTGTTTATAGAATGATATAGATTTGATTCTACAGTTTCTGCCATGCCTAAAAATTCTCTTGTTATTGTGTCATGTGATAAAAATTAAATGAATTAATATTCATACAGACATTATTTCATACATTAATGTTCATTTAGTAATTTGATAACTTTGAAGCAAGTGTTAAGGGTTTTGTGCTGTATTCGGATATATCCCAGCTATCCTGTATTTTTTAGTAGCTTAACCCTTTCCCTGTTCTGTGTTCATTCAAAATTTCAATACCTACTGAAGATTCATAGATAAAATGATTATAACAAAATATGGAAGATGGAAAGTTGTAGCCATTTTAAAAAGTAAAGACACAGATCTTTGAAATTCTATTATCAAACAGAGTAGACCCTGATCTGACGGCTCCTCTGGGAGCCGTCTGATCTGGGTCTTCTCTGTTTGCAAATGCGTGAAAACATGTTTATATGAGGGAAAGGGTTAAGTACTTACATAACTAATTTGTAATTCTCAGGTACCTGGTATCCTGACCTCACTACAGAAGAGTGTACAGGCGGTACTGCTTGGAAGAACACAGCTACCTGATTGGTTCAGCCTTGGGGTGAAGGACAAATCCCAGCTGTACTCCTTTAAACTAGAGGACATACCACCAGGTATGTTTGCTTGACCTTTGCAAGTAGTTTGGATTCAGATGATAATACAGTTATTTTGGGTCTCATCAAGATCCAATATTTTTGATAGCATGCTTATTAATAGTTAACCTTTATTTGATAGAGATTCATATTTATACATTGGCAAAGAGAGTGAACCCAAGTCATACAGTAATTTGATTTTGGTCTGCTCTGTTTGCTTATTTGTTACAAGTTAGATTCTTTATTGTTTAGGTTGGCAGTAAATTTCCTTATTTTATAGTTTAGTACAACAAACATTTGTTACCTTATAGAAAGGCATTTTCATGCCTTTGCAAACAGAGATTACACAGATCAGATGACTGTCCTATAGGAGCAGTCTGGTCAGGGTCTGCTCTGCTTGCCTGAGGAATTATTTAAATCTGATTATACAGTTTCTGCCAAGGTTAATATACCCTGTATTCATATGCCATTGCAAGTTCATAAATATGTTGTTATTATTTCTTACATGAATAGGGTAAGATGTGGTGTGTTGATACAGTTTCAGAGTTGGAGAGTTCCAGTATCACTGCTATCACCAGTGACGGCCAGTACCTTTACCTGCACAACAAGTTTGGACTGTTCAAGATTGGCTCGGGCTATGGTGGTTCCATCATGGTGTGTAACAATTTAGCAGAGCATAGATAAGAGGCATATTGTTCTATTTAAATCTCTTATTTGTCTGCTATTAACCCGGTCTTGCTGGTACTTCTAAGAATTGCCTAAGAATTCCCTAGATCGTATGCACCTTTAAAAATGCAGTTAATTAATATTTCTAAATTCATTATTTCTTTCATAAATATTCATGGAGTAAATATTCTTGCTAGAGTCTTGAAAATACACCTCTTGCTAGTCTTACCTAAGAATCTATACAGAATCATACACAGAGCAAACAGAGCAGACCCTTATCAAACAATGCCAATAGGAGCTGTCTGATCTGGGTCTACTGTGTTTGCAAAAGCATATCTATTGAGTTAAAAGGCAGATCTATGATGAGTAGAAATGTATTTCTATCAATTTAAGGGTTAGTGAATTCATGCCTCATTTTCTATAAGAGATAATATTTTAGTATAATTTCACTTCTTTTATGTTTTGTTTCTGTTAACCCATTCCCGAATATTGATGCCTTTTGACGCTTCTGTAAAAGTCACTTTGTGAAACCATTGTGATAAAGAGAGCATTTGCTCCACAGGAGCAAAAGCTCTATTTATCACAATGGTTTCAAAACTATACAATTCTGAAAATTTCCTTTTCTCTAGTTAATGCTCCTTTTTGGTAGATTTAATCAAAGAGGTTAGGTCTAAAAATAGCCTAAGTGGGAATGGGTTAATATTGTGTATGTCTAATTTCAGGGTCACATATACTGTCACAAAGAAATGCTGCCAGCAAAGACTAGTGTATGGCTGGCATATGCAAGGGTAAGAAGCATTCTAAAATAATCTTCACCTTTTAATTACTTAGATTTTTATCTGTTTTTAGCGATATTTATTTCTTATATGAATATTCATGGGTTAATAAATTTTGCTAAGTCTTATTTGGTCATTCTGTGTCATCAGGGTCTACTCTGTTCACTTATTGAATCTGAATCTGATTCTATTGTTTTATATAACAATATAAGCAAATTAGATATTATTATTGACAAGGTGAAGTATATAATATTCATTATGTGGAGTGTTCCATGAATATTCACAAAGGAAAGTGTTAAAGTGTTTATATATTATGTTTTTTTTGCCTCTAGGATATACTGCTGTGTAGGATAGACAACTCATCTCAGCTGTGTATGATCAACACAGACAGCCTGGAGGTGGAGAATCTCTGCGAAATGGATGGTAACACAACCTTTAGAAAAAAAATTCTCACATAGCTTCCCTTATCTACGGGTTAGAACAACGGGTTAAGATTCTCTTATCAGTAACACGTGTAAGAACACTTTAGAATATGTATGACGTCATATATGACGTCAAACTGGGGGAAAACCGTTGTTTGCATGTCATTAAAAGGGAAAAAATAGATATATATCTACACTGTTTGGTTATGTGAGAAAAAGAATCTGATGCTCGTTGTCTTTTAAGATCACATGTTCCTAAACTCACCAAGAAAATGTTATTGAGCTCGCTTAATAACGTTTCCTTAGGCTCGTGTAGGAACATGTGATCTTAGAAGACAAGTCGCAACAGATCCTATATGTACTTTTTTTTGCTGTGCAATTATGGTCTGCTCAGTTTCTTTAATAGAACATTTAACCCTTTCCTTAATGTGAATGCATTTTCACGCATTTGCAAACAGTAGACCCAGATCAGGTGGCTCCTATAGGATGAGCTACATGAAATTTTCCATCTGGATCTTCCCTGTTTGCTAAGGGATACTAATGTACATGTGTATATATATATATGTGGGGTAAAGGGTAAGAGGGTATAAAGTTGTTGTTGTCTCCATTTTCCAAGTAAACCTTTAATTTCTGTACAAAAACATGATTAGACTATCGGATGTTGCTTTATAGTTACTTGAAATCTCATCTGGATGTTTGATATAGTTTCGTACATAAACGGATGTTTTGTCTAAGACCCAATATCATACATTCTGTGTATCTAATCTTTAACCCTTAACCTTTTTGCAAAGGCACAAAAGTTGAGATAAAGAGTCAACATGGATTTGATATTTTGCCTCCTTTCCAGGACATGGTGTGGGGTCATGTGCAATGTTTTGTGATGGTGAGCATATAGGCCAGATTACTGCAGCTAAAGATGTAAGTACCATCACATCTATATTAGCCCATACCCTGCTGTGAAAGTAATGTCTGCTCTGATCTGTTGCAATTTTTACTCACTTCTGATTTTTTCAAGAGTAACTGTTTATCGAGTGTCAAACAGTTTAGATCCTGATGAGACGCAGTCACTCACCTGGATCTGGGCTGTTAGCAAATGCGTATGAGGTAACCATTTACCTGATAGAGACGCCTTTTGAAACCCTTGCAAACATAGTAAACCAGATCAGATTACTCCATGTTTATGGAAAAATGAAGATCTGATTTTATGGTTTTCTGCCTGGGCCAAAAATACCGTTCTTCATATGCCACTGTACCAAATCATTTACAATTCATAAAGTGATTATTTTTTCTTACATGAATATTTGGGATGTCAGGTTGTAAATGATTTATCATTCCAATTCATCTTGTTTGAATTACAGGACAGTTTTGTGGTTAGGATGTTTGATCCTCGGCGCTCTCCAATGGAGGTGGTCAGTGAGATCCCACTGAAACTCACTCGCAAGTGTCTGGATGCCTTCGGCCAAGATGCTTCAGACCCTGGAGGAGAAACTCAAAGAAGAACAGTCTGTAAGTATTAAGTTTGCATAAGCCCTGATCTGAAAGTGGGTACCTTCAGTTTATTCCAAATACTATGTGTGGTTTCTGATCAGGGTCTACAGTTTGTACTGCAGATGCTCTAGACACAAACGTAGATGTCATATTGAATACTAAGTGGTGGTTATGGGTCCATCTTAATCATAAAAGCTAGCATCAAATTTGTAATGAATTAACCCATTCCCTGTTCTATATTTAGACCAATGTTCAGTACCTACTGAATATTCATTAACAAAATAGTTATAAAGAATTCTTGAAGGTGTAACATTGTAGACATTTTAGAAAGTAAAGAAACAGATCTATCAAATTCTATTAGCAAACAGAGCAGACTCTGATCAGACGGCTCCTCTAGGAGCCGTCTGATCTGGGTCTACTCTGTTTGCAAATGCGTGAAAACACGTTTCTATGAGGGAAAGGGTTAAGCGAACAGTTTGGGTCCTGATGAATGCTGAGTTACTCTCATTAGGTGATGATTGGTGCTGTAACTGTATTTGATAGCAGAAATTTAATAAAAAATTAACTTTTCGATTAACTATGCTTGCAGATTATGATTACTTAGTTGGTCAAAGTTTCAATTAATGGTTGGACTGACTTCACCATGTTTAGTTTGCTTCACTTATCAGACAGTACTTCAAATAGTATGCTGTCCCTAGCTTTTGTGTTGTAGATTTTCTGACATTTAACCCTTTACTTCATGCATGTTCCTGTAAGAAATAATTATATCATGAATATTAATAAGATGATTTTTAGCTCGTCTATTTCGAAGAAAAGTCAAGCTATTGTGATCACTGGGTCGTAGCCGTCGTTGATGTTGTCGCCGCTGTAGTCGTCGGTGTGCAAAAACATATGAACACGGGGAGATATGGCCATGCAAGAAATTGTAGAATAAGAAACGTAATTCCACAAGCAAACAGAGCCAACCCTGATCAGATGGTTTCTGCAAGACCTGTCTGATCTGGATCTCTATTTGCAAATACATTAAAAGGTGTATCTGTGAAGTAAAGGGTTAAGAAACCATTCCACTCTTGCAATTGATCTGTATTAGCCCTATCAACATTGTCTTAAGCCAGGCTCATATCAACATCAGAAGACAAAGCTAAAAACACAAAAGAAATTGTTTCAGCATCGTATCAAAAGACAACTGTATTTTACGAGTGTTTTTATCCATAGATGGTTTGTTACAGGTACTGGTTTTGATGAGGATATAGCAGCCATTACATCTGGAAAAGAGTTCACCATAGTCAAGACAACAGGGGGAAAGGTAAACCAATGAAGAACGATATTGTCTTTAACTTTAGCATATTTTCAACAATAAAAAACATCTTCTACTTCAGATTTCAAAGCAGCTTTTCTTCCATTTCTTTTCAAAAGCGTAAGCAGTGTTTCAAACAGTTTTGATCCTGATGAGATGTCAAGTAAAGATTTGGGTACAAACTGTCTGAAAGGGTAATCATGGATACACCAGTGGCATGCTGTATACTGATAATTATGGGTGTTTATTGTGTAGTCAGTTTTCTCAGTATTTAAAAAAGGGTTTAATGCAAAAGCTGAGGTATCCTTTGCATTGAGCTAGGATCCAGTTGTGATGTACAGTCTAACCTGCTGTAAGCGGTCAGTCTAGGGAAGTGGCCACTTTGGCCACTTACAGCAGGTGACCGCCTAAACCAGGTGCATGTTACCAAGCATATTTTCGAGTAATTATGACTGACATATGTGTACCGCAGTATACTAATCGATATTTATAAAGACCATTCTGACCTAAACTGCCCGTAATAATCGCAAGTCATATCGAATTAATTGCCTTGTTTGTCGTTCTTCAACCTTTTGTCCCTTATTCATAAGTGTCAGTTCTTTCATTTGAGTAATACACGTGCCAGTGTTATTCGAATTTGGCTTCGGGGTGTAACTTCTAAACGGTGTAGCCATGTTTGACACGACTGGTTTCCCGAATATTCCGTCCGCGAACATCTAACTCATAGAGCGGAAGTCGGGGAACCAGCTAGTTCACGCGTGATTACATTCCTGGGGAATTCCGAGTAGAAGGTAAATCCCCAATTAATATGGCGTGAACAACCGACGCACTTTGTAAACAAACAAAAGAAACTGTGATAAGGGGTCCAAATGGGTCATGACCGTTAGTTGTATGCATTCAAAGGTGACAAAATGTCTGCTGTTGCCGATCGATAGCCATGAAAAGCGTTTACACGATTTACATTTGTAGAACACCTGGCCGTTTACACCAGTGTGTATTGGCCATTTGGGATGAAATAGAGTGGCCGCTGGCCGCGTTAAGCAGGTGACCGCTTATACCAGGTGTAATATATAGTGTTTTTCGTTGGGAGGGTCCTAGAGTGGCTGCTTACAGCAGTGTGGCTGCTGATACCAGGTGACCGCTGAAGCAGGTTGGACTGTATATCCCTTTACTTCATATAAATGCTTTTTCATGTTTGTAGGGGCCATCTCATTAAGATCTGCTCTGATTGCTTTAAGCATTCTGATTAGCTTCAGCTCTGTTTGCATGTGGAATGATAAAGATCTGATTCTTCAGTTTCGTAACTGGCCAAAAACTCCCTTGTCCATATACAGTAAAACCTCTCTATAACGACCACTAAATTATGTTAATTAGTTGGTATTTAGGGCAGGTGGCTACTTAAAGCAAGGTGAAAGTAAAACAGAACGCTCCTATAGGAGCGTTCTGTTTTACTTTCACCTTGCTTTAAGCAGCCACCTGCCTTTAACACAAAACATTTGATGTAATTTAGTGGCCGTTATAGAGAGGTTTTACTGTACTAATATACAAATTCAGTTAATCAATATTTGTATTTTCAAATATTTTGTATGAATATTCATACGGTAAAGGATTAATGATCTTGTTGATTTAACTTGGAAGGTATTGTACTCTGGGAAATCTACGGCCCTTGGAATCAAGCAAGGTGGTCCATCAGCGGGCAAGTGGGCCGAGCTGCCTATAACTAAGTCACCAAAGATTGCGCAGGTGGCTACAGGACACGATGGCCAGCATGCCTTGATAGTGGCAGAGGACGGGAGCGTGTTCTTTGTTGGTACACCCAGGAGAGGAGAAGATGGTGACACAAGTCTTTGTAAGCACAATCATTCAGCTTCAACAATTTAGTGAATGGATTGGTCCCTTTTCTCCAGCAGTAAAATTGTTCTATACTTCTCCACCACCTCCTTTCTTGTTTGTTAGTAATAGAATAGAGTTCCAGTATAGAAAAATCTATATTGATCAAACAATACACAGGGTTTGGCATAGGAATTAAAATATAGTGATCAAACAATTCACCTGTTATTTTACATCTGCTTGAAGGACCCATCTCACAAAAGATCGTACAACCAAAATTATCATTAATCCTAAGTTACGATGATCACTACTATTCATGTAGTTGAAATTATTACACCTTCTATAATGTAACAGTTTAGGCTAACTGCGTATGACAGAAATTAACATAAGCTCTTATATAGGATGATTGCAAACGGAAGTATGATTGTAATCAGTTCAGCTTTTTCTTTTACAGCAAAAGGTAGAAGGCAACCAAAGGCAGTAAAGCCAAAGAAGATGATTAGATTGGATTCGAAGATTGTAAATTATGCTGCCTGTAATAATGGTAGCAGTGCAGTCATCACTAAGGATGGGGGTGTCTACATGTTTGGCAAAGACACTGCTCACTGCCATCAGGCCAGTGGTGAGTGTAAACCACATTGACCCTTCCGTGCTAAGCCCAACTAGACAAGCATTTGCAAACAGCTGGGATCCAGATGAGTTGCTGAGTAACTCAGTGTCTCATTAGGATCCAAGCTGCTTGACACTCCCCCAATAATTTCTTAAAAGCTTAACAAATCAGATGTAATTAACTCTTTACTCCATAAACAGGCCTGATGTCATTATTTCTTACATGAATATTCATGGAGTAAAGGGTTAAATAAGGAATCGGGTCAGGAGTTTATCTGCATCAGATCATGTGATCCTGTATTTGCCCTCGAATTTTATCCAGTTATTTTGTAGTTATCCTGTAAGTTATTATACAGTTATCATATGCTGTACTTTATCTGTAGTTATTCTATTCTGTAGTTTAATATCCTATTCTGTAGATATTATGTAGTTATCCTGTGCTGTAGTTATCCATTATTCATCATATGCTGTAGTTTATCTGTAGTTATTTTATTCTGTAGTTATCCTATTCTGTAGATATTATGTAGTTATCCTGTGTTGTAGTTATCCTTTATTCATCATATGCTGTAGTTTATCTGTAGTTATTCTATTCTGTAGTTATCCTATTCTGTAGATATTATGTAGTTATCCTGTGCTGTAGTTATCCTTTATTCATCCTATGCTATAGTTATTCTACAGTTAGTCTCTAGTTAGTCTCTAGTTATCCTGTGGTAATCCTGTTGTTATTCTGTAGTCATTCATTAGTCATAATGTAGCCATCTTATATTTTAAAGTTACCCTGTCATTATCATGCAGTTATCCTGTTGTAATCAACATCTGAATTCTCTTTGCAGGTCATGTGACAGATTTAAAGGATCAGTTTGTGCTACAAATCTGCTTGGGAAAGGCCCATGCAGTGGCCCTGACAAACAAGGGCAGTATCTACACCTTTGGCATTAATAATAAGGGCCAGTGTGGCAGGGACTTCAATCCAGGGGCTGCCAAAGATGGTATGTTTCATTCAGTGAATAAATATTTTCAACACCTACCAATACAGTTGAACTTCGATATCTCTAATATCAAGGGACCATACAAATTACTTAACAGAGATAACAGAGGTTTGTGTCATTTGATTTCTAATCTGAACAATTTCTCAAGTTCACTGCTTAATGCAGGTCTAAAGTAATGCTGAAAGCTCCTGTAGGAGTTTTCAGCATTACTTTCAAGCGACATTAAACTGTCACATGTGTTTCTAGATATGTGTAGTAATGCATTTTAGAGCAATTCTGTATTGTAAATTTTGGAAGGACTGAACTTTTAGTTCAAGTTATCCCGAAGTTAGTTATTGAAGTTAACGTGTTTGTGTATAAACTTTTGTTGACCTTCTGATTTTAATACAGTAAAACCTCTCTAAAGCAACCACCTTAAAGAGACATAATTCTGTGTACTACAACCTGGTGGTTGCTTAATGCAGGACAAAAGTTATACAGAAAGCTCCTGTAGGAGCTTTCTGTATTACTTTTGTCCTGTATTAAGCAACCACCTGCTATAAAGACACCAATTTTTATTAAGTGATCACGGTAGAGGAGTTCTTCTGTAGTATATATTACTCTGTTTTCTAATTCCAATAATCTAACAGAATTGTAAGAGGAGGTGTTGTTGGCATGACCTATGTTGCTATGTCAAAGGTCAAGGTCAGCAGGGACATCCATGACATATAGATAGTTTTCTACTTTGTCAATTGCAGTGGGAGTTTGTTATTTATTTACATTTAACCATTTCCCTGTTCCATGTTTATTCCAAATTTCAATTCCTATTGAATATTTCTGGAAAAAATAGTTGCAGCGAAATATGGAAGATGGAACATTGTAGCCATTTTAGGAAGTAAAGAAGCATATCTTTCAAATTCCATTGGCAAACAGAGCAGACCCTGATCAGAAGGCTCCTATTGGAGCCGTCTGATCTGGGTCTACTCTGTTTGCAAATGCGTGAAAACACATTTTTATTAGCTCACCAGAGCACAAAGTGCTCAGGGTGAGCTTTTGTGATCGCCTGATGTCCGTCGTCCGTCGGCGTGCGTCGTGCGTAGTCCGTCGTCCGTCGTTCGTCGTCAACAATTTGAACCTTTAAAGTTCTTCTCCTCTGAATCTACAGGGGTCTCAGCTTCCATCTTTGGCACATAGCATCATCTGTAGGTCCTCTACAAAAGTTATATAAATTATACCCCTGGGGTCAAAATTGGCCCTGCCCCAGGGGTTTTCAGTTTTCAATAGAAACATATAGTGAAAACTTTGAGCATCATCTCCTCTAAAACTAGAAGGTCCCCAGCTTTCATATTTGGCACATAGCTTCAACTTCAGAACTTCTACAAAAGTTATATAAATTATGCTCCTGTGGTCAAAATTGGCTACACCCACGGGTGGCAAGTTTTCTAGCAAACTTGAAGCTGACTGCACTTTTAAGCATCTTATCTTTACTCAGTCTCATAAACAGGTCATCAGGTCAAGCAATAGAGATGGGGATGACCAGTGGCTATTTTTAGTACACCTGTATTGCTGGTAGTGGCTGTAGTAACCCTTTGCCTGTACTGTGTTTATTATTAATTTGAATGCCTATTGCATATTCATGAGCAAAATGAAGTATGGAAGGTGAAACATTGTAGCCATTTTTTTTCCAAATTTCACAACCTACTGAATATTCATAGACAAAATAGTTATAATGGAATATAGTAGGTAGAACATTGTAGCCATTTTAGAAACTAAAGGAAGATCTGTCAAATTCCATTAACAAACAGAGCAGACCCTGATCAGATGGCTCCTATAGGAGGCATCTGATCTGGTCTACTGATTTTTCAAATGTGTGAAAACACGTTTATATGAGGGAAGGGTTAATTAATAATAGTGATTGGCATTATGACATTATTACAACCTGCCCTGCAGTTCAGAAGAAGGGTAAATCATGTAAAGGCTCCAGAATGCCAAATTAAAGATTTTAAATAAATTATGAAATAATTTTTAACATGAAATTGTATTACTTGAAAATATTAAGTTCAGTGAACTTATGAATATGAAATTATTATGTATCAAGTAATATGTAGCATGCTGAGCGCCGTCTGCAAGTACCTCACTGTCCACTTACACATCCTGCAATGAGAATAACAGACCAAGTACACAAGAAACAATGATAAGCAACATGTATGTGTATTAAGGTATATGTGAAAACATAACAAAACCCTTCACTAAAAACAATACTACATGATAAAATAGCTACAACAAATTCAAAAAGATGTAAAAGGGTGGGTGGGTGGGTGTGAAATTACAAATTATTTCTGGATCGAAGATAAAGGCGCGAAATCTGACCCGATGTACCAATGTTGTGAAATTTACGGAAACACCGGCTACCGGTGCTACTGGACACCGGCTTACGATTAAACTATAAACACGTTACCATTTTAGCCAGTAATAAATCGGCCTATTTGAAGCAATAGCCTTTATTATTACATGATGGCTAAAATGGAAAACCCCACAACAATTACATCTTTACCTTTTATTAACAAAATATGAAGATCTAAATTGACCTTCGTTAACATGAAGAGTGTGGCAGTTGTGGTTCTGAATGCAGCGAAAAAACCCGCAGAGATGTAAATTTTAACTCCTTGAAGGAACTAGCTGCGACTCCCCAAATACTCTCCGGAAGGGTCCAATCCTTATCCGACATCCGGCCTGGGGTCCAATCCCCATGGCCACTCCGGCCTGGGGTCCAATCCCCATGGCCACCTCCGGCCTGGGGTCCAATCCCCATGGCCACTCCGGCCTGGGGTCAAATCCCCATGGCCACCTCCGGTAGGGTCCAATCCCTATACCAACCCCCTTCCCTACCCTCCACAGATGTTTTCCTCATATGGAGGGTACTGACCAACGGACCCAGCGTTAGGATAAATCACTGGATCAGTCGGCCAGCCAAATACTGACCGACAAACCCAGCGTTAGGATCAATCACTGGATCAGTCGGCCAGCCAAAGTACCAGTCCCTGTGGCATTCCTAACATAATGGATCGGTCGGCAGCCAGTTCCTTTTCCACAAATGAGCAATAATTTTCAATAATAATAACCAATAAACATTATAAATCAATACATCTCTCCGGAATTTTCTGCCGCACCAGAACAGGTAAAATTGTAATTATGCTTCCCAACTACAATTTCAGCCATATATATCATCAAAAATTAACAATTGCACTGACTGACACTATGTCCACTGCAAAGCTGCATCCAAGCACTCCAGTACGATTAAACCTAAATGTTTATCAAATATTAAAACAATTGCACCGACTGACACTATGTCTAATATGATTAACCTAAATGTTTATCAACAGGGTTCAGGATAACCTGCGGTCCTGAACACTGGTAATAGGAAAGCGTCATACAAATACTACACAAGCGTCATACAAAGACTACACCGGAAATTGGCCAATGGTCAAGTAATATGTAGCATGCTGAGCGCCGTCTGCAAGTACCTCACTGTCCACTTACACATCCTGCAATGAGAATAACAGACCAAGTACACAAGAAACAATGATAAGCAACATGTATGTGTATTAAGGTATATGTGAAAACATAACAAAACCCTTCACTAAAAACAATACTACATGATAAAATAGCTACAACAAATTCAAAAAGATGTAAAAGGGTGGGTGGGTGGGTGTGAAATTACAAATTATTTCTGGATCGAAGATAAAGGCGCGAAATCTGACCCGATGTACCAATGTTGTGAAATTTACGGAAACACCGGCTACCGGTGCTACTGGACACCGGCTTACGATTAAACTATAAACACGTTACCATTTTAGCCAGTAATAAATCGGCCTATTTGAAGCAATAGCCTTTATTATTACATGATGGCTAAAATGGAAAACCCCACAACAATTACATCTTTACCTTTTATTAACAAAATATGAAGATCTAAATTGACCTTCGTTAACATGAAGAGTGTGGCAGTTGTGGTTCTGAATGCAGCGAAAAAACCCGCAGAGATGTAAATTTTAACTCCTTGAAGGAACTAGCTGCGACTCCCCAAATACTCTCCGGAAGGGTCCAATCCTTATCCGACATCCGGCCTGGGGTCCAATCCCCATGGCCACTCCGGCCTGGGGTCCAATCCCCATGGCCACCTCCGGCCTGGGGTCCAATCCCCATGGCCACTCCGGCCTGGGGTCAAATCCCCATGGCCACCTCCGGTAGGGTCCAATCCCTATACCAACCCCCTTCCCTACCCTCCACAGATGTTTTCCTCATATGGAGGGTACTGACCAACGGACCCAGCGTTAGGATAAATCACTGGATCAGTCGGCCAGCCAAATACTGACCGACAAACCCAGCGTTAGGATCAATCACTGGATCAGTCGGCCAGCCAAAGTACCAGTCCCTGTGGCATTCCTAACATAATGGATCGGTCGGCAGCCAGTTCCTTTTCCACATTGCACAAATGAGCAATAATTTTCAATAATAATAACCAATAAACATTATAAATCAATACATCTCTCCGGAATTTTCCGCCACACGAACCACTGTTCGCCCCAAAATTCCGTATTAGCATCTTATTACTGATTATCAAGTATGTTATACATTGTTATACACATACCATAATGGTAAAATACCTTTACAACGATGCATAATGTTCTGCTGAATGGAAATTATTCTAATATGCGGTGGTCTAGTGTAACACGCCAGACTATCAGTCCAGAGGCCCGGGGCTCAAATTCCAGTCCCTCCCGGAAATTTCAGAGACGCATTTCAGCGTATACCATACACACCTCCTCTCAACCTAGGGGTCAAATGGGTACCTGTGAAGGTAACCAGCCGGCACTGCGGCTGCATGATTGCACCACATGTCAGCAGCACTCAACATTGTAGGCGAACGACTCAATGACCAGGGGAGCAATGTAGTCGGCTGAGCGGCCATTCGGACGGAAAGCAGACTATCACCCGGCACTTTACTAATGAAATTATACTGCAGGCAAACATCTTTATAAAGAAACATGTACAAGCTGTAAAAATACAAACCATGCATACTGATCTGTAGAATAGCACAAATGACGTAACGTAACACTTCTTCAAACTCGAGAAGTAACACATTGCCAACATTGGACAAATGCGCATCATCTCCAAAGTAAATCCCCAATGTATCAGTAGTTATGTACTCATGAGACATGAAACACCTCCCAATGTAACAACTTTTTTCTCTCCATTTTATCCACTAAAATAGATGAACTGTCCCAGGACAGTCTTGTAAGTAGAGTAAAATTACTTGCAGTTCTTAAACTGCAGGAACGACAGATATCAAGTCATTGGAACCTAGATAGAGCACGATCACCCAAAAGGTTGCGGTTACAGACAGCCAGATATTGTACTTTATGCATAAGCTGGTTCCAATGCATGTCCGTAGTAAGACCACCTAATGTTCCTGGCGCTTATTTTCTTGCACTTATTTTTTTTAGAAAACTGCTTGCTTCTATGCCCAATAGACATACAAATCTCTGACTATCCGAACATCCGTGTCTAAACCTATACATATGTGAAATATAGTCATCCCACCTAGTTTTTCATACTTGTTGCAGAAAACTGCCCGAATCTATGCCCCATAGACATACGAATCTCTGATTGTCCAAACATCTGAAATATATCTCTGGTATGCACCAGAAGCATGAATCTCTGACTGTCCAAACATCTGAAATATATCTCATGTATGCATCAGAAAGGGGTCTAAACCTATACACATATTAAATAAACATAATCATCCCACTTCAACGCTTCATCTTTATATATCTCTTAAATGTATTGGTAGACCATCAACCCATCTGTTTGATAATCTGCTCTGTAACACCCTGCCTGTATAACCATATAGCAGTGCCAATTTGAAGTCAATGAGTTTTATAGTTAGGCTAGTTAGCAGCACTCAACCCTAGCTGTCAAACAACCTTATTCAAAACAGCACCAAATTGATAGCTAGTTAAAGTAGAACCATCACTGTAATGGCAGAGCAGGTAACTATGATCAGGATACTTTGGCAAACCTTACATATACTCATATAACTCGAAATGATTCATTGGTCATAATATGATATATATCAAAGAGAAGCACTGGCTTGTCATTATTTGGAGAACCCTCCACTAATTCCCCAACCCTAAATAAACCAAAACATGCAAATGTATAATCTGTCCAAAAAAAAAAATAAAAAAATAATTCATAATTGAAGTAACAGACATGAGTAAGCTCAGCACAAATTATAAACATCGTACGAAATTAGTATAAACTACAGATGCAAAATCTGGCATACAGTCACCCTATGCTAAAATGGAGTGCTGAAATTCTTTCTAAAGTTTCCACCGAGGATCGAACCCACGACCTCACATTTCTTAGGCCATCGTTATAACCCTTAGACCATGCTGACAGGTAATTATTAGCTGTGCTATATGCATTCCCCTCATGAAACACATAATATAGAAGCATGTCCTACTGTGAGAGGTGTGCTGGCCATGTCTGAAAAAACAAACATAAAACAACAACATTGGAATCTCTGAAACAGGTAAAGTGCTCCAAGGCCTGGTTCTACACTGACTAGGCATCGCCAGCTGTTGATTATTTGAGAGGTCAGTTGATCGTCTTTAGTCAGAACTTTGTATGGCCTTGCATAATTAAAATTCCCTGGTTAATACATATCAATCTTACAATTAACTTTCTTGTACAAACCACATATTATGAAGTTACATATGTGTCAGATCAAATCCAAACTGTGTGCTAATTTCAGTCAAAATATGCGCAGCAGTAATAGGGTTTCTGTCATCTGTAATTTGTTTGTCTGAAAAATTAACACTTTCAATGGCCCTCTTGTCTATAGAAACGTATAGTGAAAACTTTGAAAATCTTCTTTTCTGAATCTACAGGGTTCTCAGCTTTCATATTTGGCTGATAGTACCATTTTCCGATCCTCTACAAAAGTTATATAAATTATGCCCCTGTTGTCAATATAGGCCCCACCCCAGGGGTGGTCAGTTTTCAATAGAAACAATTTTAATGTGCAAACTTTGAAAATCTTCTCCTTGAAACTGGAATGTTCTCAGATTTCATATTTGGCACATAGCTTCATATTTAGGTCATCTACAAAAGTTATATTTTGTGTCCCTGGTGTCAAAATTGGCACCGCCCCAGAGACGGTCACTTTTCAATAGAAACATATCTGATTGTCTGGTGAGCGATGTCAGGGCCATTCTGGCCCTCTTGTTAGGGAAAGGGTTAATGAATTATGATCCTGATGAGACACCAAGTCCTAGATGTCGCTTGTGGATACAAACTATGCACAGATTATCATGAATCATTCAAGGTGTTGAATATTGATAACATTTTAGCATAACAATTATGGAAATATTATATGCTGGTTATTTTACAGTTGGCAGCCACAATGTGACCATGACAGAGGAAGAAGAGGAGGTGGATATGGAGTCTGTTATGTGTGCCCCAGGTAAAAGCAGATTCTAAGCTGTTGTAATTTTATGTCACACCAGGATGAAAGCTATACAAGATGGTGCACTGTATTTATTTATTGCATCATTACTCTCTGGTCAAAGGCTGTTGCCTTTTCGCTCATATTGATAGAATCTTGTTCCTTTAAAACTCCAAAGAAAGGTAAAGAGACCACTCAGTAGAATCCAATACAGTAAAACCCCTCTAAAGCGACCACTTTATGAATAAACATAGATGTCTAGGAAAGCAGGTGGTTGCTTAATGCAGCATGCTGCTACAGGAGCTTTCTGCATAACTTTCATCCTGCATTAAGCTATCACCTGGCTTTAAGATCCAGAATAAGACCTCTTTTTCATGGTCGCATTAGAGGGTTAACCCTTTCCTCCATAAATGCGCCTTTCTACGCCTCTGTAAAAGTCACTTAATGAAACCATTGTGATAAATAGGAGCAAATACTCTATTTATCACAATGGTTTCAAACTACAAAATTCTAAAATTTCACTTTTCTCTAGTAAATGCTCCTTTTGGGTAGATTCATTCAAAGAGGTTAGGTCTTTAAATAGCTTATGGAGGAAAGGATTTATGAAGACCCTCTACACAACAATGTTTTTGGAGACGGGTAGGGGTCAAAGGGGTTTGAAAATTCAGCATTTAAAGGATTAACCTGCTGAATGCTGAAATTTCAAGCTGAAATGATCCAGCATTGTTTAACAATTTGGTAGAGGATGCTGTCAGAGTGACAAATTGTGCAGTCACTGATGAGAGGGATCCTGTAAGATCTGTGTAATCAGTCTACAATGTTTGCAAATGACGTTAAGACTTTTTCTTGCATTCAAGGAGTTAATTTGGAATTCAGACAGCTCCCTTTTATCTGGATGTACACGGTTTGCAAATACCATTTCACTTTATTCTTGCATTTCAAGAGTTAATTCATTGTGTACTAGTTAGCTTGTTTGTTGACAGGCAAACATAAGTGGAAGCTGGACCAGTGCATGGTTTGTTTTGTGTGTGGAGAATGTACAGGCTATGGTATGGGCTGTATCAACAGTGGACGCAGGGACAACAGGAACCCAGGAATGTAAGAACTAATTCCATTTTGTTTACTAAAATAAACTTAGTTTCTTTTGGTCTTTGCTGTTTTATTAGTCCCCTACCATCATTCTTTCATGTCAGCTTTAATCCTGATGAGAAGCTGGGCCCATGCTTATAAAGCTTTTTAGTTGAGTCTAAGTTTGTTTTCAAGCTTTTGATTGGTCAGATTTGAGTCAAAGGCTCAGATCTGACCAATCAAAAACTTGAGAACGAACTCAGACTCAACTAAAAAGTTTTACAAGCATGGATATTGTTTGCCTCAGTGTTTAGTCTGGGTTCTAAACTCACTGGAAATGTGCAAAAAGGAATTTATTCAGAATTATTGATATGTAAATAAAATGAAATTTTATTTCATTCTCAGTACTTCGATATTTCGATATTATGGCTTTTTTCTCATTAACTCTTTCCTTCTTATAAACATGTTTTCATGCATTTGCAAACAGAGTAGACCCAGGTCAGATGGCTCCTCAGGGTTTGCTCTGGTTGCTTATGGCATGATATAGATCGGGGTCCAAGGTTATAAAACTTCTGAGTCTGAGATCATTCTCAAGTATCTGATTGGTCAGATTCTGAGCAAGCTCAGAATCTGACCAATCAGATGCTTGAGAATGATCTCAGACTCAAGCAAAAAGCTTTATAACCTCGGAGCCTGATTCTACAGATTTTATAAAAAAAATCCCTTGAAAATTTTACATTATAAAAGTTCAGCTCATAAATATAATAATATAAATAAATATATTTAGCATGAATACTGAACAGGGAAAGGGTTAAACAAAACATATTACATGAGGCTTATTCCTTGTGAATACATGCTATGTGTGATTTCTTATTTTTCAGGCCATGTGGATGTGGAGCAGGAGAGGCTGGCTGTACGGAATGTGGTGCATGCAAAACATGTGCTGGAGAACAGCTTGACGGTGAGGATATAGACGAGCTTAAAGTCGACTTACTGAAGGGCAAGGAGGGTCCATTCGACCTTGCCAAGGAGATTGTGCCCCTCAACCTGATCATGGGTGAACAAATAACTGTTGTTTATGTCACATGCGTGAGCTTATGCTAGTCTTCTTGCTTGACAAATATATATATAGCCTGCCTGTATTATAGAAGGAAAACAGTAAGGGTATTGTCATAGCCTTGGGGATGTGGTTGGCCAGCGGAAATTTTAAGTCCTCAGATCTGTAGATGAGTACTCGGCTATCAAAGTCTCTTATTTCTCTGTCAAACCCTATCTTGCTACTACTCATTAAAATCGCTGCATTAAAAAGTATTTTACGTAGATTTTCTAAATGTGCCTCATATTTACATCTCTTACTTTAATCTTGCCCAAAACTTCATTATATTTAACCCATTGAACACTATCTGACATATTTGTGGAAAAATTCACCGAGTATTTGTCTTCCCTTTTCCCTGACGGTCTTACAGTTTTGATCGAGTTGCTCAGCATTTTATCTGTATCCAAACTGTTTGTAAAGGTCATTAACAATTGGTTCAAAGTGGTGAATGCTGACATTTCAAAATGGAATGGTCCGCCATTGTTTGGCAGTAGAGTCCACTCTGAAAGTATTTACTAGAGGACAAACAGTGCTGACCCTGAATGTATGGTTAGGGTCAAAATTCTAAATAGTTTGTCTATACCATTTACCTGGTTCCCTGTATTCAAAGGGTTTACCCATTCCCTCATATTGACGCCTCTGCAAAAGTCACCTGTTGAAACCATAGTGATAAATAGAGCATTTGCTCCTATAGGAGCAAATGCTCTATTTATCACAATGGTTTCAAAGTAAAAAATTCTAAAATTTTACTTTTCTCTAGTAAATACTCCTTTTGGGTCATTCAAAGAGGTTGGGTCTAAAAATAGCATATGGAGGAATGGGTTAAAGGTACAGGTAGTTACTTTATCGCTATTGGTGAATCTGTGAGAGTGTATGCAAACAGTTTGGACAGATTCTGTTGTTTGTATCCAGACTGTTTGGCACTCTGAAGGGTTATGGTCTCCGACTGACAATCACTTAGCCCCTTTACTGCTGTGGTTTGAATCCCGGTCATGGCATTTGGATTTACAGCTGGCTTCTACCGGGCTGTTCTTCAGTGCACGGAACAATATAGTTTGATCTTTGCACAGAAAAAATGTCTTGAGTCTTCCTTCACCTTTAATTATCTGGATGTCGCAGTATGACTGAAATACTGTTAAAGCGACATAAAACTTGATACAAACAAACAAAAACCCTCATACGCTGTAGACCCCCTCACTGAATAAATCTGCCAAAAAGGAGCATTTACTAGAAAAAAAGAAAAATTTGAAAATTGTGTAGTTTTGAAACCATTGTGACAAATAGAGCATTTGTTTCTATGGAGCAAAAATGCTCTATTAATCACAATGGTTTCAAAAAGTGACCTTGACAGAGGCATCAAAAGGCTTCGTAATGAGGGAATGGGTTATAAAGAATTATGCAAAGAATTGAACTTTACACCCACGTTCAACATCTCAAAGGCCATAATTAGACCAAGAGCCACAACCTTGCACAAACATAAACCTTTCACTTGATAATCCTGTTTATGCCTTTGCAAACAGAGTAGACCTAGATCAAACAGCTTCTGTAGGTGCTATTGGATCGGGGTCTGCTCTATATTATGCGGATCTCATTTCCAACTACTTGCCATGACAACAAATTTTCTGTATATTTTCTTATACATTGTATGTGGAGTCTTGAATGTATATTCATGAAGTAATTTTTTTCTCATTGCCACAACTACAAATTTGGAGAAAATCTCATCAAATCCCATCTTGTTAGCAGAGCTATGTCCCTTTGAATGCATATATTTTACTTAACCCTTTACTCCATAAATATACCTTTGCAAACAGAGTAGACCAAGATATGATGGCTCCTGTAGGAGCCGTTTGATCAGGGTCTGCTCTGTTTGGTTGTGATATAATATAGATATGATTCTACAGTTTCTGCCTTTGCAAAAAAATCCTGTATCCATGTGTGCTATTATAACAATTAATCTGATTAATATTCATGATGTCATTATTTCTTACATGAATATTGATGGAGTAAAGGGTTGAAAATGATTGTTCACATTCACTAGCGATGCTCCTGTCTCACATATAGCCTATGCCTGCCGAATGTAGCCTTCAGTTGTCAGTAGTATATTTATCATTATTCTCTTGAGTTATTTGGAATGCGATGGTTAGATTTCTGTTGCTGTTATTCAATATTCAGTGTTGAATAGTAATTGCCTCCTCTGAAACACTAACAATTTATTGTTTGCTTTTTAATCCACACAAAAGAACTATTGTTTGTGGATACCCTTATTACAGAGGTCCTGATAAGATGCGTAATTTTAAACATTTTGGATAAAAATCTCTTTTATTTCTCCACCAAACCCTATACTGTGGCTGCTCTTTAGAATCATCTCGAAGTGGTCACAGTATAGGGTTTGGTCGAGAAATGACGTTTTTAGTATTTGAGTACGCAATATTATCTGTAGCTCTGCCCTTATTATTCTTAGCATTCCATAAATTCCCCACAATGGTTTTGTAAAGCTAACTAAATCAATTTGGCGCTATTTGGATAACTTAATAACATAAACAAATAATAACAAATAGTGTACATTCTGATCATATTCCTCCTGAAGGGGAGCAGTCCGATCTAGATTGATTCTTATAATTAGGGCCCTGCATTGAAAATGCAGGAGCCCTATAGGAATCGCATTGTCTGTCCGTCAACAGAACTTCACATATTGGTTTCGTATTAAGTGCATATGCTTAGTATCATCAGAGGAACACACCTATAGTTTTTGGGTTGAATCAGATTACTATGTCTAGAGTTATCTGCCCTTGATTTATAAAAAATGCCATCAGCTTTTGTCAACAGTTTTGATGTGATGTGATAACTCAAACAGTTCTTAACATATTGATTTCATATTAAGGGCATATGCTTAGTATCATCAGAGGAAGACATCTATAGTTTTTGAGTTGAATCCGATCACAAAGTCTAGAATTATCTGCCCTTGATTCATCCAAAATGCTATAAACTTTTGTCAACACTTTTCATTTGATGTGATAACTCAAACAGTATTGCACATATTTGGTTCATATTAAGGGCATATGCTAAATATTAGGGATGTTAACGGTTAATCGGTTAACCGTTATAACCATGAATAACCGGTTACACTTTTCCTTCTAATGGTTAACCTGGAGAAAAAAAGTTGGGTCATAATGTTCGCTGCATTTGCTCCGGTAGTAGCGGACGACACCGCTCGATTTACTGCCTTGACATATGGTCGAATTAACACGCCTCGGGCGTGTATTCCTCGTCTGCTGTGTTTGCCATGGAACCGTGACAGTGATTGGGACAATTGACTAAGTCGCCAATTAAATGGTGTTATTGTTGTGATAATAAGTACCATATTGTTTGAGGTGTTTGGGTAATTTAGTTGTAACTTCACACACGCCGATCAATTAATTAAGCGTTTTATCAATTACATGTAGAAAACGTGTTGAAAACAAAACTCGTAACGATGTGTTAACGCTTTTGTAATCAAGATGATCTTGTTTAGAAATCAGTGTTGTTCCATATCAGTTAGGCCTATAGTAACATATAGTAATATAGCAGAGATCGAGGTTCACACATGAAAATTAAAAAAAAACACGGTGTACACACTGAAAAGAATCTGGTCAGGGTGTATACTGTGTCATTTTTCATCTTTGATGCAGTGTTTGTAGAAGCGGTTTTTTTCTCTTGGCGATGAATCATATGGATCCATATGGATACAGTACCTGAAATTAATATATTGACAATTTTATCGGTTCAGCAGCGAAACGGTTTGGATCCAGATGAGACGCTAATGCCAACTCGGGGTATCATCTCGATCCAAATCACTTGCAAAATGAATAACAAAGTTTAATTCGGTGTGGTTCCGATTCGATTGTCAATTTGATTAATTTCCGTATTGTACCATTCACAAGCAGGTTACATAACTAACGTTCCGAATTGTCGTCTGCTACATTCTGCACCTGCTCTCTATTAGCGTGGCGAAAATGTCTTGTGCTTAAAAAATCTTCTTGAACTTCGTCTGTCTGGCTTTATTCGTATGCAATATTCTTTGTCAATGTGGAAAATGTAGAACTTCAGAACTGGAACACGTTCCTTGAAATTCAGTATTGAGTCGGATGTACAATGTAAAGCCTAATAGAACACCTCCCAATATTTTGTACACTTATGTGTAATCGATGTCAGTATACATAATTTTAATGATTTTCAAAGTAGTCTGGATCCATAGACTGGATCCAGAACGGACGCAGTCTGATCCGAATTCAAGGTATTCAACACTGGTCATTAGATTCTTCAAAGAACTGATGCCTTTCATTCACGTTTTGAACAAACATCGGATATACACATTCTTGTCGACATGGCAATGGTACTTTATGTCAGGTTAACCGGTTCGGTTAACCGGTTTTTACTTACGATTAACCGGTTACAGTTTCAGTAACCGTTAACATCCCTACTAAATATTATTAGAGGAAGACACCTATAGCTTAAGGGTTGAATGAGATCACCCTGTCTAGAGTTATCTGCCCTTGATTTATCGTAAATGCCATATTCAACCGGAGATCATGTGCAGGGCCCTCTCTGACCGAGTCAGTTTTCTAGTTCTGTTCAAATACTTATGAAAATTAGGGTATTGTATAATGCTGAATTTGTTGATTTTTAGCTTTCCTCATAGTTATAAAGAAATGGAAGAAAATATACTTTATAAATCAGAGCATTTTTTTTATAGAGTAAATGCATTTAACATTGCAAGGTTTACATGTTGTTTCAACTGTAATCTTTGATTTTTTTAAATCCGTTACTCCACAGATTCACCTTTTAATGCATTTGCTAACAGAGTAGACCCAGATTAGATGGTGACTCCTGTAGGAGCTGTCTGGTCGGAGTCTGCTCTGTTTGTTCATGGAACAATGAATATCTGCTTCTACAGTTCCTGCAATAGTCAAATTTCCTGTGTTCACATACTATTATAAAAATGATCTATAAATTAACCCTTTCCCTGTTCTATATTTAGTCCAATTTCTATACCTACTGGATATTCATGGACAAATTAGTTATAATGGAATATGGAAGTTGGAACATTGTAGCCATTAAAATGATTTTTAGAAACTGAAGAAACGGATCTTTCAAACTTATTAGCAAACAGAGCAGACCCTGATCAGACGGCTCCTATATGAGCCGTCTGATCTGGGTCTACTCTGTTTGCAAATGAGTGAAAATGCGTTTATATGAGGGAAAGGGTTAACATTCATGACAACATCATTTCTTACATGAATATTCATGGTGTAAAATGGAAGAATCATTGTCCTTGAAAACTGAATAGTCAACAATGTTTTACAGATGACCATTTCACAATTGTTTGCAGTTGACCACTTTTAGTGGACAAAGAACTGATCCAGAAATTCTACTTATTTTGGATAAATTGTATTGTGTAGAACAAGTATTCTGTGTTGGATAAAACTTGTTTCCTCTTTTATCAGATAATGGAAATCAATTTCTTTGTTGATGAATTTAATTTGTTCTTTTCAGGTGGCGGAAAGGAAATAAAGCGCTCTGGACCGCTGGCTGAATTATTTGCGAAGCTAGAGAGATCAAGGGTGCTGAGACAGAAAAATCAGAGAGGATCCGGTAAAGCTTCCAGTAAACACAGGAGTAAGTGCTGCATTATTTCAAATGCAAACAGTGCAGACCCATGGTCTTGATGTTGTTAGACACTTCATCAGCATCTACAATGGTTAATGAAGCTTTTGCTTACAAAGATACTGTTGTCTGCTACAATTCTTAAAAAGTTTACAGAGGTCCAGATAAGATGTGTATAGTCCGACAGGGAATTCCTGACAGTTACGTCATAAATAGTTTACTTGAATATGCATATGACATGTTACTTCTTAGAGAGAAGACTGTGACTATTTGACTATGCTGACATGCTTATGGAGTCCGTAGCCGAGTGGATAAAGGCGCTCTCATCCGAATCAAAATGTACCTGGTTCGAAACTCACATAAGTCAATCTTTTTTTCTTTTAATTTTGTCTCAACATCACATTTGTCAAAAAACAGAAAGTAGGACCAAACAAGAACAGAAAAAAGATAAAAAGAGAATAGATCCTATAGAGAAAATGTACTGACAAAAGTATTTAAAAATATTAAAACAACAGACAAATAAAAGTATAAACGTCGGTGAGTTTCGAACTCGGATAGCGCGCATGCAAAGCCGCATACGCATCCTTTAGACCACGGATTCGGTTATCCCATGGTGTAATGTTTGTCTTATTTATTAATTATCCCATTCATACATCATATATTGAGGAAACCCTGTCTATTTTTAGTTTTGTTATTGTGTTGACGTAACTGCCAGACCTAGTTTGTTTATCTATAAATTGAAACGTTTTCAAGAATAACTTCTTTATATCTTCATCAAACCCTATACTGTGACCACTCTTTAACCCATTCCCTGTTCTGTGTTCATTCCAAATTTCAATACCTACTGAATATTCATAGATAAAATGATTATAATGAAATATGGAAGATAGAAAATTGTAGCCATTTTAGAAAGTAAAGACACAGATCGTTAAAATTTTATTAGCAAACAGAGTAGACCCTGATCAGACGGCTCTGTTAGGAGCCATCTGATCTGGGTCTACTCTGTTTGCAAATGCGTTAAAACTCGTTTATATCAGGGAAAGGGTTAAAATCGTCTCGAAGAAACGATTCTAAAGAGTAGCCACAGTATAAGGTTTGGTTGAGAGATGACGATTTTGGTTTATGGGTATGCACCTTTATCTGTAGCACTGAGTTTAGTTTTTGCTCATTTCTCGGTCGGTGTGTCAAAGTTTGGGTGCTGATGAGCTGTCAAGCATCTCCTCTGGATCTAAACTGTTAGCATAGGTTATGATGAAATCATAGCTAGGATGCAAAGGGTTATTTAACTCTCATATTTATTCATATAAGAAGTAATGACATCATGAATATTAATAGATTAATTTTTATAATGGCACATGAACACATTTTTTTTATACATAAATAGAAACTCTAGAATCATATCTAAGGTATACTATGTAATAACTTAAATAAGCAAACAGAGCTGATCCTGATCAGACGGCTCCTACAGGAGACGTCTGATCTGGGTCTACTCTGTTTGCATAGGCATAGAAAAGAGTAGTATGGAGTAAAGGGTTAAGTGCAAAATTTGCTTAAATTTTTAGCTTTGGCTTTTATACCACTCTTTTTGAAAAAATATCATGACACTGTCAAACAGTTCAGATCTTGATAAGACACAAAGTTAATCAGCCTCTGGTGGATCTGAATTGACTGGAAAGATGATCACAGATAGGCCCATGGCAGAGAAAAACTTAGAGGTACTTATGTTAAAAACAGGACACCCAGCTTGTCACTGGTATATATAAACACTTCAAGTGTGTCAACCTTTAACCTCGACTTTCATGTTAATGAACTGTTAATAGTTAATGCAAACTTAACTCCTTACTTCATGAATATTCATGAATATTCATGTAAGAAATAATGACACATGAATGCAGGAATTTTTGGCCACGACAGAAACTCTACAATCATATTTATGTTATATTATATAAGCAAACAGAGCAGACCCTGATCAGACAGTTTATTAGTCCCCCACCGGTTACCGGTTGGGGGACTATAGGTTTGCTCGATTCCGTCCGTCCGTCCGTCCGTCCGTCCGTCTGTCCGTCCGTCCGTCCGTCCGTCCGTCTGTCACGATTCGTGTCCGGGCCATATCTCCTACAAAGTTATGCCAAATTCATTATAACTTCACACATTGAAGAAGCATGATGAGGGCTAGTGTCATGCACAAGGGCCATAACTCTAGCATCAATATTTTTGGAGTTATTCCCCTTTTACATATTTTTTTGTCCGGACAATAACTCTTTATCTACTGGTTCAATTGATTTGAAACTTCACATATGGAACAGTCATGATGAGGGGCAGTGTCATACATAAGGGCCATAACTCTAGCATCAATATTTTTGGAGTTATTCCCCTTTTTCATATTTTCTTGTCAGTCCGTCTGTCACGCTTCGTTTCCGGGCCATATCTCCTACAAAGTTATGCCAAATTCATTATAACTTCACACATTGAAGAAGCATGATGAGGGCTAGTGTCATGCACAAGGGCCATAACTCTAGCATCAATATTTTTGGAGTTATTCCCCTTTTACATATTTTTTTGTCCGGACAATAACTCTTTATCTACTGGTTCAATTAATTTGAAACTTCACATATGGAACAATCATGATGAGGGGTAGTGTCATACACAAGGGTCATAACTCTAGCATCGATATGTTTGGAGTTCTTCCCATTTTTCATATTTTCTTGACAGTCCGTCTGTCACGCTTCGTGTCCGGGCCATATCTCCTACAAAGTTAGACCAAATTCATTATAACTTCACACATTGAAGAAGCATGATCAGGAGTAGTGTCATGCACAAGGGCCATAACTCTAGCATCAATATTTTTGGAGTTATTCCCCTTTTCATATTTTCTTGTCCAGTTAATAACTCTTTATGTACTGGTTCAATTGATTTGAAACTTCTCATATGGAACAAGCATGATGAGGTGTAGTGTCATGCACAAGGGCAATAACTCTAGCATCAATATTTTTGGAGTTACTCCCCTTTTTCATATTTTCTCTTTTTCATATTTTCTTGTCGGGACAATAACTTTTTATTTACTGATCCAATGTATGAAAGTAGGTACTAATACCATTCAGGTGGTCATGTATATACTATGGTCAACCACACCATGGGTGGGTGGGGTGGGGAGAGTGGAGGTTTTTTTTCAGTCCGGTGGGGGACTCATGTCTTGCATAGCAATACAACATGCCCTTGTTCTGTTTGCTAAAGCTTAGACACTTACTTATGGAGTAAATGGTTATGCAAAATGTTACCATAAGACTATGGGTATATTTTCATATTTTTGTTTTCAGATGATGTCGGAAGTGACCAGGAAGCGGAGTGCAGTAACAAGATTGTTAGTTTGCCACCCACAGAGGTCACAGTGGGGTCGGGTGATGTCCCGGTGTCCCAGATAGCCTGTGGGATGCACCACACAGGTAAAACATCTTGAGACACTCAACAAACTTCATATAAATATTTATTGGGGTGAGAAGTTGTGCATCAGCATTTTAGTTTTCAAATGGGATCAGTGACACAAGAGTTCTGGTTCTTGACTGAGTCAGAATTTAATAATTCTATATGTCATTAGTGTCAAGTTTGTGGTAAAATGTGGTAATGTGTGACAGTAGGGATATCTGTGTCAAATATTTCCCACTGACATAATTATGGTTTTATAAAAAGCCGAGATAAGATCTCGACTTACTGGGTGTCTCATCTGGATGCTGTTTACAGTAAAACCTCTCTATAACGGCCACTAAATTGTGTTAATTAGTTTGTATTTAAGGCAGGTCGCTGCTTAAAGCAAGATGAAAGTAAAACAGAACGCTCCTAGGAGCATTCTGTTTTACTTTCACCTTGCTTTAAGCAGTCACCTGCCTTTAACACAAAATACTTGATGTAATTTAGTGGTCGTTAAAGAGAGGTTTTACTGTACATAGGTTATCACTAAGTTACTGCTAGTATCCATGTTAACTATTGAGTGTGTATGTATTTCAGCTGTGTTGCTACAGAATGGAGAGGTGTACAGCTTTGGTAGTAACCAGTATGGACAGCTGGGCCTAGGGGACACAGTGATAAGGTATTGACAATTCTATTAACATTCTCAACTAAGTCTCTTTGCTTTAGTTAGAGTATTAAAGTGTTGACCCTTTACAGTAAAGCCTCTCTAAACATGACATTAAATTAAGCATAAATATCCGTCTTGGAAACAGGTGGCAGCTTAATGCATTCACCCATAGACTATTTTTTAGATACAACCTCTTTGAATAAATCTACCGAAAAGGAGCATAAACTAGAGAAAAGGAAACTTTTAGAAATTTGTAGTTTGAAACCATTGTGGTAAATAGAGCATTTGCTCCTATAGGAGCAAATGCTCTATTTATCACAATGGTTTCACAAAGTGACTTTTACAGAGTCGTCAAAAGTCGTCAATATGAGGGAATGGGTTAATGCAGGGTGAATCTCATTCAGAAAGCTCCTCTATTATTTATAAGCAAACCGATTAGACCTTGATACGTCGACTCCTACAGGATCTGGATCTACTCTGCAAAGGTGTAGAAAGGCTTATGGAGTAAAGGGTTTTTCATGATGCGTTGTATATATTAACACATTTGCAAACACAGTAGACTCAGATCAGACAGCTCCTGTTGGAACTTTCAGATCAGGGTCTGCTTTATTTGCTTACGAGATGATAAAGATCTGATCATCAGTTTCTTCCATGGCCACGAATTCTGTTCCCTTATTTTCAGCTAAAAAATATTCCTATTATCAATATTTCCTACATGCATATTATTTAACCCTTTTCCTCATATAAACACATTTTCACGCATTTGCAAACAGAGTAGACCAAAATCAGACGGCTGTAGGAGCCGTCTGATCAGCGTCTGCTCTATTTGCTAATGGAATTCGATAGATCTCTTTCTTTAGTTTCTAAAATGGCTACATTGTTACACCTTCCATATTTCATTATAACTATTTTGTCCATGAGTATTCAGTAGGTATAGAAAAATAAGCTAAATATAGAACAGGGAAAGGGTGAAGTAAAGGGTTTATCACATTCTGTGATAATTCAAGCTGAATATGAACAAAATCAAACTTTTGACAGTAATATGAGCATGCATATAATTTTAAAGCAAGTTTTATTTCTGTATGTTTCAGGGGTAGCCCCACTCGGATCCCATTGCCGGGCCCAGCCCAGCAGGTTGCTGCAGGGAGCCACCATACTGTGATACTCTTGTCTAATGGACAGGTCCTTACTTGTGGAAACTACCAGGTTAGTCATGCCAATCACAAAAGGCCTTTTGCCTGCAATTTTAGATAATGGCTTATTTTGGCCTTGATCTTATGAAATACACTTAATTATGTCTCCCCCCCCATATTAATATGGGGGAGACATATTGGTTTTGTTAGAGTTGTCTGTCCGAGCATCTTAAAGGTAATAGAGGGCCAGGTCATAATCAGCAGAACAAAAGAAAACAGTGGAGTTCATTCCGTAACAATAGAACAAGAGGACGTGGCCCTTTGTTCAACAAAAGAAAATAACAAAAGGATTGGTCCCTTGTCCTGTCTTGGTGGCACGTCCGTCTGTCCGTCACACTTTTTTGTCCTGACAGTAACTTCTATATGCCTGATACCAGTTAGTTGAAACTTCATATATGGAAAGAGCATAATGAGAGGAAGTGTTGCGCACAAGGTCCATAACTCTGGCTTCACTAATATTGGAGTTATTGCCCTTTGTACATTTTTTCACACTTTTTTGTCTGGACGATAACTCCTATATGCCTCATGCCATTAGATCGAAACTTCATACATGTAAAGAGCATGATGAAAGAAAGTGTCATGTACAAGGGCCATAACTCTGGCTTCACTAATATTGGAGTTATTCCCCTTGTTTCATCGCGGCGCCTTTGCTGGCTATTTAGTCAATACCAATTGTGTGCAACGGATGTTTTTACAAAATGGCACAGTCTGACAGGCAGACGTCCGAATCAAAAACAAATAAACAATGTCAATGTCTATTCCGAACGAATTGACGAATAAGAAAAAGAAACCAGTTGTGAAACAACGATATAAAACTGCTTATCATGAAGCATGGAAGTGCTTAGGACCCTCAGTCAAAGTCAAAGACTCTTACGTGAAGTGCTCAATTTGTGCGATATATTTTTCATGTGCACACGGTGGACGATTTGACTGTACTTGTCATTCACACGTCGAATTTGTAAAGCTGAAGTAAAAACAGACATCTATGAAAGACATGTTTGCAAAATCATAGGCGAACAAAAATGTTTCAATGAAAAGACAAGTAGCAAAAGCAGAAACAATCATGTGCGAACTGATACCTGAATTGACTGTTTCTTTTAGTTCAGCTGACAAAATGAACTCAAATAGATGTATCTGGATTTAAAGATAGCAGCTAGTTTGTAAAAATCTGCATTTTTCTTAACCCTTTCCTCCATGAGTAGCTATACTTGTCTCTTCCTATGATGAATAGATCTACGGTATATAATATTTTTCATACATTGACACATTAAATATATAAAGATTTTTATTGATGCATTTTCAATGCATTAACTAACCTAGAATACATTCTTCACTATTTGCTATGTTACATTAGAAATATCACATTAGGACAGAGTTATTGTATAAAATACATGTTTGTTTCAATTTTCACAGTATAACGGCTGTCTATATGATTTTGTCTCGGTATTACACTTGCCAACCCCTAGATTACACTTAATTTGGAAGATGATTACACTTGCCTACCCCAAGATTACACTTAAATTGGAAGATGATTACACTTGCGCAAAACTATGGGTAAACAGGTCTGATTATGTCTGTGAGAGCATTCACCTGTATTATTAGTGACATTTTGCGGGAAATGACATGTGATGTGTTAACCCTTTCCTCAATGAATATTCATGAAGTCATGAATATAAATTAGATTAATTTTCTCTAATACACATGGACACAGGATTTTTTTGCCATGGCAGAAACTGTAGAATCAGATCTATATTATATCATAAACAAATAGAGCAGACCCTGATTAGATGGCTCCCATAGGAGCCGTCTTATCTGGATTTCTATTTGCAAAGGCGTAGAAACGCGTATAAATGGAGTAATGTGACTACCTAAGAAGGATTTCCGGAACTGTTTCTAGTTGAAAAGTTGTGAAAGTATTGTAATTTGTGTAAATAGTGTTGTGTTTTAATATATACATGTAGTGCATTGTTTGGACAGATCGTGTGTTTGGTACAAGTAAGTTTATTTGTTACTGTCAATAGTTTTATTTATTTGCTGTTTCGTTTGTCTGTTTCGTTTTTCGAAAATAACTTTTTTATAGCTGTGACGTACATTTCCTGCCTTGTGTGTGTTTTATGAAATACATGCGGCATGCCGTAAATGTAAGTTTGGGATTTCAAAATTATTGTCAGGGCTTGTTTGTAATTCTTGCCATTTGTTTATGGTGTGAATTTATAATTGTATGCATTTTGAGGCTGTGTTAGAGTTTGGAAATATTGTTTAATAACTAATATTGGAGTTATTGCCCCTTGTACATTTTTTTCACACTTTTTTGTCCGGACGATAACTTCTATATGGTTCATGCCATTAAATTGAAACTTCATATTTGGAAACAGCATGATGACAGGAAGTTTCATGCACAAGTTCCTTAACTCTGGCTTCAATAATATTGGAGAAATTGCCCCTTGTATATTTGTTTCACACTTTCTTTTCCGGACAATAACTCCTATATGGTTCATGTCATGGGATTGAAACTTCATACATGTAAAGAGATTGATGAAAGGAAGTGTCATGCACAAGGTCCATAACCCTGGCTTTAATAATATTGGAGTTATTACCCTTTGTTACTTGTTTTGTCCGATCAACAACTCCTGTTCTACTGATGCTATTGGAATGACATTTCATTTATGGAAAGAGCATGATGAAAGGAAGTGTCATGCACTAGGGCCATAACTTCGGTATCAATATATTTGGAGTTATAGGTTGTTATAATTTGTTCTTGAAAATTGTGGTGTGGAAAGGCATTATGAGGGGAAGTACCATTTATCAAGTCCATTAGTATGGTAGCAACATTTTGAGTTATTTCCCTTTATATATTGTTTTTGTTAGAGTTGTTTGTCACACATCTTGTCCGGTCTAGTTCTCATGTACGGAAATGTGAATATGTCACAGTGTGTATGTGTGGGTGCGAGGTGTGGGTGTGGGGAGACATCTGTTTTTGTGACAAAAACCTCTAGTTTCTTGTGGTGAAATGAAACAAATGAAATAACAATGATACATATTTTTTTTCATACATTTCAATAGTTATGTTGTCATCATACAGATAAAACATGAAGATGCACATGTTCTGAGATTTTAAAAACATGAGATATAGTAAAGCCTGTTTGATATGACCACTCATTGATAGTAGACAAAAAGGCAAGCTGCTAATAGAAACACCTTTAAGCCTTTCCTCCATAAATACGCCTTTCTACGCCACTGTAAAAATCACCTGTTGAAAACATTATGATAAATAGAGCATTTGCTCCTATAGGAGCAAATGCCCTATTTATCACAATGGTTTCAAACTACACATTTCTAAAATTTTCCTTTTCTCTAGTTAATGCTCCTTTTTGGTAGATTTATTGAAAGTGGATGGATCTAAAAATAGCCTATGGAGGAATGGGTTAAATCAGGCTCCGCTTCGTTTCCTTTTAGAACTATGTAGATCTCATTCTACACTTTCTGCCATGGTCAAAATTCCTGTTTTCAAAGGTGAACTAATTAATATTCATAAAGTCAGTATTTCTTATATTAATATTAATGACGTAAAGGGCCTTTAATGTAACAGTAATGCAGCTAATTAATGTAGAAACTTTCTGCATTACTTTGTCTTGCATTAACCCTTTCCCTCATATTGACGACTTTTGACAACTCTGTAAAAGTCAACTTTGTGAAACCGTTGTGATAAATAGAGCATTTGCTCCTATAGGAGCAAATGCTCTATTTATCACAATTGTTTCAAACTACCAAATTCTAAAATTTCCTTTTCTCTAGTTACCTTTTCGGTAGATTTATTCAAAGTGGTTGAATCTAAAAATAGCCTATGAGGGAATGGGTTAAGTGAACAAAAAGCCTTGAAGATCCAGAGTTAGACTTGTTAAGACAGGTTCAACTGTAGCGGTTTATCACTTTGCAGAAAGGTTCTCTGGGAAGGGTCTGCCCTGAAGACGGAGCAAAAGCAAAGAAAGGAGGAATGTGGTATACCATACCAGGACCCATACCAGGAGTTGGTGAGTAGCAGAATCATAAATTAAAGGGATTTTTTTCAAATACAAAAATGGTCATTTCTCTATCAAGCCCTATGTTTTGACCAATCTTTAGAACTGTTTCTTTACCCCTTTCCTCCATAAATACGCCTTTCTACGCCTCTGTAATAGTCACTTCTTTAAACCATTGTGATAAATAGAGCATTTGCTCCCATGGGAGCAAATGCTCTATTTATCACAATGGTTTCAATTACTACACAATTCTAACATTTTTCTTTTTGTCTAGTAAATGGTCCATATGGGTAGATTTATTTAAAGAGGTTAGCTCTAAATAGTCTATGAGGGAATGGGTTAAGATATGAAATAAGGAAATTTATTGCTATGGCAATAAAGAACCAGATCTGTTATATATAAGCAGACAGAGCAGATCCTGATCAGACAGTTCCTACAGGAGCTGTATGATCTTGGTCTGCTCTGTTTGCAAATGGGTAAAATGCCGGGATTATCTAGTTAAGCGTTTAAATATTTTCTCCAGGTGCTCGTTATGGAAGAAGGGCCACATGGATTGGGGCCAGCGGGGACCAGACATTCATGAGAATAGACGAGTCCCTAATAAATGCTCACATCTTGTCTTCCTCCAAAGTGTTTGGCAACAAAACCACCATAGGTAAGGCATTTTCATCTTGTTTGTTTATCATATAATACTTCCAGATAAGAAGTGCATTCAGAAAGTCTATGAAAAAGTTTTTCTATAATTTCCTGCCAAAGTTATAGGTATTGTCGCCAATATACAGCAACTGATATAACTTTTAGGTCTAAGTTCCTGTACAACAAAATCTAGTGCCAGACCTGTCAGTTATGCCTGACCCTCTAATTGGAAACAACGATAAAATGGATAAGAGTCAGATTATGATTAATTTTCCAAGGCAATTACAAGTGAAAACAGAAAATGCAATGTGGTTACAGGTTTAATGTGAGAGCTACATGATGTCTGTTAAAAAATGAGACTATAACATGTGACAAATTCGCAATATGATGATACATACATGTATACCAATGAAATTGGTATACAGGGCTGGCTCTAGGCATTAATTAGTTGTCGCCATTACTTTCGCCATTTGAAAAAAACTGGAGCCAAATTTGAGACATTGGAGCCAAATTTGAGACATTGGAGCCAAAACCTATTTTTAATACTGTAAGGCTAATTTCTGACTATTACTAAAAGTGCCACTTCAAATAAATATTTTATCTTTTTTTTAATGAAGAACACTTGTTTGACACTGTTGACTAACGAAAGAAGAGAAGAGAAAAAAAAATCAGCTAATGAAAAATGTTAAACTAAATTTTTATCCAAATTTATAACCCAAATCATCATCCCAAATATGTTTAAATACGTGTACTTATAATATAGCAATACAATATTAAACTTATGAAGAGAAAATTGATAAATTTGCTTGATTTGCATTTATTTTTATCAGAGATCGATATAAGTTTATGTAAAAAAACAAGTGACATAATCATTACAGGACACTTGTCAAACCATGGAATCATTCATTATCCAATTATCAAACTGAGAAACAAACACAGTCTAGGAGGAGCAGTTTCTTACCTTGGATAAAAAAGACCGATCTGGTCCAATTAACACATTATAATCACAAGGAATGTCCAGCTAATTGCCTTGTTTGTCGCTCTTTAATCTCATTGTCACTTATCTTTAAATGCCAGTCCCCTGGTTTAAGTAATACACGTGTCATAAGGTGATTATATGGTATCGAAATTCCCCACTTTAAAACTTATAAACAATGCATCCATGTTGGTTTTTTTTTACACGACTGGTTCCCGAATAAACATATTCCATTACACATACTGGTGTAGCAGAATACGGAACCAGACTGAGATTGCATACTGGGTCAACAAAAGGTGTATTCCCTGATTGATTAACACACCAAATGTATGTAACACGTTGTCCCTTTAATATTTGGTAGCTAGTGTGTGTAGTGTAGATTTTTATTAGGTCTGTCGCAGTGGGGATTAAAGAGTGTTGTTGAAATTATGGCAGGTGGCATATTGGCCTCCGGGAATTAAAGCATATCACACACGACAAGGGGAAAGGACCTGGCATGCCTGGGGAAAACACTGTACAGAATAACTGGTGGTTGTTGTTTCTTACCAGTCATATAGAAACAGATACACCCAACATTTTATCCACTTTATGCCTAGAAAATCGGCGAAAAAAAGTTGGCGCCAATCATTTTCGCAAATTTTATTTTTTTGTCGCCATATCGTCTAATTTTGCGCAAATGGCGCCGATGGCGAAGCCTAACGCGAGCCCTGGGTATAAAAGTTTTGGTATGAACTTATCTTGATTAACACTCACTCAGAACAGTATCAGTGATCTGTTTCTTAACAATTTATTTTGAAGAGAGAGAGAGATTTTTCTTAAAAAGGGCATATGCTTTTTTGCAGTCGAGTCTCTTATCTGTATTTGTCAGCAGCAATTAAAACCTCTGCCAATTTATCTTCTTTTTGGAGAATATTATCTAAATGGTGTAGAGTTGTAAAAATTTAGCGATTAGTAAGGTTAATTGGTGACAAGTGTGATATTGTACGGTCATGTCCGTCGCTATCACAACGGACATATAAGACTGTACAATATCCCACACTTACTCATAAGATTGACCATTATGTAATTATTGATGATGAAGGCTAGTCAATGTTGATCTAGGCAGGGACTGGTGAACAAGGTATGTTTACTATGTTACAGTAAAACCTCTCTACGACAGCCACTAAATTACATCAAGTATTTTGAGTTAAAGGCAGGTGGCTGCTTAAAGGAAGGTGAAAGTAAAACAGAACGCTCCTATAGGAGCGTTCTGTTTTACTGTCACCTTGCTTTAAGCAGCCACCTGCCCTAAATAACACAATTTAGTGGCCGTTATAGAGAGATTTTACTGTACGTTTCTAGTGGAGACTCCTTACAGTGGTATGAACCCATCGGCCTATCGGTCCCTCTTTACTTTTGCCGAGATGCTTGATGTATTGTTTATACACATTTGATTCCATGTGTGTACAACTTATTGTTACATCACATTGTTGTCATGGTTATTCATCATATTTGAATGTCTCATCTGGATTCTATTTGTTTGCAAAGGTTTTCTGTATGTACATGTCTGTTTGTCCATACATATTGTCTAGGCCATGACTTTGTTTTGCATTGGAGGAATTTAGTATAATTTGGCACACATCTCAAACCCTTCTCTCATATAAACACCTTTGTAAACAGAGTAGACAAAGATCAGATGGCTCCTATAGGAGCAGTTCGATCAGGGTCTGCTCTGTTTGCTTGTGAAATTACGATAGATATGACTACAATTTTTACCAATACCAAAAGTTTATATGTACATATGCCATTATAAAAATTCAGCTAATAAATATTCATGATGTGTTTATTTCTTATATGAATATTCAACAGAGAAAGGGTTAATTATGAGTAGACCATGCCACATACAAGACCCATAACTCCAGCATTACCTGCTATTGAAATCAAGCTCCACATGTTAGTCTTGAGCAGTTAGTTTAACTTTAAACAGTATATATACAATTTGACATTCATTATTTCAGGGCTTATACCAATGGGAGAGGACAATGCTGGAATCATGAAATGCCTGATGATCAACAAGGTGGATGGAAACTGCCGCAGGTATTTAGCGATTAGTAAATTTTTAACACCCCACTAAAAGCAGTTTAGTTGGGATGAATAGGAGTCACTATGCTTGATTGTCTATTGGGTATTTTGGTCAGTGTTCTAGGTTGGCGCCAGCCAAAAAAATTTAGTAGCCAAATTTTTAGGCCGCCCTACTTATACGTAAAAGGGGTCTACATGTACGCTTGGTGATCATATGATTACAAAGAAATCCTTGCGATACCAAACCTGTAGATAAAAGAAGTATTGATATGTATATATGTTACATCTCAGTCAATCCCTGAATTAGATTTAATACAGGGTTTGGCAGAGAATTAAAGAAAAATACTTTACCAACATTTCCAACTACTTCTCTTATCTATAGCTCTGCATATAGCATATCAGAATATTCATTAATATTTCTAACTATTACAGTAAAATCTGTGTTAAACAGCCACTCAACATAAGATGGAATTTAAACCATATAAAATTTGTCAGCTTCAATTAATGCTTGACAAATGTAATGCAAGAAGTCCCATTAGGAGTTTCCTGCATAACATTTGTCCACTCCAGCATTAAGCAGTGACCTGTATTTTGAGACTTAATTGCTTTTTCATTGATTGGCTGCTTAATACTTCATTTTCCAAGGGACTAAAAGAAAAACCAAACACTGTACTATTTTTCAAATTTTATTTCATACTGGAACATCAAATATTGCATTTTAAATAATAATAAATAATCTAGTTTTCATTTTCAACATAACACATAATGACATAATGACTTAACCCTTTACTCCATAAATACACTTTTCTACCCCTTTGTAAACAGAGTAGACCCAGATCAGACAGTTCCTATAGGGGCCATCTGATAAGGGTCTGCTCTATTTACTTATGGTATTTTATAGATATCATATGAGTCTACAGTTTCTGCCATGACTAAAAATGCCAGTGACCATGTGATATTATAACAAAATAATCTAATTAAAATTCATGAGATCATTAATTCTTATATGAATATTCATGGAGGTAAGGGTTAACCCGTTTTATTTGATTTTGCCACAGATTTTTTCACTTTCAATTGCCACATTCACTTTTATTTTGCCATAGATTTTTTTTCACTTTTCAATTACCACATTCACTTTTCTGCTACACTACTGACTAGCTAGTGGTGCCATTTTCCTAGCTTTCATCTTTGCCCAGATGTTGAAGGCTCTGTTGAATGGGAAATTGTCCAAGTTTTCCAACCCAGGTGTGTCTACTGTCATCAGCATAAGTCTGTTCACACTCTCTGGCTCCATTCTGTTCCTGGATTTGGTCTTTATTAGATTGTACCTAGAAAATCCCCTTTCGCAATCTGCACTGGAGACTGGTAGTATCGCACACACTTTTAGAAGTTTCACAACATTTGGATAACTGACCAGGTATGAATTCTCACTCAACACTGTTTTGGCCATATGACTGAACTTCACACCTCTGAACTTCTGACTAAGCAGCATTTTGAACAGTGGCCATTCTGCTTTTAGATCCTTTTTGTTCACTGACATTGGTGATTCACTCTTACCACCATAAAAGTCCCCAAGCTTGTTTATTTCCCTATCTCCATATGTGAACAGTGAACTTTCATCACTAGCTGGTAAGTTCACAGGATCAAACACAGAGAAGCATGTGATGGTTCCACTGTCAGTAAACCTTTCCTCAAGGTTTGCCAGTAAATTATCCAAGTAAGACTGGCGGATTTTCTCTGTGTGCTGAACCTGTGTTGTTGAGCACTTCAGTCTGTATTTTGAACCATTGTCTCCATGCTCAAATCCATTTTCAAAGTCTGTTGGTAGAGAGTCTTGAAAAGCACTGAACTGGGGACCTGGTGTAGACTTCATTGCTCTTAAGGCACTAACAGCAGCATTCAGTGCAAAGTTTTGAGCACACAGATCTAAGTCTCTCCTTTGGAATTGTCTGCTCAGTATTCCCAAAATGTCCAGAATGTCTGCTAACACATGAGAGACTGCCACAAACTGATAATCACTGATGAATTTCAGCAATCCGTTTGCTGTTGGGTCACTGACCTCAGCAATATCCATCTCCAGGCAAATGATGAGAGCATCATAGTTCTTTAGGATGGCTTCAACTGCTCCTTCGAATGACAGCCATCTTGTATGAAAAGTTTGCCGAAACTTCCTTGAGGCCATATTAAATATGCCTTGAATCTTATCCAGCCTCCCTTGGTGTTTTGGTGAATAGTGGTAGTACTTGAAGATTGCATTTATGTTGGCCTGGTATTTCTTCAAGTATTTGATGTTGTCGGCAGCTTGACCACTAGCAAGTGCTAATCTGTGCGCTATGCAGTGAACACTAAGAAGCTGATTGTTTCTCTGTTTCAACAGTGTCGTTACTCCACCCCTTACACCAGTCATCACACTAGCTCCGTCTGTTGTAATGCAGCACATATTTGCAACATTAATGTCTCTCCTTTCTAACACTTTAAGAATTGCATCACAAATGTTCACTGCCTTACACTCATCTCCTTGTAGCTCAGTTAATTCCAAGAACTTGGTTTCACTCTGACCATGTTTGCAATAACGCACATACAGAACCAAAGTCTTGTCGGTGGAAACGTCTGTTGATTCATCTGCCATGAGTGAAAATATCTCAGAGTCTTTAATGTCATCGAGAAGATCATCTCGAACAACTCTGGCCATAGCTTCCTGCATGTCTCTTACACTTTCATGATGCTGATATGGGAGACACTTATTAGCTTTTTCCATCGGCCGAAACTGTGACACTTTATGATGTAAGAGTAGCTTGTTGAGGTCACTGATTGCTGATGAGGGTTCATTCCTCTGAGCAAGATAGTAAATGTTTGTCATTATTCCTGTCACTCCTTCTCTCTCCTTTTCAGCTGCCTTTATGCTGGCTCTATCTAAGTCCCCAGATGATGCCTTTGCTGTGATAGCAAATTGATGATCCTTTGTCTTCATGTGCTTCTTAATTGCATCAACTTTCATTTTGTCACACCCCTCTGTCCAGATGTTGTTTCTCTTTGATACTTCGCAATCTTTGCAGAACATCAGTCTCTTCTCCTGATCGTATCTGATGAAAGGGAACAGTTCTATCCACTGTTTCTTGAAATTTCTTTCATCTGTATTGGGCCCTTTTTGTGGAGCTGATGCCTGTTGGTTTTCTTTATTTTCCTCATTAGATTTCTGTTTCTTTGCAGGATTTTGCAAGAACTGCATGAGGGATTGTTGAGACCCCACTGTCTGCTCAAGCTTACGCTTTACAGGCATTTTTGCTTTGCTGAACTAATTGTATAGATTTGTCGATGTTTACATGAACTCAGTAGGTTAAAGAATGACAGAAAATTATTTTCATTCACAGATGTGGACAGACCGTTTGTGTCGAACCTTTTTTTAATAACAATGGGATTCAAAGATATAAAAACACACAAACAAAGCATCAAACATTTTATTCATCGCCGATTGTTTCTGCTCATCCTTTAATTCGGATACCGGTAATGTTTGAGGATTACCTCGGTCGTCTGGATCAAAGTAATAGGCAGTCCCGATTATCGCCAAATTAGGCAATGAAACAATGGTTAAACCCAGAATGTGTGAAAAATTACACATATTGCTTCGTGAAAGGCGTCCCTAGAAACCTAGAGGTGGGTTATGACCTCACAAGAACGGAGTTAACCAATCGTCTTTAATCTTGGTCGACTGGTTCCGTGATGATGCTGCGTTAAAACGAGCGCCGGAAAACACTCACGTGATACCGATAAAATGGCGGTCAGTTTGCTACAAACAATGTGTGAAGGGATTATAAGCCTCGAGGCATCGTAATGAGAGGTACGCAGATAATTGTCTCCAGCTGCGAGCTGGGAGGACCCCAATTACCCTTGGATTAATTTGCAAACTGATAAGAATAGCTTTACGACCCGTTAGTTTGGCGAGTGGCGACTGAATTTGCCTATTATCAGTTTTATAACTGACCGAAATTTTCAATCGCCAGAATTGATGAAATTGAAATTTTTAGTCGCCGGCTGCAAAAAGTAATCGCCAATGGCGATTTTGGCGACCGATAACGCCAACCTAGGTGTTATTTATCAGTTATTGCCAGAATTTCAACAAAACTTTATGGGAAGAGGAGATGCACATATCTCTAACAAGATTTTCGTCGGATAATTTTCATTATCTATTATTATATATACCATAGATTGAATACTTCACCAAGCTTTGTCTGTTTCAGTTTTGGCAGTGGAGAACAGGTGGACCTGGCCACTAAGGTTGTATGTCTGGACCCTGTGTATGATGTCCTCTGGAGGTAAGGGACAGATTAGTTACAAACTAAGTTTGCCTTTACTCTTTAGATTCAGCCATTGTGATTAATTTAAAGAAATGTTTCTATTATACATGTTCCACCCCCTAGCCTCAACAGCTTTACTTGGGTGGTTCATATATACTCTGAAACATAGTATATTCTTCAGCAAGAATAAAGATATTTGATCATATACAGACTTGTACAGTAGAATCCCTCTAAACCAGTATTCTAGTGGAGAAGAAGTTAGATACTTTAGGCAGGTGACTGTTTAACTCTTTCCCTCATGTAAATGTGTTTTCATGCATTTTCAAACAGAGTAGACCCAGATCAGACGGCTCCTAGAGGAGCCGTCTGATCAGGGTCTACTCTGTTTGCTAATGGAATTTGATAGATCTGTATCTTTACTTTCTAAAATGGCTACAATATTCCACTTCAATATTTAATTATAACTATTTTTCCCATGAATATTCAGTAGGTATGGATATTTGGACTAAATATAGAACAGGGAAAGGGTTAAAGCAGGGTGAAAGTGATGCAGAAATCTCCTGGAGGAGCTTTCTGCATGACCTTCGACCTGTATTAAGTTGTCACCTGTCTTACAGACCAGCATTAATAATAATTGGAATGTCCAGTTTAGAGAGGTTTTACTGCACTTGTAAATTGCACATATTTCTTTTGTTGCAGTTTTAACCAGGAGTCTCATGAGGTGACCTGTTATAATGTTATAGCTTCTGAGGCTCGTAGTGTAAAGACAGGGGAGAAAACCATGTCTGAATTGTTCAAACCAGAGTTATCTGTCCCAATAGCTGGAGGGGCTGATGCAACAAGATCTCACTGTGCTCTACATGTACTTGGTAAGTAAAGTCTTAACCCTTTCTGTTTTGAATATTCATGTCAGAAATACTGACATCATAAATATTTTGTCAGATTTTTAAAATGGCAAATGTACACATGATGTTCAGATATTAATTTAACCCATTCCCACTTAGGCCATTTTTAGACCTAACCTCTTTGAATAAATCTACCTAAAAGGAGAATTAACTAGAGGAAAGGAAATTTTCAGAATTGTGTAGTTTTGAAACCATTGCGATAAATAGAGCATTTGCTCCTGTGGAGCAAATGCTCTATTTATCACAATGGTTTCACAAAATGACTTTTACAGAAGCGTCAAAAGGCGTCAATATGCAGTAATGAGTTAAACTGTAGTGTCAGAACTATTATAATTTCATGAGAAAAAGGAGCAGACGGTGATCAGACGGCTCCTGTAGGATATGATCTGGGTATACTCTGTAAGAATCATTCTTTTATTTCACCCCACCAAACCCTTTGTTGTGACCTCTCTATAAATTAACCTCTACGAGACAATTCTAAGAGTGGTCTCAACATAGGGTTTGTAGGAGAAATAACAATATTAGTATTTGAAATACTTTCCTTACTTATGGCTCTGCTCTTACGATGCTTTTCATATTACTTCCTGAAAGTTTCCTTTCTGACTGTCAGGACAGGTTTCAGTTTGAAACAAAATTGAGAACAACAAAACTTTATGATATGCTACTGTCTTAACCTTTAGCCTGCTATGGGCGGATGAGAATACCTATGCAAACAGTTTTTGATCCAGATGAGACGCCGAGTAACTCGGCGTCTCATCAGGATCCAAACTGTTTGACACCCTGATTGCATTTTGGTAGACAAATTGATTATAGTTTGAATTTTGAAAATGTAGTAGGTGAAAAATTCTGTAAAAATAATTTACTCAACAGGCTAAAGTTTAATAAAATAGATGAAATGGTAAAAAAATTGACACAAATTGTGAAGTACATGTACTGAAAGAAAAAAACCAGATTGATTATCTGTATGTGTCATTAATCCATCTGGTCAGTAGGTTGGTGGCACATTCTTGACCAATAAATGTAATAAGCTGGATTGAAGATTTTTAATAAAAAGTGCATGTACAGTGAACTCTCGTTATACTGACGTTTGTTACAATGGCACCCTCGTTATACTGGCAATATGCATTGAAACATCACCGTTAACTCTTTGAAACAACCACTGAATAAATAGGTGCAATGCCAATAGCACAGGTAATTGCTTAATGCTGAACACAAGAAGTGCAAAAAGCTCCCTAAGGGAGCTTTTTGCACTTCTTGTGTTCTGCATTAAGCAATCACCTGTTGGTACTAGACTAAAACTGGCCAAATGCTTCCTTTCAATTTAAACTCGTTATAACGGCAACTTCGTTATACCAGCACAATATCTGGAAACAAACACCTCCGTTGTAAGGAGGGTTCACTGTACTTCTTATAGGTTGACTTGTGCAAATTTAATCCTTTACCTAATGAATATTCATGTAAGAAATGATGCCTTTATGAATACTAATTAGCTGAATTTTTAAAAAATGGCATTATGATCCAGGGCATTTTTAGTGGCCTGGAAGAAATGTAGGATCTTATCTATAGTATTTGATAAGAAAACAGAGCAGACCCTGATCATACAGCACCTACAGGGTATATTCTTTTTGCAAATGTGTAAAAGTGTATCTCAGTCAGATAAAGGATTAATAGGAAATGTAATGCAAGTTCAATAGAAAGTTTGATGCAAATTTAATAGAAGATTTAATAAAAATATAATAGGAAATTTAATGCAAATTTGATTTAATAAAACTCCATTTGTAGGTTGTCTGGACACTCTGACAGTAGCCAAACAGAACAACTTGATTGTATTGGAAGAAGCCAAGGAAAAGACATCAACTACTAAAGTATACACCAAGGACGACTTCTCTGTTGTAAACAGATTTGAAAGTAAGAGAACAACCCTCATTGTTATATTTTTAGCTCACCAGAGCACAAAGTGCTCAGGGTGAGCTTTTGTGATCGCCTGATGTCCGTCGTCTGTCGTCGTCCGTCGTCCCGCGTCAACAATTTGAACCTTTAAAAATCTTCTCCTCTGAATCTACAGGGTTCTCAGCTTTCATCTTTGGTACATAGCATCACCTATAGGTCCTCTACAAAAGTTATATAAATAATGCCCCTGGGGTCAAAATTGGCCCCGCCCCAGGGGTTGAAAGTTTTCAATAGAAACATATAGTAAAACTTTGAAAATCTTCTCCTCTGAAACCAGAAGGTTCTCAGCTTTCATATTTGGCACATAGCATCATGTTCAGGTCCTCTACAAAAGTTATATAAATTATGACCCTGGGGTCAAAATTGGCCCCGCCCCAGTGGTGGGAAGTTTTCAATAGAAACAAATAGTGAAATCTTTGAAAATCTTCTCCTCTGAAACTGAAAGGCTCTCATCTTTCATATTTGGCACAGAGCATCATGATCAGGTCCTCTACAAAAGTTATATAAATTATGGCCCTGGGGTCAAAATTGGCCCCGCCCCAGGGGTGGCCAGTTTTCAATGGAAACAAATAGTGAAATCTTTGAAAATCTTCTCCTCTGAAACTGGAAGGCTCTCAGCTTGCATATTTGGCACAGATCATCATGTTCAGGTCCTCTACAAAAGTTATATAAATTATGCCCCTGGGGTCAAAATTGGCCCCGCCCCAGGGGTGGGCATTTTTCAATAGAAACATATAGTGAAATCTTTGAAAATCTTCTCCTCTGAAACTAGAAGGCGCTCAGCTTTCATATTTGGCACAGAGCATCATGTTCAGGTCCTCTACAAAAGTTATATTAATTTTGACCCTGGGGTCAAAATTGGCCCCGCCCCAGGAGTGGGTAGTTTTCAGAATAGAAACAAATAGTGAAATCTTTGAAAATCTTCTCCTCTGAAACTGAAAGGCTCTCATCTTTCATATTTGGCACAGAGCATCATGTTCAGGTCCTCTACAAAGGTTATATAAATTATGGCCCTGGGGTCAAAATTGGCCCCACCCCAGGGGTGGGCTGTTTTCAATGGAAACAAATAGTGAAATCTTTGAAAATCTTCTCCTCTGAAACTGGAAGGCTCTCAGCTTGCATATTTGGCACATAGCATCATGTTTAGGTCCTCTACAGACCTGTTTACTGCTACGTTTTGGCCGTAGTTTCTACGTTTTGGCATGGAAAACTACGCACTACGATTTAAGAACGAAATTGCTACGGATCTGTTCAAGTTGGGATTTTTCCTCTGTTTTTGCACTTTTCCGATATTGAAGTACCTTTCCGCTCAGTAAAAGTTATTTGAACACTCTATCATTAATCAATTTATTGTGAAAATGTCGGCAAATAATCTTTTTCGGCATTAAAAAGCGTCCTGGGTTACCTGTGACGTAAATATAGGATGTAGTTAATATTATCCAATCAGCGAGCAGCTTTCCCGTTTCTCCTTATGGGATGCTGCAAAGCACATGGCGACTAACAGCGGCGGAAAAAATTGAACCATCAATATTTCAATAAAATAATGATATTATAGGATGCACTCGATGAACATAATCATGCCAGAAAGTGTAATCAAGATTGGATTTAGCAGTATTCATGGATCAGAGAGTGTAAGGATAATAAGTACAAAGCACTCTGCTCGCTATGTAAGAAAGCCATTGAAAGTGAAAGTTGTGTAAAATGGGCGAACTCGGTCGCAGTAAGTCACACGCGAAAGGTCAGCGATTCCAAAAATACCGGGAACAGATAAAGTCAATAACTGGTATGGCAAACTTTTTTTCAAGTTACCCCAATTCCCAAATAGATTTCTTCTCCGCCGACTGCTGAAATGACTACCCCACCCACCTCCAGCCTGATGTTGAATTCTGCATCATGCATGCGAGCCATGTCTCTCAATGTCAAGTTTTGCCCTAACGAATAATCTATTGATATGCTTGATAGCAGAACTATTATGGACAATTCAAACCATAGTTTCTCATTATTTCTATAAATCAAATGAAAATCTATTTCAAAACTGTTCAAGATGATGTTTCCCGACTGTCAGATTGCCGAGATTATTTCTTGTGGAGAGAGAAAGACGTCGTGCATGTGTTGTTTTGGTCAAAGACCTATGATAACAGTGTTATAGCAGAACATATTACTATTCAAACTATGTTGTTAGTTCTACAGGACATTATAAGCTACTTTGTTCAAGTTTGCTGTACTTTATGAATCTGATAAGACTGTAAAACCTTAAAGTAAGCTCACTGATCTTGTTGGACCTTAAATTTGGGGGATATGGTCTTAAAAAGCCCAGAAGTATTTGCTTAAGATTTCTGCATGAACCATGTTTTTGTTTGATTAGTATATAATGCATAAACATTTGCTTGATAAATACACCATTTTACACTTTCTTGAAAAAAGAGTAGATACAGATCAGACAACTACTGTTTGCTAGATGCCTGATGTATGATAATAAATGCAACATATTGATTCTGCACTGACCAATCCCCCGTTTCTTAGGTCATTATATAGAATTCAATTAATATTCATGAAGGTGTACATTTTTTAAATGAATATTCATCAAGCAAAGGATTCAACTTTCAAGTTATATCACATAAGAATTTGCTTGTCACATAATAACTACATGTTGACGTAGCAGTGTATTTCCACTGGACCCAGATCAGATAGGTTCCTCAGGAACTGAACTGATCAGGATCAGCACTACTTGCTATGGATCATATTTATTTTTCTGAAGTGTCTAACTATCTGTATTCTTCTTTTGAATATATATATACTTAAGCAGGAGGATAAGTATAAACAAATTAGCAGAACAAGAGATAATTAAAAAGTCTACACGTGTTTTAATGAGGCAAACTATGTAAAACGTTAAAACTACTGATGGACATCCAAAAACTACTGACAGTCCCTTTGAAAACTACTGATACAGCATACAAGGGGTAAACAGGTCTGCCTCTACAAAAGTTATATAAATTATGGCCCTGGGGTTCAAATTGGCCCCGCCCCAGGGGTGGGAAGTTTTCAATAGAAACATATAGTGAAATCTTTGAAAATCTTCTCCTCTGAAACTGGAAGGCGCTCAGCTTTCATATTTGGCACAGAGCATCATGTTCAGGTCCTCTACAAAAGTTATATAAATTATGGCCCTGGGGTCAAAATTGGCCCCGCCCCAGGGGTGGGTAGTTTTCAGTAGAAACATATAGAGAAAACTTTGAAAATCTTCTCCACTGAAACTGAAAGGTTCTCAGCTTTCATATTTGGCTCATAGCATCATGTTCAAGTCCTCTACAAAAGTTATATAAATTATGTCCCTGGGGTCAAAATTGGCCCGCCCCAGGGCCGGTTAGTTTTCTATAAAAGCATATAGTGAAAACTTTGAAAATCTTCTCCTGATTGTCTGGTGAGCGCTTCAGGGCCATTCTGGCCCTCTTGTTGAAGAAAAGTAATCCTAGATAAAATTGTTATCATGGTTTTCAGTTTTGACCCTTTCCTGTTCTGTATTGATGTAAGAAATAAAGACAACATGAATATTTATTAGCTCAATTTTTTATAATATAAACTTTTGAAGGGAAGTTCTGGTTTGACAAAAACTGTAGAATCAGATCTGTATGATGTCACAAGCGAAAAGAGTAGACCCTGATCAGACGGCTCTTCTAGGAACCGTCTGATCTGGGTCTACTCTGTTTGCAAATGCATGAAAACGTGTTTATATGAGGGAAAGGGTTAAATAGATCTTAGATCAGTTATTTTCAGCAATCCACTGGCAATTTTGTGAAATCCTTTTCAAACAGTTTGGATCCAGGTGAGATGCCTTGTGACCTGGGGTCTCATCAGGATCCAGACTGTTTGTCACTCTGATCATGTATCTAACAAGAAACACTTATGAACACATGGCATATTGACTCAGACAGAAACTGAAGAATCAGGTCTATATCATACCATAAGCATACCTATACCATAAGCAAGCATGTAGACACTGATCAGACGACTCCTACAGGAGCTATCTGATCTGGGGCTACTCTGTTTTCAAAAGTGTGAAAATGCGTTTATATGAGGGAAAAGGTTAACTAAATTTCTTATTTTGCTAAATAAAACAAATTAATATATTGCTATAACATATAGTATGGAATTAGATCAAAGATATGTATTAACCTTTACCCTGTTCACTGTTCATGTAAGAATTAATGACATCATGAATATTTATTAGCTGAAATTTTATAATGGCAAATGTACACATGTTGTTTTGGTATTAGTAGAAACTGCACAGTCACAACTATTATGATTTCATGACCAAACAAAGCAGACCCTGATCAGATGGCTCTGATCTGGGTCTACTCTGTTGTCAAAGCATGAACAGAGTTTGTATGAAGGAAAGGGTTAAGCAAATGGAGCAAGCCCTGATCAGACGACTTGTACTGGAGCTGTCTTATCTATCTGGATATTCTCTGTTTGCTAAGGCGACACAAGATGTCTGTCAGCTGAAGGGTTTAAATAGGTCATATAGGGCAAGTGCCCCATCCTTCTCACATGTAATATTGGTTTGAAAGATTACATTAACCCATTCCTCCATATGCTATTTTTAGACCCAACCACAGTGTTTTCAATAAGACCCAGCCGGTGGCCAAAATGACCGCTTCAAACCAGATTTTGGCCAGTTCAAATCCGTCAAGAAATAATAATATGAAAGTTGAAAAATTGCTGGACCCCCTGAAAAGCCTGTAACTTGTAGAATCTGGCCTGTTCCACCAATATTTATTGAGAACACTGCAACCACTTTGAATGAATCTACTGAAAAGGAGCATTAACTAGAGAAAAGAAAAAGTTTGGAATTTTGTAGTTTTGAAACCATTGTGATAAATAGAGCATTTGCTCCTATAGGAGCAAATGCTCTATTTATCACAATGGTTTCAATAGGAGATTTTTACAGAGGCGTAGAAAGGTGTATCTATGGAGGAAAGGGTTAAATAGGTCATACAGGGCAAATGCCCCATCCTTCTCACATGTAATATTGGTTTGAAAGGTTACATTAAGCCTTTTTAACATTTGTACCTGTGACTTGCAGGTCATGGTGGTGGGTGGGGCTACTCTGGCCACTCCATAGAGGCTATCCGCTTTATGTGTGACACCGACATCATGCTTGGAGGCTTCGGTTTGTTTGGAGGTCGTGGAGAGTACTATGGAAGAATAAAGGTCAGTGGTGTAGAAACTTTATTATTTATTCCTTTACTTTGTCATTACACAGTTTTACATCTTTGCAAACAGAGTAGACTCAAATCAGACAGCTCCTTTAAGATCCCCGGCTGAGTGGTTATGGTCTTCGACTGACAATCTCTTAGCACTCACCGCTGTGGGTTCGAATCCCGGTCTGGGCATTTGGATTTATCATGTGAGGAAACCTGGATGTTCTTCTGTGCACGGCACAATGCAATTTGTTCTGTGCACAGAAGAACCTCTGGGGTCTTCCTCCACTTGTAATTAGCTGGACGTCGTGATATGACTGAAATATTGTTTAAAACCCAATAAAACCAAACTTTTAAGAGCCATTTACCGTGAGCTTAATTTATAATTTTTTAATTGAGTTAGCTTTTTCACTGTTATTACCTATGCAAACAGTTTGGATCAAGATTTTGTGAAATTTGCAGACAACACTGAATGGCAATGAAATAGACTGTATGGATTTTTTTTCAGCTGTTTGAGGTTGGTCCAGATGGAGGAGAGAATGAGGGAGATGGAGAGCTACTGGCAGAGTCTGAGGAAGTCTCATTTGAATGTGGCTCAAGGTAAGATGATCCTTGCTTGATAATTGGTTTGTCTGTTCAGTACAATTGTTTAACCCTTTACCTGATGAATATTCCCATAAGAAATAATGACACTATGAATATTTATTAGCTGAATGTTTATAATGGCATATGAACACAGAAATATAGCAGGATTTATTATCAGATGTATATTATCTCCATAAGGAAATAGGGCAGACCCTGATCAGACATCAGATATTGTTTTTGACCTGTCTCTTGGTTGGTTGGTTAGTTGGTTTGTGGACACCTTAAATGTTGGCGATAAGTTTTTAGCCATTGCACATACATTCTTCAAACATGGTATGCATGTGCAGCTTATGAAGGCATACATTTTAGGGGTGACTTATTAAGGTCAAGGTCATATATCAAGGTCAAAGGTCAAGTTATTGGTCAAATTTATTTTGGCGATAATCAGGGGGCATAGTGTTTCACAAACATCTTGTTTTGTTTTAATATAAATGCATGTTTAAATAGAGTCCATATTCAGTATATAGAGTCCATATTCTCAAGCAATGAATCCTCAAATTGTTGTTTGACTAATCCAACTGTTGTTTGATTCATCCAAGTGTTTTTGACTTATTATCCAATTTCCATTTTGTTTCTGCTCCTACAGAGAGAAGTACCCAATGCTGTTTGAGGAACCGGTACTATTACAGGCCAACAGTTGGTATGTGGCCTGGGCGAGAATCTCCGGCCCCAGCAGCGACTGTGGTTCAAGTGGCGTTGCTGTGGTCACAACAGAAGACCAGTAAGTTGTGGATTGAAAACTCTTGAGTATATATCAACATGTCTTGAAAAGATCACTTTGGATCAATTTGTTGTCAACTTTGCAATCAGTTTGGATCAGACAAGATCCAAACTTTTGACACTCTGACTATTATTTTTATTTTGTTACCCATTCTCTCTACTGACACCTTTTGATGCATCTGTTAACCTATTCCTTCATATTGACGACTTTTGACGACTCTGTAAAAGTCACTTTGTGAAACCATTGTGATAAATAGAGCATTTGCTCCTATAGGAGCAAATGCTCTATTTATCACAATGGTTTCAAACTACAAAATTCTAAACTTTTCCTTTTCTCTGGTTAATGCTCTTTTTTGGTAGATTTATTCAAAGAGGTTGCATCTAAAAATAGCCTATGAGGTAATGGGTTAAAGTCATTTTTTGAAACCTTTGTGATAAATAGAGCATTTGCTCCATAGGAACAAATGCTCTATCTATAACAATAATTTCAAAACTATTCTGATTTAGGTCTTCTCTATTTGCAAAGGCATAAAAATGTTAATGGTTATACATTTAATGTTTACTTTGTTTTCAGGGTGGTCTTTAAGTTCAAGGGGTCAAAGAAGTCGAACAACGGTACTGATGTCAATGCAGGTCAGATACCTCAGCTGCTGTATAGGCTACCATCCAGAGACAGCACAACCGTCACTCGCAAGTCTGACAGTGTAGAGTCAGCTCATGTGCTCAGCCCAGACTTCTCATGTTCTGTTTCACCAGTAAGAATTTGCTTAATGGTTATAAGGGTTCAGTGCACCAAGTTATTAGCAGAACTCTAGAATGTTCTCAAACATGTTTGTTTTCCAGCAAGATGTTTGAAAACATTGTTGATTATCTAATTTTGTATTTGGTTGTTGATTTATCCCTAATCTTGCCTTTTGAGTTTTTCTGTGTTCCTTAACCCTTTCCCTCTTCTATGTTTATTCCAAATATCAATACCTACTGAATATTCATTAACAAAATAGTTATAAAGAAATATGGAAGGTGGAACATGGTAGCCATTTTAGAAAGCAAAGAAACAGATCTTTCAAATTCTATTAGCAAACAGAGCAGACCCTGATCAGACGGCTCTTAGAGGAGTTAAGATCTGCATTGGGCTACCCTTTACCTTATGAATATTCATGCGAAATTTAATAATGACTGTATGAATATTACTTAGCTGAATTTATAATGGCAATGGACACAGGATTTTTTTACCATGGCAGAAACTGTAGAATCAGGATCTCTATTATATCATAAGCAAACAGAGCAGGCCCTGAAGGTGTCAAGCGAAAAGGGTTAGATACCCTGAAATAGACTTCCTTTTAACTCTTTCCCTGGTGAATATTTATACATGTACGAGAATTCATGACTTTTTTATTATTTCATAAGCAAACAGAGTTGATACCTGATAAGTTGCCCTGTTTGCAAATGTGTTAACCCTTTCCTCCATAGGCTATTTTTAGACCAATCCTCTTTGATTGAATCTACCCAAAAGGATCATTAACTAGATAAAAGGAAATTTTTAGAATTTTGTAATTTGAAACCATTGTGATAAATAGATCAGTTGATCCTATAGGAGCAAATGCTCTATTTATCACAATTGTTTCATAAAGTGACTTTTACATAGGGGTAGAAAGGCGTATTTATGGAGGAATGGGTTAAAGATGTATCTATGAAGAAAAGGGAAGAAAAGGGCATGCAAGCAGCAACTTCCTGATTGCCTTCGCAAGGATCCAGACTGTTTGGCACTTTGTCTATATTTTGATAAGAAGTGATAAAAGGAGTGTTGTAGCAGATTTAAAAGTTTTGTATATGACCAATAGTTTGTGTGCACTGAGCTACAGAAAACAAGTTCATGCTTTGATGGTAATTTCAGGAGAGTTTTGAGGCACTGCTGAAGCTGCTGGAGTGGAGTTGGAACACGTTCCACTCTATTGTCCAGGATATTGAGAACCTGAAAGGGAATAGTCAGCTACGTGTGACAGCTGACCTCCACAAACTTGTGTATATATGTCGAGCCTGCCTACGCCTCCTCAAGATCTATGTCACCGAGATGTATCCAGATGGAGGTTAGTAGGAGGGAAGTTAACACTTCTCTTGCTGAATTTTAAAATACGTTTCTCCTTCTTTACCCATGCCCTGTTGTATAATTACATATATCTTCACTGTGTACAAGTATTTTGCTGTGCAGTCACTGCTGTGGAGTGCACTGGTTGCACAATCAACTTGTAAATAGTGCAGACCCTGATGAGACAGCTCCTGCAGGAGCTGTCTCATCTGGGTCTTCACTATTTACAGGTAGGTATATTGAGGTGAATAACAAGCGAAGGGTTAACACTTTCCTCCATGAATATTCATATAAGAATAATTATATCGTATGTAAATCATGCATTCGTTTATCATACATCAAACATTTGTTTTGTGTGTATATCATATATCAGAGGTCCAGATAAGATGTAAAATTAAAATATTTTCAAGAATAACTTCTTTATTTCTCCACCAGACCCTATGTGACCTTTCTTCAGAATGGCCATCAATGATGTGATTCTAATGAGTACTAACAGGGTTTGGTAGAGAAATATAGAAAATAGTGTTCTTAGATTTCCTAAATGCAGTAAAACCTCTCTATAACGACCACTAAATTGTGTTAATTAGTTGGTATTTAGGGCAGGTGGCTACTTAAAGCAAGGTGAAAGTAATACAGAACGCTCCTATAGGAGTGTTCTGTTTTACTTTCATCTTGCATTAAGCAGCCACCTGTCTTTAACAAAGAATACTTGATGTAATTTAGTGGTCGTTATAGAGAGGTTTAACTGTAGTCTCTTATCTATTTATCCACATTGTATCCATTTTAGTTTTGAACAAGAAGATGACAGCAGAGAGTACTCGTATTGCTGAGTGTGTTGGCAGTACACAGGACCTACTGAGGCGGATATTGGCGGAGGAAGTCAGACCCTGCAGGGTCAAAGTGTTTCTGTCAGAGGACCTACCGGGCATGCACATTGCCTCACCATATGTTGAAGACATTCTCAACGAATGCCATTCTACATTCCGGTCATGTTTCCATGCATTCTACCCTACGGGTACACTGAAGTGGCTGTGTCTCTGTGATTTGTTACATCACCTGGATCCTGTAAGTTATAATACTTCCCCTTCTGGACTACTCCCACCTTAGTTACTGTAGTCTTATATCATGCCATCTCTGTAATCCTCAGTGGGACTGGCTTCAAAGTCTCTTATCCTCAATGGGACATTTCAAACTTTGAACACATGTAGACAGCAACAAGCTCAAGTGCATCAGATAAGGCCCCTAACATTTGCATTACTACATTTAGAATAATCCACCATTTTGCAAGACAATACTTTTGAATGTTTAGCACCAGGCATTGCAGAATTCTCTCCAATTGAACTTTGAGGTTTTTTTTTTGTCATTTGGGCCTATAAAATTGGTAGTTGGTGTTGCAAACTCCTCCTTCATTTTTTTTTCAACAGATTTCAAATGAAAGTTTATATATACATGGCCATTCTGAAGTGTGTATGTACAGTAAATAATTTTCTTAACCTATCTCAAGTTATATGAGTTACCTGCCCTTGAACTTAGATATACTGGCTTACTGTTCACCTGGCTTACTGTTCACCTTTAGTGATAATTCTAGTTATGTCTTACATGAAGATTCAACTGGGCAAGGGTTAACCCTTTCCCTCATATAAAGGTGTTTTCACGCATTTGCAAACAGAGTAGACTCGGATCAGATGGCTCCTAGTGGAGCCGTCTGATCAGGGTCTACTCTGTTTGCTTATGGAATTTGATAGAGTTGTTTCTTTGGTGTCTAAAATGGCTACAATATTCCACCTTCCATATTTCGTTATAACTATTTTGTCCATGAATATTCAGTAAGTATTGAAATTTGTAATAAACATAGAACAGGGCAATAGTGAAAAGCCTCTGGTACATTTATATGAAAGGGTCTACTGTACAGAAGCCTGTGAACATTTGGTATCAACCTGTGAACACTTGTCAACCTACTCTTGTTTCCCAAAAAGATGTTCCAAGGGAATCACATTTGATGGAGTTCTTTTGAAAAGTGAATATAGTCTGAAAGTGGGAGATCCTTCGAAAGCAAAAGTAGCAATGGGAACAGAGAAAATTGCAGACTCGGTTTTAATGAGTCTGATCATGAGTAGCAACCAAAAGCGCAACACCACCCACGCTCCCCAGCACCGGCTTAAGCAGTATTCAATTTTCAAAACTAATTACATAAAAACTAATGATCCGGAAGGACCAGAAAATATAACAACACCGAGAACACAATTTTTCGTTGGAGTGAACTTGATTTGCATGAAAATTTGATAATAATATGATAGGGAGACATTTATCAGTGATGGACTGTTTATTAGAGAATATTTAGTAGATGCAATTAACTTACAGAGCATGATAAATGCTGGAGGGTATGGGCGACTCCTGGCGGCCATCATGGAGGCCATGTGTCACCCGACAATCAAGCTGACCAACATTATGCCCATCAACTGTGAGCCCCACACCGAGGAAATCCTGAGGAAACAGTCCATAGTGATGGACGACAACACAAATAGTGTGGCCAGGCTCAGTGAGATACACCGCTTCCCACTTCTGGTGGACCACATGACAGCACGGATTGAGGTCAGTATTGTGGTGCAATTTCAGATGGTTTAAGAATATCTCCTTTATTTCTCCCCCCAAACCTCATGTGAAAACTCTAGAGAAGACATTTTAAAGAGTGGTCACAGCATAGGATTTGTTGGAGAAACAATAATTTTGGCATTTGAATATGCACCTAAAAGTCAAAGGTTTGCAATAGCCTTTTATCAGCAGTTACATCTGCATAGTGATAATCTTTGGTAAGCTAATTCTTTAACCCTTTCCCTAATATAAACGTGTTTTCACACATTTGCAAACAGAGTAGACCCAGATCAGACGGCTCCTAGAGGAGCCGTCTGATCAGTGTCTGCTCTGTTTGTCAATGGAATTTGATAAATCTGTTTCTTTATTTTCTAAAATGGCTACAATGCCCCATCTTCCATATTGCATTATAATTATTTGGTCCATGAATATTCTGTGGACCATGAATATTCAGTAGGTATTGAAATTTCAAATAAGCATAGAACAGGGAAAGGGTTAATCTCAGTTAGCTTAATTACTGATAATGGGGATTCCTTGATAACCTTTCAAACAGTATGGATTCTGATGAGACTTAGTGTTTTTTTGAGTAACATGTACAATTGTCATTCATGATAAGTAGCATTTTGAAGATTAAACAAAAATAAGTCATATTGCATGCTTCATATACATGTATATTGAACCATGTTTGTTCAGAAGAATTTTGAGGTTTCTTATAGATCTCTGTTATGATTTTTCCAGACATCTAGTGTAGGCTGTGGGCAGATGTCATTCAAAGAGGTTCTGGATCGTCTACTGATGATTGTGTCATATCCAGTGAGGCAGATGTTAGTGTGTGAGAACTCACCGTACCCGGATGTGCTGGTGGCCAATACCTGTTCCCTTCTCTCCACCATCATCAGTGAGCTAGCTGCAACAGCTACTGGCCTAGAGGTTAGTGGAATACATATTTGTTTGCATACTAATTGTCATCTGCTACAATTCTTAAACTTAATTTAGTGTGCCCTCTTGTGTGTGTGTTGGATGGGGGTGTGAGGGGAGTATAGAATATAGATTTGCTTTGATCTGTATGTCTATCCGTATAGAAAATCATGGACACACACATCTCCTGTTCTAACAGACCGGAGTCATGAAATGTTCTTGTAAATGTTTATTGGAATAACACCTGGAGTTATGGTTCTTGACTTTAATAGTCAGAATTAAGGCAGTGTTGATATTTGATCATGGTCTATAAGTCTTGCTTGGCTCCATGCTGGTAGAAGCTTAGAATCAACCAAAGATGTTTATTTTGCTCCAAGTTCTGGTTGAATTGTTCAAGATATTTGTAGAAAGTTTTTATCTGGAATCCATCATATTTAACCCTTTACTCCATAATAATGCTTTTTAACATCTTTGCTAACAGAGTAGACCCAGATCAGACAGCTCCTACTGTTTGCAAAAGCATTAAAATGATTTTCTGTAATTAAAATTAACGTTTACTCCATATATACACCTGTAGGAAAGGTCTGATCAGGGTCTCCTCTGTTTGCTTATGGAATTATATAGATCTTATCCTAGTTTGTGTCATGTCCTCAAATTCTTTTTTTTATATGTAGGTATAAAAAAGTTTTGTAATTAGTATTCATAATGTTTTATTTCTGATATGAATATTCATGAAGTAAATGATTAATCATCTATCCTGATGGCTACAGTCTTTCATGGTGTGGATAGTGGCATATGTTGCTTTTCAGAATTTTTTTTACTTACATACGCTCATAGTATTACTTTAATTTAAACAGACTGATGTGACGTCCACCTCTCGCCCTATGCTCGTTACACCAAACAGATTCACTCGCACTAGTCAGACTGCTGTATGGAACACAGGTAACGGATCCCCTGATGCCATAGAGTTGATGGTGGATAAGCCAGGCATTGTGATCGCTGGAGTGTGTCTGTATGGGGGAGAGGGAGTCTATAACTATGAGGTGGAACTCCTTGATGAGGTGAGTTGCATGAAAATATAGAAATTAACCTTTTTGAACACTTTACCTGATAGAAACGCCTTTACAAGCCTTTGCAAACAGAATAGACCCAGATCAGACAGCTTTGGTAGGAGATATCTGATGAGGGTCTGCTCTGTTTGCTTAGATCTTTTTTTACTGTGTCTGTCCAGGCAAAGATTACATGTGTTATATACCATAATGTGTTATATGCCATTATAAAAAGATAATTTTATTGATATTCATGATGTTGTTATTTCTTTAACCCATTACCTCATAGGCTATTTTTAGATACAGCCTCTGAATAAATCTACCGAAAAGGAGCATTAACTAAAGAAAAGGAAATTTTTTAGAATTTTGTAGTTTGAAACCATTGTGATAATTAGAGCATTTGCTCCTATAGGAGCAAATGCTCTATTTATCACAATGGTTTCACAAAGTCACTTTTACAAAGTCGTCAATATGAGGGAAAGGGTTAATACTTGAGTATTGATGAGACAAAGGGTCAATACCTGATACAGATGCACACATCATTTATGCATTTGCAAACAAAGTAGACCCAGACCTGACAGCTCCTACAGTTGGTCAAGTAACAGTTATTAGTATTCCTGGTTAACTTGCATTTTTTTGCAAACAGAGTAGACTCCTGTACATTAGAATAAAAAAGTTCTAAAAAATAATCCTGGAATATTTTAAATATTCATTGGGTAAGGGGTTAATTAAATTGTTTAGAGGTGTCTGTTGATGCTTCTGTAAATATTCCAGATACAAGCTATTTAAAATTTCAGCCAGTAGTTCAAGTATTAAAGCATGTTGGATAATATTTAAGAAAAATAATGCAGACGATGTTTTGAGTAGATGAGAATTTGAGCAGACAACAGTCTGTATGGCAGGTGAAGGGTTGCATAGTACTGTAGTGTATCGTTTTGTGTTTACAGCAGAGCAATGGCCATCACCAGGACCCGTCCCACACCCAGCGCTGGCACAGCATAGAGATTGTCAAAGGTTCGTATGGACCGGAGGACACAGCTAACGACATTGCAGAAATCAAGTTTGACAGACCGATACCCATTAAGGTATGGCTGCTTCCTCTATTGACTATACAGTGATACCTACTCACTAAATACTTCGCATTTAGCACTTTCTCTGATTAATCCATTACCTCACAGACTATTTTTAGATACAAACTCTTTGAATAAATCTACCGAAAAGGAGCATTGCCTAGAGAAAAGCAAAAATTTAAGAATTTTGTAGTTTGAAACCATTGTGATAAATAGAGCATTTGCTCCTATAGGAGCAAATGCTCTGTTTATCACAATTGTTTCACAAAGTGACTTTAACAGAGTCGTCAAAAGTAATCAGTATGAGGGAATGGGTTAATATTCATGAAAAAAATACTCTAAATATTAAGAAGCTCAATTTTGTTAATGGCATATGAGCACATGGCATTTTGGCTGAATCAGATCAATATAAATTTCATCAGAGCAGACCCTGATCAGACAGCTACATCAGTAGCCATCTGATCTGTGTCTGCTGTTGCAAAGGCATCAAAAGGCACCTGTATCATGTAATGGGTAAATATCAGTTTCCAAGAAAGCTTTAGATATTTGGACACAAATCCATGACTGCAACTTGATAGCTTAGTAAAAACATTATATGTGCTGAATAGCTAATAACATTTGACAACATTTGAAATAATTTTCTTCATTAACCCATTCCCTCATAGGTTTTTTTTTTAGATCCAACCTCTTTGAATAAATCTACCGAAAAGGAGCATTAACTAGAGAAAAGGAAATTTTTAGAATTTTGTAGTTTGAAACCATTGTGATAAATAGAGCATTTTCTCCTATGGAGCAAATGTTCTATTTATCCCAATGATTTCATAACTTTTACAGAGGTGTAGAAAGGTGTATTTATGGAAGAAAGGGTTAAGGAACCAAACTGTTTGACATGCAGATTATACTCTAACCCTTTCCTGGTTCAATATTCATTTAAGAAATAATGACATCATGAATATTTATTAGCTGAATATTTATAATGTAAACTTTTAAAAGGAATGTTTTGCTTTGACAAAAAGTGGTACAGTAAAACCTCTCTAAACTGGACATCCAATTTAGTATAAATATTGGCCTAAGAGACAGGTTGCAGCTTAATGCAGGGTGAAAACTCCTCTATGAGCTCTCTGAATGACTTTTACCGTGCATTAAGCAGCCACCTAACTGAAAGTATCCAAATTCTTCTCTACTAGAATTCCGGTTTAGCGAGGTTTTACTGTTATGACTTTATGAATGTTAACTAGCTGTTTTTTAAAATGGCATTATGAACCAAGGAAATTGGTACCATGGCAGAAACTGTAGAATCAGATCTATGTTATTTTCATAAACAAACAGAGCAGAACTGATCAGAAGCTGTCTCATAAAAAATGTGTCTCAATGAGGCAAAGGGATGATAGTGAAGCACTGTTTTACATTATAGGAGGGAGTGAAGTATGCCATACGACTTCGTAACCATGGTTTCTCAAGAACTCTGAATGGTGATGGGGGTATAAGCAAGGTCAAGTGTCCAGATGGAACAACCTTCACCTTTACAGCCTGCTCTCTCAGCAGTAATGGAACAAACCACATGAGGGGACAGGTCCCTCAAATACTCTACTACAGGTAACTTGAATGACTTTCACCTTGCATTAAGCTGCCATCTGTTGTTAAAACTGATTATGATACCTGTTTGAGTGATCAAATTAGTGAAATTTTACTGTGCATCCATTTCTTGTTGTTACACTTGTGTTTTGTTACTCTTTTCACAGTGCACCGCAAGAAGGAGAACAACACCAACAAAACAACAAAAACCTCGCTGAGCTACAAGCTCGTAAGAACGCAATTGATATCGTAAGTGCCATCTGTCGGGTGGCCACAGACCTCCTGCATCGAGCTAACAACACACGATCTGATGTTGTCAAGGACACACTGGGATCCTCTCAACTGTTCAAGTCTCTCCTGCCCCTCTGTCTGGCATACATTGGACCTGTAGCTTCTCAGGACCCGAGGGTGGGTAATATCTGTTGATGTAACTGTCCATAAAATCTCTCCCAAGCCTAAATTTGATAATACTGCCTTTTTACACCTTTACAAACTGTGTAGACCCAGATCAGATAGCTCTGCTGTGTTCGCTTATCATTCTTTAATGTGTACCATGGCAAGAACTTTCCTCATTGACATTCAGAATGGGTGGAGTCTTGCATGCATATTCATCAAGTAATCATTTAAGCAACAACTCAACAGAAGTCTTAATTATCATGTTATGTAATCTTTGGTCAGTGGCCAGGGGAGAGTATTTGGTTCAACTTAATCCTTTCCCTCATATTGATGACTGTGTAAAAGTCACTTTGTGAAACCATTGTGATAAATAGAACATTTGCTCCTATAGGAGCAAATGTTCTATTTATCACAATGGTTTCAAACTACAAAATTCTAAAAGTTTTCCTTTTCTCTAGTTATTGCTCCTTTTCGGAAGATTTATTCAAAGTGGTTGTATCTAAAAATATCCTATGAGGTATTGGGTTAATTGTCTTCAACCCATTATTGCAATTGTCAGAATGCCTGTGAGTTTGCAGGTAAATATCAGGACTGTAGATAAGAGATCTCTTATTTGTCAACTAAACTGTATTGCGCTTGTATTCATTAGAATAACCTCATTAGAGGCACGTTTAATGAGTACAAACAAGATAGGGTTTGGCAGAATGTTTTTGTTTTATCTAGATTTCAAAAGTAGTCCTCTTACCTACAGCTCTGAACTCCATTTATTATGAGATCTGTTTTACCTTTTCAGGGAGCTGTGCAGGTATTGAGTCTCATACAAGAGATCTTGCCAGCAGTTGCTAACCTTATCAACCAGATCTATCCTCCCCCACCCAAACAAGAGTCAGGGGAGATAAGCAATGGCAGCTCAGGCACTCAACATTATGCAATCCTTGAGAGTGATCACCCTTACAAACCAGCTACAGTAGCAAATTACAAGGTAAATTTCAGCTTTTGAAAGCTATTTGATGTTCTTTAAGTATTTCCTTGATAGAGACAGAAACAGAGTAAGACCCACATGAGATAGCCTTTGTAGGATCTGCATGACCAGGGTCTGCTCTGTTTGCTTATAAAAATGATATAGATCTGATATGCAGTTTCTGCCATGATAAAAAAAAATACCATTTTTAATGCCATTATAAACATTCAATTAACCCATTTGCTCCCAGTGGATTCTTCCATGCTTATATATTGGATTAGTCTATTTTTTAATCTAAGGGATGTTTGGTCTAAATTTTCATTTTCGTTTTGTTTTATATTGAATTCTCTCTCAGCAAACAGTGTTGACTCTGATCAGACGCCGCATTATGCGGCGTCTGATCAGAGTCTACACTGTTTGCCTACCGTCCCGTATATGAGATCGTGGGAGTAAATGGGTTAAGTAAAAGTCATTATTTCTTACATTACTATCTATTAGGTAAAAAGTTTTAGAGAGAGAATACTGAATACAATGTAGCTTGAAAACAATTTTCTGTTAGAGGCCATAGCGTTTCCAAACAAGATTTAGATCAATAGGAAAGGTATCATTCATTTTATCCTTTTCTTCATGAAGATTCATTTTGAGAAATAATGATATCATGAATATTAATAAAATGATTTTTATAATGGTATATGAACAAGGAAAATGTTTCCTGTTTGCAGAAACTGTAGAATCAGATCTATATTTATTTCATAGGCAAACAGAGCAGATCCTGATCAGACATCTCCTACAAGAACTGTCTGATCTGGCCATACTTTGTTCGCTAAAAAGCTTAAAAGTTGCTTCTATTTGCCATAGGGTTAAATGATACTACAGTAAAACCCCGCTAATGCGACCACATAAAAGAGGTATAATTCTGGGTGCTAGATGCAGGTGGTAGCTTAATGTAGGACAAAAGTAATGCAGAAAGCTCTGCATTAAGCAACCACCTGCTTATAAAGACAACCATGTTTATCCATTAAGTGGTTCTACTGTACTAATCTTCGATCACATGGCAAACGGTTAATATCTGTGTTGCCAGTTGGGCTTTCAGAATCCAGTTATGATCTAGACTATTTCTAGATTGGGTTTCACAAATAGAATTTCAATTTTGTTGCACATTTGCAAACAGATTAGACCAAGATCAGACAACTCCTGTAGGAGCTGTTTGATCAAGGTTTGCTCTGTTTGTTTATATTTTACAGATTATTTGCTATTTTCCATGGCAATAAATATCATTGTTAGCTCGTCTGTTTTTCGAAGAAAAAATACAAGCCATTGTTGTAGGCACCCGCATGTCGTGCTCTTGTTTAATGCTTTTAGGACTATAATTAAATCAATATTCAAAATTGGTGGTGTTTTGCATGAAAACTATCAAAGAGTTGATAAGTATTCAAAGAGTTGATATTTCATTCCTGGTACTACTGTTATTATCCAGGTCACATTCCCAGAAGCAGTCAAGTGGATGATTGTGGAGTTTGACTCACAGTGTGGCACAGCCCAGGCTGAGGATACTCTGCAGCTATTTGTACCTGCCTATTTACATCCAGAAGCCCCCACCCCACCCTCACCCGTTATCAGTGAGGAACAGGAACAGACCAAGGTTGCCTACTGGCCTATTCTGAAGAAGTTTCATGGTACCAATAATTGGCCCAAAGGCTGTGTTGTAATTCCAGGTTGGTGTCTTTCTCAGCTGTTATCTTTCATCAAGGCTGTAGATAAGAGGTGAATTAATGTATCAAAATCTCTTAACCCTTTCCTCCATAGGCTATTTTAAGACCCAACCTTTTTGAATGAATCTACCCAAAAGGAGCATTAACTAGAGAAAAGGAAATTTTTTAAATTTTTAGCTCACCTGAGCCAAAGGCTCAAGGTGAGCTATTGTGACCGCCTGTCGTCCGTCGTCCGTCTGTCCGTCTGTCCGTCTGTCCGTCCGTCCGTCTGTCCGTCTGTGTCCGTCTGTCCGTTCACTTTTATTTCAAATGACTTCTTCTCCTAAACCACTGGGAGGATTTCAACCAAATTTCACAGAAATGTACCTTAGGATGTCCTCTATCAGTTTTGTTAAAATCATGACCCCCGGGCAAAAAATGGCCCCGCCCCACTACTTTTACAGGTTTTTTTTTTAAATCTTTAAAAATCTTCTTCTCTGAAACCACAATTTCTAGAGCTTTGATATTTGGTATATAGCATCATCTAATGGTCCTTTACCAAGTTTGTTAAAATGATGACCCCCGGGCCAAAAATGGCCCTGCCCTGGGGCTTGTAGTTTTTACATAGACTTATATAGGGAACCCTTTAAAAATCTTTTTGTCTGAAACCACATAATCTAGAGCTAAGATATTTGGTATGAAGCATCACCTAATATACCACTACCAGGTGTGTTCAAATAATGACCCCTGGGCCATAAATGGTCTCACCCTGGGGTTTTATGCTACTTAACATCAGAATCTGTAACACTTAAAAGGTAATTTCCTCACAGTTATTTCCCTTGTCCCATCAGCATAGCCATAAGGGACAAAGGGAGATAACTGCATTGGAGTGCTAGTATCATTCTATTTATAACTATTTATAATAAAATGTTGAAGGTGAATCAGTGTAGCTGTTTTAGAAGGCATAGAAACATCTATCAAATTCCATTAGCAAATAACAGACCTTGATCCTATAGGAGCCACCTTATCTGGGTCTACTCTGTTTGCAGATGCATGAAAACAAGTTTACATGAGAGAAATTAAGGGTTAAATAAACAACTCCAGATCTGCAGACCAGCAGCAGGTCAAAGTTACAGCTGCTTGGCAGTAAAATCTCTCCAGGTCAATGCTGACTCTTAACTCTTTGCATGCTAGTGGTGAAACTGTGATTACCTATGCAAACAGTTTGGATCCAGAGGAGAGGCCGCATACTGCGGCGTCTCATCAGGATCCAAACTGTTTGTCATCTTAACCATATTTTTGCAAAAAAATGAAAGTAAGTTTATTTTAAGAATTGAAGCAGATGACAATAACTTTTTGTTGCAGACGAAACATTAAAGGCATTTTGACCCATTAACCCCAGTGTGTAGTGTGAGTGATGTTAAATGGTGTCTTCCAATGTCTCTCAAATTAGATGTGAGAGATATAGGAAAGTAACAATTCAGGCAATCAAGGAAAATGATCACCATCTAGACTTTTGATCTGGGTCCAAACCCAACTGATGTAAGTCATGGTAATGTTTAAGAAAACTGTGAAAACATGATTATGAAATGGCCCAACTGATATAAGTCATGGTAATTCTTAAGAAAACATGATAATGCATTTGCCCCCCCCCCCCCCCCCCCCCCCCCCCCTAACAATGATAGGTGTTAAACTTACTACTGTGGATTAAGTCTGCTGCCCCAAAAAGCATCTTAAATATTACTTTTTTCATAAAATTTGATGACAACACATTAAAAAGTTCTAAAATGTCTGAATCTTGTATGATATTAATGAAATAACTAAGTAAATATAACTTCATTATAACAGTAGAGGTAACTCTTCTCAATTTCAATTGTTAAAAATACTAATGACCCGTTTAATTGAATTATCTTCAGATATTCACACCTAGAGCTAGAATTATTTCTAAACACCTATTAACCCTTAACCTGTTTGCTTTGACAAAAATTGATCTGGGACCACTCTTGTTTGCTAATGCTTAAAAAAATTGTTATTGCCATAAATAGAAGTTTTAGCTTTGAAAAAAACTGTAAAATCAAATCTATATCTTGTCAAATGTAAAAAGAGCAGACCCTGATCAGACAGCTTCTATAGCAGCCGTCTGATCTAGTCTACTCTTATTTTTAATGTGTAAAACACATTATTTCTCTGAAGAGAAGTTTTTGCTTTGACAAAAACTGTAGAATCCGATCTATATTGTGTCAAAAGAAACAGAGAAGACCCAGATCAGACAGCTTCCGTAGGAGTCGTCTGATCTGAGTCTACTCTGTTTGCTAATGCATAAAAACAGCTTTATATGAGGGAAAGGGTTAAACGATTTTTAAAGATATTCTTATTGGTCATTTCACACAAAAACTGGCATTATGTACTGCCTAGCACTCTATTTGCCTATATACCTGGGTCAAGGTATAATTGCATAGCTTTATTGAAGTCATTTGAATTTCTCAAAGACCAGTTTTAGGCATTTTGAGCTAAGGCAAAAATGGCACAAGTTGTAAACAGTTTAGGTCTTGGTCAACCAGTCACTTGGTATTAGTTCTGAATTCAGTTCAAGTTTATTCAGCAGTTAAAGGGTGAAAGCAGTACACTAAGCTTATTTCATCTGCTAGAAATGTTGTCCACTGAAAAATTAACATGTCAATATACCGGGTACATGTATTACTGTAACTCAGGTGAGCGATATAGGGCCAATGGCCCTCTTGTTTTAGTTTGAAACCATTGTGATAAATAGAGCATTTGCTCCTATAGGAGCAAATGCTCTATTTATCACAATGGTTTCATAAAGTGACTTTTACAGAGGCGTAGAAAGGCGTATTTATGGAGGAAAGGGTTAATTCTCAGCCTAACCCTATCTTGTTACTACTCTTTAGCATTGCCCCTATGAGGGAAATCTGATGAGTAGCAGCAAGATAGGGTTTGGCAGAAAAATAAGAGATTTTCACAAATCAGCTGTAGTCAAGACAACTGATCTGTCAAGATCTCTTATTTCTCAGCCTAACCCCATCTTGCTGCTATTCATTATCATGGCTTATCTGAGGCACTTCTAATGAGTAGAAGTAAGATAGGATTGGGCTAAAAAAAATATGTATTTGGATTTCCTAAATATCCCTCTTATCCAATATACTGTATGATGAGAGAAATGAAAATCTCATATTTCTCAGCCAAACCATTGTTATTGGTACTCATTACTGGAAAGACAATCTAAAGAGTACCAACAAGATAGCGTTGGACAGAGAAATATTGAAAAGTTTTAACCAAATTTTCTACTCAGTTTGCAAATGCGTAGAAAGGCATATTTATGGAATGAATATTTAATGACCTCATCCAATTATGCATTTTGAATAAATCTATTCATTTTGACGGATGGTAAAAATTTATTTGTTTCATGTTTCGCAATAAAAAATAATTCTATTAATATTCATGAATATTATAGTAAAGAGTTAAAAAAAAGGACTTGGATAAAAATGTGCAATTTTGTATAGTTTCTTTTTCTATTGTGCAGGCCATGAGGTGATTTTCTCCCTGGAGACTGCCTCTGACTATGTGAAAGATGAGAAAGCATGTTTCTTTGGTTTCAAGTGTTTCCTGATTGGCCATGAGTGGAAGACAAACACAGAAGATGTGAGTTGTAACTAGCAAACAAAAATACCATCTAATACGTATTTATGAATAAATTGTTAAATGGTGTAGTTATTACAGTTGTGTACTATAACCTATATATGGTAGATTTGCCCTGAAACATATAACAAAACTTTGAATATCTTCTTCTCTGAAACTGGAATGTTCTCAGCTTTCATATTTGGCACATAGCATCATGTTCAGGTCCTCTGCAAAAGTTATATGAATTATGCCCCTGGGGTCAAAATTGGCCCCGTCCCAGGGGTAGCCAGTCTTCTATAGAAACATATAGTGAAAACATTGAAAATCTTCTTCTGATTGTCTGGTGAGCGATATAAGGGCCTTTCAGGCCCTCTTGTTTACGTTTATTGTCGATTATTTGGTCGTAGTCCGTCCAGAATTAATAGAGAAAGGACGATATTAAATTTCTATTCATGGCTAAAAACAAATCGAATGACATCACACGTTAAATTTGAATTCTGTATTCCCCGTGGAAGCCGCCGGATACGGTCCTGTACACTCCAGCAAATTTTGGCAAACTAACCAATCAAATTCCAAGGATTTACTCTGAAGGGTAATAATTGCTTTTGACAGGTTTTACTGTAAATGACATTTTTTTTACAGAATATTCGCCACCTGGAGAAGGAGATCAGCTACCTCGGTGGCATGTGCGCAGCCTCGCTAATCAAGAAGGACATTATACTGCCTCCAGTCAGTGTGGATGAGCTAGATGAGGATATGGAGTATGTGGAGGAAGGCTCCCAGCTGGTAAGTAACCAGGTCCCACGGATAGAAACCTTCTGAGTGTTAGTCTGAGTTCATTAGCAAGTATCTGGTTGAGTAAACTCAGACTCAAGCGAAATGTTCGATAAACTCAGGACTAGGCCCTAAAAAGTGTTGTGGGTAAGAAATATAGTCATCTATCAAACTCTCAAGAATACACTTTTTTGTTGGTACTCAGAGAGTTGATTCTAATTAGTACCTTCACGATAGGGTTTGGCTGTCAGAGAAAAAAGGTTTTATTAAGATTTTACCAAAAAAAACCCACCACCTTTGTATAACTCTTGGTCCCATTTTCACTTGTTGCTTTGTCTGCAGCTCAACATTTTGACATCAATTTATGTTAGTAACAAGTGTCTTGCAAGGTGAAATTTATAGTTATTTGAAAGATACATGATTTGCAGACCTCTTATCTGTGCACATATATTTCAGACATGGGACATGTAATGAAAAAGTTTGGTTAACAATTATACTATTAAAGAGTTTAATTCTATTGCGGTACAAATTGACTACAGGACTAAATGAGATGTGTACCGCGCATACGCAGATCACTCATACATTCAATATTTTCACATGACCAATCATAATAATTTTCAGGTGTACAATGCCCACTCACAGCTGCTGGGCAAGGGCTTTGCCCTGTCTCGCCCACCAACCATCATGCAGGCACTGGAGGGCAGTCTGCCATACTGCTGGCAGAGCAATGAAAGATCCTTTCTGAAGGACTTTGTCTCCTGTACCATGGGCACAAGTGGAGGCAGGCTGGCCAGGTTAGTAGATATTTAAACATATTTATCCTATGTATAAGAACACCCCATCTCCCTTCAGCAGGAGAATCAGTTTGGCACAATTTGGATAAATTTAAAGCAAACCATTTTAAGAATATGTTACATTCATCTACTAGAATTATTTCATTTCTCAATTATTAGCTCGTCTGTTTTGAAGAAAAGTCGAGCTATTATGATCACTGAGTCGTAGGCGTTGTCATCGTCGTTTGCTTGCAAAAATTTAACCCTTTCCTGCATACAAACGTGTTTTCATGCATTTGCAAACAGAGTAGACCCAGATCAGACGGCTCCTAGAGAAACCGTCTGATCAGGGTCTGCTCTGTTTACTAGTGGAATTTGAAAGATCTAATCCTTTTTTTTTTTTTAAGTTTAGTTCAATATTTTATTTTCCCAGTAATAGGTGGTGGTGGGTCGGAGAACCATCCCACTCAGCACCTTACAATGTATTCAACAAAAATATATTATATATACAATATTGAACTATATACCGAATCTAATCAACAAAAAGGCGTATCTATAGAAATGAAAAGAAAAGAAAGATAAATAAAAAGTAGAAGACATGCCTCATAGTAACTTGTATTATGTTATTTAACTGCAATATTTGCTCTCTTTTTTACAAATACCCGGGTGTGGGAGTGCAAAATGTTTTAATGTATCTAATCCTTTACTTTCTAAAATGGCTACAATGTTGCACCTTCCATATTTCATTATAACTTATTTGTCCATGAATATTCAATAAGTATTGAAATTTGAACTAAATATAGAACAGGGAAAGGGTTAATGTAGCTCATTACTCGAAAAGTTTAAGAGGTATCAACATGAAACTTCATAGATTAGTAGATCTCATTGAGGGGAAGGCCCCTATATAAGAACCATAACTCTTGTTTTCAAATTTTGGAGTTATGGCCGGTTATTTTTTTCAAAAATGTTTAATTTAGCTGGACAAGCACCAAATCAGACGAGCGTTGGCGCTGCATGCGGCTCTTGTTATGCCCCCCAGATCAGGCCAGGGGTTAAACATATAGGTCAAATCACAGACTTTAACATTCGCCATAACTTTTGAACCAGTAGAGATAGAGAATTGATATTTGGTATGTATGTGTATCTCATGAAGCTGCACATTCGGGGTGACGTGTCAAGGTCAAGGTCATCCTTCAGGGTCAAAGGTCAAATTGGGCGGGGGGGCATAGTGTTTCACAAACACATCTTGTTTTCTTTCATGTCTTTCAAACACAATGCCAGTCTGTCAAATACATGGCTATAGATAAAGATGAGTATTCAAAAATTAAAATTATCATTTCACCACCAAACCTTACGTTGTGATTACTCTTTCAGAACTGTCTCATTTGGATGATTCTAAAGATTGGTCACAGCAAAGGATTTGGTAGAAAAATAAAGGAGCTATTGTTGAAATTATTTTAATTTGTACATCTTACCTATACCTCTGAACAGTTTGGATTCTGATGAGGTGCCAGGATACTCCTCATCCACAGTATGTTTGTTTCATTTTCAGATGGCTCCAGCCCAACTCATATGTTGACCCCAAGCAGTGTGAGATTCTGTACAATAAGGAGGACCTAAAGTGTAGCTGGCCAAATATCATTACAGTACTTACCAAGGATCAGTATGGCCAGCTAGTCAACACAGAAAACCTAAAGGTAGGCATTATGTTAACCCATTCCTTTATATACAGTAAAACCTCTCTATTATGGCCACTGAATTGTGTTAATTGACATTTAGGGCAGGTGGCTGCTTAAAGCAAAGTGAAAGTAAAACAGAACGCTCCTATAGGAGCGTTCTGTTTTACTTTCACCTTGCTTTAAGCAGCCACCTGCCCCAAATACCAACTAATTAATACAATTTAGTGGCCGTTATAGACAGGTTTTACTGTAGCTTTTCAAAATTGTTGCAGATGATATATTTTGCAGACCACATTTACTTAAAGCTAATTGTTATGCTATCTGTTGGTAGGTTGAGGTGAAGGCCGTACCAGTTGATATGGATCCCACCAGTGATGACAATAAGAGAATCCGGCGACTGAGCAGGCCAGATGAGGGCAACATTACATTTGGTGGACACCCTCCACCATGCCTGGATACTCCATATGAGGTCACTGTCAAAGAGAAGAAAGATGCCTTCCACGCAATCTGCATGATGAAGGTAGGTTTTAATTATGCCCCCAACAGCGGGCAAATAGTAAATGTATTGTCCATCCTTCCGTCTGTCCATCTGTCCTTCCATCCATCCATCTGTCCATCCCAAATTTCATGTCCCTTCTATAACTTTTTTATCTGTGAATGGATTTCAAAATAATCTGGCACAAATGTTCACCACACAAAGACGATGTGTCCCGTTCCACCTCCCTGGTCCATGGGTCAAAGGTCAAGGTCACAGGGTACAATTTTTGGGGGCATTTGTCATGTGACTGTGACAGCTCTTGTTTCTTTTACCATACAGTGTTGTAGATAAGCAAAGTATTTAGGAAATCGAAGGGTAATAATTTTAATATCTCTCGGCCAAACCCTATTCTCTTTCAGCTCTTGAGAACTGCCTCTAAGAGGCGATTCTAATGAGTTGCTGCAAGCAAGGGTTGGGCAGACTCTTATTAGCTCCACTTTTTCAAAAAGTGGAGCTATTGTCATGACCCTCTCGTCGGCGTCGGCGGCGGTGTCGGCATCGGCGTCGGCGTTGGTTAACCTTTTTGTTAAGGTCCTTTTCTCAGAAACCATCAAAGATATTTGGTTCATATTTGGTATGTATGTTTACTATCACAAGGGGAACCCATTTCACAAGGGCAGGTAACCCTAAAATTAATTTTGCCATAGTTATGCCCCTTTTTTTGACTTACAATTTTCATTGTTGGTTAAGTTTTATGTTCAGGTCCATGTCTCAGAAACTGTCAGAGATATTTGGTTCAACTTTGGTATACATGTTAACTATTACAAGGGGGACCCATTTCACAAGGGCAGGTAACCCTAAAATTGATTTTGCCATAGTTATGCCCCTTTTTTCGACTTACAATTTTCATTGTTGGTTAAGTTTTATGTTCAGGTCCATGTCTCAGAAACTGTCAGAGATATTTGGTTCAACTTTGGTATACATATTAACAATTACAAGGGGGACCCATTTCACAAGGGCAGGTAACCCTAAAATTAATTTTGCTGTTCTTATCTCCCCTTTCTGACTTAGACTTCCACTATACTATCCAGCATTAAAGAAAGTGGAGCGCGCTGTCTGCGGACAGCTCTTATTTACAGCTCTGATCATTGTTTTTACATGTATATGTCTTAATCCTTTCCCTCATATAAACATTCTTTCATTCATTTACAAACAGTAGAGCTTGATTAGATGGCTCCTGTAAGAGCATATTGTTTTCGCTCTGTCTGTTGGTTTGTTGGTTGGTTTGTGTCCAATTTTAATGTTGGCGATAATTTTGTAGCCATTGCATATACATATGGAGGCAAACATTTTTAGGGGTGACTTATTAAGGTTAAGGTCATACATCAAGGTCAAATTACGGGACAAATTTAGATTGGCAATAATTTTGTCGCCATTCAACATACATACATCAAACTTGACTTGCATTTGCAACTTATGGAGGCGACCATTTTTAGGGGTGAGGTGTCAAGGTCATACATAAAGGGCAAATTTAGATAGGCGATAATTTTGTCGTCATTGAACATACATCCTTCAAACTTGGCATGCATGTGCAACTTATGGACGCAAACATTTTAGGGTGACTTAGTAAGGTCAAGGTTATACATAAAGGTCAAATTCATTTTAGCGATAATTTTGTAGTCATTCAACATACATTCTTCAAACTTGGCATGCATTTGCAACTTATTGAGGCATACATATTAAGGGGTGACTTATTAAAATCAAGGTCATACATCAAGGTCAAAGGTCATATTGTGCATAGTGTTTCACAAACACATCTTGTTTTATTCAATTGTTATTATATAGGGTTTTAGTTGTTTAATTCATCATTAGTTTCCCCCAAGAAGTAAGAGATTGTAAGAGTGGGAGTGTTTATTATGGAGAATATGGTAGGTATGAATATGTCTAAGCTTTCTTTCTGTTTCTGATAGGCCTATGAGAATTACTCATTTGAGGAGCTGCGTTATGCTGCCCCGGCCGTGCCACGCCCCAGTGAGAACATGCTGGTCCGCTCTAATGAAGATGGCACCTACAGTGCTAACTGGACCCCCAGTAGTATAGGCTTCTACAACATCTATGTCATGGTCGACGGATTTGAAGCTGGTGGGTGTGATTTGTTATTTTGCAGATATCTGATAGAATGCTGTAGGAGAATTTGTTCTGTAATTTTTAAGTTGGATACAAATGAGATACAGTGTATGTGATGACTTTTGCAAACAGTTTTGATCCTGATGAGATTTACAGTAACTCTGCTACTCATTTAGACTCAACTGATATTCCTGCACATTGTGTAGGGATTTGTTTCAGACTTTCAAAGATGGTCAACCTTGACATACAGATGATGCACAAAAAGGAAGAAGTTACAGTTGCAATCATTTTCACAGAATTATGGCCCTTTGCTGTTTTTCATCAGTATTAGCTGTATAAGATACCGTTTGACCTCCTTAATACACCAACATTGGGGCATTGATGTCCTAGTGACATAAATCTAGTTTAACCCATTCCCTCATAGACTATTTTTAGACCCAATCTCTTTTAATATATCTACCGAAAAGGAGCATTAACTAGAGAAAAGGATTTTTTTTAGAATTTTGTAGTTTTAAACCATTGTGATAAATAGAGCATTTGTTCCTATAGGAGCAAATGCTCTACTTATCACAATGGTTTCAAGAAGTGACTACTACAGATGGGTAGAAAGGCGTATTTATGGAGGAAAGAGTTAAAAAGAAACTGAAGAAAAATATTTGAGAATTGAGCCAAAGGACTACTGTGGTAAATGACAGTTGATAGAGATGAGAGGATATCTCCTAGCCATGCTATTCTGTCAGTGTGGCAACAGTATATAAGTTAGTTTGGCTTCAGAATAAATTTGGTTCAGTTTTCAACTTGATCCCTGCAATGGTTCTGTGCTTTGAGCCGTTACACTTTCATCACTATGTACCAATTTTGATGACCTGTACAGCTGGATTCAATGCAATGCAAAGTAACTCTGCATGTTAGCAAGATTCAACTTTTTTTGTAGAGAAGAACTAGAAGAAAAAATAACTTTTAGCATTGTAGCATAAAAAAATTTATGCAGACAAAAGTTACCTTGGTTTTGTGTTATCTGGTTAGTAATGTGAGTTGGTTTCATTTAGGTGAGGGGTACAAGGTAGAAGTGAAGGAGCCACCCCAAGGTGTTACCCCACCCAGTCAGAGTCTGAAGAAACAGCAACGCAAACAGGTAACACTGATTTCATTTTTTTTTCTTTTTCTTGGCAGTTCTTAGACTGTATTTCAATGTGAACCTGTCCAAATATGTATTTTTAATTCATAAACTTTTCATTGGAGGGAGTGTTTCTGCAAAAATTCTTTTGCTGAGGTGACTTTTGGAAAACAGTTTTCATGATAATTGTCAATTATTGTAAATATATACAAGAAATCGGTGGATACTGATTGAACACACTGTTAATATAAACACTTTACTCCATGAATACACATTAAATCCTTTCCTTTGTATAAACACCTTTTCTCAACAGAGCCATACAGGGTCCTACAAGAGTCCTACAAGAGTGGTCTGATCTGGGTCTACTCTGTTTGCTAAGGCATCATAAGGCATCTCTGTGGAGCAGAGGGTTAGGGATTGTTGGAATGTTACCAGCATATACAGTGAACCCTCGTTACAACGGAGGTGCTTGTTTCCAGACATTTTGCTGGTATAACAAAGTTGCCGTTATAACGAGTTTAAATATGAAAGAAACCATGTGGCCAGTTTTAAACTAGTACCAACAGGTGATCGCTTAATGCAGAACACAAGAAGTGCAAAAAGCTCCCTTTGGGAGCTTTTTGCACTTCTTTTGTTCTGCATTAAGCGATCACCTGTCTTATTGGCATTGCACTTAAATATTCAGAGGTTGTTTCAAAGACTTAACAGTAATTTTGTTTCAATATATACTGCGGGTATAACGAGGGTGCTATTGTAACGAATGCCGGTATAATGAGGGTTCACTGTACAAGGCAAAATAAGTTTAGCATTTACTTTAGCCAACACTGAAGCTTATTCCTGAAACTGGAACCAGTTGCTGTACTGTTTTGTACATGTGTTGTATTTTAACTGAACATTTCTTAACTACAGATGAGGCGATTCATAGCCAAGAACAGTGCAGGTCTTCGAGTAAGAACCAACCCATCCCTTCAAAGTGAACAGATTGGGATAGTGAAGCCAGAGGGAATCATTTCCTTCATGGATGAGGTAGGCTGGCTGTAAAGAAGCCTCCTAGGTCACTAGTGTTTAGTGCATTATAACCTTTGCTAAAAGTTTAGATCAAGATGAGTAATTCCACATCTGGTCAGGATCCAAACAGTTTGTCATTCTGTATTTTCATTCAGTATGGTTTTAAGGGAAAGAAACTTTTGAGAATTATTACATGATGGCTAAAAATGAAAACCCACCACATTTACATATTTACATTTTATTAACAAAATATGAAAATCAAATACTGAATCAGTCTTCATTAACATGAAGAGTGTGGCAGTTGTGGCTCTAAATGCCGCGGAAAACCCCGCGGAGATGTAAATTTTAACTCCTTAAAGTAAATAGATGCGACTCCCCAAATACTCTCCAGTAGGGTCCAATCCCTATCTGACATCCGGCCTTAGGTCCAATCCCCATGGCATCTCCGGTAGGTCCAATCCTACCTTAACTCCGGCCTGGAGTCTAATCCCCATGGCCACCTCCGGTAAGGTCCTATCCCTACCAACCCCTATACAAACTTCCTTCCCTACCCTCCACAGATGTTTTTCTCATATGAAAGGTTCTGACTGACAAATCCAGCGTTAGGATCAATCATTGGATTAGTTGGCCAGCCAAAATACAGACCGACAAACCCAGCGTAGGATCAATCACTGGATTAGTCGGCTATCCAAAATACCAGTCCCTGTAGCATTCCTAACATAATGGATCGGTAGGCAACCAGTTCCTTAAAGGAAATGGAAAGAAAGTTTTGAGAATTAAATCAAACAAATACTGAGAGTGCGAAGAGAAATACATGCTAAGGAAGAATATAAAAAAGTGTAAAAAATGTATTGACACCTAGTGACACCTCTGTAAAGGTCACTTTTTGAAATCATTGTCATAAATAGAGGATTTGCTTTATAGGAGCAAATTTATGCTTTATTGATCACAATGGTTTCAAAACACATTTCTAAAATTTTCCTTTTTGCTAGTAAATTCATGCTCCTTTTCAGTAGATTTATTCAAAGAGGTTGGGTCTAAAAATAGTCTACGAGGGAATTTAACGGTTTACTTAATAGATGGGGTGATGATCATTATGATTTTGCTCATAGTCCTAGTATTCCATAGGTTCACAATGATGATGGAGTCTGGCTGCGTCTAAGTCCAGAGAGCATCAAAGACTGGTGTAACAATGGGTTTACAGATGCCTGGGTGCTCCAATATAACCAACACCTGGGGAAGACACTACTGGTGCCCCTTGAGGAACCCAAATCAATCATTGATGAAATCCTTAGTGAAACTGTCAGAAAGATTCAAACCTACAACCAGCGACCCACAGCTCAGCCAGTTGCAGGTAAGACTTGATAGCCAGGCTTTATTTTCATAAAGTCCGTAAATCTTAAGATTTTTCTCAAGCTCAAAATGTAAGCTCTTAACCCTATTCCTCATAGAAACACCTTTTAATGCCTTTGTAAACAGACGCAGATCAGACGGCTCCTGTAAAAATGTGTGTATCAGGTAAAGGGTAAGCCCTTTACTCCATTGATACACCTTTAAACCATTCCCTGATATTGACGATTCTATAAAAGTCACTTTGTGAAACCATTGTGATAAATAGAGCATTTGCTCCTATATCAAATGCTCTATTTATCACAATGGTTTCAAACTACAAAATTCTAAAAAAAAAATCCTTTTTGTGTCACCTGCCAAGAGGCAGTGTGTCACTTAGGGATCACTTTTCCGTCATCCGTCTGTCTGTCAGTCACACTTCCTTTTTTTGGCTGTCATTTCTAAACTAATCATTATAGAGCTTTCAAATTTCACACATGGAACAAGCATGATGAGAGGAAGTGTCATGCATAAGGGCTACAACTCTAGCATCATATTAGTTATTCCCCTTTTTCATATTAACAATAAGTTTTTGTGTCAGCTGCGAGCAGGTGACACGTGTTCCTCCGAACACTCTTGTCTCTAGTTAATGCTCCTTTTCGGTAGATTTATTCAAAGCGGTTGGATCTAAAAATAGCCTATGAGGTAATGGGTTAATGTCTTTTCAAACAGGGTAGATCCAACTCAGAAGGCTCCTTTAGGAGCTTTCAGATCAGGGTCTGCTCTGTTTGCTTTATGGAATTATAGGGATCTGATTCTGCAGATTTTGCCAGACTGGATCCTGATCAAGGACTCTATACATCTGTAAGCAGTGATTTTTTATGCCCCCGTTGACGATAGTCAGGGGGCATTATGTTTTGCACATGTCCGTCCGTCTGTCCGTGTGTCAGTTGGTTGTCACAGTTTTTCAAGTGTTATAAGTCAGTAATTTCTACACTTACACACATGAAACTTCACATACACATCAATTACCATCTGTGCTATCATTTGGCACCCCACCCATGCTGCCCACAAGCCCAAGGTCGAGGTCAAATGACTTGGAAATTTTACATGCAGTTGGTTGTCACATTTACGTGCAGTTTTTTGTCACAGTTTTTTATTGTCTTATATCTCCCTAACCACTAGCTATTGCCATGGAATTGCATATACACATTAAACACCATCCATACTTTCATTGCACACCCAGCTCATGCTGCCCGCAAGCCCAAGGTCAAGGTCAAATGACTTGGAAATTTTACGTGCAGCTAGGCAAACACCTAACGGGGGCATCACTGTGTCTTACAGACACAATTTTCTAGTTTTAAACAGGAATAGAAGAAAACTTTGCAAATTTTCTGACATCAATTACTTTGGTTTTTGTGCATTTCTAGGTGGCCCTGGTATCTATGAAGTGGTCAAATGTGGCTCTTTCGGCCACAACATCCGCAGTCGCCCTAACTTAAAGGCTACAGCTGTGGGCCGTGTCGAGATGGGCAACCAGGTTGCAGTAATAGAGGAGGTAGGTAGATGTAACTTTTTGGAAGCTGGTTGGCGAATATGTGATAACCAAAACAATAGATAATGGTGCTAAAGTGAAAATTATCATTTCTCCCATGTGACCACTGTATTGAATGATCTATAAGGTAGCAGCTTCAAACATCTCAGGAAGTACATGCACATATCAATGTAACTTTACAGGAATGTTTCATGTTGATCCTTGAATGCTACATAGTGAAAATCTGAAAAGAAAAAAAAAAAGAAATCTCAACAAGTTCTGAAAAAAGAAATCTCAAGAAGTTCTGGTCCGATTTCAGAATAATTTTACAGACAGTTTCATTTACCAAATTTCCTAAAATGATATTATACAATTGACACTTTGGACATATATGACTTTGGATCCAAGCTATTTACAAATGTTACTCAGGTCGTGGATAGCAGGATAATGGTTAAGAAATATCTTTTCACAAAATTTCAAACAACCTTTTGATCCTAATGACCTGTTAGCCCAAGTGAGCAATTTAGGGGTAATCATGGTCCTCTTGTTTTAACGCCCTGTTAAATATTCATGTAAGAAATAATGACTTTATATTAGCTGGATTTTTATAATGGCATATTTTCAAGGGAATATTTTGCTTTGGCAAAGATGTAGAAACATCTATTTCATGTCATAAGCAAAGCGAACAGACTATGATAAGACAGCTCCTATAGGTTACCGTGATATGACAGCTCCTATAGGTTACCGTGATAAGACAGCTCCTATAGGTTACCATGATAAGACAGCTCCTAAAGGTTACCGTGATAAGACAGCTCCTATAGGTTACCGTGATAAGACAGCTCCTATAGGTTACCGTGATAAGACAGCTCCTATAGGTTACCATGATAAGACAGCTCCTATAGGTTACCATGATAAGACAGCTCCTATAGGTTATCATGATAAGACAGCTCCTATAGGTTACCGTGATAAGACAGCTCCTATAGGTTACCGTGATCAGACAGCTCCTATAGGTTACAGTGATAAGACAGCTCATATAGGTTACCGTGATCAGACAGCTCCTATAGGTTACCGTGATAAGACAGCTCCTATAGGTTACCGTGATAAGACAGCTCCTATAGGTTACAGTGATAAGACAGCTCCTATAGGTTACCGTGATAAGACAGCTCCTATAGGTTACAGTGATAAGACAGCTCCTATAGGTTACTGTGATAAGACAGCTCCTATAGGTTACAGTGATAAGACAGCTCCTATTATAGGTTACCGTGATAAGACAGCTCCTATAGGTTACAGTGATAAGACAGCTCCTATAGGTTACCGTGATAAGACAGCTCCTATAGGTTACAGTGATAAGACAGCTCCTATAGGTTACAGTGATAAGACAGCTCCTATAGGTTACCGTGATAAGACAGCTCCTATAGGTTACTGTGATAAGACAGCTCCTATAGGTTACCGTGATAAGACAGCTCCTATAGGTTACAGTGATAAGACAGCTCCTATAGGTTACAGTGATAAGACAGCTCCTATAGGTTACTGTGATAAGACAGCTCCTAGAGGTTGTGAGTTTAGATGTTGGTTGTGTTTCGTTGTGACCACAGATGTGGACCTGTGTTTAGGTTGCGAATACAGGGGTTGATTTGTTTTAAAGTTGTGAACACATTTGTCCACTTGTGTTTAGGTTGTGAACACAAGGTTTTAGTTTATTTAAAGGTTGTAAACAAATGTTAGTTTGTATTTTGGTTGTGAACACAGATGTTGGTTTGAATTTAGGTTGTGAACACAGAAGGGACCTGGGTGAAGCTTGATTCTGATAGTGTGGAGCAGTACTGCCAGGTAAAGGAGGGAGAGGCCTGGACATTGGCCAAAGCCAAAGACAATACGGCTTACTTGCTCCACGAGTCCCAGCTAGGCCTGATCCAGCAGGACCCTGCAAAGGACCCTTTTGCTTTCAACTCCCTGCCACCTCAGATACAACAGGGCTTTGACTTTAGGTCACCTGGGCCCAGGATGCCCTTCTTTGGTCAGATGCCTGATCAGGGGTCAGTGTTTGGGAGGAGGGGTGGTGGTAGTAGTGGTGGAGGGGGAGGAGGAGGAGGAGGATCTGGAATGTTTGCCTTTTCAGGCTATCCAGGTACAGAATTAACCCTTTCCCTGTTGTATATTTATTCAAGATTTCTTTACCTTGTGAATATTCATGGATAGAATCAATAAAATGAAACATGAGACAGGGATTTTTATGCCCCCCCAATGGCGGGCATATAGTAATCGCATTTTACGTCCTTCCGTCCGTCTGTCCGTCCCAAATTTCATGTCCCTTCTTTAACTTTTTTATCTGTGAATGGATTTCAAAATAACCTGGCACAAATGTTCACCACACAAGGATGATGTGTCGCAGGTCCATGGGTCAACGTTCAAGGTCATCCATCAGGGCCAAAGTTTGGGGGCATAAATGTTTCACAAACACTCTTGTTTCACTGTCACTGGGGGCCAACTACGTATTATTATACCCCCCTTTTGAAAAAATGGGGGTATATTGCTTTGCACATGTCGGTCGGTCGGTCGGTCGGTCGGTCTGTCGATCGGTCGGTCGGTCGGTCGGTAGATCGATGGTTTCCGAACGATAACTAATAAACGACTTGGCCTAGAATCTTCAAACTTGCTGTGGTGGTTGATCATGACAAGTAGATGACCCCTATTGTTTTTGAGGTCACTAGGTCAAAGGTCAAGGTCACCATGACCTAAAATGGCGAAATAGTTTCCGATCAATAACTGCTCAAGGGTTTGGCTTGGGATCTTCAAACTTGCTGTGGTGGTTGGTCATGACCACTAGATGACCCCTATTGATTTTGAGGTCACTAGGTCAAAGGTCAAGGTCACCATGACCTTAAATGGTTAAATGGTTTCAGATCAATAACTACTCAAGAGTTTAGCTTAGAATCTTCAAACTTGCTTTGGTAGTTGGTCATGACCACTGGATGACCCCTATTGATTTTGAGGTCACTAGGTCAAAGGTCAAGGTCACCATGACCTTAACTGGTAAAATGGTTTCTGATCAATAACTGCTCAAGGGTTTGGCTTAGGATCTTCAAATTTGCTTAGGTGATTGGTCATGACAACTAGATGAGTCCTATTGTTTTTTAGGTCACTAGGTCAAAGGTCAAGGTCACCATGACTTTAAAAGGTGAAATGGTTTGCGATCAATAACTGCTCAAGGGTTTGGCCTAGGATCTTCAAATTTGCTGTGGTGGTTGGTAATGACCACTAGATGACCCCTATTGATTTTGAGGTCACTAGGTCAAAGGTCAAGGTCACCATGACCTTAAATGGTTAAATGGTTTCCGATCAATAACTGCTCAAGAGTTTAGCTTAGAATCTTCAAACTTGCTTTGGTAGTTGGTCATGACCACTGGATGACCCCTATTGATTTTGAGGTCACTAGGTCAAAGGTCAAGGTCACCATGACCTTAACTGGTAAAATGGTTTCTGATCAATAACTGCTCAAGGGTTTGGCTTAGGATCTTCAAATTTGCTTAGGTGATTGGTCATGACAACTAGATGAGTCCTATTGTTTTTTAGGTCACTAGGTCAAAGGTCAAGGTCACCATGACTTTAAAGGGTGAAATGGTTTGCGATCAATAACTGCTCAAGGGTTTGGCCTAGGATCTTCAAATTTGCTGTGGTGGTTGGTAATGACAACTAGATGACCCCTATTGATTTTGAGGTCACTAGGTCAAAGGTCAAGGTCACCATGACCTTAACTGGTAAAATGGTTTCTGATCAATAACTGCTCAAGGGTTTGGCTTAGGATCTTCAAATTTGCTTAGGTGGTTGGTCATGACAACTAGATGAGTCCTATTGTTTTTTAGGTCACTAGGTCAAAGGTCAAGGTCACCATGACCTTAAAGGGTGAAATGGTTTCCGATCAATAACTGCTCAAGGGTTTGGCCTAGGATCTTCAAATTTGCTGTGGTGGTTGGTAATGACCACTAGATGACCCCTATTGTTTTTTAGGTCACTAGGTCAAAGGTCAAGGTCACCATGCTCTTAACTGGTCAAATGGTTTCCGATCAATAACTGCTCAAGGGTTTGGCTTAGAATCTTCAAACTTGCTGCGGTAGTTGGTCATGACAACTAGATGACCCCTATTGATTTTGAGGTCACTAGGTCAAAGGTCTAGGTCATCATGACCTTAACTGATGAAATGGTTTCCAATTAATAACTGCTCAATGGTTTGGTTCGGGATCTTCAAACTTGCTGTGGTAGTTGGTCGTGACCACTAGATGACCCCTATAGTTGTTGAGGTCACTAGGTCAAAGGTCAAGGTCACCATGACCTTAACTTGTGAAATGTTTTCAGATCAATAAATGATCAGTGGTTTGGCTTAGGATCTTCAAAGTTGCTGTGGTGATTAGTCATGACTGCTAGATGACCTCTATAGTTGAGGTCACTAGATCAAAGGTCAGGGGGTCGGGGGTATACATGTTTTACAAACATCTCTTGTTATCAAAATGTTTTGCTACGACAATTTATATGAGTATTTTAATAGATTTGTTTTCCTACGAAGGCAACTTTGTTATCGTAGGAAAACATTTCCCAATTGATACATTGGCTTTGTAGGAAAACAAATCTATTAAAATACCCATATAAATTGTTGTAGCAAAACATTTGATAATAATACGTAGTTGGCCCCCAGTGACTGTTGTAGAAACTGCATAATCATATCTATAAATTCCCATAAACAGAGCAGACCATGATCAGACCGCTCCTACAGGAACATCTGTAGGATCTGTCTGATCTTAGTCTTCTCTGTTTGCAAATCCTTATCAGGTCAGGTAAAGGTTAAAATCTTTTGCTCCAATGTATAAGATATATTCAAGTAGTGTAGACCTATGTCAGACGGAGCCTTCTGATTTGGGGATACACAGTTTGTTCTATCAACTATGTCAAAAGATTTTTATATTACTGTAATATGTTTTGATATTAGTTTTTCTGGAATCTTTCCTCATAAAAAGTAGATATACATGTATCTCAGAAATGTCATATTGAACAGGTTTGCATCTCATAAAGATTCAATTTCTTTGACATAGTAATCATACTTTTGAAACTGAAAATAGATGACAGCTTTGAAATTTTCAGACATTACTTAACCTGTTCCCTCATAACTTCATATGATATACATGTATTTAGACCAGTCATAAATCTACTGACAAGGAGCATTTATTTAGATTTTTTTTTAGAATTGTTCAGTTTGGAAACCATTGTGATAAATAGAGCATTTGCTCCATAGGAGCAAATGCTCTATTTATTGCAATGGTTTAAAAAAGTTTCTTTTACAGAGGTGTCAAAAGGTGTCAATATGAGGGAATGAGATAAACCCTTATCCTGCTGCAGTTTACTGACCATGTATCAAATAGATTGAATCTAGATAAGACACATAGTTATTGAGTGCATTGTCTGGATCCAAGCTATTTGTAGGTGCCAGTCATGTTGTACTTAGCAGGATAAAAGTACGGTTAAAAACACATTACTACGAAATTTTAGTAATGAATTTATGTCTTGTAGGCAGATGCTAGAGGATCTTTCTGCATGATTTTCACCCTGCATTAAGCTGCCACCTGTGTTAAAGATCTATAATGATATGTATTTGAGTGTTTGAATAATTGAGTTTTCACTGTATTTCATAAATACATTGTCACCATAGGTCTAAACTAAGCATTTTGATTATATTCAGGGTCTGCCTCATCTCCAAGCATGCCATCGTTTGGAATGGGCTCATCAACATCTAGTATGTCATCTTTCGGGTATTCTCCAGGCTACGAGAGCCCACAACACAGAGAAATACAGAGAACTCACTCCCTGCCTTCCACTGGTAAGCTCCCACTAAAAAAAACCATAGGTTTTTTTTTACTCGATACTTAATGTATATTTGAAATAATGACATGAAATATTATTTGGTTGAATTTTTACAGTGACATATGAACAAGGGAATTGTTTTACATGACAGAACCTGTAGAATCTTATATTATTCTATAAGCAAACAGAGCAGACTCTTTCATATATTACCAGATTCCATAAGCAAACAGAGCAGACTCTGATCAAACAGCTTCTACAGGAATGCTCTGCAATACTTTTGTCTTGCATTAAGCTGCCATCCTTCTGTTAAAAAAACAACAACAACAGCCTTCTTTTCAGTTGCTGCAGAGATGATATTGTGTAATTGATGTTTTATTTTCAAATACGTTTTACTGAATACGTTCTGTTTATTTCAGCCTTCTTGCCTAGGACTGGTTCCCCTGTAATATCGACCAGATCTCCGGCTCCAGGCTCTCCAAAGTTCTCCAGAAAGGAGACACAAGTTGGAGCGGTACAGGATGATTTACAGGCGCTATCTGTGAAAGACCTCGTGAAAGCTCTAGGTAAGGTTAACCCTTTCATGCAATATACCTCCATCAAGAATATTAATTAACCCAATCCCTCGCCTTTTGATGCCTCTGTAAAAATCACTTTTTGAAACCATTGTGATAAATAGAGCATTTGCTCCATAGGAGCAAATGCTCTATTTATGACAATAGTTTCAAAGCTGCCCAATTCTTAAACTGTCCTTTTCCATAGTAAATTCTACTTTTCAGTAGATTTATTCAGAGAGGTTGGGTCTATAAATAGCCTATGAGGGAATGGGTTAATATAATTCTTGTGCTAAACATAAAAGGTAAATTATTACCAAAGCAAACATAAGAGAATCTGTAGCATTTAAGCAACCAGAGCAGACCCTGATTAGACAACTCCTACAGGAGCTGTCTGATCTGGATCTACTCTGTTTGCAAATGTGTATAAAGGTGGGTTTATCAGGTTAAAGGGTTAATAACAGACAGTTTCCTTCACCATATTCTTGGCTGGGTCACAGTGCTTCTGTTCTTTGTTGTTTTATGTTTACAGCCAGTCTAGTGTCACAGTGTGCTGTCTACAAGAACATTGTTGTTTAGTTATCAGCAAGTTCTGTTTTTGGTTTGAGGTGTTGTTACAGAACACATTTTATGATAGACATTCCCCCAAACAACAGAAAATGTGTTATCCCTTTCCTCCATAAATACGCCTTTCTACGCCGCTGTAATAATCACTTCTTGAAACCATTGTGATAAAAAGAGCATTTGCTCCATAGGAGCAAATGCTCTATTTATCACAATGGTTTCTATACTAAACAATTATAACATTTTCCTTTTCTCTAGTAAATGCTCCTTTTCGGTTGACTCATTCAAAGAGATTGGGTCTAAAAATAGCCTATGGAGAAAAAGGTTAATGTAGTTAGCCTCAGTATTCGGAGAGACAAAGTTAGGCAAATAGTGCCGACCCAGATCTAACGGCTCCTGAAGAAGCTGTTTGATCACTATTTGTTACTATGAAAGTGGTGCCAAATTGAATTATGCAGTTTTATTAATCCGTGGAAAGGGGAGATTGGATATATCCGACTATCTAGGGTATTAAAGTAGGGTAATTTGCGACAATCAATTATTTTTTAGGTTTATGGTTGTGAGGAGGGGTGTAAAGAGTATACAGTAAAAACACTCTAAACGGGAATTGCAGTAGAGAAGAATTTAGATACTTTTAGGCAGGTGGCTGCTTAATGCGAGTGAAAATTATGCAGAAAGTTCCTAGAGGAGCTTTCTGCATTACTTACACCCAGCATTAGGCTGCCACTTGTCTCCAAGACTGATATTTATATTAAAAATGTCCAGTTTAGAGGGGTTTTACTGTACTTGAATCAGCTCGTCTTTTGGTCCAGCTGTCTGTTCTATGAAGCAGTTTCATCCATCCATGCTCCTGAACTGTACTTCATCATGACATTTAATCATATATGCATTTGCAAACAGAGTAGACCCCAATCAGACAGCTCCTGAATGAGTTGTCTGATTAGGTTCTGCTCTGTTAGCTAACTGATTTATGTAGTTTCTGTGTATTCATAAGGCTGTTATTTCTTGTATGAATATTCGTTAAGTAAAGGGTTAAGATAGACTATTACCAGTAACATATAGAACCTGTCTTAAGCGGCCATCAGAAGGAGGTTTAATTATGGGTCTGTAAGGCAGGTGGTAACTTAATGCAGGTCAAAAGTAAGGCAGAAAACTCCTACAGGAGCTTTCTGCATTACTTTTGCCCTGCAATAAGCAACCACCTGCTTTTTAAGACTCTTGTTTTCAATGAATGAATGGCTGCCTAGGATAGGTTCTACTGTAGTCTCATCTCCGTTTGACTCTTTCACTGATGTGTAGTGTCATCTGCAAAATGTCTTGTCTGCTACAAGTTGAATTGTTTAACCCTTTACTTCATAGAAACACCTTTGCAAATGGAACAGACTCCGATCAGACGGCTCCTGTAGGGACTGGTCTATTTGTTTTGGGAATATTATAGATCTGACTAAAGTTTCTGTCAAGGTCAAAATTTCTCTTGTTCATATGTGATTAAATGAAATTACCTTATTAATATTCATGAAGGTATAAATGCTCTCATAAATATTCTTTAGGTAAAGGGTTAAGTTTTTCCATTTTCTTTGGAAACAATCGGAACATAATCCTGATAAAACCATAGGAAATCGGGGATTCAAAGGTAACAAAGTAAGAACAGATTTTCTAAATCTGTTCAGATGTAATTTTTAGGTAAATAACTCTGTTCATGTTTTATATCAGAGCAACAGATGCCTATGCATACTCAAATACTAAAACCATCATTTCTCCGCTAAACTATGTGGTCACAACATAGGGTTTGGTAGAGAATTAAAGAAGTTATTCTTGAAAATGTTTTGATTTACGCATCTTATCTGGACCTCTGTTATATGTTTGTTTGTCCTATGACTTTGATAACCATTTTGACACCTTTAGCCCCATTGAAAGTGAAATTGGCCATCAGAGTTTAGCTGTAGAGTCCAGTCATAATGAAAGGCTTACATTTACAAGAGGATTTACAATGACTGCCAATGCAAACATTGATCTGAGGACATCTAGGAGCCCCCTGATCTGGGTCTACACTGTTTGCAAATGCAAATACACTTATTTCCTGTATTCAAAGGATAAAACTCCTTTCATTTAGTTCCTCAAACTTTTTATGAAGTTTTCACATTGGATTTAACTTCTAAGATCTTTACTGCTAGCCCAATGAAACTTCTCACATGTATTTTCAGTTACAAGTTGTGCAGTATGAATAAGTAACACTAGCAGAGTTATGTCCCTTTGAAAACCTTATGCTCAACATTTGAATCTCTTCCCCATAAATATAAGGTTTTGGCTGGCATTGTACTTGTCATTTGTTTAAAATTTTCAAAGTAGGTGTTTGAACCACTGTTCATAAACAACTATTTCAAGCTGTTTGGCAGAGCTACAGATAAAGATGCGTACACAAATACTAAAATTGTTGTTTCTCCACCGAACCCTATGTTGTGTCCACTATTTAGAATCCTCTCTTCGAGACAATTCTAAAGAGTGGTCACAACATAGGGTTTGATGGAGAAATAAAACAGTTATTCTTGAAAATGTTTTAATTTACGCATCTTATCTGGGCCTCTGTGTTTGGATGTTGGTGCCATACTGAACGACACCAAGCCTTATCTGGATGCAAACTATCAGCAAAGTTAATGAACTTGCCTTGTTTCTCCAATTACACGAAGTATATTGACACCCAATGGCCACTTTCCATGGGTTTGTAGAGCCAAATACAGTAAAACCCCGCTAATGCGACCACTTAATAAACAGCCACTGGCATCGTTTAAGGCAGGTGGTTGCTTAATGCAGAACAAAAGTAATGCAGAAAGCTCCTCTTGGAGCTTTCTGCATTACTTTTGTCCTGCATTAAGCTACCACCTGCAGCTAATATCCAGAATTATACCTCTTTTAGGTGATCACATTAGCGGGTTTTTACTGTAAGTCAATTAGGCCCCATTTGGATACCTTTAGATTAGAGTGACATTGTAGCAAGTAGTGTAGACCCAGATCAAGTTGATCCTGCAGGAGCAGTTCAACCCTTTCCTTCATATAAATGTCTTTTGGTGCATTTGCAAACAGAGTAGACCCAGATCAGACGGCTCCTATAGGAGCTGACTGATCAGGGTCTGCTCTGTTTGCTGATGGCATTTGATAGATCTGTTTCTTTAGTTTCTAAAACGGCTACAATGTTACACCTTCTATATTTCATTATAACTAATTTGTCCATGAATATTCAGTAGCTATTGAAAATTGGAGGGAAAGGGTTTATCTGGGTCTGCACTGTTTGCATAAGCTTGTCTGTCTGATTACTTCAAGTTAGGGTAATTAGGAGAACAATGTGTCCAGTGCATTCCGTGTTACTGCTTCACAAATATAATATTTGTATTGTTATCTACAACAAAGAATGTCAGGTGTTGTTTTTTGTCAGTTTAATTCACAGGTAGCAGTATCAAACTGACTTTGTTGTGTATGTACCTGATGGAAAATCATACTACATAATATGCTGAACTGAAAGAAAACCCAAATTTAAAACATCAATCCAGGTTATCATTTATATTACAAGGTTTACCTCTCCCAGTAATGGAGATGGACTCACTGAGGTGCATTTAGTTTTTATTCAGGTAATACATTAACCCTCTACTTCATGAATATTCATGTAAAAAATAATGACATCGTGATCATTGATTAGATTAATTGGTAATATAGCACATGAGCACAAGAATTTTTGGACTTGGTAGAAATCGTACAATCATATATATTATGTCATGAGCAAACAGAGCAGACCCTAATCAGATGGCTCCTATAGGAGCTGTCTGATCTGGGTCTACTCTTTTGTAAAGGCGTAGTAAGGGGTATTTATGGAGTAAAATGGTAAAATTGGTATTAATAATGATAGAGTTAGGTATATAATCATATAATGAAGTGCTGATCATATGAAGCCAGCGTGTGTATTTGGACGAAAATCCTCTATTAACCCTTTCCCTCATATAAACGTGTTTTCACGCATTTGCAAACAGAGTAGACCCAGATCAGACAGCTCCTAGAGGAGCCGTCTGATCAGGGTCTGCTCTGTTTGCTAATAGAATTTGATAGATCTGTTTCTTTATTTTCTAAAATGTCTACAATGTTCCACCTTCCATATTTCTTAATACATGTAACTATTTGTTAATGAATATTCAGTAGGTATGGAAATTTGGCCTAAATACAGAACAGGGAAAGGGTTAAGCTTTATTTGTGTGCACCTTAGAGATTCTTAATTTCACTTGTACTCTTAAACATATGGACCGATTTCAGATCTTTTTCCATATGTTGTCATTTGAACTATATGCATTTCTGAATTGTCGACTTAATATACATTCTGTCGGGCTGTATGCATTAAAGTTATGAGCAAAAACAGAAGGAGTAGCCAGTTTTTGTTTATACAAATGTAGTAAATCGGACATGTTTTTTAAATCACCATGTATGGATTTTCTTTCAGTTCAGCATGTTAGTATGATTTTCCACATATATATACACATCACAGAGTCAGTTTGATACCACTACCTGTGGTTTTACTCCAAAACAGTGTCTCGAAAATATTAACTTGTAGCACCTTGAGATACTGTTGTATTTTTTTCAATCTTTTAAGTATTTACCTGATAGATATGTCTTTAAGTGTCTTTACAAACAGAGTAGACCCAGATCAGGCTGCACCTGTAGGACTAGTCTGTTCAGGGTCTGTTCTGTATGCTTATGAAATATCAAAGATCTGACTCTACAGTTTGTGCAAAAGTAAAAAGTCCGATGTTCACAAAACATTTTTGAAATTTCATCAAATCAATATTCATAGCCATTATTTCTTACATGAATATTCATTATGGAAAGGGTTAATCCATAATCTACTGGATAGTTCAAACAAATAGTTATCACTGAAGAAAATCATTCTTATGGGAATCAGTGCAGACCCTGATCAAAGGGCTCCCTTAGGAGCCCTTTGATCTGGGTCTACACTGTTTTCAAAGTTCTTATATACTCAGTTCCCGCACATTAACGGTTAAGTTGGATCTTGAAGTGTCCAACATTTTGATTCTTGAAAGATGCAGACTTGCTATGTGTCTCATCAAAATCCAGACTGGTTGCACAGGTTGTAGACTGAACTGGCAGTTTCCCTTCTCCTCTTGTTTATAAGACTTAACCCTTTACTTCATGAATATTCAAGTAAGAAATACATGTAATAACATCATGAATATTAATTAGTTGAATTTCTATATATAATAGCATATGAAAGTAGGAGTTTGGGGGTTCTGTCAGAAACTAAAATCAGATCTATATTATTTCAAAAGCAAATGGAGCAAACCCTGATCATACGGCCCCTACAAGAGTTGTCTGATCTGGGTCTACTCTGTTTACAAACATGTTAAACGGTCATGGTGAATCTACAGGGAAAAGGGTTAATGGTTTTAACTGGAACTAATGGAGTAGCAGTTAGTGTAGACCTTAATCAAACTACTCCGTGAGCAGTTTAATCTGGGTCTGCATGTTTTCTCTAAGTTTATCTCGTTGGTCTATCCCTTTAGCTGTGCTGTATTTATGTAAGAAATAATCACAACATGAATATTTATTAGCTCAGTTTGTATAATGATAAGCTTTTCATGGGAGTTTTTTGCTTTTGCAAAAACTGTAAAATCAGATCTATATCATGTTAAAAAGCAAACAGAACTGACTCTGATCAGATAGCTCCTATAGGAACTGTCTGATCTGGGCTACTCTGTTTGCTAATCTGTGAAAAGGCGTTTATATGAGGGAAGGGGTTATGGTAATGAAGGTAACCAGTTTGTCCATAGAATGTTACAGTCTAGATTTCATTGTTTTGTTTGTCCTTACTGCTAGTCTGCGGATGTAGGGATTTTATGAGATATAGTCAGTATTATGGGGGTGAGTTTGCTGATGAGGAATTCAGTCTGTCGCTTGGGGGTAATTCAGAAGGGTCCTGCAAGTAACGTAATGCAAAGAGGGAAATAATTAACCCTTTACTCCTTAAATACGCCTGTCTACGCCTTTGCAAACAGAGTAGACCCAGATCAGACAGCTATTATAGGAGCCATCTGATCAGGGTCTGCTCTGTTTGCTTATGACATAAAATAGATATGATTCTACAGTTTCTGCCCTAGTCAAAACTTATTGTTTCCATGTGTTATTACATGTATAACAATCTAATTAATATCCATGATGTCATTATTTCTTACATGAATATTCATAGAGTAAAGGATTAATGAGCAAATCCTTTTCCTGATGGTTATTCATGTAGAACATAATGACATCATGAGTATTTTATAATGGCATACAAACTGGGGGGGGGGGGGGTATGGCAGAAACTGTAGAATCAGATCAGTATAATTCCATAAGCAAATAAAGCTTTTACTAGAGAAAAGGAAAGTTTTTGAATGGTATAATTTTGAAACCCATGTGGTAAATAGAGCATTAATTTTGCTCCTATGGAGCAAATGATCTATTAACACAAGGGTTTCATAAAGTGACTTTTACAGAGGTGTCAATATGGGGGAATGGGTTAAGGATTAATATGTTTGATGACACTTTAGGATTTGTAAAGAAATTGAAAAAAACTCCACTTTGAAAACTTTAGCAGATGACAATTTAGCAGACAATATTTATATATACCACTATATATATATTAAAATACTTACATTGTGAAAACCAGGCATCCTTTCTGAGCTACCCCAGTTTGAATTATTGGCATGGAGACCATAAATGTTGTTTGGCTTTTGTTATATTTCTGTTGCAGTCCTACATACAGAGCTGTTAAATATGTCAAGCATAATTAGCATGCTTTTCGTTCTCAAGCTTTTGATTGGTCAGATTTGAGTTCTCAAGCTTTTGATTGGTCAGGTTTGAGCCAAAGGCTCAAATCTGACCAATCAACAGCTTGAGAACGTTCTCAGACTCAACTAAAAGTTTTATAAGCATGGACCCAGGATGAGGTATCAATAAACTGCAAACAGAGTAGACCCAGATCAGGGTCTGCTTTGTTTGCTTTTGAAATGTTAATAGATCTACATTTGCAAATGGAGTAGACCCAGATCATATAGCTCCAATAGGAGCCATCTGAACAGGGTCTACTCTGTTTGCTTTTGACATGATAAAGATCTGATTCTACAGTTTTTGTCCAAGTAAATATTTCCTTGAAAAAAAATCATTATAAAACTTAAGCTAATAAATATTCATGAATTCTTTATTTCTTACATGAATATTTAACAAGGAAAGGGTTAAACAGGATAAACAAAATCACAGAATAAACAACCAGACATCATTCTTGTAAGTATTGCTCCATTGTAAGAATGAAATTTTCCAGCTCTGTATGTTTTTCTTGTATTGGTCCGTCTCTGTGAGTCCGATGTTGAGTTTGGTTAGTTTTATCTACATCTTAATGCATTGTATTGTTTCGTTGCACACTTTCTCCAGGGGAAGCTCAGTTGGAGCACATTGATTGGTCTAGCCTGGAATGGCTGTTCAATAAGGAAGCCAATAGCTGGATCTATAATGTGGGTGGGAAGGAGATTCGAACCCAAACTAGGGCCATTAGCCCCAAAAAGCTTGCCCAGATTATAGGTACCTGTAAACACTGTTGTAAATTAGCCTGTAAATTTGTTGTGAAGTGTAAATTTGCCCATCATCAGCAGATAGCTTGCCCAGATTATAGGTACCTGTAAACACCAGAGCAATATAGATTAAGCTGCGTATTGAAATATTAAAATCTCTTATTTCTTCACCAAACCCTATGCTGTGACCACTCTTTAGAATTGTCTCGAAGGGACAATTCTAAAGAGTGGTCATAGCATGAGGTTAGATGGAGAAATAAAAGAACTGTTCTTAAAAATGTTTTAATTTACGCATCTTATCTGGGCCTCTGAAACACTGTTGTAAATCAGCCTGTAAATATGTTGTGAAGTGGAACATTTGCCTATCACCAGCAGTAGCTTGCTTAGATTAGAGGCACTCGCTAATTCAGTATGTTCTGTTGTCAATTTTGCCTGTAGGTTCAATTTACTGACGGCAGCCCATGTTAACTCCTCTCATGCTGACCTGACTGGAATTTGCAAACGGATTGAATCCAGATAAAATGTAGAATAACTCGGCATCTATTGAGGATACAAGCTGTCTTGATACTTAGGCAATACATGTAGTTTCTTAAAAATTTGAGCAAATCAGATGTAATTAATCCTATCCTCCATAAATGCGCCTTTCTATGCCTCTGTAATAGTCACCTCCTAAAACCATTGTGATAAATAAAGCATTTGCTCCATAGGAGCAAATGCTCTTTTTATGACAATGGTTTCAATACTACACAATTCTAATGTTTTCCTTTTCTCTAGTAAAGGCTCCTTTTCGGTAGATTTATTCAAAGAGGTCGGGTCTAAATAGCCTATGAAGGAATGGGTTGAAAATATGTAGCAAATGCTCTATTTATCACAGTGGTTTCAAAAATTGACTTTTACTAAGAACACTTTATATGATGAATATTTATGTAAGAAATAATGATATAATGAATATTAATTAGATGAATATTTGAAATTTAGAGCTGACCTGATCAGATCGCTCCAGTTGGAGCCATCTAATCTGGGTCTGCAAATTTGCAAAGGTGTTTGTATTAGGTAAGTTTTCATTAAATACATTATTTTGTATCACCTGCTTTTGCAGGATTACATTTTTGGAATAATTTCTTCATTGTATGGCCATGTGTCCCAATGTTTTTCCCGCGGGTCAAACTTTATTGACTTCCACTTAATATATAATTTCACTATAATCCTCAATGGAATGGATTTCAAACGTGGAACACACAAGATAAGTGCCACACATTTTTGCTTTGCTACATTCTTACATACTCCCTTGTTCTTCTGACCCTTCTCTCAATAAACAAGTGATACATGGGTTTGTTGGCACACTTGTTGTCTCTACTTTGGGTGTTATTGATTTGAAACTAGTAATTTATCATCATAATTTGAATGTGTTATGTGATTATAGTTACTGCACCCTGCAAATAAAGGCCAATTTTTTTACACTTAGAAAATCATATTTCTTGGTTAGTTATTTTGTCATTTATCCTGAATTTTGTATATGTTATGAACTGAAGAGCCTCTTTTCAGACATAGAACTTCATGTTTTGTTTGTTTCAAGGTAGCTCAAAGCTATTGCACAGAGTTGCAGAAAATCTTGCATTACTGATGACAATCTTGCACCAGTTATGTAACAGTTTGTGTAGAGATCTGTTTACTCCGTAGTTTGGTGGATTTTTTTTGCCTTGCAAATAAAATAGACCCAGATCAGACAGATCCAGTGGGAGCCGTCTGATCAGTTTCTGCTCTGTTTGTTTATGCAATTTATGCAATTATGTAGAATTAATTCTGCAGTGTCAGTCATATCTAAAATAAATCACATGTTCATATGTTATATTAAAACTTAAAACTAATCAATATGCAAAAAGTCATTATTTCTTATCACACATGATTATTCATGGTGTAACGGGTTTAAATCATAAAAGTCTTTTAGCATTAAATGCTGCACTAGAAATCGTGCAGGTGGATTCAATCTACTCTTTGTAAGCTAAGTAATACTTGTGTAAAACTGTTGTTCTTCTTTATTTTTTTATTTCCAAAGTTTTTTTTTTTTTCTTCATTTTTTTATCAGGTTTACAATCAGAGTTTCAAACAGTTTGGATCCCGATGAGATGCCTAATTTTATGGCGACTTGTTATGTTTGCATAGCTTATCATGAATATACCACTAGCATGCTTAGTGTTAACCCATTACCTCATAGGCTATTTTAAGACCATTACCTCATGGGCTATTTTAAGACCCAACCTTCTTCAGAAATCTACTGAAAAGGAGCATTTAGTAGAAAAAGGGATTTTTTTTTTAGAATTGTGTAGTTTTGAAACCATTGTGAGAAAAATGACTTTTAATGTCAAAAGGCATCCATATGAGGGAATGGGTTAACCCTACTCTATAAAGCCCTTCTGTTTACACTTAGGCAAACCAAGCTGTCTGATCAGGATCTACTCTGTTTGCTTACCAGTCTATGATACCGATATGATTTTTCTTTTGCCACATGGCAAATTTCCTTATTTTGTGTTTTTTAGTTTTGAATGTAAATAGTTAATAACTGGTGGTAACTAGTCAAAACTGTTGTCATATCTAGTTGACAGATATGGATTTAGATAATACATCTTGTAGATGAGTTGTTTTTGATGTTCTTCCATAGTCCATGTACTGATGCATTTCCTTGTAGTTGCATTTTGTGTGACATGTTGTCTATTGGTATTTATTTGATAGATGTTTAATTGGGTGTTGTGAGTCTTTTAGATTGTTTTGACTTTTGACTTTGCAAAAACAAAATTTAGCTGCAGTTATATGTAAAGTATATATGCTAACAGTATACTTGATATAGCTGCCTTTTGATGCTGTTGCAAACAGAGTAGACCCTGATCAAACAGTACAAGCATTTTGATCAGTCTGGATCAGTCTGCTCTGTTTGCTTTTAAGAGTATCATTGATCTCATTCTTTATTTAAAGACTTAGATCTTATGCTGTATTATTTGTCATAGCAATGTATTCACTTGCTTTGTACATTAATAAAATAATGAATATTCACTACGTAATGAGATCAAAAGGTTTTTAGTTTTTATACGCCCGTTTGAAAAAACGGGATGTATTATGGATTGGCGCTGTCTGTCCGTCTGTCTGTTACATCTCTAACTAAAGTTCTGCTTGATGGACCCATCTCAAATTTAACCACAATGTTTTTCTGGACATGCTACAGTAGCATATTCAGTGCATGTATGTACATGTATATCCAAGGTCAAGGTCACACAATTGAACTTAAAATTTGCGTTTAGCATTTGCATTAAGCGTTAGCATTTGCGCTGTCTGTCCGTCTGTCTGTCTGTCTGTCTGTACCATCTCTAACTCAAATTCTGCTTGGTGGATCCTTCTCAAATTACACCACAATGTTGATCTGGACATGCTACAGTAGCATGGGTGTGTCCCAGTATGCATATACAAGGTCAAGGTCACACAATTGGAATTTGCATTTAGCATTTGTGTTTAGCAAACTTTTAATATGTATGTTAACCTCAGTTTATGTTAAATAAGGCCTCGACGGGCATATATTGTGCCCACTGGCACTCTTGTTTACAATATTGTGTTGCCAGAATTTTGTCAATGATTGGCAAAGAAGAGTATTGAAGTTTTTTTATACAGGAAAGAAATGTGTCGGTCATTTGCAAACAGTATAGACCCAGATGAGAGGAAGGGACCCAGATCAGAGGGATAAGTCAAATATTATATTTGGGCATACAATGGATTTAGTGCTACCTACCAGATACTTTATAACCCTTTACCTGATAGAGATGCCGTTAACACCTTTGCAAACAGAGTAAGACTTGGATCAGATTGCTCCTACAGATGCCTTCTGATCAAGGGCTGCCCTGTTTGCTTTTTAACCTTTTACTCCATGAATATTCATATAAGAAATAATGACATCATGAATATTAGTTAGACTAATTGTTAAAACAGATGGACACAGGTTGTTTTTTTAATTGGCAGAAACTGTACAATCATATCTATATTATATCTTGAGTAAGCAGAGCAGACTCTGATCAGACGGCGTCTACAGGAGCTGTCTAATCTGGGTCTACTCTGTTTGCAAAGGTGTAGAAAGGCATATTTAAGGAGTAAAGGATTAAAATATGTAGATCTGATTTTGCTGTTTCAATCATGGCCAAGTATTCCTGTGTTCTTTTGCCATGATAAATGATCAGCTAATTAATATTCATAACGCCATCATTTCTTATATTAATATTCATCTGGTAAAGGGTTAACTCTGCACTCTAGCAACAAATCTGTGATAACTTTGCAAACAGTTTTAATCTAGATAAGACACTAACTCCGCATCTGATCAGAAATCAATATATTTGACCCTGATTCTACTTTTGAAGAGAAATGAAAGAAAAAATAACTTTAGATGATTTTAGCAGGTGTCTCTTTTTGCAGACAACAATGACTTAGCATGCAAAAACTTTGTAGTGAAAAACAATTTGCTTGTTCCTGTATAGGGCAATTACTGTTACAAAATCTCATAGCATTATGGCAAACTACACACTAGCCAGTGACTTGAATAAGATGGCCATGAGTTCAAACAAACTTGTAGTTTTGCTTTGATACCATGAATGAACTGTTTGATTGCTGAATTTTCTAAGTGGAATGGTCCATCAGTGTTTAACAACACAGCTCATTCAATATTAACCCTTTCCCTCATATAACCCTTTCCCTCATATAAATGTGTTTTCACGCATTTGCAAACAGAGTAGACCTAGATCAGACGGCTCCTAGAGGAGCCGTCTGATCAGGGTCTACTCTGTTTGCTAGTGGAATATGATAGATCTGTTTCTTTACTTTCTAAAATGGCTACAATGTTCCACCTTCCATGTTTCATTATAACTATTTTGTTCATGAATATTCAGTAGGTATTGAAATTTTGAATAAACATAGAACAGGGAAAGGGATAAACGGACCGTCTGATCAGGGTCTGCTCTGTTTGCTAATAGAATTTGATATATCTGAATCTTTGCTTTCTAAAATGTCTACAATAGTCCCCCTTCCATATTTCTTTTATATCTATTTTTTTAATGAATATTCAGAAGGTATTAAAATTTGGAATAAACATAGAACAGGTTAAGGGTTAAAGGATTAAATAGGCTAGGGGATTTTGAATGACAAACGGTGCTAACCCTGATCTTAGGGCTCATCTAGGAGCCATCTGAACTGGATAATCCATGTACACTTATTTCCCACATTAAAAGGGTAAACTTTGAATCATTTCAGCAAGATTAAAAAAATCATCCTTTACCCGCAAACAGGGTAAACCCAGATCAGATGGCCCCAACAGGATCAGGGTCTGCTCTGTTTGTTTATAGAATAATACAACTATAAAAAAGCAGCTGATAGATATTCCTGAATTCATGATTTCTTTCATGAATATTCATAATGTGAAGAAAATAGTGATATTGTATTCAGCTGTATATTGAAGAATGATAGACTGACACATTTCCTGTAAGTTTTATCTTTGATGCTATATTGATTTCAGACTGACACATTTCCTGTAAGTTTTATCTTTGATGCTATATTGATTTCATTTAGTAGATTATGTTAATACATGCAGGAAGTCATTTATTCTGTATTTATTGTATTTGTGTTGCAGGTGAGAGTCAGGCCAACGGGAATGGCCCAACTCCTGTTCCATCACCACCTGGGTCACCCAAGAAATCTCTGTCCAGGAGCTCCAGCCCGCAGATGTATGACGCTAGCCAAGGTAAGCATGCTTAGCAATTTTCATATGCAAAAATTTACATGTTTAGTTCGCCTCTAGATTACAAGCATGTTGTTTTACTCAGATATATACAAACACCGTTTTGTTGGTCTTCATTAATCCTTTGTTCCATAAACACACCTTTTAACATCTTTGTAAACAGAGTAGACCTAGATCAGACAGCTCCTGGAGGAATAAGAATATGCAGCAGATGACCATTTTTGCAAATGACAATTACTTAGCGTGCAAAGTAACCCAATATAGATTCCTTTTGATGCCATTGCAAACAAAGTTGATCCAGATCAGATGGCTCTTGTAGGAGTTGTCTGATAAGGTTCTGCTGTTTGCTTATGGAATTATATACAGTTTCTACCGTTGTCCATTTCACATGCAAATACATATATAAATTCAGTTAATAAATATTCATATAGTCATTTATATCATTCATGAATATTCAAGAAGTGAAGGATTTGAGGTTGCACTGCACTGACTTCTTTTTAAGGCAACTCTCGATCCTGGTCCCCCTCAGGAAGAAGTGCCAGTCCTCGACAGTCCTACTCCCCTCACAGCTCCCTCACCCCTGAGCACTCCGCATCCTCCTTGCAGTATGTTACCCCACCTAGCAGTCCCCTGGCTACAAGGAGAGGTAAGCAATATAATAGGTTACCTTACATGTGTAATTTTTTCAATCCTCTTGTAAGTTGTTGAGAAATATCCCTTCTGCTAAATACGCCCTTACTGGCATTTGCAAATACAGTAAAATCTTGATTATTCAAATACTAAAATATGTATCATTATCGATTTTTAAGACAGATGGCAGCTTGATTCGGGGTAAAAGTAATGTAGAAAGCTCCTGTGCATGACTTTCACCCTGCATTAAGCGGCCATCTGCCTAAAATGTTCTCAGTTCTTCATTACTAAAATTTCGAAGTATCGAGGTTTTACTGTAGCCCGAATCCAGATGTTTTTTCCGAGTAATTCATCGTCTCATCAGGATCCAAACCTTTTGTAACTCGGTCAATAATTTATTTTAAAGCTTTAATGAATAAGAATAGCTATTTTAAAGCAGGAAAAAGAGTTTGCAAGAGATTTAACAGTTGTTTTGCTTCTAATGGCCATAGATGGAAAAATATAGACATTAACCATTACTCTGTAGAGAGTACCATTTACTCATCTCTATCTAAGGTGTTTGTAAAAGTTGCCACAACAGTAGAACCTATACTAAGTCACCATTTACTTATTGAACATAGGAGTCTTGAAAAGCAAGTGGTTACTTAATGCAATGCAAAAATAATGCAGAAAGCTCCAATAAGAGCTCCAAGTTAATCAGCATCTCATCTGGATTCAAACTGTATTCATAGGTTTTCACAAAGTTGCTGCTGGCATGCTGAGACATAATTATGGTATATAATATTCTGTTCTTATTATCGGCAAACAGGTCAGCTTAGGAAAGAGGCATCAATAGAGCGTCCGTCCGTGTCTCCACCAGACTCCCCGCTCGTCAGACACATTGGCACAGATGACAGTGAACAAGATGACTCTAATCTTTCAGTGCTTCATCGTAAAGACGGAAGTGTGAGCCCTAGATTCTCCTCTCCTGGGAGACTCAGGTAAGTCAGTTATCTTCATTTTGTATTTGGTGTTGCTTTTCCATATCAACTTTTACCTTTATCAATGTTGTTTCTAGTCTTAACACAGGACAATAAATCTTTTCAGAAAACAAAACCCATGAGAAATGTACTGTTAACCCTTTCCCTGTTGAATATTCATGTTAACAGAGCGGACCCTGATCAGACGGTTCCTATAGGAGCTTTCTGATCTGGGTCTACACTGATTGCAAATGCATGAAAATGTGTTTATATGAAGGAAAGGGTTAACCCTTCCCTGTTGAATAAAAATAATGACACCACGACTATCTGTTAGCTGAAGTTTTATAATGGGTTTTATAATGGCATATGTACACATGAATTATTGGTATTGGTAGAAACTAGTCAGATCTATCATACTTTCATAATCAAACAGCAGACCCTGTTCAGATGGCTCCTACAGGAGCTGTCTGATCTGGGTCTACTCTATTTGCAAAGGGTTGAAAAAGCCCTCTGTTCTGTTTGTCATTCAAAATCATCTCAAAAACTATATTATTTCATAATGAATGAATAGTATTGTTAAACAATGATTTAATATTCCATTTTGAAAATTCAGCATTTAGTGAGTTAGACAGATAACTGAACAAGTCTCAGGACAGGGAATTTGGTTTTAAAAGTTTTGATAGTACATGGTACTTCACTTTAAATATGATCAGTATATGCTTTCCTACAATATTTCAGTCCACAGGGAAGTCCCCGGAGAGCCAGCAGCCCCCATCTTCACTCCAGCCCCAACAGAGCATCAGCTAGCTCTCCGTCCCTCAGCAGTGCTGATGGAGTCAAGATTGCCTTCAACATCGGTGCAGCCAATAAGGAGGAGGCAGCTGGAAGGTTAGTCCTATTTTTAGCAGCACTATGTCACATTTGCCCTTAGTCCTATTTTTAGCAGCACTATGTCACATTTGCCCTCAACTGAATCTGGTCTACTGCAATTGTCAATTACAAACATGACCCTTTAGCATTATGAACAGATATAAGCCACACACAGAGTCATAGATAAAGGTGCATATAAACCCATTCCTTCATAGGTTATATTTAGACCAAACCTCTTTGAATAAATCTACCGAAAAGGAGCATTTACAAGAGAAAAGGAAACTGTTAGAATTGTGTAGTTTTGAAAACATTGTGATAAATAGAGCATTTGCTCCTATGGAGCAAATGCTGTATTTATCTTAATGGTTTCAAGAAGTGGCTTTTAAAGAAGCGTATAAATAGGCATATTTATGGAGGAAAGGGTTAAGAACTAAAATTGTCATTTCTCCACCAAACCCTATGCTGTGACCACTCTTTAGAATCATACCTTCAAGATATTGTTGAAAAAGTTTACAGATCTGATAACATCTGATACAAGTCTAGAGCTTGTATTAATAATACTTAACTGGTAGCAAACAGTAGGAACCATTGATCATAAATCACAATGTCATTGTGGCAAAACCTCTTTCCTGTGACTGCTGAATACCCTTATTATTATACCCCTGCATTCAAAGTTAGAGGGGTATACTGGAATAACTATGGTGGCCGGTCAGTCAGTCGGGTAGTCAGTCTGTACAACAACTGTATAACAGAGTAATTCCAGTATATCCCTCTGAGATAATTTGTGATTACCGTATAACAGTTTGGATCCAGATGAGACGCCTAGTAAACTAAATGGATATATACAATTGATTACCTTAAACCTTTACCACAAGAATGTTCATGTTAGAAACAATGATATCATGAATTCTTAATTGCTGAATTCTGTATAATCATTCTTAAGCAAATAGAGCAGACCCTGATCAGACGGCTCCTTTAGGAGCCGTCTGATCTGGGTCTTCTCTTTTTGCAAAGGTGTTAAAAGACATGGAGTAAAGGGTTAAACAGTGATGGACTATTGACGACTCTGTAAAAGTCACTTTGTGAAACCATTGTGATAAATAGAGCATTTGCTCTATTTATCACAATGGTTTCAAACTACAAAATTTTAAAATTTTCCTTTTCTCTAGTTAATGCTCCTTTTCGGTAGATTTATTCAAAGAGGTTGTATCTAAAAATAGCCTATGAGGTAATGGGTTAAACAATGATGGACTATTCCACTTTGAAATTCAGCATTCTGAGGGTTACCAAGATCTGCAAGTTGAATTTGCTTGTTATAAATCTTTGCTAAATTGATGACGATATCCTTCTTTCGACAGATTGTCTCCAAAAACCATTAGGAAAGACAGAGGACGACAGCTTAGAACCAAAAGAGAAAGAGCTGCGTCACCTGCATCACAGAGAGAAATTGCACCGGTGGGTCGAGCTCGAGCGTTTTCAGCATCTTCGATCTACGACAGACCCAAGGCAGTGGTGAAGAAAGCATTGTCTCCATCAGTTGCTGAGGCCTTACGCGCAGTATTTGCAGCCTTTGTTTGGCATGAAGGCATAGTTCATGATGCAATGGCATGTGCGTCATTTCTGAAGTTCAATCCAAACCTATCAAAGGATATGTCCCAGTTTGCCAAAACAAACAAAAAGACGGAGAAGACACGAGTAAGGCATGCCACAGACTCCAGTAAAGATCAAGCTAAGCATAAAGACAACGCCAATATCAACGAGCCACGGGTGAGATTCAAGCTGGATCCTCAGATAAAGAAAGATACAGAGAAGCCAGAAATTCACTCAGACACAGAGAAAAAGAAGGATCACGTGGCTCGATATAGGTCAGACACGACAGTGACTTTTGAACATTTTGCTCTGCCGGAGAAGTCACCAGGTCCAGAGAAAGAGACAGTGCTTCCAACAACATTACAACACCTTGTGTACTTCTGGGAAGAGTTGTTTAGTGCTACAGAGAGAGTGATATTTCAGGAGCTAATATATCCTAGTCCTTCCATTGCAGCCAAAGGTAAAAAGTCGGACAAGAAAGATGATAAGAAGGATAAAGACAAGAAGAGTAAGAAGAAGAAAGAAGCAAAGCAATACGGTCGAGGCGGGAATTTGTTTGCTGATGCAATGGCAGGGATTTATGCTGCAGCAGGTGGAGACAGGGAAACAGTTTGTGAGTTGTGTGGAGGAATGTATCCACACCCAGTAACCTATCATATGCGACAGGCTCACCCTGGGTGTGGCAGGCATGCAGGGGGAAAGGGTTATAATAGTGGGGGCAATTTCTGTGGAGGCTGGGCGGGAAACTGTGGTGAGGGAGGAGTTGGAGGGAGTAGTTGGTATTTGATCTGTGATAAGTGCAGGGAGAAGTACTTGAAAGAAAAGAGACATGCGCAGAAGGAGAAAGACAAGGGGAAGAAACTGAAGAAGAAATCAACATTGTCTCGTCAGCAGAGTATTCTTTCTCCTCAAGATCCCCACATTGTGCTGAAGAACAATGCGATGTTCCTGTTAGATTTAGCTAGTGCGTCTGGTTTTACACTACCTGTCCAGACTCTGAAGAAGCAAACTCCCAATCGTGGTGACCTGTTTCTACCGAGTGTGTCTGAGGAGTTCAGATTAGACTTGAACCCGTTCCCACCAGTGCCGTTTCAGTATTTGATACGACAAAGTGCCCAGAGCTCTGACTCAGCATTTGCTGATGACTTTTTCATTGATGCTGATGAGCGAGTGTTTGTGAGGTCTGGGTCACTCAGTAGCCATAAGCCTGCACCCTATAGGCCTAGACTGCCCACTGAGCCAAGACACAGTCCACTAGCAAGGTCAGGGTCATTGGGAAAAGATGCCAGGCCACTGTCAACATGTATACCACCTACAAGCCCACCGGTAAGGATCATAATTCTATGAAAGCCCTAGATGAGAAACATATTTATGCAAGAATTCATTACTTGTATCACAGTTAACTCTTCGCTTGCTGAATTTTAAAATGCATTTCTCCTTCTTTACCCAAGCCCTGTTGTATAATTACATATATCTTCACTGTGTACAAGTATTTCGCTGTGCAATCACTGCTGTGGGGTGCACAGGTTGCACAATCAACTTGTAAATAGTGCAGACCCTGATGAGACAGCTCCTGCAGGAGCTGTCTCATCTGGGTCTTCACTATTTACAGGTACGTATATTGACGTGAATAGCAAGCGAAGGGTTAACTCTTTCCCTGTTCAATATTCATCTGAGAAATAATGACATCATGAATATTTATTAGTTGAATTTTTATAATGGCTTATGTATAAATGAATTTTTGGAACTGTTAGAAACTCTACAGGCAGATCTATCATAATTTCATAATAAAATTGAGCATACCCTGATCAGATGGCTTCTATAAGAGCCATCTGATCTAGGTCTACTCTGTTTGCAAAGGCATGAAAATGTGTTTACATGTATATATATATATATGTATATGAAAGAAAGGGTTAAAAGGAATTTTATATAGGAGCCGTCTGATCGGGTCTACTCTGTTTGCAAAGGAGTGATAAAGCGTTTATTTTAAAGAAAGGGTTAACCCTTTCCCTCATATAAACGTGTTTTCACGCATTTGCAAACAGAGTAGACCCAGATCAGACAGCTCCTAGAGGAGCCGTCTGATCAGGGTCTGCTCTGTTTGCTAATAGAATTTGATAGCTCTGTTTCTTTGCTGTCTACAATGTTCCACCTTCCATATTTCTTTATAACTTTTGTTAATGAATATTCAGTAGGTATTGAAATTTGCAATAATTATAGAACAGGGAAGGGTTAAGAGAAAAATTGATGGCAAACTGTAGAATCAGATCTGTAATATCATTTAAATAAACAAACAGAGCAAAATATTATCAGACAGCTCCCACAGGAGCTTTCTGGTCTAGGTCTTCTCTTTTTGCAAAAGTGTAAGTATGCATATACAAAAATATATATGAAGTAAAGAGTTAACCCTTCGCTCATATAAACGTGTTTTCATGCATCTGCAAACAGAGTAGACCCAGATCAGACGGCTCCTAGAGGAGCCGTCTGATCAGGGTCTGCTCTGTTTACTAATAGAATTTGATAGATCTGTTTCTTTGCTTTCTAAAATGTCTACAATGCTCCACCTTCCATATTTCTTTATAACTATTTTGTCCATGAATATTCAGTAGGTATTGAAATTTGCAATGATTATAGAACAGGGAAAGGGTTAAGAGAAAAACTGTAGAATCAGATCTGCAATAAAATAAACAGATAGAGCAAAATATTATCAGACAGCTCCCACAGGAGCTTTCTGATCTGGGTCTTCTCTTTTTGCAAAAGTGTAAGTATGCATATACAAAAAATATATATGAAGTAAAGAGTTAGCATAGAAGTTGCACAGTACGAAAAAACATATTTTATAATATCCTGAGCCAAACCCTATCTTGCTGGTACTCATTAGTAACTGCATTTGAGAATTTGATTCTAATGGGTACCAGCAAGATAGAGTGTAACCCTAGCAAGATAGAGTGTAACCCTTTCCTTCATATAAACACTTCTTCACACATTTGAAAAGAGAGTAGACCCAGATCAGATGACTCCTATAGGAGCCATCCGATCTGGGTCTGCTCTGTTTACCAATGGAATTTGATAGACCTGTTTCTTTACTTTCTAAAATGGCTATGGTCTCTCACCTTTCATATTTCATGATAGCTATTGTGTCCATGAATATTCAGTAGGTATTGAAATTTGGAATAAACACAGAACAGAGAAAGGGTGAAGTGGAGAAATACAGAAACTATTCTACCTAGATTCTCTTATAGCTGTTATATTTACTGTCAGATCTTAACCATTAACCCCCACTGTATAAAAAATAATGTCTGCTCAAATTTGGATCTGATCAATTTTGAATATGTCCAATTCAATTAACCCTTTCCTCCATAAATACTCCATTCTACGCCTCTGTAAAAGTCACCTGTTGAAACCATTGTTATAAATAGAGCATTTGCTGCTATAGGAGCAAACGTTCTATTTATCACAATGGCTTCAAACTACAAAATTCTAAAAAAAATCCTTTTCTCTAGTTAATGGCTTAATGCTCCTTATCGGTAGATTTATTCAAAGTGGTTGGATCTAAAAATAGCCTATTGAGGAATGGGTTAAGCTTTGAAGAAACTATTGACTGAGTGTCAGTCAGCCTGGGTACTGATGAGATGACAAGTTACTTTGCAACTCTGATTAGGGGTCTACACTGATTGCAAATGACAGTACACTTGTTTCCCATACACAAAGGGTTAACCCTCTACCTGATGGATATTCCAGTGATTAATCTAGAAATTTGAACCATGAGTCCCAGGACTCACTAATCTGAAAACAATGAGTCCCACAGGAAAATCATGAGTCCCAAACTAAATTGATGAGTCCCAAAGCATAAAATTAAAAGAAAACTTTTTTTTAAATCGTAATTCTGCAGTTACATTCTAGTTTTGGAACATTTATTGCATTATAGTATATATAAGTATAACAAGGTTTCCTGGCTAGTCTCATCAATGAGCTGTTAACTTTTCCCTGTTCTGTTTATACCAAGTACCAGTACTGTACCTAGTGAATATTCATGGAAAAAGTAGTTATAATCAAATATGGAAGGTGGAATAGTGTAGACATTTCAGAAAATTTAAAGAAACTGATCTATCAAACTCCATTAGCAAACAGCAGACCCTTTTCTGACAACTTCTATAGGAGCCGTCTGATCTGGTTCTACTCTGTTTGCAAATGTGTGAAAACACGTTTACATGAAGGAAAGGGTTAAGACAGCATGGATGTCGAATATTGTCAAAACCGAAAGTAGATCGATACCACCATTCAGAGTACCCATGTGTGGACTACTTACCTGGCACGAAGCAACAAAATGATATTTTCGATAGTGTTTCGATAGTGTTATATTTACCATGCAATGTTTGGCCTGATATTTGTCGCATATGCAGTAAAACATGAAATCAAGTCGACCATCCGTTACCTAACAGAAGTCAACTAGGAGTAAGTCGCCAACCACTTTGGTCAGAACTCTTTATCTCTTTAAGCTGACAGTCGTTATTTTCCACCATTACATCGGATCCTTATTTTGATCCATGAACGTTGAAATCATGTCACTGGGACACAATTGACCTAACATCGTTTGATTTGAGTCGATCTTAGCGACTATTTCGGTAGCAGCATCTTGGATTATCCGGGGTCTTTCGGTGCTGCCATTTTAAAAGGAACGTTTTCATTGGCTCATTACGAACATCCTGCTGCACACTAACCAATCAAAATCATTGTTGTAAAATACATACAACAGTCGGATGTTGATATCGCTACGGTGTTCTAGTAGTTTCACTACGTGAAATTAACTTCACACACAGCCATATTTTAATGCATCCTTTAGGACGCTTACACTTCAGAATGATGCGTTTTTTGCTATTTTAATGCGTCTCTGACGCAGGACGCAGACCTAGATTAATCACTGATATTCATGTAAGAATTAATGACTTTATGAATATTAATTAGCTGAATTGTTATATGGCATTTTGAATATAAGGAAACTTTGACCATGGCAGAGAATTTTGATGTAGATGTCTTTGATCATTTCAGTCCTGGCTAATGCCTTTTTATCACATGGCAAATTGTAAATTTGATATTTTCCATACATTTATATAAGCAATCCAACATAATTTTTCAAAACACTTTTGTGTCACCTCCTTTAACCCTTTCCCTCATATAAAGGCTTTTCACACCTTTGCAAACAGAGTAGACCCAGATCAGAGCCATCTGATCAGGGTCTGCTCTGTTTGCCATGAAATTGTATAGATGTTATCCTACAGTTTTTGTCTGAACCAAAAGTTCCTTTGAAAATTTTACCTTATAAGAATAAAGTTAATGAATATTTATGAAGTGATAAATTCATGCATAAATATTCATAAGGGGAAAGGTTAATAGGATGGTACTTAGGGAATCTGTCTGTCTGTGGGTTATACATGTACTGTTTTTGTCACTCTTATTTCATCACACTTCTGCTGGCAGGTGACACATGTGATCCTGATGCAACACTTATATACAGTGATGTCTCGTTAATCCGGAAACGTTCGTTCCTGACGAAATTTCTGGATTAACGAATTTTCCGGATTAACGAATCGCCGTTGTATGCTGCAAAATATCAACGCAACCATAAACATTGTATATGTACACATTTACTTTCGCATCAAGAAGTCTTTTCGTGTAACGTTCATGTGTAAATATGCCATATGCCCGTAATAATTGCAAGTCATATCAAATTAATTGCCTTGTTTGTCATTCTAAATGCTTTTTGCACCCTATCCATAAGTGTCAGTTCTCTCATTTGAGTAATACAATGTGGATTATCGAATTTGCCTGCGGACAAACTTTGTAAAATCGACGTTGGTCTCCATGTTTGACATGACTGGTTTCCTGAATATTCCATCCGCGTACATGTACTTGTAAGGCGGAAGTCGGGAACCAGCCAGCTCACGTGTGAGTTAGAATCTTAGGAAATTCCTAGCGGGAATCCCCAATTAATATAGCCTTGTAATTTCTGAATTAGCAGTGATTAACAGTTTAACGATGGCGGCGCGGTTTTAACGTAACAAGTTAATTGAGCGAGTGTTCATCTCAATAAGGAACATTAAAGAATATTAAACCAATTAAACAGTTTGCACACAGTCGGGGGTTGTTTTACCCATGCCCGTGATTGTAAACACAAGAATTATCTCCTCCGCAATGCACTATTGTTAAGTGTCAGGGGTGGGCAATTAAGCCCCGGGGCTACGGACCCGGCCGGATTAACGAGTCACAAATACAGGTAAATACATAGATTGGTTACCAGAAATCTATGTCCGGTTCCGGAACGCGAATTTCCGGATGTAACGAGTCAATTTACTGCACAAAAAATCCGTTCCCCTCGACTTTCGTCTGGATCGCGAGTTTTCCGGATTAACGAATTCCGGATAAACGAGACATCACTGTATATTGAAAGAATATAAAGTATAGATTTTATGAATGAAGCTGAGAAAAAGAGTTTTGTCTACATACTAAAGATTTGATATATTTTCACAGGAGGCCCAGTCTGATGCAGACGTCAGTATTAGAAGTGCAGGAACCAGTCCAGAGTCAGATCAAGAGGGACTGAAGAAATCGGGCTTTCACCGCAGTATCTCAGAAATAGTCTCTGACGATGATGGCGCCAATCATCATGAAAAGAACCTCGGTCGACTGGTTTCTTCAAGGAGACGGAATAATAGTGGAGGTGTAGGAGGTATGATGAAAGTTTCAAACATTCACTCCTTTACTTGATAGACACTCATTTTTACACACTTGTAAGCAGAATAGACTCAGATCAGACAGTTCCTGCAGGAGCCATCTGACCAGGGTCTCCTCAGTTTGCTTAATGAAATGATAAAGATCTGATCTAAAATTTCTGCCATTCTTAATATTCCTTTGTTCATAATGCCTTTTTAAAAATGCAGCTAAGTAATATACATAGTCATTATTTCTTACTTGAATATTCATTTGGTGATAGACATATTTTTATACATTTTCAAGCAGAGTAGACCCAGATGAGACATCTCCTGTAGGAGCTGTTTGATCAGGTCCTGCTTTGTGTGCTAGTGAAATGTTATAGATCTGATTCTACAATTTCTGCAATGGTAAATATTCAATTGATCATAATACAATTTTAACCCATTCCTTCAGAGGCTATTTTTAGACCCAACCTCTTTGAATAAATCTACCGAAATGGAGCATTAACTAGAGAAAGGGATTGTTTTTTAGAATTGTGTAGTTCTGAAACCATTGTGATAAATAGAGCATTTGCTCCTTAGGAGCAAATGCTCTATTCATCACAATGATTTCAACAAATGATTTTTACGGAGGCATAGAAAGGCGTATTAATGGAGGAGAGGGTTAAGTAATGTTCATAGTCTAAGATAGGCTGGTGACTGTTTTGCGAATTATCTAAGCATCTAATAAGAATCCAAACAGTTTGTGTTTAAGATTAAACTGTTATTGACAGTGTTGTAGATAAAATGCATACTGATCTATCAAGATTTCTTATTTCTCAACCATACCCTGTACTGCTGCAACTTATTAAAAATCTCAGAGAGGTACCTAAGGTTTTGCAGCAAGATTTGGTTTGGTGAAGAAGTATAAAAAAATGTCTTGATTAAAAATTTTAAAATGCATTTCTCATGTACATCCCCACATGAATATTCATGAAGGAAAATGTAAACCTTTACTCCATAAATACACCTGCAAACAGAGTAGACCCAGATCAGATGGTTCCTGTAGGAGCCATCTCATCAGAGTCTGCACTGTTAGCTTATGACATAATATGTCTGATTCTACAGTTTTTGTCATAATAAAGAAATACCCTGTTCATAGTGCCATTATAAAAGTTCAAATAATTAATATTCATGATGTCATTATTTATCCTGTCACGTGCCTATTTTCCTGACGGATAACAAGGTGCCTGATAAACTTTTTGTTATTATGCCAGTTGGTCACATGATCGATGTTATGTCAGTTGGTCACATGGCCTGTAGCCGAAACTACTTTTTTTTAACCGAGACGTTTATTTCGTGAATACACAAATTTACGTCTACCGAGTACTAGATCTACTGAATAAAAAAAGTTTAACAAAGCGATTTGTTGATTAAACTAAATAGATCTAATTCTTTCACTTCATTCTCCCAAACTAAGGCCCTAGAATATTCTTAGGCCTAGACTAGGGCCCGAGGTTATAAAACTTAAAAAGAACTCTGTGCTCAAAACTCATTTTCTACTACAGGCTATACTTTTTACATTATAACATGCTTTAACTGATTATAGTAACCTCATTTGGACATATTTTTACAGTAAATATTATGTATGCAAACACTGGCTATATATAAAATGTTTGCTGAAGTGTTTTGAGCTGAGAAAATTTATGAGTTTTGAGCACAGAGTTTGTTTTAAGTTTTATAACCTCGGGCCATATCTAGTAGATCTAGATCTAGACTAGATCTAGTTGTTTGTCGCGAAATTACCGTGTTTAGATAAATCCACATCAAGAATCATAAATCGTCTAGATATCGTCAAGTGACAGGTTCTTTTTCTCACATAACCAACCGGGGCAACGGTTTTGTTTTGAGCATTTTTTTAAAATCTTTTGGAATTCCAGTGACGTAATAACGCCTTTATAGTGACATCATCAACAGTCTAGAGCCAGTAGAGTCGGGTATACTTTGCGGTGCATTTTGTGGTACATTCGGTACAAAATAATTATATGTTGCTGTCGTGACAAGGATAAATAGAATATTTGGTTCCTAGCTTTGAATGAGAAATGTTATCTGGCTCGGCTTCTGAATATATCAGGTTCGTCTTCGGCTCACCTGATATATTCATCCCCCTTGCCAGATAACATTTCTCATTCAAAGCTAGGAACCAAATATTCTCTATTTATTACATGAATATTCATGGAGTAAAGGGTTAACTGCACCACTATTACTTATTCTTCAGATGGTGGAACTTTACTGAAGCACCCCTCAGCAGCGATGACCAAGCTTATTAATTCTGTGGACAAGAAGGGCAGCAGCAACTCCGCCAATGACAAGACCCTGAACCGACCAGTCATGGCGTTCATAATACAGCGACATGACCTTGAGGGACTGCAGCTGGCCATGAAACAAGCACTTAGGAAGGCTACGTGCAGGGTCTTCTCCATGCAGGTATTTGAAGTGCTGTTTTATACAAACATTTGCTATGCCTTAGCTTTTCGAAGTGAGAGGGGCATTAACTGATCTTGCATGCATATGTTTATTTATATGCCCCCTCTTATGAAAGGGAAGACTGGATGATCATGTCTGTCAAATTGTCTATCTTTCTAAATTTTTATGTCTCATGCACAACTCCAAATGTTTGACCTAAAGTTATGAAACTCATTGCTTGCAGGCATGTAGTTTTAAAAAATCTTATTTATTGTTAATCCTTTATTCCGTGAATATTCAGATAAGATATATTAATGACATTGTTAATATTAATTCACTGCACATTTAAAATAGCACGATGAACAAAATACAGTAAAACCTCTCATTAACGACCTTTAAATAACATCAAGTAGTATGTGTTAAAGGCAGGTGGATGCTTAAAGCAAGGTGGAAGTAAAACAGAATGCTCCTATAGGAGCGTTCTGTTTTACTTTCACCTTGCTTTAAGCAACCACCTGCCCAAAATACCAACTAATTAACACAATTTAGTGGTCGTTATAGAGAGGTTATACTGTAATTCTTGATTGTGAGAGAAACTAGTAGAGAATCAGATCTACAGTATGTTAAAAGTAAACAGAGAAGACCCTGATCAGACGACTATAGGAGTCGTCTGATCAGGGTTTACTCTGTTTTCAAAGATATAGGTAGGTATATTTATGGAGTAAAGGGTTAAATGGATTTTTTTTTTCAGGCTTTGAACTGGCTGCTGCGTAGTGTAACCCAGTCTGTGTGTGTCCATGACCTCCTCTGGTTCTTTGTGTCTGCCCTGTCACCCACAGATGATGAGGAAGAAGAGGAGGAAGAAGAGCGTAAAGATGGACAGAAGAATGAACCACCCAAGGAGAAGAAAGAACCTAAAAAAGACCAGGAAGTAAGTGTGACTAGGTGTTGTTAATGAAGCATGCACTTAGGCTATGATGTAAAGAAGCATTGTGTGAATAATTAGATGGCCTTTGGTTCTTGTGTCACCTGCTTTAGCAGGGTGAAACTTACGGATCACTTGTCTTCTGTCTGTCTGTCTGTCTAACCTTTTTCATTACACTTTTTGTCATACTTCTGCGGGCAGGGGATACATGTGTTATGTCAAACACTCTTGTTAACACTTTACTCCATGAAGATTCATATAAGAAATAATGACATCATAAATATTAACCCTTTGCTTGTTATTCACGTCAATATATGTACCTGTAGATAGTGAAGATGAGACAGCTGTCTCATCAGGGTCTGCACTATTTACAAGTTGATTGTGCAACCAGTGCAGGAGTTGTCTTATCAGGATCTACTCTGTTTTCAAAGGCATAGAAAGACATATTGATGGAGTAAGGGGTTAAAAATTGATGGAGTAGACCAAGCTCATACAGCTCCTAGAGAAGATGTCTGATCAGGGTCTGCTCTGTTTGCTTATGAAATAATATTGATCTGATTCTGAAGTTTCTTGCCATGGATATTCATTCAGTAAGAAATTCTTTAAAGTGTTATCCATGGAGGAAAGGGTTAAATGCAATAATTTCTCTTACTCTTACATGTTTTATTTCAAGCACCACAAAATTTTGATAAAAAAATGAGGGCTAATTTGAATTGAAAAATGTAAAAACTATATGGGTTATTACACTCACTTTGGGATTGATGTCTGGGAACCCTTTATCTCATGAATATTCGTGTGAAAAATGATGACTTCATGAATGTTAACTGAAGATTCATTGTGGTATATGAGCACATAATCTTTTGGCTATTGCTATTGCAAAAACTGTAGGATCTGGGTCCATGCTTATAAAACTTTTAGTTGAGTCTGAGTTCGTTCTCAAGATTTTGATTGGTCAGATTGGAGCCTTTGGCTCCAATCTGACCAATCAAAAGCTTGAGAACTCAAATCTGACCAATCAAAAGCTTGAGAATGAATTCAGACTCAACTAAAAAGCTTTATAAGCATGGACCCAGATCTACATCCCTCCATAAGCAAACAGAGCAGACCCTATTCAGATGGCTCCAACAGGAATGGTCTGACATGGGTTTACTCTATTTGCAGTGGTGTTCAAAGGCGTTAGTATGCAGTGAAGGGCTAATAGTTTTCTGGAGCTGTTTGTATGCTTTGGAGAATTTCCAGGCTACATTCATATACATTAAAGCTGTAACATACAATAAAGCCTGTCTCAATCCATTACCACTACAAGGAAATCTAATAAAGTCGTTGTAAATCATTTGAACTGTTTATTTTGAAATTATATGTGTTTTTGCGTTTCAGCGTATATTGTTTCATAGACAAACAGAGCAGACTCTAATCAAATGGCTCCTACAGGTGTCTACTATGGGTCTATTCTGTTAACAAAGGCGTGAAAAGGCATTTATATGAACCTTCATTGACGTAAAGTGTTAAGGCAGGAGCCACTGGTATTACTTTTCCCTTGCGTTTAACAAGCAATTGAGTTTTAAAACTTCTGTATGTAATCAGCAAGAGGTCGCTGAAAAGAAGTGTAATCCTTTACCTCATTGATACGCCTTTTGATGCCTTTGCAAACAGAGCAGCTCCAGATCAGACGGCCCCTACAGCATCTGCTCTGTTTACTTGTGCAATGATATACATGTAGATCTGATAGTCCAGGATCTACCATGGCCAAAACGTATTGTGTTCATTTGTCACTATAAAACTCAGCTTATTTCATGTTCATGATGTCACTATTACTTTCATATTTATGAGGTGATAAATCGTTATATAAATAACAATCAGGGAAAGGTTTAACCCTTTCCTTCATTATAAAACCTTTTAACATCTTTGCAAACTGAGTAGAGTACCCATCTCAGACTGCTCCAATACAAACCATCTGATCAGGGTCTGCTCCAATACAAACCATCTGATCAGGGTCTGCTCCTATACAAACCATCTGATCAGGGTCTGCTACTATACAAACCATCTGATCAGGGTCTGCTACTATACGAACCATCTGATCAGGGTCTGCTCCGATATGAACCATCTGATCAGGGTCTGCTCCTATACAAACCATCTGATCAGGATCTGCTCCTATACAAACCATCTGATCAGGATCTGCTCCTATACAAACCATCTGATCAGGGTCTGCTCCAATACAAACCATCTGATCAGGGTCTGCTCCTATATGAACCATCTGATCAGGGTCTGCTCCTATACGAACCATCTGATCGATCAGGGTCTGCTCTGTTTGCCATTATAATAAATCTGATCCTACTGTTTCTACCAGTAGCAAAATATGTGTACATATGCCATTTTAAAAATTCAGCTAATAAATATTTATGATGTCATTATTTCTGACAAAATTATTAAATGGAAAGGATTAAATGTATATTATGTTAAATTTCAGGAGGTACCTATATGTGATCATCCCCTTGCTGACATAACCATCGCTGGGAAAGCCGTTGACCCTCTGCCAGAGACATTCCACACACTGCTTCAATCCATAGCAGATGTCACCATGTCACTGCCGGTTGGGTCAGTCATACAGGTAAGCAGTTTGTGTAATCACTTTGAATGCTGAATATTCAAAATAGTATTTTCCATTTTTGTTTAACAATAGTGTCCATTCAATATAAAAGGGTGTAATTAGCATGAAGATTTTGAATTATTAACAGTGTAGACCCTGATCAGGGAGCCTAGAGATGAGGGATCTAAGAGCCATATGATCTGGATCTACATTGTTTGCAATGCCAGTGTGTGTATGTCCGGCATTTGTAAGGTTGATGTTGTATCTCATGAAATACTTCTAATTATATTTCTCATATGAAACTTCACACACTTGTTCACTGTCACAAGGGCTACAATCGAACAGAGTGTTGGCACCAGCAGATGGTGCTCTTGTTGTAACTTTTGAATCATATTGCCGCTTAATTAATTAACTAATCAATGGAAATACTGGTATAAAGAGGCTAGAGCCATAGAAACATATTTAAGATCCTCAGTTCTCCATTCTTGAAAGAAGGTTTAATCAAAGACATATGATAGGTCTTTGGTTTAATTTACACATTTTATCTATAATACTGAATAGTTATCATCAATCTCCAAATGATTTGTCATTATATGAACATTTCAGCAAATGGCTCTTCGTTGTTTCTGCCTGAAATTCCGTCAGTCTGACCATCAGTTCCTGCATGAGAGTCATGTATTCAGCAACATCAGCCAGATACTCAGCAAGTCAGATGAGCTATTGGAGGAGGCCAATGGAGAACTGCAACAGGTACATGATAAATGCTAGATAGCAATGAAATGTCTACTCTTTTAACCCTTTCCCAAATGAAAATGTATGCATGAATTAATTACTCCAAGAATATTCATTCACTTTTCCCTTTCTTTCTTAAAAATGCCTTTTCATTATCACACCTTTGCAAACAGAGTAGAGCTTTCTGCTCAGGGTCTGCTCAGTTTGCTTATAGAATAATATAAAAAAAATCCTGTGTACATGTGCCAATACAGTAAAGCCCCGCTAATGCGACCACTTAATGAATAAACATGGGTGCCTTTATAAGCAGGTGGTTGCTTAATGCAGGACAAAAGTAATGCAGAAAGCTCCTCTAGGAGCTTTCTGCATAACTTTTGTCCTGCATTAAGCTACCACCTGCATCTAGCACCCAGAATTATACCTCTTTTAGGTGGTCGCATTAGCGGAACTTTACTGTATAAAATTTGAGGTAATAAAGATTCATGCTGTAATTTTACAACACAACACGTATTCCCTATTAGTTCACTATACATTTATTAGTAAAAGACTTAAATTTGCAAATTTAACCCATTACTCCATGAATATTTATGTAAGAAATATTAACATCATGAATTTTTATCATGGCACATGGACACAGGAAGTTTTCTCCTGGCAGAAACTACAATTATATCTCTGATCAGATGGCTTCTATAGGAACTGTCTGATCTGAGTCTGCTCTGCAAAGTAAATTGAGTAAAGGGTTAATCAAGCTTAAATTTAATTTTCTTTTGTTACATCACAGGCTGTGTACAAAGTGATAGCTCTGAAAGACCTGACGCCTACAGCCGAGATAAAAGCCTCTAGCAGACAGGCAATGATAGCCAGTCTAACAGGTAGGTCATTGGGTGGAATCCAGTAGACATTCAATATTAGCCAGTCTAACAGGTAGGTTATGAGTGGAATCCAGTAGTAGTGGACTTGATTTCATAGTACAGTAAACAAACAGACTGTGCACAAAGTGGTAGCTTTGAAGGACCAGACACCCATAGCTGAGATAAAAGCATCTAGCAGACCGGCAATGATAGCCAGTCTGACAGGTAGGCCATGAGTGGAATCCAGTAGACGGGCAATGCTAGCCAGTCTAATAGGTAGGTTATGAGTAGAATCCAGTAGACAGGCAATGATAACAGGTAGGTCAAGAGTGGAATCCAGTAGTAGTGGACTTGATTTCATGAAACAAAGTGGGACAAAAATGTTTGGAATGATGGACATTAATACATGTAAAATTGTAAATATATAGCATGTCAAAGTTTTATAGATTAATAACATATTTTCCAAGTCACACTAAGGTTTATGCAAAATAGGGACTGAAATAGCATTAATATCCCCCCTCCCTGGCATCAAGTTTGTTTGGGACTGGGTGTAGTTTGGGGACTGGGAATGTTTTTAGGCGTATTGGTGATATGATGTTAGTTTGGGTTTGGGGTTAGGGATGAGGTGTATGTAGGAGTTTTGGGGTGGGTTGTATATAGGAGTTTGGGGGCTGGGACATATATAGAAGTTTGTTGATGGGGTATATGTAGTGTTTGGGGGATGGGGGTATTATATTGGAGTTTTGGGAAAGGGGATGTATATAGAAGTTTTGAAGCTGGGTTCTATGTTTGGGTTTGTATATATAAGTGTTGTGAGGCTGGCTGTATATAGGAGGTATGTGGTAGAGTACATATAGGAGATTTGGGGCTTGAATGTATGTAGGAGTTATGGGGGCTGGGATGTATATAGGAGTTTGAGTGTATATAGGACTTATGGGGCTAGAGTGTATATAGGAGTTAGAGGTGGGTGTTTAAAGGAGTTAGAGGGATGGGTGTATATAGAAGTTGTGGGACTGGGTGTATATAGGAGTTAGGGATGGGGTGTATATAGGAGTTAGGGGGATGGGTGTATAAAAGAATTATGGGTTGGTGTATATATGAGTTGTGGGCTTGGTGTATATAGGAATTACAGGGACTGTGAGTATATAGGGGTTAGAGAGATTGGGTGTATATAGGAGTTATTGTGCTGGTGTGTATATAGGAGTTAAGGGGGATGGGTGTATATAGGAGTTAGAGGGATAGGTGTATAAAGAATAAGGGGATGGGTGTATATAGAAGTTTTGGGGATGGGGTGTATAAAGGAGTTAGGTGGGTGGGTGTATATAGGAATTGTGGGGTTTATGTATGTAGGAATTGTTGGCTTGGGTGTATATAGGAGTAAGGGAATGGGTGTATATAGGAGTTAGTGGTGGGGTTTATATAGGATTTAGGAGTGGGGTTAAATATAGGAGTTAGGGGGCTGTGCATATAGGAGTTGTTTGGCTTAGGTGTATATAGGAGTAAGGGGAATGGGGCTCAAGTAGGAGTTAGGGGGATTGGGTTTGTATAGGTGTTCGGGAGATATGATGTATATAGGAGATGTGGGGATGGGGTATATATAGGAGTTAAAGGATATTGGTGTATATAGGAGTTATGGGGCTGGAATATCGTTTGACTCTACTGTTAGTGCCATTTAATCTAATATTCCTTTATCTGCAATGTAGTATTAATTATTACAATTAGACTCTAATAAGAAAGTGTACCCAGGGGAGTCATATGATACACCATGTTTCTGTTGTAGACAACTCTACTGAGACATTTTGGGAAAGTGGTGATGAGGACAGGAACAAACTGAAGACTATAACCATTATCTGTCAGGGTCAGGGGAACCCCAGGATTGTATATGTGCACATAGACAACACCAGGGACCTAGGGGTAAGCTGGACCATTGTGAACATTTGGAACAAGGCACAGGGAACATATCTGTTTAGAAAAGAGTACCCACTGTATCTTATGTAACCCATTACTTGATGAAATACGCATACAAGAAATTGGCCATTTTGATTAAAAATCTTTTTTCTTGTATTAACCCTTTATGCCATGAATATTCATGAAAGAAATGATGATATCACTAATATTGATTATTGAATAAAAATTAAAAAGCATATGGATGGACAATATATAACTGTAATGTGCAATTTAAGATTTATGCTGTACACGTATAACTATATATACAAATTGAGATTTATGCTGTATGCAAAATGTGCAATCCAGAAGAAAGATACATATATATCGCACAGTTAAGAGATTTTTAGGTTAATCTAAATTGCTTCATCAGCTATCATTGACAATAATAATTTCATAGGTGCATATATGTGCACTCTTGTATTTTACCTGCAGAACTTTGTTGTATTTGCTTCTAGAATGTATTTTATCTATGTATTTTTGTTATGCCCCCAAAGCTAGGCTTTGGCGGCATATAGTGATCGCACCGTGCGGGGGTGTGTGTGTGTGTGGGTGTGTGTGTGGGTGTGTGTACCTTTTGTCCGGAGTATATTTCCTTTGTCACATCAGCTACGGATACCAAATTTGGTGTGTGGGTTCATCTTGGGATGGCGGAGTGTCGCGTACCATTTCCAGGTCACTGTGACCTTGACCTTTGACCTCGATTTTAAAAAAAGCTTATACCTTACCAGCTACAAAAAGCTTGTCCGGAGTATATCTCCTATACCTTACCAGCTAAGGATTCCAAATTTGGTGTGTGAGTTCATCATGGGATGGAGGAGTGTCGCGTACCATTTTCAGATCACTGTGACCTTGAGCATTGACCGATTTTACAAAAAGCTTGTCCGGAGCATATCTCCTTTACCTTACCAGCTACAGATTCCAAATTTGGTGTGTGAGTTCATCTTGGGATGGCGGAGTGTCGCGTACCATTTCCAAGTCACTGTGACCTTGACCTTTGACCTCGATTTTAAAAAAAGCTTATACCTTACCAGCTACAAAAGGCTTGTCCAGAGTATATCTCCTATACCTTACCAGCTAAGGATTCCAAATTTGGTGTGTGAGTTCATCTTGGGATGGAGGAGTGTCGCGTACCATTTTCAGATCACTGGGACCTTGACCTTGACCTTTGACCGATTTTACAAAGAGCTTGTCCGGACCATATCTCCTTTACCTTACCAGCTACAGATTCCAAATTTGGTGTGTGAGTTCATCTTGGGATGGCGGAGTGTCGCGTACCATTTCCAGGTCATTGTGACCTTGACCTTGACCTTTGACCTCGATTTTAAAAAAAGCTTATACCTTACCAGCTACAAAAAGCTTGTCTGGAGTATATCAACTATACCTTACCAGCTACGGATTCCAAATATGGTGTGTGAGATCACCTTGAGATGGCGGAGTGTCGTGTACCATTTTCAGGTCACCTTGACCTTGACCTTTGACCTCGACTTTACAAAAAGCTTGTCCGGAGCATATCTCCTATACCTTACCAGCTACGGATCCAAAATTTGGTATGTGAGTTCATCTTGGGATGACGGAGTGTCGCGTATCTTTTTTCAGGTCACTGTGACCTTGACCTTTGACCTCGATTTTACAAAAACTTATACCTTACCAGCTGCAAAAAGCTTGTCCGGAGTATATCTCCTATACTTTACCAGCTACGGATTCCAAATTTGGTGTGTGAGTTCATCTTGGGATGGAGGAATGTCGCGTACCATTTTCAGGTCACTGTGACCTTGACCTTGACCTTCGACCTCGATTTTACAAAAAAGGGTGTCCAGAGAATATCTCCTATACCTTACCAGCTACGGATTCCAAATTTGGTGTGTGAGTTTATCTTGGGATGGCGGTGTGTCGCGTACCATTTTCAGGTCACTGTGACCATGACCTTTGACCTAGATTTTACACAAAGCTTGTCCGGAGCATTTCTCTTATACCTTACCAGCTACGGATTCCAAATTTGGTTTGTGAGTTCATCTTGGGATGGCGGAGAGTCGTGTACCATTTTCGGATCACTGACCTTGACCTTGACCTTTGACCTCAATTTTACAGTCCGGAGCATATCTCCTATACCTTACCAGATACAAAAAGCTTGTCCAGAGCATATCTCCTATACCTTAAACGTTGACAATCAACCCAGGGTCCTTTTTAACGTTGAGAATGACTTAGGGTCCTTTTTAACTAAGTTTTTACCCTTGGCTCTTTTCTTAGCTATCATAATCATCAAAGGTTCTGTTTCTAATGTTAAGAACTGACTCCTGTGTCATTTTTAACAGCATCAAAATTTCATGTTACACCTGCATTACATTGTATTGTTTTTCTGCCAAAATGCATTTCGGTGTCAAACACTTTGGGGGCATTTGTCACCCGTGACGACTCTCTTGTATTTACTTTCAGAGTATATTTTACCTGTGAATTTTTGTTGTATTTGCTTTCAGAGTAAAGTGTCCAACATCACGTTCAGTGCTGGTCCGGCTGTGGAAGATTTGAAGAAGATCTCCCAGGTACACTCAGTATGTATGGTTGCATGTTTGTAGTATTTTATATCTAGGGATCAGCACAAAACTATTGTAACTGCTCCAGTAGAACCTCTCTGTAACGGCCACTAAACTATGTTGATTAGCTGGTATTTAGGGCAGGTGACTGCTTAAAGCAAGGTTAAAGTAAAACAGAACGCTCCTATAGGAGCGTTCTGTTTAACTTTCACCTTGCTTTAAGCAGTCTCCTGCCTTTAACACAAAATAATTGATGTAATTTAGTGACCGTTATAGAGAGGTTTTACTGTACTATTTTTGGGGCAATGTGATGACTGATTCAGATTAGAAGCCAAGTAACTCAAGAGTTTCATCAGTATCAAAACTGTTTTTCACTTTGATCGTGATTTTTGACAGAAATAAAAGAAAATTGTGATCATTATATAAGAAGAGCATAATATTTAGCTCTCACATGCAAAACATAATTAATGCTCAAATTTGGATATGGTGCAATTTCTGATTTGATGATGTTTTTGAGAAAGCTTTTAACAATTTCGCTCATATAAACGCCTTTTCACACCTTGGCAGAGAAAACCCAGACCAGACAGCTCCTATATGAGCCTATCTGATTAGGGTGTGCTCTGTTTGCCTATGAAATTAAACTAGAGCTGACAGAACTAATAAAGCTACAGTTTCTACCAGTACCGAAACATCCATTATAAATGCTATTATAAAACTTCAGCTAATAAATATTCCTGATGTTTTTATTTCTTTCATGAATACTGGGTATTCAATTGGGAAAGGGTTAAATGAATGTAGTTACAGTATTTTTGTGTTGAGCCATCAGTATGTAGTCAATGCATGACAAACTCTGCCTACTAGCAGGGAATATCTGATAGCCTTTGCAGATAGTTCGGTTCATAATGGGACATCATTGTCTCTTAACCCTTTCCTTCATAAATACGCCTTTCTACGCCGCTGTAAAAGTCACTTTTTGAAACCATTGTGATAAATAGAGCATTTGCTCCTATTGGAGCAAATGCTCTATTTATCACAATGGTTTCATAACTACACAATTGTAAAGTTTTCTTTTTCTGTAGTAAATGCTCCTTTTCGGTAGTTTTATTAAAAGAGGTTGGATCTAAAAATAGCCTATGAAGGAAAGGGTTAACCCTTTACTCCATGAATATTCATGTAAGAATGAATAACATCATGAGTATTAATTAGATAAAATAATACAACATGGACACAGAAATTTTTGGCCATGGCAGAAACTGTAGAATCATATCTATATTGTATCGTATGTAAACAGAGCAGATCCTCATCAGATGGGTCTTCTCTGTTTTACCAAGGCATAGAAAGGCGTATTTATGGAGTAAAAGGTTAACCCTCTACTCCATGAATATTTATGCAGGAATTAATGACATGATGCATGTTAATTAGTGGATTTTTGTGTTCATGGCTTATGAGCTTGGGCATTTTTGGGTATGAAAATACTGTAGAATCAGATCTTTATTATTTCATTAGCAAACACAGCAGACCCTAATCAGACGGCTTCTACTGGAGGCTCCGAACTGTCTGATCTGGGTCTGCTCTTTTTGCAAAAGCGTTAAATGGTGTATTTATGGAGTAAAAGGTCATCAAAGAATAGAGTAAAACATTTTTTTGAGAAATGAAGCAGATTTGTTGTTATTTAAAAGCATGCTGGGCAAATTAATGTATCAAATTGGTGTCAGATATGTTGTGTTTGCTTGATCCATTCATCAGAGGGTGTCTGTTAGAGCAGCTTCTTACATATTACTTACCAAGGAGAAACACATGCCTTTCTATAGGCCCTGTCACACAGTCACAAAATTGGAGCAAGAAGTGACCATGAAGATGTAAATCCTGACTACTCACAGACACCATATAGTGGTTCTTAACAATTGTTGGAATAGTCTATTGGCTAGTGTAATAACTTGCATTTAAATCATGAGTCATCACAGTGTTTTTATAATATGTTCAGAACACTTGGAAAAAGAGTTGGTACAGCCATGAGTTTAATCTGTCATGCAAATATTGTAACTCACCAGTCTCTTGAGTCTTCTTGGGGAACATTTACAGTAAAACGGCCACTAAATTGTGTTAATTGGTTGGTATTTAGGCAGGTGGCTGCTTAAAGCAAGGTGAAAGTAAAACAGAACGCTTCTATATAAGCATTCTGTTTTACTTTCACCTTGCTTTAAGCAGCCACCTGCCTTAAACACAACACATTTCATGTAATTTAGTGACCTTTATAGAGAGGTTTTCCTGTATACATCCATTGGCACAATATTGGATATATTTTTGTCCACATATTTTTGTCCGCAATCTAAAACAGCCTCTACACTTGTGATGACTCATGTATGCAAGCTAATACCCCAACGACGTAAAAACCTGATAAAAACCAAAAACAAGAGATCTCATAATGATATTGTAAGACTTTCATAATACTTGTTATCAACATTGTTAGCTTATATAAATGTAATTAAATATCCTACAATCCTGCTATTAAAGTCATATACTATAATGAAAATATATTCATGGCAGTGTGACAGAGGCCTAAAGTTCAATGTTAGTTATTAGGACTGGTAAATGGGATAATGCATTTGCTTGCCAAGGCAGCATGGGCAAATAAGGTGTTATTAAATTGCCATCACTTGTCATCTGCAAAATAGAATTCGTCATTTACAAATTTCATTGTTTAATATTCTTCTGTTTTCTTATCTGAAATCATTATAACAGTAACAAAGAGTTTGGATCCTGATGAGACACTAAGTTACTTGGCATCTCATCTGGATCCAAACTGTTTGGAATTAGGTAATCATAGATTCACTATTTGCAATGAAAGTGCTTGTTGTTTACATGTTTTATATACGTGTATGTTAGAAGTTGATATTGTTTAACCCTTTCCTTCATATAAATGTGTTTTCACACATTTGCAAACAGAGTAGGCCCAGATCAGACAGCTCCTATAGGAGCCATCTGATCAGTGTTTGGTCTGTTTACTAGTAGAATTTTAAGATCTGTTTCTTTACTTTCTAAAATGGCTATAAGGTTCCACCTTCCGTATTTCATTATAACTATTTTGGACCATGACTATTCAGTAGGTATTGAAATTTGGAATAAACGTAAAACGGAGAAGGGTTAGCCCTTTTGCCTTCTTATTACGACATGATAGGCATTGATAAACAGCTTGATCTAGGTTATATACTGAATGTGTTGATACCTGATCAGGATACAAACTGTTTTACAGTTGATCAGTTGTTTCTCAAATGTTTTAATGAATTTGAAGTAATATTTGCAGATAAGAAAATCAACAACCATTTAATTTTACAGCAGAAATTGTTGTTGCTTGTCATATATTTTTCGCTTTTTGTTTAGGTTTTTTTATTGCACTGTCCTATTGTGTTTATTACATGTATTACCCTTACGATGCTGGATATTCAAATGGACTATTCAAAAATTCAAACAGGCCAATCTTATAGTGAATATTTTGGGGGTTTTCTAAAGAAAAGTGTAACATGACAAACAGTGCAGACCCTGGTGAGAGGGCTCCTCTAGGAGCCCACTCATCTGGGTCTACTTTGTTTGCAAAGGACATTAGTGACTGGTGTCCCACACTGTAAGGGCTAACCCTTTCCCTCATATAAATGCCTTTGCAAACAGAGTAGATCCAGATAAGATGACTCCTATACAGTATAGGAGTCATCTAGTCAGGGTCTGTTTTGTTTGCTTATGAAATTATAATAGATCTGACTACAGTTTGTTTCTACTAATTCCAAAATATTCTGTGTATCTGTTTCATTAAATAAATCGTGCCCTTTTAAACCTCTCCAGAGTCGACCCACATCAAACAGCTCCTGTAGGTCTAATGACCCCTGTAGGAGCCATCTGATCAGGCCCTGCCCAGTTTTGCTTATGAAATAACATACATGTAGATCTATTTCTATCGTTTCTACCACGGTCCAAAGGTGCCCGACGCATGCTTGGACTCACCCACGGAACCCCCCCCCCCCCCCCCAAAAAAAAAAAAATGTGATCGAAGTATGTAAAACTAGCCTAAAACTATCTATGTGAACCTTAAATCACTCAGAAAAACAAGAAAAACACGATCCGGAAAAAAAATTCCAATCGGGTCTATATATGTATTGAAAGGTATCTAACTACGTCAGATCAGCGGCGGAAAATACAACAGTCATGTTTTTCAAAGTCTTACAGCAAAGCCAATTCAACACCGATTTCAATCATTTTGGTCTTGATCTGTTCCAAACTCCATATGCTAAGCGGCACAGTTAGTGCTTTCCTTAAATATTGCTCCGTCCTGTCGCTGCAAGACTGCGAATTTGAAAAAACGCTAGAGCGAAACGATGTGACTCCCGCATAGGATGCATAGACTTATATATATAGGGAGCTCTGTATTAGTTAATCTTTTCAACAAAAACGCGAATTATGGTGAAATACTATCGAAAAACATTACACTCACCGCAATTAAAACGGCGCTTACTATTTCCAGTCTGTTACGAGGCGCCAGTTTTCTTTCTCCAACTTTCCTTTTGAACGGATGCGACCATTTTGCTGTGACCCGGCTCATAAACTATTCGATATGCAAATTGACTACTAGTTCCGGGCCACAGCGAAATAGCCACCTCCGTGCAAAACGAAAGTAGGAGAAAGAAAACTGGCGTCTCGTAGCAGACTGGAAATAGCCAGTACCGTTTTAACTGCGGTGAGTTGAATGTTTTTCGAATGTGTTTCAGCATAATTCGCGTTTTGTTGAAAAGTTTAACGAATACAGACCGCCCCTATATACTTCTATGCATCCTGACGGGAGTCACATCGTTTCGCTCTAGCGTATTTTCAAATTCGCGGTCTTGCAGCGACAAGACGGAGCAATATTTAAGGAAAGCACTAACTGTGCCGCTTAGCATATGGAATTTGGAACAGATCAAGACCAAAATAATTGAAATCGGTGTTGAATTGGCTTTGCTGTAAGACTTTGAAAAACATGACTGTTGTATTTTCCGCCGCTGATCTGACGTAGTTAGATACCTTTCAATACATATATAGACCCGAAAGATTTTTTTTTCCGGGTCGTGTTTTTCTTGTTTTTCTGAGTGGTTTAAGGTTCAAATAGATAGTTTTAGGCTAGTTTACATACTTCGATCACTTTTTTTTTTTTTTTTTTTTTTTTTGGGGGGGGGGGGGGGGGGGGGGGGGGGTTCCATTGGTGAATCCAAGCATGAGTCGGGCACCTTTGCCACGGTCAAGATTCATGAGGCCTATATAACGATTCAATATATATAGATACAGTCACGATTACTGATATGAATATTCAAGGAATACAGGGTTAAGCACCAACAATATATGTTTGAAAACTTATGAAAACCAACCTTTAACCCTTTCCCTCATATAAACGCATTTTCACGCATTTGCAAACAGAGTAGACCCAGATCAGATGGCTCCTATAGGAGCCATCTGATCAGGGTCTGCTCTGTTTGCTAATGGAATTTGATAGACCTGTTTCTTTAGTTTCTAAAATGGCTACAATATTCCACCCTCCATATTTCAATATAACTATTCCGTCCATAAATATTCAGTAGGTATTTAAATTTGTAAAAAGCATATAACAGAGAAAGGGTTAATGTTTATAAGCAAGTGTTGTAAAGGAGCCCACTGATCAGGATCTGCAATCTCTGTCATTCAAAATCATGTAGCAAATATTTTACTCTGAATGGATTCAAATGATTATGAAACACTTCACTTTGAAATTCAGATTGTTATGGAAATATAGTACAGTACAACCCCCCCCCCCCCCCCCCCCCCACACACACACACACACACACTGAAGCAATCATGAAAAAAGAGGTCTAATTCTTGGTTTTTACAGGCAGGTAGCTTAATGCAAGATGAAATTTATGCAAAAAGCTCCCACAGATCCTGCATTAGGCAACCACCTGCTTTTTAAAGACTCACATGTTTATTCATTATATCGCTTTAGAGGGATTCTACTGTACTGTTTAAATTCACAGACTGATGTGGACTCTCGTCACATTGGTTGGATAAACTGCCCGCTACCTGAAGAAGACTGTAAATGTATACAGTTATCTCTGCGTGGCCCTGACCACAGTCTTCGCGTGCGCCAGGTCAAAGTGCTTGGGGACACCATGGAGCTGCCGATAAAGAAGAGTGCTGGACAGATACAGCAGCTGAACTGTGAGGCAGAAACCCTTAAAGTCTTCCGGCTGCTCACATCTCAGGTATTTGTACTTATCATTATGCAAGCAGAATTGTGATACACTATGCAAACAGTTTGGGTCTAGATTTGATGCTGTATAACTTGGTGTCTCACTAGGATCCACACTGTTCAACACTAATAATGCTTACAGATAAAAGGAAGAACTGTCAGTTGTTAGTATCTGACCCTTTACACCATATACACACATATTTGTGAAAGTAAGGAAACAGATCTTTCAAATTCCACTAGCAAACAAAGCAGACCTTGATCAGACAGCTCCTATAGGAACTGTCTGATGTGAGTCTGATCTGTTTGCAGATGTTTGAAAGCATGTTTATTTGAAAGAAAGGGTTAATGCCTTTTCAAACAGGAACCCGATCAGACAACTCCTACAGGAGCAGTCTGATCAGAGTCTGTTCTGTTATATTGTTTTAGAATAACTTGGAAGTTCTACCATTAGATTTATGAAATCAAGAGATGAATTACAAATAACAAACATGAATGCAAAACTGTATTTCATCATTAAGTTCTGCCAAAACTTTTATCAGTTAAAATAACTGTACTGCATACATTCACCATACCTGCATAGAGAGTTACAGTGAATGAATTGCAAAATGTCTTGTTACTGACGAATATTTAATATTTGTCAAAGGGTAAACTTGTATGGTACATTAATTTCTTTTGTCATGGGCCAGCCCATTTGTGGGAGATTGTGCCCAAGCAGATTTTCCAAACATCTCACCTGTAATATTTCAGGTATTTGGGCGCTTGATTGACAAGATTGACAAGAAGATGGACACATGGGACCACCTAGATGGAGACCCAGACTTGAAGGAACATATGGTTGGAATACTGTTCAGTCGCAGCGGCAAGTTGACCCATCTTCAGAAACAGGTACGCTCAAGTAAACAACATAGCAAAACAAGCAAACTTTCCTGCTAATTGTTGCTGGACCCATTGTTAACCCTTTACTCCATTAATATGGCTTTCTATGCCTTTGCAAACAGAATGGACCAGATGATAAGATTTCTCCTGTAGAAACCGTCTGATTAGAGTTTAATATGTGTGCTCCCTACAAGTCATCTGATCTGAGTCTACCTTATTGGCAATGGAATTAAATGGCATGTCTTTCAGATAAATAGTTAGTACAAAAATTAATTAATCAATTTTTATAATGGACAGAGTCTTGCATGAATATTAATCAAGTAAAGGTTTAATAACACTATACTCCAGAAGTATGCCTTTGCAAACAGAGTGGCCTAGACCAGATAGTTCCTGCAGGAGCCATCTGATCAGATTCTGCTGTATTTGCTTATGAAATATTACAGATCTGACTTTACAGTTTCTGCCATGGTTAAAAATTCTTTTGTTCATAGTGCCATTTTAAGAGTACAGTTAATCAATATTCATGTATTCATTATTTCGTAAGAAATAGTCATGGAGTAAAGGGTTAACCCTTTCCCTGTTCTGTATGTAGGCCAAATTTCAATACCTACTGAATATTCATTAATAAAATAATTATAAAGAACTATTGAAGGTGGAACATTGTACACATTTTAGAAAGCAAAGAAGCAGATCTATTAAATTCTATTAGCAAACAGAGCAGACCCTGATCAGACGGCTCCTCTAGGAGCCATCTGATCTTGGTCTACTCTGTTTGCAAATGTGTGAAAACACGTTTATATGAGGGAAAGGGTTAAGAGCCCAGTGTCTTTAGCAGTTACATATTGAGTGTCCCTTGAGTAGTTGCTTTATTTAAGTTAGTATACAAAACATTACATCATAGATCAATTAATGGATTTCCTGAGTAAGCCTGTAAGTGCAAGTGCTAAATACAAAAGAAGTATTTTGTTGTGTTGTTAGGTGTGCTCACACATTGTCCACGGTATCAAGAAGGAGACAGCCAGAGTTCGAGAAGAGTGGGAAGCCTCACTACTAGTAAAACAAGAGGAGCAACAAGACTTCAAGTAAGTTAGAAAACAAACTCTGGTAATACAATGTACATGTATATATGTGTGACTAATCTGTTACTGGATAGAGACATATATTTATGCATTGGCAAACAGAGTAGACCCAGATCAGACAGCTCCTATAGGAGCTGTCTGATCAGGGTCTGCTCTGTTTACTTATGGAAAATATAGATATGATTCCAGTTTCCTTTGTAGCCAAAGTGTCCTGTGTTTGTATGCCATTATATAAATTCATCTAATTAATATTCATGACGTCATTCTTACATAAATATTTATGACAGTAAATGGTTAACCTATTGCATTGATCTGGCTGACCTATTGCATTGATCTGGCTGACCTATTGCATTGATCTGGCTGACCTATTGCATTGATCTGGCTGGCTTTAAGTATCAAATAGATGCACATGTAAATGAATGAGATATTGCTTAATGAATAACTACAGTATTATATCTGCATGTGTCAGCAAATTCGTGTTAATCATCAGTGCTAACATAATGGATTGAGGGTGTTGTTAAAAAAACTTTTATTTTTGAAAGATCATACAACTACACTATATGTAGTCATAAGTCCTAAATTACAACCAGTCATAACTGTTCATATGGCTGTTACGTTTTCACACATTTTAGAAGACTACAGGTTAGGTTAACTTTGTACAACAGAAATTTTCATAAGGACTAACATACAATGATTGCAACTTGAAGATGTGAACATTGTGTGTTACAACTTATGACAGTTCCAGTTGTATGACCTTCTGTAAACTGTAACCTAGATGAGACAACAAGTAAGTTGGCTTCTCATCAAGATGAAACATGTGAACGTTTTAGCAAAACCACCAAGCCCTGAACATTATAAAACTTCTGAATTTAAATTTGAGTTCAATCTGAGGCATCTGATTTTTTTTCAGATTTTGAGTTTTCTCAGAATCTAACCTATCAGATGCTTGAGAATGAACTTGATCTTGAGCAGAGTGTCTTTATAACCTCTGGACAAAGGTCCTTAATGTACCTTATGCCATCGAGTAGCTCATTACATACCATGCAACTCTTTCACTGCAACATATTGTCATCTGCTGAACTTTTAGCTTTGAATTGTCTTCCTCTTCCTTAACCCTTTCCCCCCATAGGCTATTTTTAGATCCAACCACTTTGAATAAATCTACCAAAAAGGAGCATTAACTAGAGAAAAGGAACATTTTAGAATTGTGTAGTTTGAAACCATTGTGATAAATAAAGCATTTGCTCCTATAGGAGCAAATACTCTATTTATCACAATGGTTTCAATAGGTGATTTTTTCGGAGGCGGAGAAAGGCGTATTTATGGAGGAAAGGGTATCAAACAAGTTTGTTCCAAATGAGACTCATAGATACTCTGCTCTCATCTGGATCCAAACTTTTGGCTAAGTAATTACAGATTTACTATAGGCAGCCAAAGACAAAATCCATTTTAAAAGTAGAGAAACAAAACACAAAGATTAACTATTGTTTGGTGTTGATTTGTACACTATTATAAATGTTTCAGGTCCAGTGACATGTTCTGTTTTGAGCTGCTGTCAATGGTGTCTGCCCTCAGTGGCTCAGGGGTCGGGCGTGAATACCTTGCCCAGCAGTATGGCCTACTACTTGACTTGTTCAGCCTCCTGCACACAGCCTCTCCCCGTGTTCAAAGACAGGTAAGTGATGAGAGCCACACATAAGAAGAGTGTTCAACATATCCTTACCTGTTCTTTCTCCGCCAAATCTTATCCTGACTGTACTCATCAGAATTACCTAAGAGAGATGATTATAATGAGAACCATTAACCCTTTCCTCCATAAGTACGCCTTTCTATGCCTCTGTAATAACCACTTCTTGAAACCATTGTAATAAATAGAGTATTTGCTCTTATAGGAGCAAATGCTCTATTTATCACAATGGTTTTAAACTACACAATTCTAAATTTTTACTTTTCTCTAGTAAATGCTCCTTTTGGGTAGATTCATTCAAAGAGGTTGGGTCTAAAAATAGCCTATGGAGGAAAGGGTTAAGATAGATTTAGCGGAGAAATATTGAAAATATTTTTCCCAGATTTCCTTTGCCCATTCCCTTTAATATGAACAATAAGGCATGAATTGATCACTTCATGAATATTTATCAGCTTAATTTTTATATTGTAAAACTTTCAAAGGAATTTTTTGGCTTTAAACTGTAGGATCATCTATATAATTCCATAAGCAAATAGAGCAGACCCTGGTCTGGGTCAACTCTGTTTTCAAATTCATGCATATATGTGTCTATCAAGAAAGTGGTTATTTACACACCTATCCTATATTAAAGGGAAAGTGTTGTTGTTTCTCTTATCTACTGCTCTGTGAGTGGTAGATCTTGACTTTCATTATTCAGTTGTTGAATTAGGTATAACCTATGTATAATAATGCAAGACAGACAGACAGACAGATGGAAAAGTGATGCCAGAGTTTCACCCTGCTCTAACAGGTGTCACGTATAAGTCTATAGATACAATGGAACTCATTCCCCATGTCAGGAGGGACTGAAGTATTGTCTTTTGAAGATACTTTTCTGTGTGATTTAAGCTAAAATATTCCTTATTGTTCAGGTGGTGTCGGTGTTGCGCCGAGTTTTACCAGATGTTAAGCCACAGACCCTGGCCAACATTTTGTCAATACCCTCCTTGCCACCAGTGGAGTACAGCATAGTGAGCATGGCCAGTAGGGAAGAAGGAGACTCAAACTTTGACCCCCAGAAACCAGGCATTCTAGACGTGTTCCTAGCCTGTATCGCAAAGGCTCTGACAGTACAGATGAAAGTAAAGATGGCCGGGCCTAACAAAGGTGTCACCTCAATCATGCTATCTGACTGCCTGGCTGAACAGTCCATGATCAGGTTAGTTAGAATGATACATTCTGCATTCACTCTACAGGAGTCTAGTATGATACTGTCAGGTTAGTTAGAATGATACATTCTGCATTCACTCTACAGGAGTCTAGTATGATACTGTTATCCCTCTCCCTGTTGAATTAAAATTCATGTGAGAAATAATGACATCATGAATATATATTAGCTGAATATTTATAATGGAATATGTACATAGGAATTTTTTTATATTGGTAGAAACTGTAGTCAGAACTATTATAATTTCATGAGCAAATGGAGCAGAACCTGATCAGACAGCTTCTAGATGAGCCATCTGATCTGGGTCTTCTCTGTTTGCAAAGGTGTGAAAAGGTGTATATATGAGGGAAAGAGTTAACACTGTTGTACAAATTATGTATGTTGCAAGTTTTACTTACCTTCATTTCCTTTAAGTTTTTGAGAAACTATTGAGTGTCAAATGGCTTGGATCCTGAAGAGATGCCAAGTTACCCATACCCTAATCTAGATCCAGGCTGCATGCAAATGCAAATCTGATTGTGTTTAGCAGAATATGGTGTGAATAGATCTGTTGTAATATGCTGATGATGTGTTTTAACCCTTTCCTTGTTAAATATTTATTAGCTTAACTTTTACTATGGCACATTTAATTCTTGTATCGGTAGAAACTGTAGAGTCAGGACTAGTATAATTTCATAAGCAAACAGAGTAGACCTTGATCAAATAGCTATTACAGGAGCTATCTGATCTGGGTTTACTCTGTTTACAAAGGTGTCAAAGCATTTATATGAAGGAAAGGGTTAAACTTTTCCTCCATGAAAATTTATTGACAAATTCAATACTTAAATATCAACGAGAAAATGTTTGACTGTGACGGAAAATTCAGAATCTTATCTGTATGAATCAAAATGCAAATACAGTAGACCCTGGTCAGACAGTTTGTATATTAGCTTCTGATCTGGGTCTACTCCATTTGCAAAAATGCTCCAGGTTGTCTATATGAGGGAAAGGTTTAAGTGATCTCTTTGCAACTGTCTTTACCGATCTTAACTTAACTTTTCAGAGCCACAGGCCCACGTTGGTGGTTACGGGGTCGTATGACAGGTGGTTTAGCAGCCAGCATTATCTCCCTTATACTGGACATGGCCACTGGAAGTTTGTCAGATGCTTGGACAGATGTCACTAAGGCAGCCATAGCCGAGGCTATATTGTCCGTCACTAAGCTGGACGAGTCACTCAGAATTCCCCAGTCCTGTATTAGAACCCCCACAGTAAGTTAAATCTTTACTTGGTTAATATTCATGAAAGACTCTGCTCATCTTCACATATTTATTCTTATATTATATTTAACTCATTCTCCCTAGACTATTTTTAGACCCAGCCTCTCTGAATAAATCTACCGAAAAGGAGCATTAACTAGAAAAAAGGGAAATTTAGAATTTTGTAGTTTGAAAACATTGTGATAAATAGAGCATTGCTCCTATAGGAGCAAATGCTCTATTTATCACAATGGTTTCACAAAATAAAGTTTACATAGGCGCAATAAGGTGTCAGTAGGAGAGAATGAGTTAAAATACAAAATGAGGAAAATTATTACCATGGCAAACATTAGATGATGAGTATTGTAACATAGAAGAAAACATATCAGACCCTGATCAGACAGTTCCTACAGGGTCTGGGTCGCCTCTTTATGCAAAGTTGTAAAAAATGGGATTATCAAATAATGAGTAAAAAATTCATTGAGAACGCTGAGACTACTGTTGACAAACTTTTTGGAAACAAAATAGACCAAGATTAGAGTTTTCTGATTAGGGTCTGCTCCATTTGCCTGTAAGATATAGATTTTCTATTGTTCTCCCTATTTAATATTTTGCATGACTATTCGGCAAATAAAGGGTAAATACATGCTTAAGAATTATACAATACAGTTAGAGTAGTTGATATCGTTTTAAAGTAAAGTCTTTGGGGTGTTTTTAAAACTCTTTCCTAACCCTTTCCTCCATAAATATGCATTTCTAAGCCTCTGTAAAAGTCACTTTTTGAAACCATTATGATAAATAGAGCATTTGCTGCTTAGGAACAAATGCTCTATTTATCACAATGGTTTCAAAACTAAAAAAATCTAAAATTTTACTTTTCTCTTTTTGATGCTGCTTTTCAGCAGATTTATCCATAGAGGTTGAATCTAAAAATAGCCTATAGCCTATGAGGGAATGGGTTAAGTAAATAGACATGAGGATCATTAGAAGCAGATGGCTGCAGAACAAAAATTGCTTAGGAGCTTTCTGCATTTATTTCTCTTGCATTAAACTACCGGTACTGCCTATCTTAACCGTTTACCTGATGTGTGTTCATTAAGAAATATTAACATATTGAGCAAACAGCAGACCCTGATCAGACAGCTCCAACAGGTATTGTCTGGTCTGGTTCTTCACTGTTTGCAAAGGCATAACAATTCATCTTAATTGTGTAAATGGTTAAAGACCAACAATTGGACCTCTTATGAGTGGCTCCTTTTCTACACTTTTAACAGCTCTGGCTTGCATTGGCTTCTCTCTGTGTGCTGAACCAAGATCATGTTGAACGTCTTACATCAGGCGAGTGGGTGAGCAGTCCAAACGGGACCCATGGGCAGCCCCGTCCAACCTGTGACAACCATGATGATGGGGAGACACCTGCTATTATACAGTGTACAGACTGTCGTAACCTGTGTGCAGATTTTGCCAACTTGTGTGCAGATTGTGATCGATTTCTACATCTGCATAGCAGCAAACGCTCTCACCAGAGACAGGTAAGCATTGTCAAAGATTTACAACAGCATTTACACTTATACATCATTAGATGAGAGTCTTACATATGTAATGTAACTCTACCTTGATTTGGAGGAATTACAGCCCTTTTTGTTTCACCTACTTTAACATGGTGACACTTAGGGATCACTTCTTGGTCATCTCTTTGTTTGTGTACCATGCTGTTTTCATCAGGCATTTTTGTCACACTTCTGTTGGCAGGTGACACTTGTGTTGCTTCAAAAATACTTTAATACCCCTGTACCCCCTACAAAGTTGAGGGAGTGTACTTGAATCACCCTGGTGGCCGGTTGGGCAGGTGGATAGTTGGTCTGTCCGCATATAAACATTGGTAGATGGTGTCGTTAACTCCTCATTTAAGTTGAGAGTTATTGAATTCATATTTGGCAACAAATAGTAGATGTGCAAGGCGCAATTTTAATGTGTTAGAACGGGACATTTAAGAATTATCTCCCCTTGTACTGGGTTATTTTTTGTCAGTTTGGCATAGAATATTGATAGTTGGTGTAGCAAACTTTTCCTTCAATTCAAAGTTATTGAATTGATACTTGCCATACATAATAACCATCAATAAGTGTAAGACACAATTTTATGTGTTTGGCACCAGCCATTTCAGAATTACCTTCCCTCGAACTTTGTGTATTTTTTGGCATTTGGGCATGTAACATGGGTAGTTGGTGTTGCAAACTCCCTCAAATTGAAAGTTTTTTAATTTATATTTGGCATGCATAATAATTACAAACAGTAGATGTGTAAGATGCAACTTTCATGTGTTTTAGTGCCAGGCATTTCAAAATGATCTCTCCTTTAACTTTGAGTATTTTTGTCATAGTAGATGTGCAAGACTCAATCACCAGATATTGCAGAATTATCTCTCCTTCAACTTTGAGTATTTTGAGTACCGTATTTTTTTTGTTATTTGGGTCTACCATGGATAGTTGGTGTTTTCATTTCCATGTTATATGGAGTTACCTGCCATTGAACTTTTATGAAACGGCTTGTAATGTTGTAATTGGGTAACTGTTAACTTGTGGTATGAACTTATGGTCACTTTGAAGCACTTTGAAGTGTATGTATGCTTAACATACTTATTTTCAGTATCTAACAATTGATACAGGAGTTCTCTTCCCCAGGACTTGTACCATATGTGTTGCTAGCCAACAAAGTTTGGGGTGTGAACTTCTACAGTTTTCAACATAATTCAATGAAAGTTAATACATATGATACGTGAAGTGTAGATGTGCATCACATTAAGTTGTTCAGTATCTAATATACAAGAGTAATCAATCCTTGGATTTGCAACCAAGGCTGCCGTACTGGGGTAGTCATAACCTTTAGTAATAGTTCTAGTTTTGGCCTGAAAGTTTAGTCTCAGACAATTCTTAGAAGTAGTCACAACTATGGCCTTGATGGAGAAATGAAAATCTCTCAGTTTCTGTCTCTCTGTCTCCCCCCCTACCCTTCCATCCCGTCCCCTGTCTCTCCCCCCCCCCCCTTACCAAGGAAGAAGGGGAGGCCATTTTATTTGGAATCCTGCTCACTCTCTCTCTTTCTATATAATCAGGTTTTCAAGGAAGAGGAGGAAGCAATTAAGGTGGACCTCCATGAGGGCTGTGGAAGGACGAAGCTGTTCTGGATCATGGCTCTGGCAGATTCCAAAACCCTCAAGGCTATGGTGGAGTTCAGGGAGGGAAAAGGTAATGTCATTATGGTGTTCATACAGTTTTGTATGTCAGATTAGTCCTTCACTTGATAAGGATGATGCATTTTTATGCTTTTTAATCCCCCGCCGCTAAGAAGGGGGGGGTGGGGGTTATAGGAATGGCCTTTGTCTGTCCGTAACAATTTCGTGTCCGCTCCATATCTCCTATACCCCTAGAAGGATTTTCATGAAACTTGCCTCAAATGTTGACCAACTTGAGAAGATGTGTAGAACAACTGTGGTAGTCATGTCGGCTCAAGATCAAGGTCACATTTGAAGGTCAAGTGTTTTAAACTTTAATTTCCATTACATTTTAGTGTCCGCTCCATATCTTCTAAACCCTTTGAGGATGCTCATAACACTTTAGTCAAATGTTAGCTAATTGAGCCGATGTGCAGAATACATATGACAGTCATCTCGGCTCAAGGTCAAGGTCATATATGAAGGTCAAGTGTAATTTTGTGTCCGCTCCATATCTCCTATACCCCTGGAAGGATGTTCATGAGACTTGCCTCAAATGTTAACCAAGTTGAGATGATGTGCAGAACACATGTGGCAGTCATGTTGGGTCAAGGTCAAATTTGAAGGTCAATGTTTTTAACCTTCAATTTCCATTACATTTTCGTGTCCACTCCAAATCTTCTAAACCCTTTGAAGGATGTTCATAAAACTTGAGTTAAATGTTAGCTAAATTGAGACGATGTGCAGAACACAAGTGACAGTTATGGCGGCTCAAGGTCAAGGTCACATTTTAAGGTCAAGTGTAATTTTGTGTCCGTTCCATATCTCCTATACCCCTCTAAGGAATTTCATGAAACTTGCCTCAAACTTTAGCCAAGCTGAGACGATGTGCAGAACACATGTGGCAGTCATGTCGACTCAATGTCAAGGTCACATTTGAAGGTCAAATTTTTTAACCTTCAATTTCCATTCTCGTGTCCACTCCATATCTTCCAAATCCCTTGAAGGATGTTCACAAAACTTGATTCAAATGTTAGCTAAAATGAGACAATGTGCAGAACGCATGTGACAGTCATGTCAGCTCAAGATCAAGGTAACATTTGAAGGTCAAGTATAATTTCATGTCCGTTGCATATCTCCTATACCCCTCTAAGGATTTTCATGAAACTTGCCTCAAATGTTAACAAAGTTGAGACAATGTGCAGAACACATATGGCAGTCATGTTAGCTCAAAGTCAAGGTCACTTTGAAGGTCAAGTGTAATTTTTGTGTTCGCTCCATATCCTATATATCCCTGGAAGGATGTTCATGAGACTTGCCTCAAATGTTAACCAAGTTGAGATGATGTGCAGAACACATGTGGCAGTCATGTTGGCTCAAGGTCAAGGTCACATTAGAAGGTCAAATGTTTTAACCTTCAAATCCCATTACATTTTCTGTTCCACTCCATATCTTCTAAGAGAAAAAATCGAGCATTTGAAATAGTTTAGGTGTTGTCATTGTTGTAGGCACTGTGCAAAACCTGTATACAGTATTTTGTCATAGTTAATCCATTCCCTCATATTGACGACTTTTGACGACTCTGTAAAAGTCACTTTGTGAAACCATTGTGATAAATAGAGCATTTGCTCCTATAGGACTATATTTATCACAATGGTTTCAAACTACAAAATTCTAAATATTTCCTTTTCTCTAGTTAATGCTCCTTTTCGGTAGATTTATTTAAAGAGGTAGGATCTAAAAATAGCATATGAGGTAATGGGTTAAAACATCAGTACAGCTATTCCTATCAAACTGGTCCCATTTTATTGGGCATAGGAAACCAATAATATGTCAAATATTAATTCATTTTGCTTACAGATGGACATGTTTGCAGAAACAGAACTAGTTGACATATGAAGCCTAAATCTTACATTTTCATACACAGTAACATTAACCCTTTCCCTCATGGATGACTTTTGGCACCGTTGTATCTAAAATAGACCCAGATCAGGCGGCTTCTGTAGGAGCCATCTGGTTAGAATCTGCTTTGTTTGCTGATGAAATAATATACAGTGAAACCCCGATAATGCGACCACTTAATAAACAACCACTGATGTCGTTTAAAGCAGGTGGTTGCTTAATGCAGGACAAAAGTTATGCAGAAAGCTTATAGGAGCTTTCTGCATAACTTTAGTCCTGCATTAAGCTACCACCTGCCTCTGCCACCCAGAATCATGCCTCTTTTTAGCTCACCAGAGCACTTTTGTGCTCAGGGTGAGCTTTTGTGATCACTTGATGTCCGTCGTCCGTCGTCGTGCGTCGTGCGTCGTCGGGCGTCAACAATTTGAACCTTTAAAAATCTTCTCCTCTGAATCTACAGGGTTCTCAGCTTTCATCTTTGGTACATAGCATCATCTTTAGGTCCTCTACAAAAGTTATATAAATTTTGCCCCTGGGGTCAAAATTGGCCCCGCCCCAGGGGTGCCTTGCTTCTATTGAAATATATAGTAAAACTTTGAAAATCTTCTCCTCTGAATCTACAGGGTTCTCAGCTTTCATATTTGGCACAAAGCATCATGTTCAGGTCCTCTACAAAAGTTATATAAATTATGCCCCTGGGGTCAAAATTGGCCCCGCCCCAGGGGTAGCCAGTTTTGAATAGAAACATATAGTGACAATCTTCTCCTCTGAATCTACAGGGTTCTCAGCTTTCATATTTGGCACATAACATCACTGATGATCATGTTCAGGTCTTCTACAAAAGTTATATAAATTATGGCCCTGGGGTCAAAATTGGCCCCGCCCCAGGGGTAGCCAGTTTTGAATAGAAACATATAGTGACAACTTTGAACATCTTCTCCTCTGAATCTACAGGGTTCTCAGCTTTCATATTTGGCACATAGCATCATGTTCAGGTCCTCTACAAAAGTTATATAAATTATGGCCCTGGGGTCAAATTTGGCCCAGCCCCAGGGGTAGCCAGATTTCATTAGAAACATATAGTGACAACTTTGAAAATCTTCTCCTCTGAATCTACAGGGTTCTCAGCTTTCATATTTGGCACATAGCATCATGTTCAGGTCCTCTACAAAAGTTATATAAATTATGGCCCTGGGGTCAAAATTGGCCCCGCCCCAGGGGTAGCCAGTTTTGAATAGAAACATATAGTGACAACTTTGAAAAAAAATTCTTCTCAATCTACAGGGTTCTCAGCTTTCATATTTGGCACATAGCATCATGTTCAGGTCCTCTACAAAATTTGTATAAATTATGCCCCTGGGGTCAAAATTGGCCCCGCCCCAGGGGTGGTCAGTTTTGAATAGAAACATATAGTGAAACTTTGAAAATCTTCTCCTCTGAAACTGGAAGGTTCTAAGCTTTCATATTTGGCACATAGCATCATGTTCAGGTCCTCTACAAAAGTTATATAAATTATGCCCCTGGGGTCAAAATTGGCCCCGCCCCAGGGGTAGCCAGTTTTCAATAGAAATATATGGTAAAACTTTGAATATATTCTTCTCTGAAACTGAACGGTTCTCAGCTTTCATATCTGGCACATAGCATCATGTTCAGGTCCTCTACAAAACTTATATACATTATGCCCCTGAGGTCAAAATTGACCCCGCCCCAGGGGTGCCAGTTTTCTCTAGAAACATATAGTGAAAACTTTGAACATCTTCTCCTCTGATTGGCTGGTGAGCGATGTCAGGGCCATTCTGGCCCTCTTGTTGGTGATAGCATTAGAGGGGTTTTACTGTACATGTAGATCTGATTCTACATTACATCTGGTTTCATAGTGGCGTTATGAAAATCCACATTTATTTTTAGCTCACCAGAGCACAAAGTGCTCAGGGTGAACTTTTGTGATTGCCTGATGTCCGTCGTCCGTCGTCAGTCGTCAACAATTTGAACCTTTAAAAATCTTCTCCTCTGAATCTACAGGGTTCTCAGCTTTTATCTTTGGCACATAGTATCATCTTTAGGTCCTCTACAAAAGTTATATAAATTATGGCCCTGGGGTCAAAATTGGCACCGCCCCAGGGGTGCCTTGTTTTCAATAGAAACATATAGTAAAACTTTGAAAATCTTCTCCTCTGAAACCAGAAGGTTCTCAGCTTTCATATTTGGCACATAGCATCATGTTCAGGTCCTCTACAAAAGTTATATGAATTATGGCCCTGGGGTCAAAATTGGCCCCGCCGCAGGGATGGGCAGTTTTCAATAGAAACAAATAGTGAAATCTTTGAAAATCTTCTTCTCTGAAACTGGAAGGCTCTTAGCTTTCATATTTGCCACATAGTATCATGTTCAGGTCCTCTACAAAAGTTATATAAATTATGGCCCTTGGGTCAAAATTGGCCCCGCCCCAGGGGTGCTGTGTTTTCAATAGAAACAAATAGTGAAATCTTTGAAAATCTTCTCCTCTGAAACTGGAAGGGTCTCAGCTTTCATATTTGGCACATAGCATCATCTTCAGGTCCTCTACAAAAGTTATATAAATTATGGCCCTTGGGTCAAAATTGGCCCCGCCCCAGGGGTGGGCAGTTTTCAACAGAAACAAATAGTGAAATATTTGAAATTCTTCTCCTTTGAAACTGGAAGGGTCTCAGCTTTCATATTTGGCACAGAGCATCATGTTCAGGTGCTCTACAAAAGTTATATAAATTATGGCCCCGGGGTCAAAATTGGCTCCGCCCAGGGGTGGGCAGTCTTCAATAGAAACAAATAGTGAAATCTTTGAAAATCTTCTCCTCTGAAACTGGAAGGGTCTCAGCTTTCATATTTGGGACATAACATCATGTACAAGTCCTCTACAAAAGTTATATAAAGTATGGCCCTGGGGTCAAAATTGGCCCCGCCCCAGGGGTAGGCAGTTTTCAATAGAAACAAGTAGTGAAATCTTTGAAAATCTTCTTCTCTGAAACTGGAAGGCTCTCAGCTTTCATATTTGGCACAGAGCATCATGTTCAGGTCCTCTACAAAAGTTATATAAATTATATCCCCTGGGTCAAAATTGGCCCCGCCCCAATGGTGGGCAGTTTTCAATAGAAACAAATAGTGAAATCTTTGAATATCTTCTTCACTGAAACAAGGAGGTTCTTAGCTTTCATACTTTGCACATAGCATCGTGTACAGGTCCTCTACAAAAGTTATATAAATTATGGCCCTGGGGTCAAAATTGGCCCCGCCCCAGGGGTAGCCAGTTTTCAACAGAAACATATAGTGAAAACTTTGAAAATCTTTTTCTCTGAAACTGGAAGGTTATCAGCTTTCATATTTGGCACATAGCACCATGTTCAGGTCCTCTACAAAAGTTATATAAATTGTACCCCTTGGGTCAAAATTAGCCCAGCCCCAGGGGCAGGCTAGTTTTCTATAGCAACATATAGTTAAAACTTTGAAAATCTTCTCCTCTGATTGTCTGGTGAGCGCTTCAGGGCCATTCTGGCCCTCTTGTTTATAGTCATTATTTCTTACATGGCTATTCATGAGGGAAAGGGTTAACCCTTTCCCTGTTCTATGTTTATTTCAAATTTCCATACCTATTGAATATTCATGAACAAAGTAGTTATAATGAAATATGGAAGGTGGAACATTGTAGCCATTTTAGAAAGTAAGGTAACAGATCTTTCAAATTCCATCAGCAAACAGAGCAGACCCTGATCAAACGGCTCCTAGGAGCCGTCTGATCTGGGTCTACTCTGTTTGCATATGTGTGAAAAGACGTTTATATCAGGGAAAGGGTTAAGGTCCTTGTAGGTAGCTCATTTTCACAGATGTACAGCCTAGTAGTGGTGTGGTTACCTTTCAGTGATATCTGTGGTTTGTTTTCCAGGTAAAGCCTCTAACAATCTTGGTAAGACTGGGCCTGGAACCTGTAGATTCTGTGGTACCACCAGTAACACTGGTCTGTTGGCCATAGGAAATGTGTGTGCAGATAATGACTGCCAGGTAAGAACTTTGGATATAAACAATATCTTATACTAGAAGTAAAAAGTGGAAGGTGTATGACACCACTCTTTATCAGGACCACAAACCTCTTAACAAGGGGTCATATGATCCAGAGTCATAGATTCATAGATAAAGGGGCATGTTTCAAGTACTAAAAATCATTTCTCCATCAAACCTCCATCAAACGAAGAGACAATGGTAAAGAATGGTCACAACGTAGGGTTTGATGGAGAAATATTCTTGAAGAAAAGGTTTAATTTACACATGTTATTGATGCCCCCTTGATCTAGGTCTCAATCTGATTCAGTGTAATGTATGTGAACCAATGATACATGTATTATCCTTTGCCGAAATAAATCTATCTATAACAGTAGGCAGTGATAGGTTACACAATTAAGAAACTATGGACCAAGTGTCAAATTGCTTGATTTGGTAAGACTCAAGAGTTAATTGGCATCTTATCTTGATCTGAGCTGTTTGCAAGTTCTATTCAGGTTGCCCGTAGTATGGTAATGGTTTAAACGCCATGATAATAAACAGACACTAAATCCACATGTATTGTCAGCATCTATTGTATCATTGTTCCAATCTGTGTGTTACATGTTTGTCTTCAGGAGTATGCCAAGAGTGCTTGCAGTCGCACACTGTCCTGTGGCCATCTCTGTGGAGGTATAGTGAATGAGGAAAGTTGTCTTCCTTGCCTACATCGGTGTCGTGCTGACGATGTGGAGCTGCTGAAGCAAGATGCTGATGACATGTGCATGATCTGTTTCACAGAGGCACTCTCTGCTGCCCCTGCCATTCTGGTATGTTTCAGTAGTATGTTTAGGTTTCATTAATCCATTCCTTCATATTGTTGCATTTTGACGCCTATGTAAAAGTCAAAAAATTTTAAAACCATTTTGATAAATAGAGCATTTGCTCCATAGAAGCAAATGGTCTATTAATCACAATGTTTTCAAAACTACACAGTTAAAAAAATCCTTTTTTCTACTGAGAAAATGTTTCTAAAAGGATGAGTCTTAAAATAGCCTACCAGGGAATGAATTAATTTTGACTTTTTTACTTGGATACTTTAATAATAGTCACTCAGTGAGTGTCCTACAGGTAGTTACATATTTTACTTTTATCATGCTGTCCAAATTCATTGATAACAAGTATTCAGATTTCCCTGTTCAAAATTCATGTACAAAATAATTATGTCTCCCCCATTTATGGGGAGATATATTGTTTTTGCCAGAGTTGTCTGTCTGTCTGTCCGTCCATCCGTCTGTCTGTCTGTCTGTCCGTCACAAACTTGTGTCGCGCGTATCTCTGAAACCAGTTGGGCTAGAGTCACCAAACTTCACAGAAATGTTGACCAGCATGAGTTGTTGTGCACTTGGGTTTTTTGAATTGTCTCCCCCTGATAACTTCGGAGTTATTGCCCCTGATGACTTAAAATTAGAAAAACTTTGTGTCGCATGTATCTCTGAAACAGCTAGTACTAGAGTCACCAAACTTCACAGGAATGTTCACCAGCATGTGTTGTTGTGCACCTATGGTTTTTGAATTGTCTCCCCCTGATAATTCTTGAGTTATTGCCCCTGATATGAATACTTTAATTTATACAAACTTTGTGTCGCGCGTATCTCTGAAACCAGTAGGGCTAGAGTCACCAAACTTCACAGGATTGTTCACTAGCATGAGTTGTTTTGCTCTTGGTTTTTTTTAATTGTCTCCCCCTGTTAACTTTGGAGTTACTGCCCCTGATGACTTAAAATTAGACAAACTTTACTTAGTGTCGTGCATATCTCTGAAACCACTGGGGCTAGAGTCACCAAACTTCACAGGAATGTTGACCAGCATGAGTTGTTGTGCACCTGGGATTTTTGAATTGTCTCCCCTTGATAACTTTGAAGTTATTGCCCCTGATATGATTACTTAAAATTAGAGAAACTTTGTGTCATGCATATCTTTAAAACCACTAGGGCTAGAGTCACCAAACTTCACAGGAATCTTGACCAGCATGAGTTGTTCTGCACCTGTTGTTTTTTTAATTGTCTCCCCCTGATAATTCTTGAGTTACTGCCCCTGATATGATAACTTAAAATAAGAGAAACTTTGTGCTGCATGTATCTCTGAAACCAGTAGGGCTAGAGTCACCAAACTTCACAGGAATGTTCACCAGCATGAGTTTTTGTGCATCTGGGTTTTTTAATTGTTTCCCCGTGATAACTTTGGAGTTACTGCCCCTTATGACTTAAAATAAGAGAAAATTTACTTCGTGTCACATGTATCTCTGAAACCACTAGTACTAGAGTCACCAAACTTCACAAGAATGTTGACTAACATGTGCTTTTGTGTACCTGGGGCTTTTGAATTGTCTCCCCCTAACAATGTTGGAGTTATTTCCCCTGATGACTTAAAAATTAGACCCTGATAAGTTTGGAGTTACAGACATTACACTTGTGAATTGGAAAGAGGTTGGGAGGGGGAGACATCTGTTTTTGTGACAAAAACAAACCTCTAGTTACATCTTGAATATTTATAAGCTGAAATTTTATAATGTGAACTTTTCAAGGACACTTTTTGCTTTGACAAAAACCTGTAAAATCAGATCTATATCATGTCAAATGCAAACAGAGCAGACCCTGATTGGATGGCTCTTACGGGAGCCATCTGATCTGGGTCTGCCCTGTTTGCAAATGTGTAAAAAGGCGTTTATGTAAAGGAAAAAGTTAAACAGAGTAGACAGCATTTTCAAATAAAGTGATGGACAGGTGGGTTTCCTTTGAGAAATGGAATAACCCTTTACTTGATGAATATTCATGCAAGATGCTGTCCATTTTGAATATTTATTAATTTAATTTGTCTTGTTAACTCTTTCCTTCATATAAACGCTTTTTCAAGCATTTACAGAGTACATGTAGACTCCGATTGGACGGATCCTATAGTAGACATCTGATCAAGGTCTGATCTGTTTGCCATTGAAATTATTATATTTTTTTTTTTATAGTTTTTACCAATACTGAAAAAATCCTCTATACATATGCCATTATAGATATCCAGCTGATAAATATGTAAGATGTCATCATTTGTTACATGAATATTCAACAGGGAAAGGGTTAAACATATGAAATAAGGAAATGTGTCTTAACCCATTCCCACATAGGCTATTTTTAGATCCAACCTCTTTGATTAAATCTACCAAAAAGGAGCATTTACTAGAGAAAAGGAAATTTTCAGAATTGTGTAGTTTTGAAACCATTGTGATAAATAGAACATTTGCTCCTGTGGAGCAAATGCTCTATTTATCACAATGGTTTCACAAAATGACTTTTACAGAGGCGTCAATATGCGGGAATGGGTTAACGAATAGTAGAGAATCAAATCTGTAATAGATATGTAAATAGAGCAGACCCTGATCAGACAGCATCTACAGGAGCTATCTGATCTGGGTCTTGTCTGTTTTTAAAGGCGTAAAAAAGTTGGTATCATCAAATAATAGGTTTATAAATAAAATATTTATTTTTTGTATTACAGTTGAAGTGTGGCCATGTGTTCCATCTACACTGTACGCGGATGGTTCTAGAGAAGAGATGGGTAGGACCACGAATAACATTCGGATTCTCCCTGTGCCCAATCTGCAAGGTAAGCTCTATTCACAGCCTGATAAGCTTTTATTTCCTGTACTTTTAGCTTTGTTAAATGTAAGAAAAGCTTTGTTTTTAAACCTTTCCTTCTTATAAACGCCTTTTCATGCATCTGTAAACAGAGTAGACCCAGATGAGATGGCTCCTATAGGAGCCATCTGATCAGAGTCTGCTCTGTTTGCTAGTGGAATTTGATAGATCTGTTTCTTTATTTTCTAAAATGGCTACAATGTCCCATCTTCCATATTTCATTGTAACAATTTTGCCCATGAATATTCAGTAGGTATTGAAAGTTGGAATAAACACAGAACAGGGAAAGGGCGAACTAAATGAGGTCTGATTAATGTGAGATAAACTTGGCTTCAATCATTCAACCCTTTACCTGTTCCCTTTAGGAGCTGTCTGATCTGGGTCTACTCTGTTTGCAAATGAGTGAAAACGTTTATATGAGGGAAAGGGTTAAATGATGAATATTTTCAAAGTGGAATGGTCCATCAGTGATTAATAGTAGAGCGCATTCAGTGTGAAAGAGTTGAATGCGAGAGGATTTTGAGTAAATAACAGTGCAGACTGATCTGGGTCTACACTGTTTGTAAATGCCTGTAGACTTGCTTCCCGTATTCAAAGGGTTGAACTCTGTTCAAGTGTATTTTACTGCGTATTACCTCTGTTTACTGTTAACTTTTTATCTTGTGAATATTCATGTAATAAGAAATGACATCATGAATATTAATTAGCTAAATTTTTATAATTTAATATGAACATAACCATGGCAAGGGCTGTATGATATGTTAAGCAAACAGAGCAAACCCTGATTAGAATGCTCCTATAGGAGAGCAGTCTGATCTGGGTCTACTCTGTTTGCAAAGATGTCAAAATGCATCTTTGTCAGGTAAAGATTTAAGTAAGCTGTGTTTTCATTAAGGTAAACTGTTTTCTGGTAAGGTCTGTTCCTTTTTGAGTAAGCTTTTCCTATAAGGTAAGCTTGGTTCACTGTAAATTTATCTCTGACTACGTGTATTTACATCACATGCTAACAGTCTTTTTGTCTGTTTGTTATGTTTCTGCTGTGGCCAAAAATTCTATTATTCATAATTATGCTGTTGTAAGTATTCATATATCTTATATATATTCATGATGTCATTATATCTTACATGAATATTCATGAAGTAAAGTGTTAACCTTTTCCTTGATATAAACACGTTTTCATGTGTCTGAAAACAGAGTAGACCCAGATCAGACAGATCCTTTAAGAACAGTCTGATCAGGGTCTGCTCTGTTTGCTTATGGAATTTGATAGATCTCTGTTTCTTTAGTTTCTAAAATGGCTACAATGTTACTTCTTCCATGTTTCATTATTTTGTCCTTGAATATTCAGTAGGTATTGAACTTTTTAATGAACATAGGAAAGGGAAAGTGTTAACGTCTATCATTTAACTTTTACAGTGTAGTATCGAGCACGCAGTCCTGAATGACCTACTCAAACCTATACAGCAACTGTTTGAGGATGTACGTAGGAAAGCCCTAATGCGGCTGGAGTATGAGGGGCTGCATAAGGCAGAGGCAATCACCACACCGGGTGCCAGGTTCCACAAGGATGCAGCAGGCTTTGCCATTGATAGATATGCCTATTATGTCTGCTACAAGTGTAAAAAGGTATAGATATTTTAAACAAGACTTGTGCTCACAGGATTTATAGGTTTTTGTTTGATTTTAAAAAAGAAGGATGTACAAAAAAAAGTTAGATACTGTATTGAAAGTCTCTAGATACTGTATTGGAAGTCTTTGTCCCTATGCCATAATTATGTCTCCCCCATTTATAATGGGGAGACATATTGTTTTTGGTTGAGTTGTCTGTCCGTCTGTCCTTCCGTCCGTCTGTCTGTCACACTCGTATCCGCTCCATATCTCTCACAAATATGGAAGGATTTCAAAATGCTTTGGCACAAATGTTTCACTCAACAAGACGATGTGCAGAGCGTTCGTTTCAGGCACGTGGGTCAAAGGTCAAGGTCACAATTCAAGGTAAAATGTTTTTAGCCATACCCTTCCTGTCCGCTCCATATCTCTTAAACCCTTGGGAGGATTTCAAAATGCTGTGGCACAAATGTTCTCCATAACAAGGCGATGTGCAGACAGCAGGATTCAGGCACATTCTTCAAAGTTCAAGGTCACAATTCACGGTCAATTATTCACTTTTTCTTGTCCGGACGATAACTCCTACATGGCTAATGCCAATTGATTGAAACTTCATACATTAACAGAGCATGATGAGAGGATGTGTCATGTATAAGGGCCATAACTCTAGCTATTTCCCGTTGTTACATTTTTGTGTAAATCAATAACTGCTGCTCTACTGATGCTATTGGAATGACATTTCATGTATGGAAAGAGCATGATGGAAGGAAGTGTTATACACAAGTATTATAACTCTTATTGTAACTCTGGCTTTCAATAATATTGGAGTTATTCCCTCCCATTTTCTGCAGAGTTATGGGACTTTGAAATTTTTACATGGGAATTTTGTTTGCAGGGTTTCTCCAAAACCTTTAATTGGATATTCATTAAATTTCATAGAATTGATTAGCATCATGCCTAGTTGTGCATATCTTATTCCTTTTCCGGTTTGATGATTTTCTGCAGAGTTATGGGACTTTGAAATTTTTACATGGAAAAGGATGTCCGTGGGGTTTTCCCAAAAATCTTTTATTTGATTTTCATGAAACTTCATAGGATTGATCAGCACCATGCCTGTACTAGTTGTGCATATTTTATTCTTTTTCCGGTTCTGCGATTTTCTGCAGAGTTATGGGACTTTGGAAAATTTTGTCCACACACTGGGGGAGACATCGGTTTTTGTATCAAAAACAATTCTGGTCTATAGTTACCAAGGCTAATATGTTAACCATTTCGTAGAGGTTACTTCTCATCATTGTCTGTCCATTTTTATAACCCCCCCCCCCCCCCCCCCCCAAGAAGTTTTGAGGGGGGTATACTGGAGTCACCATGTCCGTCTGTCTGTTTGTCCATCCATCCAGCTTGTCCGGATCATAACTTCCGAAGTATAAAAGCTATTGACTTCAAACTTCATATACAGATAGATCACATTGACTGCAAGTGCAGTGCTGAATATTCATTACTCTGTCTTCAGTATATTTGGAGTTATTGCCCTTTGTTATTAGTCCCCCACCGGTTACCGGTTGGGGGACTATAGGTTTGCTCGATTCCGTCTGTCTGTCTGTCTGTCTGTCTGTCCGTCTGTCCGTCTGTCCGTCCGTCTGTCCGTCTGTCACGCTTCGTGTCCGGGCCATATCTCCTACAAAGTTATGCCAAATTCATTATAACTTCACACATTGAAGAATCATGATGAGGGCTAGTGTCATTCACAAGGGTCATAACTCTAGCATCAATATTTTTGGAGTTATTCCCCTTTAACATATTTTTTTGTCCGGACAATAACTCTTTATCTACAGGTTCAATTAATTTGAAACTTCACATATGGAACAATCATGATGAGGGGTAGTGTCATACACAAGGGCCATAACTCTAGCATCAATATTTTTGGAGTTGTTCCCCTTTTTCATATTTTCCTGTCGGTCCGTCTGTCACACTTCGTGTCCGGGCAATATCTCCTACAAAGTTAGGCCAAATTCATTATAACTTCACACATTGAAGAAGCATGATCAGGAGTAGTGTCATGCACAAGGGCCATAATTCTAGCATCAATATTTTTGGAGTTATTCCCCTTTTTCATTCTTTTTTGTCCGGACAATAACTCTTTCTCTACTGGTTCAATTGATTTGAAACTTCACATATGGAACACATATGATGAGGGGAAGTGTCATGCGCAAGGGCCATAACTCTAGCATCTATATTGTTGGAGTTATTCCCCTTTTCATATTTTCTTGTCCAGTTAATAACTCTTTATGTACTGGTTCAATTTATTTGAAACTTCTCATATGGAACAAGCATGATGAGATGTAGTGTCATGCACAAGGGCAATAACTCTAGCATCAATATTTTTGGAGTTACTCCCCTTTTTCATAAATTTTTTTCGGGACAATAACTTTTTATTTACTGATTCAATGTATGAAAGAAGGTACTAATACCATTCAGGTGGTCATGTATATACCATGGTCAACCACACCATGGGTTGGTGGGGTGGGGAGAGTGGAGGTTTTTTTCAGTCAGGTGGGGGACTCATGTCTTGCATAGCAATACAACATGCCCTTGTTTTTCTCAAAATCTGACTTGTCTGGATCATAACTTTCAAAGTATAAAAGCTTTTGACTTCAAACTTCATATACAGATAGAACACATTGACCACAAGTGCAGTGCACAAGGTCCATAACTCTGTCTTCAGTATTTTTTGAGTTATTACCCTTTGTTATTTTTCTCAAAATTTGACTTGTCCTGATCATAACTTTTTTAAATTTTGCAGTATTGTTGAACACCATCTGAAGTTCTGCACCTTAGATAAAGGTTTTGAATGAATTATCTCCCTTTTCGTAATTTAACAAATGAAAATTTAGCAGTCGGGAGCTTTATTTCTATAACCCCATCTCTCTGTCAAATGTGCTAGTGGGGGTATTAATCACCTTTAGTGATAGTTCTAGTTCCATCTGTCTATGTCTCACACTTTTTAGCTCACCAAAGCACAAAGTGCTCAGGGTGAGCTTATGTGATCGCTTGATATCCGGCATGCAGTGTCCGTTGTCAACAATTTGAACCTTTAAAAAGCTTCTCCTCTGAATCTACAGGGTTCTCAGCTTTCATCTTTGGCACGTAGCATCATCTTTAGGTCCTCTACAAAAGTTATATAAATTATGCCCCTAGGGTTAAAATTGGCCCGTCCCAGCAGGTGCCTTGTTTTCTATAGAAACATATAGTGAACATTTTGAAAATATTCTCCTCTGAAACTGGAAGGTTCTTAGCTTTCATATTTGGCATATAGCATCATATTCAGGTCCTCTACAAAAGTTATATAAATTATGCCCCTGGGGTCAAAATTGGCCCACCCCAGGGATGGCTAGTTTTCAATAGAAACATATAGTGAAAATCTTCTCTGAAACTGGAAGGTTCTCAGCTATCATATTTGGCACATAGCATCATGTTCAGGTCCTCTACAAAAGTTATATAGATTATGCCCATGGAGTCAAAATTGGCTCCGCCCAAGGGGTTGCCAGTTTTCTGCAGAAACATTTAGTGAAAACTTTGAAAATCTTCTCCTGATTAGCGATATCAGTGTCATCATGGTCCTCTTGTTTAACTAATTGCTCTCTAACAGCAAATTTGTGATTACCTTTAAGACAAGTTTGGAGTGACTTTGCATCACACAATATTAACTGTAAAAATTGCTTTCAGGTATAACTTTTTGCTGTCAGATGTCAGTATTTCTTTTTCAAAGATGACATTTTAAATACTTTCCTTTCAAGGAGTTGCAGATATATTTGCTGTATTTAAATATCATGTTGACATATTTGCAGGCCTACTATGGAGGAGAAGCAAGGTGTGATGAGCAGGCTGGGGCTGGGGACCAGTTTGATCCAAGGGAATTGGTGTGTGGGGCATGCTCTGATGTTGCCATGGCTCAGGTAAAAACCCACTTAACCCTTTACCGCATGAATATTCATACATAATGCCTTTTATGAAAATTAAATATTAACCCATTACCTCATAGGCTCTTTTTAGATACAACCTCTTTGAATAAATCTACCGAAAAGGAGCATTAACTAGAGAAAAGGAAAATTTTAGAATTTCGTAGTTTGAAACCATTGTGATAAATAGAGCATTTGCTCCTGTAGGAGCAAATGCTCTATTTATCACAATGGTTTCACAAGGTGACTTCTACAGTCATCAAAAGTCGTCAATATGAGGGAATTGGTTAAATTGTATTTTTGAAAGATTTTTTTTATTTTTGAAACCCTATGTTGTGACTACTCTTTAGAATCATCTTGAAGAGACAATTCTTAAGAGTAGTCACAACATTGAGTTTTGTGGAGAAATGACAATTTTAGTATTTGAATTCTCACCTATTGTTGTGTAAATAAGTTTTGAATGTGATGAGACTAACTCTAATATGTTTATCTAGCTTTGCACAAGTTCCCCATTGGTATGCATATTCATGGATATTTGTTTCATTCACAGATGTGTCCCAAGCATGGCACTGACTTCCTTGAGTACAAGTGTCGATACTGCTGTTCTGTGGCAGTATTTTTCTGCTTCGGCACCACCCACTTCTGTAACTTGTGCCATGACAACTTCCAGCAGGTCACAAGCATCCCAAAGTCTGAGTTACCACATTGCCCGTGCGGCCCTCGAGGCAAGCAGTTGGATGGCGAGGAATGCCCACTGCATGTGAAACACCCACCAACAGGCGAGGAATTCGCTCTCGGTTGTGGAGTTTGTCGAAATGCTCACACTTTTTAAGTTTGTCGCAGTGCTCATAAATTTCAGATCAATCTCGGTGAAATCGGTTAGGCTAGTTATTGTCTATATGCTCCTATGAATTGAGCCAAAATGTGAAAAATTATTACGTATAATTATGAGGCAGTACTGCTAAGTTAAAACGGTAAAGTTTAAAGGTAAAAAATATTGTTTGAACTCGTGTATACTGTATATCATGAATGAGACAGATAAGTGAAAGTTATTAGCTTATGCAATAAAATCTGGCTAACTCAAACAAGTATCATTATCAGTCTTTAACCCTTTCCTCCATAGGCTATTTTTAGACCCAACCTCTTTGAATGAATCTACCCAAAAGGAGTATTTACTAGAGAAAAGTAAAATTTTAGAATTTTGTAGTTTGAAACCATTGTGATAAATAGAGCATTTGCTCCTATAGGAGCAAATGCTCTATTTATCACAATGGTTTCAAGAAGTGGTTATTACAGAGGCGTAGAAAGGCGTATTTATGGAGGAAAGGGTTAAGAAAGGTGACACCTATTTCAGGGCTAAAGTCATGCAGAAATCTCCTGGGAGCTTTCTGCCTGACTTTCACCCTGCACTAAGCAGCCACCTCTCTAAAGATCTCAATTCGTCTTTACCAAAAGTTTGAGTTGGCCATGTTTTACTGTATATATTTCAGTGTTTCTAAGCTCTGAATAGAGAAACATAGTCATATATAGAGACAAAGTCAGATTTGTACCACAAGGTGCCAATTATTTACTGTCTAACAAGTGCTATGAAATTGTGCGGTTGTTTATTTGTTTCAATTTGTACTTTGTTGAATTTTGAAGATTGTTAACCCTGATTTAATTAATACTTAATGAATAATCATGTAGGAAATTATAATTTTATGAATATTAATTGATTTTTCTTTTCAATGGAATATAAAGAAGAGTTGGTTTTTTGTCTGTATCCATGCTTATAAAACTTTATAGTTGAGTCTGAGTTTGTTCTCAAGTTTTTGATTGGTCAGATTTGAGCCTTTGGCTCAAATCTGACCAATCAAAAGCTTGAGAATGAACTCGGACTCAACTAAAAAGCTTTATAAGCATGGACCCTGGACAGAAACTGCAGAATCCGATTGATGTTATTTTATATGCTTACAGAGCAAACTTTTATCAGACAGCTCCTACTGGAGCTCCTTCGTGTAACAGCATAAAAAACAGGTATTGGGTTAACCCTTTACCTGCTAGAAGGGCCTTTTGACATCTTTACAGTGTAGACCCAGACCAGATGGCTCCTGGTGAAGGTCTGCTCTATTGGAGTATGGGATAATATATATATCTGAGTCTACAGTTTCTCCATGATCAAAACTTTCATTGTTCATCATGCAATTATATAAATCATGCTTTGACACATTTGCAAACAGGACCAAGATCAGACAGCTCCTATTAGAGCTGTCTGATCTGAGTCTGCTCTGTTTGCGTATGGAAAAGCAAATATCTGATTCTACAATTTCAGCCATTGTCAAAACTTCCCTTGTTCATTGATGCAATTATGAAAACTCAGCTTATTAAAATTCATATATTCATTTTGTCTTGCATGATTATTCATCAGATAATTGGTTAACTCCATTAAATTTTGTTGGGAAATTTGTATTCATAATAATATTCATAGACAATTCAGATCCGTGTAAGAGTTGGAGTAACTAGGGTCTCTCCAGGAACTACTGGGGCTCCATGTAACTCATTCCCTCATGTGCTATTTTTAGACCCAGTCTCTCCAAAATGGAGCATTTACTAGAAAAAAAGAAAATTTTAGAACTGTGTAGGTTTGAAATCATTGACTTTGTGATGAATAGAACATTTGCTCCTATGGAGCTGATGCTCTATTTATCACAATGGTTTTAAATAGTTACTTTTACAGAAGAGTTAAAAGGTGTCAATAGAATTTGAGGGGACGAAAAAGTTGCTTAGTGTTGATAGGATTAACTCTTTGAATGCTGAATTTTCAAAGTGCCTCTTTGGAATGGTCCATCATTGTTTAACACTTTCCCTCTTCTATATTCATATAAGAAATTATAACATCATGAATATTTATTATCTGAGTTTTAGCTCATCTGTTTCGAAAAAAAGTTGAGCTATTGTGATCACTGGGTCGTAGGCGTCATTGTCGTCATGCAAAAACTTTAATGTAGCTCATTTCTCGAAAAGTAGAAGAGGTATCAACATGAAAATTAATATATTAGTAAATCTCCTTGAGGGGAAGGCCCCTACATAAGAACCATAACTCTTGATTTCAAAATTTTGGAGTTATGGCCCTTTATCGTTTTCAATTTTTTAAAATTTAGCTGGACAAGCACCAAATTAGACAATCGTTGGCACCGCTTGCGGCTCATGTTTATAATAGCATATGTACACAGGATGTTTGGGTATTGGGAGAAAATGTAGAGTAAGATCTGTTACAATGCAGTAAGCAAACAGCAGACCAAGGCACCTCTGTGTGCAAAGGCACGAAAAAGCATTTGCATGAAGGAAAGGGTTAATGGTTTACAAGAGGATTTTGAATGACAAGCAATGCAGACCTTGCTCAGAGGATTCCCCTGGGAACCCTCTGATCTGGGTCTACACTTTGCAGAAACACTTGTCTCCCTCATTGAGTAGAGTTTAATGTCAGCTGATTTGGTATGACTGGTCACAGGATAGTTCTGTTTGAATTATAAAGATTTGTCTAAAATTGAATATGTCTCTCTTTGTCTTGTTTTAGTATACCAGGTCTGTAGATAACAAGTGTATTTAGAAAATATACTTATAATATTTTATATATTTCTCCACCATTTTCTTGCTGCGACTCATTAGAATTGCCACTCAAAGGCCTCTCAAAGGCAATTCTAAAGAGCTGCAGCAAGATAGGATTTGGTGGGGAAATAAGAGATTCTGATAGATCTGTACACATGTTATCTATAGCCCTAGTAATATGTTATATAATGCTACATATTTTTATATGGATAGTAGATAGGATAGCATCAAATTCCAATATTGTTTGATTCTTTGGAATCATGCTCTTTTACCCATTCCCTTGTAGGCTATTTTTAGATCCAACCTCTTTGAATAAATCTACAGAAAAGGATCATTTACTAGAAAAAAAAGAAAGTTTTAGAATTCTATAGTATTGAAGCCATTGTGATAAATAGAGCATTTGCTCCTATGGAGCAAATGCTCTCTTTATCACAATGGTTTCTGAAAGTGACTTACAGAGGCTTCAAAAGGCATCGAAATGAGGGAATGGGATAAAACAATTGTGTAGAATCTAACAAACGATGACTGCTTAAACTCCCGTTCTGTTGCTTTTTTGCTTGCTTCCAGTTCGTTCAAGCTTTTCGGAAACTTATGACGATGTGTCAAACAGCTAGGATCCTGATGAGTAATTTGGGGTCTTGTTTGGATTTAAGCTGTTTGCACATATGTATACACATGTACCAGTTCTGTTTTGCTTAGTGGGAGAAGTTTTGTTAACCCTTTACACATGAATATTTATGTAAGAAAGTGTGACATCATGAATATTAAAAAAAATGGTATTTTAACACATGAAAAGGTTGCCAAAGCAGAAAATGTAGAATCAGATCTATATTATTCCATAAGCAAACTCCTATAGGAGCCATCTGATCTGGGTCTACTCTGTTTGCAAAATGCGTAATTATGGAGTAATGCGTTAAAAGTTAATAGTAAAACTAAAAAAATGATAGCTTCTTTGTCATCTAATGTTCTCAGCTATTTCACCACCTTGTACATTAAAACTAATACATCATTACAGTAAAACCTCTCTATAACGTCCACTAAATTGTGTTAGTTAGTTGGTATTTAGGGCAGGTGCCTGCTTAAAGCAAGGTGAAAGTAAAACAGAACGCTCCTATAGGAGCGTTCTGTTTTACTTTCACCTTGCTTTAAGCAACCACCTGCCTTTAACACAAACTATTTGACTTAATATAGTGGCCGTTATATAGTGGTTTTGCTGTATTTGTGTTGCCTGCTTTAGCAGAGTGACACTAAGGGATCACCTCTCCGTCGGCTGTCCATTTGTCTGTCACACTATATTCATCACACTTCATTTTGTTTTGTCACACTACTGGCTGCAGGTGACACACTCTTGTGATTATAATGTCATCTTTAAACAATTATAAAGACATTTATTCCAAAGTGTTTTAAGAGCTGAACTGAACAAATATCCGGTAAAAAAATCTTTAGAATTTTTTTTAAAAACATGAGCAAATTTTTTGGTTATTGAACTGCATTCTTAGAAAAGGGTCTTTATTGTAAAACAATGTAGAACTAGACCAATCATGACAATGGAGAAACAACAGCTGGTCAGGTCTGGTTCCATGCTTATAAAACTTTTTTAGTTGTGTGTCTGAGTTCGTTCTCAAGTTTTTGATTGGTCAAATTTGAGCCTTGAGAAAAGCTTGAGAAAAACTCAGACTCTACTAAAAAGCTTTATAAGCATGAACCCTGGTCAACACAGTTTGTTCCTCATGAAAATCTGTAGAAATTGTTCTATACAATGTAAACATTGATCAGATACCTCATCATTAATCTTATTCCTGATTTAACTCTTTAGTCCATGAATATTCATGTCAGAAATATTGACATCATGAATATTAATTAGATTAATTGTTTTAAGAACTCGTGGGCATAGGAATTTTTGGCCATGGCAGAATCTGTAGAATCATATCTCTATATTATATCAAAAGCAAACAGCAGATCCAGATCAGATGACACCTACATGGACTGTCTAATCTAGGTATACTATGCTTGCTGATGGAATTACATGATATAGATTTGATTCTACAGTTTCTGCCTAGGTAAAAAAATCATTTGTTCAATCACGATGATAAAATTCAGCTAATAATTATATATGATGTCATCATTTCTTACATGAATATTCATGGATTAAAGGGTTAACGTGATGCTTGGTGTGGGACTACTTCATTTGTAATATACAGTGCTCCCTCTCTACAACGACACTCTTTGGGATACCAAGAGTGTATGTGTTGTTCAGAGGGAGTTGTTATAGGGAGGGAAAATCAAACGATAAGGTGTATTTCGAGACCTAAAACCGTTATGCCTCAATCAAACCCTATGTTGTGACCACTCTTTAGAATCGTCACTTTGTGACGATTCTAAAGAGTGGTCACAACATAGGGTTTGATGGAGGCATAAAGAAAATACGATGGAAAAAGTTGTTTCTGGAGCCTTGTTGTTTCGGAAACAGTGACATGCGTTGTTGTAAGGAGGGACTCGTTATTGAGAGGGCCGTTGTAGGGAGGGAGCACTGTAATAAGACCCCTATTCCTTGAGAGCATCTTGTATAACCCTTTCCATGTTCTGTATTTATTCCAATTTTCAATACCTATTTAAATGAATATTCATGGGCAAACTAGTGTAATTAAATATGGAAAGTTGATAATTGTAGGCATTTTAGAAAGTAAAGAAACTGATCTTTCAAATTCCGTTAGCAAACATACGAGACCCTGATCAGATGGCTCCTATAGGAGCTATCTGATCTGGGTCTACTCTGTTTGCTGATGCGTGAAAACACATTTATATGAAGGAAAGGGATAAATTTTGTCCAGAATTCAAGCTAACTTTTAGAATTATGTGTAGGGTGCTCAGCATGAAGAGATTTAGTGATAAATAATGTCAATGCATAGACAGTGATCAGTCAGACCTAGGTCAACCCTTTGGATCATGACTATGCATATAAGAAATACCGATATCATGGATATATATGTAACTGACACTTTATTATTGTATATGAAAACAGGATTGTAGCTTCAGCAGAAAATGTAAAAATCAGATCTATATAAATGATTCTATCAGAGCATACCCAGATCAGATGGCTTCTACAGGAGTTGTCTGATCTGGGTCTGCTCTGTTTGCAAAGGCCTGAAAAAGTGTCTCTATCAGGTCAAGGGTTAACAATAAGGTTACTACAGTCAAATCTGGGATTACCTTTTGCAAATAGTTTGAATCCAGATAAAACACCAAGTAACTCAGCATCTCACCAGGATCCAAACTGTTTAACACTGGTTATGGTTTGAGAAAAAGGGATAAAAGTCTGCTACAAAATATGACTTGGGCAGTATTTTCTTCCAAATAAAATTTATTCAGCTTGTTAACAGTTTAATCTGATTTGGAACCAAATGATATTGAAAGGACTGACGGTTGATTAAATTGTCAAGGTCTTGTTTTTCTCTGTATGCCAGATAATTGTCATCTGCAGCATTTGTCGTCTGCTACAAACTCAAAAAGTTGATTTTCTCTGTTGTTTTTTCAAAAATCATGATTAGAATGTTGAACAGGTTAGATCCTGATGAGATTCCAAGTTACTCAACATCTCATCTGGATCCAAACTGTTTTCATAGGTGATCATGTATTCCCCGGTAGCATGCATAGAATAGAGTAGAGAATAAGATTTGAGAGAACTGGTTTGTTTCAAGTTATGATTTTTTTGTTACTGTGATATACAGGAAAATAAAGTTTTACCATCTGTTGGTTGTTTTGTTCATTTGTTTGTTGTTTTACCATCTGTTGGTTGTTTTGTCATTTGTTTGTTGTTTTACCATCTGTTGGTTGTTTTGTTCATTTGTTTGTTGTTTCACCATCTGTTTGTTGTTTTGTTCATTTGTTTGCCCCTCAACTGTTGTGGTTTGAATCCCAGCCTGGGGATTTGGATTTTATCATGTGAGGAAGATGGCTTGTGGTAAGTCTCTACTCTTCTACTCAGATGTTCTTCTGTGCACGAAGCAGTGCAATTTGTTCGATGCACAGAAAAACCTCTGGGGTCTTCCTCCACCTGTGATTAGCTGGACGTCACTGAAATACTGTTAAAGCGATGTAAAAACAAATAATCACAATATATATATAGTCTTTATTTTTTAGCATCTCTTCATGGTTACACACAAACAAAATTATAGCTATACATAAACCATGCCATTCATAATTGAATTATAAGAGACCATGCATATATCACAATGCTAAACCATACTTATTGCACTATATCTATACATAATTGAAAGAGTATATAGCCTCTGTTAAACAATCTACCAAACAGAACTTCAAGGTGGTGTTTTTGCTACTGACCGTGCCAAGGCGGTACTCTCTTTGTCACCCTTCCTTTTGTTTGCCTTGCGTCTTTGTGCTTGTGATTTTGTTCATGTGTGGAACGTTTGTCTCTGGTTCATGTGTGTCTTTTGGTGTTTTCTGTATTCATTTCGTGTGTGTGTGTGCGTTTGGGTGTGATGTTGTATGTGTGTGTCATGCTGTCTATCGGTGTTTTGGTGGTGGTTGCGTCTTGTATGTGGCTTTGCCTGCTTGACTTTACTACTTTTCCATTCAGTACACTAACGAGTACGTATGTCTTTTTGAATTAAAAACTATTTAAACCGGGAGGCATATAAAAACTGACATCAGAAAAACGGCCAAACAAGCCATGCTACAAAATGATTTTAAGAAAACTATTATTACCTCAAATCAGATTTGAGATAAACTGATTAACAGACACTTTATACTTTAAATAAAAGGCAAGTACGTAATGCCTGAATCACCGATTTACTAACCGAATCACCAATTATATCACAGTAACAAAACTTCAATTTAGTAGAAATATCGGTCTTGGAGACTGGTTGCATCTAAGTACAGGGTGAATGTCATGCAGAAAGCATTAAGCAACCACCTGCTTAAAAGTATCTAAATTCTTCTCTACTAAAATTCGGTTTAGATTGGGATTGATGTACAAATATGAGTAGGGCATTGCGCCCAGGTTTCTCTGTATCCTCTCCCTCTCTCTTGGGCGTCCAATTAATCCATAGTGAGCAGAAACGGGCGTTAATCAACACAAACAAATATGAGTTGTATAGAGGTCGGTTTGACCCCAAACAAAGATGACGTACATTTGCGTAAAAGCGGCCATTTTGTTTCTATATTTAGTAACACGAAAGGAGCTCATTTGCATATAAGGAGATCGTGCTTTGTCATGGGTATTCGCGGATAACAGACGGTCATGTTTCATGTATGCCGCAACATGTTGCCGAGATTTAAATAGAGAAAGATCTTGAGCTACACGGTATACAGAGCTGACGTGTATTCCTCGATGTGGTAAGTACTCACGGACATTTTAGGTCAAGCCCGTCCTTATCAGACGACCTCTCAGAAAATCACAAGTCTAATAGTTAATAAATAAATGAATAAATAAATAAAGATACCTGATGTGAACCTTGACAGATATATACAATTATTATTCAGTGCTACAGATAAATGTTTATACCCAAATATTAAAATCGCCATTTCTCCACCAAACCCTATACTGTGACCACTCTTCAAGACGATTCTAAAAAGTGGTCACAGTATACGGTTGGATGGAGAAATGAAGGGTTTTTTTCTTGAAAATATTGAAATTTACGCATCTTACATATACCTCTGATAATATTTTGCTTATAGTGGAACAACACACATGCAAATCAAGCTAATGAACAAACCATTGATATTCATCCCATTTTGGATAGATTTGACTTCGTCCTCCAAATGCATCAACATTGCATGTACATTTTCTAGATCTGACAGGTTTTTCTTAAGAGCAAGCGTCCCTTCTTTGTACTTTTCTATGACGTGTGCTTGGTGTTTTATCTGCTTGCTTAGAACCTCTAACTATTGTTTGAGATTGGTCATAGAGTCATGGATATCTGTTGTGAACTCTCTTACATGGACCTGGAATAAAGTGAATGTTGCAAAAGCTTTTAAACTGCATATAAACTGCTGTTGTTATTAAACTGCATCTAGATCGACACTGAATTTTAATTTTATAAAATCGTACTTTCTCCACCAAACCCTATGTTGTGAGCACTCGTTAAAATCGTCTCTTTGAGACGATTCTAAAGAGTGGTTGCAGCATAGTGTTTGGTGGAGAAAGGACGTTATTCTTTAAAATGGTTCAATTTACGGAACTTATCTGGAACTCTGTATATCTAACCTCGTTATGAAACTGTTAACCCTTATCATATCGAACGCGACTTGGATCCCTTTTGCAAACAGCGCGGATTCAAATGAGACGCCGAGTCACTCCATATCCAAGCTGTGTGTTACTCAGATACTCGCTTCTCAAATGATTCAAGAAACTGGAGGTAAGTAAATGAAAAACTACAACATATCTGAGTACGAGCAAACGATATTATTTCGACAGTATAAGTATTAACCTTACAAACACCTGGAATTTAGATGACGAACGCAGAACAAGATCCAAACTATTTGACACCAGATCATCATGTTAAAAGGGAATAACTTGAACTTGGAATATTGATATACAGTTGAACTTCGATATCTCAATATTCAAGGGACCATACAAAATTTTCGAGATAACAGAACTTCGAGTCATCCGAATATATTCTGAAAACGAATTTTATTCAGACAAATTATAAAATATATGTAAGTTTCTGTTATTTTTGGTCATTCTTATTAATATTCAGGAGTATGCAAAGGAGTTTATGGCTGAATGCATGTAACAAAAATGTGACGTGTATTTTGACATGATAGTCTTTGAAAAAGGCCCTTAGTGGTCGAAATATTAGATCAGAGCTATTAAAGTATTTACGTAATGTTTTGTAAATGTCGTTTTGCCATCGAAATTCTTCATCAATGTTGAAAAATTCGTAATTCTAACCTTTGTAACAAAAACGTTATTGAAAATATAACAAGAGTGCCGCATACGGTACATAATACGCCCACTTGCAAACTTTCTCTGATTCAACATGCCTTATAAGTGTTGACATTTTCTAATCTGTGCTTCAGATCTTGATTTCCATATTAAGGTGATACTATTTTTTTTTTTAAAAATGATGCATTAAACATGTGTATGAAGTTTCATTTATAACTCCGAAACGAAAAATCAAATAAACCTCAAGATCGACTCAGCATCAGATCTTGATGCATTAAACATTTTTGTGAAGTTTCATTAATATCTCAAATAGTTTTCCCAGATAACAGCGGACAAACTATTTGCATTATTTTTAAAGACAAGGGCCATAACTCTGAAAGGACATTCAAATGATCCTCAGAATCAATTCAGTTTCAGATCTTGATGCATTAAACATTTGTGTGAAGTTTCATTAATATCTCTCAAATAGTTTTCCCAGAAAACAGCGGACAAACTATTTGCATTATTGTTTAAGTAAAAGGGCCATAACTCCGAAACGACAAATCAAATGAACATCAGAATCGACTCAGCTTCAGATCTTGATGCATTAAATATTTGTGTGAAGTTTCATAAATATCTCTTTAACAGTTTTCCCAGAAAACAGCGGATAAACTACATTTGTATTTGCATATTTTTTAAGGACAAGGCCCATACCTCTGAAATAAAAAATCAAATGAACCTCAGAATCGACTCAGCTTCAGATCTTGATGCATTTAACATCTGTGTGAAGTTTCATTAATATCTGTCAAATAGTTTTCCCAGAAAACAGCGGACAAACAAAATGTTGACGGACGGACAGGGCCACGACAATATACGACCACCTTTATTAGGTGGGCGTATAAAAATGAAGAGATTTCTTCAAAGTAGCTTACTGTATATCATATATTTGGCTTAAACTATGCTACATAAAATATCAGGTATATGAACACATTTGTAACGCACGTTATATATACATCCAAATTCCAGATATCGTAAATTTAACTGTACATAAACTTCGAGGTAAGATTGTTATATCATAGAGGCCCAGATTAAATGTGTAAATTAGAATATTTCTTCCAAGAACAGTTCATTTATTTCAGCACCAAACCCTGTGTTGATACTATTCATTAGAAGCGTCTCGAAGTCATCTCAATCTACACGGTTTGCCAAACCATTAGTGACCCGTGTCCCGCACTGAAAGGATTAACCCGTTCCCTCATTCTGGCACCTGTTGACACCCGTAAAAACACCTTCTAAAAGACACGCTCTATTTACTACAATGGTTTCAAAACTACGCTTTTTAATATTTTCCTTTTTCTAATAAATGCTCTTCTTCAGTAGATTTATTCAAAGACTAGTCTGTGAGATAATAGGTTAAAATGATAGTGCCTATAATATACGCATTTGACTATAAGATCACAAAATTTGGTACATGTATTAATTATATTCAGTCATTATTATGAAGATTGTCAATTTGCACTTATATCGAAAGTTGTCCGTATGATACAAAAAAAATGTTTTCTTCGAGACTTATTTTGTTTTTGTTTTTGTTTTTATTATTATTATGAGTATTATTATTTTCGGCATATAAAAAATAATTTACATTGTTTGTAATTTTAGGCATTTTTTTTTTAAAAAAAAGACTATCACTTAAGGCAAAGACAGTATCCATTCGTATCCTGTTCAACGCAAGTTTTCCTGTTAGATTTGGTACTATCAGATAAGGTCCCATAGTCCATCCTGGTTCATTTATTCACCGTGTTTGTTTATCCCTTCAACTGATACAATAAAGGAAGCACACGTCTGTTCAATCTCGCAAAGACAACTACTAAACATGTCTAAGTCTGGCTTTTTCAAACAGGTGATAGCTTAATGCAGGAGGAAATGGACACAAAAGCTCCTATAGGAGCTTTCTGTATCATTTTAGCCCTGCATTAACCAACCACCTGTTTTAACGATCCCCAATGTTGATAAACCATATAGTTGCATTAGAGAGGTTCAATTACTCCCATATTATTAAAGGAAACCGTGCAGATCTTTTTCGGAACCCATTAACCCTTTCGCTGCCAATGCCGGATCTGTGATTACCTATGCAAACAGTTTAGATCCAGATGAGACGCCGAGTAACTCGGCGTCTCATCAGGATCCAAACTGTTTGTTACTGTTACTATGTTTTTTAAACAAAAATGAAGAAACTCAAAAAATGAAAATTTGTAGCAGACGACAAAAATAGCAGACGACAGACTTTGGCAGCGAAAGGGTTAATGACTTCATGTTGAGGGGACACAACAAATGAACTCTTTGCTGGTAGCAAACCTTGTAGTCCCTGATCAGAGGGCTTCTAGAGGAGTTATGTGTCCTGGATTAAACTGTTTGCCAGATTCCTTTTTAGCTCATCCCCCTAGACTAGTTTAGATCAAATGCTCTATTTATCACAATGGTTTCAATAAGTGACTATATTACAGAGACTTAGAAAGGTATATTTATAGAGGAAATGGTTAATTAATTGACACCATAAAGTTTGGATATTACAGTGCCATATACAGATTTATAGTAAAGTGCTATCAAGTGTGTTCTCTAGGTAGATTACTCGTGACCAATGTTTCAATGTGGTTCCAATGCTGGTTCCTGTTCAAATGCTGACCTAGATTACACCACAACTCATTCCCCGAAGACGAAACTGTTGACAAATGTCGCTCGTAGCGTTTTCTGTGGTAGCCTAATGTTGAATATTTTGAAGCAGGCGATATTCGGCTGCCTATATACGTACTGTATCACAGTCCATGTACGTGATAACGGTACAACACGAGAACCATGCGCTTAACTTCCTTCATATAAACACCTCTTCACGCATTTTGAAACAGAGTAGATCCAGATCAGACAGCTCCTATAGGAGTCTGCTCTGTTTACTTTTGGCATGATATACATGTAGATCTGATTATACAGTTTCTATCAAAACAAAACAATTCCTTGAAAAGTTTACATTATAAAAATTCAGCTAATAAATATTCATGATGTCATTATTTCTAACATGAATATTGAACAGGGAAAGGCTTAAATGCAGACATCGGTGTTTAATTTTGCAAACAGACCTTTTTTTATATTTCACGTACACTAAACCCATTCCCTCATATTGACGCCTTTTGACACCTCAGTGAACGCCAATATTTGAAGCCATTGTGATAAATAGAGCATTTGCTCCTGTTGAGCAAATGCTCTATTTATCACAGTGTTTTTTTAACTACGCAATTCTAAACTTTCCCTGTTCTCTAGAAATGCTTCTTTTCGGTAGATTTATTCAAAGAGGTTGGGTCTATGAGGAAATAGGTTAAGAATGCTAAACCATTGCTATTACCACAAGACATTCTACTGTAAAATGCAAGGTTTTAATAATAATAATAGACAAATCATTGTTTGACTTTTTGTCCAAGCCATACATTCATGGGATGAGACTCTGGCAGGAAGCTTGAAGCTGACTATATTTAGGCAATGAGCTAGATATAAATTTCGCGCCAGATTTTTCCGGTCTAGAAGATTAAAGATTTAAATATTGATACGTTTATTATTGTAGTTATATTTTAGCATGCTCAAGCACTTCGTGAATCTAAATTATTGAGTAATATATTCTGTCTGAAAGTAAAAGATCCTTCGAAAGCAAACGCAAAAATGCGAACAGAGAAAATTAAATTGCAGACTCGGTTTTTATTGAGTCTGTCCATGGACAGTTATTAAACGGTAAGTCTAAACACTGGATACGACAGATATGAACAGCTCAAAACGCTGATGTCTAACTTTAAGCCTTTTTGGTTAAATATTCATGTCAGAAATAATGGCATCATGAATATTTATTGGCTGTATTTTTATAATGACATAAATACACAGGATGTTTTAGTATTGGTTGAAACTGTAGTCATATCTGTTATAATTGTAAAAGCAAACAGAGGAGACCATGTATAACCTTTATCCTGCATTGATCCATTACATCAGTTTGACACCGTTTGGTGCCTCTGAAAAAAAGCAGCTTTAAACTCATTGTGATAGCTAAAACATTTGCTCCTATGGAGCAAATGCTCTATTTATCACAATGATTTTAATCACAAAACCCATCTTAACCGGACTTTCAATTTAGTATAAGTATCCGTCTTTGAGACTGATGACAGTTTTAGGCAGGGTGGGAGTCACACAGAAAGCTCCTTTCTGTATGACTTCCACCCTGCATTAAGCAGCCATCTGCCTAAAAGTATCTGTACATTATTATCTTCTGGAACTCCGGTTCAGATTGTTTTACTGTACCATATGTACTATGTATACTCAATGTCTAAAACGCTTAAAAATCTGTTTCGGTGTTTTTTCGGTTTTCTAAATAATTCAAGATTTGAACGCATAAAACATATAGATAGGATACAGTAAGTTATATGCTTATGATATATGAACTTACTGTAATAGGCGATCTGTGATTATCTTTGTATACAGTTTGGATCCAGATGAGACGACGGGTAACTCAATGAGTTCAAAGAAGTAAGAACTTGGTACATGTAGTAAGAAGTCAGAAATACGAAGAAAGGAGGGCTGATGTTAGTATTCTGCATTAATAAGTAATGAAGTGAGGAAAAGAAGAAAGAAAATTGGGGTAACAAAGTAGTAGGAGAGAAATGTTGAAGTCAGCACTCTGTAGTTAGAAGTTATGAAGTGAGAACTAAGAGGTAAGACAAGAAGTGTTGGAGTCAGCGCTCTGTAGTAAGAAGTAATGAAGTGAGAACGAAGAGGTAAGACATAGAAGTGTTGAAGTCAACACTCTGTAGTAAGAAGTAATGAAGTGAGAACGAAGAGGTAAGACAAGAAGACAGATAAGCATATATATGTATGTAAGTAGCGAACGACAGTGAATCAAGAACATTTCCCAGCTGATTGTAAACATAGCAAAGACATGTAACATACGCGCTTAACCCATTCCCTCATAGGCTAGTTTTAGATCCAGCATCTTTGAATAAATCTACAGAAAAGGAGCATTTACAAGAAAAAGGGAAAAGTTTAGATTTGTGTAGTTTTTAAACCATTGTGATAAATAGAGCATTTATTCCTATGGAACAAATGATCTATTTATCACAATGGTTTCAAAAAGTTACATTTACAGAGGCGTCAAAGGAGTCAATATTTAAATACCTTCATTTTTCGCAAGTCACTTGTATGGCAGACTTCATCTCCATTGATCAATGCCAAACCGACTGCTATAGCCAAGAAACATCCAAACGCTAACTTCCCCATTGTCAGAAAACGAAGCCGCAACTTTCTCCTCGTAAAATTCAGGAGAAAATAAATTTCAACAAGTGCATGTTCGATATTTAATCATTTGATAACTTTAAGCTGCAAAAATGATCCATATATGCATTCCTCTTCTGTCACTTAGGACACTATCTGAGTGTCAAACAGTGTCAGATCGTGTCAAACAGTGTCAAAACTTCAGAAAGATGAATCCTGAACATTCGCCAAGTTACTCGGTGTTTCATCTGGATCCAATATGTTTACAATCTTCTTTATTGTTACCCTTTAGACTGCTGTGGCTGGATCCGTGGTTGCATCTGTCAATAGTTTGGATCTGTTTCACACACCGAGCAGCTCGGCATCTCAACAGAATCCAAACTGTTGTTTGACACTGAGAAATTGTTTTTGCAAATGAATACAAGATAACTCATATTTAAATCTGAAGAGGCGTTATTTCTACCAACAATAATTTACTCAGCAGTATAAGGGTTAAGATGGCTGCATGTAAACTCACAAAGTGGGGGAACCGAGTCTATAAGATCTTTGCAAACAGTGTAAACTTAGAGGAAGTCCTTTGTTGTCTATAACGGCCACTAAATTACATCAAGTATTTTGTGTTAAATGCATGTGACTGCCGTAAGCAATGTGAAAGTACTTAAAATGAGGTCAATCTTTACTGTAGCTGTTAAGTAGCGTCAATACTCTCAACTGTTCAATACTTAACACAGTTGAAGTCGCGACGGTTAAAAAACCTGTCTTTACCATTTTCTCCCTAAATATTTGTGTAAGAAATAATGACGTCATGAATATTGATTAGATCAATTTGTTATAATAGCACATGGATATTTAGCCATGGCAGAAACTATAGAAGCATATCTATATTATATCATAAGCAAACAGAGCAGACCCTGATTAGACGACTCCTATAGACGTAGAAAAGCGTATTTATGGAAGGCTGGTGGTAGATTAATACAGATAAAAAGTAAGGCAAACAGCTCCTATAGGAGTTTTCTACATTACATTTGCCATGTAATAAGCAACCGCCTGTGTTAAAGATACCCGTGTTCAATAAATATAGCTTCACTTAACCCTTCGTTTGCTATTCACGTCAATATACCTACCTGTAAATAGTGAAGACCCGGATGAGACAGCTCCTGCAGGAAATTTACAAATTGATTGTGCAACCAGTGCACTCCACAGCAGCGATTGCACAGCGAAATACTTGTACACAGTGAAGATATATGTAATTATACAACAGAGCATGTGTAAAGAAGAAGAACTGTATTTAAAAATTCAGCAAGCGAAGGGTTAAGACAGGTTCTACTGTAAATGAAAGCAGTGAAAACAAGATTTATCAACCTGCTTTTTTAACAATGAGTACATTATTTCTTATAAATCAGTAATTATATAAACAAAACGTCCGGCTCGCCATAACATCCTTAGGTAGTCGGACATCCACAAAGATGTAAAGTCGAACGTTTTTAACTCGTCCCTTCATATAAACACCTTTTCATGCATTTTCAAACAGAATAGAGCCAGACCAGACGACTCCTATAGGAGCCGTCTTATCAGGGTCTGCTCTGTTTGCTAATGGAATTTGATAAATCTGTTTCTTTACTTTCTAAAATCATTACAGTATCCAACCTTCCATATTTCATAATAACTATGTTCCCCATGAATATTCAGTAGGTGTTTAAATTTAGAATATACATAGAACAGGGAAAGAGACTGATATATTAAATTGATTGTACTTTGTTAGGTAATGGTTAAGAGATTGTGTAGGCAACTGTTTTAGTATACATGTACTTACTATCTGACAACAATTTAAGAGGACAAAGGAAAGTCATTTATCTCCTATATCCCAACAATTACAGCCTGTACTGTTTTATGTGTTATGAAAACAGTCACGATAAGTAGATCCGGTATTTTCCCCATTAACTATTTCTCTGCCAAATTTTGTCCTCTGTATACTTTGTCGTCTGGTACAATTATCTTCTTTTTTTTTTTTTTACATTTTTCTTGTTTTTTTTATTCTTAAAACGTAATCACACACTAGCAAACAGCGTTGATGCTGATGAAACGCTGATTTTCACGTCTCATCTGGATCTAAACTGATTGCATTAGTAATTACGGATGAGATAATTGGCATCGAAAGAATTAAAACTGGCTCCCCCATTTCTGAATATAATGAAACAATATATTGTATCAAAATGCATCACTGCAGAAAAAGATTTTTATTATGACAAACAGTGCAGACTCAGAACAAAGGACTCCCTCAGTACATGTAGTTCTTTTATCTGGGTCTACATTGATCTTATATACTCGGTTCCCCCACGTTGAGAGTTTATATGCAGCCAGGTTAACCCGTATACTACTGAGTAAATTATTGTTAGTAGAAAAACCGCCTCTTCATTTTCAAATATGAGTTATCTTGTACATTTTGTATTTCTTTGCAAAATCACTTTCTGAGTGTCAAACAGTTTGGACCATGTTGAGACGCCAAGCTGCTCGGCATATTCAAATCGATCCAATTCTTTTGGCAGAGGCAACCGCGGGTCCACCCACAGCAGTCTAAAGGGCAACAATAAAGAAGATTGTAAACATATTGGATCCAGATGTAACCGTGGGTCCACCACAGCAGTCTAAAGGGTAACAATAAAGAAGATTGTAAACATATTGGATCCAGATGAAACACCGAGCAACTTGGCGAATGTTCAGGATTCATTTTTCTGAAGTTTTGACACTGTTTGACACGGTTTGACACTGTTTGACACTGTTTGACACTCAGATCAGGTCCTAAGTGACGGAAGAGGAATGACTTTTTTTGCAGCTTAAAGTTATCAAATGATTAAATAACGAGCATGCACTTGTTGAAATTTATTTTCTTCCGGTCTTTACGAGGACAACGTTGCGGCTTTGACAATGGGGACGTTAGCGTTTGGATGTTTCTTGGCTATAGCAGTCGGTTTGGCATTGATCAATGGAGATGAAGTCTGCCATACAAGTGACTTGCGAAAAATGAAGGTATTTAAATATTGACTCCTTTGACGCCTCTGTAAATGTAACTTTTTGAAACTATTGTGATAAATAGAGCATTTGTTCCATAGGAGCAAATTCTCTATTTATCACAATGGTTTAAAAACTACACAATTCTAAACTTTTCCTTTTTTCCCTTTCACCGCCAATGTCACATAAATTCACTACGACAAATATATAGTTCAGTCACAGATCAGGCGCCGCCTATTCAAGGCGGCGTCTGATCAGGGACTTCACTTTTTGTCTCATTCTCTATTTCTGTGTCTGTGCTTTATTCCTTTGAAATTTGCAATTATTTATCCCATTTCCTTATTAATTTTTTCAATTCAAAATCTTTATTTCGGCTAATCTTTACAGATCATAGCCCTATACTGGGCGGTTATGTTAATGAGAAGAACATGAAATAATACATACAGATATAGTCAAATCAAATTTTCATTTCAAATCATCCATGTGATAAGATCAATCGTTTACATTAACGTTTGTTTTATGTATATGTGTTTGTGTTTACTACGAGAAGTCTCCCGGCTATATACCGTCCGCTCTGTCCCGAGCGATCACGGAGAGCCCGTGCATATACCCGGGTGACCAGAGCTGTCGGCAAGTCATGCGCGGAGCAATGTATGATATTAATGTTTTGATCATGTTTATAATTTATGTGGAATTTACTAATTCTGTTGGATAGTCGCTTCTGGAATACGTCTCATCAAATCAGGTAGGCGTTTAGATAATTATAGTGCATTTCTATTCTATTTTTGTACTATAACTTAAAATTATGTAAATCCCGTCTGGACCATTCCCAAAGAATGGTCCGAACAGGGTCTACACAATTTGTATTCTATGTACGGCATTTAGCTCAGCTCTATGTGTGGATTAATAACTTATTTACATAATAATACATTTAAACTGCTTATTTACATAATAATACATTTAAACTGCTCAATAATCAAATAGTGTAGATCCTGATCAGTCTACCCAACAAGCGGCAGACTGCTATAGTGCTCATAAATTGTTAATGATACTTGTATGGAATTCCGTACATCTTTTTGTGTGTATAAATAACTTTCGTAATAAAAACAAACAAAAAAACCCACCTTAAAACTACTTAGTGATCAAATAGTGTAGATCCCGATCATTCTCAACAAGCTGCCGACTGATCGGAATGTTCACAATTTGTAAAATCTACATGCATGAAATACGTACGTGGATTAATAACTTATTATCATCACAAATAAACCTTTACCTTCTCAGTAATCAAATAGTGTAGATCCTGATCCGTCTGGACAACGAGCAGTAGACTGATCAGAGCATTCACAATTTGTTAGAGATACACGTATGGACCCGCACAACTTTGTGTGTGGATTAATAACTCATTTACCATAACTAACGCAGGTAATCAAATTATACATGCGTGTGCGAACCAGTTTACTTCACACATGCGTCCGAGATTTGTATTACATAATACAATTTTATCTCTTATACACAATATACATTGAAATAGTTTACAGTAGAAACTATACCTTATATATCTTAATTGTACATCTATACACGTCTGATTTCAATTACCCATGACAAAGTATAACAAACACAGTTTGAATACATATACTCATAATAATATATCCGGATTTCGCTCAATATTTGCTAAATATACAAAATTGGCAAGGTTTTTTAAAACCCCACTTTGTTGATTTTTCATTAAAGAAACAAATTTTTGTTTAGTTGGCCATCTCTGGTAATATTTTGGCAAATATCGGCATCTTAAATTTCTATATTTTGGACAAACTAACAAAAAAATGATACTCATTTTCAACTACATTTAAATTACAATGGTTACACAATCTAGCATTTCTTTCTATATTTCTAAATCTACCTTCTTCTACTTCCAGATTATGTGATGAACATCTAAGTCTAGTTAAGGCGATTCTATGTTTGTCATTTAAAACAACATTTAGATATTTTTCAGTCATAAAATGTGCTTTAAAGGTTATATATGTGTCAAGTTTTGAAGAGTCATGCAACTCAGAAAAACATTTTTGTAAAAACTGATCTCTTATTCTATCGCTAATGATATTCACCTGGACGTTAGTTACTGACTGATTTCTCCATATGTATGCAAAACCTAAATCGGAAAGTAATGTTTTAACTTGATATATCCAAAAAGCCCTATTTGTTGCATTTCCATCATTATTAAGTTGACTGCGATATATTTTGTATAGAAACGAGTTACCGGAGTTAATAATTTTAGCCCAATATTTTACAATGTTAATTTTTCTCAATACACCAAATGGGAATCTGGCAACTTCTCCGTATACAGCATTATTTGATGTTTGTGTCTTAACTCCCAACACTTGTTTTAAAAATTTTAGATGTACTTTTTCAATATCTGGAGCATTATGGAATCCCCATAATTCTGAACCATAATTGAGTATTGGTGATACCATAGTATCAAATAATTTGATTTTTTCTGATATTGGCATAACATCAAACAATGAATTTAAGGAATATAGTGCTTTCATTGCTTGCTGGGACAGGGTTTTTTGAGTTTGGTAAAAAATACCATTTGAAGACAACGTGACTCCCAGATAATTAAATTTATCTTCATTCTTTAACTTTTGTCCATTTAGATATATATTAAGAAGTTCTTTTCTAGAACCCGATTTAAATGTCATAACAAATGTCTTCTGAATATTTACTTCTATGCCCCACTTACCACAATACTGATGTAACTGGTCTACTAGTTTCTGTAGTCCAGCAACTGAATATGAAAATAAAACGGTATCATCTGCAAAGAGTAAAAGATATATCTGGAGTTCCTCTAATGTTATAGTATCTATTGAGTTGTCGCTAAGAGAGGATGCCATATCATTTATAAAAATTAAAAATAACAAAGGTGATAACGGTTCGCCTTGCTTAACTCCCATATGACTGTTAAAGAAACTACTCAGTGTACCATTAACTTTAACACATGACTTTACCCGTTCATACATTGTGATTAACATTTTAATTATTTTAGTTGAGCATCCACAATTAATTAATTTCAACCATATTCCATCTCTATAAACCTTATCGAACGCTTTTCGAAAGTCAATAAACGAACAATATAGTTTCGTTTTTTCTTGTTTTATTATTTTATTTATTAAAGTATGTAGGATAAATACGCAATCTACCGTGCTCCTATTTTCCCTGAATCCAAATTGACACTCGCTTAAAACATTTTCCTTTTCGGCCCAAGATCGTAATCTGTTATTTAAGACAAGGGAGAATACTTTAGAGAATATACTAGTAAGAGTTACCCCCCTGTAGTTGTTCACATCATTTTTATGCCCCCAAAGGCGGGCATATAGTGATCGCATTGTCCGTCCTTCCGTCTGTCCGTCCTTCCGTCTGTCCGTCTGTCCGTCCGTCTGTCCTTCCATCCGTCCCAAATTCGTGTCCGGTCTGTAACTTCTTCATCTATGAATGGATTTCAATATAACTTGCCACAATTGTTCACCACACAGAGACGATGTGTCGCGTTCAACTCCCTGGTCCATGGGTCAAAGGTCAAGGTCACAGGGTACAATTACTTTGTCACAAATTTCGTGTCCGGTCTGTAACTTCTTCATCTATCAATGGATTTCAATATAACTTGCCACAAATGTTCACCACACAAAGACGACGTGTCGCGTTCAACTCCCAGGTCCATGGGTCAAAGGTCAAGGTCACAGGGTACAATTACTTTGTCACAAATTTCGTGTCCGGTCTGTAACTTCTTTATCTATCAATGGATTTCAATATAACTTGCCACAAATGTTCACTACACAAAGACGACGTGTCGCGTTCAACTCCCAGGTCCATGGGTCAAAGGTCAAGGTCACAGGGTACAATTACTTTGTAACAAATTTCGTGTCCGGCCTGTAACTTCTTTATCTATCAATGGATTTCAATATAACTTGCCACAAATGTTCACCACACAAAGACGATGTGTCGCGTTCAACTCCCAGGTACATGGGTCAAAGGTCAAGGTCACAGAATACAATTACTTTGTGACAAATTTTGTGTCCGGTCTGTAACATCTTTATCTATCAATGGATTTCAATATAACTTGGCACAGATATTCACCAGACAAAGACGATGTGTCGCGTTCAGCTCCCTGGTCCATATATCAAAGGTCAAGGTCACAGGGTACAATTACTTGTTTATCTGTGAATGGATTTCAAAGGAACCTGGCACAAATGTTCACCACACAAAGACGAAGTGTCAACTCCCTGGTCCATGGGTCAAAGGTCAAGGTCACAGGGTACCATTTTTGGGGGCATTTGTCACGTGACTGTGACATCTCTTGTTATCTCCTTTTTTTGGAACTGGTACGATGACACCATTTGTCCAACTCTCTGGGTATAAACTATTTACAAACATATGGTTAAAAAGATCGCATAATATAGGCGACAGTATTTCCACGCCTTCAATAAATATCTCCGGCAATAACAAATCATAGCCGGGGCTTTTTCTCCGTTTAAGAGAAAGTATTGCCTTATTAATTTCTTCACATGTAAAATTCTTATCTAGTTCGTCAACGCTTATAGATTTCGGTAGATCAGTCTCGAGCTGCTGTGCAACATCATCGTCAGAAAATATATCATCAGAAGAGAAGAGGGATTTGAAATGTTCAAAGAATTGTTCTGAAGTTAAATTGTGATCAATTCTCGGACTTTTTCTAATTTTTCTAATTTCGTTCCAAAATTGCTTAGGGTTATTTCGTGCAAGGTCATGCAGCTTGATTTAACGCTTATGTTGGTATTTATACTTAGCTTGTCTCTTTACTTTACGGTATTTTTTTCTCCTGTCAATTAACAACGTACGGGACTTTTCAGTAGTATGCCTACGGTATGTATTGTTCGCTTGCCGTAATTGTGCACGGGATAATGCACACTCTTTATCAAACCAAGGCGAGTGAGATATATTGGTTTTTGACCTACATGTATTATTATTACCTGTATCTGTCGTATGTGACGATCTATGTACATGAGTCGTTATATAATACAATTTATCTGTAAAGGTTTTTATTCCCTCATCAAAATTTAAATTCAATGTCATAATATCGTTTGCAATGGTCCTTAACTCATTTGATTTATCAAAAAGCACGTTTTTAAATTGATCATTGCATGATTCGTCCCATTTAAGCCTCGACGTATTTGTATTCTTGTGCACTGTGGGGCGTTCACAATGTACGTGGAAGTTAACTTGAATTGGTTTATGCTGAGAAAATGTATATAAATCATGTACAATAAAGTTTTCAATTAATGAAAACAATGCATGTGACATAATGACATAATCAATCAGACTTTTGCCTTTATTTGATATATATGTAAAATCGCCAACCCCTGCATCATCTCCGTATCTACCATTAGCTATTTTTAAATCAGTACACTGACATAAATCTAACAGTTTATTGCCCGATGAGTTACATATTTTGTCCATTGATGCCCGTTCGGGTATTTCAGTATTTATATTGGCTTCATCATTTGGATCAACAGTGTTTATGTACTTTTCAAATATTTCAACATTTTCTAGGAAGTCATTATTACAACCACACCTGGAATTTAGATCTCCTATTAGTGATATCTTACCAAATTTGGAATATTTCTGTATGCCTTGTTCGATTAGTTCAAAAAAGCCCGTTTCATGCATATTGAAATATATAGAACTACTTGGGGGTATATAGGTGAAACATGCATAAATGTCGTTTTCTAGTTGAAAAAAACTTTTACAAAGTTTCACCCATAGAACACCTGAATCATGTTTTTCAACACACTCTATACCAGGAGCAATTTCATTCTTAAAGAACAAACATATTCCACCATGTCCCCTTTTTAAACGGCTTATTAAACTTTCAGGCCTAGGTATGTCAATGCACTTATAACCTGGTACTATGTTATCAAATTCACTTTCAGATTTCTGCCAAGTTTCAGAAAAAAATACTATGTCAAAGTTTGCAACTATGTTAATAAATTCTAGATCATCAGAGCAATATCTCAGCCCTTCAATGTTCCATGACCCTATAGATAAGACACGTTCTTCTCCGCGGTCCTACGCTACATCATCAGCCGTGATTAGTTTATCATCGATGTACAGTTTATCTTGCACCATCACTGCACGTTTGCCCTCAAGTTTTGCCTTCTTCATCAGTGGGTATAATGCCTTTCGTCTCTCCTGGACAACTTGTGGGTACTGGTCAAAGACGGAGTAGGGAGCATCCTTAAGATTCACATTTTTCAATGCATCTTTTACCTTCATTTTAGAACCCGTGTTACCAAATTTCTCTACTATAGCTCTAGTTTTCCCATGGATTCTTTTACCTAGACGATGTGCTCTATCAATCATTACACTTTGGCTTGCATCCGAAATTTTCAGAACATTTTCACAAAAATCATGTACAAGTTTCGCACAATCCTCCCTACTTGCTGCTTTTGCATATGTCATTGACTCATTTGCTTGGTTTTGGTACTCAGACCCGGTATCAGGAATTGTTTGCTGGTCTTCGGGGATTCCTGTAAATATCATATTGTCACGCGTGGAACGGCATTTGAGATCAATAACCTCTTCATTTAAGTTAACATTCACTGACTTCAACTCTTTATTGACATTTTGTAGAGTTTTCATTTCATCTTTTAACTTACCAATGTTATCTGTGTTTTTCTCAACGCCTGTTTTAATCTTATCGTGCTCTACTGATATATACATTTGGCTCTCTTCGATATCTGCTAGTTTTTTCATGGTCTCATCAATCGATTTCTTATGCTCATTCATCGAAGTCTCCAGTTTGCTAAGGCGTATTAAAATGCTTTGTTGTTGCCCCTCAATAACATCAAGTTTGGCTACCTTCGACTCAGTGGATTCGATTTTGGACACTTTAGACATAATAATATCAAGCTTGGTGGAGAAATCGGAATAAAAGTTTGTTTGTTGACTGCTTTGTGGTGATATAGGATTCTGAATAAATTGTTGTGACCCAGGATATGGCGAATATGGATACTGGAAAGTGTTACTGGGTGGGGTCCCGGTTGTCGGACCCTGATTTTGAACAAACTGACCTTGATAAAGTTGGTTGGAACCATTTCCACTTTGGTTTTGACTCTGGTTCTGACTTTGACTCATATTATCGTTTAGTTTCTGATTGTTGATTTGTCGGTGAGTCTTTACCTTTTTTACGTTTTCTTTGTTTTGGCGGCATCAAGATCGTCAAAGGGTTTTCACATTCGCACTGTCAAATAGCAAGTTCTCACCATTTTTCACCATTCTGCTTTTAGTTCTTCACTTCTTATCTTCATTTACTAGATCTAAATATATAAATAACCACTTCTTTCGGCAATAAATTACTAAAATTTTACACTTTGTTTACCAGTTTAAAAAACACGACCGCCATATTTTCGACGCATGCGCAGTTTACCGCATTGTACCGAATGATTTACCCAACATTTGATTGCTGGCGACAATTAGAATTTTGGCGCCAAAAGGGTTAACAAGGCTCCACTGTAAACACAGTTAAGTCACTGAACATAAAAACCAACCCTTTGAATGTGGACACTGACATTGCAACCACAGATGCCAGGCGCGTGACAGATTTCTTCGTGTAGTATCTAATACTGTGTACATGGTATTTATTATACTATACGAAACTGTCACGCGCCTGACACCTGTGATTGCAATCAGTGAATACCAAGTTTCAAGTTTCAAAGTTTATTGGCAAATCGGCATATACAATACCTTTGGCCATTTAAACAATGTTAGTACAGATGGCCGTCACATAGTTATATACATTTCATACATATACATAATTTCAATTAATACATAAATAGTCAAACACACAATTTTCAAATTTCTAAGAAGCAGTTATATCATTTAGTTTCTCTTGTCTCCTTAACGTAGCCTTATGCACATACATTGCTACATTTCTAATAGAACCAGTATTTCTGCATGACAGTGTTCTTGCAAACTTATGTATAGAAGGCAATTGCATATGAATTCCATATAATTGTCTTAGATCTCGATAAAGTGGACAGCATAGAATAAAATGATACTCGGATTCCACAACATTACAAAGTCTACATAGTCTATTGTTTCTCTCCACATTAGTATATCTTCCCGTTTCAATTTCTAGAGAATGGGAAGACAATCTGAATCTGGAAAGATCTTTTCGTAACGTAATATTATCAACTATATCCAGATACTTTTCATATTTAAATTCACATTTAAATAGCTTATAATAAGAACACTTTGGTTGATTGGCTATGGTAGCGTTCCATTCTTGTATGTATTGATCACTAAGTCTTTGTTTAAACACATGTAAGTAATTATTATTTACATTAAAAGAATTCCACAGGTGGCCGAACCCTAGGTTATCCAATAACGAGTTAACATTACTAGCCCATGTAATATTACTATTTACAACATCATTTTGCTGCTGCTCAATAAAGAAAGTGTAAATAGGAGTATTAGGACTTTTCATAATTTTGGCCCAATATTTGAGAACACGTTCTTTACATTTAACAACTAGGGAATATCTACCTAATTCCCCAAGTACTGCAGCAGTAGATGTCTGCGGCTTAACTCCTAGCAAATATTTACAAAATTTAATATGTAATCTGTCGACATCTTTATAATTGTAAATTCCCCATATTTCAGACCCATATAAAAGTATTGGGGTTATCATAGAATCAAATAAGCTGAGTTTTGTTTTAACATCCAGACTTACCCTGCTAAATACAGAAAGTAAACTATTGTATGCTTTAAGAGCTTGTTCATATAACGTTTGTACAGCATACTTCATACAACCAGTATAATGAAATCTGATTCCAAGATATGTAAAATAGTCAACAATCTCAATATTTTCATTATTTACCGTCCATGTGAAGTTATGTATAGATTTTCGTTTCTCAAAAATACAGACCTTTGTTTTATTTACATTAATTCTTAAACCCCATTTGTAGGAATATTCATAGCTGTTGTGTAATAATGCTTGTAAACTGTTAGCATCGGTAGTAAAAAGGACTATATCATCTGCAAACAAAAGCATATATACTGATACTAATTCTATATCATTAGCAGTAAGGTTTTCTAAATTCAATGACTCACTGATGTCATTAATGAATAGAATAAACAGTAGAGGAGAGAGTGGTTCCCCTTGTTTGACACCCAGGGATACATCAAACAGTTCAGATAGTTTCAGGTTTTTACCATTACGTACACAAGATTTAACATTCAAATATACTGCTTTGATCATGCGTAGCATTTTGCAGATGTTTTAATTTTCTTTGGACCAGATGAATTATTACGGTACTGCCGCCCATGTACCTGGAATGATATATCGTAGATAATGTCTGACATATTCTCTATACATGTATTTACGTCTATATCATTTGAGGTTAATACAAAGAGGAGCACTCTGATCAGGATATGCGCTGTTTGTCATTCACAATCCTCTAGGAAATTTAAATATCTCATACTGAGTGGACTCTATAGTTAAACACTGATGGGCTATTCTACTCTGAAAACGGGTTAATGCTTGTATGACGTTCTGCATGTACAGTTGAACTTCGATATCTCGAATTCGGATAACTCGAAGTAGAAGTTCGAGCTTTCCAAAATTTATATAACAGAATTGATCTAAATTGTATCACTACGCATATCTAGAAGTACATGTGGCAGCACAGGCCTATAATACAGGTTCATTAGGAGCTTTCAGCAATATTTCAGACCTGCATTAACCCTTTCCCTGTTCTATGTTTATTTCAAATTTCATTACCTACTGAATATTCATGAACAAAATAGTTATAATGAAATATGGAAGGTGGAACATTATAGCCATTTTAGAAACTAAAGAAACATATATTTCAAATTCCATCAGCAAACAGAACAGACCCTGATCAGACGGTTCCTATAGGAGCCGTCTGATCTTGGTCTACTCTGTTTGCAAATGCGTGAAAACAAGTTTATATGAGGGAAAGGGTTAAGCAGGGAACTTGAGAAATTGTCCAGATTAGATATCGGATGACTCGAACTTCTGTTATCTCGAAGTAATTTGTATGGTCCCTTGAATATCGAGATATCGAAGTTCAACTGTATATCAATATTCCAAGTTCAAGTTCTTCCATTTTTAACAACATAATGCTCTGGTGTCAAATGGTTTGGATATTATTCTGCGTTTGTCATCTAAATTCCAGGTGTTTGTAAAGTTAATACTTATCCCATTTTCTCGTACTCAGATATATTTTGTTCAATTACAGTTTCTTTTAACATTAAGAATTAAAACATTTTCAAGAATAATGTCTTTTCTCAACCAAACCCTATGTTGTGACCACTACTTAGAATCATCTCTTTAAAGAGTGCTCACAACATAGGTTTTGGTGGAGAAAGTACGATTTTAGTACAGTAAAATCTCGATTATTCGAACACTAAAATACGTATTATTATCGATCTTTAAGACAGGTGGCAGCTTAATGCATGGTGAAAGTCATGCAGAAAGCTCCTCTAGGAGCTTTCTGCATGACTTTCACCATGCATTAAGCAGCCACCTGCCTAAAAGTATCTAAAAAAATTATACAGAAAATTCGAATAACCGAGGTTTTACTGTATTCGAGTACGCATCTGTTGCTCTTAACCCTTTCGCTGCCAAACTCTGTCGTCTGCTAATTTTGTCGTCTGCTACAAATTTTCATTCTTTTGATTTTCTTCATTTTTGTTTCAAAACAAACAGTTTGGATCCTGGTGAGACGCCGAGTTACTCGGCGTCTCATCTGGATCCAAACTGTTTGCATAGGTTATCACAGATCCGGCATTGGCAGCGAAAGGGTTAATATCTAAGTGTCGATCTAGATACAGTTTAATAATAAACGCATATTAGATGCAGTTTAATAATAAAAGCTTTTGCGATATTCCAGGTCCATGTAAGACAGTTCACAACAGATATCCATGACTCTATGACCAGTCTAAAACAAGAGTTAGAGGTTCTAAGCAAGCAGATAAAAAACCAAACACAAGTCGTAGAAAAGTACCAAGAAGAGACGCTTGCTCTTAAGAAAAACCTGCCAGATCTAGAAAACACACATGCAATGTTGAAGCGATTGGAGGACGAAGTCAAAGCTATCCAAAATGGGATGAAAAGCAATGGTTTGTTCATTTGCTTGATTTGCATGTTTGTTGTTCCACTATAAGCATAATATTATCAGAGGTATATGTAAGATGCGTAAATTTCAATATTTTCAAGAAAAAATCCTTTATTTCTCCATCAAACCGTATACTGTCACCACCTTTTAGAATCGTCCACTTTTTAGAATCTAAAGAGTGGTCATGGTATAGGGTTTGGTGGAGATATGACTATTTTAGTATTTGGGTACAAACCTTTATCTGTAGCTCTGAATACTAATTGTATATATCTGTCATTTCTTTCCATTCATTTCATGTATTGAACGCCTTATTTGATAAGGTCACTTATGTATGCCTTTGCAAATAGAGCAATCTCAGGACCTGTCCCGTTGGCTTGTGAAATATCATAGATCTGATTCTACAGCTTCAGACGTGGCCGTAATTCCTGTGCTCATATGCTAGCATTCATATGTTCTAATTAATATTTATGAAGTCAATAATATTTATATGAATATTTATGAGGTAATGGGTTAAAGGGACTCCGTGTAAAGTCGCCATGAATGAGGTGTGTTTTAACCCTTCGCTTTCTGAATTTTAAAATACATTTCTCCTTCTTTACCCATGCCCTGTTGTATAATTACATATATCTTCACTGTGTACACGTATTTCGCTGTGCAGTCGCTGCTGTGGAGTGCACTGGTTGCACAATCAACTTGTAAATAGTGCAGACTCTGATGAGACAGCTCCTGCAGGAGCTGTGTCATCTGTGTCTTCACTATTTACAGGTAGGTATATTGACGTGAATAGCAAGCGAAGGGTTAAAAAGGGACTTTCGATCAATTCATAGTTTTCTATAGTTTATCTATACTAACCCTTTGGTGGACACGTATCTATAGTCATTAGCAAACAGTGTATGCTCATATCAGAGGACTACTAAAAGAGCCCTTAGCTCAGGGTCTGCATTGCTTGTCGTTCTAAATCATTTTGCAAGTTTAAGCCTTTCATACTGAATAGACCCTTTAGTTAAACACTGATGGGCACCCCTATAAATACTATGTTAACATACCCATGTCTTCTCTCAACCATGCCATCATCTTGGCTGGTTATAAGACATCGCACATTTTTTGGAATTCCATTCAAATAAAAGTCGATTATGTCTTATATCAGGGCCATAATTTACATTTGTTGTATGTGGCGTATGTTCGTTCCTACAATAATTAAACAGGTTAAATAGGATTCTAATGCAACATTTTTGTAACACGCATTGTGATTGGTCCACGTGACAAAATTTGAAGCATATAAACCACCGGTATGCTGTCGGAAAATGAATATACTGTCGGAAACCGAATCACTAGAAAATTTACTACGAAATTTCATAAGCGCATTCATTGTAAAATTGAATGAATGGGTCTGAATGAACGAAGACCCTGGCTGAATGAAACGTCAAATGTTTTGAATTTGCTTGTTGTTTTTTTCAACACACTTTATGGTTGTAGTCAATTTCTGCTACGGTTGGTTTCGTCAAACGTTTACACAAATCACTGTGTCCGGGAGATCGCAACCATGCACTAGTTGTTGGCCTATGCTGGTGTAAAAACCAGGGAAATAATGAAATAGTCCGCTCATCAGAATGAAGCCAGTGTCGGAAGCTATAATACCGACTGGTCCGACAATCAGAAGCAGCAGTATTCTTCCATTCTTCAAGGACAGTCCCATAATGATAATTCGCACCACCCACTCTAGACCACTGGATGACTTTTTGCAAATTCCAAACATGCCTGTAGATTGTCGCTCCTGACATGTTCCATTTGCACGTCCACTTGGCCTATCATCATTCTCATAAAATACACCAATCAGCCAAAGTATCTTGAATATGCCGCCAGTTCCACATTGCAAGCAATTTAAAATAAATAATTCCGTTGTCCATGTGCACAATTATTATGAAATTTTATTATATTTAGATCTACACAGCAGCAATATAGAGGTCAAATTTGATTCATCTTCGGTAGTTTTGAAAGAGACCTACCGTCATAAATTCAAAAGGACCATGACTTTTAAAACGACTTTCATTTGTGAAAATCAAAGTATCAAGTGAAAAATATAAGCACAATTGCTAGGTTCCGAGAGAACTATTTTCTATATGCGTAATGCGGAGATATGTAGTGTTTCGTGACGTCATGTTATGACGACAGAGAGAAAATATCAAAGGACTTAAATGGAAAAGTAGTAAAGTCAAGCAGGCAAAGCCACATGCAAGACGCAACCACCACCAAAACACCGATAGACAGCATGACACACACACACACACACACACACAACCACACACCCAAACGCACACACACACACACACACACACACACACACACACACACACACACACACACACACACACACACACACACACACACACACACACACACACACACACACACACACACACACACACACACACACACACACACACACACACACACACACACACACACACACACACACACACACACACACACACACACACACACACACACACACACACACACACACACACACACACACACACACACACACACACACACACACACACACACACACACACACACACACACACACACACACACACACACACACACACACACACACACACACACACACACACACACACACACACACACACACACACACACACACACACACACACACACACACACACACACACACACACACACACACACACACACACACACACACACACACACACACACACACACACACACACACACACACACACACACACACACACACACACACACACACACACACACACACACACACACACACACACACACACACACACACACACACACACACACACACACACACACACACACACACACACACACACACACACACACACACACACACACACACACACACACGAAATGAACACAGAAAACACCAAAAGACACACAAAAACCAGGGACAAACGTTCCACAACATGAATAAACCACAAGCACAAAGACGCAAGGCAAACAAAAGGAAGGGTGACAAAGAGAGTACCGCCTTGGCACGGTCAGCAGCAAAAACACCACTGGGGTTTAAACCGGTTTACGGACGTCCTAACCTCACACTTCTCTCAAAGTCACCCTAGCTTTACAAATATTGTAAATAAAGGTATCCCCGCTGGACTTACCCACAACATCGACGACGGTGAACACAGGACAACATGTAAAACATAGCATAATAACTGTGACAATCCGTCAAATATGTACTCAATGACTTTGCTGAAGTCAGAGCACCTGCAGGTAAACCGTTAAGGGCACGACAGGGAAAAAGTAATACATGAGTCTGGTAAGCTCATCCTGTATCCAAGTTTAAGAGTATACCATCATAGAGTACTACCCTCGGCCTGTCATCGCGCAAGCAAAGAGGGAAGCGTAGCTAACGACTGTAAAAGGGTCGATAACCAAACATGCAGTGTGTTGCAATATAATAGGATCATAACCTTTTTAAATGTTTTAATGCGTTTTGTTTGTTTTTTTACCAGCTGGATCTATGATTTCATATTAGAATAGGGATAACCGTTGCGTATTTGAATATTTGCAGCAGTATATCGATGGTTTATATGTCGCTCATAATCGTTTTACATGCTCCGCTAACGCGTCGCATGTAGCCTAAAACTAAATTTGCGACATATAACCCACCGATATACTGCTGCAAATCTTCAAATACGCAACGGTTATCCCCTAAGCGATGCGATGTTGTATGGTCTATATACCCGGACGCGATAGATCCTGGGCATGACAATGCAATACCACTCTTGTTGATAATTTGACCCTTGTGATAGCTAAATCCTTAGACATATACACTCTTACTTTATACGTGTAAACATCATGTAGATTTCAAATAATACATACTGTCAATTATAGTCAGCAGACATTATACAGATAGATGTCATGCAATATCACTCTTGTCGCTCATTTGACCCCGCCTCCTCTTGTGATAGCCAATTCTATACAACTATATATCAAATGTGATCAAGTTCCACTCTAAAGCCAAATAACTTGTTTGAGTGTTGAATTATTGCTGACAAATTAAGATAAGAAGACCCACAAATACAAAGCATAGATGGCCCACTTAACCCTTTACTCCATAAATACGCATTTCTACGCCTTTGCAAACAGAGCAGACCCAGATCAGACGGCTCCTATAGGAGCCGTCTGATCAGGGTCTGCTCTGTTTGCTCATGGAATTATACAGATCTGATTCTTTAGTTTCTGCCATGGTCAAAATTTCCTACGTGCATGTACCTGTATAAATAATAGTCCAATTATTATTAATGATATATTTATTTCTTACATGAATATTCATGGAGTATTCACTTCTATAAGATGGTCTCATTTTGTCCAGCAGACAACATATAAAGCTTTCATTTATCATACTCTTGCCGTTTTTACTTGATATCGTCATGCAGTTTTCATTTACATGTAGTTTATCCTGATATTTATTGCTAGCAGAAATTATGCACATTTCCGATATTATTGTCTAATTTTTCTAGCAAGCATTATGCAGCTTTCATGTTAACCCTTTCTCTCACATTGACGCTCTTTGACGTCTCCGTAAAAGTCACATTTTGAAACCATTGTGATAAATAGATCCTGTTCTCCATAGGAGCAAATGCTCTATTTATTGCAATGGTTTTAGGAGTACGCAGTTCTAAAATTCCTCTGTCTATATGCTACAAACAATTTATCTAATTAATATTCATCATTCTTTACATGAATATGCATATAGTAAAGGGATAGCATGCCGTCTGATCTGGGTCTGCTCTCTTTGTAAATGCGTGATAACGGGATTATATGAAGGAAAGCATTATAACCATAACGGTAAACAAGGAAAGGTTGGATGATATCCGGTTGGAAAATATTGGTTTGGGTGACTCATTACCTACAAATGTAATTCATTTAACGAAACAGGGAAATGTTTATACACATATTGCTAAACATGTTTGACATAGTGTATATGATCAGATCTGTTATTCTATGTGCAAACGTTGCAGACCCTGATCAGAGTCCCACAGGAGAAGTCTGATCTGGGTCTACTCGATGTGCAAATACGGTTAAAGGCGTTTCTATATACTTTTGTACATCTAACCCCCTCTAAACCGGAATTTTAGTAGAGAAGAATTTAGATACTTTAAGGCAGGTGGTTGCTTAATGCTTTCTGTATGACTTTCACCCTGCACTTAGATGCAACCAGTCTCCAAGACCGATATTTATATATGTACTAAACTGAAGTTTTATTACTGTTATATAAATGGTGATTCAGTTATTAAAATCGGTGATTCAGGCATTAACATCAGTCAGCTTATTAGCTTGGTATAACTGCATAGTTTCTCTTAGATGTACTAATGCAATTTTTTCTAGGGTCCGTGTGTGCCAGTTATCTTTTGAAAGGGGTGGATGACAGTCAGCTTAATGAATCGACATACTGGTGTCAATTTCGTGATTGTCCAGCTCTGTATAACTTATCTTCAGACTCGTTCTCTGCACGGTTTGCAAGGCTTAACGCGACAGGCGATGGAACAGGCGTGTGGTCAGCGGGACAGGACACACGCGACCAATATGTGCAGGTAGGTTTCTCTACACACTTTTTCATGAACATGTGTTCAGCTGAACTTCGATAGCTCGAACTTCAAGGGACCATGCAGTTTACTTCGAGGTAACTGAGTCATCCGATTCTAATCTGAACAACTTCTCAAGTTCACAGCTTAATGCAGGTTTAAAGTAATGCTGAAAGCTCCTGAAGGATATATTAGCATCACATTCGACCTGCATTAAATTGTCACGTGTTTCTAGATATACGTAGTGATATATTTTAGAACAATTCTGTATTGTAAAATTTTGAAAGGACCGAACTTTTGTAGTTCGAGTTGTCCCGAAATTCGAGTTATCCGAGTTCGAGATACCGAAGGTCAACTGTACATGACAAATTTACCGAAATGTTTTTACCAGTTTACACCTTTAACACTTGACCGACCAAATATGTATTTGTTTTTGTCTGGCGCGTATTGTCTTTCACTAAAACTTATCTTCGTTTGCACATGTTTCTTTTTGTTATACATTAACTATACTCATCTACATGTACATGTATATGGTTATGTCTTTCTCTATCTACACATTTCTCTATTTTCAAGTTTCACTCTCTCATTTCCTTGTCTCTGTTTCTGTTCGTGTTTCTGTGTCTCTCAATGAACCTGAGTATATCTCTTCAGTGTTCTGTCTAGCTAAATTAATTCAAGGATAAATAATGTTCCATTTAAATGAAAAGAATACCTTTCTGGAATATTTACTGCAGGTTAACTTCAAAAATGTGAAAACTATTTCTGGAATTGCGATACAAGGACGTGATGACCATGACGAGTATATAACCAAGTTCAAAGTTCTCCTTAGTATGGATTGCATGCATTTTAATGTCATTTCCGACGACACCGACACTGACAAAGTGAGTCGTTTTTCATCCTTGTTTTCGACTGGATAATTATATTGTTTTTGGTAATTATTTCGCTCTCAAATATTGTCGTCTGCAAAGTGTGTCGTCTGCTACAAATTCCTCCCATTTTCTTTCAAAACAATTACACATTAACCCAATTTGGATCCTGATGAGACATCGAGTTGTGTCTTTCTCCTTTACAACGCTGTTATCACGTGCGAACTAGTCTGTATACCAGAGCATTAGATAAGATACGTCAATTAAAACACGTTTAACCCTTTACTCAATAAATACTCTCTTCTATGTCTTTGCAAACAGAGTAGACCCAGATCAGACGCCTCATATAAGAGCCGTTTTATCAGGATCTGCTCTATTTGCTTATGACGCAATATAGCTATGATTCTACAGTTTCTGCCATAGCTAAACATTCCCGTGTCCATGTGTTACTAACTTATTATAACAAATTAATCTCATTAACATTCAGGACGTCATTATTTCTTTCATAAATATTCATGGAAGAAAGGTTTAAGAATAGCACCTTTATATCTCCAGAAACCTTCTGGTTTAACCACTCTTAAGAGTCATTTCTTCGAGACGATTCTAAAAATTGATCACAATTTAAGGTTTCAAGAGAAAAGACGATTTTTTGTAAATGTATTGGAATATGCACATTAATCTATGGCTTTGTATATTCGCTTTTTTCTGAAGCAAATGACGCTACAATGTTGTGTTATTCTTAAAAAATAATGCTTAAAAAGTGATACAAATCGATGTTGCAGAATCATAATTGATTCAATGACTTTAACCCTTTCCTCCATAAATACGGGTGAATTGCATTTGCGCACAAACCAAAAAATAATTGCATGTCAAAAGCGGACGAAAACCTCATATCATTTGCGAACGAAAATATAAGGGTTCAGTATGTCAAAAGCGCACGGCATTTTTGATGCCTGAAATGTAATCACTCACGTGGCCCGAGTGAAATTTATTGTATTATGAAATTTATTTGTATTGTGTGGCAAAGCTGAACAGAAGCAAGCTAAAGCAACTGAAGCAAGTTAATCTACAGCTAACATTTACTAACGATATGACTTTACATGCACATACTTCTACATCAACACAGCTAAAGTCTGACCAAATCCAATATCTTTAGCGTATTGGATTTTATACTATATATAAACTGTGACAGTTTATATATTTATATATATAGATCTACACTCATGTCTGGGACAGTTTAACCAAATTTTAACAATGTTTTAATGCATCCCACATATACATTTTCTTGCTAAAATCATACTTCCACCTCCCAGGGCAAGGGGAAACAATGTTAATATTTTACAGGTATGTGCGCATTTGAGAGTAAAAACTTCTGCGCAAATGATTTTTTTTTTGTGCGCAAACGAAGGAAATAAAATCCGCAAATGATATGCCGATGTGCGCAAATGCAAACCTCCGATAAATACGCCTTTTTACGCCTCTGTAAAAATTACCTGTTGAAACCATTGTGATAAATAGAACATTGGCTCCTATAGGAGCAACTGCTGTATTTATCACAATGGTTTCAAACTACAAAATTCTAAAAATGTTCATTTTCTCTAATTAATGCTCCTTTTCGGTAGATTCATTCAAAGAGGTTGGATCTAAAAATAGCCTATGGAGGAAAGAGTTAACACATACCTTTCTTACAGCGACTTGACTCATGTTTTGAACAAAACAAAGCAGTTTGGATCCAGATAAGGCGCCGAGTAACTCGTCGTCTCGGCAGTCTTCACGCTGTTTGACACTCGATCAATAAAAGTTTCTCAAAAAGCTTGATAGAATCGGATGTGGACAAAATTGTACCAGATCCAGATTTAAGCAGACATTATTATTGTTCAGAGCAATAAAGGTTAATCCAGCTAGATATATAGGCCTATCGCACCCAATGAAAGTACAAAAATGAGTCATGCAGGAAACACCACATACATAACAAACAGTCACCCGAACAGCAACACAAGGAAACAGCAAATGTACATAACTATAAAAACATCAAGAGACGCACAAAGACAAAACAAATACACCATAGGGGGAAGATGATTAAGATCATTATCTAAATACGACCTCATACGAGGACTGATTGATAAGTTTTGGGCCTTGTATTGAAGGAGTAAAGCAGGGCTGCCCATTTCAGCCCTATCGTTCATTGACTATATAAGGCGCCGTAACCAACTTTTTAATCAGCCCTCGTAGTACTAGTAACGCATACAGGAGCTGTCTGGGCAGGGCCTGTCCTGTTTGCTTATAGAATTATATAGATCTGATCCCATAGTTTTTGTTTAAGTAATAGAAATTCCCTTGAATGTTTTACATTTTGAAATCTAAGTTAATGATTATGCACGAGATTAACAATTCATGTATAAATGTTCATTTGAGGTAAAGGGTTAACCCTTTCCCCCATACAAACGTGTTTTCACGCATTTGCAAACAGAGAAGACCCAGATCAGACGGCTCCTAGAGGAGCCGTCTGATCAGGGTCTGCTCTGTTTGCTAATGGAATTTGATAGATTTGTTTGTTTTTTTACTTTCTAAAATGGCTATAATGGTCTACCTTCTACATTTCATTATAGCTATTTTGTCCATGAATATTGATTAGGTATTGAAATTTGAAATAAACACAGAACAGGGAAAGGGAAAAATGCTGTCAAGTTCGATCCTGGCTAAGCACAAACATTTTAGATACATTGTTGATCCTGATCAGCGACTGTGTTTCCAACACGACAGCTGGTCAGAGTCTACATTTGTGTTGTTGGTAAAGCGGTAAGTTGCATGCTTTCATATGACTGCGCACCCTTAATTCTTTACATACTAATTAAATTGCTTCTTCAAAATTGTCGACTGCTACAATTCTTTTACAAAACTTTTAAACATACTCTACGTCGAACTTTCAAACAGTCTGGATCCTGATTAGACGCCGAGATAGTGGCCGTCTTATCTGGATCCAAACTGTTTGCACGGTATATCGTGAGCTCAACCCCGCCCCCCCCCCATTTCATGATTGCTTTTTCGTTGTCTACTTTGCAGATTTTCGATGGCAACAACGACAGAAACACAATCGTCGTTCGCCTCCTACCGGAACGACGCGTTGCTAAGTGCGTCAGAATCAACCCTGTTGCGTGGAACGGAGCGATCTCGCTGCGATTCGATGTGATCGGATGCTGAATGGCATTTCCTCACACTTTTCCAAGTACATATGTCGGGTGGATGGATATTTGGAGAATTGCCTGTGCTGGTGTTGTCCAGAATATCTGAGCTGAAATATATTTACTACGCTATCCCTTTACTTAATGAATATATTATACAGTAAAACCCCGCTAATACGGCCACCTAAAAGAGGTATAATTATGGGTGCTAGATGCAGGGGTAGCTTAACGCAGGACAAAAGTAATCTAGAAAGCTTTCTGCATTACTTTTTTCCTGCATTAAGCAACCACCTGCTTATAAAGACACCCATGTTTATTCATTAAGTGGTCGTGTTAGAGGGGTTCTACTGTATAAGAAATACATGTAATTACATCATGGATATTTATTATACATTGTATGTATTTTTATAATGGCATCTCAACACAGAAAGGTTTGACCATGGCAGAAACTGTAGAATCAGAACTGTAATATTTCATTAGCAAACAGAGCAGACCCTAACCAGAGAGCTCCTACAGGAGCCGTCTGATCAGTGTCTACTCTGTTTGAAAATAAGTTAAATCGTATATGTGAAGTAAATGGTCAGCTAGGATATTACAACTAACACAAGAACATTTTATTGATGCATGCAATTCCTACAGGGTTTATTCGCTTAAGAAGTACAGAAATATACCTGCGAAAAAAAGAAACTGTGCAAGTGTATTATGTTATATATCGCACAGTTATATGAATTTAAGCTTGAACTTTATACAGGCAAGTTGTGCATAACAGTGCATCCCTAAGTTGAACGGGTAATTTATCTGTCATGCCGATCCCTTCGTTTTCACGCTCCTCCTCCTACTACTACTACTCCTACTACTCCTACTACTACTCCTACTACTACTCCTCATTCTCTTCCTCCTCCTTCTACGACTGCTACTACTACTACTACTCCTACTCTTACTCCTACTACTCCTAATACTCTTCATTCTCATCCTTCTCTTCCTCCTTCTCCTCTTCCTCCTCCTCCTACTACTACCACTATTACTCCTACTTCTTCTCTTCCTCCTCCTACCATTACTACTACTACTCCTGCTCCTACTACTACTTCTACTACTACTACTACTCCTTCTCCTACTACCATTACTCCTACTGCCACAGCTCCTACTACTCCTTCTCCACCTACTGCTACTACTACTCCAATTACTACTACTACTCCTTCTCCTCATACTCCTGCTACTCCTCATCCTACTACTACTACTCCTACTACTACTACCACTACTATTACTTACCTACCTACTACTGCTATTACTACTACTACTACTCTTACTTCTAGTACTACTACTACTACTGCTGCTGCTGCTGCTATTACTACTATTACTACTTCTACTATTACTATCACCACTACTACTACTACTACTACTACTACTACTACTACTGCTGCTGCTGTCGCTACTACTACTACTACCACTACTACTACAACAACTACTACTATACTACTTCTACTACTACTACTACTACTACTACTACTTCTACTACTACTACTACTACTACTACTACTACTACTACTACTACTACTACTACTGCTACAATTACATACCTACCTACATATCTACCTACCTACCTACTATTACCACTACTTCTACTATTACTACTAAATCCAATTGAGCACATGTGGAATGAGCTGCAGATACGGATATCAGTTCGCCAGGTGCAACCTAGAAGCATCCAGGAGCTTGCGGCCATGTTGGTGCAAGAATGGACCGCCATCCCCGCTAGGACTAACAGAAATCTCACAGGGAGCATGAGAAGGCGTTGCCAAGCAGTTGTCGTTAGCAGTGGGTCACATACACGCTACTGAGTCTAAACTTGTAAACATAAACACAAAATTTTGAATTTGTTCTTCAATCAAATTGATTAAACATGAACTTGACGTTAAAAATCATTTGTACGACGATAATCAAATCATTGCCGAAACTATCCAAACTAAAACATTTGATGCTTAGCAAAAGTTGAGTAGTATATTTAACCTTGGTCAAAATGTTTACAATGACTCCCGGTCATAGCAATTTGAGCCGTGTTTGTTATATCATGACTAATGCGCGCAAATTTAATCCCCGGTCGTAGTAATGTGGGCCGTGTTTATCATATCTTAATGTTCACTTTTTTTAACATAGTTGAACAACTCCCGCACACTTAATCTACCTCCAGTATAATTTAAAGAAAGGGTTTAACTTTAATCAAAAACTATTTAACCTTGGTCATAATTCTTGTAGATGTAGTGACCCCGGTGATAGCATGTCGGCCGTGTTTATTATATCATGACTAATACGCGCAATGTTAATTAAATCCAAGTATGTCACATTTTCTGAAGAATATCGACCCCCGATCTGTATTTTTTTTAAAAAATAGCGACCCCGGTCATAGTGCTTTGACACACGTCCATGATTTGTTGAACAACTCCCGCAAACTTAATCTACCTCCAGTATATTTTAAAGAAAGGGTTTTACTTTAATCGCGATATTCAATAAATAGAGAATAGACTAATAGGTTAGTGCCGTAGATGGGACGCTAAAATCCGACGAGGCGAGGCTTGCCGAGCCTCAACTGTTTTCTCTCCGAGTCGGATAAAGGCGTCCCATCTACGGCACTAACCTATTATTCTATTTATCCAGTCAATTTAGTTATATATTTTTTCATAGACTCATAAAACATACGAAAATTGAAATAATTTGCATTGAAAATGCGGTTTTTCGATCAACGGGCCTCCCTTTTCATTTCCATTCTAGAGACGTAAATAATGAGCTACCGCAGAGGAAAATAGTTTCGATACTTACATTACAAGACGGGAAAACGTGGTTGAATTTGAAAAATAAGATCATTTGAATCGATATGTTAATTCAAACGGACATGATAATATTCGCCCGGAGGTTCGAGTTCCGTCGTCTCGGTTTCTATTTTTAGATAGGGCTAACGTCACTCATAAATCGATGGAACTGAACAGCCTATATTTAGGTATATGACAATCACCGCCCCTGTAAGAGCTTATCAATAAAATTATTATGAGAGTGAAAAGAAAACATTTACTATTTATCTGTAAATCTTTGCTCCCTGACTTGTTGGTTTTTTTTTTATCAAAAACGCGTTTCGCCAGCGGTGAATTGAATTAATAAAACTGATAAATCAACGTCATGTTGTATGTGGCCTCAGTGGCGTAATCGGTAAGCACGACGTCTCTAGAGAGATTAGATTTGGCTTTTGTAGAATCAGGCGCGGGTTCGAATCCACCTATAGCCATTTTTTTTTATTTTTTTTTATTTTTTTTTTATTTTTTCTTCTTTGAATAATTATATTGGTGAATTTTCTGTTAGATCTATTCCGTCAACATGTTTATGCATACCCTCGCGTTACCAGTTTTCGTGTGGATTACCTGTGCAAACAGTTTGGATCCAGATGAGACGCCGAGTAACTCGGCGTCTCATCAGGATCCAAACTGTTTGTTACTGTTACTATGTTTTTGAAACAAAAATGAAGAAAATAAAAAAAATGAAAATTTGTAGCAGACGACAAAGTTAGCAGACGACAGAGTTCGGCAGCGAAAGGGTTAATTTGTATCGACTAATTAAGTCAGTTTGCAAATGATGTCATTGATCTACAGGGTTATCTTTAGTCATTTGTAATTGTTTGATATAAAGGATTAAAACTGATTAATTACTGAATTGCAAACTATGTCACTGATCTACAGTGGTACCTTTAATTATGGGTAATCAATTAGTGTAAAAGATTACACGCTCTCTTTTAAATCATTCTTTATGAATATGTTTAGTTAATGTGATGTTAATGAAGTCCAATAAACGAGAAGCAATTGAATATTGCAAGCAGTATTCAGCTGTAACTAAGCGCTCTCTATTAACCATTCATTATGAATCTGTTAATTTAGTTCATGACATGTAACTGAAGTCCAAATATTAGGCCCAATAGAAAATGGCGGAAATTCCAACATTATCTACAGCTGACAAAATCTTGATGTTTCTTTGATGAAATAAAAAGAAAGTATAAGAAAAGACATGGTATATTGGATAAAATTGACTACCGTAAGCATAACGTACGGCGGTACTATATTATTACGGAACTTCCGTAAGAATAGCGGCTGAGGCTATTATTACGGTATCGTAAGAATAGTCACTGCCTTTATTAATGCAGGACAAAAGTAATGCAAAAAGTTCCTATGTGATCTTTTTGAGGTTTTTTTTACCTGCATAGGCTACCACACACGATTAGTCTTTATTACATTATTATTACATTCATTTTGTTACGACCAAGAAAGGACCGCGTTTAACAGGTACCAGTTCTGTTGGCCAAAGCGTCCGTGTTTTATACAAATCATCCAAGAAGGACGACTTCTCAAAGACACTAGCAGTTTTAACAATCAAACCATCTAAATGGATGGGAAACAAAAAATCAAGAGGTTCGCGCTCATGTTGCAACAGAAAGAAGCAATGAATGAAAACTTGACGAACATAACTGAATGGTAAACAATAAAGGAATTCTTGTTTTGTCATCTGTTTTCGCGAATGTCGATAGAGATCATTCGCTGTTTCATCATAATACATCATTACATATTCCCTGTGATTTAATTAGATTCCTTTTTAAAATGGTATATGAACACAGGAAGTTTGTGTCAAGTCATAAATTGAAGTCAATTTGTATGTTATTCTGTATCTGTATATATACGTCGTAGAATCCTATAAGGCTTTTACACGACGGGTGAGAAGAGTCGCCTTTATTTCTGGCGATGATCTCGTAGGGCTGTCTTGAAAGCCTCTACGGAATCAGCATGCACGATGCTGTTCGGTAGTCTATTCCACTGTATCGTAGTGTCTACAAAGAATGAATTCCTGTATTGAGGGGTCTTGCTATTTGGGACTGCCAGCCCTTTTGTGTTGTTACGTACTTGATTTTCTATTATATTGCTTGCACTGTAGTCTTTAAACCTTGTTGCCTTGACGTTTCTCCTTGGTTTTGACGGTTTCGTGAAAGTGGATTTCGGTAGAGCTGGTACTAATCCCTCTATTACCTTATACATTAGTATCAGGCGAAGGCTCAGTCTCCTGTCTTCGAGGGTCTCTAAATCTAGTTGTTCTCTCATTCTTGTTACCGCTCCCGTCTCTCTGTCCTTATAGTTCCTTTTAATGAACCTGACCGCACGGTTTTGAATTTTCTCCAACCTGTCTATGTCCCCTTTGAGGTAAGGATTCCAGATGGTTGCTCCATACTCCATTATAGATCTTACTACTGATATGTATGCCGTTTTCCTGCATTTTTCGGGAACATTTCTTAAGTTCCGTCTTAGAAATCCAAGTGTGGCGTTGGCCTTTTTACATAAATTGTTTATGTGCACATTCCACTTGAGGTCTTTTGATATCTGTATGCCTAGATACGGATTATCTTGAACCTCTTGTAGGATATGGTTGCCGAGCTGGTAGAATTTGGATATCTTCTGGTTTATGGAGAGCATATAACACTTTTTCGCATTGAATCTCATACCCCATTTGTTCGCCCATTTGTTATTTCATAACCAAACACAGCAGAACCTGATCAGGGTCTACTCTGTTTGCATAGTCATAGAAAGGTGTACTGGGTATTTACCGTATTTAAGAAGTAAAGGGTTTAATAGATCTGTAGTAGTTCTGGTGTGTGGAGCTGGCATAGCAGCCGGTTGGGTCAGTTGGTAGAACACTCGCCCTGTAAGCCAGGGGTCCTGGGTTCAAGTCCCACTCCAGGTGGCACTTTTCCTCCTGCAACTTTAATACTTATATAGTGTAGTGGTTCTGGTTTGTGAATATTGTATTGCAGCCCAGGTAGCTCAGTTGGTAGAACATTTGTGCTGTAACACGAAGTAAATTTACTGTAAGCAAGGGGTCCAGGGTTCATGCCTGCTCCAGGCTGCACTTTTCCACCTGTTACTTTAAAGGTGTCGGAAGTGTTTGAAGGCCTATCAATTGGGAAGCACGGTCTGGGAGCTGTGGCAGCTCTAAAAATTGAAGGGGGAGAAGTGTATTAGTTCTGGTGTGTGGAGCTCATATAGCAGCCCGGGTAGCTCAGTCGGTAGATCACAAGCCCAGTAAGCGAGAGGTCCTGGGTTTGAGTCCCGCTCCAGGCTGTACTTTTTTTCCAGTTACTTTAATATAAAAATTAGCCCTTTATTCCATGAATATTCATGAAAGAAATAACAACATCATTAATTTGTTATTAGTGTTATAAAAAAAAGAATTGTGACTATGGCAGAAACTGTAAAATCATATCCTATAATAAATTAAATATAAGCAAACAAAGCAGACTCTGATCAAACAGGTCCTAGCTACAGGAGCCCTCTGATCTGGGTCTACTCTGTTTACAAAGGCTTAGAAGGTGTATTTATGGAGTAAAGGGTTTAGGCACTTATAACTATTTTTTCAACTACATGTATTCATTTTGACGAAATTTCGCTCAGTCTGATTGAGACACATTTTGAAGTGGTTGCAAATAGAGTAGACCCAGATCAGAGGAGGAGCTGTCTAATCACATTTTGGAATTAAATAAATCTGATTTAATAGTTTTTGCCATGGCCATCTCATCCTGAGTTCATATACAAATCAACTAATAAATATTCATGATGTATTTATTTCTTACATTTTTTCATGAATGTTCATGAGGTTTACAAATTGCTAATTTGAACCTGTATACATGTACTTGTAATTGAGAGGAACGTTTATCACATATTGGTGATCATTATTTTAACACTTCGCTTGCTATTCACGTCAATATATGTACCTGTAAATAGTGAAGACCCAGATGAGACAGCTCCTGCAGGAGCTGTCTCATCAGGGTCTGCACTATTTACAAGTTGATTGTTCAACCAGTGCACTCCACAGCAGTGACTGCATAGCGAAATACTTGTACACAGTGACGATATATGTAACTATACAACAGGACATGGGTAAAGAATGAGAACTGTATTTTAAAATTCAGCAAGCGAAGGGTTAACTGTTAGTATTTTGATTTCAGCTGTTGGGACAAATGTATGGGTGTTCCAGGGAACCGTTTAGATTCACGAACAGAGAATTGTATTAAAGACTGCACTCAAAGACTGCTTGATTCCTCAAACTACATAAGAAACAGATTCAGTATGCAGGCACGTCAAACGTCAAACCTACCAGATCCGTTTCACTAACATCTGTCAGAACTATGAGTCTTTAGCTACAGTCATTCACAAATGACAATTATGTGATCATGGCATGCTTTCATCAAGGAAAAAGGAATAACATTACAAGAGTTGAGTGGAAGTGTGTCAGACTGTTTTCATGTGATGCCGAGTTAGCCATCTCATCTGGATCAACACTGTTTAAAATGCAATTACATATTCATCCCATAGATTGTTATTACAACAGTTTTGTGTTCTACCTTAGATTATTGGGAGCCTGTTTATTGATGTAAATAATAATGACATCATGAGTATTGAACTTTGATAATGATTTATGAATACAGGATACTTTGGCTCTGGCAGAGGTCCAGATAAGATGCATAAATTTAACCCTTTCCCTCATATAAACGTGTTTTCACGCATTTGCAAACAGAGTAGACCCAGATCAGACGGCTCCTATAGGAGCCGTCTGATCAGGGTCTGCTCAGTTTGCTAATGGAATTTAAAAGATATGTATCTTTACTTTCTAAAATGGTGCCAATATTCCACCTTCCATATTTCATTATTACTATTTTTTCCACGAATATGCAGTAGGCATTGAAATATGTAATAAACACAGAACAGGGAAAGGGTTAAACATTTTCAACAATATCTCCTTTATTTCTCCGACAATCCTATACTTTGACTGCTCTTTAGAATTGTAGCTTTGAGAATATTCTAAAGAGTGGTCACAGTATAGGGTATGATGGAGAAATGACGTTTTTTATATTTTGGTATGCACCCTTATCTGTAGCTCTGTGTATATGATTCCATAAGTAAACAGAACAGACCCTGATCAGGCTACTCCTACAGGATCTAGGTCTACTCTGTTTGAAAAGTCATATCTATGAGGTAAAGGGTTAATTCAACTTCTCATTTGAAGGACCAGTAATTTTTTTCATGGCACTGACCAATGTGTGACAGGTGTAGTGCGGACACTTTTTCTTTGTGATGTGGCTCAAATGTTTCCGTAGTAAATTTTTAACGTTGAATTTTCAAAGTGGTGTTATTTATCGTTGATTTGGTTGCTAGAAAAGATTTGAGAAAATATGCAGACCCATGTGGAAGGGACTCTTCCAGAAGCTCTCAGATCTTGGTCTAGTGTTTGAAAATATATATGTAAACATTTACTCCATAAATACGCCTTTCTACACCTTTGCAAACAGAGTAGACCCAGATCAGATGGCTCTTGTTGGGGCCAACTGTCATCTGATCAGGGTCTGCTCTGTTTACTACCAATATAATATAGATTTGATTGTACAGTTTCTGCCATGGCCAAAAATCCATGTGTCCTTGTGCTATTATAACAAAATATTCTAATAAATATTCACATAGTTATTTCTTGATACATGAATATTCATGGAGTAAAGGTGCTTCCAACATCCCAGCATTCTAAGAGTTGAATTTCAACTTGAAATATATTTATGATAGAAAGCCCTAATTACCCTAATAATTAAAAAACACGACAAGCTTAGACAAATAGTGCAGACCCTGGTCAAACTGCTCCTTAAGACGTTTGATCAGGAGCTACGCTATTTGCTATGTTAGTCTAACATAACCCTTTCCTTCATATAAACTCCTTTTTGCGCATTTGCAAACAGAGTAGATGCAGATCGGACGGTTCCTAGAGGATCGGTCTGATCAGGGTCTGCTCAGTTTGCTGAAGGAATTTGATAAATATTATATGTTTCTTTAGTTTCTAAAATGTTCCACCTTCCATATCTTATAACTATTTTGTTCATGAATATTCAATAGCCTGAGTTGGTATTATATTTTGGTCTAAATATAGAAACTGGAAAGGGTTAAAGTTTTCAAAATGATGCCAAATCGACTGATTCATCCTTATATACCACTTGAGAAAATGATTGGCTGTCTGATGACTTAGGATAGTGAAATAAATTAATATAAACAATGTATGCATGTACTGGTGGGTCTCTTTATCATTATTACAATGAACCTGTACTCAATGAATATTCATGAAGGAAATAATGTGTCTGTGAATTTTTAGCAGTTTTCTTGAATAATGGCATTATGAACAAGGACATTTGTACCATAGCAGAAACTGTAGAAATAGTGTAACATGGTGAACAAGTTGTGACTTGACTGGGACTTGAACCCAGGAACTTTGGCTTATCATGCCAACACTCTACCATTTGAGCTATCAAGCCACTCAGTCTAAAGCCTATCAATTGTTTCACCACAATCTCAACCCAGCTACACACACAAATGAGTTTGCCCTAAATTCTTACTCAAAGAACACCCCATGAGTTTCTTATTATTACAAATCTTTTTCATATAAGTCGCCCTGCGGGTCATTTATATTGGGCGCCAAATCTAACCTGTGGAAAAAGTTGTGAATTGACTGGGACTTGAACCCAGGGCCTTTGGCTTATCATGCCAACACTCTACCAACTGAGTTATCGAGCCACACAGTCTTAAGCCTATCAACTGTTTCCCACAACCTTTACACAGCAGGGGACAAAAATTCACTTGTCCGCTCGTCCTGCATATAATTTTCTCTTTTTTGTCTATATTGCAGGACTAGTTAGTATTTTGGGTAGCCTTCTTTGTTTATATTGCAGGACGGGTGAAAATTGTGTGCCCTGCACAGCTACAGTATCTACAGTAGCAACCATTCCTTTATCGAACGAAGGAATCTTAAAAAGCAGGTGGTTGCTTAATGCAGGACAAAGATAATGCAGAAAGCTATTATAGGAGCTTTTTGTATTACTATCAACCTGCATAAAGACCTCTTTTTAACCCTTTCCCTCATATAAACGTGTTTTCACACATTTGCAAACAGAGTAGACCCAGATCAGACGGCTCCTAGTGGAGCCATCTGATCAGGGTCTGCTCTGTTTGCTTATGGAATTTGAAAGATCTGTGTCTTTACTTTCTAAAATGGCTACATTGTTCCACATTCCACATTTCATTATGCCTATTGAATCCGTGAATATTCAGTAGGTATTGAAATTCGTAATAAACATAGAACAGGGAAAGGGTTAATGACAGCTTAACCCATTCCCTGATATTGACGACTCTATAAAAGTCACTTTGTAAAACCATTGTGATAAATAGAGCATTTGCTCCTATAGGAGCAAATGCCCTATTTATCTCAATGGTTTCAAACTACAAAATTCTAAATTTTTCCCTTTCTCTATTTAATGCTCCTTTTCGGTAGATTTATTCAAAGAGGTATCTAAAAATAGCCTATGAGGTAATGGGTTAAGACAGGCTCTACTGTATGTTTGTAAAGAAGCAGCAGACCTTGATCAGATATATCTTACAAGAGCCATCTCATCTGGGTCTACTCTGTTTGCAAAGGTGCCAAAAGATGTCTCAGTGGAGTAAACTAAAGTGTTTACCCATTCCCTTAGAGCTGCCTTTTCACACCTCTGCAAACAATGTAGATGCAGATCAGAAGTCTCCTATAGGAGCGACCTGATCAGGGTATGCTATGTCTGCTTATGATATAATATAGACCTAATTCTACAGTTTCTGATATTGCCAAATATTTATACCCCCACTAAAGAAGTTAGCTATTGACTTCAAACTTCATATACAGATGTGCAGTGCACAATGTTCATAACTCTGTCTTCAGTATTTTTGGAGTTATTGCCCTTTGTTATTTTTCTCAAAATCTGGCTTGTCCGGATCATAACTTCAAACATATATAAAATCTATTGACTTCAAACTTCATATAAAGATAGATCACATTGACCACAGGTGCAGTGCACAAGGTTTGTAGCTCTGTCTTCAGTATATTTCGAGTTATTGTCCTTTGTTATTTTTCTCAAAATCTGGCTTGTCCAGATTATAACTTTCAAAGTATAAAAGTTATTGACTTCAAACGTCATATACAGACAGACCACATTGACCACAAGTGTAGTGCACAAGGTCCATAACTCTGTCTTCAGTAGTCAGTAGTTTTGGAGTTATTGCCCTTTGCTATTTTTGTCAAAATCTGGCTTATTTTAATATATGAAATTGTTTTTGGACCTTTTCTATGTCATACATGCACCTCAGCAGAACGTTTTTAAATTTTGCAGTATTGTTGAACACCATCTGAAGTTCTGCACCTGTGATAAAGGTTTTGATTTGTCGATTCATGCATAAATGAATGATCTCCCTTTTCGATAATTTAACAAATGAAAATTTCTCTGTGTCAAGTGTGCTAGTGGGGGGTATTAATCACCTTTAGTGGTAGTTTTAGTTGTATATGCATATGCTATAATAAAAAAAACCCAGTGATTTAACATCCACAATGTCATAATTTCTTACATGAATATTCATGAGGGAAAGGGTTAAAAGCAAGGAAGACTTCTGCTTTGGTGTCAAATGTCTGATTTTCTCACAACCATTCTGTAGTAAAACTGGGATTTTGTGTATACTGAACATGCTTTTTGAAATTGAAGGCATAAATATTTGTTAACACTGGAACTGATTCAAGTTTTTTATTGTATTCATATTTCTGAATTCTGACCAACTGTCTTTTCTAAGTAGTACCAACAAGATAGAGTTTGTAGAGAAATGAAATCTCTTAACCCTTTACCTGATTGCCTTTTGACACATTTGCAAACGGAGTAGACCCATATCAGATGACTCATGTAGGAGCCATCTCACCAGGGTCTACTTTGTTTGATTATGGAATTACATAGACCTGATTCAACAGTTTCTGTCATAGCCAACAATGCCCATGAATTCTTATACCAGTAATTATGCCTCCCCTATTTATAATTGGGAGACATATTGTTTTGGTAGAATTGCCTGTCCGTCTGTCTATCGCTCATTTCCGCTCCATATCTCTCACAAATATTGAAGGATTCAGATTGCTTTGGCACAAATGATTGACTCAACAAGACAATGTGTAGAGCATTCGATTCAGTCACGTGGGTCAAAGGTCAAGGTCACAATTCAAGGTCAAATGTTTTAGCCACACCCTTCTTCTCCGCTCCATATCTCTTAAACCCTTGGAAGGATTTCAAAATGCTGTGGCACAAATGTTCTCCATAACAAGCAGATGGGCAGACAGCAGGATTCAGGCACATTCCTAAAAGGTCAAGGTCACAATTAAAGGTAAAATGTTTTAGCCTTACTTTTCATGTCTGCTCCACACATTTATAACACTTGGAAGAATTCTAAAATGCTGTGGCACAAAAGTTCTCCTTAACAAGCCGATGTGCAAACAGCAGGATTCAGGCACGTTGGCCAAAGGTCGAGGTCACAATTCAAGGTCATGGTCACAATTCAAGGTCAATTATTCACACTTTCTTGTCTGGCTCATGCCATTTGATTGAAACTTCATACATTGAAAGAGCATGATGAGAGGAGGTGTCATGTATAAGGGCCATAATTCTGGATTCAATACATTTGGAGTTATTGCCCTTTATTACATTTTTGTCAGATCAATAACTCCAGCTCTACGTATGCTATTGGAATGACAGTTCATTGATGGAAAGAGCATGATGGAAGGAAGTGTTATGCACAAGTTTCATAACACTGGCTTCAATAATATTGGGAGTTATAACTTAATAGGATTGATCAGTACCATGCCTAGATGTACATGTTTTTACTCCTATTTCTGTTTGATGAATTTCTGCAGAGATATGGGACTTTGAAATTTTTACATGAAAAATTGTGTCCGCAGGGTTTCTCCAAACTCTTTGGACAGAATTCCATGAAACTTCATAGGATTGATCAGCACCATGCTTAGTTGTGCATAGTTAATTCCTTTTTCGGTTCGATGATTTTCTGCACAGTTATGGGACTTTGGAAATTTTTGTCCACGCGCTGGGGGAGACATCAGTTTTTGTATCAAAAACAATTCTAGTTGATATTAATTGTGTCATTATTTCGTACATGATTATTCATCAGGTAGAGGGTTATTTACAGAGTCATAGCGCTTGCTTGTATCAGCATGTGCTGCCTTGATGCCAATCTAAATACAGTAAAACCCCGCTAATGCGACCACTTAATGAATAAACATGGGTGCCTTTATAAGCAGGTGGTTGCTTAATGCAGGACAAAAGTAATGCAGAAAGCTCCTCTAGGAGCTTTCTGCATTACTTTTGTCCTGCATTAAGCTACCACCTGCATCTAGCACACAGAATTATACCTTTTTTAGGGGGTCGCATTAGCGGAACTTTACTGTATACAATACGGTGGGGCGCGAGTCTGAGACTTTTGTTTGGACAGATGCCTAGATGGGATGCGTAATGTTTTTTCTTCAATACTTACTCCTTTACTTCTCGTCCAAACTCTATGTTGTGACCAGTCTTTAGAATCGTTTCTGATAATCACAGATTGGTCCCTAGCATACAGTAGAGTCTGTCTAAAGCGGTCATTATATATTGAATACAAGAGTCTTAAAAAGCAGGTGGTTGATAAATGCAGGGTAAAAGTAATACAGAAAGCTCCTATATGAGCTTTTTGCATTACTTTTGACCTGCATTAAGCTATTACCCGGCTTACAGATCCATAATTAGACCTATTTCTGATGGCTGCTTAAGACAGGTTCTACTGTAATGGCTTAAAACTAGAAATCTCACTAATCTTAATTTAACTTTTAGTAAATAATAATACAATGCATTTTTAGGCTGCTTAATGCAGGATGAAAGACATGCTAAAAAGCCCCTGGAGGAGCTTTCTGCACGAACCCATTCCCACATGTAGACGCCTTTTGACGCCTCTGTAAAAGTCACTTTGTGAAACCATTGTGATAAATAAAGCATTTGCTCCATATGAGCAAATGCTCTATTTATCAGAATGGTTTCAACACTACACAATTCTAAAATTTTCCTTTCTAGTAGTAAATGCTCCTTTTCGGTAGATTTGTTCAAAGAGGTTGGATCTTAAAATAGCCTATACGGGAATGGGTTAACTCTGAATTAAGCTGTCATACGTATTAACCATTTATTCCATAGAAACACATTGCATTTGCATACAGCGTAGATCCAGATCAGATAGCTCATGTAGGATGTGTTTGATCAGGGTTTGCTGATGGTGTGTGGTGGTCTAGTGGTAACGCGCTTGACTATCAGTGCGGAGGTCCGGGGTTCAAATCCCGGTCCCTCCCGGAAATTTCAGAGACGCGTGTCAGTGTCTCCCACTCGCATCTCCTCTCCACACAGGGGTTAAATGGGTACCTGTGAGGGTCACTAGCCGGTACTGCGGCTGCATGATTGCGCCATATGTTAGCAGTGCTCAATATTGTAGGCGAATGACTCAATGGCCAGGGGAGTAAATGTACAGTCGGCTGAGCGGTAATTCGGACTGAAAGTAGACTATAACTAAGTACTTTACTCTTTTTAGCTCACCAGAGCACTTTTGTGCTCAGGGTGAGCTTTTGTGATCACTTGATGTCCGTCGTCCGTCGTCGTGCGTCGTCCTTGGCCGGCCGTCAACAATTTGAACCTTTAAAAATCTTCTCCTCTGAATCTACAGGGTTCTCAGCTTTCATCTTTGGTACATAGCATCATCTTTAGGTCCTCTACAAAAGTTATATAAATTTTGCCCCTGGGGTCAAAATTGGCCCCGCCCCAGGGGTGCCTTGTTTTCTATTGAAATATATAGTAAAACTTTGAAAAGCTTCTCCTCTGAATCTACAGGGTTCTCAGCTTTCATATTTGGCACATAGCATCATGTTCAGGTCCTCTACAAAAGTTATATAAATTATGCCCCTGGGGTCAAAATTGGCCCCGCCCCAGGGGTAGCCAGTTTTGAATAGAAACATATAGTGACAACTTTGAAAATCTTCTCCTCTGAATCTACAGGGTTCTCAGCTTTCATATTTGGCACATAGCATCATGTTCAGGTCCTCTACAAAAGTTATATAAATTATGGCCCTGGGGTCAAAATTGGCCCCGCCCCAGGGGTAGCCAGATTTCATTAGAAACATATAGTGACAACTTTGAAAATCTTCTCCTCTGAATCTACAGGGTTCTCAGCTTTCATATTTGGCACATAGCATCATGTTCAGGTCCTCTACAAAAGTTATATAAATTATGCCCCTGGGGTCAAAATTGGCCCCGCCCCAGGGGTAGCCAGTTTTGAATAGAAACATATTGTGACAACTTTGAAAATCTTTTCTTCTGAATCTACAGGGTTCTCAGCTTTCATATTTGGCACATAGCATCATGTTCAGGTCCTCTACAAAAGTTGTATAAATTATGCCCCTGGGGTCAAAATTGGCCTCGCCCCAGGGGTGCATTGTTTTCTATAGAAACATATAGTGAAAACTTTGAAAATCTTCTCCTCTGAAACTGGAGAGTTTTCTCAGCTTTCATATTTGGCACATAACATCATGATCAGGTTCTGTGCAAATGTTATATATATTATTCCCTTGGGGTCAAAATTGACCCCGTCCCAGGGGTGACCATTTTTGTATAGCTGACTGCAGATTAGAACAATCAGATCCTTTACTGGTCACTGATAATTAGGTCAAGCAGTATACTGCAGACAGGTGCACTCACTGTGTATTAGCTTGAAGTGCTGTGGCTTACAATTATGTGGGGTAGAGTTAGTCATTTCTTAACCCTTTAGACCATGAATGAATATTCATGTAGGAGATAATGCCATCATAAATATTAATTAACATAATTTCTATTGTGGATGAATTAGCAAAAACTGTGACCTGATAAATACTAGAATCAGAACTATATCATGTCAAAAGCAAACAGAGCAGACCCTGATCAGCCATCTGATCTTGGTATACTCTGTTTGCCAAGGCGTTGAAAGGCCTATTTATGGAGGAAAGGGTGTTAACAACACCATTATTCTCCCTATAGAAACATGTAGTGAAAACTTTGAAAATCTTCTCCTGAAACTGGAAGGTATTCAGCTTTCATATGTGGCACACAGCATTCATGTTCAGGTCCTCTACCAAAGTTATAAAAATTATGCCCCTGGGTTTAAAATTGACCCACCCCAGGGCTGGCTAATTTTCTATAGAAACATGTAGTGAAAACTTTGAAAATCTTCTTCTCTGATTGTCTGGTGAGCGATATCAGGGCCTTTCAGGCCCTCTTGTTTTTTACTTTTATGAAAATATAGATCCAAAGATCTAATTATACTTTTTATGCCATTTTTATGCCCCAAAAGGGAGGTATATAGTAATCGCACTGTTAGTCAGTCTGTCTGTCCCTAATCGTGTCCGCTGTAATCCTACATACATGAGTGGATTTCAAAATAACTTGGTACAAATGTTCACCACATTGAGACGATGTGTCGCGAAAATATCTAGGTTCCTATACTAGTATCTATTATCTAAGGTCAAGGTCACAATCAGGGTCAAAGTTAAAAATGGGGACATTTTGTTGTGACCGCTTTTGAACTCCTACATCAATGGATTTACCTGGTACAATGTACAAATGTTCACCACTTTGAGGTGATGTGTCGTGAAAATAAACCAAGTTCCTATCTCAAAGGTCCAGGTCACAATCGGGGGTCCAATGTTAAAAATGGGGACATTTTGTCGTGTCCGCTCTGTAACTTATACATACATGAGTGGGTTTCAAAATGATCTGGTACACATTTTTATACGCCCGATTATGGAATGGCGCTGTCCGTCCGTCTGTCCGTCTGTACATCTCTAACTCAAGTTCCGCTTGGTGGATCCTTCTCAAATTTTAACACAATGTTTATCTAGACATGCTACAGTAGCCTGCCGAGTCCCGGTTTGTTTATTCAAGGTCAAGGTCACACAAGTGGACTTAGAATTTGCGTTTAGCAAAAATGTTAACCAGTCTGTCTGTCTTTAACAACTCTAACTCAAGTTCCGCTTGGTGGATCCTTCTCAAATTTAACCACAATGTTTATCTAGACATGCTACAGTAGCCTGCCAAGTCCCGGCTCATTTATCTTAGGTCAATGTCACTTAATTGGACATAGAATTTGCGTTTAGCATTTGCGTTAAGCAAAAATGTTAACCTCAATTTATGTGGAACATGTCCACTTATTTACACAACACTTTGTGATAAAGCTTTGAAACTTGGAACACTTGTTCACCGTAACAACCTTCAGTAAATAACTCTGTCAAGCATTTTGGCCGAATTATGCCCCTTTTTAACTTAGAAGTTTTGTTTAAGGCTTTGTTAAAGTCCATTTATTTACATAACCCTTTGAGATAAAGCTTTTAAACTTGGAACACTTGTTCACCATCACAAGCTGTAGGCAAGAGTACATAACTCTGTCAAGCATTTTGACAGAATTATGCCCCTTTTTAACTTAGAATTTTTGGTTAAGGTTTTTGGTTAAAGTCCACTTATTTACATAACCCTTTGAGACAAAGCTTTTAACCTTTGAACACTTGTTCACCATCACAACTTCACCTGTAGGCAAGATTACATAACTCTGTCCAACATTTTGACAGATTTATGCCCCCTTTTAACTTAGAAATTTTGCTTTAGGTTTTGGTTAAAGTCCACTTATTTACATAACCCTTTCAGATTAAACGTTTAAACTTGAAACACTTGTTCACCATCACAAGCTTCACCTGTAGGCAAGAGTACATAACTCTGTCTAACATTTTGACATAATTATGACGCTTTTTAGCCTGGAATTTTTGGTTAAGGTTTTGGTTAAAGTCCACCTATTTACATAACCCTTTCAGATAAAGCTTTTAAACTTGAAACATTTGTTCACCATCAGAAGCTTCATCTGTAGGCAAGAGTAAATACAATGTAACTCTGTCAAGCATTTAGACACAATTATGGCACTTTTTAATTTAGACTTTTTGGTTAATATTTTTTGTTAAAGTATGCCTATTTACAACCTTTAAACTTGGTCGCAAAATTGGACTTAGAATTTGAGTTTAGCAAATACGTTAACCCCAGTTTATGTTGAACAAGACCTCGACGGGCGTATATTGTGCTCACTGGCACTCTTGTTACAACATTTAGACGATGTGTCACGAAATGAACCAGGTTCCTGTTTCAAAGGTCAATGTCACAATCGGAGATCAAAGGTAATAGGGTGGCACTTTTGTACAAGTCGCAATCTTGAGCCAAATGTATCTAAATGACAATAAAAACGAATCTTTCTATGTATGAATTTGTGTTTTCTTACCTTTATGAACTCTTCACATGGGAACAAAAGTGACAAAAGTTTGTGAAAATTGGGTTCAGGCTTAAATAATTGTCCCCATTTCCTTTTGGGGCAGCTCTTGTTTCATGATGTCATTATAAAAATACAAGTACTTATGTAAAATGTACTTCATATTCATACAGTATCCTGTTTATTTTTGTGTCACCAGGTTCTATGCTTATAAAGCCTTTAGTTGAGTCCGAGTTTCATTCTCAAGCTTTTGATTGGTCAGATTTGAGTTCTCAAGCTTTTGATTGGTCAGATTTGAGCCAAAGGCTCAAATCTGACCAATCAAAAACTTGAGAACGAACTCAGACTCAACTAAACGTTTTATAAGCATGGATTCTTATCTGTTCGCCAGATGAAATGTCTCCCAGCTGTCGCTTTCACAGAAAACTCGCACATTATCGGAATGCTGGTATTCTTACACAGATAACAGATATACAGTAAACCCCCTCTAAACCGGACGTTCAATCTAATATAAATATCGGTTTTGGAGACCGGCGACAGCTTAATGCAGAATCTTTGAGGACAGGTTGGAATATTGACCCACTTGACTTTCTAAACAACTTTGTATATATGTGAAAAAGTTCTGCATGGGGTGCACGGTAGCCTACTGGGACATCAACTACAAGGTGAGATGCCTAGAGGAGCTTTCTGCATGACTTTCACCCTTTGGTTCAAATCTAACCAATCAAAAGCTTGAGAACAAATTCAGACTAAACTAAAAACCTTTTTTAGCATGGACCCAGATTCTAGTTTCTACTGTCACTGGGGGCCAACTACGTATCATTATCAAAAGTTTTGCTACGAAGTTTTGTATAGGTATTTTAATAGACTTGTTTTTCTACGACGGCAACTTTGTTTTCGTAGGAAAACATTTCCTAATATATACACTAGCTTCGTAGGAAAACAGTTGGTCTAAAATACCAATATAAATTGTCGTAGCAAAACTTTTGATGATAATACGTAGTTGGCCCCCAGTGACTAGTAAATTTCGCCTTCTTCATAAACCCATTATAAAAAAGTTCAGCTTAATAACCCTTTCACTGCCGCAGTCGCATAAATGCTTAAAGCAAGGTGAAAGTAAAACAGAACGCTCCTATAGGAGCGTTCTGTTTTACTTTCATCTTGCTTTAAGCAGCCACCTGCCTTTAACACAAAATACTTTAAGTAATTTAGTGGCCGTTATAGAGAGGTTTTACTGTAATTTAGTGACCGTTATAGAGAGGTTTTACTGTAATTTAGTGACCGTTATAGAGAGGTTTTACTGTAGCTTAAGCGAGTAGGACGTAACTGAATTGACCCAATATTCAACAGATATATTATGAACAGCACGATAAGAGTTAAACCATCACAGAGCATTTTAATAGACTTGTTTTTCTACGAAGGCAACTTTGTTTTCGTAGGAAAACATTTCCTAATATATACACTAGCTTCGTAGGAAAACAGTTGGTCTAAAATACCAATATAAATTGTCGTAGCAAAACTTTTGATGATAATACGTAGTTGGCCCCCAGTGACTAGTAAATTTCGCCTTCTTCATAAACCCATTATAAAAAAGTTCAGCTTAATAACCCTTTCACTGCCGCAGTCGCATAAATGCTTAAAGCAAGGTGAAAGTAAAACAGAACGCTCCTATAGGAGCGTTCTGTTTTACTTTCATCTTGCTTTAAGCAGCCACCTGCCTTTAACACAAAATACTTTAAGTAATTTAGTGGCCGTTATAGAGAGGTTTTACTGTAATTTAGTGGCCGTTATATTTAGTGGCCGTTATAGAGAGGTTTTACTGTAATTTAGTGGCCGTTATAGAGAGGTTTTACTGTAGCTTAAGCGAGTAGGACGTAACTGAATTGACCCAATATTCAACAGATATATTATGAACAGCACGATAAGAGTTAAACCATCACAGGGTAGAGGTAAGTACTTTAGAGTAGACTACACGCATATACGACACTCGAGTTGCGAAATGAGAAATAATAAAAATAGCAAAATGCTTTCCGTAATTTTAATAGTGTTTCAATAAGGAACTAATGCCATAAAAGATCATAATTTATGGCTATATTGTGGATTCTTTATGTCGCATCTGCTTGCAGCAAAACGCCAGAAAAAGACGAAAAACGATAGTTTTCGTCACTGCGCAGGTAGACGTCATTCTGAAAGTAGTTTACAACCCAGACCGACTGTCCCCGATTGACCTGTGAAGTATTAATTTTTTTTATATATAATAGCCAAAAACAAAAAATAAATAAATAAAGGCTACAAAGAAAACAACAATAAACAACAACAACCAGCTACAGCAGATACCGATGCACATGGGGTAGTAAATGTACGAAAGACCGACGGTGACATTTCACCATACACACATAATACTTCATAGTTCACACATCACACTGCATGAATGCATGTTATTACACTAAAACCTCTCTATAACGGCCACTAAATTGTGTTAATTGATTGGTATTTAGGACAGGTGGCTGTTTAATGCAAGGTGAAAGTAAAACAGAACGCTCCTACAGGAGCGTTCTGTTTTACTTACATCTTGTTTTAAACGACCACCTGTCTTTAACACAAAATAATGGATGTAGTTTAGTGGTCGTTATAGAGAGGTTTTACTGTAAAATGTTATATAACATTCATACTACAAACTTCATACTTAACACTTAAAACTTTGCACTTCTGAAGTATGAATTTTGAAGTCTGAAGTCACCACCGGTCTTCATATTACAGCAGACTAGGGGTGATAATACATATTTTGACGCATTTACTATGAATTACATGTTAATGTGGTTTATATCTTTCAAGACCCTGATCAGAGGCATCTCTATGAGCAACCTTATCTGGGTCTACAACGTTTGCAAATACCAGTGCATATGTGTCGGATATTTAAAGGGTTAATCATTACCTCATACATACAATTTTTGATATTCATTCTCAAAATTACATGTATCTTTGAAATGGACACATCAGCTTAAACATACAAAACCGCTGGGAATTTATAGAACAGCTACAAATGCCACAACTGAGAGTTCATTCTCTATTCTGAGACAGGTTAAGTTGGACACAGAGTCTTAACCCTTCGCTTGCTATTCACGTCAATATACCTACCTGTAAATAGTGAAGACCCAGATGAGACAGCTCCTGCAGGAGCTGTCTCATCAGGGTCTACACTATTTACAAGTTGATTGTGCAACCAGTGCACTCCACAGCAGTGATTGCACAGCGAAATACTTGTACACAGTGAATATATATGTAATTATACAACAGGGCATGGGTAAAGAAGAAGAAATGTGTTTTAAAATTCAGCAAGCGAAGGGTTAAAAAGCAGGTGGTTGCTTAATGCATGGCAAAAGTAATGTAGAAAGTTCCTATAGGAGCTTTCTCCATTACTTTTGACCTGCATTAAGCTACCACTTGCTTAACCTACCCTTAGTATGCTGTTGATGGTCGTTTAAGACAGGTTCTACTGAACATATATTATTCCACAAGCAAACAGTGCAGACATTGATCAGAGGGTTAAGGGAGGCTGTAATTTGATCATGCACAATGAGTTAACTCATACTGTTCACTTACCCGTACGGCTGCCATGTTGCCCCCTTGTTGGTCGTGGTCACCCCTGATAGGGTTGGCGATGGCGTCAATAACATTCTTACCATCTATCACTAGTTTGGCGACCAATTCCCGATCCCCGATCTCGGACACGATGAAGGTGAAGAAATAGAGGCCGGATACAGGACAGAGGAACGTGTGAGTGTTGACGTTGAATGCACCGCCTATGTTGGTGACAACACTGTTGTAGGGAATCACTTGTTCCAGACCTAAGTGATCTACATTGCGGTCCATATAAGCAGTGAAAGCCACAGTGTCCGGGGCCACGTTGACTTGGCGCTTTTCATGAGCTATATTCATGGAAGAACTATATATTAGTATGATAAACCTTCTCTCTATATCGATGGTTTAAAACAGTCTAGCTTTTGGTCACTGACTGCAGAATAAACATATCGTATTTCAGGAATTTTAAAAGGAATTTTGCATGGCCATTTCTTTAAATAGGGGGCCATGATTAACCCAGTAATTAGTACATTTGACCAAATAAACAACTCTCTCTCCCTCTCTCTCTCTCTCTCTCTCTCTCTCTCTCTCTCTCTCTCTCTGTGAGACAGGTGGCAGCTTAATGCAGGGTGAAAGTAATGCAGAAAGTTCTTAGTGGAGCTTTCTGCACGACTATCATCCTGCATTAAGCAGCCTACTGCCTAAAGTATCTAAACTCTTCTCTACTAGAATCCCGGCTTAGGGGGGTTTACTGTATGCAATTCCTTTAGTAAACAGAGTAGACAATAATTAGACAGCTCGTACAGAAACCGTCTGGCCGGGGTCTACTCTGCAAAGGCTTAAAATTGGCATATATCTTACTGGATGGTAAAGCTTCTTGTCGCTTTTTCAGATCATTGATCGCCGCTTTGGTATGTAAGCGTTCAATGAATGATATCAGTGCACTAGTACCTGAGGTCTGTTCTGCAAGAGCTTTGCGTAGTGTAGAGATTTCCTTGTCATAACTCGCTTTTTGCTCATCGAATCTTTCCTCCAGTATATTCAGTCTTTCTAGAACTGCTTTCTCGCATGTTTCTAGTCCTACAACGAACGTAAATGTCAAACTGAAGAATATTCTGATTAGTAGAGCCTTCCCTGCCATGTTGTTACCGTATTGTTCTCTGTGCAGAACTTATCGGTGCGTTGTTTTATCAGTTTGCTTGAAATGTTTATGAAAGGAATAGTGACGTACTGTATAAAATATTAATTAGCACATCCGTGTCCTATAATTAACTCCTACTGGGACCGCCTGATCTGGGTCTACTCTGTTTGCAAGGGCGTAGGAAGACACAACAATGTATGGAGTAAAGGGTTAACACTTGAGCTCGAAGCTTTACTGTATACATGTTTGCAAAATGTCGGCTTGTTACACGTCATAAAAGTTACATGGAGTTATTCGCCCTTGGTATGTGATAAAATATAACACAGAGACTAGTGATCCAATACTGCCGTTATCCCGGGTATGGTATGACACAATCTGTCTACTTATAACATAATAAATCTGTCATCTGCGGAAACACACCTGCTTCTGATACTGTATGTTTATTTAAATATTACCATACTTTATTCTAGGACATTGCCCCATTTCTCTCTAATCGAGTGGGTTTTACACAACGAAATGCCAATTGCCGTCTGTCCCATTGTGTAGTGGACATATGGTCTATTTATAACTTACTTCAATCCATACATGTACCTGTGTACATATTGTGTCGTAGATTGCTATTGTCGGGTACCTGTTTTTAGTAGAGCGTGTTTACACATGTGCCAGGATATTTTTTTTCTGGTGAAATCTGGTAGGTAGAATAGTTTTGTTATATATTGAAACAATTAAATTAACAGTCTATTTATTCATGTACACACGATTATACTCACGTGTAACACTTTATCATTTCCCTCATGTACACACCTTCTCACGCATCTGCAAACATAGTAGACCCAGATCAGACGGCGGAGTCGCGGCTCCTATAAAAACCGACTGATCAGGGTCTGCTCTGTTTGCAATTTGTATTTGCTAGATCTGTGTCTTTAGTTTCTAAAAGGCTACACTGTATGTCCCACCTTCCATATTTCATATTATAATTGTTATCTATTTTGCCCTAGATTATTCAGGTATTGAACTTTAGAATAAATATAGAACAGGGAAGGAGTTAAACCTGCCGTCTGCGTCAGGTGTCGTTAACTTCAGTTCTCAATCTATTTTCTTCATTTTATTCGAAATTGTGTCAAAGTTACTCGATGTCACATCAGGATCCAAACTGTTGAAAAAGTTATCGCACACTTATTTATATTGTGGACAGAGTTGAATATTTCGTGTATCGACATGTATTTTTTTGTTTTCGATATATTTAGTAACAGGGTAACTTAACCCTTTCCCTCATACAAACGCTTTTGTAAACAGAGTAGACCCAACTGCCACAGTCCCGATAGGAGCCGTCTTATCAGGGTCTGCTTTATCTTTGTTTGTGGAATTATATAGATTCTACAGTTCTACCAATTACTAGCAGGTGTTTATACATTAGAACCCTTCTAATGCGACCACTTGATGTTTACACACACGGTTGTCTTTATAAGCAGGTGGTTGCTTAATGCAGGGCAAAAGTAATGCAGAAAGCTCCTCTAGGAGCTTTCTGCATTACTTTTGTCCTGCATTAAGCTACCACCTGCATCAAGCACCCATAATTATACCTATTTTAGGTGGTCGCATTAGCTGGATTTTACTGTAAACTATTAAAAAGAATCAATGGATAAACAGTCATGATGTCATTAATTCTTACATGAATATTGAACAGTCCGGGGGCACTGATTGAATGCTAACTCACAGTGTAGTTCATTCAGTATGAAAACTTAATGTGAGGGTTTTTTTCATGACAAGCAGCGCAGACGAAGGTCAGTGGATCTGTTTGGGAGCCCACCGATCTGAGTGTTCACTGTTTGCAAATGTTTCCCAGGTTCGAGGAATCGGTTTACATTGCATCTCTATCACACTTTGTTATCGTATTTTATTGTTGTCGTCTGCAATATTTTGTATCAGTATTTTTTGAAATTTAGTTTGGATCCTGACAAGACACCGAATTACTTTTCGCCTCATCTGGATCCAAACTGTTTGGAAAAGGTGATTACGGATTCGCTATTGGTAACGTACATTTGTGTACCCGAAATAGTGAGTCGGTTTGACTAGACTGTCAAACGACCACTCACTGTCACAAAACAAACATACAGTCATAACCTTTTCCCTGTTCATTAACCCTTTCCCTCATAGAAACGTGTTTTCATGCATTTGCAAACAGAGTAGACCCAGATCAGACGGCTCCTAGAGGAGCCGTCTGATCAGGGTCTATTCTGTTTGCTAATAGAATTCAAAGATATGTGTCTTTACTTTCTAAAATGGCTACATTGTTCCACCTTCCACATTTAAATTTAACAATTTTGTCCGTGAATATTCAGTAGGTATTGAAATTCGTAAAACATAGAACAGGGAAAGGGTTAATCACGTAAGAAATAATGACATGATGAAATTTTATTATATAAACTTTTCAAGGATTTTGTTTGCTTTGAGAACAACTAGAATTAGATCTATATCACGTCAAAAGCAAATCGAACAGAACCTGATCAGACGACTCCTATAGGAACCCGTCTGATCTGGGTCTACTCTGTTGGCATATGGCAAATATGTGAAAATGAGTATCTATGAGGGGGGGGGGGGGGGGGGGGGGAGGGTTAACCACTCATTGATGAGACTACGTCATTGGCAGGGACAGAATCAAATAACACTGCGATATTGGACTGCGGTATACATTACTGGCCTTTAAAAGGCAGAATGTAGCTTAATGCTGGACTAAAAATTATGCAGAAAGCAGTGTAACATGAGAAACAGTGCAGATCCTGATGAGGGGGGTATTCTATGAGCCCTCCTATCTGGGTCTACACTGCTTGAAACGGACATACATTAATGGCTCGTTTCACGCACTGATATAGGGTTTCTGTACATTAACAATTGTACAATACAGAAAAACCTCTATATTACGGCCACTAAATTGTGTTAATTAGTTGGTATTTAGGGCAGGTGGCCGCTTAAAGCAAGGTGACAATAGAACATAATGCTCCTATAGGAGCATTCTGTTTTACGTTCACCTTGCTTTAAGCTCCTATAGGAGCATTCTGTTTTACTTTCACCTTGCTTTAAGCAGCCACCCGCCTTTAACACAAAATATGTTATGTAATTAAGTGGCCGTTATAGAGAGGTTTTACTGTAGAACATGTCATAAACAGCCATTCATTAATTGAACATGAGCGTCTTAAAAACAGGATGGTTGCTTAATGCAGGGCTAAAGTAATGCAGAAAACTCCTATATAAGGGTTTTTTGTATTACTTTTGACCATCTGCTTTGCCTTGTCTATGATAAGACCTCTTATTGATGTCCGCTTAACCCTTTACCCAATAGCCTGTTTCTAGTTTTGAAGACATATGACCACTTAAAGCAGGTTGAAAGTAAAGCAGAATGCGCCTTAAGGCGCATTCTGCTTTACTTTCAGCCTGCTTTAAGCTACCACCTACTAGGATATAGAAAATATTTATTATGCAATATGTTCATGACTGTATGAATTTGAACTATTTTCTTCAGCGGAGGAATAAATCAAACACGCTAAAAGCCGCTTCTATCAGGTAAAGGGTTAAGACAGGTTCTATTGTATTAGAAGTTGCTTGGTACAATTACCTGTGAGTTTTGTAAATTACATGTGAGCATGCCAGTTTTCTGATACAACGATATTGAAAAATTATTATGGCACAACTCATAATTAATTTAGGAAGGACACAGAGAATCTTTTTGACTTGTGCAATGCCAAAAGGTAAGTGTATGCGGCTTTTCACAAATCAAGTTTTTCTTTTTTCTAGTAATTAATAAAAATAACTCTCAGATTCCTTTGGAAATCCGTTTGATTAACGTCGACTAATATGAATATAGCCATTTGACCATGGCAGAAACTGTAGAATCAGATCTATACCATTCGCATATACAAATAGGCCAGATCTTGGTATAGTATCTTTGAAAACGTTCCAAACGCGTCCCTATATAACAAGTAAAAGATTAAACCCCGTTCATTTCTTTTGAGGTTTTGGTAAACTATTGACCGTGTGGCAAACTGGACGTCTCATCTGGATCCAAACTGTTTACATAGGTAATCACAGATTCTCCAGTTAAATTATACCATCGTCATTCATTAACAGAGGGCAACTTTTAGTACATGTATCATCACGACTCGCATATCGTATGTGCGTCCGTTCATCTGTCCACAGATACGCCGTATACATCTGTCCGTCCGTCCAGAGAACGGGCCCGGTCAACGAGTTCTTGTAAGAATACATGTACATGTAGTTGTAAATACAATACGCATGAACAATGTATTAGAGGAGTGCGACTTTGGTACAATCAATCATTAACCCTTATCTCCTGTAGGCGCTGTCTGATTGAGGTCTGCTCTGTTTTCTTATGGAAATATAATATATCTGACTTTACAGCTTCTATGTGCACGTATGCCATTATTGAACTTTAGCAGATATATATTCACGTCATTATTTCTTAAATGAATATTCAACAGGGATGGTGCTGAATGGGTGATATTATGTATAGCAACGGGTTGTTATTCAGAACAAGTTATGGCTTTTGTCACTATGAATCACCGTACCGGATAAGTAGGCTGGAGAAAGGTGATCAATTGAGCAAATTTAAATTAGTCTCACAATAAGCAAACTCGCCTGGATTGATTAACACTTAACGTGATAGGGGCCGTCAGACCAGGGTCTACTGGGTTTGCTTAAAATAATATGTTAGACCGAATTCTCTACTGTGTTTTGTGATAGTATATTCCGCTGTATTATATAGCTATACAACAACAACATTAATTAATTAATACTCATAATATAGGTGGTATCTGCCATGAATACTCCTCAGTAAAACATTTTATTTATAAGTGATTAACTTGTCGTATACAAACATTTACCACCGGATCAAACTATTCAGCTTCAAAAGCGTTGTTCACCTTTATAAATACTACTGGAAAACGTGGCTGCTACAGTTTTCATTTGTTAATGTCTTTAGTTAAAACTACAGTAGACTCTGTCTTAACTCTTAAGCGACCATTCATTTTTAACACACTCTTCTTAAAAGCAGGTGATTGCTTAATGCAGGGCAAAATTAATTCAGAGAGCTCCTATTGGAGCTTTCTGCATTACCCTTGACCTAAATTAAGTTACCACCTGCCTTACAGGTCTATAATTAGACATAGTTTGATGGATGTTTAAGACAGGTTCCACTGTATCAACTGAGTGTCTTTAGAACAGCTTTGATCCTGGCGAGATGCCGTGTCACTCGATAGATCAAAGTCTTTTCAAATGCCAGTGAGATCGCGGTTAACAGGCAAATGGATAATGAATAGATATCACGGTACAATATGAAATCAATACAGCTGGCATTGTCAGAGGACGGACACTTGTGTTTTTCTAGGAAACTATCGCAATCGATCATCTTCAGAATCAATCAGGCAGCCATGCGTAAAAGATCGATGTGATACTACACGGTTTCATTGAAACAGCGAAAGGTTAGCCGCGTACAGTAGAATCGTTCTTTAGAGACTATCAAATGAATTAATTTGAGGGTCCTTAAAATCATGTGTCAAGTTTGGTTGCTTAATGCAGGACGGAAGTTCTGCAGAAGGCTCCTAGAGGAGCTTTCTGCATAAATTTCAATATGCATTAAGATACTTTAAATCTTAAAGAAGAATACATATAACTGGGCTCTGTTTTAACGGCCGATTTCGACAGGCTTTGTTATAACAGTGGTATAATTGGAAAGTCGACGCATTTTGATAGTGACATTTGCGAGCACCGCGAGTCTGTAGGGGGACGCGAAGAAACGGCGCGTCTTTATTGGATCTGATGTGTCTGGTATTTGTATTGTGATACAGGAGAATGTGACCACAGAGCTTATAAGACGATATGTTTGTTTTGTGATAATCACATTTCAAGTACACATATTTGGATTAACATAGATGTAACTTTGAGGTGAGGATGACTCTGAGATAAAAAATAAATCGGTAAATGCTTATACATAATCTAAACTATGATGCTGATCTGTGAGCGTTTATTTGATACCTGTGCTGTTCAAAGGAAGGCGTGTTTACAAACTGTCACGTGCTATACTAGTAACCCTTTACAGGAAGGTGTGTTTACATTGTTTATCAATTGTCTTGTCCATATATTATAACCCTTTACAGGAACGCGTGTTTATCAATTGTCTTGTTCATGTGCTATAACCCTTTACAGGAACGCGTGTTTATCAATTGTCTTGTTCATGTTCTATAACCCTTTACAGGAACGTGTGTTTATCAATTGTCTTGTTTATGTGCTATACTCCTTTACAGGAACATGTGTTTATCAATTGTCTTGTCCATGTGCTATAACCTTTTACAGGAACGTGTGTTTATCAATTGTCTTGTCCTTGTGCTAGAACCCTTTATAGAAACGTGTGTGTATCAATTGTCTTGTCCATGTGCTATAACCTTTTACAGGAACGTGTGTTTATCAATTGTCTTGGGTATGGGTTATAACCCTTTACAGGAAGGCGTGTTTATCATTTGTATTGGCCATGTGCTATTAGATGACTCACTTTGGAACCGTCTGACCAGGGTCTGCTCTGTTTGTTAATGGAATGCAATAGATCTAACTCTGCGGTTTCTGTCATGGTCAAAAGAAGTCCCGTATTTATATATCATCATAAGAATGCAGCTAATTCATATTCAATGTGTCATTATTTCTTACATGAATATTCAATATTTAAAGGTTTTATTACTACTAAATCCATTCATTGTGACCTACATAGGAATTCTAGTTCTTGCGTTATTGCAAATGCTACATGTAGCTCAATGCAGTACGAAATTATGCAGAAAAGCTTTCTGAAATACTGTTCGTGCTGCATTAACCCTTTACTCCGTGAATATTCATGTGAGAAATAATGACATTATGAATATTAATTATATCAATTAATAGCACATGGACACGAATTTGTGTGGACATAGCAAACAATGTAGAATCTTATCTATATCATACCGTATTAAACAGAGCAGACCATTGTCAGACGGCTCTTATAGGGTCCGTCTGATCTGGGTCTACTCTGTTTGCAAAGGCATAGAAATGCGTATTATGGAGTACATTTTAAATGGTTAAGCAACACTAATTTTGCCTATCATGGCCTGAATGTGGACATCAGTGGTATAGTTTCCGCCTCCCAATGAGGAGGTTGTAAGTTCGAACCTCAGTGGATGCCCATATGTTCCCCATAGTGTATTTAATGTAATACCTAGGACTAATAAAAGCATGTTTACCAATACTTTTTACGTGCAAACAGCTTGGATCCAGATGAGACGCCGGGTTACTCGGTGTCTTATCATGACTCATCAGGTTGTTACTCTGTATGAAGCGGGTAACTAAAACAACTGCAGTAGATCAGAGCTAAGGCATATACAGTAAAACCTCTATAACGGCCACTAAATTACATCAAGTGTGTTGTGTTAAAGGCAGGTGGTTGCTTAAAAGCAAGGTGAAAGTAAAGCAGAACGCTCCCCTACAGGAGCGTTCTGTTTTAATTTCACATTGCTTTAAGCAACCACCTGTCCTAAATACCAGCTAATTAACTCAATTTAGTGGCCGTTATAGAGAGGTTTTACTGTACATAGCATTGTCTGTGTCATTGGTCAGTATTTGAACAGACAGTTTTCAGCACGAAAAGGGTAAATTATAAAATAGTGTGTCATCTGTGAAAATCAATGAATAACTATACCTTTACATGTATAGGAGATATTCATGCCGAACAATATGACCTATTGATTGAGCTTTGTTTATTTATTTTTACCTCAGAGAGACGCATTTTATCGCGTTTGCAAACAACTTAGACCCAGATCAGATGACTCCTGTAGGAACCGCTTGATTAGGGTCTACACTGTTAGCTTATGAGCTAATATAGATATGAGTTTATAACTTATGTCGTGGCAAGACATTCTCTTGTTTATCATGCTATTCTAAATATCCAGCTCTCAGAACCGCTCCATGATCGAGCGTGCTGGTGGTTATGCTCACGGTGTAGACCCAGGGCTGCAGTGTCAGAAATACGACAGAGCACGTCTTTAGCGGCCATTTATTGATTGTGAACTGGCGTCTGGAAAGTTATAAACAAGCTCCTAAAATGCAACGCAAAAGAAATGCGAAGCTTTGTGTATTACCTCGAACTGCATTAAGCATATACTCCATAAATAACCCTTTCTACGCCTTTTTGAAATTAGAGTAGGCCCAGATCAGATCGCTCCTATAGTAGCCGTCTGATCAGGGTCTGCTCTATTTGCTTACGATATAATATAGATATGATTCTGCAGCTTCTACCATGGCCAAAAATGCATGTGTCCATGTGGTATTATAACAGATAATCTAATAATAGTAAAGGGTTAAAGAGCCGTTTGCCATAAAACAACCAGAATGAGACATTTGTTTAACCCCTTGCTCCATTGGTTATTTTAGACCCAACCTCTTTGAATGAATCTACCCAAAAGGAGCATTTACTAGAGAAAAGTAAAATTTTAGAATTTTGTAGTTTGAAACCATTGTGATAAATAAAGCATTTGCTCCTATAGGAGCAAATGCTTTATTTATCACAATGGTTTCAAGAAGTGGTTATTACAGGGGCGTAGAAAGGGATGTTTATGGAGGAAAGGGTTAAGGATCTGTTAATTACGACATGTTTTACTGTACTCGAGGTTGTGCGTACAGGGTAGACCGTTGGGTTTGCTTGACAATGACGATTTAGCATTTAAAATAAACACCTTTATATATTGTTTTCGTATAACCTCCCTGTTACATCCACTTCATGAATAAACAGGTAGAGGTCTATAAGATAATGTGGTTATACAATGTTGTCCGGTACACATGTGTACGGCATGTTGTTTTGTCCTACTCTAAAACTCAAACCTGCTACATCCATGAACAAAACGATCAAATGAAGACAATATATGTCGAAATATTGTCCAAAATATCAACTCTCAACTTCAATTGATATTTGAAAATATGAATACATTGTATAATTTAAATAATATATTTTACAGACCTATATTAAATCGTTCATTGTATCTGTCACATGTATACGTACACATACAAAATATCAATATGCTGGGCCACTGATAAGGGTGCGTGATATACCATTTCTCCAGCAAACCTTATGTTGTGACCACTAGTTGAAATCGTGTACAAGAGACGATGTTAACCCTTCTCTTGCTATTCACGTCAATATACCTACCTGTAAATAGTGAAGACCCAGATGAGACAGCTGCTGTGGGAGCTGTCTCATCAGAGTCTGCACTGTTTACAAGTTGATTGTGCAACCAGTGCACCCCACTGCAGTGATTGCACAGCGAAATACGTGTACACAGTGAAGATATATGTAATTATACAACAGGGCATGGGTAAAGAAGGAGATATGTTGTTTTTTTAAAATTCAGCAAGCGAAGGGTTAATGGGTGGTAACAACACAGGGTTCAGTGGAGAAGAAAAGGGGCTATAATTCTAAAACAAACCACCTTTCCACGCATATTATCTATGGTTTTGAATATGTCTGTTGCATATTATTATCCGAGGTCCAGATAAGATGCGTAAATTAGAATATTTTCAAGAATAACTTCTTTATTTCTCCACCAAACCCCATGTTGTGACCATTCTTTAGATCCGTTCTTTTATTTTTAAGAGATTTCTTCACCAAACCCGATGTTGTGACCACTCCTTGGAATCGGATTCTAAAGAGTGGTCACAACATAGTAGGGGTTGATGGAGAAATGACCATTTTAGAATTTGAGTACGCACAGTTATAATGCAGCTTTATATTATTCAATATACATGTATCAGAAACAGAATTATATGTAATTATTCACTGTTATGCACACCAATTTGAATTGTGCATGAATCACCTTCCTGCAACATGTTTATGATTATCTGTATGTCTATTTCAGATATGTAATGACTAACTGACTACAGACCAGTCACCCAAATGATGTTGTCTCGCTATATACTGCACATTTACCAACGGGTATTCCGTAGTCGATCGGCGAAACGTAATCTTCTGATCATCTTTGTAAGTCAGGTCCTACTCGCTGTTGCTTTGCACCTGGCCTTCATCTTCCGCCGGAACTACGTCAGAACATATGACGTACACGCATGGTTCAACCAGCGCACCGTAGGATGCGATGAAAATTTCATTGGCTACGGACATCAGTTTGTTTGGTTGAAAAATGCACAAGTTGATGTTGAAAATGCTGTATTCACAATTCCGTGCCAGTCCGGCATTCCAAAGTACTGGTTCTACAAAGGCTATCAGGGTACTCCGTATGAGAAATGGCTGGCTGACATGCGCACAACGGACCACGCTCCGGAAAACGTCGTCCGGTCTGGTATAACTCTGGTCGTTCATCGGAATGAAGCTCACAATCCTTATCATACATTCTGTGAGTTCTATAACATATTTCTTCTCGCCAAACATTTGCATTGGGATCTCAGTAACGTGGATATATTGTTCATGGACTCTAGACCTGCAACTCCGATGGATGAAATGTGGAAAACGTTATTTAGAAGTGTGAGGCGTAAATCTGACATTTCTTCAAGCGAGGTGTTTAGGAATTTAATATGGATACCTATTGGTTATGAGAGTCCTCTGAACTTTCACCTAGTTCGTCATATACCGCTCACCGAAGAATTCCGTTCTTTTGTCTTAGATTCATTCCGGGTCAGTCCGGTTAGAACGGATTGTAATAATCTGAAAATAGTTCTTATTCTAAGGCACGATTACGTTTCACATCCGGAAAGACTGACTTTGTTTGGAGGGAAGATTCATAGAAAGTTTGCCAACGAGCCTGAAATCATATGGTCATTAGAAAAGTCCTTTCCTAGACATTCTGTAAAAGCTGTGAATTTGGAAGCAATTTCTATCAAAGAGCAGTTAGAATTGGTCAGCTCTGCTGACTTGTTGATAGGCATGCATGGGGCGGGGCTTGCGCATATAATGTTCCTGCCGCCTAGCGCAAGCGTTCTTGAACTGTTTCCATTCTCCTACAAATGGCGCGCGGCGTATTACTTTCACGCAATGGCTGACTGGAGGCAACTCAAGTACTATGTATGGACGAACCCGAGTCAAAATGACGAGATTGAAAAGGGTTTTAGTTCAAGAATACCACCGGAGATTATTGAGAAGCTGATGAACGAAATCAAAGCACATATCAATAAAAAGGTGTGTCCAAACTTATCACTGAGGTGAATAGACAGATGATCAAAATACTGGACTCGTAAACTGCATATACCACATAATTTGTCTTAAGCGACCTCTGTTAACCCTTCGCTTGCTATTCACGTCAATATACCTACCTGTAAAAAGTGAAGACCCAGATGAGACAGCTCAGGCAGGAGCTGTCTCATCAGGGTCTGCACTATTTACAAGTTGATTGTGCAACCAGTACACTCCACAGCAGTGATTGCACAGCAATATACTTGTACACAGTGAAGATATATGTAATTATACAACAGGGCATGGGTAAAGAAGGAGAAATGTATTTTAAAATTCATCAAGAGAAGGGTTAAGAATTATTTTGGTATGTATTTTAAGACGAGAGGTAGTTTCATGCATGGTGACAGTGCAGTGTATGCAGAAAGCTTTCAACGTACATTTATGTATGTCTTTGACCTGTGTTAAGCGGCGACTTGTTTGGTTATTCAGGAAAGCATTGCTTAAAGCAGGCTTTACCCTTTGTGCTTCAAATATTGAATGACTATTTTCTACATGTTATGACTGGCGCAATGGGGAAATTGCATTCACCTTTAACGTTGGGGATAATTTTGTCTCCGTTGCACATACATACTTCAAAGTTGGCATGCATGTGCAAATCATGGAGGCGAACAAATTTAGGGTTGACTTATTAAGGTCTAGGTTATACATCAAGGTCAAAGGTGAAATCGGTGCATAGTGCTTCACAAACATATCATTTTTCAAATTGAGAAAGGTTGATATCCGTCCATATCAGATAAGCAATGTGCCTTATGGTGAACGTATCTAGCAAGTACCCCTACCACTCTATGCATATAGACTCTATGCACCTCTCGGTCAGTTTGTACATTTTAAGTAGACCTATCACTAGTAAGCATATGGACACCTAGTCTCATCTCCGTGCCAGTTTACACTTGAATACAGTAGAACCTGTCTTAAGCGGTCATTCTTTTACTTAGAATAGGAGTCTTAAAAAGCAGGTGGTAGCTTTATGCAGGGCAAACGTAATGCAGAAAGCTCATATATGAGCTTTCTGCATTACTTTTGTTCTCCATTAAGCTACCACCTGCCTTACATACCCATACTTAGACCTCTTTTTGATGGCCGTTTAAGACAGATTGTACTGTAATTCAAAATGGTACCCTTTTGATAGCATCAAATGAGACTGACATGGTAGTGAATAGTTTAGACCCTGATCAAACTGTCCCTTCTGGTCTAAGTTCTGGATCAGTTTGACCTGGTTTAACACTATTTGCTTTAAGTTTGTCAGTCCGAAAAGGGTAATACGTATACAGTGTAATTAGTATTCGGACACCCAGTATTCTCCTCACTTCACTAGATCGTAAAGCTGATTAACTCAATTTGGCACCATTTTGATTTTTTAGAATTAATACTATTATTGTAGCAAATAGTGTATACCGTATCAAACTGCCCCCTCAGGAGAATTCAGATCTGGATTTGCAGTATTTGCCTAAGTTTGTCTAATTAGGGTACCAACTGAATAACTACGAATTACTGTATATATATATATGTCCCACGAAATTCGAAATCCAGCCTGAAGACTGCAAACAGTATAGAATCAGATCAGCTGCAGCGTCTAAATCATGGCGTCTGATCAGGTTCTTCACTGTTTGCCACCCATCATTGCAGGTTCTGATTTTCTGACTTACCTGACAAATACTGAAAACCCACCACCTGTCCTAACGACCGGTAATGATACGTGTGTTAGTGTTTGAACTATTGGGTTTTTACTGTAATCATAAAATCAATTCACTACAGCTACCTGTGATTTAGAATGATGCAGCTTGAAGTTTGATCTAAGACGACCCATCATGGGAGAGTTTTATTTTGCTGAAGTACCGTGTATATGTATTGATGAGAATGTCTGGATACTGAACGTTATCTATCATGAGGGGAGAAAGCGAAAGAATATTGTATGAAAGACAGAGCGTGTAAATTTTTTGAACAAATAGATATTAAACTGTGAAGAATAAACATGAAATAAAAAGTATGGATTTAATCAAACATTATGTTCTTGTCGCTTATACTCCATGGCAAGCGAGTCAACTATATTATAGACGGTTTTAACCCTTATAATGCGAGAAACGAGTCATTAATTTCCTTTGCAAACATTGAAGACCCAGATGAGAGGGCTCCTATAGGAGCCCTCTCATCTGGGTCTGCACTGTTTGTCAATTTACACTTTTCTTTAAAATAAATCCCCAAATATTTTAGAAGAGTCCTTTTGAAAAGTCAGTGTTGTAAGAGTTAATGCTCTGAATGATTTTTTTTAAAAGTGGACTGGCCTATAAGTGTTTACCAATAGACTCCAGTCAGTAATTAAGCAAATTATGCGGAAATTTTCGTTAAGGAAAGGGTTAAGGACGTTAGCCGTCTCTCTGTGTTTCGTTTCGACAGAGTAATGGCACATGGCGTCTATATTGTAGTCATAACACATATTGTAATGTTCATTTTGGGTTGTCATCATAAATGTCGCAATCGTCATATTCATCATCACCTTCATCATCATCACCATCATCATCAGCATCGTCGCCATAGATCTCGCCTCCATTTCCATCCTTAACATAGTCGTTTTGCAGTCATCAACTCCGTCATCTTAGTCATGATGATGATGATCGTCATCAGCGGCAACATCAGTAGTATCATCGACACTCATAGTCATCATCACTTTCATCATTATCATTGTAAATCGACGCATTGATGTTTTGTTTAGTGTTCATTGTACTGTAAATATCATTTGTAATTGTATTTGTTTGTATTTGGAATAATTCTATGCTCTCCTGACCTGGAGGAAATAAAGATTATTATTATTATTACTTAATGCAGGTCGAAAGTTATGCATAACGTTTCTCCAGGAGCTTTCTGCATTACTTTGGTCCTGCATTAAATAACCACCTGCTATCAAAGACACCAATTTATGTTCATTAGTGGTCGTTTAACCTTTAGCCTGCTAAACAAACTTGTCGGTAAAATACTTCCCCAACTTCAGTCGTCAGAGTTGATTTATTTTGTAGTTGTTATTCAACAATACGACCAGCGTATCAAACAGTTTGGATCCTAGTAATTAGCTTAATTAGTTTGTACATTACTTGTACTTATGATTTTAAAACTCGAATAAGACAGAATTGGCTTGAGATACACAGTAAATTCGTTTGATCGAAAAATGAATTTATACATTTAGTCGAGTTACACCTTGTACATCTAACTGCTGCTTTTTGGTTTTGCATAGTAAAAACTATAAATCCGTCTACTACAGCTTATATATAATACATCTGTAGAATCAGATTTGTATTATTAATAAGCAAACTTTTGAACTTCTACAGGGGCTGTCTGATATTTGTCTACACTGTTTGCAAAAGGAACATAGAGTATCCTTGTCATATAAAAGGTTAACATAACACATCCGCTACTTGGTGTTCAGAAAGAAAATTTCTAACAAACCACGGGAGATAACTTTATTGTTTTATTTGTGAACATTTAAAAGAGTTACCTTTCTTCTGTTACTCGGACATTGTCCCTTTGGCTGGTAGAAACGCTTTGACAAACATGATTGACCCTGTAGGAGTCGTCTGATCGGGATCCACTCTGTTTACTTATTGAATTATATTGATCTAGCTCATTCCATTAGTTTCTGCCATTGCTACAGTTTTCTTCTGTTCACAAGGTTTAGATTATACAGTAAAAATTGTTTTAAACTTTTCTTTCAGATGGACACAGAATAGATACAGATCAGACGACTCCTATAGGAGCCGTCTAATCAGGGTCTGCTCTGTTTGCTAATGGAATTTTGAAATATCTGTTTCTTTAGTTTCTAAAATGTCTATAATATTCTACATTCCATATTTCGCTGTAACTATTTTGTCCATGAATATTTTGAATATGTTGAAATTTGGAATAAACGCAGAACAGGTAAAGGGTTACGCTACCACCTGCTGATCACACAGAGTCGTCTTAAAAATGAAGACAGTTGCTTAAAGATGAAATATCTTTATATTTGCCGTTTTAACAGTTTTTACTGTATATGTATAAACTATAATGATCACCCACCACATAAGCAGTGATTTTGTCAGAATATGTGATTTTTTATAATCGAAGGGCCATAGCTCTTCCAACTGTAATCCAACCAGGTTGTTGTAACAATAAGCACATTGATGAAGTTCTCGTTAAAGTTCGTTGACATCCAGTTCGTAGTTGCTGAGAAATAGACCGTACAATAAACTTGCCCAGGTCCATCCGCCGGCAGACCGACGGACCTGGTACATGTAGTAAGGTCCCGCCGCAGCCTTTGCCGACTGCACCTTCATTTTTTTTTAAACAAAGTGGATGATCTCTTCATATTTTCACACAAAAAAACAATTATCCATTTGCTTGCGAGTCTTTTAAATCCTTTACAAACAGACTGAGGCCAGACGACTTATGTAGGAGCTGCCTGCCCAGGTTTTGCTCTGTGTGGCTATGATTTAATATACATGTAGACCTGATTCCACAGATTAGGTCATGATAAAGCCCTGCTGTTCACAACTTCACAGTGCCATAAATAAATATTCACGGTGTCATTATTCGTGCATGAATATTCATGGAGTAAAGACTTACGGCTTTGTAAACAGTCTTGAGATAGATTAATTACAGGATGTAAAAGAGAGATTTTAGCAGGGTTTAAGTTAATATTTTTTTAGTTATGAAAATTGAATAGTGCTTAAGCCGGTATAAGAGGGCTTAAGTAGTGTTACACATTGAATCTTCTCATAAACAGACTCAATAAAACCGAGTCTTTAGTTTACCCTGTTCGCATTGAAACAGGTGGTAGCTTAATGCAGGACAAAAGTAATGCAAAAAGGTCCTTAAGGGGCTTTCTGCATTACTTTGCCCTGCATTAAGCAGCCATCTGCTTTATAAGACTATAATGCTCAATAAATAAATGACCACTTAACACAGGTGCTAGTGTGGTAGGGAGAAGTATTTTACACGCAAACATCAGAGAAGAATCTAAGTAATGGATCAAAATTTCTTTTTATTACAGATTTGTGATTAATTGGTGCATAAATTTGATCGTCATTAACACACTGGGTGTTTTTCGGTACAAAATTTAACAATGTGCGCTATTACAGTTGCTTATTTATATTAAGGTTAGGTAACCGATTATTATTTTATGTCTTCCCCAGAAAAAAATCCAAGGTCATTAATTCTAGACACATTCCATTACATGTACAGGAATTAGAAGAAGTCATCTTAATTGAGCTCACGTTTTGTCGAGTCTGCTGACCGAACCTTTGTTGGTAGTAAATACCACCGACTTCAGTTGCCAAGGTTACTGTATCTTACATTTGTTTCAGGCAACACGGTCAGAGTATCAGACAGTTTGGATCCTGCCGAGTTGCCGAGTTACTCGGCGTCTCATCTGGATCCAAAGTGTTTGCATATGTAATATCTCATCCTCCCTCAGCATGCTAAGGGTTAAACAGGAAACATTTAGTTTGGAAGCTTTCTGCATAATGAATTCGGCCTTTTTCTAATATCCACACTATCTGACACTGCAGTAGAGTCTGTCTTAAGTGGCCAATCATTTTTGTAATAGGAGTCTTAAAAGCAAGTGGTAGCTTAATGCAGGGTTAAAGTAATACAGAAAGATCATATAGAAGCTTTCTGCATTACATTTGACCTGCATTAAGCTACCACTTGCCTTACAGACCCATATTAACCCATTACCTCATGGGCTATTTTTAGATACAATCTCTTTGTATAAGTCTACCGAAAAGGAACATTAACTAGAGAAAAGGAAACTTTTAGATTTTTGTAGTTTGAAACCATTGTGATAAATGGAGCATTTGCTCCTATAGGAGCAAATGCTCTATTTATCACAATGGTTTCACAAAATGACTTTTACAGAGTCGTCAAAAGTCATCAATATGAGGGAATGGGTTAAGACTCTTTTTTGATGGCCTCTTAAGACAGGTTCTGCTGTAGATTGAGTGTAATGAAGGAGTTATTTTTAAAAACGTTTACATTTACGCATCTTATCTGGACATCTGTCTATGAAAGCATGCGTTTGATTATTGCATAATGAACTCCCGGTGGATCTTTCTGCATTAACACGCGTAAACAATTATACGACCTCGTGAATACTCATTCACTGATTTTGTTTTTATAAAGAAAATTCCAAAGAACAAAATTTGTTTTGTTTTATCATGACAGAGACTGTAGAATCAGCTCTCCATTCGCCGTTTACTCCGTAAATACGCCTTTCCAAAGAGCAAATGTCTGATCAGGGTCTGCTTATGGTATAATATAGATATTCTCCAGGATCCAATCTATTTGACACTACACTGTTATTCCAAATGGCACCGTTGTGATGGTATGGTAGCAAACAGTTTAGACCCTGATCAAAGTGTCCCTTCTGGGTGTTTGATTAAGATGACAACCTCTTCGACATTATTCACAATTGATTATGACATATAGACATTATGTAATGTCTGAATAGTGTCCTTTCATAATTAAGACACCCCTTTTTGAAATCATTCATACTTGAATAGGTGGTGTATGGTATTTGTCCTATTATTATAATGACACCGGCTTTTGAAATGTACTCAATAGCGTTTTATGGATAGCCATGTGATGTGTAATACCCCGGTATACATGCAGTGAAACCTCTCTATATTGGCTATTGAAAGTGTTCTGGGTTTTTTTTACAGATAAGTGGTAGCTTAATGTTGGGTAAAGTAATGCAGAAAGCTCCTAATGGAGCGTTTGGTCAGACATGTATGGCTAAACTAAAAGTAATGCAGAAAGCTCCTATTGTTGAATACATAAATAAAAAAGACACATTAGAGGTAAAGATTCAAATTAGAATTAAAATCTCCCAGTTTGTTTAATGTAAGTATGCACGGCAGAAAAAAAGGTGTTTTATTGTCATCATCACTCAATTCTAAGTTACCGAACAACAAAGTATCCGTGTTTAGAGGATGGTAATTTCGCGTGGCATTAAAAAGGTTTACTCTCTGTTCTTGGAAAATACTACATCTAAAGAAGTAGTGATGTGCATCTTCAATTTCATTTGAGCGATTACACATTGTGTTTGGGTTAAGGTGATTTTATTAAATAAATCACTCTTCAAATTGCTACAGTGGTTTCTTATTTTAGCGTGCATAACAGATAAACGTCTATCTCCAAAACAATAAAAGGATGGAACAAAACAATTATTTGGGCTATAAGTCAATAAAATCAATATAAAATCAATGTTAATAGTGTTCCATAAATCTATTGACGATGGAATACACGAATGTTTTGAAATAGTTGTTCTAGTAAAGGGAACTTCGGTGTTTCCTCGATTTCGCAAAGCATAGTGGGTTATCTCCCCTACACTGGGTGGTAACAAGTCACTTATGTATGATGGAACCATATTATGATGAGTTTTGTACATGAAGGATAATTTCTGCACTTTACGTCTTCTTGAAAGAGAATCCCATCCACATTCACGATAGAGATTGTCAAGGGATACGGATCTAGTGAGACCAGTTACAATACGAGCGGCTTCATTTGCATTTTTTCCAAAATCTCTGAGCAATGTATAGAACAGCCATCCCAAACTATTGAAACTCCGCTAATGCGACCACCTAAAAGATGTATAATTCTAGTTATTAGATGCAGGCTTAATGCAGGACAAAAGTAATGCAGAAAGCTCCAACATGAGTTTTCTACATTACGTTTGTCCTGCATTAAGCAACCACCTGTTTATAAAGACATCCATGTTTATTCATGAAGTGGTCGCATTAGAGAGGTTCTACTGGTTCACCCTGCAGTAAGCAGGGTTGGCAGACTACAAGTGGTTAGTGTATTAAAATTAGGGAAAAGTAAACAGGTGAATTTCTAAGAGATGTATCTGCAAAACAAACAGATGAACTTCTAAGAGATGTATCTGCATTCTGCAAAATAAACAGATGAACTTCTAAGATATGTATTTGCAAAATAAAAAGATGAACTTCAAAGAGATTTATCTGCATACCGTTCACAATGCACTAACCATTTACTACAGGAATATTCATGTCAGAGATACTGGTTGTATGAATATCAACTTGCTTAATTTTGTATAACCCTTTACTCCATAAATACGCCTTTATACACCTTTGCAAACAGAGTAGACCCTGATCAGACGTTCCTATAGGAGCCATCTAATCCGGTTATGCTCTGTTTGCTTATGATATAATATGACTCTACGGTTTCTGTCATGGTATAAAAATCCCGTGTCCATGTGTTTTTATAACAAATTAACCTAATTAATATTCATGACGTCGTTATGCCTTACATGAATATTCATGATGAAAAGGGATAATGGTGTCCCAAACAATGAACATATTAGGCAGAAACTATATAATTTTATCTATGTTGTTTCATAATCAAACAGAGCAGACACTCATCGGACAGCTCTGACATGAGGCGTCTGATCAAGGTCTACGCTGTAAAGAGTCGCCGTTTGCCAAAGTGTCAAATGGTGACAAAATGTGTATTTATGGAGTAACAGGTTAAGCTACCACCTGTCTGTATAAAAGTTTCTTCAAAACTTTTATCCGGTTATACCCCTTTATGCTCTATGAGCGTCTTTAACACTTTTGCAAACTGTGTAGACCCAGATCAGAGGGTTCTATTTGCTTATGAAATAAAATGGATCTGATTCTGCAGGGTTAAAGATCCAGACATTTACAGTCCTCGTCTCGGTGTTCGTTGAAGCGAGGGTTTACCATAGGTGTCGCATAATCGGATCTTACAACACAACTTATCATAAGCTTTCAAATGTTATTATTAAACACAGAATAGAACTGAATGATGTTCAGTTTATGCAATACAGTTCACCACAATACCTATAAAAGTAAAAATACAAATATTACATGTATTACATTGTTTAATTCAATGTCACCATGATGCCATATAAAAAAAAGTGTTGAGTTAAGCTCTATTATTAACTCTTTCTCACATATAAACGCCTTTTCACGCTTTTTCACGCATTTGCAAACAGAGTAAACCCAGATCAGACAGACGACTCATTTGGCAAAATAATTCTTATATTATTTTGCCATTTTAAAAATGAATCTTATTCATATTCATGTTGTCATTAATTCAGACTTGGTAACATTTTAATTGCACCTGCGGTAAAACCTTGCTATACTGGTCACATCATGAGTAAGCGTTGGGATCTATAGGTATAGGAGAAAATGACTGCTGCACCCCTTTCTCCGCAAAATGCACTTTTACGTATTTGCAAATAGAGTAGGCCCAGAATAGACGGTTCTTGTAGGAGTCATCTGACCTTGGTGTGTTCAATTTGCTTAAATGAAGTAATACTTGTCTGATTCAACAGTTCTGCCATGATAAATATTCATATCGTTCATAATGTTATTATAACAAATCAGTTAATATTAATATGCATGATGTCATTATTTAGGCATAAATATTCATGGAGTAAATGGTTAAGTTAATACTGTTTAAGTAATATAGAAAACTCTCATAGGAAATGTCTGTATCACTTTCTTCCTGCAAGTTTCCTGTCACCAATCATAAAACACAAGTTTAAATATGGCAGATTCCACTGTAAAACCCCTCTAAACCAGACGTTAAATTTGGTATAAATATATCTTGAAGTCAGGTGGTAGCTTAATGCAGATTGAAAGTCATGCAGAAAGCTACTCACGCACGCACACACGCACGCACGCACACACACATACACCTATAAGGGTTGCTCCCCTGTGTGTATTCCCGTGTGCCTTACTAAACGTCTTCGATCAGAAAATGATCTATCACACACTACACAGTTGTAAGGTGTCTCTCCAGTATGTATTCTCCTGTGTGTTACTAAACTGAATTTATTGGTAAATGATTTTTCACACAAATCACAGTTGTAAAGCCTTTCTCCTGTATGTATTCTCGTGTGCCTGAGTAAATTGCATTTTTCAGTAAATGACTTTCCACACACATCACACGTGTAAGGCCGCTCTCCTGTATGTATTCTCGTGTGCGTGAGTAAATTGCTCTGTTCAGTAAATGACTTTCCACACACATCACACGTGTAAGGCCTCTCTCCTGTATGTATTCTTGTGTGCGTGAGTAAATTGCGCTGTTCAGTAAATGACTTTCCACACACATCACACGTGTAAGGCCTCTCTCCTGTATGTATTCTCGTGTGTGTGAGTAAATTGCCTTGCTGAGTGAATGACTTTCCACACACATCACACTTGTAAGGTCTCTCTCCTGTATGTATTCTCGTGTGCCTCAGTAAATTGCGCTGTTCAGTAAATGTCTTTGCACATGCATTACACTTGTAAGGTCTCTCTCCTGTATGTATTCTTTTGTGATTGAGTAAATTGCATTGCTGAGTGAATGACTCTCCACACACATCACACTTGTAAGGCCTCTCTCCTGTATGTATTAGTGTGTGCTTGAGTAAACTGCTTTGCCGAGTGAATAACTTTCCACACACATCACACTTGTAAGGCCTCTCTCCTGTATGTATTCTTGTGTGATTGAGTAAATTGCCTTGTTGAGTGAATGACTCTCCACACACATCACACTTGTAAGGCCTCTCTCCTGTATGTATTCTTGTGTGCTTGAGTAAACTGTCTTGCTGAGTGAATAACTTTCCACACACATCACACTTGTAAGGCCTCTCTCCTGTATGTATTCTTGTGTGCTTGAGTAAACTGCCTTGCTGAGTAAATGACTTTCCACACATATTGCACTTGTAAGGCCTCTCTCCTGTATGTATTCTCGTGTGCGTGACTAGAAGAGATAGATGTTTAAATGATTTCCCACACACATCACACTTGTAAGGCATCTCTCCTATGTGTACCATCGTATTTCTGAGTAGATTTGATAGCCGGTTAAATGTATCTCTCCTGTATATACTCTCACGTGCTGTACTAGATTTGCCTTCTTTGGTTTCAAAGTCACTTTCTCACTATATATCCTCTCTAATGTTAAATATAATGCCATATAAATGTGCCTCTTAAAAACCACTATTGTTAAAGACATTCCCTTGGCCGGCTTGGGTCTTTACAGCTAACCTGTGAAAAAGCATGCGCCACATGGTAAGAGCTATAGCAGTTTGCCTGTCAAGAACCACTGGAGCGTTCAATGTGAGGCCCGTCTCTTACATTTGATGATTTGGAATGATTAGATTGTCACTAATGCAGTATATGTTTTTATTTTTTATTATGCTCCCTGAAACTATAAGAAGGAGCATATAGGCCCCGCTTTGTCCGTTCGGCCTGTGAATGTCTTCTAAAGTGCTCAACCTACATTCATGACACTCCCCATACAAATATATCTCATTGAGATCAAGTGCAGGGGTTAAATTATAACTTTCTCAGCAGTATTTACATATTCTGATAGACCTTGTTGGGAGAAAAGGCAGCTGTGTCCAAGGATAATAACTCTGTGGGACATCTCTTTTGGAAGTATTGCCCTATGTAAGCTGCCTTTTTTTCACTGAAAGTACTTGACCCACACTAACGAAAAATCATATTTCAGCAATTCTTTACCGAGAGATGCTGTGAGAACGGGTGATTACTCTATTTGATCCATCTCATCTGGATCCAACCTGTTTGCATATGACCCTTTGTTTGTTAGTGGTAGGCTTCTAAGGGTTGAACTTCTATTGGGTTCTGACCAACAATGGTCTTTTGAGTGTGTTCCCCTTGACTAATTGTATGTCAGGGCCTCTCTAGACAGAATGAGACGGCTTGCCATATTTTGCACACTTGTATCATGCTTTTACTGTTACTTTCACGCCTATTGAGAACAATGGGGGGGGGGGGGAATCATTGAATGGACCTGGGTAATGTCTTAAAGAATTCGATTTTGTCTTGTAGAGCTGGCGTTCATGTCTTAAAGACATTACCCAGGTCCATTCAATGATCCCCCCCTCATTGTTCTCAATAGGCGTGAAAGTAACAGTATAAGCATGATACAAGTGTGCAAAATATGGCAAGCCGTCTCATTCTGTCTAGAGAGGCCCTGACATACAATTAGTCAAGGGGAACACACTCAAAAGACCATTGTTGGTCAGAACCCATTAGAAGTTCAACCCTTAAGAAGCCTACCACTAACAAACAAAGGGCCATATGCAAACAGGTTGGATCCAGATGAGACGTCAAGTAACCCGGCATCTTATCTGGATCCAAGCTATTTGACAGACAACATTTTCACAAATCTTTACAAACTATGAAGCACTTTCACATTTGAAGCAGACAAGCAATTTAGCAGATGAATATTTTATTAGGATTAAGTACATTAAAAAAACCTGAGCGCTTATGTATATCAGAGATAAAACTCTGGACATTTGGCCTGCAGTAGAATCCATTTAACCTGCAGTGGAGGAGAGCTATAATATGTTCAAAGGCGCCCTAATTAAAGCTGAGAATTCGATTTTGTCTTGTAGAGCTGGCGTTCATATATATATGCCATGTTTGTTTGTACAGTGGAGAAAACGTTACCATTTCCCATTTAAACGTATCTATACGCAAATGCATTGAAGTAAAATGTAGAAAAATACACCTTGTTGAAATATCTCAAGATATTTTTTATCTGAGTGGCAAACCGTTTGGAGCCTGATCAGACGCCGGGTTATATTTGTATGTGGAGTGTCATGAATGTAGGTTGAGCACTTTAGAAGACATTCACAGGCCGAACGGACAAAGCGGGGTCTATATGCTCCTTCTTATAGTTTCAGGGAGCATAATAAAAAATAAAAACATTTACTGCATTAGTGACAATCTAATCATTTCCAAATCATCAAATGTAAAAGACGGGCCTCACATGGAACGCTCCAGTGGTTCTTGACAGGCAGACTGCTATAGCTCTTACCATGTGCCGCATGCTTTTGCACAGGTTAGCTGTAAAGACCCAAGCCGGCCAAGGGAATGTCTTTAAAGGGTGTCTACGTGCCATCTCACTGGGGATACAAATCCCCTTTCAACCGAAACAGTTTGTTCTGTATCTGTCAAGGGTGTGTGATAAACAGCTGATTGACCATTTGACACATGGATATTCATACAGGAAATAATTACATCATGGATATTAATTAGACTAATTCATTATAGTATAACTTATTCAAATACGCTCCTTCTTTACTTATGTAAACTGTACCGGTCACTAAATTACGATAGTGCCCGCTGGAACATTATATAGTGCCCGCTACGCTCGGTAAGTTTCGGTAGTTTCCGCGCACACGGAAACGCACATACCGGTAAATGAATTGTATTATTTATAGTATAAATAGTATACCTTATCCCAGAGACATATAAATACATATACATATGGCTCTACCTATCCACATACGCTCCTTCTTTACTTATGTTAAACGTACCGATCCCTAAATTGCAACTGTGCCCACTGGGACACTATATGGACCGCTGCGCTCGGTAATTTCCGGTGCTCGATAATTTCCGCGCATACGGAAAAGCACGTTGATGTATTACGTCATTCTAAATTATATATTAATTAATACATAAATACTTGAATAGCATGATCTAATATTTCGATCACTAAGGGTCCTTTTCAAAGATTATCGTGTCGAAATACACGTCACATTCTTGTTAGATGCATTCAGCCACAAAGAAAATAATGTTGATCCAGCGTCGTTGTGTTTTTACAAATGTCATGACGTCATCAAATGACGTCATTAGCGCAACGACATCATGCATACATTAGCGCATTATCCTCCTTGGTGTTAATCTACTGCCAAATGATCTGTAAGTTCTCCATATCCAATCAGTTTGATGGATCTGTCTTTCAATTCTACATGCATTGAACATCGGTTTCAAAACTATAAATCTAACATCATCACTGCTATGACCACCGACTCCAGTGATGAGTTAGCTACCCGACCACGCTCTAGATTGAAAAGATAGATCTACTGGGTTTTGCACATTTCAATCCAAGAAATGTATTTAAACAATGCATTTTTCGAAAATAAATTCTGTGTAAAATAATGATTATTATTCAGCTTGAATAAATTGATACTAAAATGTTTTTTAACTTTTGTAAAGGAAATAGATGTAATTGTACTTTGATTTGCAGATTAATACGGCTGAAGGAAAAACTTATTAAACTGAGGTAATCACGGAGCGACACAGAACTGCTAAAATACTTACGTGAACAAAGGAATGCGGTATACTATAAGAAATAGTACAGCCGACTTCGGGCCTAATTGCATTATAGTGACCTACCAGTCAGCCCGAAAATAGTTTAAGGCCCTCAGCCTTCGGCTTCGGGCCTTAAACTATTTTCGGGCTGACTGGTAGGTCACTATAGTGCAATAGGGCCCTCAGTGGGCTGTACTATTTCTTATATAATAGCATATGGACACACGAAGTTTTGTCCATGACAGAAACTGCAGTACCATAAGCAAACAGAGCAGATCCTGATCAGACGGCTCCTATAAGAATACTGTGTTTGCAGATGCGTGAACAAGCGTTTACATGAAGGAAAGGGTTAAACAAATGATTATGCAACACAGTATGACCAGATATAATGTATGAACCATTTACATAATAAATATTCATGTTCAAGACTATCTATTATGAATAATAAATGAGTTCATTCTTGTATCAGACATATAAAATAAGGACGTTTATTACTATGGCATACAGTAGAGATTTTATATTTATGTAACAGATAAGAAAACAACAGCTCATTATTATACAGGATCGCAGCTGGGTCCAAATGAAAAAATGTGTGAACATTTAAAAGAGTTACCTTTCTTCGGCTACTCGGGCATTGTCCCTTTGGCTGGTAGAAACGCTTTGACAAACATGATTGATCTAGTAGGAGTCGTCTGATCGGGATCCACTCTGTTTGCTTATTGAAGTATATTGATCTAGCTCATTATGTTAGTTTCTCCATGACTACATTTTTCTTCTGTTCATATTTAAAACAGGGTTAAGACTATACAAGTACAGTAAAGTCTGTTTAGAAACTTTCCTTCATATAAACGTCTTTTCACGCATTTGCATACATAATAGACCATGATCAGACGACTCCTATAGGAGCCGTCTGATCAGGGTCTGCTCTGTTTGCTAATGGAATTTTGAAATATCTGTTTCTTTAGTTTCTAAAATGGCTACAATGTTCTACCTTCTATATTTCGCTGTAACTATTTTGTCCATGAATATTCAGTAGGTGTTGAAACACAGTCGTCTTAAAAATGTAGCCAGTTGCTTAAAGATTATATATCTTTATATTTGCCGTTTTAACAGTTTTTACTGTATCTGCATTAGCTAGAATTATCACTCACCACATATATAAGCATCTGACAGAATATGTGATTTTTTTTATAATCGAAGGGCCGTAACTCTTCCAACTGTTATCCAACCAGGTTGTTGTAACAATAAGCACATTTACCCCCTGATGATGAAGTTCTCATTAAAGTTCGTTGACATCCCCCCCCCCCCCACGATCCATCCAGCGGCAGACCGACTAACCCACTAGGTCCCGTCGCAGCCTTTGCCGACTGCACATTCATTTTTTTTTAAAACCAAGTGGATTATCTCTTCATAGTTTCACAATATGAGTATTGATGTCGGATCTGGATCCAACGAAAAACGTCATAGCTTCAATTCTGGCCCGATGCTATTAACACCAGAATAAGTTTGCTTTCATTCTAAAAAATATCTAAAATTAAAACTTGATCAATCAGATACTTGTCAATGAACTCTGACTCAAATAAAATACTTAATAACAACGGCCCCGTGAGTGACACTGAAGGCTAACATACAAAGTAAGATTAGTATTTAATAACGCTTCTTGAATTATTTAAGCATTGCTATACAAAAAAAACAAGTATCCATTTGCTTGTGAGTCTTTTAAATCCTTTACAAACAGGATAGACTCAGATCAGACAGCTTATGTAGGAGCTGTCTGCCCAGGTTCTGCTCTGTGTGGCTATGATATAATATACATGTAGACCTGATTCCACAGATTCTGTCATGATAAAGCCCTGTTCACAACTTAACAGTGTCATTAATAGATATTCACGATGTTCTTGCGTGAATATTCATTGAGTAAAACTTGCGGCTTTGTAAACAGTCTAGAGATAGATCAATTACAGGAAGTAAAAGGCAGATTTTAATAAGCCTTAAGTTATTATTTTTCGTTATGAAAATTGAATAGTGCTTAAGCCGGTTTTAGAGGGCTTGAGTATTGTTACACTTTTAATCTTCTCATAAACAGACTCAATAAAACCGAGTCTTTAGTTAACCCTTTAAACACTGTTGCTTTTGCCTTCGAATAATGATAGCCGTGCCAGTCAGTAAAACGGAATAAGCTCTGACTGCTGACAAACAGTGTAGAACTTCGCCAGACTGCTCGTTTTCAACTCAGCAATTTATCTAGTTAGATAAGTATAACTTTGGATTTCTAAAACATGTGGTAGCTTAATGCAGGAAAAGGGTAATGCAAAAAGGTCCGTAAGGAGCTTTCTGTATTACTTTGCCCTGCATTAAGCAATCATCTGCAAGACTATAATGCTCAATAAATAAATGACCACTTAACACAGGTGCTACTGTAGTGGGGATAAGTATTTTACACGCAAACATCAGATAAGCATTTAAGTAATGGACCAGCTTACTTTTTTTTTTTTTTACAGATTTGTGATTAATTGATGCATAAATTTGATCGTCATTAACACACTGGGCGTTTTACGGTACAAAATTTAACAATGTGCGCTATTGTTGCTTTTTTATAAAGGTTTATTAACCGATTATTGTTTTATGTCTCCCCCAGAAAAAATCCAGATTCTATACACATTCCATTACATGTACAAGAATTAGAAGAAGTCATCTTAATTGGGCTCATGTTTTGTCGAGTCTGCTGAGCGAACCTTTGTTGAGGACTTGAGTACTATAAATACCATCGACTTCAGTTGTCAAGGTTGCTTTATCTTACATTTGTTTTCAACAACGCTGGCAGAGTATCAAACAGTTTGGATCCTGATGAGACGCCGAGTTACTCGGCGTCTCATCTGGATCCAAAATGTTTGCATAGGTAATATCTCATCCTCCCTCAGCAAGGTAAGGGTTAAACAGGAAACACTCAGTTTGGAAGCTTTTTGCATAAGTCTGAATTAATTCGGCCTTTCTCTAATATTCACACTATCTGACACTGCAGTAGAACCTTTCTAAGCGGCCAATCATTTATTGCAATAGGAGTCTTAAAAGCAGGTGGTTGTTTAATGCAGGGTAATATAATCATATAGGAGCTTTCTGCATTACTTTTGACCTGCATTAAGCTACCACTTGCCTTACAGACCCATATTAAGACTTTTTGCTGGCCTCTTAAGACAGGTTCTGCTGTAGATTTTTAATTACAAAATTCCACAGAACAAATTTTGTTTTGTTTTATCATGACAGAAACTAGAATCAGGTCTTCATTCGCCGTTTACGCCATAAATACGCCTTTCCAAAGAGCAAATGTCTGATCAGGGTCCGCTCTGTTTGCTTATGATATAATATAGATATTCTCCAGTATCCAAGCTATTTGACACTACAGTAACACTGTTATTCCAAATGGCCCCGTTGTGATGACATGGTAGCAAACAGTTTAGACCCTGATCAAAGTGTCCCTTCTGGGTGTTTGATTAAGATGACAACCTCTTCGACATTATTCACACTTGATTATGACATATAGACATAATGTATTGTTTGAATGGTGTCCTTTCATAATTAAGACACTCGTCTTTGAAATCATTCATACTTGATTAGGTGGTGTATGGTATTTGTCCTTTTATTATAACGACACCGGCTTTTGAAATGTACTCAATAGCGTTTTCTGGATAGCCATGTGATGTGCAATACCCCGGTATACATGCAGTGAAACCTCTCTATATTGGCTATTCAAAGTGGTCTGTTTTTTTTACAGATACATTGTATGTGATGGCTTACTGTTTGGTGAAAGTAATGCAGAAAGCTCCTAAGGGAGCTTTGTTAAGGCATTTGATGACTTAATTAATGCAAAACTAAAAGTAATGCAGAAAGCGCCTAAATGAACGTTCTGCACAAGTTCAGTCTAGCATATAATTCTTATAGACCCCTTGTTTATTCATTAAATGGTCGCTATATGGAGATTTTACTGTTTATGTAATGATAATGAAACTGTAATGAAAACTTGTCTTGTTTGTTGTGATTAATACTAACTTCGAAAGGACCAGTCCATTACAGGGTACTTCAACTGCTGTTCTATATTTTGTCTTAACCCGTTAACCCTTTCCTGTTCTATGTTTATTCCAAAGTTCAGTGCTAACTGAATATCAATGAACAAAATAGTTACTATAGGTAGCCGTCTGATCTGGGTCTTCTCTTTTTTTCAAAAGTGTGAAAAGCGTTTATATAAAGGAAAGGGTTAAGCTTTCTAATTGAATTTATCCGTGTATTCCATAAATACGCTTCTCTACACCTTTGCAAACTTTTCGTTTTTTTTTTAAAAAAAAATAATGTAAATTTGATTTACCAGTTTCTGTCACGACAAAGATATTTTGTTCATACTGCCATTATAAGAAATCATTGAATTAAGATTCATGATGCCATTATTTCTTGCATGAATATTAATGGAGTAAAAATTAGGGAAAAGTAAACAGGTGAATTTCTAACAGATGTATTTGCAAAATCAACAGATGAACTTCTAAGAGGTGTATCTGCAAAATCAACAGATGAACTTCTAAGAGGTGTATCTGCAAAATCAACAGATGAACTTCTAAGAGGTGTATCTGCATATCATTCACAATGCACTAGCCATTTACTACATGAATACTCATGTCAGAGATACTGGTTGTATGAACTATTGTTTCAACTAGCTAAAATTTGTATAATCCTTTGCTCCATAAATACGCATTTCTACACCTTTGCAAACAGAGTAGACCCAGATCAGACGGTTCTATAGGAGCCATCTAACCAGGTTATGCTCTGTTTGCTTATGATATAATATGACTCTACAGTTTCTGTCATGGTATAAAAAGTCCCGTGTCCATGTGTTCAGTTTTCATAACAAATTAATCTAATTAATATTCATGACGTCATTATGTTCATGGTGGAAAGGGATAATGGCATCCCAAATAATGAACATTTTACCATGGCAGAAACTATATAATTTTATCTATGTTGTTTCATAAGCAAACAGAGCAGACCCTAATCGGACAGCTCTGACAGGAGGCGTCTGATCAAGGTCTACGCTGTAAAGAGTCGCTGTTTGCCAAGGTGTCAAAAGGTGACAAAATGTGTCTTTATGTGTCTGCATAACAGTTTCTTCAAAACCTTTGTCTGGTTTTATCCCTTTATGCTCTATGTACATCTTCAACGTTTTTGCAAACTGTGTAGACCCAGATCAGACGGCTCTATTTGCTTATGAAATAAAATGGATCTGATTCTACAGGGTTAAAGATTCAGACATTTACAGTCCTCGTTTCGCTGTTCGTTGAAGCGAGGGTTTTTCCATAGGTGTCGCATAATCGGATCTTACAACAGAAGTTATCATAAGCTTTCAAACTTTATTAATAAACATAGAATAGAACTGAATGATGTTCAGTTTAAGCAATACAGCTCACAACAATACATATAAAAGTAAAAAACAAATATTACATGTATTACATTGTTTAATTCAATGTCATCATGATGCCTTATAAATATTTAATTTGTTAAGTTAAGATTTGCTTATGAAATGATAACATACTCTATCGTTTCTACCAATACTAAAGCGTCCTGTTAACACATGCCATTTTAAAAATTCAGTTAATAAATATTCATGATGACATTCTTTCTTATATGAATATGTATGAGAGAAAGGGTTAAGTATATCAAGGTCTGCAGAAGTGAACATCATTAACTCTTTACTCCATGAATATTCACGAAAGAAATAATGACATCATGAACAAAATACCTTTTAGCATGACAGAATCTGTAGATTCAGATCTATGTTATAGCATAAGCAAACAGAACAGACCCTGATCAGATGGTCCATATAGGAGCCGACTGTCTGATCTGGGTCTACTCTGTTTGCAAAGGCATAGAAAGGCCTACTTTCAATTTCTTTATTGCTGATGGAGTAAAGGGTTAACTATCAATTATTTAGAACAGGGGTAAGTTTCATGGCATGTCACGCTGGAGGCCCAGGTTCGAGCCCAACTTAGAGCAGGAATACTTACAGCTATGCTTTTTTACGACCAATGGTCTTAGCCCTTTACTCCATAAATATTCATTTCAACGCATTTGAAAACAGAGTAAATCCAGATCAGACAGACGACTCATTTGGCAAAAGAATTCTTATATTATTTTGCCATTTTAAAAATTAATCTTATTCATATTCATGTTGTCATTAATTCAGACTTGGTAACATTTTAATTGCACCTGCGGTAAAACCTTGCTATACTGGTCACATCATGAGTAAGCGTATAGGAGAAAATGACTGCTGCACCCCTTGTAGGAGCCATCTGACCTTGGTGTGTTCAATTTGCTTAAATGAAGTAATACTTGTCTGATTCAACAGTTCTGCCATGATAAATATTCATATCGTTCATAATGCTATTATAACAAATCAGTTAATATTAATATGCATGATGTCATTATTTAGGCATAAATATTAATGGAGTAAATGGTTAAGTTAATACTGATTAGGTAATGCAGAAAGCCCTCATAGGAAATGTCTGTATCACTTTCTTCCTGCAAGTTTCCTGTCACCAATCATAAAACACAGGTTTATATATGGCAGATTCCACTGTACAGTAAAACCCCTCTAAACCAGTCCTTAAATTTTGTATAAATATATCTTGAAGGCAGGTGGTAGCTTAATGCAGATTGAAAGTCAGGCAGAAAGCTACTCTAGGTGTCTTCTGCATGCCTTTTACTCTGCATTTGCACCCACAATCCCATATATTGAACGTAGGCAAACGGTATAGACTCGGATCAGACGCCGCATAATGCGGCGTCTGATCAGAGCCTACACTGTTTGATGATAGCAGTTTCAATATAGAACAAAACGAAATAGGACATTTAGGCCAGGCAACCCTTAGATAAAAAATGGAATAATCCAATATATAAACATGGAAGAATCCACTGGGAGCAAATGAGTTAAGCAGTCACCTGCTTAAAAGTATCTAAGACTCTAAGTTCTTCTCTACTCGATTTCCGGTTTAGAGTTGTTTTACTGAATTTAGTATGTCGAATAATTCATGCCCAAACTTCATGCCTATTGATTTTATCATTGTTCTCGTGCAGACAATGATTTTCCATTTTCACACATATCACACTTTTACCGTTCAGAAAAATTATGGAACTACAGATGTTATTTTTGTTTTGAATTCACTAATTGAAAGCACATTTAGGAATAAGAAAAAATTGTATTGTTGTTTTATTGATTTTAAAAAAGCATATGATCTCGTTGATAGAAATAGCCTCTGGTTAAACTAATCAATTAAGGTATAGATGGTAAGTTGTTTTCGATAATTCGATCTATGTACGAATCCATTAAATTGTGCGTTAAACATATGAATACATTGTCAAACTGTTTTCAAAAGCGACGTTGGATTATTGCAAGGGGAAGTAACCTCACCTATAATGTTCTCCATTTTCCTGAATGATATTGAATTTCACCTACAGCAAGATCTTAACTCTGGTATAACTTTTGACCAGTTGTCTATATACCTTTTGGCGTTTGCCGATGATGCTGTTATATTTTCAGATACAAAGGAAGGCCTTCAAATGTCTTTAAACAATTTAGAATCATATTGTAACAAGTGGGGCCTTACTGTAAATGTAGACAAAACAAAGATTGTTGTTTTCAGAAAAGGGGGAACTTTGGGTCAGGACAACCAATGGACATATGCAGGAAATATTATAGAAATTGTAAACAGTTTTAATTATCTTGGTTTGGTAGTTTCATGCGGAGGGTCTTTTATGCAAGCAACAAATACATTGGCAGACAAAGGACTTAGAGCTATGCATGCACTTTTTAATATCACAAAGGATACCGTAGTCTCGATAGATATAATGTTTAATCTATTTGATGCATATGTATTGCCTGTCCTTAATTATAGCTGTGAAGTTTGGGGTTTTGCGAAAGCTGAGAATATCGAAAGAATACATAGAAAGTTTTGTAAATGGCTGTTAAATGTTAAAGTAGCTACCAATTCGCTGTCTTTGTATGCAGAATTAGGCCGGTTTCCGTTATATGTAAACAGACATGTAAGAATAATTAAGTTTTGGTTAAAGTTTTATTCTGTAAAATACGACAATTGCATATTAAAGTCAATAATTGACACGCAGAGAAGAGATATAGAAGAATTCGACGGAGTTGTAAATTGGTCATCAAAAGTACGTGATCTACTGTGTAATTCAGGTTTCGCGGAGATATGGGTCTTTCCCAGATCAGTTTGTTTTAAATCATTTATTCCTATTCTTAAGTCCCGATTAAAAGATATGTACATTACCGGTTGGTATGAAAGTGTTAATTCAAGCACATCTTTATCTATGTATAAGGAACTTAAAACATCTTTTGAGCTGTCTGATTATCTAGCCTTGCTCCATATACCCAAATACCGAAATACCATCGCTCAAATAAGATTACCGTCACACAAACTTCTAATTGAAACAGATAGACACAGGAATATAGAAAGAAACCAAAGAATATGCCCTTATTGCACATTAAATGATACAGAAGATGAGTATCACGTCATATTAATTTGTCCGAAATATGGTAATTTTAGAAAACAGTATACATGTATTCAGAAATATTATTGGCAGCGACCAAGCATGTTTAAACTACATGTAATTTAGCTGTTAAGTAGTAATAAGACAACAATTCTCACTAGATTAACAATATCTTGTTATAAGAGTTTTAAATACAGGGATACTTTAATGAACTCGTTATAATCACGTTAATGATTTACACTCTCACATCCATCATGTACTTTATGTTTATGTTTTTCTCGTTTTTTTTCCGTTGCATGCACATGTACATGTATGTTTGTATGGTGATGAGCTGTTATGCTTAAACCGAAATAAACTATGTTATGTTATGTTATGTTATGTTATGTTATGTTATGTTATGTTATGTTATGTTATGTTATGTTATGTTATGTTATGTTATGTTATGTTATGTTATGTTATGTTATGTTATGTTATGTTATGTTATGTTATGTTATGTTATGTTATGTTATGTTATGTTATGTTATGTTATGTTATGTTATGTTATGTTATGTTATGTTATGTTATGTTATGTTATGTTATGTTATGTTATGTTATGTTATGTTATGTTATGTCATGTCATGTCATGTCATGTCATGTCATGTCATGTCATGTCATGTCATGTCATGTCATGTCATGTCATGTCATGTCATGTCATGTCATGTCATGTTATGTTATGTTATGTTATGTTATGTTATGTTATGTTATGTTATGTTATGTTATGTTTATGTTATGTTATGTTATGTTACACACGCGCACGCACGCACGCACGCACGCACGCACGCACGCACGCACGCACACACACACACACACACACACACACCACCTATAAGGGTTGCTCCCCTGTGTGTATTCCCGTGTGCCTTATTAAACGTCTTCGATCAGAAAACGATCTATCACACACTACACAGTTGTAAGGTGTCTCTCCAGTATGTATTCTCCTGTGTGTTACTAAACTGAATTTATTGGTAAATGATTTTTCACACACATCACAGTTGAAGTTGTAAAGCCTCTCTTCTGTATGTATTCTCGTGTGCGTGAGTAAATTGCCTTGCTGAGTGAATGACTTTCCACACACATCACACGTGTAAGGCCGCTCTCCTGTATGTATTCTCGTGTGCGTGAGTAAAGTGCTCTGTTCAGTAAATGACTTTCCACACACATCACACGTGTAAGGCCTCTCTCCTGTATGTATTCTCATGTGCGTGAGTAAATTGCGCTGTTCAGTAAATGACTTTCCACACGCATCACATGTGTAAGGCCTCTCTCCTGTATGTATTCTCGTGTGCGTGAGTAAACTGCCTTGCTGAGTGAATGACTTTCCACACACATCACACTTGTAAGGCCTCTCTCCTGTATGTATTCTCGTGTGCCTGACTAAATTGCGCTGTTCAGTAAATGTCTTTGCACATGCATCACACTTGTAAGGTCTCTCTCCTGTATGTATTCTTGTGTGCTTGAGTAAATTGCCTTGCTGAGTGAATGACTCTCCACACGCATCACACTTGTAAGGCCTCTCTCCTGTATGTATTCTTGTGTGCGTGAGTAAACTGCCTTGCTCAGTGAATAACTTTCCACACACATCACACTTGTAAGGCCTCTCTCCTGTATGTATTCTTTTGTGTTTGAGTAAATTGCCTTGCTGAGTGAATGACTCTCCACACACATCACACTTGTAAGGTCTCTCTCCTGTATGTATTCTTGTGTGCTTGAGTAAACTGCCTTGCTGAGTGAATAACTTTCCACACACATCACACTTGTAAGGCCTCTCTCCTGTATGTATTCTTGTGTGCACGAGTAAACTGCCTTGGTGAGTAAATGACTTTCCACACATATCGCACTTGTAAGGCCTCTCTCCTGTATGTATTCTCGTGTGCGTAACTAGAAGAGATAGATGTTTAAATGATTTCCCACACACGTCACACTTGTTAGGCATCTCTCTTATGTGTACCATCGTATTTCTGAGTAGATTTGATAGCCGGTTAAATGTATCTTTCCTGTATATACACTCACGTGCTGTACTGGATTTGCCTTCCTTGGTTTCAAAGTCACTTTCTCACTATATAGCCTCTATCTGTCTTCGAAGTCACTATGTACATCAATGTTAAATATAATGCCATATAAATGTGCCTCTTAAAACCGCTATTGTTAACTGACTTAGATCCCTCAACTACTGCCACGAAGAAATTGACAGTTTGATATGTACGCATTCTTATCATTATTATGAATAATTATCACCTTTAAAGGTGTCTACGTGCCATCTCACTGGTGATACAAATCCCCTTTCAACCGAAACAGTTTGTTCTGTATCTGTCAAGGGTGTGTGATAAACAGCTGATTAACCATTTGACACATGGATATTCATACAGGAAATAATTACATCATGAATATTAATAAGACTAATTCATTATAATAGCATATGGACACACGAAGTTTTGTCCATGACAGAAACTGCAGTACCATAATGTCAACTATTTGATGCATTTGTTGGATCTATTCTCAGTTATTCGTGCGAAGTATGGGGTTTTGGAAAAGCAAAGGCAATTGAACGTGTGCACCTCAAATTTTGTAAAACTGTATTACAAGTTCGCAAGTCTACTTCCACTAATGGGGTGTATGGAGAACTTGGAAGATATCCCCTATATGTATCACGATTTGTACGAATTGTTAAATATTGGTGTAAAAATGTCAGCTCAGAAAATATATTAATCAGAACATTGTATAATTTGCTTTTACATGATTGTGATAATGGTAGTGTAAACTGGGCAAGTAATATCAAATACCTACTGGAAGTTTATGGATTTGCATATGTATGGTATAACCCATTCGATGTTGACCTAAACCACTTTCATAAAGTTTTTAAATCAAGAGTTACAGACGTGTTTATCCAACAATGGAAAAACGATATAGAAACCAGTAGCTCTCTACATTTATATAAGAATTATAAACTGTCATTTGGCTTGGAAAAATATCTAAACATTTTGCCCAAAAAACAGAGAGCTACTTTTACTAGGTTCAGGCTCTTAGTGAATAGTTTGAGAATAGTTACTGGTAGATACTTTCAAAATAGAGAGAATCGTAATATGCGGCTTTGCACCTTTTGTCAATGTTCAGATATTGAAGATGAATATCATTTCTTACTTGTCTGTCCAGTCTATAAAGAAATACGTAAACAGTATATAAGTTGGTACTACTATAGGCGTCCAAGTGTATTTAAATTTACTGAACTGATGAACTGCACACAACTCTCGGTTATGAAAAGGTTATCTAAATTTGTGTATGAAGCATTTATGTTGCGTAAATCTCTAAGTAATAACAATGGATTTTGATATACATACTGATGTTAACAAGCGTTTACATGAAGGAACGGGTTAACCCTTTACCTGATAGAAGCGGCTTTTAGCGTGTTTGATTTATTCCTCGCTGAAGAAAATAGTTCAAATTCATACAGTCATGAACATATTGCATAATAAATATTTTCTATATCCTAGTAGGTGGTAGCTTAAAGCAGGCTGAAAGTAAAGCAGAATGCGCCTCAAGGCGCATTCTGCTTTACTTTCAACCTGCTTTAAGTGGTCATATGTCTTCAAAACTAGAAACAGGCTATTGGGTAAAGGGTTAAACAAATGATTATGCAATAAAGTATGACCAGATACAATGTATGAACCATTTACCTCATACATATTCATGTTCAAGACTATTTATTATGGGCCCCTATTATGAATAATAAATGAGTTTATTCTTGTATCAGACATGTAAAATAAGGACATTTATAACTATGGCATACAGTAGAGATTTTATATTTATGTAACAGATAAGAAAACAACAGATCATTATTATACATATATAATCGTTTATTTATTCCGGATCATCTATTTGGAACAGCCTGCCTTATCATGTGAAAAATGCCAGTTCGGTTATTCAATTCAAAAAATTGTATTTACAGTCGACAAAGCTAAACGATTAATACATCTTCAGTATTATAGTTCTTTCACAAAACAGATATGTGTTTCAATTTCACCCCTATTCTTGACATTTATTCACAAGTTAACTGTTATTTAGAAGTTCCTCTGAAGGCTCTTCACTGTTTGTCTTTGTTCTTATTCTGCAAAAGGTGTGGATCCTGATTTATGGAGAAGTGATTGCCAAATCTTTATAGTCAGGGTCTTTACTGTTTGTGGCACATCTTCTGGTTTTTAAATAGCCTCCCTTGATGTGATTTATAACAGATTGCCTGTTTTGTGTGAGATATGACATATTGTAGCAAACCGGGTGGTCTCTGACCGGAGGACTCCAATCTGGGTCCTATTAACAGGGCCTACAATGTTTGCTGTATTCTACTGTTGTTAATGGTCTTGTTGCCAGTGTTTTATGTTAAGACACAGATCTATTATACCTTTATAATATCTCTTCAATCGTACTATGAGTTTGGTGTTGATTTCATTTATGTATATCTATATGACTTTGCTAATGTACCAATCTTGCACTCTTTTATTATCGCAAAATTCAATAAAAAAAAATCTGTTAATTCGTAAACTCGGCAAAGTCTAGTTCGGGGCATAAGTTTATATTGCTTCTCCTCCGATGAATATTTACTAGCCAAATTCTTGTATATACAGAGGATGAGAAACAAACTAGTTTTAGTGCAACATTCGACCTGTATTTGGATATTACTTGTCTTACATATCCGTGTATCTGTAATTCTGTGCAGCATTCTACGCATGGATCTGGTATTTAAGGTGTTTCGTCCATGATTGGTTTTTGGATTTCCGCCGACTTCCGTGGGTGTACGGGGACGGTGTTTGGGACGTGCTCGGTTGTTTTCGTGGAATTTTCGCGGCCGCGAGAATGCCCGAGGACGTCCAGGGTCGGCCCGGGCACTTGCTCGTGGCGAAATCAGTTATGGATGTTAAACATCTTTTGACGGCGTCTGATTTGCGTCATCTGATTACGTAATATATTCACGTCATGGATGACGTATGCATTCGCGTCATAAGCACTTGGCAATGGTATAATATTAATAAAATTAATGGAATTCCCAGAGTTTAAAAATAGTCCTGAAAATTCATGACGTCATTTATCCATGTCATCTTTTGCTGACACAGTCTATGTACATGATGCAGTTTGTCACTGATATCGTTAGTTCTAATCGATCTAAATCGTCAACTCGGTGAAATGGGGTTGCATTTACCTATGAATTCCACATGCAGCCTTTTTGCACCAGAGCCAACGATTTTTGAATTTCAATTTCTATTTCCCATTGCAAGCAATGCAGATCCTGATGAGAGGGATCCTACAGGAACTCACTCATCCGGGTCTACACTGTGTGTTGTAAAAATTGTGCTTAGCACATAATGGATTACACTCAGATCTGTTTATCACCAGTGCAAGGTTGGTGTCTATGCAAAATTATTATGAAAGCATTACAAATTGTATATATGTAATTGTATATATGTTTTCTCTCTGTTTGAGGGCCTCATGGAAGATTGGTCATAACCAAATGAGTACTCTTGTTAAATAAAGTCTTTATTATTATTATTATTATACAGGAGCTCAGCTGGGTCCAAATGTAAAAAATTGCGAAAATTTAAAAGAGTTACCTTTCTTCGGTTACTCGGACATTGTCCCTTTGGCTGGTAGAAACGGGTTGACAAACATGATTGAGTCAGTAGGGTCGTCTGATCTGGATCCACTCTGTTTGCTTATTAAATTATATTGATCTAGATCATTCTATTAGTTTCTGCAATGGCAACACTTTTCTTCTGTTCATATATAAAACAGGGTTAAGATTATACAAGTACAGTAAAGTCTGTTTAAAACCTTTCCTTCATATAAACGTCTTTTCACGCATTTGCATACAGAATAGACCCAGATCAGAGACTCCTATAGGAGCAACAACAGATCCATCCACTGGCAGACCGACCGACCGCCTGAGACTGATCCGACTGCTCCTTCATTTTTTTAAAAACAAAAGTTGATTATCTATTCATATTTTCAAAATATGAGTATGGCTCACTGGATGTCGGATCTTGATCCAAAGCATACCGTCATAGCTTCAGTTTTGCACCAATGTTATAAAAATTGAGTCTGATTTCATTCTTAAAAGTAAAACGTGACCAATCAGATACTTGTCATTGAAACCAGACTCAAATGAACTACAGTAAAACCTCTCTTAACCGGAATACTAGTAGAGGAAAATTCTGATATTTTAGGCAGGTGACTGCTTAATGCAGGGTGAAAGTCATGCAGAAAGCTCCTCTAGCTTTCTGCATGACTTCCATCCTGCAATAAGCTGTCACCTGTCTCCACGACCGATATTTATACTAAAATTAACGTCCGGTTAAGAGGGTTTTTACTGTTTTTTATAACATTGGGCCAGTGTGTGACACACTGAAGGTTAACATGCAACTGCAAGTAAGATTAGCATTTAATAACACCTCTTAAAAAATAATCTAAGCACTGCTGTTAACACCCCCTCAATATTATCCTTTACATATGAGTCTTTCAACTGCTTTGCAAACAGAGTAGACTCAGATCAGACGGCTTATGTGGGATCTGTCCGATCAGGTTCTGCTCTGTGCGATTATGATATAATATACATATAGATCTGATTCAACAGTTTCTGTCACGATAAAGCATCCCCTGCTCACAGTACCATTAATAAGTAGTATTCACGATGTCACTGTTCTTACGTGAATATTCGTGGAATGAGGCTTATGGCTATGTAAACAATGTAGAGACAGTTCGATTACAGTTCGATTACAGGATGCTAAACGCGGCTTTTAACAAGGTTTGAGTTATTCTTCTTTAGTTACGAAAATTGAACAGTATTAGAGGGCTAGAGTAAACAGACTCAATTAGAGGGCTAGAGTAAACTGACTCAATTAGAGGGCTTGAGTAATCAGACTCAATTAGTAAACAGACTCCATAGGTGTCGCATAATCGGATCTTACAACAGAAGTTATCATAAGCTTTCAAACTTTATTAATAAACATAGAATAGAACTGAATGATGTTCAGTTTAAGCAATACAGCTCACAACAATACATATAAAAGTAAAAAACAAATATTACATGTATTACATTGTTTAATTCAATGTCATCATGATGCCTTATAAATATTTCCACACACATCACACTTGTAAGGCCTCTCTCCTGTATGTATTCTCGTGTGCCTGACTAAATTGCGCTGTTCAGTAAATGTCTTTGCACATGCATCACACTTGTAAGGTCTCTCTCCTGTATGTATTCTTGTGTGCTTGAGTAAATTGCCTTGCTGAGTGAATGACTCTCCACACGCATCACACTTGTAAGGCCTCTCTCCTGTATGTATTCTTGTGTGCGTGAGTAAACTGCCTTGCTCAGTGAATAACTTTCCACACACATCACACTTGTAAGGCCTCTCTCCTGTATGTATTCTTTTGTGTTTGAGTAAATTGCCTTGCTGAGTGAATGACTCTCCACACACATCACACTTGTAAGGTCTCTCTCCTGTATGTATTCTTGTGTGCTTGAGTAAACTGCCTTGCTGAGTGAATAACTTTCCACACACATCACACTTGTAAGGCCTCTCTCCTGTATGTATTCTTGTGTGCACGAGTAAACTGCCTTGGTGAGTAAATGACTTTCCACACATATCGCACTTGTAAGGCCTCTCTCCTGTATGTATTCTCGTGTGCGTAACTAGAAGAGATAGATGTTTAAATGATTTCCCACACACGTCACACTTGTTAGGCATCTCTCTTATGTGTACCATCGTATTTCTGAGTAGATTTGATAGCCGGTTAAATGTATCTTTCCTGTATATACACTCACGTGCTGTACTGGATTTGCCTTCCTTGGTTTCAAAGTCACTTTCTCACTATATAGCCTCTATCTGTCTTCGAAGTCACTATGTACATCAATGTTAAATATAATGCCATATAAATGTGCCTCTTAAAACCGCTATTGTTAACTGACTTAGATCCCTCAACTACTGCCACGAAGAAATTGACAGTTTGATATGTACGCATTCTTATCATTATTATGAATAATTATCACCTTTAAAGGTGTCTACGTGCCATCTCACTGGTGATACAAATCCCCTTTCAACCGAAACAGTTTGTTCTGTATCTGTCAAGGGTGTGTGATAAACAGCTGATTAACCATTTGACACATGGATATTCATACAGGAAATAATTACATCATGAATATTAATAAGACTAATTCATTATAATAGCATATGGACACACGAAGTTTTGTCCATGACAGAAACTGCAGTACCATAATGTCAACTATTTGATGCATTTGTTGGATCTATTCTCAGTTATTCGTGCGAAGTATGGGGTTTTGGAAAAGCAAAGGCAATTGAACGTGTGCACCTCAAATTTTGTAAAACTGTATTACAAGTTCGCAAGTCTACTTCCACTAATGGGGTGTATGGAGAACTTGGAAGATATCCCCTATATGTATCACGATTTGTACGAATTGTTAAATATTGGTGTAAAAATGTCAGCTCAGAAAATATATTAATCAGAACATTGTATAATTTGCTTTTACATGATTGTGATAATGGTAGTGTAAACTGGGCAAGTAATATCAAATACCTACTGGAAGTTTATGGATTTGCATATGTATGGTATAACCCATTCGATGTTGACCTAAACCACTTTCATAAAGTTTTTAAATCAAGAGTTACAGACGTGTTTATCCAACAATGGAAAAACGATATAGAAACCAGTAGCTCTCTACATTTATATAAGAATTATAAACTGTCATTTGGCTTGGAAAAATATCTAAACATTTTGCCCAAAAAACAGAGAGCTACTTTTACTAGGTTCAGGCTCTTAGTGAATAGTTTGAGAATAGTTACTGGTAGATACTTTCAAAATAGAGAGAATCGTAATATGCGGCTTTGCACCTTTTGTCAATGTTCAGATATTGAAGATGAATATCATTTCTTACTTGTCTGTCCAGTCTATAAAGAAATACGTAAACAGTATATAAGTTGGTACTACTATAGGCGTCCAAGTGTATTTAAATTTACTGAACTGATGAACTGCACACAACTCTCGGTTATGAAAAGGTTATCTAAATTTGTGTATGAAGCATTTATGTTGCGTAAATCTCTAAGTAATAACAATGGATTTTGATATACATACTGATGTTAACAAGCGTTTACATGAAGGAACGGGTTAACCCTTTACCTGATAGAAGCGGCTTTTAGCGTGTTTGATTTATTCCTCGCTGAAGAAAATAGTTCAAATTCATACAGTCATGAACATATTGCATAATAAATATTTTCTATATCCTAGTAGGTGGTAGCTTAAAGCAGGCTGAAAGTAAAGCAGAATGCGCCTCAAGGCGCATTCTGCTTTACTTTCAACCTGCTTTAAGTGGTCATATGTCTTCAAAACTAGAAACAGGCTATTGGGTAAAGGGTTAAACAAATGATTATGCAATAAAGTATGACCAGATACAATGTATGAACCATTTACCTCATACATATTCATGTTCAAGACTATTTATTATGGGCCCCTATTATGAATAATAAATGAGTTTATTCTTGTATCAGACATGTAAAATAAGGACATTTATAACTATGGCATACAGTAGAGATTTTATATTTATGTAACAGATAAGAAAACAACAGATCATTATTATACATATATAATCGTTTATTTATTCCGGATCATCTATTTGGAACAGCCTGCCTTATCATGTGAAAAATGCCAGTTCGGATATTCAATTCAAAAAATTGTATTTACAGTCGACAAAGCTAAACGATTAATACATCTTCAGTATTATAGTTCTTTCACAAAACAGATATGTGTTTCAATTTCACCCCTATTCTTGACATTTATTCACAAGTTAACTGTTATTTAGAAGTTCCTCTGAAGGCTCTTCACTGTTTGTCTTTGTTCTTATTCTGCAAAAGGTGTGGATCCTGATTTATGGAGAAGTGATTGCCAAATCTTTATAGTCAGGGTCTTTACTGTTTGTGGCACATCTTCTGGTTTTTAAATAGCCTCCCTTGATGTGATTTATAACAGATTGCCTGTTTTGTGTGAGATATGACATATTGTAGCAAACCGGGTGGTCTCTGACCGGAGGACTCCAATCTGGGTCCTATTAACAGGGCCTACAATGTTTGCTGTATTCTACTGTTGTTAATGGTCTTGTTGCCAGTGTTTTATGTTAAGACACAGATCTATTATACCTTTATAATATCTCTTCAATCGTACTATGAGTTTGGTGTTGATTTCATTTATGTATATCTATATGACTTTGCTAATGTACCAATCTTGCACTCTTTTATTATCGCAAAATTCTATTAAAAAAAATCTGTTAATTCGTAAACTCGGCAAAGTCTAGTTCGGGGCATAAGTTTATATTGCTTCTCCTCCGATGAATATTTACTAGCCAAATTCTTGTATATACAGAGGATGAGAAACAAACTAGTTTTAGTGCAACATTCGACCTGTATTTGGATATTACTTGTCTTACATATCCGTGTATCTGTAATTCTGTGCAGCATTCTACGCATGGATCTGGTATTTAAGGTGTTTCGTCCATGATTGGTTTTTGGATTTCCGCCGACTTCCGTGGGTGTACGGGGACGGTGTTTGGGACGTGCTCGGTTGTTTTCGTGGAATTTTCGCGGCCGCGAGAATGCCCGAGGACGTCCAGGGTCGGCCCGGGCACTTGCTCGTGGCGAAATCAGTTATGGATGTTAAACATCTTTTGACGGCGTCTGATTTGCGTCATCTGATTACGTAATATATTCACGTCATGGATGACGTATGCATTCGCGTCATAAGCACTTGGCAATGGTATAATATTAATAAAATTAATGGAATTCCCAGAGTTTAAAAATAGTCCTGAAAATTCATGACGTCATTTATCCATGTCATCTTTTGCTGACACAGTCTATGTACATGATGCAGTTTGTCACTGATATCGTTAGTTCTAATCGATCTAAATCGTCAACTCGGTGAAATGGGGTTGCATTTACCTATGAATTCCACATGCAGCCTTTTTGCACCAGAGCCAACGATTTTTGAATTTCAATTTCTATTTCCCATTGCAAGCAATGCAGATCCTGATGAGAGGGATCCTACAGGAACTCACTCATCCGGGTCTACACTGTGTGTTGTAAAAATTGTGCTTAGCACATAATGGATTACACTCAGATCTGTTTATCACCAGTGCAAGGTTGGTGTCTATGCAAAATTATTATGAAAGCATTACAAATTGTATATATGTAATTGTATATATGTTTTCTCTCTGTTTGAGGGCCTCATGGAAGATTGGTCATAACCAAATGAGTACTCTTGTTAAATAAAGTCTTTATTATTATTATTATTATACAGGAGCTCAGCTGGGTCCAAATGTAAAAAATTGCGAAAATTTAAAAGAGTTACCTTTCTTCGGTTACTCGGACATTGTCCCTTTGGCTGGTAGAAACGGGTTGACAAACATGATTGAGTCAGTAGGGTCGTCTGATCTGGATCCACTCTGTTTGCTTATTAAATTATATTGATCTAGATCATTCTATTAGTTTCTGCAATGGCAACACTTTTCTTCTGTTCATATATAAAACAGGGTTAAGATTATACAAGTACAGTAAAGTCTGTTTAAAACCTTTCCTTCATATAAACGTCTTTTCACGCATTTGCATACAGAATAGACCCAGATCAGAGACTCCTATAGGAGCAACAACAGATCCATCCACTGGCAGACCGACCGACCGCCTGAGACTGATCCGACTGCTCCTTCATTTTTTTAAAAACAAAAGTTGATTATCTATTCATATTTTCAAAATATGAGTATGGCTCACTGGATGTCGGATCTTGATCCAAAGCATACCGTCATAGCTTCAGTTTTGCACCAATGTTATAAAAATTGAGTCTGATTTCATTCTTAAAAGTAAAACGTGACCAATCAGATACTTGTCATTGAAACCAGACTCAAATGAACTACAGTAAAACCTCTCTTAACCGGAATACTAGTAGAGGAAAATTCTGATATTTTAGGCAGGTGACTGCTTAATGCAGGGTGAAAGTCATGCAGAAAGCTCCTCTAGCTTTCTGCATGACTTCCATCCTGCAATAAGCTGTCACCTGTCTCCACGACCGATATTTATACTAAAATTAACGTCCGGTTAAGAGGGTTTTTACTGTTTTTTATAACATTGGGCCAGTGTGTGACACACTGAAGGTTAACATGCAACTGCAAGTAAGATTAGCATTTAATAACACCTCTTAAAAAATAATCTAAGCACTGCTGTTAACACCCCCTCAATATTATCCTTTACATATGAGTCTTTCAACTGCTTTGCAAACAGAGTAGACTCAGATCAGACGGCTTATGTGGGATCTGTCCGATCAGGTTCTGCTCTGTGCGATTATGATATAATATACATATAGATCTGATTCAACAGTTTCTGTCACGATAAAGCATCCCCTGCTCACAGTACCATTAATAAGTAGTATTCACGATGTCACTGTTCTTACGTGAATATTCGTGGAATGAGGCTTATGGCTATGTAAACAATGTAGAGACAGTTCGATTACAGTTCGATTACAGGATGCTAAACGCGGCTTTTAACAAGGTTTGAGTTATTCTTCTTTAGTTACGAAAATTGAACAGTATTAGAGGGCTAGAGTAAACAGACTCAATTAGAGGGCTAGAGTAAACTGACTCAATTAGAGGGCTTGAGTAATCAGACTCAATTAGAGGGCTTGAGTAATAAGACTTAATTAGAGGGATTGGGTGAACAGACTCAATTGAGTAAACAGATTCAATTAGAGGGATTGAGTAAACAGATTCAATTAGAGGGCTTGAGTAAAAATTAGAGGGCTTGAGTAAAACAGATTCAATTAGAGGGCTTGAGTAATAAGACTTAATTAGAGAGATTGGGTGAACAGACTCAATTGAGTAAACAGATTCAATTAGAGGGATTGAGTAAACAGATTCAATTAGAGGGATTGAGTAAACAGACTCAATTAGAGGGCTTGAGTAAAAATTAGAGGGCTTGAGTAAAACAGATTCAATTAGAGGGCTTGAGTAAACAGATTCAATTAAAGGGCTTGAGTAAACAGATTCAATTAGAGGGCTTGAGTAAACAGACTCAATTAGAGGGATTGAGTAAATATTAGAGGGCTTGAGTAAAACAGACTCAATAAGAGGGCTTGAGTAAACAGACTAAATTAAAGGGCTTGAGTAAAAGTTAGAGTGCTTGAGTAAACAGATTCAATTAGAGGACTTGAGTAAAACGAATCAATTAGAGGGCTCGAGTAAACAGACTCAATTAAACAGAGTTTGAAGTTTTCTTTTCGCATTGCTGCTTTACTCTTTCGCTACCAATGTCGCACCTGAGATTACCTATGCAAACAGTTTGGATCCAGATGAGATATCGACATTTCGTCAGAATCCAAACTGTTTGTTATTGTGACAATGGTTTTTGGAAACAAAAATGAAGAAAAATAAACAATAAAATCTGCAGCAGACGACACAGTTTGCAGACGACAGAATTTGGCAGCGAAAGAGTAAAATGCCTTCGACGAATGATAGTCGTGCTAGTGGTCAGTAAAACGGAATACGCTTTGATGGGTGACAAATAGTGTAGAACCTGAGTAGACTCCTCGTATTATACTCGGCGATTGATCTGGTTCTACACTGTTTATAATGTTAGTTTTGTATATAATGGAACCTGTCTACAGCGACCATTTAAATAAGTCTAAATTTGGACTTCTAAAACAGGTGGTAGCTTAATGCAGGGCAAAAGTAATTCAGAAAGCTCCTATAGGAACAGTTTGCATTACTTTTACCCTGCATTACGCAACCACCTTTTATAAGACTCAATAAATAAATGACCTCTCAACACAGGTGCTACTGTAGTAGGGATACGTATTTTATACGCAAACATCAGAGAAGCATTTAAGTAAAGTATAACATTTCCTTTTATTACAGAATTGTGATTAGTTGATACATAATTTGATCGTCATAAACACACTCGGTGTTTTTCGGTACAAAATTTAACAACGTGTGCTATTGTTAACCGTTTATTGTTTTTTTGTCTTCAACGGAAAAATCCCAATGTCATTAATTCTAGACACATTCCATTAGATGTACAGGAATTAGAAGAAGTCATCTTAATTGAGCTCCCGTTTTGTCGAGTCTGCTGAGCGATCGTTTGGTGGTATTAACATAACATAACATAAATAAGTTTATTACACGTAAACTTTACAGTTTCTGGTGTTTACAAATGCGTACAAATATAAGTTATTAACAAGACACTATAGAGATACATACAATTACAATTACATATCATGGATGAACTTTATTTTAACATATGCATGATATATATTTATTAAACCCTTTGCACGCGGGACAAACATGTACTGCCAGTTGCCGACAGCGCAGACCCAGATCAGAAGGCTACTAGAGGAATCCTCGGATCAGGATCTGCACTGTTTGTCATTAAATTTAAGCTTTTCATTATTTTGTGGACTCAATAGTTAAGTACTGATGAGTTACTCCCCTCTGATAACGCAGCGTTCAGAGGGATGACGATTAAAACAAACTTATCCAACTACATTTATTTTTACACGTACTGCATCTGATTGAACAAAATTTGTCATTGTGTTAAAACTTGACACTTGTACGATCATACAGAACTTTTTTACTTTACTTTGATATTAATTTACTATGATTAAGTTATCGTGTTCATTCTTGCTTTAAACCCTTCTGATGCGTATTTAGCTAACATATGTAATTCGTTCCTATTCTCTGTAGTAAGCAGCTCAATCAATTTAAACATACTAGGTCTGGATCTAAAATATCTCTTAATGTAGCGCGATCTCAAATCATTATACAGCCTGCATTGAAAAACAAAATGGTATTCGTCTTCTATGTCGTTACAATTACATAGTTGGCATTTTCTCTCATTCTTTTCCGTTCTATCGTATCTTCCGGTGTGAACTCTAAGATTATGACCTGAAACACGCAATTTCGTCAAAGCGGTGCGGAGTGTTCTAGAAACAATGGCGTCGAGATAATTTTCAAAGCCAAAATTTAACTTAATTTCTCTATACAGGCAAAGAACACTACTTTCATCTAAACTCCTCTGCCATTCTTGCAAAAACTCGTCTATTATGCGTTGCTTGAACACAGTTATAAACGCTTTCACATTTACATGTGTTCTATTATACCATATATATAAAAATCCGTATTTCTCTAATAAACTTTTTACACTATTCATCCAATTAGCTTTCACATTTTGTTCTCCAGAGTCTACCATTGAATTATCTAAAATAGTCTTGGTCAAAATATTTTCTGAGTTGCAAACTTTAAACCAGTATTTCACTATACGTATATATCTGTTTATATAAAGCGGATATCGTCCCAGCTCTCCATAAACAGCGGCGTTGCATGTTTGCTGCCTAACTCCAAGTACAGTTTTACAGAATCTAAGGTGCAATTTTTCTAAATGCTGTGATTTGGTAAACCCCCAGATCTCGCATCCATACGTAATAATAGGTGATATGAAAGCATCAAATAACTGTAGTGCCACTTTTGGCTTCGTCTCGTACTTTTTTAGGTTAGATATTAACGTGTTCATAGCCTTTAGACCTTTTCCGTATAAGGTTTGGGTATTTAAAGAAAGGCTTCCTGTATAATTTAGAGTAACACCTAAATAATTAAAATCATTTACAACATCTATTTGCTCCTGTCCATACATCCATTTTTCATTTCGTTTCAGGTTACCTCTTTTGCGGAACACTACAACTTTTGTTTTGGCGACGTTAACCTCCAAACCCCATAAATCACAATATTCATATAATCTATTGAGCGATAATTGTAAATCATCCGGACTTTCCCCTAGAATAACCATATCATCTGCAAATAGAAGTAGAATGTAACAAATATCTTGGAAGCTAATACCGCAATTTACCCTGTCTTGTAAATAAAGTTCTAGATCATCTACGAAAAGAGAAAACAATATGGGCGAGTTTATCTCCCCTTGTCTGAGTCCAACTGCTATATTAACATAATCCGAATAAGAGTTACATAACCTGACACAGGACTTAACGGACTGATACATGCTACGTATTATTCGCAGCATTTTACCATCAATATTACTGTTATACAACTTCAGCCATAACGCATTTCTATAAATGCTGTCAAAACAACGTTTCATATCTATAAAACAACAAAAAAGCCTTTTATTTTCATTAACATATTTCTGGATAATTGTTTGTAGAATAAAAATAGCATCTATAGTAGACCTCCCTTTCCTGAAACCAAATTGTGCATCTGATAGTACCTCATTATCCTCGCACCACTTGTTAATACGTTGGTTTAGTACACAAGTAAAAAGTTTTCCAAAGTTACTTAACAGAGTTATTCCCCTGTAGTTGTTAACATCTGATTTATCTCCCTTCTTATATATAGGTACGATTATGCCCTTCGTCCAAGAGTTGGGAAATATCCCTAAATCAAGTATGACATTGAAAATCTCTGTAATATAACCAGCTAAGATATCGCATGTTTCGATAAAATATTCATTTTTGCCTTATTTTTCTTTAGTAGTGAAATGGCGTTACATACTTCTTCAAAGGATATTTTACTATCTAAACAATCAAATACAGGATAATTACAGTCATTAAAATCATGTGAAGTGTTAAAAGTTTCAGCTTCTTCATGTAGATTGTGATTTATATGGCTATACATCTCTTCGAAACCCTTCGCTTGCTATTCACGTCAATATACGTACCTGTAAATAGTGAAGACCCAGATGAGACAGCTCCTGCAGGAGCTGTCTCATCAGGGTCTGCACTATTTACAAGTTGATTGTGACACCAGTGCACTCCACAGCAGTGATTGTACAGCGAAATACTTGTACACAGTAAAGATATATGTAATTATACAACAGGACATGGGTAAAGAAGGAGAAATGTATTTTAAAATTCAGCAAGCGTAGGGTTAAATGCCATCGACTTCAGTTGCCAAGGTTACTTACTCTTTCATTTGTTTATGGCAACACGGTCAGAGTAGCAAACCGTTTGGGTCCTGATGAGATGCCGAGTTACTCGGCGTCTAACATGGATCCAAATTGTCTGCATAATTATGTAATAACTCATCCTCCTTCAGCAGGCTAAGGGTTAAACACAAGTCTGGATTAATGCGGCCTTTCTCCAGTATCCAAGCTATTTGACACTACATGTACACCAAATGGCACCGTTTTGATGGCATGGTAGCAAACAGCTCAGAGAGTGAAAGGTGTTTGTCCTTTTATTATAACGACGCCGGCTTTTGAAATGTACTCAATAGCGTTTTATGGATAGCCATGTGATGTGCAATACCCCGGTATACATGCCGTGAAATCTCTCTATATTGGCCATTCAAAGTGTTCTGGATTTTTACAGATAGTTGATAGCTTAATGTTGGATGAATGTAATGCAGAAAGCTCCTAAGGGGGCTTTTTTAAGGCATTTGATGGCTTAATGCAATACTTAAAGTAATGCAGAAAGCTCCTAAGGGAACTTTCTGCCCAAGTTCTTGTCTTGTATATAATTCTTATAGACACCCTTCTTTATTCATTAAATGGTCGCTATATGGAGATCTTACTGTTTATGCAATGATAATAAAACTGCGTAATGTGTCTTATTTGTTGTGTTTAATACTGGCTTGAAAGGATCAGTCCATAACAGGGTTCTGCAACTGCTGTTCTATATTTTGTCTTAACCCATTAATCCTTTCCTGTTCTATGTTTATTCCAAATTTCAATGCTTACTGAATATTCATGAACAAAATAGTTACTATAGGTAGCCGTCTGATCTGGGTCTTTCTTCTGTTTCTTCAAATGTGTGAAAAGCGTTTATATAAAGGAAAGGGTTAAGCTTTCTAATTGACTTTAACCGTTTACTCCATAAATACGCTTCTCTACACCTTTGCAAACTATTCTGTTTGTTTTTTATATAATGTAAATTTGATTTACGAGTGTCTGTCACGATAAAAATATTTTGTTCATACTGACATTATAAAAAATCATTGAATTAAGATTCATGATGCCATGATTTCTTACATGAATATTAATGGAGTAAATGGGCCACCCTGCAGTAAGCAGGGCTTGCAGACTACAAGTGGTTAGTGTATCAAAAATTAGGGAAAAGTAAACAGATGAACTTCTAAGAGATGTACCGGTATTTGCAAAGTAAACTGATGAATTTCAAAGAGATGTGTTTGCAAAATCAACAGATGAACTTCTACGAGATATATCTGCATATCATTCACAATGCACTAACCATTTACTACATGAATACTCATGTCAGAGATACTGGTTGTATGAACTATTGTTTCAACTAGCTAAATTTTGTATAACCCTTTGCTCCATAATATGCCTTTCTACACCTTTGCAAACAGAGTAGACCCAGATCAGACGGTCTTATAGGAGCCATCTAATTAGGTTATGCTCTGTTGGCTTATGATACAATAATATTGTATCGTAAGCAAACAGAGCATTACCTAATTAGATGAGATTTTTTTATACCATGACAGAAACTGTAGAGTCATATTATATGACTTTACAGTTTCTGTCATGGTATAAAAAATCCCGTGTCCATGTGTTTTTATAACAAATTAATCTGATTAATATTCGTGACGCCGTTATGTCTTACATGAATATTCACGATGAAAAGGGATAATGGTGTCTCAAAAAATGAACATATTAGGCAGAAACTATATAATTTTATCTATGTTGTTTCATAATCAAACAGAGCAGACATTCATCGGACAGCTCTGACAGGAGGCGTCTGATCTGGGCCTACGCTGTAAAGAGTCGCCGTTTGCCAAGGTGCCAAAAGGTGACAAAATGTGTCTTTATGGAGTAACAGGTTAGGCTACCACCTGTCTGCATAACAGTTTCTTCAAAACTTTTGTCCGGTTTTATCCCTTTATGATCTATGTACGTCTTTAATGCAGACACACACACACACACACACACACACACACACACACACACACACACACACACACACACACACACACACACACACACACACACACACACACACACACACACACACACACACACACACACACACACACACACACACACACCACCACCACCACCACCTATAAGGGTTGCTCCCCTGTGTGTATTCCCGTGTGCCTTACTAAACGTCTTCGATCAGAAAATGATCTATCACACACTACACAGTTGTAAGGTGTCTCTCCAGTATGTATTCTCCTGTGTGTTACTAAACTGAATTTATTGGTAAATGATTTTTCACACACATCACAGTTGAAGTTGTAAAGCCTCTCTTCTGTATGTATTCTCGTGTGCGTGAGTAAATTGCCTTGCTGAGTGAATGACTTTCCACACACATCACACGTGTAAGGCCGCTCTCCTGTATGTATTCTCGTGTGCGTGAGTAAATTGCTCTGTTCAGTAAATGACTTTCCACACACATCACACGTGTAAGGCCTCTCTCCTGTATGTATTCTCATGTGCGTGAGTAAATTGCGCTGTTCAGTAAATGACTTTCCACACGCATCACACGTGTAAGGCCTCTCTCCTGTATGTATTCTCGTGTGCGTGAGTAAACTGCCTTGCTGAGTGAATGACTTTCCACACACATCACACTTGTAAGGCCTCTCTCCTGTATGTATTCTCGTGTGCCTGACTAAATTGCGCTGTTCAGTAAATGTCTTTGCACATGCATCACACTTGTAAGGTCTCTCTCCTGTATGTATTCTTGTGTGCTTGAGTAAATTGCCTTGCTGAGTGAATGACTCTCCACACGCATCACACTTGTAAGGCCTCTCTCCTGTATGTATTCTTGTGTGCGTGAGTAAACTGCCTTGCTCAGTGAATAACTTTCCACACACATCACACTTGTAAGGCCTCTCTCCTGTATGTATTCTTTTGTGCTTGAGTAAATTGCCTTGCTGAGTGAATGACTCTCCACACACATCACACTTGTAAGGTCTCTCTCCTGTATGTATTCTTGTGTGCTTGAGTAAACTGCCTTGCTGAGTGAATAACTTTCCACACACATCACACTTGTAAGGCCTCTCTCCTGTATGTATTCTTGTGTGCACGAGTAAACTGCCTTGATGAGTAAATGACTTTCCACACATATCGCACTTGTAAGGCCTCTCTCCTGTATGTATTCTCGTGTGCGTAACTAGAAGAGATAGATGTTTAAATGATTTCCCACACACGTCACACTTGTTAGGCATCTCTCTTATGTGTACCATCGTATTTCTGAGTAGATTTGATAGCCGGTTAAATGTATCTTTCCTGTATATACACTCACGTGCTGTACTAGATTTGCCTTCCTTGGTTTCAAAGTCACTTTCTCACTATATATCCTCTCTCTGTCTTCGAAGTCACTATGTACATCAATGTTAAATATAATGCCATATAAATGTGCCTCTTAAAACCGCTATTGTTAACTGACTTAGATCCTCAACTACTGCCACGAAGAAATTGACAGTTTGATATGTACGCATTCTTATCATTATTATGAATAATTATCACCTTTAAAGGTGTCTACGTGCCATCTCACTGGTGATACAAATCCCCTTTCAACCGAAACAGTTTGTTCTGTATCTGTCAAGGGTGTGTGATAAACAGCTGATTAACCATTTGACACATGGATATTCATACAGGAAATAATTACATCATGAATATTAATTAGACTAATTCATTATAATAGCATATGGACACACGAAGTTTTGTCCATGACAGAAACTGCAGTACCATAATGTCAACTATTTGATGCATTTGTTGGATCTATTCTCAGTTATTCGTGCGAAGTATGGGGTTTTGGAAAAGCAAAGGCAATTGAACGTGTGCACTTCAAATTTTGTAAAACTGTATTACAAGTTCGCAAGTCTACTTCCACTAATGGGTTGTATGGAGAACTTGGAAGATATCCCCTATATGTATCACGATTTGTACGAATTGTTAAATATTGGTGTAAAAATGTCAGCTCAGAAAATATATTAATCAGAACATTGTATAATTTGCTTTTACATGATTGTGATAATGGTAGTGTAAACTGGGCAAGTAATATCAAATACCTACTGGAAGTTTATGGATTTGCATATGTATGGTATAACCCATTCGATGTTGACCTAAACCACTTTCATAAAGTTTTTAAATCAAGAGTTATAGACGTGTTTATCCAACAATGGAAAAACGATATAGAAACCAGTAGCTCTCTACATTTATATAAGAATTATAAACTGTCATTTGGCTTGGAAAAATATCTAAACATTTTGCCCAAAAAACAGAGAGCTACTTTTACTAGGTTCAGGCTCTCAGTAAATAGTTTGAGAATAGTTACTGGTAGATACTTTCAAAATAGAGAGAATCGTAATATGCGGCTTTGCACCTTTTGTCAATGTTCAGATATTGAAGATGAATATCATTTCTTACTTGTCTGTCCAGTCTATAAAGAAATACGTAAACAGTATATAAGTTGGTACTACTATAGGCGTCCAAGTGTATTTAAATTTACTGAACTGAAGAACTGCACACAACTTTCGGTTATGAAAAGGTTATCTAAATTTGTGTATGAAGCATTTATGTTGCGTAAATCTCTAAGTAATAACAATGGATTTTGATATACAAACTGATGTTAACAAGCTTTTACATGAAGGAACGGGTTAACCCTTTACCTGATAGAAGCGGCTTTAAGCGAGTTTAATATATTCCTCCGCTGAAGAAAATAGTTCCAATTTTTACAATAATGAACATATTGCATAATAAATATTTTCTATATCCTAGTAGGTGGTAGCTTAAAGCAGGCTGAAAGTAAAGCAGAATGCGCCTTAAGGCGCATTCTGCTTTACTTTCAACCTGCTTTAAGTGGTCATATGTCTTCAAAACTAGAAACAGGCTATTGGGTAAAGGGTTAAACAAATGATTATGCAATAAAGTATGACCAGATACAATGTATGAACCATTTACCTCATACATATTCATGTTCAAGTCTGTTTATTCTGGGCCCCTATTATGAATAATAAATGAGTTTATTCTTGTATCAGACATGTAAAATAAGGACATTTATAACTATGGCATACAGTAGAGATTTTATATTTATGTAACAGATAAGAAAACAACAGATCATTATTATACATATATAATCGTTTATTTATTCCGGATCATCTATTTGGAACAGCCTGCCTTATCATGTGAAAAATGCCAGTTCGGTTATTCAATTCAAAAAATTGTATTTACAGTCGACAAAGCTAAACGATTAATACATCTTCAGTATTATAGTTCTTTCACAAAACAGATATGTGTTTCAATTTCACCCCTATTCTTGACATGTGTTTCAATTTCACCCCTATTCTTGACATTTATTCACAAGTTAACTGTTATTTAGAAGTTCCTCTGAAGGCTCTTCACTGTTTGTCTTTGTTCTTATTCTGCAAAAGGTGTGGATCCTGATTTATGGAGAAGTGATTGCCAAATCTTTATAGTCAGGGTCTTTACTGTTTGTGGCACATCTTCTGGTTTTTAAATAGCCTCCCTTGATGTGATTTATAACAGATTGCCTGTTTTGTGTGAGATATGACATATTGTAGCAAACCGGGTGGTCTCTGACCGGAGGACTCCAATCTGGGTCCTATTAACAGGGCCTACAATGTTTGCTGTATTCTACTGTTGTTAATGGTCTTGTTGCCAGTGTTTTATGTTAAGACACAGATCTATTATACCTTTATAATATCTCTTCAATCGTACTATGAGTTTGGTGTTGATTTCATTTATGTATATCTATATGACTTTGCTAATGTACCAATCTTGCACTCTTTTATTATCGCAAAATTCTATTAAAAAAAATCTGTTAATTCGTAAACTCGGCAAAGTCTAGTTCGGGGCATAAGTTTATATTGCTTCTCCTCCGATGAATATTTACTAGCCAAATTCTTGTATATACAGAGGATGAGAAACAAACTAGTTTTAGTGCAACATTCGACCTGTATTTGGATATTACTTGTCTTACATATCCGTGTATCTGTAATTCTGTGCAGCATTCTACGCATGGATCTGGTATTTAAGGTGAAACACCATGATTGGTTTTTGGATTTCCGCCGACTTCCGTGGGTGTACGGGGACGGTGTTTGGGACGTGCTCGGTTGTTTTCGTGGAATTTTCGCGGCCGCGAGAATGCCCGAGGACGTCCAGGGTCGGCCCGGGCACTTGCTCGTGGCGAAATCAGTTATGGATGTTAAACATCTTTTGACGGCGTCTGATTTGCGTCATCTGATTACGTAATATATTCACGTCATGGATGACGTATGCATTCGCGTCATAAGCACTTGGCAATGGTATAATATTAATAAAATTAATGGAATTCCCAGAGTTTAAAAATAGTCCTGAAAATTCATGACGTCATTTATCCATGTCATCTTTTGCTGACACAGTCTATGTACATGATGCAGTTTGTCACTGATATCGTAAGTTCTAATCGATCTAAATCGTCAACTCGGTGAAATGGGGTTGCATTTACCTATGAATTCCACATGCAGCCTTTTTGCACCAGAGCCAACGATTTTTGAATTTCAATTTCTATTTCCCATTGCAAGCAATGCAGATCCTGATGAGAGGGATCCTACAGGAACTCACTCATCCGGGTCTACACTGTGTGTTGTAAAAATTGTGCTTAGCACATAATGGATTACACTCAGATCTGTTTATCACCAGTGCAAGGTTGGTGCCTATGCAAAATTATTATGAAAGCATTACAAATTGTATATATGTAATTGTATATATGTTTTCTCTCTGTTTGAGGGCCTCATGGAAGATTGGTCATAACCAAATGAGTACTCTTGTTAAATAAAGTCTTTATTATTATTATTATTATACAGGAGCTCAGCTGGGTCCAAATGTAAAAAATTGCGAAAATTTAAAAGAGTTACCTTTCTTCGGTTACTCGGACATTGTCCCTTTGGCTGGTAGAAACGGGTTGACAAACATGATTGAGTCAGTAGGGTCGTCTGATCTGGATCCACTCTGTTTGCTTATTAAATTATATTGATCTAGATCATTCTATTAGTTTCTGCAATGGCAACACTTTTCTTCTGTTCATATATAAAACAGGGTTAAGATTATACAAGTACAGTAAAGTCTGTTTAAAACCTTTCCTTCATATAAACGTCTTTTCACGCATTTGCATACAGAATAGACCCAGATCAGAGACTCCTATAGGAGCAACAACAGATCCATCCACTGGCAGACCGACCGACCGCCTGAGACTGATCCGACTGCTCCTTCATTTTTTTAAAAACAAAAGTTGATTATCTATTCATATTTTCAAAATATGAGTATGGCTCACTGGATGTCGGATCTTGATCCAAAGCATACCGTCATAGCTTCAGTTTTGCACCAATGTTATAAAAATTGAGTCTGATTTCATTCTTAAAAGTAAAACGTGACCAATCAGATACTTGTCATTGAAACCAGACTCAAATGAACTACAGTAAAACCTCTCTTAACCGGAATACTAGTAGAGGAAAATTCTGATATTTTAGGCAGGTGACTGCTTAATGCAGGGTGAAAGTCATGCAGAAAGCTCCTCTAGCTTTCTGCATGACTTCCATCCTGCAATAAGCTGTCACCTGTCTCCACGACCGATATTTATACTAAAATTAACGTCCGGTTAAGAGGGTTTTTACTGTTTTTTATAACATTGGGCCAGTGTGTGACACACTGAAGGTTAACATGCAACTGCAAGTAAGATTAGCATTTAATAACACCTCTTAAAAAATAATCTAAGCACTGCTGTTAACACCCCCTCAATATTATCCTTTACATATGAGTCTTTCAACTGCTTTGCAAACAGAGTAGACTCAGATCAGACGGCTTATGTGGGATCTGTCCGATCAGGTTCTGCTCTGTGCGATTATGATATAATATACATATAGATCTGATTCAACAGTTTCTGTCACGATAAAGCATCCCCTGCTCACAGTACCATTAATAAGTAGTATTCACGATGTCACTGTTCTTACGTGAATATTCGTGGAATGAGGCTTATGGCTATGTAAACAATGTAGAGACAGTTCGATTACAGTTCGATTACAGGATGCTAAACGCGGCTTTTAACAAGGTTTGAGTTATTCTTCTTTAGTTACGAAAATTGAACAGTATTAGAGGGCTAGAGTAAACAGACTCAATTAGAGGGCTAGAGTAAACTGACTCAATTAGAGGGCTTGAGTAATCAGACTCAATTAGAGGGCTTGAGTAATAAGACTTAATTAGAGGGATTGGGTGAACAGACTCAATTGAGTAAACAGATTCAATTAGAGGGATTGAGTAAACAGATTCAATTAGAGGGCTTGAGTAAAAATTAGAGGGCTTGAGTAAAACAGATTCAATTAGAGGGCTTGAGTAATAAGACTTAATTAGAGAGATTGGGTGAACAGACTCAATTGAGTAAACAGATTCAATTAGAGGGATTGAGTAAACAGATTCAATTAGAGGGCTTGAGTAAACAGACTCAATTAGAGGGCTTGAGTAAAAATTAGAGGGCTTGAGTAAAACAGATTCAATTAGAGGGCTTGAGTAAACAGATTCAATTAAAGGGCTTGAGTAAACAGATTCAATTAGAGGGCTTGAGTAAACAGACTCAATTAGAGGGATTGAGTAAATATTAGAGGGCTTGAGTAAAACAGACTCAATAAGAGGGCTTGAGTAAACAGACTAAATTAAAGGGCTTGAGTAAAAGTTAGAGTGCTTGAGTAAACAGATTCAATTAGAGGACTTGAGTAAAACGAATCAATTAGAGGGCTCGAGTAAACAGACTCAATTAAACAGAGTTTGAAGTTTTCTTTTCGCATTGCTGCTTTACTCTTTCGCTACCAATGTCGCACCTGAGATTACCTATGCAAACATTTTGGATCCAGATGAGATATCGACATTTCGTTAGAATCCAAACTGTTTGTTATTGTGACAATGGTTTTTGGAAACAAAAATGAAGAAAAATAAACAATAAAATCTGCAGCAGACGACACAGTTTGCAGACGACAGAATTTGGCAGCGAAAGAGTAAAATGCCTTCGACGAATGATAGTCGTGCTAGTGGTCAGTAAAACGGAATACGCTTTGATGGGTGACAAATAGTGTAGAACCTGAGTAGACTCCTCGTATTATACTCGGCGATTGATCTGGTTCTACACTGTTTATAATGTTAGTTTTGTATATAATGGAACCTGTCTACAGCGACCATTTAAATAAGTCTAAATTTGGACTTCTAAAACAGGTGGTAGCTTAATGCAGGGCAAAAGTAATTCAGAAAGCTCCTATAGGAACAGTTTGCATTACTTTTACCCTGCATTACGCAACCACCTTTTATAAGACTCAATAAATAAATGACCTCTCAACACAGGTGCTACTGTAGTAGGGATACGTATTTTATACGCAAACATCAGAGAAGCATTTAAGTAAAGTATAACATTTCCTTTTATTACAGAATTGTGATTAGTTGATACATAATTTGATCGTCATAAACACACTCGGTGTTTTTCGGTACAAAATTTAACAACGTGTGCTATTGTTAACCGTTTATTGTTTTTTTGTCTTCAACGGAAAAATCCCAATGTCATTAATTCTAGACACATTCCATTAGATGTACAGGAATTAGAAGAAGTCATCTTAATTGAGCTCCCGTTTTGTCGAGTCTGCTGAGCGATCGTTTGGTGGTATTAACATAACATAACATAAATAAGTTTATTACACGTAAACTTTACAGTTTCTGGTGTTTACAAATGCGTACAAATATAAGTTATTAACAAGACACTATAGAGATACATACAATTACAATTACATATCATGGATGAACTTTATTTTAACATATGCATGATATATATTTATTAAACCCTTTGCACGCGGGACAAACATGTACTGCCAGTTGCCGACAGCGCAGACCCAGATCAGAAGGCTACTAGAGGAATCCTCGGATCAGGATCTGCACTGTTTGTCATTAAATTTAAGCTTTTCATTATTTTGTGGACTCAATAGTTAAGTACTGATGAGTTACTCCCCTCTGATAACGCAGCGTTCAGAGGGATGACGATTAAAACAAACTTATCCAACTACATTTATTTTTACACGTACTGCATCTGATTGAACAAAATTTGTCATGGTGTTAAAACTTGACACTTGTACGATCATACAGAACTTTTTTACTTTACTTTGATATTAATTTACTATGATTAAGTTATCGTGTTCATTCTTGCTTTAAACCCTTCTGATGCGTATTTAGCTAACATATGTAATTCGTTCCTATTCTCTGTAGTAAGCAGCTCAATCAATTTAAACATACTAGGTCTGGATCTAAAATATCTCTTAATGTAGCGCGATCTCAAATCATTATACAGCCTGCATTGAAAAACAAAATGGTATTCGTCTTCTATGTCGTTACAATTACATAGTTGGCATTTTCTCTCATTCTTTTCCGTTCTATCGTATCTTCCGGTGTGAACTCTAAGATTATGACCTGAAACACGCAATTTCGTCAAAGCGGTGCGGAGTGTTCTAGAAACAATGGCGTCGAGATAATTTTCAAAGCCAAAATTTAACTTAATTTCTCTATACAGGCAAAGAACACTACTTTCATCTAAACTCCTCTGCCATTCTTGCAAAAACTCGTCTATTATGCGTTGCTTGAACACAGTTATAAACGCTTTCACATTTACATGTGTTCTATTATACCATATATATAAAAATCCGTATTTCTCTAATAAACTTTTTACACTATTCATCCAATTAGCTTTCACATTTTGTTCTCCAGAGTCTACCATTGAATTATCTACAATAGTCTTGGTCAAAATATTTTCTGAGTTGCAAACTTTAAACCAGTATTTCACTATACGTATATATCTGTTTATATAAAGCGGATATCGTCCCAGCTCTCCATAAACAGCGGCGTTGCATGTTTGCTGCCTAACTCCAAGTACAGTTTTACAGAATCTAAGGTGCAATTTTTCTAAATGCTGTGATTTGGTAAACCCCCAGATCTCGCATCCATACGTAATAATAGGTGATATGAAAGCATCAAATAACTGTAGTGCCACTTTTGGCTTCGTCTCGTACTTTTTTAGGTTAGATATTAACGTGTTCATAGCCTTTAGACCTTTTCCGTATAAGGTTTGGGTATTTAAAGAAAGGCTTCCTGTATAATTTAGAGTAACACCTAAATAATTAAAATCATTTACAACATCTATTTGCTCCTGTCCATACATCCATTTTTCATTTCGTTTCAGGTTACCTCTTTTGCGGAACACTACAACTTTTGTTTTGGCGACGTTAACCTCCAAACCCCATAAATCACAATATTCATATAATCTATTGAGCGATAATTGTAAATCATCCGGACTTTCCCCTAGAATAACCATATCATCTGCAAATAGAAGTAGAATGTAACAAATATCTTGGAAGCTAATACCGCAATTTACCCTGTCTTGTAAATAAAGTTCTAGATCATCTACGAAAAGAGAAAACAATATGGGCGAGTTTATCTCCCCTTGTCTGAGTCCAACTGCTATATTAACATAATCCGAATAAGAGTTACATAACCTGACACAGGACTTAACGGACTGATACATGCTACGTATTATTCGCAGCATTTTACCATCAATATTACTGTTATACAACTTCAGCCATAACGCATTTCTATAAATGCTGTCAAAACAACGTTTCATATCTATAAAACAACAAAAAAGCCTTTTATTTTCATTAACATATTTCTGGATAATTGTTTGTAGAATAAAAATAGCATCTATAGTAGACCTCCCTTTCCTGAAACCAAATTGTGCATCTGATAGTACCTCATTATCCTCGCACCACTTGTTAATACGTTGGTTTAGTACACAAGTAAAAAGTTTTCCAAAGTTACTTAACAGAGTTATTCCCCTGTAGTTGTTAACATCTGATTTATCTCCCTTCTTATATATAGGTACGATTATGCCCTTCGTCCAAGAGTTGGGAAATATCCCTAAATCAAGTATGACATTGAAAATCTCTGTAATATAACCAGCTAAGATATCGCATGTTTCGATAAAATATTCATTTTTGCCTTATTTTTCTTTAGTAGTGAAATGGCGTTACATACTTCTTCAAAGGATATTTTACTATCTAAACAATCAAATACAGGATAATTACAGTCATTAAAATCATGTGAAGTGTTAAAAGTTTCAGCTTCTTCATGTAGATTGTGATTTATATGGCTATACATCTCTTCGAAACCCTTCGCTTGCTATTCACGTCAATATACGTACCTGTAAATAGTGAAGACCCAGATGAGACAGCTCCTGCAGGAGCTGTCTCATCAGGGTCTGCACTATTTACAAGTTGATTGTGACACCAGTGCACTCCACAGCAGTGATTGTACAGCGAAATACTTGTACACAGTAAAGATATATGTAATTATACAACAGGACATGGGTAAAGAAGGAGAAATGTATTTTAAAATTCAGCAAGCGTAGGGTTAAATGCCATCGACTTCAGTTGCCAAGGTTACTTACTCTTTCATTTGTTTATGGCAACACGGTCAGAGTAGCAAACCGTTTGGGTCCTGATGAGATGCCGAGTTACTCGGCGTCTAACATGGATCCAAATTGTCTGCATAATTATGTAATAACTCATCCTCTCTTCAGCAGGCTAAGGGTTAAACACAAGTCTGGATTAATGCGGCCTTTCTCCAGTATCCAAGCTATTTGACACTACATGTACACCAAATGGCACCGTTTTGATGGCATGGTAGCAAACAGCTCAGAGAGTGAAAGGTGTTTGTCCTTTTATTATAACGACGCCGGCTTTTGAAATGTACTCAATAGCGTTTTATGGATAGCCATGTGATGTGCAATACCCCGGTATACATGCCGTGAAATCTCTCTATATTGGCCATTCAAAGTGTTCTGGATTTTTACAGATAGTTGATAGCTTAATGTTGGATGAATGTAATGCAGAAAGCTCCTAAGGGGGCTTTTTTAAGGCATTTGATGGCTTAATGCAATACTTAAAGTAATGCAGAAAGCTCCTAAGGGAACTTTCTGCCCAAGTTCTTGTCTTGTATATAATTCTTATAGACACCCTTCTTTATTCATTAAATGGTCGCTATATGGAGATCTTACTGTTTATGCAATGATAATAAAACTGCGTAATGTGTCTTATTTGTTGTGTTTAATACTGGCTTGAAAGGATCAGTCCATAACAGGGTTCTGCAACTGCTGTTCTATATTTTGTCTTAACCCATTAATCCTTTCCTGTTCTATGTTTATTCCAAATTTCAATGCTTACTGAATATTCATGAACAAAATAGTTACTATAGGTAGCCGTCTGATCTGGGTCTTTCTTCTGTTTCTTCAAATGTGTGAAAAGCGTTTATATAAAGGAAAGGGTTAAGCTTTCTAATTGACTTTAACCGTTTACTCCATAAATACGCTTCTCTACACCTTTGCAAACTATTCTGTTTGTTTTTTATATAATGTAAATTTGATTTACGAGTGTCTGTCACGATAAAAATATTTTGTTCATACTGACATTATAAAAAATCATTGAATTAAGATTCATGATGCCATGATTTCTTACATGAATATTAATGGAGTAAATGGGCCACCCTGCAGTAAGCAGGGCTTGCAGACTACAAGTGGTTAGTGTATCAAAAATTAGGGAAAAGTAAACAGATGAACTTCTAAGAGATGTACCGGTATTTGCAAAGTAAACTGATGAATTTCAAAGAGATGTGTTTGCAAAATCAACAGATGAACTTCTACGAGATATATCTGCATATCATTCACAATGCACTAACCATTTACTACATGAATACTCATGTCAGAGATACTGGTTGTATGAACTATTGTTTCAACTAGCTAAATTTTGTATAACCCTTTGCTCCATAATATGCCTTTCTACACCTTTGCAAACAGAGTAGACCCAGATCAGACGGTCTTATAGGAGCCATCTAATTAGGTTATGCTCTGTTGGCTTATGATACAATAATATTGTATCGTAAGCAAACAGAGCATTACCTAATTAGATGAGATTTTTTTATACCATGACAGAAACTGTAGAGTCATATTATATGACTTTACAGTTTCTGTCATGGTATAAAAAATCCCGTGTCCATGTGTTTTTATAACAAATTAATCTGATTAATATTCGTGACGCCGTTATGTCTTACATGAATATTCACGATGAAAAGGGATAATGGTGTCTCAAAAAATGAACATATTAGGCAGAAACTATATAATTTTATCTATGTTGTTTCATAATCAAACAGAGCAGACATTCATCGGACAGCTCTGACAGGAGGCGTCTGATCTGGGCCTACGCTGTAAAGAGTCGCCGTTTGCCAAGGTGCCAAAAGGTGACAAAATGTGTCTTTATGGAGTAACAGGTTAGGCTACCACCTGTCTGCATAACAGTTTCTTCAAAACTTTTGTCCGGTTTTATCCCTTTATGATCTATGTACGTCTTTAATGCAGACCTGGGGTAATTAAAATTGTAATTGTAATTAATTACAATTAATTACATGTTTTCAATGTAATTGGTGTAATGTGTAATTGAGTGTTGGTTTAATTACATGTAATTGTAATGTAATTAATTACAGTGAAAAATTAGGTGTAATGTACAATTACTTTTCAATTACTTTTCAATTACTTAGGTTATTTACAAGTTATAAAGTACAGCCATTCAGTGAGTTTAATAGATTTAATTTTTTAAACACTGGATCCATAGAGAAATATATTAAATAACAGATGTTGTTTCAGTGTATTATATTGTTTAATACACAGAGAAAGTCAACTAACATATATATTCATTTGAATGAGATCCCATATTTTGCAAATTATTATTCTGCTGCATGGTTTTATAACCCTGCTGAATAATTAAACGCATCTCATGAAAATGGTAAAATTGTAATATCCATTCTTCAATAGCAAACAGGGCAGACATTACCTGTATGTTGTCTGCAATAACTCTGCATTGCTAACAGCACATACCCTAATGCAACAGCTCATATAGAAAGCATCTCATCTCAGTCTACAATGTTTTCTTAAATTTACTCTGTCAAACAGCATATCAAATTTTTGGGTTAATCAATGTCTGCATTTTATGGGAATGTGTTGTGTTTTTGAACTGAGAACAAAACCTAGAGTTATACTTCAAACAGTGCAGACCCTGTTCAAAGGGCTCCTATAGCAGCACTTTGATCTGGGTATACATTTTTTTCAAGTGTCACCAGTGCAATCTGAACAAGTCTATTGTGTTGGAAGAGTTATATAAAGTTTGGCTGATTATAAATATCCAGAATAATTAAACCAACAGCACTGACACCTTTATTACCTGTGATAATTATGCTATTGACAATAGACACTGTCACACCTGACAGACCACAGAAAGCAAAATACAGTGACCAGCAGTGACCATTAATTGTATAATTAATCCCCATGATATAACCCTTTGCCTGCTGACAAATGGTGTATGTTAACAAACGGTGTATGCCCTGCTCCTTTGTTACAACTGTTTCATTTTAATCAAAAGATGAGGATAACAAATGGCTACATCAGCTTTAATCTGGACGAATACCCCAGATAAAGAATAAACTTGGTGTCTCACCCAGATCTAAACTGATTGAAAATGATTATTATTGGCCCAACCAGGTAAAAAAGTTAAATTCTCTACATCAACCACTGTTTTCGTTCCAAGTCCTGATATTTACTGATACGAAAAATCTGCAGTATTACAGATTATGTTTGAAAAGTTAGAATCAGTGGAAACCCTGATTTGACATATGTGTATAACATGTCTATGACAGCTTTCTGATGAAGATTTAATATTTTGTATATTGGTATGTATCCAGTGAGCACTTAAAGATGTTTATAAAAATACTTCTGATATAGAAACTTAATTCAGTGACTGTAAATGTGTTACTGGTCAAGTACATGCAAACTTACATGTACATGCACTAGTTATGTTACTTGATAAACTTGTTTTCTCCAACATCTGTTGTTGCCAGCTTTTTCAAAGTAATTGAGATGTAATTAATTACATTTGGCAAAGTAATTGTAATTTAATTAATTACAGACACAAAACTCATGTAGTTGTAATTGTAATGGTAATTGACCTTTTATTAATGTAATTGTAATTTAATTAATTACAATGCCATGTAATTAACCCCAGGTCTGCTTTAATGCCTTTGCAAAATGTGTAGATCCAGTTCAGACGGTCCTATTTGCTTATGAAATAAAATGGATCTGATTCTGCAGGGTTAAAGATCCAGACATTTACAGTCCTCGTCTCGGTGTTCGTTCAAGCGAGGGTTTACCATAGGTGTCGCATAATCGGATCTTACAACAAAACGTATCATAAGCTTTCAAACTTTATTATTAAACATAGAATAGAACTGAATGGTTTCAGTTTAAGCAATACAGTTCACCACAATACATATAAAAGTAAAAATACAAATATTACAAGTATTACATTGTTCAATTCAATGTCACCATGATGCCATATAAAAAAAAGTGTTGAGTTAAGCTCTATTATTAACTCTTTCTCACATATAAACGCCTTTTCACGCCTTTTCACTCATTTGCAAACAGGGTAAACCCAGATCAGTTGACTCCTGTAGGAGCCATCTGTTCAGGGTCTACCCTGTTTGCTTATGAATTATAACAGATTCTATCGTTTCTACCACTACCAAAGCGTCCTGTAACACATGCCATTTTAAAAATTCAGTTAATAAATATTCATGATGACATTCTTTCTTATATGAATATGTATGAGAGAAAGGGTTAAGTATATCAAGGTCTGCAGAAGTGAACATCATTAACTCTTTACTCCATGAATATTCACGAAAGAAATAATGACATCATGAACAAAATACCTTTTAGCATGACAGAATCTGTAGATTCAGATCTATGTTATAGCATAAGCAAACAGAACAGACCCTGATCAGATGGTCCCTATAGGAGCCGACTGTCTGATCTGGGTCTACTCTGTTTGCAAAGGCATAGAAATGCCTACTTTCAATTTCTTTATTGCTGATGGAGTAAAGGGTTAACTATCAATTATTTAGAACAGGGGTAAGTTTCATGGCATGTCACGCTGGAGGCCCAGGTTCGAGCCCAACTAAGAGCAGGAATACTTACAGCTATGCTTTGTTACGACCAATGGTCTTAGCCCTTTACTCCATAAATATTCATTTCAACGCATTTGAAAACAGACTAAACCCAGATCAGACAGACGACTCATTTGGCAAAAGAATTCTTATATTATTTTGCCATTTTAAAAATTAATCTTATTCATATTCATGCTGTCATTAATTCAGACTTGGTAACATTTTAATTGCACCTGCGGTAAAACCTTGCTATACTGGTCACATCATGAGTAAGCGTATAGGAGAAAATGACTGCTGCACCCCTTGTAGGAGCCATCTGACCTTGGTGTGTTCAATTTGCTTAAATGAAGTAATACTTGTCTGATTCAACAGTTCTGCCATGATAAATATTCATATCGTTCATAATGCTATTATAACAAATCAGTTAATATTAATATGCATGATGTCATTATTTAGGCATAAATATTCATGGAGTAAATGGTTAAGTTAATACTGATTAAGTAATGCAGAAAACTCTCATAGGAAATGTCTGTATCACTTTCGTCCTGCAAGTTTCCTGTCACCAATCATAAAACACAGGTTTATATATGGCAGATTCCACTGTAAAACCCCTCTAAACCAGACGTTAAATTTTGTATAAATATATCTTGAAGGCATGTGGTAGCTGAATGCAGATTGAAAGTCATGCAGAAAGCTACTCTAGGAGTCTTCTGCATGCCTTTCACTCTGCATTAACCCATTGTACAGTAAAGCCCTTCTAAATCAGACGTTAAATTTGGTATAAATATATCTTGAAGGCATGTGGTAGCTGAATGCAGATTGAAAGTCAGGCAGAAAGCTACTCTAGGTGTCTTCTGCATGCCTTTTACTCTACATTAACCCAATGTACAGTAAACCTCATTTAAATCAGACGTTAAATTTGGTATAAATATATCTAAGTATGTATAAATATATATATAAGTCAGATGGTAGCTTAGTGCAGTTTGAAAGTCATGCAGAAAGCTACTCTAGGTGTCTTCTGCGTGCCTTTTACTCTTCATTAACCCATTTGCTCCCACGATCCCATATATTGAACGTAGGCAAACGGCATAGACTCGGATAAGACGCCGCATAATACGGCGTCTGGTCAGAGCCTACACTGTTTGCTGATAGCAGTTTCAATATAGAACAAAACGAAATTGGACATTTAGGCCAGACAACCCTTAGATAAAAAATGGAATAATCCAATATATAAACATGGAAGAATCCACTGGGAGCAAATGAGTTAAGCAGTCACCTGCTTAAAAGTATCTAAGACTCTAAGTTCTTCTCTACTCGATTTCCGGTTTAGAGTTGTTTTACTGAATTTAGTATGTCGAATAATTCATGCCCAAACTTCATGCCTATTGATGTTCAACTTACATAATTTTATGTAATGTTTCAGGTAACAATGTAAACCCAGATAAGAGGACATCTCTGGAAGCCATTTGATATGGATGTACGCTTCTTGTGATCATATATAAACACTTGTAATATAGGAACACGCACAAATGTAACAAATTGGACCCATGTGTAATAAAAATGTAACAAGCTGGACACTATCTGACATTTATAAACGGCATAAATGTAATTCTGGAAGAATGTTGATAACGATGATGATGATGGTAATGATTGATGATGATGATATGTTTTATCATTGTTCTCGTGCAGACAGTGATTTTCCATTTTCACACATATCACACTTGTACCGTTCATGTGTTTGATGTTCGTTCCAAAATTTACTTATCAAACAAATCACAGTTGTAAAGTGTCGCTTCTGCATGTGTCCTCGCGTGCCCGAGTAAATTGTTTTTTTAGCCAAGGACTTTTCACACACACTACACCTCTAAGGGTTGCTTCCCTGTGTGTATTCCCGTGTGCCTTACTAAACTTCTTCGATCAGAAAATGATCTATCACACACTACACAGTTGTAAGGTGTCTCTCCAGTATGTATTCTCCTGTGTGCGACTGAACTGAATTTATTGGTAAATGATTTTCCACACACATCGCAGTTGAAGTTGTAAGGTCTCTCTCCTGTATGTATTCTCGTGTGTCTGAGTAAATTGCAGTGTTCAGTAAATGTCTTTGCACATACATCACACTTGTAAGGCCTCTCTCCTGTATGTATTCTTGTGTGCACGAGTAAACTGCCTTGATGAGTAAATGACTTTCCACACACATCACACTTGTAAGGCCTTTCCCCAGTATGTATTCTCGTGTGCGTGCGTAAATGGCATCGTTCAGTAAATGTCTTTGCACATACATCGCACTTGTAAGGCCTCTCTCCTGTATGTATTCTTGCGTGCCCGAGTAAACTGCCTTGATGAGAAAATGACTTTCCACACACAGCACACTTGTAAGGCCTCTCTCCTGTATGTATTCTCGTGTGCGTGAGTAAATGGCAGTGTTCAGTAAATGTCTTTGCGCATACATCACACTTGTAAGGCCTCTCTCCTGTGTGTATTCTTGTGTGCCTGAGTAAATTGCTTTTATGGGTAAATGACTTTCCACACACATCACACTTATAAGGCCTTTCTCCTGTATGTGTTCTCGTGTGGCTGAGTAGAAGAGATAGATGTTTAAATGATTTCCCACACACATCACACTTGTAAGGCATCTCTCCTATGTGTACCATCGTATATCTGAATATATTTGATAGCCGGTTAAATGTCTCTCTCCTGTATATACACTCACGTGCTGTACTAGATTTGCCTTCTTTGGTTTCAAAGTCACTTTCTCACTATATATCCGTTCTCTGTCTTCGAAGTCACTATGCACATCAATGTTAAATATAATGTCATATAAATGTGCCTCTTAAAACCACTATTGTTAACTGACTTAGATCCCTCAACTACTGCCACGAAGAAATTGACAGTTTGATTTGTACGCATTCTTATCATTATTATGAATAATTATCACCTTTAAAGGGTGTCTACGTGCCATCTCACTGGTGATACAAATCCCATTTCAACCGAAACAGTTTGTTCTGTATCTGTCAAGGGTGTGTGATAAACAGCTGATTGACCATTTAACAATACAATACAATACAATACAATACATTACAATACAATACAAATCTTTATTGGCATTAGGTATAAACATACACTTCTAGCCATCTAAAGATGGAAAAGGAACATGGATTATAACAAAACTGTAGACCTATTTATTGAGAAGCAGTGTAGACCTAGATTAGTAATCGCGCTTTCGGCGCGGTTTCTGCTCAGGGTCTACATTGTATGTAGTAGCTGTATAATATGCTAACTAAAAATGAAAGTAACTAGCGTGTTTCTTGATTCAGGAAATTTCAATGTTAAACTCAAAACATCGAAAATAGATGTGGCTAATATCGCAATATGAAGATAAGAGTATTGGAACAGTCTAGACTCAGATCAGTTACCACTCTGGACGCGTGGTCCTTGACCTGGGTCTACACTGTTTGAAACTAATAGAAACTGTGTCATACCGATATAAAATTAAACAGTATAATTCTTAATGAAGGACATTTCAATACAAAACTCAAATGCATTAAAAACAGTTGCGGTTAATTCAACTGTCTAGATTCAGATCACTCGTCGCGTTCTTAACGTGGTATTTGATCTGGATCTATACTGTTTGAAGTTTCGAGAAGACCCTAGAATTATAATAGAACCATTGGGGTACACATGTTAATTTTGTAGGTACGTGACCTGCACGTGAATGAACATTTTACTACGCATTGCTTTTTGCCGCCGTGCTAGCATGGTCACGTGACAAGTATAATAGCCTATGTAGTGTCAATCGGATAGCCTCGGACAATTGTTGCAAATATGTCGTTGTTAGTGGGATCATAAGAATAAGTTCTGAATGATTTGAGGTAGAGTAAAACTGCCGTGCTCAGCTATGCTGTCTTGTCACGTGACCATCTTGGCCCTGGTAAAAACGTTGTGGAGTAAGTATTGATTAAATACCTGAACGTGCACAGTGCTCCGTATTGGGCAATATATATATATATACAAAGTGTTAGCTTTAAGACATGGATATTCATATAAGAAATAATGGCATCATGAATATTAATTAGATTAATTCATTATAATAGCACATGGACACACGAATTTTTGTCAATTACAGAAACAGCAGTATCATAAGCAAAAAGAGCAGACCCTGATCAGACGACTCCTATAGGTCTACTGTGTTTGCAGATGCTTGAACAAGCGTTTACACGAGAGAAAGGGTTAACCCTTTCCCTCATATAAACGTGTTTTCACGCATTTGCAAATAGAGTAGACCCTGATCAGACGGTTCCTAGAGGAGCCGTCTGATTAGGGTCTACTCTGTTTGCTATTGGAATTTGATAGATCTGTTTCTTTGCTTTCTGAAATGGCTACAATGATCCACCTTCCATATTTCATTATAACTACTTTGTCCATGAATATGCAGTAAGTATTGAAATTTGGAATAAATATATAACAAGGAAAGGGTTAAACAAATGATTATGCAATAAAGTATGACCAGATACAATGTATGAACCATTTACCTCATAAATATTCATGTTCAATACTATTTATTATGAATAATAAATGAGTTTATTCTTGTATCAGACATCTAAAATAGGACATTTATAACTATTGCATACAGTAGAGATTTTATATTTAGGTAACCGATAAGAAAACAACAGCTCATTATTATACAGGAGCGCAGCTGGGTCCAAATGTAAAAAAATGCTAAAAAGAGTTACCTTTCTTCGGTTACTCGGACAATAATTTTGTCCCTTTGGCTGGTAGAAACGGGTTGACAAACATGATTGAGCCAGTAGGGTCGTCTGATCTGGATCCACTCTGTTTGCTTATTAAATTATATTGATCTAGATCATTCTATTAGTTTCTGCCATGGCAACACTTTTCTTCTGTTCATATATAAAACAGGGTTAAGATTATACAAGTACAGTAAAGTCTGTTTAGACCTTTCCTTCATATATGTTCACGCATTTGCATACAGAATAGACCCAGATCAGACGACTCCTATAGGAGCTGTCTGATCAGGGTCTGCTCTGTTTGCTAATGGCATTTTTAAATATCTGTTTCTTTAGTTCTGGAATAAAGGAAAGGGTTAAGCTACCACTTGCTGATCACACAGAGTCGTCTTAAAAAAACAGACAGTTGCTTAAAGATTAAATATCTTTATATTTGCCGTTTTAACAGTTTTTACTGTATCTGTATAAACTAGAATGATCACTCAACACATATATAAGCATCTGACAGAATATGTGATTTTTTTATAATCGAAGGGCCGTAACTCTTCCAACTGTTATCCAACCAGGTTGTTGTAACAATAAGCACATTTACCCCCTGATGATGAAGTTCTCATTAAAGTTCGTTGACATCCGGTTCGTAATTACTGAGAAATAGACCGTACACTAAACAACAACAGATCCATCCACTGGCAGACCGACCGACCGCCTGAGACTGATCCGACTGCTCCTTCATTTTTTTAAAAACAAAAGTTGATTATCTATTCATATTTTCAAAATATGAGTATGGCTCACTGGATGTCGGATCTTGATCCAAAGCATACCGTCATAGCTTCAGTTTTGCACCAATGTTATAAAAATTGAGTCTGATTTCATTCTTAAAAGTAAAACGTGACCAATCAGATACTTGTCATTGAAACCAGACTCAAATGAACTACAGTAAAACCTCTCTTAACCGGAATACTAGTAGAGGAAAATTCTGATATTTTAGGCAGGTGACTGCTTAATGCAGGGTGAAAGTCATGCAGAAAGCTCCTCTAGCTTTCTGCATGACTTCCATCCTGCAATAAGCTGTCACCTGTCTCCACGACCGATATTTATACTAAAATTAACGTCCGGTTAAGAGGGTTTTTACTGTTTTTTATAACATTGGGCCAGTGTGTGACACACTGAAGGTTAACATGCAACTGCAAGTAAGATTAGCATTTAATAACACCTCTTAAAAAATAATCTAAGCACTGCTGTTAACACCCCCTCAATATTATCCTTTACATATGAGTCTTTCAACTGCTTTGCAAACAGAGTAGACTCAGATCAGACGGCTTATGTGGGATCTGTCCGATCAGGTTCTGCTCTGTGCGATTATGATATAATATACAAATAGATCTGATTCAACAGTTTCTGTCACGATAAAGCATCCCCTGCTCACAGTACCATTAATAAGTAGTATTCACGATGTCACTGTTCTTACGTGAATATTCGTGGAATGAGGCTTATGGCTATGTAAACAATGTAGAGACAGTTCGATTACAGTTCGATTACAGGATGCTAAACGCGGCTTTTAACAAGGTTTGAGTTATTCTTCTTTAGTTACGAAAATTGAACAGTATTAGAGGGCTAGAGTAAACAGACTCAATTAGAGGGCTAGAGTAAACTGACTCAATTAGAGGGCTTGAGTAATCAGACTCAATTAGAGGGCTTGAGTAATAAGACTTAATTAGAGGGATTGGGTGAACAGACTCAATTGAGTAAACAGATTCAATTAGAGGGATTGAGTAAACAGATTCAATTAGAGGGCTTGAGTAAAAATTAGAGGGCTTGAGTAAAACAGATTCAATTAGAGGGCTTGAGTAATAAGACTTAATTAGAGAGATTGGGTGAACAGACTCAATTGAGTAAACAGATTCAATTAGAGGGATTGAGTAAACAGATTCAATTAGAGGGCTTGAGTAAACAGACTCAATTAGAGGGCTTGAGTAAAAATTAGAGGGCTTGAGTAAAACAGATTCAATTAGAGGGCTTGAGTAAACAGATTCAATTAAAGGGCTTGAGTAAACAGATTCAATTAGAGGGCTTGAGTAAACAGACTCAATTAGAGGGATTGAGTAAATATTAGAGGGCTTGAGTAAAACAGACTCAATAAGAGGGCTTGAGTAAACAGACTAAATTAAAGGGCTTGAGTAAAAGTTAGAGTGCTTGAGTAAACAGATTCAATTAGAGGACTTGAGTAAAACGAATCAATTAGAGGGCTCGAGTAAACAGACTCAATTAAACAGAGTTTGAAGTTTTCTTTTCGCATTGCTGCTTTACTCTTTCGCTACCAATGTCGCACCTGAGATTACCTATGCAAACAGTTTGGATCCAGATGAGATCTCGACATTTCGTCAGAATCCAAACTGTTTGTTATTGTGACAATGGTTTTTGGAAACAAAAATGAAGAAAAATAAACAATAAAATCTGCAGCAGACGACACAGTTTGCAGACGACAGAATTTGGCAGCGAAAGAGTAAAATGCCTTCGACGAATGATAGTCGTGCTAGTGGTCAGTAAAACGGAATACGCTTTGATGGGTGACAAATAGTGTAGAACCTGAGTAGACTCCTCGTATTATACTCGGCGATTGATCTGGTTCTACACTGTTTATAATGTTAGTTTTGTATATAATGGAACCTGTCTACAGCGACCATTTAAATAAGTCTAAATTTGGACTTCTAAAACAGGTGGTAGCTTAATGCAGGGCAAAAGTAATTCAGAAAGCTCCTATAGGAACAGTTTGCATTACTTTTACCCTGCATTACGCAACCACCTTTTATAAGACTCAATAAATAAATGACCTCTCAACACAGGTGCTACTGTAGTAGGGATACGTATTTTATACGCAAACATCAGAGAAGCATTTAAGTAAAGTATAACATTTCCTTTTATTACAGAATTGTGATTAGTTGATACATAATTTGATCGTCATAAACAAACTCGGTGTTTTTCGGTACAAAATTTAACAACGTGTGCTATTGTTAACCGTTTATTGTTTTTTTGTCTTCAACGGAAAAATCCCAATGTCATTAATTCTAGACATATTCCATTAAATGTACAGGAATTAGAAGAAGTCATCTTAATTGAGCTCCCGTTTTGTCGAGTCTGCTGAGCGATCGTTTGGTGGTATTAACATAACATAACATAAATAAGTTTATTACACGTAAACTTTACAGTTTCTGGTGTTTACAAATGCGTACAAATATAAGTTATTAACAAGACACTATAGAGATACATACAATTACAATTACATATCATGGATGAACTTTATTTTAACATATGCATGATATATATTTATTAAACCCTTTGCACGCGGGACAAACATGTACTGCCAGTTGCCGACAGCGCAGACCCAGATCAGAAGGCTACTAGAGGAATCCTCGGATCAGGATCTGCACTGTTTGTCATTAAATTTAAGCTTTTCATTATTTTGTGGACTCAATAGTTAAGTACTGATGAGTTACTCCCCTCTGATAACGCAGCGTTCAGAGGGATGACGATTAAAACAAACTCATCCAACTACATTTATTTTTACACGTACTGCATCTGATTGAACAAAATTTGTCATGGTGTTAAAACTTGACACTTGTACGATCATACAGAACATTTTTACTTTACTTTGATATTAATTTACTATGATTAAGTTATCGTGTTCATTCTTGCTTTAAACCCTTCTGATGCGTATTTAGCTAACATATGTAATTCGTTCCTATTCTCTGTAGTAAGCAGCTCAATCAATTTAAACATACTAGGTCTGGATCTAAAATATCTCTTAATGTAGCGCGATCTCAAATCATTATACAGCCTGCATTGAAAAACAAAATGGTATTCGTCTTCTATGTCGTTACAATTACATAGTTGGCATTTTCTCTCATTCTTTTCCGTTCTATCGTATCTTCCGGTGTGAACTCTAAGATTATGACCTGAAACACGCAATTTCGTCAAAGCGGTGCGGAGTGTTCTAGAAACAATGGCGTCGAGATAATTTTCAAAGCCAAAATTTAACTTAATTTCTCTATACAGGCAAAGAACACTACTTTCATCTAAACTCCTCTGCCATTCTTGCAAAAACTCGTCTATTATGCGTTGCTTGAACACAGTTATAAACGCTTTCACATTTACATGTGTTCTATTATACCATATATATAAAAATCCGTATTTCTCTAATAAACTTTTTACACTATTCATCCAATTAGCTTTCACATTTTGTTCTCCAGAGTCTACCATTGAATTATCTACAATAGTCTTGGTCAAAATATTTTCTGAGTTGCAAACTTTAAACCAGTATTTCACTATACGTATATATCTGTTTATATAAAGCGGATATCGTCCCAGCTCTCCATAAACAGCGGCGTTGCATGTTTGCTGCCTAACTCCAAGTACAGTTTTACAGAATCTAAGGTGCAATTTTTCTAAATGCTGTGATTTGGTAAACCCCCAGATCTCGCATCCATACGTAATAATAGGTGATATGAAAGCATCAAATAACTGTAGTGCCACTTTTGGCTTCGTCTCGTACTTTTTTAGGTTAGATATTAACGTGTTCATAGCCTTTAGACCTTTTCCGTATAAGGTTTGGGTATTTAAAGAAAGGCTTCCTGTATAATTTAGAGTAACACCTAAATAATTAAAATCATTTACAACATCTATTTGCTCCTGTCCATACATCCATTTTTCATTTCGTTTCAGGTTACCTCTTTTGCGGAACACTACAACTTTTGTTTTGGCGACGTTAACCTCCAAACCCCATAAATCACAATATTCATATAATCTATTGAGCGATAATTGTAAATCATCCGGACTTTCCCCTAGAATAACCATATCATCTGCAAATAGAAGTAGAATGTAACAAATATCTTGGAAGCTAATACCGCAATTTACCCTGTCTTGTAAATAAAGTTCTAGATCATCTACGAAAAGAGAAAACAATATGGGCGAGTTTATCTCCCCTTGTCTGAGTCCAACTGCTATATTAACATAATCCGAATAAGAGTTACATAACCTGACACAGGACTTAACGGACTGATACATGCTACGTATTATTCGCAGCATTTTACCATCAATATTACTGTTATACAACTTCAGCCATAACGCATTTCTATAAATGCTGTCAAAACAACGTTTCATATCTATAAAACAACAAAAAAGCCTTTTATTTTCATTAACATATTTCTGGATAATTGTTTGTAGAATAAAAATAGCATCTATAGTAGACCTCCCTTTCCTGAAACCAAATTGTGCATCTGATAGTACCTCATTATCCTCGCACCACTTGTTAATACGTTGGTTTAGTACACAAGTAAAAAGTTTTCCAAAGTTACTTTACAGAGTTATTCCCCTGTAGTTGTTAACATCTGATTTATCTCCCTTCTTATATATAGGTACGATTATGCCCTTCGTCCAAGAGTTGGGAAATATCCCTAAATCAAGTATGACATTGAAAATCTCTGTAATATAACCAGCTAAGATATCGCATGTTTCGATAAAATATTCATTTTTGCCTTATTTTTCTTTAGTAGTGAAATGGCGTTACATACTTCTTCAAAGGATATTTTACTATCTAAACAATCAAATACAGGATAATTACAGTCATTAAAATCATGTGAAGTGTTAAAAGTTTCAGCTTCTTCATGTAGATTGTGATTTATATGGCTATACATCTCTTCGAAACCCTTCGCTTGCTATTCACGTCAATATACGTACCTGTAAATAGTGAAGACCCAGATGAGACAGCTCCTGCAGGAGCTGTCTCATCAGGGTCTGCACTATTTACAAGTTGATTGTGACACCAGTGCACTCCACAGCAGTGATTGTACAGCGAAATACTTGTACACAGTAAAGATATATGTAATTATACAACAGGACATGGGTAAAGAAGGAGAAATGTATTTTAAAATTCAGCAAGCGTAGGGTTAAATGCCATCGACTTCAGTTGCCAAGGTTACTTACTCTTTCATTTGTTTATGGCAACACGGTCAGAGTAGCAAACCGTTTGGGTCCTGATGAGATGCCGAGTTACTCGGCGTCTAACATGGATCCAAATTGTCTGCATAATTATGTAATAACTCATCCTCCTTCAGCAGGCTAAGGGTTAAACACAAGTCTGGATTAATGCGGCCTTTCTCCAGTATCCAAGCTATTTGACACTACATGTACACCAAATGGCACCGTTTTGATGGCATGGTAGCAAACAGCTCAGAGAGTGAAAGGTGTTTGTCCTTTTATTATAACGACGCCGGCTTTTGAAATGTACTCAATAGCGTTTTATGGATAGCCATGTGATGTGCAATACCCCGGTATACATGCCGTGAAATCTCTCTATATTGGCCATTCAAAGTGTTCTGGATTTTTACAGATAGTTGATAGCTTAATGTTGGATGAATGTAATGCAGAAAGCTCCTAAGGGAGCTTTTTTTAAGGCATTTGATGGCTTAATGCAATACTTAAAGTAATGCAGAAAGCTCCTAAGGGAACTTTCTGCCCAAGTTCTTGTCTTGTATATAATTCTTATAGACACCCTTGTTTATTCATTAAATGGTCGCTATATGGAGATCTTACTGTTTATGCAATGATAATAAAACTGCGTAATGTGTCTTATTTGTTGTGTTTAATACTGGCTTGAAAGGACCAGTCCATAACAGGGTTCTGCAACTGCTGTTCTATATTTTGTCTTAACCCATTAATCCTTTCCTGTTCTATGTTTATTCCAAATTTCAATGCTTACTGAATATTCATGAACAAAATAGTTACTATAGGTAGCCGTCTGATCTGGGTCTTTCTTCTGTTTCTTCAAATGTGTGAAAAGCGTTTATATAAAGGAAAGGGTTAAGCTTTCTAATTGACTTTAACCGTTTACTCCATAAATACGCTTCTCTACACCTTTGCAAACTATTCTGTTTGTTTTTTATATAATGTAAATTTGATTTACGAGTGTCTGTCACGATAAAAATATTTTGTTCATACTGACATTATAAAAAATCATTGAATTAAGATTCATGATGCCATGATTTCTTACATGAATATTAATGGAGTAAATGGGCCACCCTGCAGTAAGCAGGGCTTGCAGACTACAAGTGGTTAGTGTATCAAAAATTAGGGAAAAGTAAACAGATGAACTTCTAAGAGATGTACCGGTATTTGCAAAGTAAACTGATGAATTTCTAAGAGATGTGTTTGCAAAATCAACAGATGAACTTCTAAGAGGTGTATTTGCATATCATTCACAATGCACTAACCATTTACTACATGAATACTCATGTCAGAGATACTGATTGTATGAACTATTGTTTCAACTAGCTAAATTTTGTATAACCCTTTGCCCCATAATATGCCTTTCTACACCTTTGCAAACAGAGTAGACCCAGATCAGACGGTCTTATAGGAGCCATCTAATTAGGTTATGCTCTGTTGGCTTATGATACAATAATATTGTATCGTAAGCAAACAGAGCATTACCTAATTAGATGAGATTTTTTTATACCATGACAGAAACTGTAGAGTCATATTATATGACTTTACAGTTTCTGTCATGGTATAAAAAATCCCGTGTCCATGTGTTTTTATAACAAATTAATCTGATTAATATTCGTGACGCCGTTATGTCTTACATGAATATTCACGATGAAAAGGGATAATGGTGTCTCAAAAAATGAACATATTAGGCAGAAACTATATAATTTTATCTATGTTGTTTCATAATCAAACAGAGCAGACATTCATCGGACAGCTCTGACAGGAGGCGTCTGATCTGGGCCTACGCTGTAAAGAGTCGCCGTTTGCCAAGGTGCCAAAAGGTGACAAAATGTGTCTTTATGGAGTAACAGGTTAGGCTACCACCTGTCTGCATAACAGTTTCTTCAAAACTTTTGTCCGGTTTTATCCCTTTATGATCTATGTACGTCTTTAATGCAGACCTGGGGTAATTAAAATTGTAATTGTAATTAATTACAATTAATTACATGTTTTCAATGTAATTGGTGTAATGTGTAATTGAGTGTTGGTTTAATTACATGTAATTGTAATGTAATTAATTACAGTGAAAAATTAGGTGTAATGTACAATTACTTTTCAATTACTTTTCAATTACTTAGGTTATTTACAAGTTATAAAGTACAGCCATTCAGTGAGTTTAATAGATTTAATTTTTTAAACACTGGATCCATAGAGAAATATATTAAATAACAGATGTTGTTTCAGTGTATTATATTGTTTAATACACAGAGAAAGTCAACTAACATATATATTCATTTGAATGAGATCCCATATTTTGCAAATTATTATTCTGCTGCATGGTTTTATAACCCTGCTGAATAATTAAACGCATCTCATGAAAATGGTAAAATTGTAATATCCATTCTTCAATAGCAAACAGGGCAGACATTACCTGTATGTTGTCTGCAATAACTCTGCATTGCTAACAGCACATACCCTAATGCAACAGCTCATATAGAAAGCATCTCATCTCAGTCTACAATGTTTTCTTAAATTTACTCTGTCAAACAGCATATCAAATTTTTGGGTTAATCAATGTCTGCATTTTATGGGAATGTGTTGTGTTTTTGAACTGAGAACAAAACCTAGAGTTATACTTCAAACAGTGCAGACCCTGTTCAAAGGGCTCCTATAGCAGCACTTTGATCTGGGTATACATTTTTTTCAAGTGTCACCAGTGCAATCTGAACAAGTCTATTGTGTTGGAAGAGTTATATAAAGTTTGGCTGATTATAAATATCCAGAATAATTAAACCAACAGCACTGACACCTTTATTACCTGTGATAATTATGCTATTGACAATAGACACTGTCACACCTGACAGACCACAGAAAGCAAAATACAGTGACCAGCAGTGACCATTAATTGTATAATTAATCCCCATGATATAACCCTTTGCCTGCTGACAAATGGTGTATGTTAACAAACGGTGTATGCCCTGCTCCTTTGTTACAACTGTTTCATTTTAATCAAAAGATGAGGATAACAAATGGCTACATCAGCTTTAATCTGGACGAATACCCCAGATAAAGAATAAACTTGGTGTCTCACCCAGATCTAAACTGATTGAAAATGATTATTATTGGCCCAACCAGGTAAAAAAGTTAAATTCTCTACATCAACCACTGTTTTCGTTCCAAGTCCTGATATTTACTGATACGAAAAATCTGCAGTATTACAGATTATGTTTGAAAAGTTAGAATCAGTGGAAACCCTGATTTGACATATGTGTATAACATGTCTATGACAGCTTTCTGATGAAGATTTAATATTTTGTATATTGGTATGTATCCAGTGAGCACTTAAAGATGTTTATAAAAATACTTCTGATATAGAAACTTAATTCAGTGACTGTAAATGTGTTACTGGTCAAGTACATGCAAACTTACATGTACATGCACTAGTTATGTTACTTGATAAACTTGTTTTCTCCAACATCTGTTGTTGCCAGCTTTTTCAAAGTAATTGAGATGTAATTAATTACATTTGGCAAAGTAATTGTAATTTAATTAATTACAGACACAAAACTCATGTAGTTGTAATTGTAATGGTAATTGACCTTTTATTAATGTAATTGTAATTTAATTAATTACAATGCCATGTAATTAACCCCAGGTCTGCTTTAATGCCTTTGCAAAATGTGTAGATCCAGTTCAGACGGTCCTATTTGCTTATGAAATAAAATGGATCTGATTCTGCAGGGTTAAAGATCCAGACATTTACAGTCCTCGCCTCGGTGTTCGTTCAAGTGAGGGTTTACCATAGGTGTCGCATAATCGGATCTTACAACAAAACTTATCATAAGCTTTCAAACTTCATTATTAAACATAGAATAGAACTGAATGGTTTCAGTTTAAGCAATACAGTTCACCACAATACATATAAAAGTAAAAATACAAATATTACAAGTATTACATTGTTCAATTCAATGTCATCTTGATGCCATATAAAAAAGTGTTGAGTTAAGCTCTATTACATGTATTAACTCTTTCTCACATATAAACGCCTTTTCACGCCTTTTCACTCATTTGCAAACAGGGTAAACCCAGATCAGTTGACTCCTGTAGGAGCCATCTGCTCAGGGTCTACCCTGTTTGCTTATGAATTATAACAGACTCTATCGTTTCTACCACTACCAAAGCGTCCTGTAAAACATGCCATTTTAACAATTCAGTTAATAAATATTCATGATGACATTCTTTCTTATATGAATATGTATGAGAGAAAGGGTTAAGTATATCAAGGTCAGCAGAAGTGAACATCATTAACTCTTTACTCCATGAATATTCACGAAAGAAATAATGACATATCCCGATCAGATGGTGCCTATAGGAGCCGTCTGTCTCATCTGGGTCTACTCTGTTTTCAAAGGCATAGAAAGGCCTACTTTTAATTTTTCTTTATTGCTTATGGAGTAAAGTGTTAACAACTAATTACTTAGAACAGGTTTGTTTTTATTTCTTACATGAATATTCAAGAAGTAAATGGTTAATTCAGACTGAGTAACACTTTAATGGGACATGCAGTAAAACCTTGCTATACTGATCACATCATGAGTACACGTAGGGGTCTATAGGTATTTGCGAAGATGACTGTTGCACCCATTTCTCCATAAAATGCACTTTTACGTACAGTAAAACCCCGCTAATGCGACCACCAAAAAGGGGCATAATTCTGGGTGGCAGAGGCAGGTGGTAGCTAAATGCAGGACGAAAGTTATGCAGAAAGCTCCTATAGGAGATTTCTGCATAACTTTCGTCCTGCATTAAGCAACCACCTGCTTTAGACGACATCAGTGACTGTTTATTAAGTGGTCGCATTAGCTGGGTTTCACTGTATTTTCAAATAGAGCAGGCCCAGATCAGATGATTCATGTAGGAGCCATCTGACTTTGGTGTGTTCAATTTGCTTAAATGAAGTAATATTTGTCTGATTCGAAATGTCCGCCATGATAAATACTCATATCGTTCTTAATGCTATTATAACAAATCAGTTGATAAATATGCATCGTGTCATTATTTTTTGCACAAATAGTCATGTGTTAATAGTTAATACTGATTAAAAGTAATGCAGAAAGCTCTCATGGGAAATGTCTGTATCACTTTCGTCCTGCAAGTTTCCTGTCACCAATCATAAAACACAGGTTTATATATGGCAGATTCCACTGTACAGTAAAACCCCTCTAAACCAGTCCTTAAATTTTGTATAAATATATTTTGAAGTCATGTGGTAGCTTAATGCAGAGTGACTTTCACTCTGTATTAAGCAGTACACTTGTTTAAAAGTATCTAAATTCTTCTCTACTAGTTTCCGTCTTTCCGCTGAGTTTTTTTTTTATCGTATTTGGTATATCGAATGCCCAATCTCTATACAGAAGAAAACAATGCGAACCCAGATAAGAGGACATCTCTGGAAGCCCTTTGATATGGATGCACGCTTCTTGGGATCGTATACCCTTGTAATAGGAACACGCACAAATGTAACAAACTGGACACATGTGTAGTAAAAATGTATTAGAAAAAATACACAAACGTAACAAGCTGGACACTATGTGACATAAATGGTATAGATGTAACCCCGGAAACTAAATTGTTGAGCAAAGGACTTTTCACACACATTACACCTGCAAGGCTGCTCCCCTGTCCCGTGTGACTTACTGAACATGCTCGATTAGAAAATGATCTATCACACTAAATTGAATTTATTGGCTAATGATTTTCCACATGCATCACACGAGTAAGGCCTCTCTCTCCTGTATGTATTCTAGTGTGCCTGAGTAAACTGCCATGTGCAGTAAATGACTTTCCACACACATCACACGTGTAAGGCCTTTCTCCTGTATGTATTCTCGTGTGTCGGAGTAAATGACCCTGAACAGTAAATGTCTTTCCACACACATCACACTTGTAAGGCCTCTCTCCTGTGTGTATTCTTGTATGCACGAGTAAACTGCCTTGCTGAGTAAATGACTTTTCACACACATCGCACTTGTAAGGCCTTTCTCCTGTATGTATTCTCGTGTGACTGAGTAAATTGCTTTCGTGGGTAAATGATTTTCCACACACATCGCACTTGTAAGGACTGTCTCCTGTATGTATTCTCGTGTGTCTGAGTAAACTGCCATATCCAGTAAATGTCTTTGTACATATATCACACTTGTAAGGCCTTTCTCCTGTATGTATTCTCGTGTGTCGGAGTAAATGACCCTGAACGGTAAATGTCTTTCCACACACATCACACTTGTAAGGCCTCTCTCCTGTGTGTATTCTTGTATGCACGAGTAAACTGCCTTGCTGAGTAAATGACTTTTCACACACATCACACTTGTAAGGCCTTTCTCCTGTATGTATTCTCGTGTGACTGAGTAAATTGCTTTGGTGGGTAAATGATTTTCCACACACATCGCACTTGTAAGGACTGTCTCCTGCATGTATTCTCGTGTGTCTGAGTAAACTGCCATATCTAGTAAATGTCTTTGTACATATATCACACTTGTAAGGCCTTTCTCCTGTATGTATTCTCGTGTGTCGGAGTAAATGACCCTGAACAGTAAATGTCTTTCCACACACATCACACTTGTAAGGC